>OX344763.1:20045000-21295000 GCA_947034895.1 Rhytidiadelphus loreus
GATGCGAATGCTGCCTTTGGATTGCCCAAGGTTTCAATTTCGAACTTAAGCAAAATCAGATCTTCAAGGTTTTCGGAGTACGAGGTCAAAAAACCGGGGGACAATTTTGCTAGGTGTGCTACTTGTGACAAATTACAGAGCCTTAGAAAAGGTGCTCTTGCTGGGTCTCATACTGCTCTCATGTGGTCTCGAAGGTTGGACAAACATCTCGCCATTGCTCGTGCTCATAGGGAGTTGTACTATGTGAATCGTTATCGGTCGCATACATGTCCACATGAGTGCCTAACAATTATGCATGACAAGATGGATCATTCTAAAACTGCTTGTCCAGTCTTCTCACACAAGACAAAAGATGTGGATGGCCTCTTGAAGTTGCCCGTATCCGTCACTGGCATGATTGCACATGGTCATGGTGATGTGCGATATGCACATTATGGCTTGGATCTCTTTCCTCACGATTCAAACTACACCATTGGCTCCATGGTGAAGTTATTACGGGATTTGGAATTGCCACCAAAGTCTTCTTCTCGACAATTGTTAGTGGGGTCGGGGTCCACAAATTTGTTCAAGGCGGTGTTGAAGGGTGTAGAGATGTGCGAAGCGTCACTCCCCCCACCGCCTCAGAACTTAGTTCCAGCGATGCCATTGCCACCCATTCTGAATGTGCAGATGGACAATGCTACTGGGGACAACAAGAACAGATATGTTTTTTGTTTCTGGTCTCTACTTGTCGCTAAAAAGATATTTCGTGAAATATATGTGAACTTCATGATTGTGGGTCATACGCACGACGACATTGATGCCTTGTTTGGAAGGTGGAGTATGCAATTGAAAAAGGAGAACTTTCCTACAGTCCCATCACTAATGAAGTCATTCATGGATGTGGAATCCATTCCCACTATTCCTCACCTTATAGAAGAAGTGCCTGATTTCAAAGGTTTCATTGCAGGTGCATTTGTGGATGGTGGTGACATTCTTGTTGGACACACGAAGCCACAACAAGTAAAGTTTTACTTAGATTCAACGGGGTGTCCAATCATGAAGTACAAACTGTTGTGCACTGATGTTGAATGGTTAGGAGATGATGGTAGAGGAATTAAGCTGTGGAAAGAAGATGATGAAGGGCAAAGTTTGTAGCCGCGTGGTTCACCAATGCCAGTTCCCTTGAAGGCAATGAGAGGTGTAGAAGAGATTGTGAAAGGTGTATCTGGATTCATGAAATACTGGGAGAACTTGTGCAATGCGGACGTTACGGGGGAATGTCGGAGGCGCTATGAGCATGTGGTGCACTATTGGAGTGATGTGAAGGTAGCTTTGTAGGAACCACTACCTGCATCTACTGTTTTGAGGGATGGATTTTGGCCAACTACTCGTGTTCAAGCAACTCCTGTGGATCATTTATGTGAAGATGGTGAGGACCGTGAAGAGTACGCGGAAGATGACGCATACGTTGGGCCATTGAGTGGTCGCCCGCAACCATCTTTCCGTGTGGGTCGGGATCTTTTTAAGGGCTATTTTGTTGCAGTTCGGCCCGCTGATGGTGACACTCATCCTGTTTGGATTGCAAGGGCATTGTCTGATCCAAATTGTAATCGGGAGAAACCGAATTGTATACAGATTCAGTATTACCATCCAACATCAAGAGATCAAGATGTTCAAGACTTTTATACAGGATGGGACAGCGAAACAGGTCTGCGTTGGAAGGTTGATGAAACCGAGCCACCTCTTTGGGAAAAGACGAATGCTCTTATGACAGCGTGGAGGTCTCAGATTAGAAGAGATACCATTCAATGCGTTATCAAGATCCCTGCTGCTCAAATTGAAGTCATCAACCAAAGTTTGGCTTCATATACCTCATCTTGAGCACAATGGTTATTGAAGAGATTTTTATAATGTTGCAATAGAATGTTTTTATTTTCATTTTTAATGTATATAGTGTGCTTCACATAATTGAGAGTTTGTAGTAGAAGAACAATATTTCCAATTTTTTTTATAGTTTGCTATTGCTAAACAGTTAAATGGTGTATGTTTTGTCTTTACAAATAAATACATTTTCATATAGTATTAATTCATTTGTCACGTTATTTGTTTACTTGTTTATTATCTACATACATTTCATTTGAAATTGTAGTGCAACTAGAAAAAAATAGATAGTGGGTATACCCACTTTTTACTATGTTAACGTGTGAAGCACTTGTCACATATTACATAGGGGGCTGATTGGTTGTTAAAACTTCCTTTCCTGCAAAGCTCACTTCGGCTGCAAAGCTCACTTCAAAACACCAATTCATGTATTTTTCTCTTGTGGTCATACGAATTCAATGAGAATCGAACCCAGACCGCTTCAATGAGAGAAACATCCCTGAACACATTGTGCTTTATGTCGGAGTTAATGACTTGGTGTTCGGGATATGACATTCTCTTCACTTATACAAATCAGAACACTGATTTACATAGATCGGAATGAACTCTAAGACTCTGAAAACCAATGAACTCTCATTTTAATGGAAATTACAATTGCCAAGCCATTCATTTAGTGTTTATCAACTTGAATCGGGTAGACCTCAAATTCGATTAAAAGGTGGCTAAATTGACAATATTATTTTGAGAGCGTCCGACTCTCTCATTTTAATGAATATAGCGTTTTTGCCCCGATAGGTGCACTCTCAATTTGTTAGACCACACGTCTTGCACTCGTGAACGTGGAGTGCAAGCACTCTTGAGTTGCCTATATCTATCGCAGGTTCCACAACGAGAAAAACTATCTCCTCTAGCCTTTGGAGCATACTCTGGAAAAGATTGACGACGTATGTTGCTCAATCCACTAGCCGAAATATGTTGCAATTGAAGTGAGGAATTGACATTGTTAATCTGTGGCAACTTGTCCTTCCAACGAAATGTAGACGGTAGGACCATGGAGGGGACTTTCTCCCCAGACTCAAGGGTCCTCGATTTGTGAGGCATCGTGTCCGCTTCATTCTCCACTAACAATCGAAGAGTTGTTGTTGCTTGCAAAGTGTGTGTCCGAGGTTTTTTCATTCCAAGGTTGCCATGATGCTCCGATTTTTGGTCATCTTTTGCCATCTTCTTGTATCTATAAAAGGTAGCCTTCGATACTCCATGGATGGCACACCAAGCCACCGAACAAATTTCATGGTTTGCCAAGGTGATCATGTCTCTTCCATTGGAATCAATGTGGGTTTGCTTGTGCACGTCAAGCAGACGTGACTTGCGCTAGAACACTCCACCGTCAATATGAAGTAGAGACCGAACAGCTTGAATCTGACCACGTGGAAATGGTTGCAAGCAATTCTTCTGGCAACATTTCATACTAGAAACATCAGCAATTGCTTGCTCTGTGAGGAGGGCTTCTTTCTTCGGGAGATTAGTAGGCTCAGTCCTCTCCCGTGAGCTTTCATAGGAGCGAACTCCAGTCCGAACACGCCGCCTTGAACCGTTTGAAGAGATTGCAGAATTGAAGAGATGCGTTTGCTCGTGATCATAAAAGCTGGCACCATTAAGGTAGACTCTAGATATGTGCCAAGAGTGCATAGACCACATCCACTCCGACGGAACATGTGCCTCACACAAAGACTCTGCAATTTGAATTGCAACCCGGTCATCACCAAGTGGTTGCCCGTCCATGTCAATGACGAGATCTGCATCAACACTATGACAAATTCCTTTTGCCACCTCTACCCCCTCTTCATTTTTGAGTGTGACGCATTTGGTATACCAAGAAGCTCGAGGAAATCCCTCGTAGGCTGCGACACCCGGAGGCAAAGTTGGCACTGGAACTATAAACTCGTTGGCATCTAAAGTATCCATTCTGCGCGTGAAAGAACACCAATTAATTCATACTGTTGTGAGTATCCTCGAGGCGAGGATAAAAAACAAGTACGACACATTGACAAAATCAGGGGCAAAGTGACTTCCAGTGGAGGGTAAAATTGTAAACCATTTTGTGATCATGTATACTAATCCATCCACCTAGACTAATGAAGTTAAAATGCGACGAATTAGCACAACAGAACCAAAAAACAGAATCTAATCTATCATCTTTGCATTCCTTAGAACAATCAGAATTATATTACTTCATCTACCAAACACTCTAAACTACGAGTATGAAAAGCAAAAGGTATCTTCGATTCGAAGATAGCAGACGTCAAAGATTGAGAGATTTTATGCATTCCCCCTCATTAGACTGTCAGAATGATTATGTATGTAAACTCTGTATATCATCTCGAATGTTAGTGAATGTCTTCCTTTGTCTATGGTTATTATTTACATTCTATGCATTTGGGATATTATCCTCGGCTCGAGGATAACCTCCATACAAGTGTGTGATTATTCTCTAGTCTACGATAACCTCCATGCATGTCTGTGATTATCCTCGAGCCGTGGATAATCTCCAACATGTCCGTGACTATCCTCGAACCGAGGATAACCTCCATCCTATCCGTGATTATCCTCGGACCGAGGATAACTTCCATGCATGTGTGTGATTATCCTCGGACCGAGGATAACCTCCATGCATGTATGTGATTATCCCCTAGACGAGGATATCCAACATGCATGTTTCGGATTATCCTTGAACCGAAGATAACCTCCATGCATGTTTCGGATTATCCTCGAACCGAAGATAACCTCCATGCACGTATGTGTTAGAGAAATTTATAGTTCCGATATTTACGGCGTGAAAATCGGTTGTTCTTTCTCGAACATAACATACGAAGAACAACACTTGAGACGTGACACTGGAATTCTGAATACGCGATGAATCGGAGGACTAAATAATACTGCATGTACCTTTGCTTAAAACTGAGGAGCAAGAACAGGAATCTAGCATTCAGTGAAGAGGGAAGAAGGGAAGTAGAGGAACTTACGACAACCCGTGCGAAACTAAGCCACCTACTCACATAAACATGTAAATGAATGCAAAAACATAAGTTCAAAGGCCGTGCGGTAGCAATGTCAGCAAGAGGCCGCGGAGGAGGGAAATCTGGAAAACACGAGAGAGGGAATGAGGTGCTCGAGGAAGAGAGACGATGCATACACTAGCGGGAGAAAATGAGCGGGAAATTCAACGGCATTTGAGTTCTTCATGATTTTCTGGACGTAGGGGAGAAGTACTTGCTCGGATTAGGGGGCCGTTGACATTCGATTCGCCCACATAATGACAACGATGTGGAATATGAAGGAGCTTTTCATTAATAGAATTGGAATCTGACGTAGCCGATCTTTTTATGATTTAAATAGGGGAATTTATATTTTGTGGAATTCATGGCAGTCACCTTTTTCCGGAGAATGTGGAAATATTCTTTGAAAGCATAGCGGAATTTAGAATTTGGCAAATTTGGCAATTCATACACCACCCGCCAATCAACCTTCTTTTTAAAATAGTTTATTCTTAAGTCTGATTTAGATGAATGTATAGGGGAGGTATCCACACCAATTTGGCACATGGTGGGTCCAATGTGCATTGGCTATAATCAAAATTGTACCTATTGTAAGCTTTCAATAGGGAATGAAGTTAGGGCTTTAGGGTATAAGGATTAAGGTTTTTAGGGTACCCTCGGGAGGGTGGGTGGGACATCCTTTTTCAAGGCTGTTCCTACCAAATTTCTACCACATTTTCACCATACATTACAACACTTATCATTTATTAGCAAATAGTTTTCATCCTTCTTCCACACATACACTGACCCTTCATTTATCTTTGAAAAACATTTCTATAGAAGTTTTTGCCAGATTACAATCATGGCATATCTATAATAGCTTCATATTTCTCTATAGTCTTTTTCTAAATTACAACATATGACCTGCCTATTTTTATGCACACTATATAGCATAATATTAAGCAACCCTAAGTAATTGTTTGATTCTCTAGGTCTTGTATTTAGCCATCTTGATAATATCCTCAAAGAAGCTATAGCTCTCACCTGTCCCCATGACCCACCACACATCGCAATGTTAGGTTGATCGTAGACGAGGTGTCTACAAGCTACAGCAGTTTGTTATCACTGTTTGCTTTGACAACATTACCACAGATTAGCCTAACAAATTCCAAGAGAAACGACAAACACATGTAAAGAAAAAACATAAGCCAAGGAAAAAACATATGCAAGGGAAAAAAATCTCTTTCAGAACTTGGGATGCAGCCATATCTGCCTCGAGTACCCCCCAGCAACAGCTTACTGATGATACCGTTTATCGACAGAACCTCAGCTTCGGCGACTTGCCACGAAACATACTGCTGCTCCCCTTTTATTCTTTTTCCGAACAAGTGACTCAGCCGGGGCCACCTCGCCCCCATGTGCCGGCACTCCTTCTGATGACTTAGCCACAGCCCCATACTGTGGCCGTTATTCACCCGTTTTATTTGACTGTATACAGTTTTTTAACAAATGGTACTTTTTGCTTCAGTTATTAAGTTAATCCCCACTAATCTAGATTGAGGGGTACTTTGTCTGGTATCATTCACGTAAGTTTCTGCTTAGTACCTCATTTTACCCACTCTTTATCCTTATAGTGAAGGTATGATGGGAGGGAGGGTGGGTCAGATCATGGCTGATGGGTCAAATTATTGACTGGTTATCTTCACCAAGTCAATATTAGCCTACATATTGGACTACATTATGTAGTCTTAACAAATGATTATCTGTCCATACTTGTGACATTGACTCATTTGTATATATTATCCATATGGAACCTATATTTACCCATATTGGATAATATTTAACATTTTTTCTTTTTCTCATTTTTCTCTTTTTTTCTTTACTTTTTCAAAGCTTGTGATCACACATAAACTTTTACTTAAAATGACACATTACTCTATGTAACATGTCTATGGGTTTAGGGTTTAGGGTTTAGGGTGTAGGGTGTAAGGTTTTAACAAAGTCTTGAAGAAATGTAAATTATATGTTCATGAATTCAATATTTTTTATCATTAAGATTTTGCGGATTATATTGACAATTCATATTTGCTTTTGAAATTCCATATCCAGAAGTTTAAGGATGTTTCTTATTTAGATTTATAGGTTTTGGGTTTAGGGTTTTCACATTAAAGCACACGATTAAATATAATAGTTTCTATTTTGAATATTATTAGTTCTAATTAATAAATGATGTCCAAAGTTGTTGACTTTTAAATGACCGTACAATCTCGAATTTAATGTCATGAAAAATATACACAACTTTGAGTTCCATTATTCAGAATAAAGAATAATGTACAATTGTGAATTTTTTAAGATTCAATTCTATAAAATGTAGTTCTTGTAATAGTTTCTTTTCCAGAATGTTTTAACACATTCTAAGAAATTTGCATTTATAGAGGAGCACATTGGAAATGAAAGAAGAAACGAAGCCATTGATGTTGTACTTCTTAGAATTGAAATTTTAATGAGGACAACTAGAGCAGAAACAGAAAATATTGTACGAGTTAAATTATGATAAAAAAATTTGAAAGAATAATGATTCTTCAACATAGTATATTATTCTGTTCAATTGTTTTTTTAAATTAGAATGATTAAGGGGGAAAACCAAAAGTTTGCACAACAATGTAAAGAAGTACTATAAAAATATTTAAAAAAATCTTTTAAAAATTAAAAAGAAATAAAAAGCAAATGTTTCAATATTTCAAAAAGAAAGTAGGATACTTGAACTATACAAAGTAGGACCCCTATTTTTACAAGCTTGGTAACTATATGAAGAGTAAAAAATTTCAAAGACCTTTGTTCTAAGAAGTCATCCTGTCCACTTTCATCACATTCGAATTTCGAAGCTATGATTTGAAGAATAATTGGCTTCAAATGGGCCTACTTTGTTAGGACATTGAAATGAATGATGGATTTTGTATTCATTTGCTAACAATCATTATTATTAACTCCATCATGGTTTAGAGACTTGAACCACTTCAATGTCTCATAAAATTATAATCATTAATATGAGAGTTTCACCTCCTAGAAATGAATGTATTACAACGTATTGCATACTATGACTTCGAAATTGTATGAAAATACTATATTCTATAAGTTTGAGAAATTCTTTACATCTTGTATAATTTAAACACATAATTATTCAAAAAATGTAAGTTATGTATCAATGAAAGGCCTATTTTTTAACTACTATGAACAATTTTGAGTGTTGTACTTTTAGAATTGTGTCATGAAAACTTTTCAATAAACAAAATATTATATCAAAATCATTCTTAATCTTTTTAAAATGGAATTAATTAATAAAACAAGCCAAGAGTACTTTGTACTTTAAAAACTAAACTCAATGCACAACAATCATGGAATTTTAATGAAGACAACCGAGTGAAAAAAACGTAGAAGTTTCATTTTTTTTGCCATTCCACCCTGAAACCTATTCCATGAATTGAGAAATAATAGTTCTTCAAACTACAAAACATGAATACTTCATTTATATTTTTTGTTGTAAAGAACCAAACAACTCGCACCAAATTAATTCACAGAAGAATCATAATTTAAAGTTCAAAAAATTTTCAACTTCTACATTTTATTTCTTGTCCCAATTAGTGGTTATTCCATACCTTTTTAAATGTTAAATCTTTAAAATATGGTGTTTAGACCTTTAAGGGTGAGAAGTATCTAAAAAGTAAAAGTTCTTTATAATTTAAAAAAAACAAATTGTAAAATTAAAGAGTTTATTATTTATTATTCTTTTATTAATGACAATACTTTGTATTACATATAGAATTTTAGTGTATGGAATGCCCAAAATGTAATGTAAGCTTTGAATAGAGTATAGAATTTGAAAATTGTGTTTCGGTGCATAAGTTCTAAAGATGCTTGATTCATTTGAAATTTAAAGTAAATTCCAAAAAGCTCAAAAAACACGTTGGTCATTTAGGGTGTTGAAACCCTAAACAATTTAGAAATATCATTGATTGAATTCTATTCAAATTTGATTAAATTAGCACATATGAAAAATCCCAATGGATATGGAGTATTTCCCACATTCTTGTGGTATGAAGAGAAAGTCTACATTCAATCAAAAAATTTGAAACAAATGAATTATGGTGCTGGAAGATATCATACACACTTTGACAATTGTTTGATTTATGTGTTCAATAACTCTTAGTCCCATTAGAGGGACTCTTCAAATTCCTTAACTCCTCAATGACACCAAGGCCATTTCCTTGTCAATGAGTGACAAACAATCTTGCCGTATAGGACACAAATGCAACTATTCATGCTTTAGAATTTGTGTGGAAAGGAAAGATCATGTACAATAGTTTGTTGTGCAATGAGTACTTTTTCATTTTTTTAAGCCAACAATACATCTAGTGACACAACAAACGATATCCATGATCATGATTGACCTAGAATTCAAGGATTAATTTTTTTTTTAACTACCAACATTTAGAGAGCCCAAATGTCATGAAATATAATCTGTGGTTGTATAGTCAATTCTTTGAAATTGAATGCCACCTCTTTGAATAACTTGTGACCTACAAAAACTTAGTGAAATGAAGTTCTCTTACATTCTTTAAAGCATAATGACTATAAGGCCATTTTCTAGTCAATTAATGACAAAGAATCTTTATATGTAGAACAAAAATGCAACTATTCATTGTCCAAAAAGTATGTAGAAAGGGAAGATTATCTACAATAGTTTGTCTTCCTATGTGTATTTTTTAGGGTTTATTTAAACCAACAATTCCCACAGGGACAAAATAGATGATTTCTGCAGTGACCAATCAATCGTTTAAGGCTTAAGGTCTTAAGGACACCTACGTGTAGAGGGCCCCAAGCTCAAAACTAGGGTTTCGCGATGTACATTTGGCAAAATAGGTTTGGGACAGGTAATAGGCTCGGCATGGTAGGTTTAGGGTTTAGAATTGTGGGTTGAGGAAATAGGGTTTAGGGAGCCAGCAGGCTCAAGAATGTACGTTTTGGAGGTTGAAGACTTGGGAACGCAGGTTTGAGAGTTCGAAGACTCATAAACGTAGGTTTAGGAACGTACATTTATGAGGTTGAAGACTTGGAAACATAGGTTTGGGAGTTTGCAGACTAATGAATGTAGGTTCGGGAGTTCGTAGACTCTTGAACGTAGGTTCGGGAGGTTGCCGGTTCGGGAACGTAGGTTCGGTCGCAGGTTCGGTCGCAGGTTCAGGCGGTCGAAGGCTCGGGCTCGGTCGCAGGCTTGGGCGGTCATCTCTCCGGCGCGAGGGTTCACCATCATTCTGCAGCGCGAGGGTTCAGGGTTCAGCGTTTGCAGCGCAATCTCTCCAGCGCGGGTTTCCAGGGCGGTTGTAGTCTTCTTCCGTGTGTTGCTTGCAGTGTTGGGAGCTTTAGTGGCGGAACTGATGCAACTTGAGGTGCGGGATGGGAGGTGAAGCGCGGGAGGGGCGTGAGGCACGGGAGGCGCAAGGAGGCGCAACGCGTGGAGGGGCGAGAGGCGCAGCGCGGGAGGTGCAGCGCGTGCAGCGTAGCTGAAGCAAGAGGAGGCGCGGGAGGCGCGGGAGCTGAAGCAAGAGGAGGTGAAGGAGCGACATTGGCTGCTGTTTCAAGCAGGGTTTAGGGGAATCTGAGCACTTGATTTTTGATAAGAAGAGTTATGTACTTTGATGTGTTTATTCAATTTGAAATTGCTGTACTTTGTTTTCAACCTTTGTGACTGTTTCTGTTTTCTAGTGTTGTGGTTCTAGAATTCAGGGCAAGGTTCTTGAATCTGAATTAAGGTTCTTGAATTTTGGTTGTAGTTACTCATGCATTCATTGTGCATGTTCAATGTGAAATTTCAGTTGTTATGTATTCATGAATTCTTCACCTTCTTGCAATGTGAATGCAAGTGCTACCAGCCTCGGTTTTAGAGTTTGGGTTTGAATTTTTTGATCATTTGTTTCATTTGTTTGTGGATTAGGGTTTAGGGTGTGTGCAGTATTCATTGAACATTAGAGTGTGTAGAAATTCTATTACATTTTAGAATCTGCTGTAGGAAGTGTGCAAACAATATAATTTGTAGGTGACCAAGTGTTCAGTTGTAGTATTCTGTTGTTTCCACCCTTGCTTTTGCATTCATTGCGTGATTTCAATTTTGTTTATTGCATATATTAATTGAGTGTTTACTAAATTCTATGTCTGTATTCTACGCGTGCCTAGATGATTAGTATTACATTTAGGGTTTTCGTCAAAATTATCATCAGTTATTATTGAGTTACCAACAAAAATTATCCTCGGTCCGAAGATAATGATCATCGAGTCTAAAATAAACTGTAGTCTATAAAAGCTAAGAACCCACAAGTGTAATGAAAAACACAGCAAGACTAACAATTATACTCGGCTAAAAAGTAAAAGCACAAAAAAACACCCATCATTTCAAAAAAAGAAACAATTATCCTCGGCCCGAGGATAACTAACTAACAAGCATGGAAAAAAGAAAAGAAAATAAAAATAAAAAATTATCCTCGGCCCGAGGATAATTGTCAAACAAACAAACAAACACAAAAATATATTAATTAGAAAACAATTATCCTCGGCTCGAGGATAATTGTCCAAAAAAATATAATAACATAAAAACAATTATCCTCGTCCCGAGGATAATTTTTAAAAACAAAAAAATAATATAAATAAAAAACAATTATCCTCGGCTCGAGGATAATTGTCCAAAAAAATATAATAACTTTAAAACAATTATCCTCGGGCCGAGGATAATTGTTGAAAACAAAAAATAATTTAAATAAAAAACAATTATCCTCGGCTCGAGGATAATTGTCAACCAAAAAAATAATACAAAATAATTTTAATTAAAATAAAAAACTATAAGCAACGAAAATAATATAATGAAATTAGAATACGAATATAATATAATGAAATTAGAATAAGCAACAGTTATACCCCTCTAGAGTATAAAAGCAACAATGTAATGAAAATAGAATAAGAGAACGTACAGTATTATCTTCGACCCGAAGATACTGAACTGTAGCATTGACATACAAATAAATTCCATATGTTGATAATTGTTTTATACGATTTGAAGCCCAGGACGGTATTATTTAGTCAGATTACATTAGGCAGAACATTTTTCGTTTGTTATCTTCGAGGCGAAGATAAAAATCAAATTACAACTCTGATTTTCACGATTTGCTATGTACAGATTTATACCAACATGTCTACGGACTCTGAGTATGATTACTCAGCTACACTACCGTTTCTGGAGCCATTTAGCAAGTGGGTGGATGAGGAGCCCTTCATAACGGAGATGCCAGAGCTCTACGGCAAGCTCTGGCAATTCAAAGCCGTTGTCGACTCTTGGACATTCGGTGTCAACCAGTCGAAGGATTACATCTACCTACGTCACCGAGTAAAAGACAGTGGGATTTACGTGAATTGGAACCTCAGTGAGAAGGTCGCTCTCGTAGAGAATCACCAAGACAAGTACCTTGTCATCACACTACAAGGGTACGACAACACGGGGAGGGAAACAAAGCATACGCATTCCATTGTCTGCCATGAGGATGACACTATGGGAGTGTTCAACTTCGACAACCTCATCGCCGACTTGCACTTGGCAAACCATGATACCTTGGCTGAAGACTTCATTTCAAGGTACCACCCCTGGGTCAGAAGGAACGCCAAGGCCATGGCGAGGAAAATTGGGTACATGTTCCATAAGCTCACTGAGCACGCCAAGGAACATGTCCAAAAAGGACCTGCCCGAGCGAGTCACGGTCATGGTCATCAAAGGCAGGAAACTGCGGCTGAGACCAAATCAGCGTCAGGAGTGCGTGGCCGAACAAGGAGTAGAGGAAGTGGGAGAGGGACCGCCCGCGCTCAGGCCCAGAAGAGAAAGACCCCGGACACCAGTACTGGCGAGCCGAGTGACAAACGGAGGAAATCTGTAACGGACACTCGTCCAGCAACCGCTGGCAGTTCAGGCTCTATTCTCACAAATGTGAATCCACGGAAGCCATCAGATAAGAAAGCAATCGAAAAACATGAAGTGGCTGGAGCATATCAATCAGATTTTTGGAAGGAAAATGGCAAGTGCTTCATTTTTCATCCCCAGATCTTCACCGTAGACATCAAACAATGCTTCCTGGCCAAGGAAAGATATATTATCTGGAAGCTAGAAATGAGAATGGTGTTTGAGATGAAAGACACCCTCGTTCATCTCGGCTCAGAGCAGCAAAGACAAAAACTTTGCTTGACACCTGTAGATGCCAATAAGAAACTTCTGAAGGAGCGTCCGAAGGATTGGGATTCCATCAAGACCGGAGGCTTCTTCATCATCAATGGCCAGCACAGTGTCACTGCAGCCAAAATGCTACAACAAGGAGGATGCTGTGAGACTCGGAAGATCGAGTTGCAGACGTGGGAGGCTATAATCGTCTGGACTAGAGACCCAAAACAGCTCATAGCTATTTCAAAATGGTGCAATGCCTCCAATCACCTCGTTCACAATCAGCCAACGTGGGGGAACCAAATTTCCGCGTGTAGGCAGGTTTGGAAGGAGCTCAAGCGGCCTACCAACATCGAGAATGAGGGATTGGTGAGGCGAAATAAGGCTGTCTTCAACCTTGCAGCATACAAGGTAGGTCCATTTTATCTTCGTGGCGAAGATAAAATGTATATGTTCATGATCTAGTTATTTTAATGTACTGCCTCTATAGGGGTTGTTATCTGTAATTTCATGTTCTGTGATCTCTGTCTCAACTATCCTCGGGTCGAGGATAATGGTCAGAAGAATGTATGCATTGAGTACTGAGCTTACTTCATTGAATATTTGTCTCGACAGGATTTTGTCGACGCTGTCATGATCCGGTATGGCAGCATCAATCCGGACAAGGAGGGAGCACAGGTGAAGCTCGCATCGGATGTCAAGAATGAAATCCAAATTATTACCTTGGCCGATGAGACTTACCAGATGTGGGAGGAGTTCCTCCAAAAACACATGGAAGGATCACTGATTGATCCTGTGACGCGCAAACCATTCAAAAGCGCAAAGACCTTCAACGAGAAGAATTTCTCATTGAAGAGGGAATTTTTCAAGCACATGGGACACTTCACAGACATTGATCTGAAGGATTACGTCCTCCATCTGCTTGGGAGAACAGAAGGTCGCACACGGGACTACCCAAAGGTCTCAGTGGGCGCTTCAAAGATATTGTGCCACTACTAGAAAACGCTGAAATTTCAACACAACTCTGTTGATTCGGTCGCGTTGTTCCGGTCACTGTACAACCAAACTTTGTTGAAATCTGTTGAAATCAACAGAATTTGGTTGTACAGTGACCGGAACAACGCGACCGAATCAACAGAGTTGTGTTGAAATTTCAGCGTTTTCTAGTAGTGTGCGAGGACAATTATAAAGCCGAGCACTGGGTAGAGAGGAGGAAGCGAAAGAAAGTCATCATGGAGGAATTCATGGCCCTCGATAAATCCTTGAAATTCAAGGACAGACATGGGGAAGTCATTAACGTGGCGTGGAAGCAATGGAAGCGCGACAACATGTTTTCCTCGACAACGTGGGATTTCCTCCTCACCGCCCCTCCCAACCAGTTCTTCGTTAAGCGCCTCACCAACGAGGCGAAGAAGAAGATAGTAATAGACTACAAGGACAACCCAAAATTGTCGATGGTCTATAACATGTTCAAGACCTTCTTGAAAATGAAGAAGCGGGTGGAGCCAGTGGGAGGGGATGTGTTCATTCGGGGTCACCAATGCTATCCCCAAGCTCTTGTGACCACCCACGTGTGGCCCTACGTCATGAGAGACCTTCGTGTCGCCGTCATAGATTTTCGAATCCTCCCTAGACCAAATCCAGGATCCGGTGGTAGTCCGCCGTGCTTGCCATTGTTGAATTTTCTGACAGATCACCTGAGGCCGGTGTTGTCTACTCCTGATGTTTGGTTATGGATTCTGGGGAATTCATATGACATCGACGCGGCAAAGAAATTTGCGGCGTCGAAGATGACAGGGTACGAGGTCAAGATGTCCACCTACCTACCAAGTAAGGCCGAGAGGATGGACAACTCGACCAACCGTGCGTTGGCGCCCCCGGTGAAGTTCCTATTTGTAATGAAGAAATGGGATGACGGGGAGCCAAGATATAAGGATGTAGTGAAGAAGGTCTATGCCACAGATGACATTCCTTACTACACAGATTTTCAGAAGAACACCGAGGCGAAATATAGAGTCCATGCGAGTGAGCTCAGGATGGAATTCTATATTGACATTCTCCAGAGTTTTGCCGTGACTGGAGAAAACGTCATCGGCATTTACACTGGCTCAAAGTTTATGATTGCTGCCAAGGTGAGACTCTATGTTTCGCCTTTATCTTTGGCTCGAAGATAAATTGTCGTATTGTCAGTTATCTTCGGCTCGAAGATATCCTTGTCTGTTGTATGATGTGCAAAATGAAGGGTTGATAATGAGTATTAACAACTGCTTTTTCTTCTACAGATGTATGGTCTCTATTATTATGGCCTTACTGACCGGCATGCATCCCAAAAACTTCGAGAAATGGCGAAGTATGGTAGTAAATTAGACATCAACGATTTCTGCCATGAAAACTCGCCATATCTTCCAGGTTATGAGCGACCTCGTAACCTTCAAACTCCAGATGTGGACTCGGAGTCCACACCCTCAATTGATGGAAATGCGGGTGTGTCAAGGGCGGATCGGGATTTTCCTGGTGACGAGGGTGCTTCCAACCTCGGCATCAATGAATACGGAACAAATACAAATATTGTTCGAGGAGGAAATGTGGAAGAATCCCACGTACAGGACAAGGGCTCCGAATCCGCCTCCAAAGGAATCCAAGACTCCGGAGCGGGTACGCGGAGGAAAAAGAAGATCGGAAAGAAGCCCTTGGAGGAGATCATACCGGACATCATAATCAGCGATGTGGAGGACTCCTATTCCGATATGGAGGACTTCAACTATGATGGTCCGGATGATGGTGGTGCGGGTCCATCACGGGGCACCCATTCTCCGAACGCACCTATAGAGGCACACCCTGGCCATGCTCCCGAGTCCAGGGAGCCTTCAGACCCAACTCATGTTCCTCTCCGTCCTGTGAAGCAGGAGCTCAAGGATTTTTGGAGGCAGAGAGAGGAGAGGAAGGCCTTCAAGAGGGCAGAGCAGTCAAGAAGAAGGGAAGAGGAGCTGGCGGAGAAGGAGGCATTGAAGAAAGAACTAGAGAAATTGCGTGAAGAGAATGTTTCTCTGAGAACGCGATCACAAGACCCCTCTGCCTCTCATCCTGATGCCCATGACGCTGGTGGTGCATCAGAAGCTACAGGTCAGAAGACCGCCGACGAGGATTATCCTCGAGTCGAAGATGATCCTCTCCCACCTGCCGAAGACGATATTGTTCCCCCTTCTCCGCCTCCATTGGAACAAGAGCAGGTGTCCAATCTTCCAGTTGATAGAACAGATCAACAGATCCAGGAAGAGAGAGCTCCCCTTGGAACTGGAACAGAGGGAGCTGATAGTGCTCTAGATTATCTTCGGGGCGAGGATGATTTGAGCCAGCCGCCTGCATTGGAGGTGCAAGCGGAGTCGGTCCCGGAGACATAGGAAGTGGGTGACGTTGTTCCAGATCCCATCCCCCCTCCACATGAGCCACGAGTACCGGAGGTGGAGATAGAGTTTGAAAATCCCCCAGACGACGACGACGAGACTGTCGACTACGGGGAATATTTGGATGAGGACGCCGGAACCTTGGAGTTCGGTCAGGTATACTCCCCTCCATCGTCAGATCCCTACGATATTTCATGATTGAGTCTGTCGAATGTGGTGTGATGGATGTTTGTTTTGGCTTCCATCATGTTCATATTCCCAGTGAGAGACTCTCATGCCAATTCCTTCTGTCTGACAGGAGGGAGTGGACAGTCTCTGATTGTGAAGCGTGGACGGACTGCCACTCTGTGACTGCGTTTGTAGCATAGTGTAGATACCGCAGCGGACTGTAGTTGGTACTTGTATACAATCGGCTAGAGATCAACAAAACCGTTAGACCGGGTGTATCATAAATTATTTTGAAATAAATATACTTCACACTTCTCTTCAATGCGTGTAGTGTCTAATGAATTGATATTGCCCATGTTTGTGCCCAGCGCGGACAACTTAGAAGTGTGCACCGCCCGTTGGCACTCAAACAATCACTTAACGGAGGGGTTCTGCAGTCACTTAGTGGGGTTCAATGCTTTTCACCGTTTTATGGGTCGCCTGATTCTGCCTTTCAACAGGTAACTACATCTTTTTCGTGTTGTGTTTGATCAGGTAGTAACGGCAGGTCGAAAAAACAGAGTGCCGCGGAGTGTGTCCTCGTTAGTGGTCCAACCGCGACAGAAGTGGTTGAATATCGTGTTCGATTTGAACAGAGTGCTGTGTGAGAGCCAGGGTCAAGGGCCCCATAAGAAAAAAAAACATTACACAGTCCGAGATAATGTATTCTCCCATCGAACCCCAACCCTCATTGGGACGAAGGCCGTCTTCGTTCGTCCCAATGTGCGTGAGTTCTTAGACGAGGTTTCTAAGATTTCGAACCGCGTCGTAGTTTGGAGCTCCATGTTCAAGAAGACGGTGGACAGGGTTGACAGGGCGTCCAGACGTCCTGCTGGACGTCCGAACGTCCAGAGTCCGCGGACGCTGACCCCAGGACGTCTTTTGACATACCTGGCGGTAGATGGCGTCCGACCGCTGGACGGGCGGACGGTCGATTCTTCCGACGGAATAGGAGCGGACGGGCCGACAGTACAGAAGCGGAAGCCCCGTCGGATCGGAAGTGGACGGGCTGACGGTACAAGAGCGGACGGCCCGTCGGATCAGAAGCGGACGGCTCGACAGAGGAGGAGCGGACAGGCTGACGGGGCAGGAGCGAACGGCCCGACGGAACAGGGGCGGACTGGCGACCGGATGTCCGTCCGCCCGTCGGGGGCCCGTCCGCTTTGGACGGTGATCGTGCGATGTGACGGACGCCGATTTTCCACCGTTCGATCTTGCCGTCCGCATGTGTGCCGTCCGATGCTCCCGTACGTGGATTCATGCTGTCCGACTGCATAAATAGCGGAGAGCACGGCTTATTTTGCCACAATCGTTTCCCTTGCGGAGTGGGTGATCTAGTGCCTAAGGCTCTGTGCGCCTCTTCCGTTTTGGTGTGCAAATGATTGTGATCGAACCCTAAATTGTTTCAAGTGTAAGTGCGAATCATTAATCATTTAAACAAGCTTACCATGCCTCGCGATAAGAAATCGAAGTCCAGTAAGAAGGACAAATCCCAAGACACAAATTGGGATGATTGGGACAACCAAATGTGTGTAGCTGAACCGGGATGGGAAGAAGAACCCAAAAAAACTTGGGACTGCACGACGTGCAAGAAGTACATCAAAATGACGCACCTCTCCAAAATATGGTCCAGAGAACGCGTAGAGGTGCAAGTTCGTCGTTGGGAAGGACAAATTTCCACATGCCAAAGCAAACACTTTATTCATCGATACGAGGAAGTAACACGTTCAGCTCAAATACGGGACTCCAAACCGAATTTAATGAACTATTCCAACATGAGCATGGTTTGGGCGGAGATTGTACTCCACAAAGATGTAGATTGGCGCACAATTTACGGAAAAGATGTTACCCACTTGAATCGCAGTGATGCGGTACTTTATACCAGTTGGATTGGGCCGAGCGATTGCATGCCAGAGTGGTCTAATCGAGGCCAGTTTGGATTTCCACCGGTTGTATTGCCGGATGCAGAAGATGAATGGTCAGGTGATGATGATGAGAAAGACACTCCAACACCCGCGAGGATGGAAGAGAGGCACGAGTGTACAGAAGATCGGGAGGACATTCAATACCAACAAGAAATGCGAGAAGCAATGCAAAGAAGCCTAGAGGACCGTGGTCGACAATATGGCCATCATGGGGTGTACAGACCCGATCGTGGTGCATATGGCTCGCAAGATACGCGAAGTATTTCACACTACGATAATGACCCTCAAGGGGGGTATCACAGCTCAAGGACAAGCCACGGAACCACGCATCATTTTGAAGGTAACCAGGGAGGCTCCCAATACAACTTTACGTCTACTGGAGGTGGTTCTCATGAACCTCAAGGAGGCCCTTCTTATGGCGGTTCAACTCAAGGAGCATCTACTCACAATGATTCAATTCCTCCTCCAACTTTTGGAGGTCCATACCAAGGACATTATGGACAAGCAAGTGGGCAAAACAGATATGGAGACGACTACTATGGCGGAGGACCATTTCTCAATGTTTATAGGTCTAGTGGTACAGGCCCAAGCCAAAAAGATGACACTGAATTAGAATCTGAGTGAAGTAGATTGGACTATTGGACATTTGTAAGATTGTAGTTGTTGTCTCACAATACAATCAAGTGATTGTAAATTTGTAATCTCTTGCCACATAATATAGAAAGTGACAAGCACGGTACAAAGATGTTGGCTCTTAACAAATAGTATTTTCCTATTTGTAAATTATGAATAAAATATATTGTAATTAAGCCCTAAAGCCCTATGGATGTTTTTAGAAAAATGGATTTGTTCGGACCACTTCTACGGTATATATCGTAGAAAAACATCAACATCAATTTCTGGGGGGAATTTAAATAAAGTATTTTGGACATAACTTATTTTAGAGCATGGCGCCAAAATTTCAAAAATTTTGACTGCATGGATTGAAAGATATGGCATGATAAGCACTGCATTTGAAATTGAGAACGCCTTTAATCTCAGACAAAATTTCAGTAAAGAATTTTTTACAAATTAAAATCTGCAATTTCGGTTTAATTTACAAGACCACAACCCAATTATGCTTTGGAATTTTAATTTCATTTAGGGTTCTAGAATAATGAACGGAAAATTGATTCAAGGAGTTTGGCACTTAAGCTTCTCCTAAACAAAATCAACTTCGCAAAACAACATATTGTATAATTGTATTATTTCAATACAAATGGTGTTGTTACTTTGTTGCCCCCCAATGAAAATTTGGGGGATTCTCTTGCATGTGCCATACACATTTACACGATAGATCATACAATTTAGCACACCACCTTGCCAACCTAGGTGGCTAGGTACCCAACAATCCAACATCAATGATACATCAAGAAGAAGAACTCCAAGTCTACATTTCTCATCCACCCAAAAAAGATGTTTTGTATTTAAATAGTTTGTGTTCCGAAAAATACAAAATGTTCAAAACGGAAAGCCAATTTCACATATATTGGCATACATTGATGGTGTATATATAGTCTATAGTTAGCACACATAGTAACGTACATCCTCACTGATACATTTATCGATTACTTCTATAATCTATAGTACTATGTAGCATACTCATATATTAATATGAGTAACGGAAGTGGTCATCTAGAATAGGCCAATTGTAAGAATTAGTAAATCGTTGGATGATTTCGGAAAAAACTTCCGCGCTCTGCAATCACTGAATTGCAAAGGCGATCCGAGTAGAGGTGAAATACCCTTGCCAAATCGTGGTGGCTAAACCTCATATGTCCTTCATTTTCACGATGAAGCGATGTGTAGGCCTCTGACATGCATAGTTTGTTGATCCGTTGAGCTATTTGACCAACGGCATATTCCTCCGATTTACGTGACAAAGTTGGAATCATTTCCACATCCGCATCTTTGCGGTGCACGTATGCAATTGAAGGGTCCACCCACCACCTTCGGTTCAAAGCTGCATCCCGATCTGCCGCGGATGTGAACGTATACAATGACTTCATTGGTTCAGTACGAACCGTAGACATGCCCCAATCGCAAACTCCAATGTAAACACGTGATTCATCCTCAGGAAAGTGAAACATGATATTGTTGGGAGAAATATCATTGTGTAGATGACCCGCATTGTGGACCGCATTCATGATATGCACCAATGCCCATGCCAACTCGGTGCGCTTCTTTCTCCATCGACCAAGACGGAAAGCTTGAATCACCTCTTCGGGCGTTGGTCATGAATAAGACAATCGAATGGCAATGTTATCTGGATAATCATTATCGAGAATCAACATTTGCCGCAATGTACCACCATTCCACCAATATGCATACCCTTCATTGTTTGTTGCATGGACAGCGGCAAACCGAATAACTCCGTCATGTGGAATCCTCACTGCCATTGATTCGTTTTGGTGCTCCAACTTCGCAAGTTGAGGACGAATCCGTTGTTGATGAGATATCTTTGCAGCAAATTCCCAAAATGTGGGAATCTCATAACATCCTTCAATTCGAACCCTGCGAATTGTTGCGTATCCGCCCTTCAAGATTTTGTCATCTTGTAGAATCACCCTTGCTGTGTCTGGTAGTGCTATGAGATGTCGTCGTCCACGTTGCAATTCTACATCTCCTTCATCCGAAGTCCACCAACCCAATGACCCTCGCCGATTGCGTCTCTTTGCAAACGGAGCGCAACGACGAACAAACAAGTCAGCTTTGAGAATGACTTGTTCAAAGCTTTCATCACTTGCACGGTGTTCCCTCCTGTATTTTTCTAGGATCACCTTCGCATTCCACAATGCGTCTTACACCCTGTTCTTTAGAAATTGTTGGAAGCCTTTCTTCTCCATTTCATGAATCCATTCTGGAACGTTTAGAGCATCCGTGAACTTCTGTGTCATATCCATCTTGAATTTGTCTACACATTCCTCTTGGTATCTCACATATTTAGTGTCAAGAGACACTGTAGTTTCCGCCTCATAAAACTTCACAATGTATTCAATCAAGAATGCTTTGCAAGCATTGGAAGGAAGTTCACGTGCTGAGTCAATATCGGGCACCACATTCTTCCCCTTCGCCGCTCTCTTCGGTCTCGGCATCGTAGAAAGTATTAATTTTTAGTCCCAATTTAATTCATAAAAAATTACAGTGCACCAAGTACACATAAACTGGAAAAAACGGGCAAAATATAGGCCCCCAAAACCCACCTCCTACCTTCCCAACGAAAGGAGCCAATGGAGGATAAACCACCAAGCTCTCCGCTCTCTCTTGCAAAGCACAAGGGGGAAGGCAAAAGTGAGAGCGGACGGGCCGTCCGCACCGCCTTATATGAGGCGGACGGCCTCGAGGTCCGCACGAGCGGACGGACCCCAAAGCGGACGGCCAACGGTCCGCCTCGCTTTGGCCGTCTGATGAAACGCACGGATCGGTAGTCCGCTTCATCGGACGGCCAGAACAGACCGCCCAGCCGGACGCCGACTCCGTGACGCGGACGGCAGCGCCGAAATCGCGGACGGCGATCAGCAGCCGGACGGCGGCTTGCAGCACGCGGACGGCGACTCCGACACGCGGACGGCAGCTTCAACGGGCGAACGGCGGCTCCGACGGGCGGACGGCAGCGTGGGAACGGAGGACGGCGGGGTCTGCCTAAGCGGACGGGGGTGGGATTTTGAAGTGCATCCCGCCCAAATTCATCATTACGACCTTAGGGGTCTTTGAATCCTTGATGTCACCAGCTGGCTGGCCCTCCGGTTCAATTTCATTTTTAATGTGGTTCCTTTGTGCCAATGGTGCTGGGATTTCATTTGATCTAAAAATTAAAAAATAAATAGAAAAAAGGATTTAGGAATTTAGGAATTATCTAAAAGATTCACATATTTTTGTATGTTGTTTTTACGTGCATGCATTGAGTTTATAATTTTCTCTTATTTTCTAGGGATGCAATTGAATTTCCTATGATATAAATTTTTGAATGAAATGAAGAATTGAACACATGGTAATTTAATTCTACTTATTTGAACTTCGAGAAAAAACTTAAAGCTTCTCATTGTCCAAATGAAGCTACGAGGTTTGTTTCTTGTATGTCAACACCTCATAAAATGGTCATTTCAAAACCAAAGACAAAAATTCTTTTAAATGGTATTTTACATGAAGGGGATATTAGGGGCTTGCAAAGGTTTTGATACTCTAGCATGAAAACGTGTGGAAGTAGATTTCTAGAAGTCTCCCCCCCCCTCCCTTTGAGTTGAATGAATTTATTGATTTCCAATGTATTGATTTCCATTCTTTAAAGAATCATAAGGTGCCAAAATATTAGCACCAATTATATCAAGTTAAATTAATTCTAGTATGAAATTATAACTTGCTCAATCACTAGGGTGGGACAACGTGCTATGAAAATAGTGCATACACTTGTCTTCTTATAACCTCACAAGTTCATGTGCACCCTACTAGGCATTCAAGCAAATTTTTTAAAGTCTAAACATCTACATGGTTAGGGAATGCAAGGACAAATGTTTCTTTCGTTGTGGATACTAAAAGGCCATTTTTTTTTTTCATACGTACAACACACTTTGAATGGCTTGGGCACTCAAACCTCTAAAAGATTTGATCCATTGGAAAATTAATCAACTTTGAATATTACATGAATTGGACCTTGGGAATTGTTTGCAATTCAATAACTCTTTTCCATTTTGTTATTAGTTCTATTTGGAATTTTGGGGGGCATATTTGTTTATCCAAAATCAAAGACAAAGGATTGTGATTGTCACCCCCATTTGGACAACGAAAGGCCTAAACCCTATACCCTAAACCCTAACAAGGGTTTGGAGGCATTGCATTAGTCAAAATATTACCTTTGAGTCCGTGGATTGCCTTGACATTTATGAAAACCAAGTCAATGCTTCGAACATTGAAACATTCCTTCATCAATGAGCACCCGGTACTAGTACAACGTCTCTACATTCCCAAATGAAAGAATCCTATGCTTCTGGAAATCAGGAGAGGACTAGAGGACTCAAGAGGGTGAAAACAAGGCCCAAACTCCCCAAATGTGCTTGGGCGGACCTCGGAGAGGGAAGGGCGGACGGCAGCGTCGGAAATGCGGACGGACCCGTCGGAGCAGGCGGACGACGGCCTACAGCACGCGGACGGCGGCTCCGACAGGCGGACGGCGACTCTGACGGGCAGACGGCCCGTCGGAAATGCGGACGGAAGCGTCGGAATCGCGGACGAGGGGCAGCAGGCGGACGGCAGCGTCGGATTTGGAGACGGATGGGCCGTCCGATTGAGCGGACGTTCGAGTCCGCTTCGCATTGGTCGGGGGAGGTTCGGTGGCGGATGATCTTAGGTTTGGTTTCGGACGGCTATAAGGGCGGACGGCCTTCTTGTTTTTTCTCACTTCCCTCTCCTTCCTAGGACTCACAACCGTGTTGGATGTGCTATTGTTGCTTCATTGTGCCAGTTGCTCCTACATGGTGGAGAGGTGGGGTCATTCATCTATCATTATTGGTTCACATACAAACATTCATTGAAACTTGGGTGGATTGAAGACACATACTTTTGGTGACTATTTAAATTCAATTGGGGACAAGTTCAAGTTGACAACCATGAGTGGTCAAGGCGTTGAAGGTAGTGGTGGGTTGACCGGCGGAGGTGACAATAGTAGGAGGCCTAAACCAAAGGGAACCGCCCATGAGCTCCACTATGAGATTTTAGATGATCCCAACATCAAAGCAGAGGGTGGTTGGGAAGCGGAGGAAGCGGAATATTGGTCCTCCAAAACGTGCAAGAAGTATGTGAAGATGTACCACATCGACAAGTTGTGGCCTAGGGAGGCCCACATCATCCATACTCGTGGTTTTTGTTGCAAACCAGGGAATTGCAACAATGCGCACTTCATTCACCGAGCGCATGAAGTTTGGCGAGCCCTCTTCGGGGATAAAGCAATGTCCAAGGGGTATATAAACTACAGCTTGGCTTCTATGGTGTATGCAGAATTGATATTGGCACGCAAGGTGGATTGGAGCACGTTTCCAACGACAGCGAACGCTCCACGTGTGCTTGAATGTAATCGGAAAGATATTCCGGATTTGTACAATCCACAAGCAGGGCCAAGTGAGGCATTTAAATCCAAAAGAGAGGTCAAACCAATGACAATGACAATGACTATGACCAAGGACATGGAGGTCACAAGTTCGGCAATGCAATTGGCTTCAACACAAAACCGTATGGCAATACAAGATTTCAAAGGCGAGCATGTGGAGGGAGACATATTTTTAACTCCTCCAACGGATTTGATATGCACACCAAATGGAACAACAATGGTGGAGCACGTGGCCCCATCCGCACCACATGAACGTCATGATGATGTCATTGAGGGAGAAGTTGCTAATGCGGGAATTGCCATTCAGAATCTTATAGACAGCAATGCTTTAAATCATTTGGCAAGTACTTCGAAGCAAAGTTTGCCGAAGACACCGAGCCCGACATTGAATCTAGGAGTTGAGGTGCATCCTTCACCTCATCATGGAGAACAATCGGATGGCGTGCTGCCAAATGAGACCATTCTTGGTGGATTTATCGATTCCAAGTATCCACATTTGTCATCATTGAGGACATCAAAATGGCAAATTGTTCATCGGATGCCCTCGGTTGCATTATTAGAATCTTTGTGTAAAGGTTCACATTTGTGGCGGTCACACGAAGAACGTTTAAAGAACATGGAGCACACCAACGAGGATGGCACGAGTAACGGAGGCGCGGAAACCCAAGATGAGCCTTCCGAGAGTCAATGGGCTGATTTTGTTTTGACCGCATCAAAATTGGCAGTTACGGCTCAATTTGTAGCAGAAGTCGCTCCAAGGCTGCAAGAAGTTGCAATGGATTTTTCCAAATTAGCGCCTGAATTGTTGAGTGGTGCCTTGGACTTCGTGAAGTTCAGCCAATCTATGACACCATTTCTCGACGAGCGTGTTACAGATTTGAAGGTTTTGAGTGAATACCAAGAGGAGATCAAGAAGTATAAGGGTATAGATGTTGAGAATCTCAAGTTGGCCGCGGATGCTTCGAAATTGAAAGAGAAGCTAGAGACATTGGAGGCTCAATCAGATCGTCGCCATAATACATTGCTTTTCCAAAGGAAGTTTATTGAAGACTTAGAGTACGAAATTGTAGCGTTGAAGAAGAAAATCCGAGAAGGTGAGGTGGTTGTTGAGAAGGGAAAGGAGAAAGTGGAGGACAGACTAGATGGCATTGAGGAAAACAACAATCCGGATTTGTTGTATTTGACCCCCATCGGTAATACTAATTCGACATTCCACGATGCTTCCATGCAAACGGAAAGCAATGAGGTCAAAGAATTGAAGCAAAAATTGAACGAGGTCACCGAAGAAAACACGCGTTTGGAGGCCGAGTTGAAACGATTGCAACGGATAGTGCAATTGGATGAATGTATGCCGAAGGGCACTTTGGACTCTCGATGGTTGGCATGGGTGCAAAAACTCGAAGACAAACCGTCTATAATATCACGAGCAATGAAAGGGCTACTCAAATTGGCAATGAAGTCGGATGAAGAATGCGATAGCGTGGAGTCCTTTCTTTGGCGTTTGAAGAAGATGTTTGCCTTTGTGCCAACGGGGTCTACCGAAATCACATATTGGGGAGACATGGATGCAATGTTCGAGCGTTTGAACCACACAAAGAAGGAAGAGGTGGCCTTCATTAATTGGGCCTTGGAACTAGAAGAAGGTTGGGTCCCTTATCCCACGCTTTCGGCACACATCAAGAAGAATGACAAGACAATGGTGCATGCTTGTGATCCTTCGGCCTTAATATTGGAGGGTCATTGTAGCCTTTGTCGAGTTCATTTTGGGCCCGAGGGAGCCCTCACCATGGGCCAATGTCCCCACACTTTCCACGTCACATGCATCGTGAGAGCATCCCTTATTCGTTCGGTGTGCCCCGAGTGTCGTTCTCCCTTGCCTCGTAGGTTCTACGAAATGCTCGGGATCTCGGAAGCTATGCCCCCCGGCCATGAATACAATCGATGGACCCTTCCGTTAGACCAAGCGCCATTCAAATTTCAAAATTATGCGCATTGGGGAAAAAGTCTAACGTGGGATTCGGTAAATTCTACACATGGGCTATACGAATCATCGGAGGTGCCGATAGATTCCTTGGTGTGGATGACCCACGATCGAGAGGTGGAGTTGTGAGCTAGAGGTATTGCCAACGAGGAGGATCGAGAAGTGTTTTGTTGTAGTATGGGGGGCCATTGGAGCATGCAACACCACAAATTCTTTCGATTTCCCGAAAAGGAAGTGAAGAAAGGACTAGATGGCAATTGGATAGAGGTGGAGCCTACACAAGAGTTTAATGAGCAATACGGGGATTACAATCACACTTTGCTAGGGAGGGCCTTGTTTTTATCAAAGTTGGAGGAAGCTGCACAAGTTCGTGCCTTTGTGGAACTAGATGGGCAATCAAGCACAAAAAATTCAATGGTGGAGGTGGCGGGGGCATTTGATAAGAGGATGGGCGAAATCATAATGCATTGGAGGGCATTTTTAGTGGGGGGAGAAGAACCAAAGTGGTTTTCCATGAAAAATGATGATGACGTGGTCAACTTTTTGGTAGATAAAGTGGATGCTGCTTTGAGAGCGTTGAAGGCAGAAGACATGGATTTGACTCCAAAACGGAAGAATAAACGGAAGATTGAAGACGAGGATGACTACTCTCCGGATACGAAACGACACTTTTCCGCAGTAGACATGGAAGCTGCGTCCAGGGGGCCTATGAATGAGGGCAGTCTTGGTCCTCAAACACGCCGTGCAAGTGCAAGGCTGAAGGATAAAGAGGGTTCGTCGCGTCTTTCTGAGGGAGGTAGCACGGATAATATATAGGGTAGTTACACCTTGTTTGTATTTCGATATGACATTATGGAGTGTTGTTAATTTTGAATCTCGAGAGGATTCAATACTTTTAATTCACAACACTCATAGTATGCTATGAGTTGCTTTTCATTAATATAAAAATATGTGGGTTACTCAAATGTTTTTGAATTTACTCTCCTAAGTTTTTGATATTTTATGCGATACTTTTTTGTCAAGTATGATTTTGGACATGCCTATCTCTCAACATAATTTTATCTCATTAATTTCTGTATTCCTAAAATTACGTGCATCTCTAAACTAAGTCCCTAAAATTAAAACTTGTAGAATTAATAAATTACTCAAAATCCACCAGCCGTCCGCTAGTCCGCCACCCGCCTACAATTTCGACGTTGCCGTCCACCTGTCGGAGCTCGCCGTCTGCGATTCCGCCGCTGCCGTCCGCCTGTCGGAGCTCGCCGTCCGCGATTCCGCCGCTGCCGTCTGCCTGTTGGAGCTCGCCGTCCGCGATTCCGCCGCTGCCGTCTGCCTGTCGGAGCTCGCCGTCCGCGATTCCGCCGCTGCCGTCTGCCTGTCGGAGCTCGCCGTCCGCGATTCTGTCGTTGCCGTCCGCCTGTCGCAGGTCGCCGTCCGCGATTCCGTCGCTGCCGTCCGCTTGTCGGAGGTCGCAGTCCGCGATTCCGATGCTGCCGTCCGCCTGTCGCAGGTCGCCGTCCGCGCTTCCGACGCTGCCGTTCGCCTGTCGCAGGTCGCCGTCCGCGCTTCCGTTGCTTCCGTCCGCATTTTTGTTCTCGGAACCATTGGGGCTTTAGAAATGTTTTAGTTTTTGCTGCTCAACGGTCATGAGGAATGGGCCTGATCTGAAATCTATAAGTTCTTAGAATTTCAGACTAACAAGCACTTTTGAGAAACTGAACGCTAAGATTTCCAAGGCTAGGAGCTGCAATTTATTTTGTGTCCCTTGCTTGGTAATGCATAGTTCAGTGGACAGGGGGGCTTTGGTTTCCAAGGCTTCATTCACACATTGTTTCTAATATTTTTTACAAATCTTATCCAACGTTTACATTTTTAATTTGAATCCAATTTACGGAATTGGAGGTGATCACTATGAGTAAGGATTGGTCTTCTTGGTATGGCTTCCCGGAGGTTGGTAAAGTGCAATGCCGGTTTTGCAACTTGGTGTTTGCCAAGAAAGTAAGCCAGTTGTTTAGCCACTTAGGATACCAAGGCACATCGGGGGCTCGTGACAAAGGAATTAGCCTTTGCGCAAAAATGACATCTCAAGTTCGAGCTTTATTTTTGGGTTGCCAAGGGGCGATCCCACGAAGATCGTCTCTGAACAATGTGGATGGCAGTGGCACACCTATGGCTATGCGGGAATGCGATAATTCAAATGGAAGAAACATGGCATGGTCTACACATTCCGACTCATGCACTGCACCGGAGGATTTGGATCCATTGTCTTCTAAAGTGAACCTCAGTACACAAAGATCAAGTGAGCGTGGTACTCCACGGGAATCAAGCAGTAGGCCTCTGATTAGTCAGAAGCAAAGTAGTCTGGTGAATGGATTTGAAGAAGCAAATAAACGCAAGTTGAATGCGGTGTGGGCCAATTTCTTTTATGCTGCAAACATACCATTTGCTGTTGCGAGGAACCCAGCATTCAAAGAAGCGGTGAAGCGAACCGCCGAGTTTCAACGGCCTTATATCCCACCGTCTTATCACGACTTACGCCATAAATTGCTTGACCAAGCAAAGGCAGACATTGAGGTCAATCTCCGAAAGCGGACCGAACACAGCATTAGGAAGTTTGGAGCAACATTGTCTATTGATGGATGGACGTCGGTTACGAATCGGCCGTTGATAAATACCATGCTCGTGTCTTCTGCGGGTGAGCAATTCTTGGGAGCGGTGAATACGACAGGGCACGAAAAAAATGCAACATACTTGGCTGGCATACTTGAGAGCTTCATAGAACAAGTAGGCCCCAACAATGTGGTGCAGGTGAGTACAGATAATGCGTCAGTGAACCCTGCAGCATGGAATTTGATATCTAGTAAATATCCCCACATTTTTTTTCAAGGTTGTGTGGTGCATGCCCTCAATTTGTTGCTGAAAGATTGGGGGAATGAACAATGGATTGAAGAGGTCGTGGAAAATGCCCGTATCGTGGTGAAATTCTTCAAGAAGCGGCACATGCCACTTGCAATATTTCGGAAGTACTCACCGGAATATAATTTGTTGATGGCGGTGGAAACAAGGTTTGCCTCTAATTACAACATGATTGGGCGCATGTTGAAGGTCAATGGGAAGTTGCAACAAATAGTGACGGACCCGCAATGGGATGAATACGCAAGGAAGTTTGGGCGGAACTCCAAATCCCGCAATGAATGTCGGATGGTGAAGAAGATAATTTTGAGCGAGCATTTTTGGCGCCGTTGTCAAAATTTCAAGGACTTGTCGGCTCCCGTTGTAAATGGTCTACATGACTTGGATGCAAAGAGGCCATGCATGGGCAAGGTGCTGCACATAATGAAGAAATTAGAGAAACATGTCCTCTCTTTAGATAAACCGCCTTTTCGTTTATCCTCAGACCTTGCCATTCCACTAGTGCAACCGTATTATGCCCGACGGGAATTGGTGGAGACCGATCTACATTATGCAGGAGCTTTGTTGAACCCCTACCTTCTTGAAGATCAAGAGCTAGCCGACGACCAAGATGCAATGGATGCATGCAAGCGTGTTCTAATGAAAATTTGCAAACAAGGGGAGTACGCCTCGGTCGTGAAAGAATTTGTAGCCTTCCGCCACAGGGAACCTCCATTTCACAACATGTTGAACCCGGACAAGCAACAATTGTCGGCGCACGCTTGGTGGGATTTTGAAGGTGCGTGTGGGAAGCTCATTGCTCCAATTGCTAAGAGGATTTTGGCCCAACCGGTATCTTCGTCTTCATGTGAACGAAATTGGAGTAGCTATTCATTTGTTCACAACAAATTTCGAAACAAGTTGAAGCCACAGAGAGCCCAAGGTTTGGTGTATGTATACACCAATTCCAAAGTCCTTTCTGCATCAAAGGAAAACGATGAGAAGAAGTGGTACACCAAGAATGTGGAGTCGGAAGATTCTATGTCGGAGGACGAGCGTGATGAAGATGGTGAAGATGGTGATCCTCTATTCGATGACGAAGATGCTATGAATGATGACATCACCAATTTGGATGATGAACCGCTCCGGAGCCCAAATCGGAACAATGAAGAAGGGGATAGAAATGCGGAAGACATTTACAACTTTCCATTGGATGAGGACAATTGTGAATATGATGAAGGTGGCCCTTCTATAGCTAAATTTGTAGATGGAACCGGGTTGTTGACTAGCGAAAAGATTCTAGCCAATACGGAGGACACTCATGCGCAAATAGTGGAGGAAAATGAGGCAATGTTTGTCAATGATTGCATCCCCCAAACAGATGAAGTGATTCCAATTTTCGAGAGTCTACCCATGGCAATGGCACTTGTAGAAGAAAATCCCGAAGTCAATGACATGGGAGAGTGTGGGGTGAAGTCTGACATGAATGTGGATAATACAAGTGTTGAATGTGTGGAAGTACCATCGAATGTAGATGCACGTGTGACAGAGTTTGATCGCCCAATGCTAGTTCACAACGTCGAAGACCAGAAGCAAATTGTGCAAGATCTCCAATTACGACCACGTAGCGATCGTCCATCAACACTACATACAAGAGGTAGTACAACTTTGAATGGTCCCGGAGGCTCAAGATTTGGGAAACAAGTTGAACAACATTTGACCAGTCCGACCGGAATGCACCTTCGTGTCAATCCAGATCCATTCAATTCATCATGGAGCGATGATGAGAAGGACGAGACATTGGCATCAATGTTTGGTCAACGTTCTGGCCAAACAAAACGTGATTCATTCAAATCGTCTGATGGAACATTGCAGCAGATGATTGGAGCAAAGATACCCAATCAAGGAGGATCGCAAGTAAGACCACCAACGGTGAAAGAGTCCCACAAAGCTCGAAATAAAAGATTAATGGAGGCTTTTGCAATTTCCCCATCAAAGAGACAAAGTCTTGGTAAAACCCCTCTTGATGTATGTCAACCAATTTCAACGAGGAAATTAAAACCGATTCATGGCCTTAAAGAAGGCATAGGAAAGTCTATACTAAGAGCCAAACAAGAGCAGAGGAAGGGCCGACCAACGAGGTCAGTTGCATCCAAGCAAGTACAAGGAGGGGCAATTGTACAATCTTTATCAGAGGATATGGAAAAGTCAGACAACGATGAAGATGAAGATTCAGGATGGGATACTAGAGGTCATAGTAGCGGGGCAGAGGTGAAAGGAGATAGTGATTATCAGCCTTCGGGATGAAAGGGATGTATAATTCATTATTCAAGTGTTCATAATGAATTGTTACATGGAAGCATGTAACGGCAATTTATTTTTTGAACCTATCATTGTAATGCACCTAAACTTAATGATGTTCAAAATATCATCAAGGTTTTTTTGTTTCTAAATAGTCAAGCACTATTGACTGAAATTACATTGTGTGCATCATTTTCTGGATCAAGTATTACCTACAAAAATGTAATAGTATAATGCATCAAATTTGGCTTCATGTACTGTAGTTTTATGGATGTCCGCCCGTCCGCGCCATCCGTCCGCCGTCCGCGGAATCCGTCCGCCGACCGCGTCGACCGCCCGTCCGCGTCGTCCGAACGGCCGACGGGTGCCGTCCGATGGACGCCGTCCACATCGTCCGCGCGTCCCGAAAATGTGGACGTCCAGACGTCCGGACGTCCGAAAAATGGACGTGATTTTGCCCCGGACGTTGAAATTCGTCAACCTTGACGGTGGAGCCCGTTGCAAGTTTCCTCTTCTAGAATTGCATTTCTCCCTACTACATCCTAGGTCAGGACAACTGTAGGAGGGTAGAAACCTCGGAAGGGAAATTTCTTCATCAGGCTGGGAGTCCGTGGAAGACTCTGCTCTTCAAAGTGCTTGATGAAGAATTGTTCCTAGACCCTCACGATCCCAACTCTTTCAACAAGGACAATACCATTCTCATCGATGATTCTCCGCAAAAGGGCATCCTCAATGAGAACGGGAATTGCATATACCTTGAGAGTTGGAACCCGTACATGCGTGGAGACAATGTGCTCGTCGGCACTCTCATTCCGTGGCTGAAGAAACTACACGAGGAGTGTCCACTCGGACGCCTTTGTGAGTTTGTAGATCGGAACCGCATAGGTGTGGCGCCCTTGGTCGCATCAGACGATCAAGCCAATTATATATTGGATGGGATGAGGATGTCCGCGAAGGCATTCGAGTCGCGATTTGTGTTGCGGGGGATGAATCTAGTGATTGAATAAGAGAGACGAAGGAAGAAATAGATTTCTCAGTGTCTCAGTCAATCATAGAACTCGTTGTACATTATTTTTGTGAATACGGATTTTCATGTACATTTCATTCTTGTGAATTAGTAAAATTTTGAACTTGTAATCAAGTTTTCTGGCCTCTTTTGGTTGTACTGTTTTGTTCAACATGTGTTTGTTTTCTATGTTGAGTTATCTTTGGGTCGAGGATAATTGTGGTTGATGTCTATTATCTTTGGGTCGAGGATAATTGTGGTTGATATGTATTATCTTTGGGTCGAGGATAATTGTGAAAGATGTTTATACACTGCCATTGCTGTAGGTTGGAGGATCCATTCTACACTTTCTCCAACAGAGGGAACCACTGACGAGGAGCTTGCTGTCTAGATCGGACGTGTCACTTTCAATGAGGTCCGGCTCGATTGGAAGGAGCTTCGTGCCGTCCTCCTATTCTAAGCCTAACTTCCTGGGCTCGGCCACCGATGCAGCTTCGGCGACCATCGACTTCTCGAAGGGGAATGTAGAGGAAGGCGTGGTAGATAGCCCACCTAGTCGGGGTCCCGTGAGGACACCGATTTGCTCACCATCGCCGATGAAGAGGGCCAGCTCCACCCCAAGTCGTTTGCGTTCACAATCGCCGACTTTGCGAACGCCAAACATCCCGCACAGGAAATTGTATGCGGATGACGAAGACCGGAGTATGGATCCTCATCTCGAGGATGGAGTGTTGTTGCCGGTGTCGATCGCACATCAGGCTGTGCAGAGCAAGGAACTCAATATAGATCCGAAGGTTGGGGATCCAATCAATGCGGTACCGTTGGGTGCATGCACTACACAGCAGCTTCCACGCCTCGTTGAGATTCCTATCTCGTTTCCCTCAAAATCCGTGGGCGGAGTATCTTTGCCTTCTGTTGTACCTATTTCCCACCGAACGACTCTTGGAGACCTACGGCGGACAAATTATACACGATCGACAATAACTGCCGATCCGTACATAAGCACTGTGAATAGATCGATACCACGCCCGCCTCCTCGAGGTTCTAGGTCTCTTTCCAATACCGAGATTCCGCGACGTGAACGAAAACGGAAGAGAGAGGCCAAGGATTTAATGATGATGGGGATGTTCAATACTTTCAGTAAACACAGTGGATCACCCAAGTCTTCTCGACGCGAGGATATCTTTAGAGGATTGGCCAAGTTGAAAGCCTTGGAGGCAGCCAAGGAGGCAACAAATAGCAGTTCTTAATCCAAGAACAATGGTTTGCCGAGTGATCCTCGTTCATAGTGGTCTTCTTTTTGTAGAAGGATCATTACTATTAATAGAATAGTCATTCATATACAAAAACCAATTTTTAGTAAGGGTGAGTGCTCTTTGTGTGCACATAGCCTCTACATTTTTACACAAGACATTCAATCATTAGAATTAGCAAGATTAGGTATACCGGGAAGTGAAGTATATAGAGAAGTGAGAGAAGTTGATTCAAGTAAATTCATGTTCTTCAATGTAAAGGGACCCGCTTTTATAAATATTACATTTTATTACACAACTCATGTGGAGTTCCATTTTGCACGTTCACGTTTCTTAATTGTTTTGGTGTGGAATTGCTCTTAGCCTTCTACCGATTTGCCTATTTTTATCTTCGCCTTCAACAATTTATCTTTGAATGGAGGAGCCTTAAGTTCTCAAAATGACCATATTGTCTCAATTTAATGAATATGGCCTTAAAGTTTTGAAAATGATGGGCATGCCAAACTTCGGCACTTGTAGCATGATACAAACGGGATGGTGTTTGTAGTTTGGAGAAGGCAACAATTGAAACCGTCGAAGTACCATAGCCAACACGATCTTGGTTTCCATGGCTACCAAGTTATTTCCAAGGCAAGCCCTAGGACCCATACCGAAAGGAAAAAAAGCTTGTCGGTGTGAGTAAGCCTTTGACACTCCATTGGCAAATCTTCCTGGATTGAACTCTCCCATGTCGGCTCCCTAATAAGTTTCATCTTGGTGAATGGCTACTAATGCACATTCGATCGTCATGCCCTTTAGCACAAATAGTCCTTTCAATTGCAAATCCTTTGTTGCCACTCTTGTCAGAGATATGATAGGTGGAAACAATCGTAGGATTTCATTACATACCATTCCTACCTGAATCCCATGTCCAAAAAAGAATACTAGATGTTAACTCCATTCATCAATCACTAAAGAATAACTCCAACTGAAGAAGCTCCAACTAACTCCTAGTCTTATAGTGAAACCCTAAAACCCTTAGAACCATAGGAAAATTCTAATAGAAAGACCTTGAAACCATTCCAAAATTGCTCACATGTACTACAAGTAAGCACTTTTTGCTCTTAAATTAAGTTTGAATTGCAATAGATATACTTAGGTGAATTTTTTAATCCATTACTATTATTATATCTTATTGTTGCTATTGTTTTCTACAATAACTTGAATTTAAATCTTTCTCTATAAAGTGTCTACCTTTATTTGGAGATAGAAAATGAAGAACCTAAAATAATTCAAAATGCATGGTGAATAGTAGAAGGGAGACAATAATGTACCATTTTACAAAAACATGAATTCATTAATGGTAATAATAGAGGTGGCAACTTTATTAGAGTGTTGGACTATGCTTTGATTTTATGGACAAGTTTTTTTAGTGTGAATGAGTAGGATTTTAAATTCAATATCTAGATTATACTTCTTTCACCTAGGTTTTGCAAAGTAGATAAAAGTATAAACCTTTGAGTATTTACAATCAAATTTCATTATGCTTCAATAATCTAACAAAACCACCTAAATGTGTTGCTTCATGAACATCATTCTATCAATGTACTAAAGTTGTTCCTTATTTTCTATTGCATATCATTGGTACCATTATAGACCTTAGTTTCATAAATACACACATAGTTTTAGGCACAATGTGCTTGATTACACTATCTCATTAATTACTCAATTGCATCTATTGTCTGACTTTATCTATTTGTGCATCCAAGATTTGAGTAATAAAATGTTAGAAGGATGCAAAAATGGAGTGCAATTGGGAGAGGGACCACAAAGTATATGGTTACCTAATATTGTGATCAACAATTCCTTTGCTACTAGCAAGTTTTCACTAGCTATGACAAAAGGAACTTTTGTGTTGAAATTTACTTTGATGGTATGCAACCAACAAGTAGATTATTGTTTTTATAGGGAATTTAGTTAAAATGGTGGTATTCCGTGTGCCATTTTTAGATGGACAGTTTAAACTGTAAAAGAGACATCTAGGATAGGTATAGATTTCAAAAATCTAGAAATTCTATAGATTTTAGATTGCGTGGTTTGAATTGTGAACGTGTCATCTATGACTCATGTAGATTTCAGAAATCTAAGAATGATATAAATTTAAGAAGTCTAGGACAGCTATACATTTCATATTGCCCGGTCTGAACTGTAAAAAGTGCCAAAGTTGCATAATTATGCCATTTTAACGAAATTGCCTATTTTTTTTTTTAAATGTTGAAGCATGGTGTCGTGCACTCATGAAGCTGAGCTAGAATGAGCATACTCACCACTTTCAGGCGGGACACCGCACTAGCACTCCAGCTCCATTCCTCACCCAAGACCTCCAAAACCTCTGCGCGCGCACGCTCTTGCCATTCGGGATGCAACGCCAACATTAGCATCGCAAATGTCAAAAGATTCGACACTGTGTCTTGACCTGCGAAGTAGAAGAGCTTGAAATGATTAAACACCAACGCCATGTTGAAATCCTGAGCGCTTTCGTCCCATCCATCTGTTGCCGCAGTGAGCATGCGACCCAGAATGTCTTCGTTGCCATAATCGCTCATTTCCCCCTTTCGCACTGCTGCTAGCCGGTCATTGACCATGTCATGGAGTAGAGCATCTACTTTGGAACTGTACAGATTCATCAATCGGTTCCCTTTGGTGGGCAGGTATCTGTTCCAAAGCATCAAATGCATGTTAGCCCCATATTAAAGAACGGACAGAGCTTTCAAATAATTCATTTATTTCAAATTATGACTTGCAATTTCATTCCATGAAATTTGTGGTGGAGAAGTCGCAATCACCTGTAGCCGGGAATGAGCCAGTACGCTACGTTCTGGACCATATTCATGAACTCATTTGAAAGGAGATTCTGAAACTTGAAGACCTGCTCCCCTTTTTCAAAATTGTCCTTGAAAGCCACACGCGAGATAATTCTTCCAGAGATTTTGTGAAGACCTGACACTACGTCGATTTCCACTTGGCCACATGCTTCAGCTACCTTTTGCTCCCAAATTTGTATCTCTGATGTTGCTCCTTGCACCACAGCTTCGACCATGGCCTACCATGTTTAAAAATTCAATTGGAAAGTCATCTGAAATTGCAGGCTTGCGATCAAAAAAACTTTTGTTTCCAACTAATATCTTTCACTTTCTATGGTCAAACTTCATGAAACTTTTATCACATAATCTCGATCAGACAAGTAAAGTACAAGATACTATATTTAGATTTTTAATTTTTTTTTCCCTTGGGTGAATGCAGCAGAAATGGCAGTTTTGAGTGTTCTTTGACAGAACAATTTGGTAATCATTCAGTTTTGATGGTTTCAGGTGCCAGCACCTCAAATTGCAGTCAGTTACGTACCTTGAGCGCGTCCTGGTGGAAGGTCGGACTGACTGTGCGCCTCTCGGACCTCCATTTCTCACCCTCTTGGCTGAGCAATCCTTGGCCCACAACCTGTGAGACGAGCATATTTTCCAATTCAGATCTCACCAAGGAGTCGTGATTGGTGATCACCAATTCCTTCACAATCTCCGGGTCGCGCACCACCAGTTTCGTAACCGTTCCCCACCAGTACAAAAACATGTTGCCTGCAGTGCAAGCAGTAAATAAATTGCATGAAATCAATTTAGTTATACTGAATGCATGCACTTAGTTGATCTAATTTTGTTACGTTATAAAAATCAGACCAATTTACAGAATAATTTCAATGAATTACATCGGCGTACGTCGAATCAGCTTCAGGTGGCGCACGGGTGAGAAGATTGAAGAAGCGATGGATTATAAGCCACTGATACCGTAACTGTCCCCGGCCTTTTAATTTCTGGTTTGATTTGTAGCTAATCAGTTTTCCTGCGCTAGCTAGAACTTACCTGCCATTTCCTTGAACTGGCGGTATTCTACTACTTTTGGCATCTTTCAAGACTTGTCCTAGTTTCTGGGGTTCTGTGTAAGTGTATGTACGTCACAAGTTTTGCGACTAAAATCGAGCCAAATTGCCGAACTTGGCGATTGAACCATCAGATTAATATTCTAATCGTACTTGTCGTAGCATCCTCCCGAAGATTATTATTTCAATCTCCGGAGGTGACTGAAATCTTCATGTAGAAAATGTACATACTTCACCATGCACTCGCGTACGTGGTTCAGCATGTCAGCATGATTGCACTGTTTTCCACACCCAGTGAGAGTCCAAGACTCCAGATTGGAGTCACCTAGCTAGCTAATTCGTCAGATCAAAAGAAGGATAGACAGAGCAATACGAATGGAAATAAATTAGTTCAAGGATCATTCACTTTCCAATTCCACGATATATGACGTCGAGAAGAATCGTACCGTATTTCGGAAAATACATGGCATACTGCGGCGAGACTGTGGGCGAGAGATTGGCGAAGTCATCCATGGCAAGAGTTTCAGGAAACGATTCGGAGAATTTCACCATGTCCATGTAGTGGCCCAGCAGGAACTTGAACGGAGGTCCACGCACGCCTTGCTTGTTCATGATGCGACGCAGTCGCAGCGGCTCCCACAGTGCAGCTCTCACAAACTTGAAGACGGGATACACAATCACGGTCGCCACCACAACTGCGAGCACGGCGTTCCTGACTTCCTCTGACCACAGCATGGCCATGGCTAGGCACACCCGGATCCTCTGCTGCAGTTTCAAAATTTTCTTCAAATTGAATGTTAGTGAATACAACTACGTATTTCGGATTGTGGGTGCCTGGAGTATGGGTGTACATACGTCTTATATACACAACTGGAATCTCTGGAGCCCTGCTGAGTTAGCTGCCAGGACTTGAACTCACTCGATGTGGATTTCCAATACTTCAGCACCTGTCTGAACTTACACACGTTCTGAAACATGAAGCTATACCTACCCTAGTCTTTAGACCGGTATGAACGTATACGCAAATTTGGTGCTGGAATCGTGCCAGTATAACGAAATTGTCTACCTTTCTTGCAATTCTTGTTTCAGATTGGTGATGAATATATGAACCCTGAACTGCCAGACCGATTACCGTGGAGCAAGAATGGTGTTTCGACCTATTGATGACCGCGAGTCGTCTTGTACGTATACGTATCGATCAGTTGCAACAACAGAAGAACCATTCCAATACTGTGCGAAACAAGGGAGTGGGGTGATCCAGGATACAAGAACCCGAGGACCACTCCCGACGTGGTGGTGACGCAATCCATGGCTGCGGCCACCGAACTTTTGCATATGACGTCAGAAAGAAAGGAACAGTGAATTGGATATGGGAAGGATTACGTACATCAACGTATGTCACTGATTCCAAAATACATCTGCTTCTCCGTGTCATGTTGACACTCCCGCTTCACTTTATTTGCGCTCACGAATGACCCGTTGGAATCAAGACAAGACTGGATGACGCATGACACGAGAAAGTTATAATTAGGATACGTAGTGTAACGAAGTCGTGACCAGCACGCAACGTCGGGGAGGTCGATGCAGCACCACTGCTTCACGTTGGTGGGTCGTATAAAACTAATTAAGGAACCAGCTTGATTAATACCAAGGTTTAGGGTTTAGCAAGTGGCATAACAGCAATACCGCACCTGTACCTAATCTTTGTTCCTAGATCATGGACAATAAACTGTCCTTAGACTTTCATTGAATGGTCCTTGACATGTGTCATAAAGTTTTCTTGTCTCTTCACTGTGATTAGGTAAGTGCTGAATTTGTCATAATTCAGATTTGGATCCACCTACAGGACGGTTCCAATGGTCTACGGCACTGCAACTTTGAAAATTTATAGAAAATACATGCCAAGTATGAAATTTTTTAATTTTTAATTTTTAAATTCATGATTTTCTCTCGCTAACACCACGAAAATATTAATTTCTTGAAATGGTGCCTCCAAGTATGCTGAATTCCTTAAACTGACGGTTTTGGGTGCTTCGACCTTTAATTTAATTACATGTTGCAGTCAATCTAGAATTCAAAAATACTAAACTAGAAACCAAAATTTTGTTAAAACGGCAGTATTTCACAAACTTGGCACTTTTTTGTTTAGCCCATACTTTCAAAAATCTATACCAATCCTAAACTTTAGAGCTATAGAAGGAAATCAATGGAAAAATGGCATATGGAATAACGAAACTTCCCATTAGATGACAAAATACAAACTGATGAAGATTTAAGAAATTAAAAATTGGGGGCACACATTGAAGTATATTTCAAAGGTGAAATAGAAATCAATATGACACCACCTAGATGATGCTATCTAGGGGCGGGACTTACAATAGACGACTATGAGCATCTAGGACTATTTTGGATCCACTTGACCTTCATCTCATCCCAACAATAGATACATTTAATTTGGTCCATTTGTGATTGAATTGCAACTCAGCTTGTAGGAGAAGAAAACTCAAGATGGACTAGTGGAGAGCATTTACGACCCGAGTATGGTAATTCAAAGTAAAAATCATGCCAAGAGTCCTACGGCGCTTTTGGTTTGCTAGGATTTCCTTTCATGTAGAAGATTCCTTATTCGTCAAATTTAAAAGAAATAGGAAGATTTGATTCTCTCTCTTCAAATGTGCAAGTTAAGAATATGAACTTGTAAGTCTTATGTCTAATTTCATGAGAGGTTTTACAAAAAAATTTAGAATATTTTGATAGTTAGTCTAAGATATTCTTCCAAATAGTCAACTACCAAAATTTACGATGAATTTTTTTTAAGAATGACCTAGGATGCATTAAAATCTCATAAAAATTACAATAGATTATTTTATACTAATAATATACTTCAACAAGTTTCAAGACATTCTACTAGTTAGAAGTACTCAAACCAACAAGATTCTTCAAAACTACTAAAATTGAAGAAAATTTGTGGAGTTGACCATCATTCTAGAGGCATATGAAATTAGAATGGGGTTGAAGAGGGGTCTTTTCTTACTCCTTTACACCTACTAAGCAGCCTAGATTAGTTACTTTTCATTGAAAAGTCAAATTCTAAAAGTTGGAATTTTATCCCTTTTCAATATTAATTTGGTGCTACGTTTCTTTGCATTTTTGGTGTATGAAAAAGGATAGGGGAAGCTTACACACTAAAAATAACCTTCTTAAGTCAATGACTCAATCCATTTGTAATTTGGAGTTAATCTCCAAAAGTTAGAGTTTGAAGATTAGATTGAAAATCTTAGTTGATTAATATTTGAGTTGAAATTGTTGTAGTACAACGAAGCTTTGCCGTGGCTTTGACTCTAAGTGTTTAGTGATTTGATAGAATTTAGAGTTTTATCAAAACCACAGTGAAGCTTTGACTCTAAGTGTTTAGTGATTTGATAGAATTTAGAATTTCATCAAAACCACGGCAAAGCTTTGACTCTAAGTGTTTAGTGATTTGATAAAATTTAAAGGTTTATCAAAACCACAGCAAAGCTTTGACTCTAAGGATTTGGGAAGTTTCCAAAAAATATTGTATTTAGTGATTTCACCAAGTTTAGTTTCCAAAATATAGTTTTGAAATATCAAATTTAGCCTCCAAAATTTAGAGTTAATTCCCAAAAATTAGCCTTACATAAAGCCTTGAAAAATTTGTGACAACTCTCCATTTTAGTGTTTAAACACTCAAAAAAGTCTTAGTATCAAAAGGGTAGAAGAAAAGTCACGAAAAGGGATCCCAAACCAATCCAAAGGCTCATCAAATCAAACCAAGAGAAGGGCCCTTAGAAACTACGATTTAACTCTTTTGTTAAATTAAAGTCAATTAAAATCCGCTCCATGGCAAAGCATGCAATAGGCCCAGTTAGGAGTATCAGAGGTCGTACACAACTAGCCCAACAAGCCAATATCCGACACGTGGCAGGGCGGTCATGGAAGGCCTAGCCTAGCAAATTGAGAAGAGTCACTTCACAATTGTCACGGAAGTTAGTGACCGGTAGTTCAATTGATAGTTCAGTGTTGGTTCAAGTGTTGGTTTATGTCGTTATGGTCTAGCTATTGGGTTTTGAAAATTATAGAATATATATATATAATGACAAAATACATCATTCACATCCTAAGAGTGATGATAAACTTAAGAATTAGCTAGAATAACATAGGGTTACAATAGCATGTACTAAGTAGGAAATAGAGTAGGGGAAGGGGAAAGGCTAATTATATTGCAACAACTAACTCTCAATTCTATCACTCAAACAATAGAAGGAAGTAGTAGCATTTAGAGGACAAAGGGCTTGATTAGAAGGTTGCCTCTCCAAAACATAAATTAAAATTGCAAAAGATACTTAAAACTAGACATAGAGAGGAAGTTGAAGAGTTGGTTGTTGACACGTGAAGTAGGATTTAGAAGAGGGAAGAAGTATTTGGGAATTGAAAAGGCACTTGTGGATTGATAGGATTATGTGGAAATCCTAGAGAAGCAATAAGAGCCATTACTTAGAGTTAGGATTAAACAATAATTGACTTGGATAGGGATAGAGGATTTTCATGGGGCAATTATTATTTTGAAATTTGAAGCATTAGAATTCAATTCCATCAAAGGTCAACCATTAGAATTAAAATAATGGAATAAAATAGTAGCAAAAGAAAAGATAGAAGGGGAAGGAAAAGATAGAAGCGGAAGATAGAAGATGTAAGATCAAACTTTCCAACTTGTATTAATTCCACAACTTTAGAGAGAAAAATTACAAGACAAAACCAAACATGGATCTTCGAATATGGATTTTTTCACCCTAAATTGGAATGATGACCCAAAAATCTTCAATCAAATTTAAAGAACTAAAAGACATGACTATTGGAGGGTGACATTTGATAGCACCAATAGGTTTGGTTTTTTATTAAAATAGTTTTAGGATGCAAGGTTTGAATCATTATATAATTCAGAATCTAATTTGGTTCTATTTTTGGATTTTTTTCTCAATCCAATTGTGGATTTAGTTTTCTTTTTCCTTTAAATTCAATTTGAATTTAATTTGGAATTTATTTTGCCTTTAGATTTGTTTTGGATCTCATTCTTACCTCTCAAACTTGTACATCACTTGGTTTCTTATGGAATGAATTCTTTTTTTAATCTTGTAGCTTTTGTTGTTTGTTGTTGCTTGAAGTTTTAGTAAATACTTAGCATCTTTTTTATTTTATTTTGAAACATCTTCATCAAGTTTCTACCATTATTCTACCAAGTTTCATAAGATAATTTCTTTCAATATCCTACATATTAGTTTTTTGTAATTAATTAAGACAAAATTTGAAGTGGATCCAAAACTTCATACATTTAGATATCTATATCCAAAAAACAAATCAAAATTTATTTAAAGGTCTTTAGTTCATTTGAAATCTAAAATGGTGTAATTAGAAAACTATAGAATAATTTGAATATTAAAAAAGACAAGTTGAATATAAAAATGTCGAAATTGACTAAGAGATATAGTAGATTCTCAAAGAAATTAACAAATCTTCTCTCAAGAAGTTACAAAAAAAAATTCACTCATTAACAACTCTCAACCATTTTACATACTTACAACTCAAAATCTTGTACAAATAAGTATGATTTCAACAATTGACACTTATTGAATCTAAGAAAACTTATAAAATCTCAAAAAATAAATTTAAGAGAGAATGCACCTAAAGGCCCTACTTCCAAAATAATGCTTTGTTGACACCTACAATTGGAAAATTGGATAGGATGAAAAATCTTAATTCAAAAAATAGAAGGATGAATTAATTTATAAATACCTATTTATATACGATATGTACTTTTTTTCTTAAACACAAATATATATCTTTCATTTGCAAGAAACACCCGATTACATGTTGTACCAAAGAAGATAGTTTGAAAATACATAAGCTTTTGAGAAAAAAACTTATAGTAAAATATGGAAAATTTGAAAAACATGAAAAATAATTTTTTATCAACAATTCTAAGAGTCTGAAAAATTTCTCCAAAATTTATGCACAAAATTAGTCAATGAAAATGTTAAAAAGAAATAGATATTTACAATCAATTTTTTTGTAAAAGGTCAAAATTTGCAAATAAATAAATATTGATAATCTTTACCTTCAATGGTATTCTCATCAAACAAAATTAAAGGAAATGAAACAACCTAAAATCTATATAAACATGTAAAAAAAACACTTTAGGCTCAAATGTAATATGCAAAATATCTATTTTTTTTTTTTAAACTTTATTTATTTGTGTAATCCTACAAGTACCAAGATGACTTATAATCCTTTATCCTTCTAAATTTAAAGCTATTTTGTCTATTTTTAATCTATTTTTGAATTTTTTCTAAAATTAGAGATAATATATTGTAAAGATGTTTCTTGCAATCACCTTTAGCCCTAAATGTCAGAGACTATGTTTTCACCAAAACTATCTTTCTGATACAAGCACCAAATGTTAGATGAAAAACATTTTTGGACAGATGAAACTGTACAATCTTGTCATAAAATAGTTTGAAAAGATGTGGAAAAAGTTTCAGAATTTTTCATAGTGTAGATTGCAAGATATTAATGTTTGAAGTGAAAAAAATCATTTTTTGGCCCAGGGAAAATAAGGGCAACAACACTTCACAAGGTCACATTTGTATAAAAAATGTCCCAAATGGTAGTTACATGCTTGAAAACTTTTAGATAATCTGGAATTGCACAACATATAGGAAAAAAATAGCATGTAGAAAAAAGTACAAAATAATTCAAAATACTAATTTGTTAAGAATTTAATTATAAAACTAGAAAATTCCAATCCAATGGTAATAATGTAATAATAAATAAATCTACATGTATTTTTATTTTTTTCAAAAGATATAAAAATTTGAGTTAGATAAAGGACTTCAAAGTTTATTTTTAAGTAGCAAATCCATAACTACATTCAAACTAGAACACCTCATAACTTCATCTTGTAAATCAAAATAGAATGATTCAAAGCTTTCCACGTATATATAAATCTAGAAAAGCAATTTCAAGTTTTTAATTTTTGTAAAAGTGATTTTTAAAGAAGTTTTTTGGGTTGCCGAGACTACCCGCCGAGTGTTGATAATTATATATCATGCAATAACTTTTTAACCATGTAGTCAAAATTTATGAAAATTGTTGTGCCTTAAAGTTACTCCTTGGGCACACATTGTGTGAAATTTTCAAAGAAAAAAAATAAAAATTCCATTTGTAGTGAGTTGCCTAAAATTGCTATGTTGCCAAAAAAATGGTGTTTGGTCCTTTAGGGGTTAATTCAAATATGAACTTACTCAAAATATGGATTAATATATGATGTTAATTTAAAGTAGTTTAATTTCACCAAGGTCAATACTCTAAGCTAAAAGATAACAAGTAAATTTTTCCCAATCATGTCAATCAATGGTATATCATAATTTTACTACTATCTATTTTTTTGGGTCACTTTTAAATGTCTTGAATGTTCATTAAGTACAAATTAAAGGTAAAGAACTACTTATTGAAAAATTTTAAATTTAAATTTTTAAATCTATATATTTTTAAAAATCTACATGTTTATATTAATATCTTTATTTGATGTCTTTTGGAATTGATTTTTCACCTATTAAAAAGCTTATTTAGCTATATTCAATATCATTCATACAAATGGCTTGTGTTGTAATCATTCTTCTTTCAAGTTTCAACCATTTGGTTAAAGTTCTAATATAATTGAATGGATATAATATTACACCTTAGTTTGTGTTACACTACTGTTAACATGTTATTGTGATAGTCCAACTAAAAATATAGTTTGAATAGTTGGACTAATGTAGATATACATAAAAATTGAAATTTAAAAATGTTTCTACATATATTAACCCCTAAAAGACCAAGTTTTTTGTTTCCAGGGAGACATTGTCAAAAATTGCTTTTTTTTTAGTTTAGGATTCAAAAATGAAAATTGAAAATGTTTTTTGAAACTTTAACCATACAAAATTGAAGTTAATTATTTTTCCAAAGTGTGTAAAAAATTCCAAACCATTTGACCACACAAGTTGGAAGATTATAACGTTTGAAGTGAGAAAAAAAACTTTTTTTCATTCCTTTGAAACAAAGGCAATAGACTTCCGGACTTTTGGGTCTCTTGAAGTAAAATTTTTGTTCTATAAGAAAATGAGGATTTTGACCATTTATAATTATATGATGTTTGGTTCACTCACAATAAATTTTAGAAGCAATTAAAATGTCTAGCTTACACCAAGGCTTACACGAAATCACCCTGCAATGCCAAGAAGTTAAGTGAATTGGCAATACACTAGTCATTTTTTGATGATTCCTTAGGCAATGAAGAATTTTTTATATTTGAAATCCAAACAATGAAAGGTAAGATAAACATTTAGAATATGTGGAAAAAATTTCAAGAATTTTGACTTCACAAATTGCAAGATAATATGACTTGAAGTTAGAAGAAAATGTTTTTTCTTGAAACCACTCCAATATAACTAACAAAGTTTGATTCCTCTTAGAAATGTAATTTGAGAATTAAAATTTTTTTTGGACAATTGTATGCTATATTTTATTATTTTCATACTTGCCAAATTTCAAAATTTAATGAGCTTTTCTGCAAAAGATTCTTCAAATATTCCAAAATTGCCCAAGCTGCCCTCAAAGTTCAAGGAAGCATAACTTTTGAATTGGGCACCTGATTGGAAAAAAATAGTTTTTCACCAAATGAAGGAAGGTCATGTTTACACATTGTATCCAAACTTCATGAACATCCAACTAAAAATGACTTCATAGGAACCTACCTCAGATTTCTTGTGTACATTGAATGGACACTTGGTCCTTTAGGGGTTAATTGAAATGAAAACAATAGTTGAACTATTGAGGACTCTAATTGGGATTATTTCTTTTACCAACTTCCAATGAAAATATCAAACCTAATCAAGATTTGAACTTAATAGAAAGTAAATCAAAAGTTGTTCTTGTAATCAAGTACATTATTCTATCACCAAATTAAAGTCAATCATTTAATTCAATGCAATTATTCTTTTTATATAAATTTTATACATAACTATCTTTAGAAATCTACAATAACCCTTAAGTTTCAACAACCATATGAAATACCTAGTACTCAAAATAATGCACACATTCTTGCTAATAATCAAGTAGTTTATTAGTTTATTTTGACTTAATCCACAAAACAACACACAAACTTCTAATATTTATTTTTTTACACTAACCACCCATCAAATAATCTTCACCCCATTGACACCAAACCACATGAAATATCAATTGGATAGTCTAAAATTTTCACTTTTATATATAAAATAAAAAAGGACCCTCTTGCTCCTAAAGCACCAATGCTATCATTCTAGTAGTAGAGGCATCCATTTAAATCTCAATTCTAAATGGTAGTATACATTTAACTACCAAAATTCTTTATTCGTCTAAATTCAACTTGTCTTACACATCAATCTCTTCTATATGTAGACCAAATAAGACATTAGACATAAAGCATTTACACTAAGTACTAAAACATCAAGACAATAGTCCTAGCTTGTTTTAATTGGATGATTACCACAAGTTGGATTATAAAATCTTATATATGCAATAGTATCAATCAAGAAGAAGATATCAAATTAGGTCTTACTAATACACATTGATTTCCTTCCTAATTGGTTAATGCTCTTCTCTTACTATACAAAAGTTCAAACATAATGTATTTAAGTAAGTCAAACTAAACACTCCATGTTGCAAATGGATAAATACTCATACAAATTCACCATCAATTGAAATGGTTTTGTGTTAAATTATTTGTTGGTTTCATTATAACTTGTTTATTTTAATGCTATTACAGCATAAATATTTCAATCTATTAATGGATTTGCACTAATGAGTAATGACAAGAAAAATGAAAATATTTACTATTGTCAAATTCTTAATTTTTTTGCAAACCATAACATAGTTCACAAGTATGTACTAGCAATTCAAAACACTATTAAACTCCCCTAGATAGGATGAAAAAGTTAAATTAAAGGCTGACCTTCTCTATCTATTAGAAAAAAATAAAAAATAAAAAATCAATTGCACCATTGTGTTCAAAAGACCCCAATCAATCTAAAGGATCCTTCAGACCTATGTCCTCAGCTGTTTCTAAGCACAATTTTAAGTTATGGTACCTGATTCCAAATAAAAGTCAAAACTCTAACTTTTGGAGTTTGTGCTTTTTGATGAAAATGTCTCGCAAAGATGGTTTAGAATGTTTATAGGAGTAAGAATTGACCCTTGATTTGCTCCATTCAGACATTGTTAGCTCTTGGTACATTGGTCAATCCACTCCCAAGTTGTAAATTTTTGTAAAATTCGATGTTGGTCTTAATTTTAGTACTTGAGAATGTCAGAATGTTTTCAAACTTAATAAGGCTCTTTACTATCACACAAAACACTATCATGATTTTTAGTGAGATTTTATTGCAACATTTGTAATTTCTAAAAATTTACTAAAGCATTTTAAGCAATTAACTTTCCATGGAGTCACGTGGAATTTTCCAATATTATGAAAATTTTGGAAGAACACCTAGGACATTCCAAGAATCTAAATGCAAGTTCATGTTCACATTACACAAGTTTAAATATAATAAATTCAAATAATTTCTACCCGAGGAGGAAATCATTTTTAATACCAGAGGAATTTTGGATGACCGGATTTCAATTTGGCCTCTTGGCATGCTTTGACTTAGAAAATCACCTCTCTATATGCTCCAATCGCCTTTTCATCCATTCTCGTCTAAAGACGGCTTGTATTCTCAAAATTACCTACAATATTTAAAACAACAAAACCAGCTCTTTTTTTAATCAAAATTTGACTCAATATGACTTGTAATGCTAAACTAGACTCTATTATTTAGCTAGTTTGTTACATGCATACTTATAGATGTTGTTTTGCATGAACAAAACACTCGAACTGACTAACTCTCATATCCTCATTTCTCTCGAAATTACTAACTATCATTCAAACTTACCAATAAGATCTAGAATTAGTGAAAACATAAAGTTTTATATATTCCACGTTTCGAATACCATTTCTTACTACTTTGGTAGGGACTTCTACCAAAAGTCTCAATAATTCTCTTTTTATGTATTTTTGCATAAAAATAACCTGAAAACTAAGTAAAATTGCAAAATATAGATCCAAAATTCTAAGTGCTAACTTGCGGGCTCACAAGCCGGCAGCACAGAGTTGTATTGAGTGTTGCTGAAGGGTAGCAAGATTTGTGTCGATTCTTTGGGAGACGTTCCTTTACAATCCATCAAAACCCAACCATTATCCCCGGTGCTCCACGTTCAAATGGACAACTTTTGGAAGGAAAACAAAAGCATGTATTTTATGTCTTTTATTTTTGGTCGCTCTTAGTCGCAAGGCGGATTGAGAAAGAAGTGGTCGTATCCTTCATGATAGTGGGACACATCCACGACGATATGGATGCTTCATCTAGTGTTAGAGCATGCAACTCCGTGAAATAGACCATCCCACCTTACTGTCATTAATGCAGTTGTACATGGAAATGGAACAAGGCCCCTTCATTCCCCACCTGATAGAAGAAGTGCCCAATTTTAAGGCTTACGTCAAACGTTATATTAGGAATCTAGGATGCAGAAGCAACAATTGGTGGGCCATTTGCACGGAAGGCAATACAAATTTTGTGGTTGATCATGCAATACAAACTGGCATGTACAGACATTCCGTGGTTGTTGAAAGCGGGCTTGAGGTTATGGAAGGAAGATCCTGAGTACAAGTCTCTCCTTTCCCAAGGTAATTCCCTCCGTGTCACTCTCAAGGAAAATGACCAACGAAGCCAAAATTGTGCGCAAACTCACTGGATACATCCAATATTAGACGGACATATTCAAAGATGGGATGGCGGAGTACAAGGCACATGTCCTATTTGATCACGTATTAGAGTGGCGTGAGAAATGCCCTGTGTGACAGAGTTGAAGAAGACCCTTTTCACTCCAATGAATTGAAGCAGGGATTTTGGCCTCATACTCGACAACCTGGGGATTTCATGACGAACTTCATGTAAAATGGAAGGACGTGGGAGGAGCACGACGCGGAAGACCCCTACATTAGAACTCTGGAGGGAAGGCCACTACCAGCATACAACGTGATCATTAATCTCCGCAAAAGATTCTACTTCTTTATAAGGCCAAGATTGGATTGTGACAATTCCGTGTGACTTGGTGGAGCAATGGAGAATCCTCAATTTAATTTATATGGAAGTCCACTTTCGCGAAGTTCTCGTGCAATAGTACATCCCATGTGGCATCTCAAAAGACATGCGATGGTTGTTCGCAGGGTGGGACATGAAGTCCAATTTCAAATGGAAGATTGACCAAAAGGCAAGCAAGGTCGACTATGTTTCTACGGATAGTATTATGGCTTCATAGAAACCAAAAAAGAATGATGGGAAGAGCTTCATTGTCCTTGTCAACAAGTGCAATTTGGAGTGGATAGTTTGTGTTACATTGTAGAGGAAGAAGAACTACACTTATAAATAATTATGACTTCACTAGGGAGAGCTCTTGGAAAAAACATCTTTCATGCACGTACTGCTATTATGCATTTCAACAAACGGAGTTTCACATATAACACTAGAAGAAAATGAGGGTTTTTGCAACTACAAAGAACAACTAGTTTTAGTTACAACAACCATTTGCGATTGGTGAGAATTTGGAGGGTTTTGGTTGTTGTGGATAAGTTTTCTAGTTGCATTGTAGTTGCAAGGTGAAATGATTTAGTTTCTTGTTTGGTTGCTTATTTGGAACTTCATCGATGCGCTTTTTGACGTAGTTGCTTATGTGGTTTTCACTGTAGTAAGAGGTTGGTGGTGCAATTCACTTTTTTGCAACTTTATGGCAACTAGTGCATATCTTGCTTTTGACTCATTTGCCACTTATGAATAACTTTCAACTTTTTGTGACTTCATTGCGATTTAAATGTGATTGGTGTACAACTTGATTCGACTTGATTTCGACTACTTTGTGACAAGATTGCGATTTGTATGTGCAACTTCAGGGCAGCTTGGTCATCATTAGTTTGTGATTCATTGACAATATGTGGTCCACTTCTTACCAACTGGTCTACAACTAGATAATGACTTCTACATTACTTCTATGATTATTTTATGGGTTGTATGCAACTTGTTTGCAACTTCTTTGTGACTTGCGTAGACATGTGTGCAACTTGTTTGCAACTGCATTACAACTTATTTGTGATTTGTGATGGTTGAAATGTACAACTCCTTTGCAACTTCATTACAATTGATTTCATTCATATGGATCATATGTATAACTTATTTGCAACTACATTTTGAGCCGTAGCAGTTGGCATGCCATGTCAACACACATTTTTAGCTCTTAAGTAGGGTGATTGCAAGAAAGACCGGTCCTATTTGGCGTCACAAATTGAAGTGACTAAGTTGCCATCAATCATAACTTTTGGAAAATGAAGCCGATGGACTTGAAATTTTTATTGAAGATGGCTAACTGAGAAATCATGAGATTCATTATTTTTCATAAATTTTGAAAAATAATTTTATAATTAAATGTCAATTTAGCTAATTTGTCACACTTTGCAGTTTAGGGGTTTTTAGTACTGTGGAGCATCCAAAAATTATGATGTTCACTTGAATTTTTTGTGGGCTATTCCCACATTAGATGAGCATGTGCCCACCAAAGGGCATTCAAAAAAACACAATTTTTTGTCCTCAACATGCTTGCAAATAGGGGTCCCTTGCGCATAGCACTCCAAACATTTATAATGGTTCCAACTTCTAGTTTTTGGTGAAATGTAATCACTATCAAGTCTTTATAAATGGACAATTTTTAGTTTTTTTTTATTCATGATTTTCTAATTTTTATTAATTTATACTTAGTTTTATCTACTTTCTGTGACAAATTGTCATTTTTTTTAAGTAGTACTGTTTCAGTATTATAAAGTACTCAAAAGTATTATTGGCCGTTGATTTTCCAGATCAATGGTTGAGATTGCTCCATTTGTAGTACTCCTAGTACTCCTAGTACTCGGCAGAAAAAACGCAGTTTTTGACCAAACGCTACCAAAATCGTTCGGTCTTTCTTGCAGTCACCTAATATTCCAATTTTGTTCTTCAAGAAGTCAACTTGCAACGTATGTACATTATAGAAGACACCGCATACAACAACCAAATGTCTTTGGAATTGTTAGTATGAATGTCCACCACAACATCCAAAGATTTCCAAGAAAACAACTCAAATAGGAATACTATAAATGGCACCGCCCCTCCTAATGGCACAATAGGGTGTTCTAAAACCAACAATACCTAGCTTTGAAGTTGATTTGAATAAGATTCGATTTACTGAAATTTGATTGGCTCAAACTTTATTAGGAACAAGTTCAAAGGAAAACCGTTTTAGGTGAAGCTATGAGACAAGAATGGGGTTCAAATGAAGAATCCACATTTATATTCAATAAAATATCCATTTTTGAAGGGTTTTTTTTTTTTTTTTTGCATTCTTCCTCATCCTTATTAGAAATTTTGTGCACATTGAGCTGAATTTCTCAATGAATTTCCCATATCTTATAGGCTAAAATGCTTATTTTAACCATTTATGGTATTACTACTTTACATCATCCACATGATTCCTAAAGTATCAATTGAAACAACATTGTATTCATACATAACTTCACAATTAATACACCATGCATTGTACACCCAAACAACACCACAAATTATACAACATGTACAATATCCCAAATATTATACAACATACACAAAACACAATACAACATACACCATATTTGATGTTTATTAATCATGGCTTGAGAAGCCACTAGAAATGGAATGAGAAGCTAGGGTTTTATAGGAGTGGAATGGTAGGTGGCATGACAAACGATGTGGGACATGTCAAATGTGTAGTTTGTGTTAACCCCACATAGTTTCAAGTCCAATTCAAGGTGTTGCAACTTTTGCATTCAAGGTTTGAATTCAATAAGACTTGTTGGAAAATTTTCTTTCTTTCTTCTAGTTTATGTGGTAAAATTTTCAAATCAATCCAAGATAAACTGATTGCTTGGAAGCCAATCAAAGTTCACAGCTTCAATTTGAGTTTACCAAACTATACAGCATTGTTGCAACTCCGGGGGCCTGTATCTCCTTCATGTAATGTTTGTTTTCTATAAAATTTGTTGGATTATATTCACCTTCAATTCTAGTTATTGTGGTAGAATTTTCATGTCAATCCAAGTTGTTTTGAATGTTTGGGAGCAATTGGAAGTTCAAAATCTTGACATTTTTGGATTACAGTGAACTTTGGCAGCTTGGTTCTTCTTCAAATAGTGTCCATTTCTAATAATAAAAAATTGGAAAAGCTGCTCATACCAGCCTAGTTTATGTGGCTAAAATTTCATATCAATCCAAGAAGTTATGACTAAGAAGCATTTTAGTAGAAAGAAGTTCAGCCTTAGATGTATTTTTTGCAAATTTTCTTGCTATATTCTTGAATGACATTTCAAACCTAAACACAATGAATTAATTCAATGATTTTTTCTTTCACCAATGTCTTTATATAATGTTGGTGAACCATTCTATAGTTAAAATAAATTCATTTGAGTAGCTTTAGAAATTGAAATTCACCTCCAAATGTGTTGCGAGGATAACTTTAGCATCTTTTTTCAAGACTAAAATATTATAATGTTGCAATCAATAAGGCCAAATGACACTAAATTTGATTCATGTCATCTACAACATATAAACTATAAGATTGTACTCTTTTCAATTCAAATAGGTCTTAGGCAGTGAATGGTTCAAAGTACTATTTTAGAGATGGACATGAAGATGAACATGACATTGTCTTGATTGACGTCAAGACATCTCAGTTGATGTGTACATTGACATTGCAATAATGTCTCTACAAAGTCAAATCTAATGTTCCAAAAATGTCTCAAAAAACATATAGACATCTCAATTGACATCTCCAAAGACAAGAAAAAAAATTTGAGTAGTAAGCAAAAATTTCCTAAAAACATTTGCCCACCATATCAACTAATGCCTATTCTTGGGCAGTCTAAACAAGGTTGAACCTTCAACCTTCTAGTTGACAACCATAAATTCCAACCATTGCACCATGGTTGGAGTCCCTTCTTACAATATAGTATGTTAGTTGTATAATTCATTCATTTTTCATTTTTCATTTCTATTTTGTAAAGTCAACAGATAGTCAAGGACCACCATATCTCCTTCAGAGTAAGTCTATTTTCCATTAAACTTGTTGGAAACAATTTATATTGAAGTCTTATTTAAGGTCAGAGTTTTCAATTTAATGTAATATGTTTAGAAAATCCAGAAAATATTTTTCTAAAGGTGGTTTGGCCAAAACTTAGAATTAAATTGTTCAATTTTTGAATAGTTTAAATCTTGAACTTTGAATAATTCAAATTCAGGATTTTAAATAGTTCAATGTTCACATTTCATATTCTAACCCCTAATTTACTATTGTCCCTTTAGAAGACACATTGAATTTTAAGTTTCTATGACCCCAATTTTTGGTTAAACTTTTCTAGAAAACGAAGACTGTTGTTATGTTTCTATGAGTATAGTTTTTATTTCAAATATTATATTTTTGTGTATATGCAAAGCTTTGATTCATTCAATTTGCACTTGTGATGAGAAAGTGACAAAGATGCTTAATTTGGGCGCTATCTAAGCATCTTGGTGGAAAAAAAACTTATAGAATTTATCTTTTAGTGAAATTTTAAAAAAGAATATTTTATTTTGATGAGGTTAAATTAGCATGTTAGAATAATCTCACCGTTTGGATTTTTGTGTTTCAATTCTATCTCATAGTTTAGGGTTTAGAATTTAGAGTTAGGCAACAGGGTTAGGCACAAGTTAGGTAGTTGAAATACCATTTTATTGCTTTGAAGTTTGAAATTAGCTTTGCACTATTCCTTAGTTCAAATACACTTCATAAATAGTTGTATGCAATATTCTACCATTCATGAAAGAAAGAAGTAACTAAAAAGCAAATATACTATGACAGACTATGGATAAATATTACCATAAAGCATGGTAGCCATTATTTGGTAGTGTGGATTTGAATCAAAACAAGCTTGATGTAGGAAAATAATACATTGCATCTCATGCAATAGAACAATTCATTGTGAACTTGCATCTACAATTGTTTAGCAAAACAATGTTGTTGTAGTTGCTAAATTCCTAGTTCCATAGCAATTCAACTAACAATCCCAACTATAGTTCTTTTGTAGTCAAATTCTGGTTGTTTTTGTAGTCGGTTCTCAGTTGTACTATAGTCGTTCTATACTAGTTTTCCAATCATTTTGTAGTTGTTTTTTAGTTGCCACCATTAGTCATTTTCTAATTGTGTTATAGTTATTTTCTAGTTGTAGTGTAGTTGTTTTCTAGTTGCATGAGTAGGCTTCTTGTAGTTGTTTTGTAGTTGTACCTAAGTTGAATTCTAATTGTTTTCTAGTTATTTTCTATAGAATTTATAGTGAAATGAATAGGTAACATGCGACTGGTCTTTGACAGAGTGGACTCCACAGAACGTAAAGTTGTCTACATCGACAACTTTAATGAATATTGGATGTGGAAAACTTCACGTTAATTCTAAATGACTAATGTGTTACGGTTCTATAATCCTGTACTTCATTTTATGACTACTTTGCAACTACAACAACGTACACATTGAAGTTGGTGCAAATAGAGAGGGATTACAGTTGCAATGTAGTTATATAGGACACTTAGTTCCAAAGTAGTCGTCAATTGAATACCGGTTGTGAACTTGTGATGGACACGTTTTTCTTCTAGTATAACCCAGCCAACAATGAGCGTTCATCTAGTTCAAGAATCTTGCTTAAATATGCATCGTTGAGCTCTTTTGTAGACTCTAGGAAGCATGGGTTGCATGCTCAACAATTTTTGTACCTACCATTTTCTTCAAGCAGAAATATTAGTTTTTGGCTTCCATTTCTCGTCCATTTCAAGGAGTTGTATGTTCAAGGAGCCATATGTTTGTTATTTGTTGAGCATGCGCTCATAAATGATGTAAATCTAAACAATCGCCCAAACTTTTGTCCATCATGAGTTCATGACACCTAATTCAAATTCCCCCCCTCCTCCATTTAGGAAGCAAAGACAGAAAGCTTCCAGTTCCAAAGATTCTAAAAATATTCTACAATCTTCCCATTAGTCTTGTAAGCCTTTCGCTAACTAAATCTGTGTCCATTGTCTTTCCTTCAACTCCTACTACGCAAAAATCCATCTACTTGTGCCTGGGGGTCAATTTGTCATACACCACCATCAAATTCAACCAGCTACATAGCAAACTCCAAACCACCTTTCCTGTCCTTCATGTACAAATGGCATATGGAATACCACCATTTTAACAAAATTGACCATAGTGGTAAACGAATGTTATAGCCAACATTTGAATTCGCCTTTACCAATGAAGTTCTTTGTATTGAGTATCTGTAAGTAGTGTTTTCTTATTAGCAAAATTTTGCCTAAAGGCAGAATTTAAAAAAATAAAATCCAAAATCCATAAATTTTGGACCAAACCCTAAATTTTTATTTACCTATAACTAATTTTCTTTGGTAAAAAATTCATCATGTTTTTTTCATCCATTTTTAATGATTTCATCCAAAATGATAAATAAAGATGGGTGGGTGACAAATGAAAATTTTAGAAAATACATTGTCTGTGAGGTGCAAGTATTCCCATTTGATGTAGTTCTCGATCTATAGAGGACTTATTGTGATAAACCTTTTCTCAATCCCTAATAAAATATAGAAAAAAATCCACCAATAATTAGTATAGTACTAAGGTATGTAGTACTTCTCATCGATTTGTCACTTGTTACGTTTGCTATAGTAGTACGTATAATAGAGGATGCATGCCATGGATGATAGCCTTGTTGAAAATCAAGGATAGAACAAGGGAATTGATTCAACAATGGTAAATTCTTCTAGATCTCAATGCAGTAGCGGCCCAAACATGGGGGCCACTTAAAATGGGCATCTTCTATAGTGAAGAGGATGTGGATAGTTATGAATCCACTTTATTTATCACCAATATATATAAATAATATATCCAAATGCCCTCAAAACACAACCATAAGACTCCGGTTTTTGTGGAAATCCTCCAAATCTTGTGAATCTTGAGTTATTTATTGCCAAAGCTTCCCTTCGTTGTGTTCCTTGCCGTTGTTCCATATATAAATTGAAAGTCTCAAATATAAGCATAGTTTGCTCCATATTACCTCCAAGTGATGGTACTCCGGAAGCCATACCACGATTTTCCATAACTCTTAGAATCACTTTTACATCAACCACAACAACTACCACTTGGACTTTTCAGGTCAGATTCACCAAAATATGTCAAGAAGTATGTGGTGCTTCCGAATAAGCACGGGGCTTTTTAATGTGGTAGCTCTTGTAGTTTTAGGAATGTGCTTGTATATTCCTCTTTGTCATTCAACCCTCAATTCAAATGTCAAACCTTCATAGTTACTTCATCCATGACAATCTAACCTACTCTACTTTACCATTGAATATCTCACTACTTAATATCTCTCTATGAAACTCAATATTAATATGGTATACCTCAGCTACTACTCACACACAGAATCTCATTTCTAAAAAAGCTTCCTACAAGTCGTAGTGCTCATTTCCCTCAAGCTAACCTCACTACTTTAACTTTGCGTCCAACACCCAATTACATTTATACTTATATCTTCCACTTCAAAACTCTAATGCATTCAAGATTTTGACACAATTAAGACAACACAGATGCAAATGCACATGACAAGTTTCGTTACCATAGTTACAATATTTACCAAGAACCAAACCTTCAAAGTTGATGCTCTTGAATCACAAGCGTGTTGGATCCCCTTCACTTCAACACCCCATTCTTCCTTGCTCCGGTAAGATCCTTGCTTGAAACTACCACACAAGTAGCATAACTTATCTTCAAGTGTATTTCAAAAGCTTGTTTCAAAAAAAGACTCCAATCATATATAATAGACCAAAAACCAAAAACCAAATTCTGCCAACTTCATAGAAGCAAAATAGAAGATACAACCATTGCACTTAGTGCATCTCCTCACTCCTCTAAGTCACCTCGATATCCTCAACTCTCTAAGCACTTAGAAGACCCTCAAACCTACTCGATCTCTAACTCCACAAGCTCTCCAAACTCCACAGCTAACTAGAATGACTAACCCTTCAACTCCACATCTCTTATTAAAACACGATATTCGTTATTTTGGGATAATTCCATGATTTTGGGAGTTTGCAGTTCAGCGCGGTTCGAGCTGATCTGCACCACATATTGGGAAACTGGAATTTTCGAATGGCCATAACTTACTCAAATTTTGTCCCAAATGGGCATATGAGGTGTTTTTTGACATCTATGGAATCTGTAGATGTCAAAAAACACATCATATGCCCAGTTTGAACAAAATTTGAGTAAGTTATGGCCATTCGAAAACTCCAGTTTCCCAATCTGTGATTCAGATCAGCCCAAACCGACCGAAATTGGGAGATAGGAAAACTCCCAAAATAACGAATATCGTGTTTTAAGTACACTCCCCTTAAGCAAACACCCCTCAGCTCCTTTAGCCAATAAGAAGCTTTAGAGGTTAGGGCACAAGGAAATCCTTGGCAACTAAGGTTCGGCTGTCGCTATTGCCGCCAGATCACCATGAGTCCCCTAAACTTAACCCTCACTATCTACCCCTCCCAATTATCAACCAAACAGACTACTACCAACCAACTTTCAACTAACTAACAACCATCATATGAACTAGAAGAAGTGAAGAACACCATTTTAACATCAATCTATTACACACGTAGAGAGCTAATAAACACATATGAATGTCTAGTTTCAACTACTAATCGGACTTTATCACGACACCATAATTGTATAATAGATAATAGTGTAAACAACATTATACTGATTTGACCTAAAATAGTGTGAACATCTATACTAGTGGATGTATCAATTAGTGAATGAGAAAAAGAACCAATAACCTATAAGATTCTTGAAACAACTAGAGGATTCCATTGGTTTAGTAAAAAGATAGTTAGTGATTGAGAGGATTTGGCTTCATCTCCTTCTTTGTAGCTTTCTTTTCCACCTCTTTTTCACCTTTGTAGGATTCATTGATACTATTTACCAAGCCATCTTCCTATTTTGACGCCCTCTAATAGTGTGCCTTGCAATTCTTGAATTAGTACAAGTTAGCTTTATTAGTGCAAGGCATAGGACTTTGTTGTAGGGTCCTAAACAAACGGCTCTAAACTTATGTCAACTCAGAAGGACCAAAGTTATATAAATGAATAAATGAATAAATATATCAATACTTATTATTGTATTATTGTGCCTCATATATATATATATATATATATATATATATATATATATATATATATATATATATATATATATATATGCAAGGCACAATAATTGAATTAATCGATTTATTTTTGAAAGATTTACATAAAAACACACAATGATATTCTGTGATCGCAAGAAACACCAGTCAATCTTGTGTCATAGGAGGGATTTTCAGGGCAGTACTATGAGTACTATACACATTTGGAAAATAAATTTTAAAAATATAAAAATATATAGAAAATTAGTAGGGTTCTAAAAAAGTCAAATTCTCAAAATTTCACAGCAAGAAATATTTTTCTCAAAAATTTATGCATGGAAAAATGATTAGCTATTTTTCTCATTGAATGGGTATTTTGATATTTGTATTTTTAGAAATTATGAAAAAATTCAAAAAAATAAAATAAAATAAAGTGATTTTTAGCAACTATAACAAGATAATTGTGCTCAAATAAACACTAAAAATAAATTTGTAGTACTTCAAGGACCTTTAGAGGACAGAGAATTAAATATTTTATAATTTCCTTTGATAAAAAGTGTAAGTCTACTAGAAGAATATTCTTTCATAATTTCAGATTCAAATTCAAAAATTTGATTTCAAAATAGTACTACAAATCCTTAAAAGTAAAAATTTGACATCTAATTGGGGGCCTTTTCCCATAGTAATATATTTAAAAAAAAATACCAAACTAGAAGTAATGACCCCAACATGGTTATTGGCTTTTGTTGAACTTTGGCTCTAAGGTAACAGGCTTGAAAACCGTTCAGGCTTGAAAACCGTGCCCTATTTTGAATCTGCACGGGTTGTACATGTTTCTTTTCATTGGCTTCAGTTATGTACAAGTGGTGAACATTTCAGTTAGGGCACGGTTTAAGAGCACTGTGCCCTTTTGACTTCAAAATTTGATAACTAATTCCTCATAGCTCTGAAAAATATGAAACGACTTGGGTTAGGTGAAAATTCTACTTATCTTTCAAGGAAAATATGCTCACATATATTTCAAGGTGTCTCACCTTCTCAAAATTCAGTTTCAGCCCTTAGATGGGCGGTTTCTGAGCCTGTTACCTCATCGTCAATCCACACGACATTGGACTCAATCAAAAGAGTTGACCCACCTTGTTTTCAATATGAGTTTTTATTTTGTTTTTTTGCCAATTTTGCTAAAAAAAAATTGAAATACAGTTAGGGGTTAAAGATATGAAATAGACTGAAAAGAATTTAGAGGACTTACCCAACATTATATTTTAGGACTAACTTCTAGAGAGGAGGCATCAAACTCATGACCACGCACACAATTTTGTACTGGGGATTTCAGTAGAAGTAAACATGACAAGAAGCTGAGTAGACAATTGATTTCGAATTAAACATAGTATTATCCACACCTTTCACATCTCTATGACGGTGGCTTGATTCCTTGGTGGCCAAACAATTTTGTCATCATCTTCCATCCAAGGCTTCATGATTGCCTTCACTACGTTTGTAGATGACTCAATTTTCTCCTATAAAAAAAAACCCAGACACAATGCTGGAAATGAGGAACAATTGGACACAGCGGATAATGATGCCTATTGAATCCAATGTTCTGGGGTTACAAAGCCAGCTCTTTGTATTCTTCCTGCATAATTATGGCATTTCACAAGCGGCATTAGAACAATCTATCGATATTAAGAACCACTGGTAACTCTCTGCCACCAACTGCAAGCCAAAAATGACATTTGAGCAACAAAATTAGTGATGTGGAAGAAAATGATTGACAGTCCCGCAATGCTTGCCTATTGTCTCAATTCTAAGCTGTGATTGGACTGCAGAAATGGCATTCTACAAGCAAGTCTGGGTCATTGTTTCTGACTAAGAGGATGCATTGTTTTGTAGAATTACAAACAACGGCTACTCTGCAATTTAGAATTCACATATGCACTCACATTTTGATACTCAAAATGTCCATACAAGCCCAGAAACCCATTTTGAAATTTGTCAGTACAAACCCATTTTCACAGTACATGTTTAGAAAAGTGTCATCAAAGCAAGCAAGCAAGCAACGCATCATGATACTAAAGAGAAATACCTTGAGACGGTAGGGACATGTTCAAAGGGAAAGGGGCAATGCTTGTCGCCGGAAACCACTAGTCCTCAATCTACATTTAAACCAGTGTTGTACCAGTATCAAAACAATTACATACAAGACTGATATCAAGAAAAAAATTTCAAATCAAGAACAGCCGAGTACTGGTATGGAATAAAATGAAAGATTTTGCCCGGGTACACTCGTGTGTTCCAACTGATATCGACCGCAAACTCCATGTGATCCTGCAAGACGACACTCCAGACTGTCAGCACGTTGCTTGGGTTAGTAGCACACTGAATTGAAGGAGCAACAGGTACGTAACTAAACTGTTCCAACCCACCCATGTGTTAGTTGACAAATTTCTTACATGTATCATGACATAGAGAATCTCCAACATACTTAGGTTTTGCTAGTCACTGTTCCTTGATGAAAACTAAGTTTAGTAACCCTAAGCCTATTGCTGGACTCTAGAGTGCAAAACCCTAAACAATTTACGAAGCGCTCAATTGCTCGTCAAGATCTAATTGAAAAGCAACCTGAACATACATGCATGTCATATAGTAAGACAGCATCACGTTCCTAATGTTTACAGTCTCACTGGCATGCAGCACCTCTTATTAGAAAGCTACTGTTGAGCTAAGACTTTAGTTGCAGCCTAGGATATTAATAACAGCCACAAGGTGAAAGCCTGTTTCCAGGCCAACGCTGACAAATGTGATGGAGTTTCTATCTACTTGAGATTACTTTGCAAGAATTAGAGAAACAACAGTCCAATTTGATCAGAACCATGTAGCAGCTAGAAGATGACTTCACGTAAAGAATGAATGTGAGAATAACGCCCACAAGAATATAGCGCTGAACAGCACACCAATGGCACCGGTCCTCTTTCCCCGTCCCCCCAAGCTCCATTCCCTGGAAGATCAATTCACAACAAAAAGTATATATATGCTATTAAATTAGATTGCCAACATATGGCATACAATACAATACTTCCGTCAACCCTAAAAAGGTCCGTTTTCTGTACAGTGAAGTAAGTGCACTATTTCGAATCATCATGTTTACAGTCATGATCTTGCAATACTTCTCGATTCTTTAATGCCAATGTCATGCACGAAACATGGACACCTTAACATTGAGCCTGCTTGGCAGCAACAAGACACTGGAATCCAGCTACATCATGAAAAGGATGGATAGATCTGACCAGCAGTACATGCTGCTCACTTGATCCTGCCTTTTGAATTAATATCTACATGCCAGAAAATACTATGGTCATGCTATGGGTTGGTGACCTCCCCTCAAAACATCTACTCTGCACTTTGGATTCCAACTACTGTCTTGTTAGCCTCCTCAGCTCAGGCAACATTTCTCTCCTGAACCTTCCAGCTAATCTCGTATACAGCACCTGCAAAGAATGAAAGAGAGATGTCATTCTCCCACCAAGTATAATGCCAAGGCTGAAATCAACACCATCTCTAACAAAGGCATGTAAGCATACACAAATAATAATAAATTTCGGAAAGGGGATGTTTCACTTTACCTACTGCAACAAGGATGATGGGAACGTCTCCGAATCGTTTGATTGCTGTAGCTGTATCCTTCACTGAGTGGTACTTGTTGAGAGCTGGATCTTTCTGAAGCAACTATAGAGACAGAAAACTAATCAAATTTCAAACTACTCCGCTGATCACAAAAACATCAATTTGGAAGGGCATCATGTAATCAAGGACTTCATGTGTGGGGTTTTCAAAGCATCAGGACTGAAGGAAGAAATGCTGGGTTTCCTCCTCAGTCTGGGTCCTCTGTAATACAAACTAGACCATCAAAAGTGACTCTACAAGTGAAAGCTCACTGGCTTTGTTTAAACATTTTAAGATTTTGTACACTGGTGCAATTCTTACACCGTTAAGCAACTTAGGGTCTTAATAGAAAACGAACATTTCCCCTGAACATTGATACTTGTGGATTGCAGCAGCAATATTCTGACTCAACAAGTTTCTGCACAGAATAGTACAGTCAGGATATTGCAACTTCTCGTTCCATCAGTTGAAGGGTTGGAATTTCAATACTCCACCAACGGCAGCAGACAGTAGTGCAGCATGTAATGAAGTGGTCTCCTAAATTCAACTCATCTTCGAAAGCCGTTCCACAATACCAAAAAGTCCTCTTTGTTCCATAAAGCTCTTCCATTTCTCAACGCCATCCACATCTCCCTTTTCCTCGCAGATAACATAACATATGGGGATAGAGTCAATATGACCCAGCTTCTCAGCGGCAGTGGAAAAGTATTTGTAAGCCTCTTCGGGGTCTTCGTCATCTCCCCCAAAGAGATTTAGCCACAATACCATGCCTTTGTGGAACAATGCTTGGCCCGTCCCCTTCTCTGCAGCTTTGTTGACAAGCTCGGGTGTGCTAATGTGTTCGAAAGCAATACCTAGCTCAGCAATAACCGCAAAATCCACATTTCTTAAGGCACGATCTATCCAGTACTCAATTTCTGCCTCCGAGTCTGTTTCACAGTCAAACAACCCCACGAGGCCCCACAATTGGTCGTCGTGTCCCAAGTCGGAGCATTGCATGTAAAGCTTTTTTGCACGTTCCAAGTGTTGCAATTTGTCAATCTGTACTAAAAGCTCGGCCAGAGCAGCCATCGCCGGAGGATAGTTTTCTGATACGGCTTGCTCTAGATAAAACAAAGCTCTGTCGTAGTTCATGGTGTAATTGCGCTCTAAAAATCCAAGGTTAAACTTGGCAGTTACAGAACCCTTTTCAGCGCCTTTTTCAAAGAATTGTCTTGCTTTGTCGAAGTTTTGTTCTTCGAGGAAAATGGTACCCAACGTGGTTAATGCCTCCGTGTGACCTCTCCTGACACATTCCTCCAGCCACTCAACCGCTTCATCTCGCAATCCAGTCTGCTGGTACATATAGGCGAGGAAGAAAATGACCTTGTCGCTGAGGGAGTCTCTTGCCTCTTTCACCAGAGAGCGAGCCGATTCAGATTTAAGAGCAAATGATCTTAGTGACGTGAAATCGTACCAGGTTTTGATGTCCGTAGTAACAGCTGCAATGAGGCTTCGAGCTTCACCCAAACCGCCTTCGTTCAGATACTTTTCTGCAAGTTTGAGTTGCCAAGAGGGATTAGGTGACAACTGAAAATCTTCTGAATGGTATTGTACTCCTGCAATTGCCTGACCTTCGCTCAAGTGAATTTCGGAGTACTCTTTGGCCTTGAGAAGCCACAGCAACGCTTCCTCCGAATTTCCTTCATCCTCAAATGTAGCAGCCATCAATGCAGCTCCGTCACCTGATGTCGAGACTTCTGAGAACCATCTTCTCGCTAGTTCAGGCCTTCCCGTCCAATTGTACAGAGATCCCACAAAGATGAAAATTTCAGGACTCTTCGTCTGCAACAGCTCGTCCTCATCAATAGTATGGTTGACAAAATCTAATAGCAGCCTTCCCAATGCGGACCCACCTTCGACACTTCGCTTAAGATACTCCATCTCCATGGCAGGGATGGAAGGCATTGTGCTGCGGGAGTTATACTGTATATAGAAGAATGTCAAATATGCCTCCGCAGTGGAGTATCCACCTTTGACAGCTTTGAACAAATACTTTGCAATTATGCGATGACGAAAATCTAGGCCAATAGATTGCAATTTTTGGGCGTGAATTCTGGCTAATACAGATGAGCCAAACGAGTTACCCTGCTGGTCAAGGCGTTGCAGAAATCCACGCGCTCTCTCATGTAGGCGATATGGGTCAATCGACATCAGTACCATTGCAAGGTAGTAATAGATTATCGCCTTCACTGACCGTCCATTCTCTTCAAAATCCTCATTTTCACAGGCTCTCTCGAAATGATCACGGGCTGCGGTGAGATCCTCTTCACATGGGCCAAGACCATGGAATTTCATAATGCCAAGAAATACATCCGCCACTGGCAGCTCCTCGCAGTCGACGTTGCGAAAGTAGTCAAATGCTTCATCGTATAGACCTTCAAAGAAAAATGCCCTTCCTTTAGTTAGTTTAGAATCTTCGCCAGGTTCAAAGTCCGTCCAGGAGTAACTGATGTTGAACTTCTCCGACTCATCCAGGTGGTTGAGAGTGTGATCCACACTGACGAACCTGGAGTAGGCAACCGGCGCCAAATTTGGCAAAGCTGCCAAAATTTCGTCGCAGGACGGGCGCTCTCCGGGCTCTTTAGACATACAATTTGAAAGTAGCGCAGAGAACTCTGATTCCAGACCGTGCAAAACTTCCTTCAGCAGCAAACCTAGGCTAAAGATGTCCGAGCGAAGTCTATCGTAAGGCCCTCCCCTCTCTTTTTCAGGTGCTTTCTTAAATCTTGTTCCAGATACTCTTGGATAATCGTCCTCAGAAACGAACTTGGCAGCACCGAAATCACACACTTTAGCTCTCAATCCGAAGTTCAACAACACGTTGTCCGTTTTGATATCTTCGTGTGCAATTCCCTTCCTATGCAAGGCGCGGACACCTAAACAAACTTCTCTGGCGAGCCTTATGCGAAGCTCTCTGGATAGAACTAGGGTACGTCTTAACAACTCGCCCACTGTGAGGTTGTACGCTACTTCCATCAGTAAGCACACCTTCTTCTCAGAATTTACAAATTTGCCAATGTACTGCACGACATAGTACTCCCCTCTCATCGTCTTCATAAATTCAATCTCTCGTTCTACTTTGCTCTCTAGAGTGTCGGCAGGAAACTCCTTGATAGCAACTTCGTTGTCTCTGTACAGGGCTGCGTACACAGATGCTTCAGCCCCCCTGCCCAAATCTTCTTTGAACTGCCCCTGGTAGCGGTAGCGAATATTGAATGTATCAGAAATGTCGCCATTCCGTGTGCTTGAATGTTCTGACATCTCCGATCTCAAATGGCGAGCGAAGAAATCACACACGTACGTCGAATCCGGTAAGGACTAAGGAAGAAGCAAACGAACTCAATCACAGAAGAAGGGAGATGAGTGCGAACAATTAGCACGAGTGGGTGGGGTGCTAGCAACCATCCGACATTATTGATCACCGATCGAGTAAACCAAACACAAAAAGCCTGGCTGTTTCGGAAGAATTAGTATACTCTCCATGTTCAACCTCGGCATGTTCAATATTAGCGAACGAACTAACGAACCAATCCGAGGTTGGGTCTGAGGCTCTACTGTAGTTTGTACAGTACGGACTGCTTCTAGCTAGCTGGGAAGCGTACGACGTAACCACCTTCTCACAAAGACCGATGACACCATCGATTGACGCCGCAAAGCCGACCACACCAATTGCGACCAGAAAAGTTTCCAAGGCGACGAGTTCGATCGAGCCCTTTGCCTTCAATTAAATATAAGTGGCAAGCAAATCCAGCAGGTGAGTGAAAATTAGCTCCAGCGAATGTTGGCAGTTTGAAATTTTGTTTACCGACAGCTGATCGACTCAAGTGTCAACAAGACCGAAACCCTAGAAGAGAATGGGTACTACTGAAGTGCAAGGCTTCTCATTTCGCAATTTCAGGATCAGCGATGGCGAGGAGGTTGGAGAGAGAGAGCCTCGCCAATTCGTGGCCTCGAGTTGGTTCACCCTGGTCCACGGGCATGGCCACTCGCGGCCGTCTGATCACCGGATGGGCTTAGAGCATCGCCAGCAGTTGTCTCCAAAGGTCTCCGCAACGGTACACAGCACTTGCCGTGCTTGGGTAGCGGAAAATGGCTCCACACCAACATCACATCACGGTACTATTTTTGCCGTTTATCCCGTCACTTCTACATTTGCCCGGCAACGAAGGGCCTTTGTAGAGGGCAATATTACACTCAACGCTAACTTGGTCAACAAAGACTGTGGGCACAGTGAATGTCAACATCGATGCAATGGAAGATAATGGAGGGTGCGAAGAAGGGGAAGAACTTTGTGAGGATGAGGACAAGCAACTATGCTCTTTTTTTTAGTAGATGTGCTATTCTATTCATTACATTGATTAAGCAGCTACATATGAAAGACAAATTTTATTTTTACTTTTTAGAGATCTAAAAAAATTCATATTATTTTGGAGATTTTTGCAAACTTTTGTGAGGTGGAGGAGAAGCAACTTTGTTTTTCTTTTTTACACATTTCACAGTCTTATAAAACCCAAAATAAGGGACTGGACAAAAGAGTGGAAATTTTTGGAGACACATCATGGAGCACTACAATACGAACAAGCCTTTTCACATGTGTACCCTCAAGAATATGTGGACGCTTTGAAACCAAAACTTTTCAATGCACACACCACACTCTTGAAGGATGGGAAAAATAATAAAAGACTTTTTATATAAAAACATAACATTATATAAGATTTCATTCAAACTTAAAATTATAAGTTCTATAAATATTAACAAGTACATGTATATGTTATACATACCTTTAGTGTAAAAGATAAACCTTTTATTTTTAGTCCATTACTATGTATTCATGTGGAGTACAAGATTAAAAAAATTATTTTTAGTCCTTTACTATGTGTTCATGTGGGGTACAAGATTAAAAGTTTTATTTTTAATCCATTACTATGTGTTCATGTGGAGTACAAGATAAAGTTTTTATTTTTAATCCACAAATCCATTGCACTATTCAACAAAAAACTCAATCCTAAAATTTGTAGCTCCAAAAATAAGTCACACTGTCCGATGCCTGAGTGGCACTTGATAAATTATGCTCAATCCAATTTTAGAAGGTTGTTGGTGGAGATCACTATGTGATCACGGCACAACTACATCTCACGGGACTCCAAAGCCCTTGCCACTTTTGGGTACACTGGTCATTTGGAGTGCAACTGGTGGCGATGCTCTTAGGATGCTTTGGTTGTTGTACCGGTTGAGCCCGCTTAACCAGGAATGATGAGGATGCCATTTTGTGGCTTTTCGATGAACAGAAACTAAATTGGAGAGAAATTGAAAGTGCTTTTTCATTCACTTTTTGTTTGTGGACCTTGCATGGAGGGTTGGAAATAGTATCCACTTGAGTTTGCAATCATAATAGTGTTTGTCTTCACATGAATGAGAAGTACGAAAAAAAAACGGATGGCAAAATTTGCCATTTTAGTGTATTTTGCTCCTTTCTCAAAATCTAAAATTTCTCCTTGAAAATGATTTTTTTTGGAGTTGAGCCCAACTAACAAAATGAATTTAATCTATTCTAGTTTCTACTCCAATTGGAATTTTAGAAAAATTCTCAATATTGAATATTTTATTAGAATTTGAACTTTGGATGTAACTTTGATGTCTTTTATATTCTAACTATAGAAGGAAACGGTACTCAAGTTTACACCATGATGTTTGTCACTACAATGTAAACCCACAATAAAATTTTCAGATTTTTTGAAATAAATCTCTATTTGATGTGATTTTTTCTTCACTTTCTCTTCAAAAATTCTCATATAAATCAATTTTCCTTAAAAAAATCTAAAATTTTGTGAGGTGAAGAAGACATATAACTTTATCTCTGAAAAATAAATAAAAAAAATTTCAAACATTTCTAGTTCAAAATTGGTCACAAATTGAGTGCCAGGCATTGAGGCTTTTGAACTTGTGTCATAGGCTCGTCCTTTAGGTGTTAAGCTTAATTGCCTGTCGAGCAGGTTGAAGTTCTAACTCATTTTTTTCATGACCCAATCCATCAGTTTGCGGGCAATTGAATTTTATTTTTTAACCCATAAACGTCGAAGAGGATGTTTTTCGGCCAATGAATGACAAAAGATCTCTCCGTGTAGGACAAAAATGCAACTATTCATCCTCCAAAATTTGTGTAGAAAGAGAAGATCTACAATAGTTTGTCTTCCAATGAGTACTTTTTCATTTTTTTAAGCCAACAATTCATACGGTGACAAAAGAGATAATTTCTATGGTGACCGGTCCTGCGTTCAAGGGTTAAAGTTGGCTCATAACCAACCTTTTTTTTTCATTTTTGAAGAAGTGCCATAATGGTGATATAAAATGCTCTAGAGGTGCTCCAAATTGCAACATTCATCCACTCATAGGATGTATAATATGGTATTCATCCACAATTAGGCAATTTCATCTAATATTCTTTTAAATTTCAAAATTGTTTGGCAATTTCATCCAATTCTTTTGGCATTTTTTATAAACTTTTTTAGCCAGATATTTTTTTCTGGTGCAATCCGGCACCAAAAGCCAAAAAAAACAACTTGTTCATAACTTACCACCAAAAACAATTTTGTCTTCCTTCAATCAAAACTCAAAAGGCTCAAGAGGTTAGGACTTAGGAATGCATTTTCCTATAATTTCTAAATGATTTCTTCATAAAAAAAATTTATCCATTTTTTAATTTATTTTGTAAGTACCAATGCAACTATATTTTGGTTTAGGGTGAAATTTTGAAACGAAATTTTGACATGTTGAGAAAATTATTTATTAACCCTTAAGCACTCCGACGTCCATATTCTGGACAATGAACAAAGGGCTTTGAGGCGCTATTTTGTCCACCAAACTTTTCAATCATCCAATGTAACACTTGAATTTTGAAAAGACAACCTTCGTTAATGATCAATTTCATGAAACTGCTGTAGAAAGATATAAGCAAAAATGTGCCAAAATTAGAAAAAAGATCAAGGCGTTAAGGGCTTAATCACTCAAGAAAATTAAAGAGTACGGTAGGCGAAAGGTGACCAATTCTTTTATGAATTTTGATTTTTCCACTTTCATTAAATGTACTATAAATTAGGGGTAAATTTTACTCTTTGCAATTGTCATCCAAACAAAAAATTTAGTTTTTAAGTTCTAGATCACATTCATGTTGTTGAATTCATGAACACTCCCAACATGCCCATGCTAGCCACCCTCACCACTCCCAACATGCCCTCGGTGGTCACCATGACGACTCCCAACATGTTTTGGGTGGTGACCGTGACCACTGTCTCCTTATATTAAAAGTGTGAAAGCAAAATTGTTGTTTCATACAAGAGTTTGGTTTTGTTATTTAATATTTGTATTACTTATATATATAAATAAATAAATATAAGGTTTATGTAATGATGGTTTATCTACCACAATATTATTGTGATTGTATTTGCATTAATTATATGTTGTATATGTAACATGTTTTAATGTATTGTTGGTTGCACTTCATCTTCTAGACAGATATATTTGTTGACTGCAAATACAATAGATATGCATTCATTGCATCTTTTGAGCTCATTGTCATTGTCACAATGAGCTCAAAAAAAATTAATTAATTAAATTTTTTTAACTCCCTCCCAGATCCCTTGGGTTTAAAAATATATATTAATTGAAATTAATTTCTTAATTCTTTGTCCCCCCCTCCCTTTATTTGTAATTTTTTGAACAAGTATACAAAACTATATCCCGTATTAGTACATTGTATCCATATCTATACACGTATTTGTATTTGTACACATGTTATATTCCAAATATAAAGTATTGTATTTGTACAATATTTGTAAATGTACTTTGATTCATGATCGTATCTATATTTGTGTTTGGATGGATGGCTCAGATTAAATCTCAAAGATCAACTGCTTAAATTTTTTTAAGAAATTGGCAACAATTTCGAAGGTAAGCATTTAAAAAAAAAGTCAATGGCCTTAAAAAATATTTGAGAGAGGAGGGGGCAACTAATACCCTTGGCTTACTCTTTTGGGTACATTGTTGGTTGTTAGCTAAATAATGCAAATTACAAAGCAATCTTATTATTTGTAGATTTCCTCATGTATGAGTAGTAGTTTTATACCACTATGAAACACTTCCTATACAAGCATTCATTTTGGAAAATAATAAAAACGTGATAAATTTTTTTTTTAAATGAAGAGGAAATTAGAAAAAATGAGCTACGAAGCAATTGTAAAGGATTATTTTAATATCGTGACATTCCAAATGTATTGAAAACAAATCTAAAATCTAAAATTAAAATAAATAAATTGAAGATAAATTCAAAACAATTTGTGGTTAAATACTTACATTTCCATAATCAAAATTGAGGTAGACCTCCAAACTGGAAATAGAAAAAGAAGTGAAATAAAAATTGAAAATGGGAATTTTTGATGGTAAGTTATGAGCCAACATAAAAAAAAAAAAATTCAGTTGCCCTCGAACTGATGGGTAGGGTCATGAAAAAAATGAGTTAGAACTTGAGTTGCAAGCTTTGCTCCCAAAAGACAGGCAATCAAGTGAGCTCAACCGGTACAAGCTTGCAACCAAAGCATCCCAAGCCCATCTGGTGATCGGACGGCCACGAGTGGCCATGCCCATGGACCTGGACCAACTCGAGGTCACCAAATGGCGAGGGAGGGAGAGCGCGTTTGGACTTTCGATGACGAGGCGTGGAGAGCGCGCAAGAGGATACATCACATAATAGACACTTCCTGTTGCCATCACGCTCCTGTCATCCAAGTGTCATCGTGTCTATGTGTCTGTGTGTCTGTGTCTGTGTCTGTACTTCAGTAGTCCCCATTCTCTTCTAGGGTTTCGGTCTTGTGGACACTTGGGTCGATCAGTTGTCGGTAATTTTGAAACTGGCAACATTCGATGTTGCTAATTTTCACTCACTGGATGGATTTGCTTGCCACTTACACTTGACGGCAAAGGGCTCGATCGAACTCGTCGCCATGGAAACCTTTCTGGTTGCAGCTGGTGTGGTCGGCTTCGTGGCGTCAATCGATGGTGTCATCGGTCTTTGTGAGAAGGTGGGTACGTCTTACTATGCTTCCCAGCTAGCTAGAAGCAGTCTGTACTGTACAAACTACAGTAGAGCCTCAGACCCAATCGGATTGGTTCGTTGGTTCGTTGGTTCTTTGTTCGCTAATATTGAACATGCCGAGGTTGAACATGGACAGTGTACTAATTTTTCATACCTAATCGGATTCGTTTGTTGGTTCGTTGTTCGCTAATATTGAACATGCCGAGGTTGAACATGGACAGTGTACTAATTTTTCCGAAACAGCCAGGTACGTACTTCCTTGTATTTGGTTTACTCGGTGATCAATAATGTCGGATTACAATTGGTTCCAAGAATTGTACTCTATGTGTTTGTTTGTGCGACAGGTGAAATGGTTGCTCGACCATTTACGTCACACCAAGGAATTGGGAGTCGAGCGGGCGCGGGTCGGGAATATATGCGGAGTATACCTAAAGTTGAAGGAGAAGCTGGAGCTGGAAAAGGACGCTATGGAAGAAATGGGATTGGAATTACTGAGGATATCCACTCTGGTAGTTCACGAAAAATTGACAGAAATAGTACCGAAACTGCAGCCTTCCGTTGTGATTTCGCAGAAAAAGAGGATCAATAAGAAGCTGGACGAAATTGATCGCGTACTGCACTCCTACATGTGGCTTTTCCATCTCGAAACGCGGCCAGGTAAAAGATTTTATATCATTATGCCAAAATTTGTCGTTTCAACAATGAAGACCTTTCAGTGGTACGATTGTGATGTCAAGGTTCTGATTCGGAGTGACGAATTGTTTAAACAGCCACCAACCAATCTAATGTAGCACCGAGCAATCAGACAGCCACCGAGTACTCCGTTGTGGCAAATCTCCTGGAGGACAATAAGCTGCTGCAACGTCTCATGAATCCTAGTAATAGCACAGTCATCTCCAAATCCACTCTTCGACAGCAGGATTGGTACGCCGAAACCCTTGAAGTAAAACCAGACAACGCCAGATGCGTTGTGGTGGAAGGCAAGACGTACATGGTAGAAAGGATTGCTCTCGGAAAGACTTCAAAGGAGACAGAGCGGAGATTGAGCCGCTTGGGGAAACTTCTCATGATAATGCGTGAAAGTGAGGATGCAGGAATCTGCAATCTTCTCCGCATGTCTAAAATTGTGAGGGAGCCCGAGAATTTCTGCATTTTAAGCGAGGTTCGTCCCAGGAGTCAAATGCTTGTTTCAATTGCCGTGCTCTAGTTTCTTTTAAAATTGTTGGATTCCGGTACATTCTAAGCTTTTTACATTGCTCTGTACACAAAAAAATTCAAAATATTTGGACTAGACTCTATCTTGAAGAAATTTGGATTTAACGAATCGGCCTGCAGGCCGCTCATTTCGACAACTTAACGGCCACGAAATATAACTTTTCTCAATCTCTCAGTTTTTGTTTGCAGTTGGAGGATGCTCGTTACACAGTGCTGGAAGGAATGCTTGCCGATTTGAAAGACGATCAAGGTTGGAAGGTTTTGTTGCTGATAGCGGAGGCAGTGCAGAGCCTTCACAAGATGTCCTTGGTACACGAAGGTCTCAATAGCCAGAATATTCTCGTGCACATCAACTCAATGGAGATCAAGCTCACGGGCTTTGCCTCCTCTCGAGAGATCCTGGTTAATAGCTTCTAACCTATCACTGAATCGAGTCAAAACAACATCTTCTATCTTCTGTTTGCAGATAATTAATGAGATTTTTGCGGGTTTTCCCGCATGGGTTATATATTCTTCAATTAATAATAATTATTACATTCCTGATCACAATGTCGAATTAGTTACGTCCATCACACTTTGACGTGGGTTGTGGGGAGTTGTGTAGGATCTGAGCGACTGTCTGACTCCAGAGGACCCAGACTTGCACAAGAGAAATCAAATATTCCAGGCGCCAGAGCGACTCGCAGGCTCCAGGTATCTCACATTTTTCCCGTTCATAATTGTTAATATGTTTTACGGGGAAGTTTGATAACTTCCACACTCCATGTGGGCATGGCCTGATTCTCTCAATTTAAGCCTAGTTTTGACCAATGATCCTAGTAAAGCTATTGAACTCTGAGCAGCTCCTCGATTGCTTTAATATTAGATATATATCCACGATTGCCATAGCCCTATTTGGATTTCATTAATATTAAGGATCCAGATAGCTAGTGTGTTGTCAACCAGGATTCGCTGATGACTGAAAACTTGCATTAAAACATAGTGAACGATAGGAATGATGTCATGTTTGCAGCTCTAGTGAGACTGCAGAGACCCAACAGTCGGTCAGGATTGTTCCAGTAACGTTTTCCAGTTCCAACCAATGTCGTTAACGTCTAGGAGCATACCAGGCATGGCTAGTAAACCCTAATAAAACCTTGAATTAATGTCGAGGGTTCAATTAAAGTTGCAACAGTGCACAATCATGACTTGTATCTATATCTGAAACTAATCAGCTGCCTGTGTTACTACTGATGCTAGGTATTCCTTTGAATGTGACGTCTACTCCTTGGGAATGGTGATGGCGGAGGTGTGCCTTGGACAGCCTCTAGTGCAGGTACTCAAGACAGACAGGGATGGCATCATGAGCTTGCTGGAGCAACCCTCTCGAATGTTTGGGGCGGAGACGCAGGCTCAAGTCGTAGCACTGATTCGAGATATTGTACTGGCACCGACGGCTTCCAAGAGGCCTTTGGCTCTGGAGATTACTGAGAGACTATCAAGAATGGGTTACAGTCGGAATTGAATCCTGCCCACCGCTGCTTTCTTGGTTGGCAGAACGGTGTAGGGCTGCATTCTTCTTAAATCACTTAATATAGCACATGGCTGCATTCATAATTAGGGTAATTAAAAATAAACCCTGTGTGTACATGAAGTATTACATACATTTTTAACTTTTGAAAAATGGTCATTTGTAAATATAATACTTTTGATCATCAAAATGTATTAAATATCTCTCTCTCTTTATATACATATATATTATTATGTTTATAATGAATTCAATTTTTTCAATACTCCCTCCCTCCCAAGTTTGGTAGTGGATTTTAAAAGGCAGTGTTTACTCTAATCCTAATTTGAAAGCCAATTAGGATATAGTTTCCAGTTATAGAAACTTTCCAAATTGAAGCCGATTATTTGGTAATAAACTCAATTCTGAAGCATGTCTACGTTGCCTATAAACATTGTAGTCTTGAGGGTAGCGTTTATTGAAAACCAGTTTTGTTGAAATTCTATAGATTTTAGACTGCATGGTTTGAATTGTGAAAGTAATCATAGAAGGATCCAAAAATTTGTAAATGAATTGTACCCATTGTACAAACTTGGACATACTATACTAATCTTGCTATTGACTATGGGTGGATTTACCATACTTTCTCCACCTCATGCTTGTTACAATTAGATGATTTTGAATGAATGTGCAATGAGAGCTCTCAAGTGCAAAACAAGTGAACATGGCTATTGATTGCAATCAAAGGAAGATCATAAATTAGAGGTAACAATAGAGACAGTGCCATTAACACACAAATAAGAATAGGCTTTACTGAGAAGGAAACTTTGCCCTCTCTTTGTGTTTAGATTTGTTCAAGAATGGCTTGGAATTCAATACAGTGGAAGCACCAAAAATTGTCAAAATAAGCAATTCAATATACTTCAAGGTACCTCTTCCTAAAAATAATATTTTTGTAGTATTTGCAATTGAAAATCATGAATTTAAAAAAAGAAAGATTTTTCAGATAATTATGTCATGTATTTTTTTATGAATTTTCAAAGTAGAGACTCCCTAGAGTCCTAAGCCATTGATAGGTATTGTAGAATTTCACCATTTTAATAAAATTGCCCATATGGAGACAATTTAATGATGCTTTTCAAGGATACTTTAATGCAAGTTTAGGGATGATTTAATGGAAATCTAGGATACAAGAGGGTTGTTGCAAGTCAAAAACACCCCCTTGTTTTTGTAGCATTTACACAATATTCATGATCTTTTTTTGGAGTACTTTAAAATTTTAAAAATAATTTTAAAAGAACATGAAAAATATGTCCAATGTATACACCTTTACAAAAAAAGGTACCCAAGGAAGGAAAAGCATAGAAAAATTCTCTAAGTAGGAGAACTAGAAAAGTGCAAAATCTCATAAAAATAGGACCTTTGACATTTTAATTTGTAAAAAATAAGAAAAGATTTTTTTTTAAAACTAAAATTTGGCCATTTGAGAAGAATTAATGGTGATGAGATTTCACCAAAAGAATGATCTTAGAAACATCTTCACTGTCCAAAAATTGCATGCAATGGGAGTGTTTTTTACACTAAAATAATATATTTTCATATTTCCTTTGGCAAATACACGCTTTCCTACTATGCAAATCGACCATGAAAATTTCAGTTCTAAATCATTAAATATGGAGACTCCTAATGTACTAAAAAATCATTAGATGAAATTCAGTCCTTCAAAAGGGTTTAGGGTTTAGCGTCGTTTCAAGGTGGTTCCTACCGTTGTTGGAAATCAGCCACTATTGTCTGAAAAAAAATCATTTAGAAAATATTTAAATATTTAAATAAAAAATAAAAAATATTTAAAAAATATTTAATTATTATTTATTGACATGGTAGTCTCTAGGCTACGTAAACAAGCTACGTGGTTGCGTTCTTGCAGTCTAGGAACTATAGAGAACCTGCAGCCCTACAATGAAGCAAAATCTCATCTAATGCCCTAACCTCAAAGTGTGACAAATTAACAAAAATAATTTTTAAATATATATATATATATATATATATATATATATATATATATATATATATATATATATATATATATATATATATATATATATTTTTTTTTTTTTTTTTTTTAATTTCTAAAACATAAAGGGTCTGATTACCATGAAGTTAGACATGTTCAAAACAAATTTCATGTTCATTGGACTTGTGCTTCAAAAGTTATAGCAGATGATAACAACATCACTCCAATTGTGATAAAGAATAGGACCGGTATTTCTTGCAATGACTTAGGAAAGGACCATTAGGAATGGGTGTTTTCACCTTAGATTCTATGAAAAGTTCAATGTCATTTGGTCTTTAACCTAGTCAACTTTCAATTGCTATAAAAAAACTCAATTTTAAGAATATTTTTTTCATCTATAAAGTAGATAATAAACTGAGTAATAAACTAAACTTCTTGTACTTTACTTCATTAGTTAATGTCAAAAACAAAAAAAATTATCTGCAATCTTAAAATCAAGTTTGAAGTACATTGCTAAATGAGACAAGTAATTCAAGACAAATGAAAGAAGAAAAGGGATTAATATTCTAGGATGGAAGGAATCTTTAGGAATGAATGTTTTTTTCACAAGATAGGAGGGCCTAACTTCCCAGCTAATACAAAATAAAGATGATTCTTTGTTTGAAGTCTAATATATTTTTGGATTTTCAACATTGTTGTGGTCTTTGTGGACTTATATGGACCTATGTAAGCTAGTGTATAATGATATAGGTGCATCACACACTTCATCAACACCTCCATTCGCTACTTCCAAATGCAAAAAACACTATAAGTTTTTTTATCAACCCATATGGGCAGTTTAATTAAAATGGCGACATTCTACTAATTTGGTAATTTTTGCAGTTCAGATTAGACGGTCTAAAATGTACAAACATATTAGATGTTTGAAATTTATACCTTTCTTAGATGTCTTAAATTTACATCTGTCCTAAATGTCATTTTTTAGAATTCAATCCGCTTGGTCTGAAATCTATACTAGTTCTAGATTTCTAAAATCTATACCTATCCTAAATGTCACTTTTATAGTTTAGACCGGGTGGTCTGAAAATGACACATGGAATACCATCATTTTAATGAAATTGCCCATCCATGTAGTGATGCAAAATTGTAGATTAGATGTCTTGGTATATTACATAGTTGCATTAGACAACATGGGCAATTTTGTTAAAATGGTGAAATTCTTCAACTTTCACAGTTTTTATAGTTCGAACCATGCAATTTGAAATGTACAATTGTCCTAGATTTCTTAAATCTATATCATTCCTAAATGTTTGAAATCTACATGAGTCATAGATGGCACTTTTAGACTTTAGACCGTGTAGTTTAAAATCTATATAAGTTCTAGATTTCTGAAATCTACACCTATCCTAGATGTCATTTTTACGGTTCAAACTGAGCAGTTTGAAAATGGCACACAGAATACCACCATTTTAACAAAATTCCCAATTAGTGCTTTGTCCTGCCTCAAAGTGGTAAGTACACTCAACCTCATGATTGAGTGCATCAGGAAATTAGGATACCCTTTGTAGTCCCTCTCCCAATTGCGTCTTAAATCTACATTGTCTTAACATTTTACTATTCAAATCTTTGACACACGCATAGAGGAGATGCAATGCTATCTTCTATCCTATATAGTAAATACAAAGAAATCACAATATCATCCATCACATTTTCATGTAGATGGATATATGGTCATGTTTTCATCGTTACAAATTTTCATTTTCATTTTGAAAGAATTATCAAATTTTAATGAGTTCTAGCAAAACTTAGGAAAAATACTAATTTTTTCTAATGTAGTCATGGGTAGTTTTTGCAAATGGTGCAATAGTTGTACTACTAGTTGAGTAATTAATTTAAAAAGGTAAAACAAGCACACTATGTGTCAAATTATGTTTAAAATTGTGTATTTATTTATGTGCCAAATTACAAGAAGATTCGTGAGAACAACACTTAGGACTAAAACTATCAATGAACATGAGTAAGTTTGTTGATAGAGATTCAATGTGAGGTTGAGGCAATCTCTGATGGTTACTCATTGGAGACCTTATGTTATGAAGGTCTCTAATTTAAACCTATTATGTGGTAATTTTGTTAAAGTTTTCAAACATTGCTAAAATACAATAAATCAAATTCAATGTTGCCAAACTTTATTATTTCACTTTAAATAAATATTTGGCATATGAGTGCCAAATCTACTATGAATGAACAGTAATACATAAGTATGTATATACCCTTTGCATTGATGGGCATCTATGCTCCTTTCGACCTTTCATATAAAGACTTGTGCTACAATTTGGCTGACCATGATATTAGCTTTTTATATTCCTCTTCATCTGTTTGTTAAAGTTTTATTTATTTTGAACAAATGGAGTGTTTGTTAAAATTTCACATCCAATAACTTTTGAATATTTCATCTTACCTATTTATTAAAAATAATCTTTTTCCTTTTTCCTTTTTCCTTCAGTTGGTGAATATGAGACAATGCAATAAATTAAAGTATCCACAAAATGTTCATCTATATGATTTTGGACAAAATCTTTGAGTGTCACCTTAGTTATGAGGTTAGTATTTTGCAATATTTCACCAAAACCTACATACAATGGAACCTCTCTACGGTAGTATCAATTGCCCAATCCCGGCCTAGGTTGCATACAAACGTCATTATTGCAATGACCTTTCCTAATATAATAACCTCTCTAATGTAATATAGTCAACCCAATCCTAGCCTTATTACTTTAGAAAGGTTCTCCTCTAGTACAAATATTGGCGCTGACAACATTTTTTACATTAGGACTAGGTTTTTTCTTTTGGACCCATGTCCCTCCTGTTGGCTCTACTATAAAGACCAATTTTGGAAGGAACAAAGCCAAAGAGGTTAGATTTTTGAAAGTCTAGCAAAATTTTGCCAAAAAAAATGCCCTAATTAGAACAAAGTAAGGAAGCAAGTTGGGAAGGGAATTTACGGATTTTATTCTATGTTCTACCCCAAGTGGTTCTACACACATCATTCTACCATTCTCAAACTAATTATTCCAAATCAAAAAAGGTATCGCTACATCAAGCATTTTCTAAAATAAGTATTTTTTTGAGCAAAGTTCTTATTATTGTAAACTAGGAATGTGAACAAAAAAGTTGATTTCTCACTTGGACCTTTTCCATAGAGTCAATTCTCTATTGAATTTAAAACTAACTACATATTCTAAAAGCTGTGAAAAGAGGAAGAATTGTATTAAAATTTGATATGTAAACAATTGTCCTACCATCCTTCTACCCTACCAAGTACAAATTTGCACCTATAATTTCTAAAGAATGTGCCATGCTCATCAATATCCAACTACATTGTTTTGGCTCTAAATTGCTCTTTGGAATTTGAAAGTGCTTCAAATCAAGCAAGTGCTTTGTAGCTTGAAAATGAATTAGTATTAAATTGGTAGTTCACTTGATTGGTGGTGGTTTAAAACAACTTCCGTAGTTTGCTAATCATGGTTCTAGATTGAAGAGTATTAGTGAGTGTTGGGAAGCTTTCAATTTTTAATCACATATAAGGCAAATTGAAATTAAAGCTAGATGAAATTCAAGAACAATATTTGATAATTATATGCAAAAAAATTTAAGAGTCAAAGTTGAATTGGTAGATTTTTCAAAACTGCACTCTATTTTCACACCTTGAAGAGAGTGCAACAAGCATGTATTTTTTTCCATTTTTTAGGGCTTGCTTTTAGAAACATACTTAGATTTTGGTGACTCCTAGTTTATTTAGCAATAAATGTTCTTTTCTAGGATGGGTTCATGATCCTAATTATGATTAAATATTATTATTTTTTAATATTATTTTGGATTTTGCAATAGAAATGACAATTTTGATCATTTTTTTAATTCAAAATGACTTTGGGATTTTAGAGTCTAAGAACTTGGAAAAATCCCATTAAATGAGTGCTTTGTCATGTAAAGGCAATTTTGTTAAAATGGCGCCATTCCACTACTTTGGTAGTTTTGACAATTCAGACTGAGTGGTATGAAATGTACAAATGCTCTAGATGTTTCAAAATCTATACCTTTCCTAGATGTCTAAAATCTACACTAGTCCTAGATGTCACTTTTATAGTTTAGACTTTCGACCGTATGGTTTGAAATCTATACCAATCCTAAATTTATGAAATCTATAAAAATTGAAGATTTCTAAAATCTATACATGTCCTAGATGACAATTATACAGTTCAGACCAGGCAATTTCAAAATGGCACATGGAATACCGCCATTTTAACAAAATTGCCCATTGGTGCATTGAATACATTTAAATTAGAAATCTCATCGATAAAAAAATTAATATTTATTTGATATTTCTAATACAAATAGTGACAATTACAAAGATTATACTTTATGTTCATATTATTTTAGATTTTTTGTATTTTTATGATGACATTTGATGCTCAAAATCATTTGATTTTAAAGATTTTAAACTATATATATCTTTATTGAATGAGTATTTGATGAAAATTATGGGGTGAAAATTTTCTTGAAATTTTTTATGAAGGTCATAAATTAGTTATGGCAAAATGGAGTAGATTTTCTAGTGCAAATTTTGATGTAGTAATGTGTATTTTGGAGTAAAACTAGTATAAATTGAGCACTTCATGAAAGTGATGGTGAATGTCAGGAATTGGTGTACCATAGTGTGCAATTCTCCTAAACAAAATCTTTAACAAATAAAATCCACTACAAGAAAAAGGAGTGTTTTAAGTATAGCTCCAGGAGTATAGTCTTAATAGTAATGACCTTTTTAGGAGTTTTAAATAAAAATTTATTAGAAATACATGTATCTTCAGTAAAATTTTACTAAAAATCTTTTAAAAAGGTCATTATTGTTAGGACTATACTAAAAATGCCCCTTTCTCTTGTAGATATCTCAAACAACCTAAACCCTTAAACAACTTGAAGGGTTGGGAATTAGAGCCACAATTTTGGATATAACATTGTGGATTTGGATATTTGACATAGAATGTACGTGAATTTGGAAGTATACAATAGTGAATTTTATCTTATTCTTACTTAGTTGGATCAATTATAATTGCATCTTCTATATATTTCAAAAACTACAAAATATTCACATATTCAACAAGTTCATTCTGTATGAGTGGGATAAGGAATAGATGCTAATCTCAAAAGAACTAAACTAAGGCTCATGACTATGTTTCACCAAAAAATACCCTAGAATTGTCATTCCTGGTACAAAGAGCTATGATGGGAAAAAACTATTTTTTGAGTATTCAACCATAATAAATTGCCAAAAATTGGATGAAAATGTGTCAACAGAAAATATTTCAGAATCTTTAACTTAATATATTAGATTGCAACTTTGCAAGATATAAATGGGCAATTTCGTTAAAATGGTGGTATTCCATGTACCATTTTTAGACCACCCAGTCTGAATTGTAAAAGTGACATCTAGGACAAGTATAGATTTAAGAAATCTTCGATTTGTATATATTTCAAAAACCTAGGACTGGTATACATTTCAAAATGTGCAATCTAAACTATAAAAGTGACATCTAGAACAACTGTAGATTTCAGACATCTAAGAAAAATATAGATTTCAAACATCTAAGACAATTGTACATTTAGGACCACTTGGTTTGAACCTTAAAAACTATCAAAGTAGTGGAATGGCGCCATTTTAACGAAATTGTTCATATAAGTGTTCAATTAATCCTAATGGTTTTACGAGACCGTGATTCCTTTGGGTTTCAAACTATCACTCATGGATCTCGGAATTTGGAGTTGCTCCTAAGTTATTGCTTGATGGAATTCACGTCTATACAATGTTCCTTTTTGATTGTAGCATGCACATTAGTTGGGCGTGGTGTATAATGAAAACCTACAACTCTTTCCACCCAAATTACAAATCGACATTAACTTGCAGCAAAGGATTTGCAGTTCATAAGGAGTGTTTGTGTTGAATGCATTAGAGAAATTCTCAGCCCTCCAAAGGGCCGCTTCATAGTGACCAAACCAGTCTATTAATTGCGTAAGAATTAATAGGGGCATATAGCCACAGTGCATTGTCAAAGTGGGTGAATATTGCAAAAGACGTCAGAACTCCAATAATGAAAGTGTAGTAGAAGTCTTTTTAATAATCAGCCACATAAACATACGAGGTGATTAATTAGGAAATTAAGCAAATTCAATGAAATTATGCAAAATGAAGTGAATTTTCAAGCTAGTTGCTATAAAAATTAGGAAACTTTAACATTTTCCAACTAGCTTTTAAAGTCACTTAGTTTAGGATGTTTAATGATGAGAAGAGAATCTCTTTATGTACACATGGGGTGGTAGGAGGCAGAACAACCCATGTGGGATACGTAGTTTAGAATTTGTAGTTTTTCAACTACTCATAGTTAAGTTTAAAATAGGAATTGTGTAAAATTAGAATTTCAGACCTCATTTAGGCATAGTGGAATAATTTTTATCAAAAATCTTTGAACTAAATAAAGTTGTAGAATGAAGCTAGTTTTCATTTCCAAAAATCCGTTTGAAGTTTAGAGCCTCCAATAAAAAGTTATGGGCAAAATTTGGAGAAGGTTTTTGAAAATGTCAAAGAAAATCTCCCTTTCAACCCCTTTTAGAATTTTGTCCATAACTTTTTATTGGAGGCTCTAAACATCAAATGGACTTTTGGAAATGAAAACTAGTTTGATTTTTCAACTTTTTTTACTTCAAAGGTTTTTGAAAAAATTCATTTTACTATGCCTAAATGGGGTTTAAAATTCTAATTTTAACACGATTCTTACTTCAAATTTAACTATGAGCGGTTTAGAAACTACAAACTATAAACTACATATCCCACATGGGTTTAGGGTTTAGGGTTTAGAAAGATTGCGACATCTCAGTAAGCATGATAGTAGAGTATTCGTATCTAACTTTAAAATATACCAATGTAATATTGGGGGATCCTTGGATGTATTAGTTGGGGTCCCATGTTCCCTTTGTTAATCTGTCGGGGGGTCCATGATCCCTAAGTTGGGAGTCCCATGATCTGTATTCTGAACTTTTGGGGGATCCCACGATCTTAGCTTTGTGCTATTCCTCAGTTGATCTGGAATGTATTCCACGATGTTTGTCTTGGGGTCCCAAAAATGTCGTTGTCCAGAGATCCTATGATCGTTGATTCCAAGGATACTCGTATGTGTGTCTTGATGCATCGCACTATTTCTGTATGTTAAAATACCGCAATACCTTGGTCAAGGGATCCCATGACTTATTGCATCGCTACATCTCCAAAGAGCAAAGTATCAAGGCTGGGGGATACGGTGGATCATGCATACTGAGATGTCGCGATCTTTTTGTCGGAGGTATTCTAAACTGTTGTCCATCTTGCAACCCTGGTCTAGGAGTCTACACTACAACAAGAGTAATGTTTTATGACTGCAAAAAATGACTGCAGTGAGTCGTAAAATCAAAATATATGACTCATACAGAAATCACTGTAGATGACTCGGAATATGACTGATTGCAGTTGTTTAGAAGTAGTCGCTTCAGACATCAGTCATATTGATAGTCGTATAAGTTGAGGGGTATAAATATCCATAATTAGCTATAGTATGCCAACAAGGCGTATATTTTGACTTTCTTTGATTTTTTCTTGAGCTGCCTGGATAAATGAAAAAATCATACGTGGAATATGATTGCGTTCAGTCATATTTTGTGATGACGTGGAATATAATTGTGGTCAGTCATATTTCGTGGAATATGACTGCGTTGAGTTGTCGCAACGAGAACTTTTGGTTTTGTTAAGTTATCTCAAAATTTGGATTGGAAGTTCTTTGCAGGAACTCCTATCCGGTCTAGGGATAAGTTAGAACTGGAAATTAGATGAGGAATACAGTTAGGAAACTAACCGGATTCTAACCTGTTACGGAATCTGTCTGGACTGGATTGGTTTGGATCGGATTGGGCTAGTTTGGACTGGATTAGATCTGGCAGACCAAATTAGGTCTGGAGCGGATTAGGTTAAACCGGATTAGGTCATGATGACCTAATTTGGCGGCCCTGAGACTATATAAGGGGAGACCTTGCCAGTTAGTACCCCTTTTCAAACCTTGTGCGTTGAGACTTGTTTTCACGCCTGGGTTGTTTTGTGCCTCTTCTTTGTGATTTCTCTTTGAGTTTGTGAAGTAGGGCGTCAGTAGTGAGTATTTCTTTTGTGCGTTGTGGGGTTGGACATCTGCAGTTGTAGTTTTGTTGCTTTCTGGTTGAGACCAGTGAGGGAAAGTAAGGAACGGGACGTGTGGCTAGGAGTGGAAAGTGAGGTAGTCTCGGTGAGGTTTCTGAGCGCCTCAGAACCGCGCCCATGCCGCAGCTACGTAGAACCAGAGTCAGCTCTGCCACAACAAAAGTAAAGCTCCGGAAAGTGGTTCCAGTCATCCCTTCGACGGAATCGGAAAAGACCGCGCTGATGGAAGATCTCGTGACCATGGGGTGTTCTAGTCTGGCGGATAAACCGTGGAGGTTTAAGGAGGAGCGGGTTGTTAGAGAGTTGCTAGGGAAGTTATCAAATTAGTTCGATAACACTTCCAGAGGGAATCCGTCCTGTTGGACGGAAGAAAAGTGGAGGAAAGTCTACAACTTCCGGTTGGGAGGTTCGGGGATGGCTAGTCGGAAGGATGAGTATATTAAGGACAAGTTTTTGGGACCAGCAAACCCGAAGGATAGATATGCGGTGGACGATTGTGTGGATGACTGGAACTAGAACTTGCTCAAATTCCTCATTCCGATCTTCCATTCGGAGAAGCCGACGAGAGTGACAATAACCCTCGGCAACACAATCTTCAGCGCGTTGACCGGATAGCAGAAGGCGGATTGGGCCTGGATCATTTGTGATCTGGTGTCCAACCTTGTACCCCGGGTAGGGAAGAGTAGGCCTACACCTCTGTCGCCCTACCTCCTTCACATGTATCATCACGACCAAGTCCTCACTGACACGGAAGAGAAGACCTAGCGATCCCAAGAGTCCATATTGAAGTATGGGGAGTCAGAAACGGATGAAGAACCAGAAGAAGAAGGATCCGGAATGGAACCGGAAGATGAAGAGACGGATGACGAGGAGGAGTCGTTGAAGCGGACCAAACGACAGAGAATGACGCCTCCACACAGAAGAAGAACACCTCCAGGGGAGACGTCGGAACCGGAACGCAAACTAGATAAGAAGCCGGTCATAGAGGAAGGTGATTCGGTTGATCCTTTTGATGGCCTGGTGGAGACCTCTCCAACATCTGGGGTGATTGGGAGTGTAAGAAGATCACGTTGGAAAAGATTGGAAAGTTGGTGGGAGCCCCACTGGACAGTCTGTTACCGGGAAAGGTAGCTGACTGCATCAGCGATCCGGAGGAGAACCAGAAGCTGAGAGATGAGAGTCGTTGACTTCATGAGGAAGTCGACATGTTGAAGGGGGAGATCGCCACCTTCAAGGAAGATATGGCCGCCACTAGGGAGATGGCAGATGCGACCCAGAAGACATCAAAGATGATGAAGGAAACATTCGGAGAATCTGGAATGTTGGTCGCGAAGGCGAAGCTGTTTGATGAAGGGTGGCTGGTAGACAAGAAGTTATCCGGTTCCCGGATGGTCCGGATCCTAACAGACTTTGCTGAACAGTTGAAGGCGCTCATGATGGGAGCCCGGGAAGTTGCAGACCGGATGGAGATGAGCAGCGTGAAGCTGACCGGAACGGTACTCTCAAGGAGTGTTCGTCTTTCGGATATCTCCTTGCCAGAGTCGTTTCCGGGAGGAATGGAATTAAATAGGGGGAAAGATGTTACTCCCTAGTCGAAGAAGGAACGGAAGTCGGAGAAGACCGGATTGGCCGAGCACATCGAGTTGGATTCATCGCCAGAGCGACTGGATCCTGTTGCTGGCGAGAGGGCCAGGAACCTACAAAATGTTTTTAATGAACTTTCGCCCGAGACCGTTAATATAGTGTCACATTAAACGTGGGCATGGGAGCTTAGTTTGAAGTAGTTTTGTAAATACCGGATGTTGTATCCAGATTATTAGTTAGGAACCGGACTGGATTAGTACCCGGTTTGTTGGGGTTTTGAACTGGATTAGATCCAGTTTTGCTAGCGAGGCTTATCCCGAAAGTTTTGCGAGGGATTTCTGAGGCGCTTTTTGCTTTTTGGATCTTTACAGTGTATATAAAATCATTCTCTATGGAGGAGAATGGGAGTCATTCCTTTTGTTGAAGTTCTTTTGTGAATTCTATTTTGCTCCTTGTTTTTGTGTTTCTCTCGTGTTTGGCAGGGCAAATTAGTGAGGAGTTAAGAGCACACTTAGATTTTTGATTGGGATTTCTCCCCTTGGTGTTCTTGTTTTGGTTTTGAGTACATGAGGGCGGGTAGTAAGAGTTGGGAGTATATTCTAGTGCCTCAGTTTTGCTAGGGTTTAGTATTCTAGTTGAGAGAGCCGTTGTTAGGCTAGGCGAATAAGGAGGGATTTCTTAGGCGCGCTAGAACTCCTGGGTGGGAAATCCGGTCGAGTGTCTGAACTCCTGTGAGGTCTCATTGCTGTAGTGGCGAACGGAAGAATCTTAGTTGAAGCTGGAATGGACGGATAGACTTGCAACCACCTAGCTTCGTACGGCTGGAACTTGGCATCAAGGTCGTTGTAGTATGAGCAGATCGTACGGGGGGTCTTTGTGTGACCTGTAATCTAGATTATTTTCTGGGTTACTCTGAAGGATCAAACCGGATCCGGATTAGAGTAGAAGATTGGAGGATAGGAAAGTGGGTCTTCAGCTACTATAAATCACGGAAGGATCGGTGGGCCTGCCACTCTCAAAATCAAGCGGCGAACCCTCTGATGGTGAAATAGAGGTTAAATTAAACCGGATAGGTTACTGGAGTGAGTGGGAGTAGACCAGAACGGATAGGTCTAAGAGTGGTACTCGAGACCGGAAGTTAGAAAGTCCTGGTTTTGTTGCAGATTGATGGACCGGATTACTTTCTGGTCCAGATTATGTCCTGGACCGGAAGTTGAAGAAAGTTTGGGAGTAATTTCTGCAGGTTGTGTTGTTTTCCGGTTGCAGTAGTAGGACCGGAAAGGTGGAGTTTGGAGTCTGAATGAGCTTAGAATCGTAAATAGTGTAAATACTTCATAGAATCTCGTGGGTTTGATCTTTAGAGTCACTTTTGTTATGTTCTAGAGTGGTTTTTGGGAGTATAACAGGGAAATTGCTTATCATGTGCTGCAACATGAGTCATATTTTTTGATGACGTGGAATATGGCTGCGGTCAGTCATATTTTTTATTACTATGAAATATGACTGCATTGAGTCATATTTTTTGATGACGTGGAATATGACTGCGGTCAGTCATATTTTTTATTACTATGAAATATGATTGCATTGAATCATATTTTTTGATGACGTGGAATATGACTGGTGAATCATATTTTTTGTTATTATGGAATATGATTGCGGTGAATAATATTTTTTGATGACGTAGAATATGATTGCAGTGAGTTATATTTTGCAGTCATGTGGAATATGACTGCGGTGAGTCATATTTTGCAGTCATGTAAAATATGACTGCGGTGAGTCATATTTTGCAGTCATGTAATATATGATTGTAGTGAGTCATATTTTTTGATGATTTGTAAAACGACTCTTCTTAGTTGTATTTTTCAGTCATATTGAGAGCACCTAGTCATTTTTTGGAAATTATTATAATTATTTTGTGATTCCAAGTAGTCATTTTTATTGATATGTATTTTGAACTATGAATTGAACAAATCATACAATGGTTGTAGGATACCTAAGCATATTTTGAACTATGAATTGAACAAATCATATATTAAGATGATTTAACAATTGAATAAAAGATTTCATGTAGTTAAAAACAAATATATATGATTTTAAAGATATACAATAAACAATTATATTGAAGAGGGAATATATAAGAAGGAATGTGACTCCTTTCAATGACATTTATAATTTATTAGTCACAAATACAAAATATGTATATCACAATGAATTATTTACACAAGTTAATAGAGACTATATTTCTTACAATATTATGAAGTGAGTTGCAAGTAGGTGAAGTAGCCTCCAATGACTTTGTTCCAATTTTGTTGCTTGCATATACAATTAAAGAAATAGGAGGTTAATTTTTAATAAACATACAACAAAGCTCAATCTTCAAAAGTTTACAACAATAGAAAATATGTAATTCAAATTTAGGGTAAGAAGAAAAATAATGGTGATGCAAGAAATAAGAAAAAAAAAGGCAACAAGTGCTAAGAGATAACAACAAATACAAGTTAAGATGTATAAGAAACAATAAGGAGCAACTACTAAGAGGTAACAAGAAACAACAAAAAAGAGTTAAGATTTAACAAAAAGAAACAAGAAACAAAAAGAGAAAACAAAAAGTAAGAAATAAGAAATAAGAAGAAGAATTATGAATTAAGATGCAAGAAGAAAAAAGCAAGAAGCAAGAGTGAAGATGCAACAAATGACAACAACTCTAAAAAGTAAAAATAACTCAAGATGCAACAAAAGACAACAACTAAGAAGTAAGAGTAATTCAAGATACAACAATATACAACAACTAAGAAACAAGAGTGAACTCAAGATGCAACAAAACACAACAATTAAGAAACAAGAGTAAACTCAAAATGCAACAAAATACAACAACTAAGAAACAAGAATGAACTCAAAGAGACAAGAGACAAGAGACAAGAGTCAAAAAAAGTAGTGGCTAGGATTTCAAAACCCTTAAAAATGATGGCTAGGATTTTAAAACCCTAAAAAGTGGTGGCTAAGGTTTCAAAACCCTTAAAAAGTGGTGATTAGGTTTCAAGATTTTAAACAATGGCTTATCTATATTTTTTTTGATTGCCCATGTTTTTCTTAGGTTGTCCAAAAACAAAAAAATATTACTAACATGAAAATATGACTAATAATATAACTCAATGTTCTCAAACAAGTTCCCTACCATTCCCTATGAAATACTTCGGTGTTCCTAACATACGTATAATATACGCCCGTGAAGTACAAGGCCAAAAAACAATTGGCAGTCATATTTTGCAGTCATATTTCTCCTCAAGGTATTGACCTCCACGAATATGACTGCAAGTAGTCGCCAGTCATCCTTAGTCATATTTTTGTAGTTATAAAACACTGTTGTTGTTGTAGTGCTAGGAATCTCAGAATATGTTGCTCTTGGAGTCCCCTAACCATTCAGTCGAGGGATCCCAAGATCTCTATTGTATGGGATCACACGCTTCTTGTTATGGAATTGTTGAGTTCTATGTTTATTCATATCATTCGATTATATGGTTTGATTGTCTTTGTATCTTTGTATCTTGGGTTCCGCAATATTTGAGTCTAGAGATTCCAGGATCTCCGATTGCAGGGATCCCTGCATGGCGCTATCAGAGATCCCGTAGTTCAAAACTTCTTGAGGTGTCCCTAATTCTAGGAGGGGGGATCCTACTTTTTTTCTTCTAAAGTCCAAAGTTCCCTACGTACGCCTATTGCCATATTACATGATATAATAGTGGAATATGAATATCAACCCACGCACAAATTGCTTTTGATTAGGTGTGCGTCTATGACAAGGGTGGGATACTCTTCATGCAACCTGCCTAATATCATATTGGCCTTATCAATATCTATAGGAATCATACTCTGTATGCGGGACTGCACATAATTTAGATTTCTACTTCATGATTCAAGAAGAAGCTCTAGACTCATAATGGATTCACTCCTTGAATCTGAGAGTGCTGCGATTATTCCGTATAGAGGTGTCGTAACACAAGAAAGCACAAATCCTACTGTTAAGTGTTAAATTAAGGTAAAACACCCAAGATGACTTGTGTATCATTCCCAAAGGATTTTACTCATAGTTTCCTCAAGATATTCGGAACAGGATGTGGAAAAACACAACCCCATGACAAAAAGAAATAGGGAATCACAACCGGAAACTCTATCGTAGCACCTATAGCTTTCAACAGTACTTTCATGCCATATTTAACTACTTTTGGACTTTGCAAAGTCCAAAATTGGTAAAGGGACATCTAAGACAATTGTAGACTTTGACTTCTATAGATTTTATGAATCTAGAAATGATATAGATTTTGGACTAGGTGGTTTGAAAAATGTACAATAGGTTTAGATTTTAGATATCTATGACATCGGGAGATCCCCCAATGGACAAAGTCCAAAATTCCCTTCAAAGTCCAAAAGTAGTTAAATATGGCATTTTCTCCCTAATACATGCAATCTTTCCTTTATTCTCCAAGTAATTAATAATGCTCGAATTTTGTAACATACTTGGATCCGAATCCGGATCCAGTATTCAAGTACCCTGATTTGAAGTTTAACCTCTAATTCAAAGGGCTCCGCTCTTGGATTTAAGGAAGGGAACGTATACCCTACCCTCACGTGGTTTTCAGTGAATGAAGCCTCACTATAGAACTTACTACAATACAGACATGAATAGGATGCGGATTCTTCCTCACAACAGATCCGGATATTCAATCCTAACTCGCAGGTCACTCAGGGAACCCCCACAATCCTCACAGTACTACGACGACAGACCTTCCTAATTCCAATCTCAGAAACAGGACCCAACTGTCCAATAACCAAAAGATCCCATTCACCTTCTTCTTCCTCTCTTCTGGATACAGTAGGACTTCAATAGGACGTCGGTTGGCATACAACCCCCTTCATGAAGATTTATCCAACCTAAGAATGGCTATCCTACTCGGAAGACACCCAAGGAACTTCAACGAATATGGAGACTTCTAGTACACGAAACTCTAGTAAACCAAGTCAACAATTCCCGGAATTAGATCCAGTTAGAATCCGGAGGAGACACTCCTTCATTCCACACCTACAAACCTAGCTAGCCTGCAGTACACAATGATTCTAACATTGCATGGCATACCAACACAGAGTCAAGATTTTTCAGACCAACTCAAATGAAGTGGAAATCTGGAAATAAGATTGCAAATGAAAAATAAAAGTAAGAACACCCGGGGCTTCAAACAAACCCTGGCCCCTAAAATACTACACACCAAAAAGTAACCCTAAAGGTCCTAACAGAAAAAGGCAAAGGACCAAAGAATAACACGCGTCGTTCCTTATTCACTAACAGTTGACTTTCCTACCAACCCTTCCGATCCGCAAAATGTGGATCTTAGATCTTGAAAACTTAGAACCAGAATTCTAGGTGCATCCAACTAAAAAGTAACTAACTAATTGCTTCTTCCTACTCAAAAATCTAAGTCGTTGGCTCACCGGCTCATGCCTATCCAGAAAATTCCTATCTACCCTTAGGCCGCTTTGATAAAGGTTCTCCATGCTTGGCGGCGCCTTTCCTAGCAGGCTGCTTTCTACTTGGTGAAGGCTTCACAGTAGCTTCCACCTTACCCTTGGATGGTGTCCTGGTCTTCTCCTTGAATTGTGAGGGCGAAACCTCATCCGGTTCAGAGTTGTCTTCCGATCCTGTGGTTTCATCCGATCCGGTTCCGAATTTGGACCGGTGCTCCTCCTCCTCGCTTGAGTTATCGGGAGACTCATCTTCCTTGGAACTCTAACTGGCGACATCCTCATCCCTTCTTTGTTTTGATGTCTTTTTCTTTTTGATCGTGCTTGGAGTCTTGGCTGCTAGTTTAGTGGTATTGCTCTTTGGCGTCCCTAGCTCTGAATCCTCCTTCTGGTCATGACTCTTGGATCGGGATCCGGATGTAGATCCCTTTCCCATTCCAGAATCAAGTCGGGAAGAAGTTTTTGGTGGTTGTGGGGTCTTCTCTTCACCCGCACTCCTGTCCTTCCTCTTTGCTGATGACGGGAGCGACATTGCTGGTGTTTTGGTTGGGGTCTCATCCTTCCCTTGGTCAATTTCCTTTTCTGTTTCCGGGTCCGGATAATGACCAGCTTCCTGCATGACCTCTCGGATCTCAAACAAGGTCCTCTCCATCCTCTCCCCAAACTCAACCAACACGCCTACTACTTTTGCTGCCACTATAAGATTGGACTTATGGACTTCAGCATCGAGTAGTTTGGCTTTGTTCAAGACATCGCCCGGATGACTTATAAATTCGCAGATCCTCTTGAGGGTATCCACAGATCCGACCGAGAGGTGTCGTTCCTTTCTTGCTTTCGCGGTCTTTTGCTCCAGCTGTAACTGGAGGTCCTTGATCCAATCCTCCATCTCTCCCATCCGGGCCTCCAATCTCCCCTTTTCTTTGTCTTGGACGAGACTTTCTATCTTCCTCTGGAGTTCTTCCACATTGACAGTCTCCATCCTTTTACAGATCCCACTAATCACTGCCCCATCCTTTTCTAACTGAGATCAATATTCCTTCAGATCCTCAATCACTCTTTCCAGTATACCCTCTTTCCAACGTTCCGGCCAAAGAGGATCTCTCTCTATCTTTTCCTCTATCGGCCCTTTTCCCTTTCCGGACTCAAGGGTCCCTTCCTTTGATCTCTTCTTTCCTCGTTCTGAGGACTCCCTTCTGGATCCTCTCTCTTCCTCTACTTCTGGTTCCAGACTAATGTCATACCTTAGCATCACTACCGCTGATTTATACACTGTCCTTTCCTTATCCCTCAGCAACTTTAAAGAATGGTAAAGATGAAAGAGGAATGGACTGATCCCTAGGGGCTTGGACTTCCCAACACCCGCTATCATCTTGTTCACTAGATCCCGGATTATTATCCCCCAACTAACCTTCCGGTCCCCGGATAGTGCACCAAAGATCGTATTGGTCAAAGTTACTGTGATCCGGTTTGGCTGTTTCGGATACAGTATTGGGACCAGGAATTCTAATACTCTCCTGTCCCTGGACGTTACACAGTCTGCCACTGCATATCCGTCCTTGGGGTTCGGTGGCTAAGAGAACTTACCATTAAGAAACTTGTCTATCCTTGATGCCAAGCCCTCTCCCTCCCTTGGAAAATTGTAAGCCTTCCTCCACACGTCTGTTGTCCATTCGGAAGGTAGCGCCCTCAAGGTTCGGTTCCACTCGCTTGATTGCTCGACTACCAACTCTCGGACCATGCCCTCGTCTCTTAGACTCCAGAGCTATTTCAACAACCCTAGACACCCGATTTGGACCAGATCCTCTTTCAACTGAGCGCGCTCTTGTTGATTCTTGAGAATTCTCGGAACCACAATCCGAAGGTTAACCGGGCCAGCCTCCTCTCCCGATTCCGCCTTCACCATTGCGCTTGAGAAGTTCTCTTCTTCCACTCCAGACTGCTTACTGACAATCTCTCCTTACTATTGATCCTAAGGCAGCTCACCTTTCCAACTTACTGTTCGTCTTCCTCCTTATCGGAACCGGAATGCACACATTACCTACTCCCCTTTTAGCACAAAACAAGCTCTAAACATCTGAGCAGCTCTCCAAAGCAAGTGTGTGGTGGCGAACAATGGGAATGACTTTCCTAACATCCCGTCATTTTTCTTTCCCCCAGCCGTTTAGGGTTCCGTTCCGCGTTTCCTGGAAAATTCCGCCCGTTGAAAGTACAGCCGTGAATCCCGTTCCTCCCGTTAGAAGTTCCGTTAGGGTTCCGTTGGGTTCTGTGAGCCCTCAAGTTGGCACTTGGAACTCTGAACTTATTTTTCGCGATTTTTAGTTAATTTTTAAGTGAAAAATAGGAAAAAACATATAAAAATACAATTATTGAGGGTTTTGGTAGAAGTCCCTACCAAAGGGGTGTGTCATGGCCTTAAATGCGTGAAACATGAAAAACATTGCATTTTCACTAAGTTTAGGTCTTATTAGTAAAATTAAGTAGTTAAGTTAGTAATTCTGAGCGATGTGAGAATTTGAGAGTTAACCAGTCCTAGTGTCTTGTTCATGTAATGCAACAACTGTAAGTATACATGTAACAAACTGGTTAAAAGTTAGAGTCTAGTCCGAGTCAGTCCGAGTCAGTCCAAATCCAACTCGAAATAATTAGATTTATTGTTTGTAGGTAATTTTGAGAAATACAATCATTCACAGACCAAGATGGAGGAAATGATGATTGGAACATACAGAGAGGTGCTTTTCTAAGTCAAAGCATGCCAGGAGGTCAAATAGAAGCCCGATCATCCAAGATTCCCCCGGTATCAAGAATAATTTCCCCCCCGGGTAGAAATGATTAAAGAATTGCTAAAAATAGCATTCTTATTGGAGATTTGGTTTTGCCCTTACTTGATGGACATCTTGTAGAAGATTGCCCAAAAGTTTCGGAATTTTACAAAACTCCACGATGACTCCATGGGAAGTCAACCGCTTAAAACTGCATTCGTAAATTCCTAAAAATTACCAATGTTGCGGTAAAATCTCACTAAAAATTAAGATAGTGTTTTGTGTGCCAATAAAGAGCCCTGTCAAGTTTGAAGACATTCCAACATTCCCAAGTACCAGAATTAGGACCGACAGTGAATTTTACAAGAATTTACAACTTGGCGGCGGGTTGACCGGCGAACCAGGAGCTAGCGGTGTCCGAATGGAGCGTTTCAAGGGTCAATTCTTACTCCCACAAATATTCTAAACCACCCAAGACCGACAGTTTCATCAAAAAACGCAAACTCCAAAAGTTAGCTTTTTAACTTTTGTTCTGAGTTACCGTGACTCAAATTTGCGCTTTAAAACGGCTAGAGAGGTAGGAGTAAGGGGTCCTTGAGGCTAATTGGGGTCTTCTAAACGCGATGGCGCAGGTTGTTTTCAGTTTCGAGTTGTTCCTCAAAAGATAGAGAGGGTCAGCCCTTAGTTTGACTTTTAAAAGGTAATTTTGGATTAATCTGGGTTGATTTTGCAAATATCTCTTGTAAAATCGAAGATTGGATTTGCCCAAGATACTTGTCTTGCGTAAGAAGCCATCTTTTGGACTAAAGAAAGACAATTTAGAACTAACCCTAGATAAAAACGCAAAATATCTCGGTTAATTAGGTAGGTTTTCAAAATATCTTTGGGAAAATCTAATATTTGATTTGGGAAAAGATTCTAAGGCCATTTTAGGGCCTAGAAGGAACTCGCTTGAGAACCTTCCTTCCCATTAAACAAAGATTATTTTGAAAATGCGTTTAGGTAGTTTAGCAAAATATCTAGATTGAAAGTAAAGATAATAATTACGAACAACTTACCGGGGGGGGCTGGGAGCGAATATATAAGGCCCTTCCTCGAGGTTGTTTGTGGCCCTCATTTCTTTGTTTCATTCTTGTTGTTGCTCTTGTCGTGCTACTGACACTTGTCGGAGCACTTTTTAAGCCAAGTTTTGGCTGTTTTCTTCTATTTTCTTCTATTCTCTTGTACTTTGAAGGTCCGGAGGGCCCCTTCAAAGCTTTCTTTTCTTTTCTTGTTTGAATTTGGAGGCTTTAAGCCCCAAAACTTTGTTTTTCAAGAGTTTAGGTGGAGGAAATCTCCTAACTCTAGTGTTGTTTGTGTTAACTAACTTATTTCTTGAATTTGGAGGCTTCAAGCCCCAAAACTTTGATATTTTGGGAGTTGTGGGAGTATTTCCCAAACTCTACTCTGATTTTATTGTTCTTTTGGATACTAACCATTTGTGTGAATTGAGAATAGTTTGTGAACTTAAAACTTTAAAGCGGCAAGGCTAGACTTTGCCAAAAGGTTTTGAACATCACCACGTGCCAAAACTCGTTGTATAACGGGTGTTTGGTTTGAATAATTGCTAATGTTCGGTTAAACACTGTCATGTGAACCTCCTTTAGTGATTAACTAGAACTTTGTTTGGAATTTTGGAAATTAGTTTTTAATGTTCGGTTAAACACTGTCATGTGTACCTCCTTTAAGAATTAAGTTTTCAAAATATTAGTTTGGACCTTGGATACTGATAATTCCTAGGGTTGCTCCCACACGGCGGAGCTTTGACTTTGAAATCTGGAAACGGGTACTTGAAACTTTGATTTGACCGTTAATTCCTGGGGTTGCTTCCGCACGGCGGAGCTTTGACCTTGAAACCTTGAAACGGGTACTTGAAACTTTGATTTGACTGTTAATTCCTTGGGTTGCTCTCGCACGACGGAGCTTTGACTTTAAAGGTTAAAATTTACTTTTAAACTGACCATCTAATCGTAAATTTAACCCGCATGGCGAAGCTTTGGCCAAAGGAATCAATGGAATAAGGTTCTTTTGAAACTTATTTAAAGTCCAAAAACCCATGAATTATTTCTCTTCCACTTGTGTAAGTTGTGAAGGTATTTGACCTCCCAAGCTTTCCGTTGTTTCTCTATTAGATCGTTAGTTGTTGTTGTTGTTGTTGTTGTTGTTATTATTGTTGTTGTTGTTGTTGTTTTTATCTTCATTTTGGAAATTTACAAAAATTAAATCAATATAATTGTTGTTGTATCTTCTATTTCCATTGGAACCATAAAGAATTAATTCTCATATGGTTGTTCTCTTTTCTTGGTTACTCCTTATTTCAGTAGATGTTTGATCTTTTAGAATCACCAAAAATTCAGATCAGCCTAAAGAAATTCAGACCTGCCCAATAGGACTCCAACCCAGTCGGGTCATAAGGACCAAGGGAGCAGGGGAACAAGCCAGGGAATGGCAGCGGAGAACGAACCAGGGAAATGGCAGCGGGGGAACGAGACAGGGGAACGACAGCGAGGGGAATGGCAGCTGGGAAGCGACGGGAGAACGACACGTGGCAGTCCACTGACAGCAAGAGAACGAGCCAAGAGAACGACAACGGGGAACGAACCAAGGGAACAGTAGCAGGGGAACAAGACAGGGGAACGGCAGTTGGGAGCGAATAGGAGAACGACACGTGTCCCTCTCCACCGAGCCAGTCCGTGTTCAACCAGAGCGTCAGAGTGTTAGAGCGAGGAGGTTGAGCTCACAGCTTGAACTCACAAGGCTGAATCCCACAGACAAGGGGTTGAAATCCAAGTACCACCAAAACCAAAAGGTAAGCAAAACAATTAATTTTCCTTGAACAAAATTCTTGTTGTGTTGAAATTGAACCATTAAAACTATCGTAATACCATGCTAAAGAGTGGCCTTGGCATAAGTGGAACTAAAGCTTTGAATTTCTAAACAACAATTCTCTATTGCACCTACATCTCTCTCGGTTTGACAACTTCCAAATTCCTAATCTTCCATAAAACAACTAAGGAAAATGGGGAAGGAAGAAGAATGAAGAACATGATATAGGAAGGAATTTAGAAACGTGGGGAATGTTCGAATAGAAAATTCATTTAAAAAGAATATCACTATTTATAATTGGCTTTGTTGTTAGAAGTTATTTCTTCTACTATTCATTGATAAATTTGTTTTTGATTGTTTTTGATTATTTTATTAGAATACTATTCATTCATTTGGTTTTAGTTATTAATTAGGATTCCAAAGCCAAATTAGTTGTTTGTTTGTAGTTTGGGGAATTTGTTTTATTAGGCCTAATAAGCCAAAACAATAAAAACAAACAACAACTAATATCTTTGGAATATTAAACTAAAACTATTAAACAATTGGCAAATGAATAAAACTACTATTCATTGAAAACTTGGAAAAAATGAATTAAATTTATCATTTAATTTAATTTCCTAAAATCAAAGGATTAGTTTTAAATTGCCAAAACTAACAAACTTGGACTTTTTAGATAGGTTTAGAACCAATAATACTAAGATTTCTTCCAAATTCATGAAAGACAATGGAGAATTTTGAGGAGACGATTATGATGGTGTTTTGCGATGATAGGACAATCGACATTCTTGATACTGAGGTATGAATTTCAAAACTTGTCTTTTGTCTTTTCTTTTGCTTTCATTCTTTAAAAAAAATTAGATTAGAAATCTTAAACTAACAAAATTAAAAATTAAAAATCCAATAGCTAGTAGAATTTAAATTGTTAGAAAACCTTTGAAAACTTAACTAAAAATCGTAAAGGTAATAATTAGATTAACTTTGAATTAATTTGGAAAACAAAATAGTAATCTCATCCAAAAGAATCTCAAATGGAATCTAATTTAATTTAGGAACTTAGGGAATATTAGAATAATTAGAGGAAGTCAAAACCTAATTTATCTACTTATTCTCTTGAAAATTATTAAAGGAACGAATTCCATCCAACTAAGGGGAATTTTCATCCATTTAAAAGTTTTCATCTAAAAGTCCTAAATTCTTACTTTTAACCTTAATAGGAAGATAATTTATCATTTTACCCATAAAAAACCATAAAACCCTAAAGAATTACTAAAATTAGAATAATAATTTAGAATTAGGATAAGATAAAGAACAATTAGGAATATTCTTGAGGCACGATTAGGGAATCTTTTGAAACCATAATCTTTTAGAGAATCTTTTGAAGATTCTAAATCCACCTTTTACTTTTTAAATTACTTTAATTTGGAAGGATAAAAGGGTGGATGAAGATTTGACCTAATATTGGATGAAAAATCCTAAAATAGGTCCAAATTAGGTTTTCTCTCAAAAATCCATTAGATAACTTAATTAACCTTTCAACCTTGAAATTTAGATTTATTTTACATTATTTTGCTATTTTTAGTTGACGGATGAAGTTTTTAGGATAGAATTAGGTACGAATTTCATCCACACATAACTTTCATTAGGAATATCAGAATCCAACTTGCTTTACCATTTTGGAAAGGGCAAATTGTATTCTTTGATTTAGCTTAGGTAGAATTTTAGTTTAGCTAGAAGTTTAAATCACAATTAACTAACCCTCAATAACCTTTATTTCTTAACTATTAGAGTGTTTTGTAGTACTTAAATTAGGTAAAAATCAACATAACAAAGTGTCCATTGCTTGGAAGGCCAAAGAACACTACGTTTACATTTCACCCTTACAATTTTTGCTAACTTATGCCGCTAGAACCTGTGTGCAACTTTCTGACTTAAGGGTGGAGTTAGAAACACTCATAGGTTCCCGGTGACCTATTCTAGCTTCTGCTAGGTCCCGATAGGGTCCATCATGTATTCCCAATACCAAAGAGGATCTAGAATCGGTTTCCACATCCGTATCCCAAGTTCGGTTTCTAGTTAAGACAGGAAACTTAATTCCAACCTTAACCCTTTTATCTCTATAAAATAATTTATAGATTCTCATTACATAATCCTGGTAATATCTTCAACCAGGTGGTCAAAAAATAAAAAATTTCCACCAACTTGAAATACTTTACCCCTCAATTTTAACTAACTATACAAAATCCGGATTCTGTGGTTTCCATAGGAGGAGGTGCTCGTGACGGAGGTGAATCACAGGATTCTAATGTTGAATTTGAACCGTTCATAAACAGTGATTGGGTTAAGCTGTTTTATCCTGGTTTCGGTGAAGTCGGAGTAGGGATTATAAAGGAGGTTCGTCTCGAAGGCCAGTGGCTTGGAGTATCATTACCGGCGGACCTGTAGATTTACATTTTGGTACTGCCTCACTCGATTAAATTAGAGTTTTATCATGTACAATGTTCTCCTCGTCAAAGTGGTGTGAGAACATTGGAGGACGTTCAAGGGTGGGTAGTGCTGTGGAGAGCCATCGACGTTGTCAGGTCCTCGGGGGATCCCCCAATAGATCCATGTCCCTATATTCGTCAGGGGGCTTGGTTTGGACTTGATGTGCATCGGAAAGATGTAGGAGGTGTGCTACTATCATGGGGTCGTATAATCTACTGGAGACCGGACGATCATTTTTAGAATGAATCACTTGGTGAGGACTATGTAGGCGTGACAGTCCTCGATGTTTTTGTAGAATTGTGGATGATAAAGAGGCCAGAATGACTCATGCCCGATGGCCGATGGCGGAGTGCTGGTTTCCCAATGGTCAGTCATTGATAGAGACAGTGGATCATTTTTCTCATTTTCTGCCATTCCCGACTTCAACAACCTGCTAGCTTACCTAAGCGGTAGAATGAAAGCACCTTACCAATTCGTGGTTATGAAGCCCAGGGTTGATCTCAAAAATCCAATGTACGTCAGAAAAACTGCGAACGATGAGATTTGGAAGGTCAACGCGTCGAAGTGTTGCAAGCGCCTATGTTTCCAACATTTCAACCAATTCCTTACACTTTTGGTAAGAAATAAATACTACTTGAAGTCATTTGAGGATCGCCGCGAGTATGGAATTTCCATAGGAGGTCAACTTCACAACGTGGATGGGGATCGGAAGTGAAAATTCACCACACTGCAGGGTGCGATAGTTTGTGCCACGGCGTGGTACATTATGCACAGCATCCCGAAGTCGACATACCACAATTATGTCAAGAATTATAAGGAGGGCATGGTTTCAATGACGCATGAAAACAAAGGGATAAAGCGCCCGAGGAGTTGAACTATTCAGGTCACTGGAACCATGAAAGCAATTATAGAAGAGAGCACTGATCAAATGCCCCACCAAATGCTTGGCATAGGTAATGGGCATGTGGATACCATTAAATTTCTACCTGCAAGAAGAAATTGGAAACAGGTCCAAGCGGATGCCAATGAAGTAGTGCCTCCAGTCTACAATGAATGCAAGTAGTCATCTCCAGATCGTGTGATCCCTCGACTGGATCAATCCCCACGAGTTCAAAGGGTTATTCTCTCGAAGTTGTGTTTATCACTTCTATTCCATTCTTCTGCTCTTACCGATGTTGAAGTGTTGTATTTTTGGATGTGCAGTTGAATTCAGACTATGGTCTTCCGCCCGTCAACCAATCGACTATTAGTAGACTCAGAAAAGAACACTTCAACAATGTCTCTATAAAACCCATCGGAAGCTTGTTCATGAAGTGTAGCATATGCGACCAACTTCAGCAGTTTTTGCTAAAATCACCCAAGGGGAGTCCCGAGTACGTGGAGTTCATGAACCAATGGACTCAACATCTCAATCAACAAGCTTCTTGCCGTCGATTGTATGTATCTTGGCGTGAGGAATCGAAACAAAATCCTCAAGAAATTTTAAGTATAAATTACGATAAGATGGATACATCTAAAACAGCTCTACCCAGAATGCGTGTGACAACAAAGGCCACATCTGGATTGGGGTAGCTTTCGATGAGCGTAACTGGAATGGTAGCTCATGGTCACGGTGATAGTGCGTACGCCCATTATGCTCCATCATGCTGGCCGGAAGACTCGAACTTCACGATATCATCATTGGCGAGATTGTTGCGCTGATTGGAGGGTCCACCACTTCGAGAAACGAGTGCGCTTTTCCCTTATCTGCCGGCTAATCTAATGTTCGAGGCACTACTTAGAAGAAACTAAGTCCAGATGTATGGACAGCCTAACCGTAATTGAAGCAGAAGATCCGGTCAGATGTACCCTCCTTCCTCCAAATTTTTATCTTCAGCTTGATAACTCGGCAAGGGATAACAAGAACCAGTATCTCATGGTGTTTTTGTCCATGCTGATAGCATGAGGTGTCTTCAAGGAAATTCAGGTTGGGTTTCTGCTAGTCGGCCATACTCACGAGGACATCGATGCCTATTTCAGCCACCTCTCCAAGGCTTTGAAGAGCAAAAACACTTTTGTTGTTGTTGACCTCATGAAAGCCTTCATGCAGTCCCAAGAACTATCTTTCATGCCAAAGTTTATACAAGAAGTGGCAGACTTCAAGTCCTTCATCAAGGATTATCAGAGCAACGGATCTGCGAGACTGATTGGATTGGGGGAGATGCATCTTTTTAGGTTCTACGTAGACAGTGATGGGGTCCCTATCATGAGATATAAGAAGTCAGCAATTGATTCACAATGGCTACCGGTTGATAAACCGTCCCTTCGCCTATGGAAACAAGACAGCAATGGTCGGCCAAGGCTCCCTTCTGGGTGTCCAAAGTCTGTTCCATTTAAGCCCATGTGGGGCAGCGAGGTTCCCAAATCAACGGGAAATCAAAAGAAGGCTATGGAAACGGCGCGGAAAGCTACCATGAACAAAGCTTTCATGATGGTAGGATTGGAGAAGTACATCTAGGTCTAGTAGAATGGAATGTCAAAGTGCGAGGGATTTGCAATTGTGTTCGGGCCTTACGTGGATTACTGGAAGCGTGTGGTAGATGAGCTCAAGGAACCACTACCCGAGTGTCCTACGGAATTGGTGGAAGGCTTTTGGCCACAGTAGAATTGGAAGGAGACGCGTTCCGAAATTCCTCGTCTAGAGTCTACTATCAATCCCGTAGACGTGATCATTAGGGGAGATTTGGAGACATTGGGAGACTGTTTCAGCATAGTTCTCATGAGCGCTTCCCTCAGCAATTGCAGAAGTTCCCAGTTCATTATATGATTAGTGAACTTCATGACTGGGCTTCATGATTGGCAGTCTAATGGACGGGTTTGCCACGCTGTGACATTCCCGCTAGTTATTTTGCTAGGGCGATAATAAAAGAAAATGGTACACCGTCAGTTGTAAATCACATGTCATAATTCAGAACCTACATCGCCGCCAACTGTCAATGACTGCTCGGGTCATTGCGGAATTGCCATTGTCATGCATGCGACTTAGGCTCTTCTGTGACGGTGAGCCTCACGAAGGATGCTGGAGACTTGGACTCAGAAGATTGAAGACCATTGTTGAATTCTTGTAGAGGCGCTTATGAATTTAGAATACATGATTTTTTTTCAAGGGATTGCATATTTGCATCAAGGGAGCGTGGATTTCCACTCTAGTCATTGCGATGATGTGAAGCCGCAAGTAGTGAAGGCATTTACAGGTACAATGCTTTGACTTCAGTTGATTTCCTTGCTGAGCTTGCAAATTTTCAATTGTGTTGGAAATGTAATTAGAAATGTCATTCGGAGGTGAGAATGATTGGGTGGACATAGATGAATGAGTGGAACCCGAGTACAATGAATTGATGTTTCATTAAGAAACAAACAACAATTGCATATGGTTTAATTAGTATAGATTCTACCTATAGTTACTTACTGATGTTCAAAACTTGAAGTTTAATGACTTCATAGCAGACAAAAAATAGAAATATAGAAGAAGAGTGATATGAATATACAATAGAGAAAAAATTGAAGCACTATCAAGTGAATGTATAGCATTTTGTTATCTATGTTTTTCCTATATGAACAGATGTACACTTTTTGAAGAGTAGCAAGATGAAGTTAGTGATGTGGTACTTTTATAGATTCAACATTACAGACTGTTTTCTTATGTTCTTTCAAACTTGCTTGAAGGTCAGAATCACCTTCAGGCACATGTACACAGTTCAATCGTAGTATGGGAACTATTTACATTCTTGGATCGGAGTTCCAAGACATCGACATCGACATCTTTCTGATCGTCAACAAGCGATACTATAATCTTATATGCTACTAAATTATGGCAACATTAGAAGAAAATTCGGGTCTCTGGATGGCCGGTACTTTGGGCTTGAAAAATAATTTTTTGCTTTTTAGAAAATGGTCAATTCCAACATCATGGGTACTTGGCGCTTGTTGCCATCAAACCTGCACGCCAATGAGCTGTGGACGGTACAGGTCGAGTTGTCACTGAAGCACTCAAGTGGCGCCTTGTTGTCAACAGCCGTGCACCAGGACTCTGTACAAACATTTGCCATGTTGGCAACTCAACACTTGGGGCAATGAGTTTGGCACATAGATTAATATAGTTCGGTGACTATTTTAATGTTGACTGCGAGTACCAAATTGTGGATTATAATCTTTTAATCCACGATTTGGAATTCTGATTTGGAAGCCACTATTTCCAATTAGTGTACTCAACATGTACAATCCAGTTGACGAGCGTGTGAATTGGGGGATGTGGGGAATGTCAACGTGGAGATGCTCGCAAGTTCTCAATTGTTGGAATTGCTTCCCGCCAAATGAGCTGGCCTCATTGCCGTTGCCAACAGGCTCATTGGCATCCCTCAACTGGTTTTGGGGTGGCTTTGGCACACGATTTGAGAGATTTCGGTTTAGGATGGCACTTCAGGACATTACCAATGTTGGAAAGGGTAGTTCGTATACAGCAGCTGTTATATTGGATAGTAAATTCGCCCCTATTGTGAGGAAAGGGGTTCGAATTGATCAGCAAGCCTCAAAAGCAGAGTTTCCAGCGTTGAGAGATTCTGGAGCCACCAACATTGATTTATGGTTGGATGGCAATTTGTACCCAACAGATCCTGTCACAGGGAAGCCACCACCGTTTCAAACAATCAAGAGTTGCTTAGAATTTGTGTGTCACGGTGACTCTGGACTCCTAGGATATTCTAGAAACCTTGTTAGCACCTGTGACTCAATAAAAGGCTTGGAAAGGCAATTACAGGAGACACAAGCTGATGCAATTCGGAAGAGGGAAGCCTTGCAAAATTCCATTGCGTTACTAACGCAGGTTCTGGACGTTGCCAACAGTAGCTGGGCACAACGTTTAGAGGAACTTGTTGCAAGAAGTAAAGAGGAGATTGACACTTTGAAGAGCGGTTTAGACTTCTTTAGGGCTCGATGTGTAGCAGTCGAAGAAGAGTTGCACAGGAATGAGGACCAACACAACAACAACTTGCAGTTGGTGAACGAACAAGGACGACAAGGTGCGCATCAGAAGGTCTTGCAGTTGGAGCATGAACTCATGGAAGCAAGAAAGTCCATAGTGAAATTCCAAAGGAAAATGGAAAGAATGGTCAGGACTCCAGCAGGACCACAACTAAGACCATCGAAGGGCCTCGTTGAATTAGCGAAGAGTGGTGGCGCGTCGAGGGCTCGTATAGCCAAAATTCGAAGTTTGTTGCAACCGCAGGTAGTTCAAGCTATACACGCTGGCAACAGGACGTCTAACAGAAGGAAACGTCTGTGTGGCGACAAGGATACCCAAGATGAGACCGGGCAGGCGATTGGACTATTGATGTCAAAGGGAGAGACGCTGGCGTTGATATCAAGTTCGCAACATAGTCATGCTGCAACCAGCATGACGAACCACTACCTTGAGAAAATTGGGACGGAGTTGGGAACAGAAGCAATACTAGCAGCGTGCGATATGACTGGAGTGTCACAGAAAGGATATGGTGAGATCTACAAGACGATCAAAGGGCGAGTGCAGCTCGTTGACAAACGCTTGAAGCCAACATTCTTGCCAAACCCGCACAAGGTTTGAAGTTATTATTCCCATTCCATGAATTTTGGCTATGCATTGTTGGAAACGAGTTGGGCTTACATTCAAAGTAGAGCGTATTGCTATGCCTTGTTGGAAACGATGGAAAATTTCAATATAGGACATACTGGAGGGTTCTTGCATTAGCCTAGTCGATCGGAGCATTGGAAAACAGAATTATAGCAGGGGCCCCATAAACGCTGCTAGAGGGAGGGTGGTAACGTGTTTGCAGTCGCAAAACCTGGTTTAGGGTTCAGGGTTCTGGGCGATTTACATAACTTCAATAAGGAAAATCTTGTTTCCAACGGCATGTTAGTGGTGGGTTTAGGCTTACGTGGTGTTCTCACAATATGGACTATGTTGAACAGGTCAGTTTGTTGCGAACAGAACTCAATTCAAAGTTGACGGATCTTGTTGGCAACTATTACCATATTGACAGTACGCTGGAGTTGGTGGTGCAACCTTCAGTTACCACTGGAAAAGGAAGAAAGAAGAAATCAGACATATCAAGGGTGGTTCTAACGCCCAAGAATTCTTTGTTTGTTGACATCGAAGTGGTGCAGAGGACTATGGTGAAGCTATACCAATTCACGACCGAAGGTGAATATCCTTCTTTTCAAAACATTCCTGTTCAAACGGTACTTGTTTCCAACGTGATTTCTTATTGACTTCTGTACATCAAGCGGTGTAGGGTGCTCTGACGTTGGAAACTGAACCTGCATGTCCAGAAGTTGGAAACAAGCCTTTAATTTTCGTCTTGAAGATGGACGAAGCAGAGATTGTACATGGGAGAAAATTCGAAAGGGTGAGTTTGACGCTCATGAATCGTGCATTAGACACCAGCATACAAAAAACAGATGATAGATATTTTTCAGTCCAATCGGAAACCGAAATCTGGCCTATCGCATGCTTTGAGGTGGCCAAGGAGTCGTATGAAGTTCTCCACTGGGTGTTCCAACAAACTCAGTTCCCTACACTCATCAAAGCGCAAGATGAGGGTCAACTGTTAAGAGTTGAGGGTGTTGGAGACTTCAAAGTAGAGTGGCATTTGTCAGCTGACATGAAGACAATTAAGTGTTTGTATGGGCTGAAGCATGGAGCCAACGCGATACACTCATGCATTTACTGTAACCAACAGCGGACAAAACCAGTGCTGGGAACAGCCGCGTCTGCTGCTACAGAGGCTAGGCGGAGAAAACATACATGGCATGGAGGTTTATTTGCTGGCAACGTGCAATGTAAACCGCTCGCCACTGACAGAGAATCACGGTGGAAGCCTATTCTACCCATTCCACTTGAGAGGGTACATATTTGTACCTTACATGCGTTAACTCGAATGATGGAGAAAATTCTTCACCTCCATTTCATGTTCATTTGGAACATGAAGAATGAGGAGCGTCAGCAACAAGCCATAGAGAATATGGAGAAGACTCTGTCAGCAGCTGGTCTTCACGGTGGAAACGTCCGCATCATGAAGGACCCAGTACTCAGTGGCGCTTCCAACAGTGTCCCCATCAAACCCTCCCTCAGTGGTGTGACTGCAACTAGGATGTTCCAACCATCGACTTGGTCAGGGCAAGATCGAGTATGGAAGGATGTCTTGCGCTCAGAAAATAACACTCTTCAACAAGGGAGGCAATATCTAGACAGGGTGGAAATGTGGCAGGCGTTGGAAACAGTGTTCCCTTATTTGGTTGGCCTTTCCTTGGATCAAGAGCAAAGGGAGACTTTCAAAGGTAAAATTGAGAGATGGGGGAGCCTCTACTTGAAATGCTTCGGGGAAGACCATGTGACTCATTATATGGTGAGTACCATCTATTGCCAACGTACATCTGCAGTTCAAAGTCAATGTTTGCCGTCATGTGGGAAGTTCATTTGACAAGCTTAGGGGGTCCAGGGTGTGATGGTATGTGAACTTGACACATTTCATGGCATCTCGTTTCACGCAGTGCAACATTTTTACACGTACTTCTACTAATTCCTTGAATGCTGTGATTTGCTAGCATAATCTGGTGCGCCATGGTCCTTGGTATGTGGAAACGTATGGAAGTCTCGCTGTTTGGAACAACCAGGGCATGGAAAAATCTCATCACGCAGCTAAGGCTGCTAATCAGCATCACACTCAACATGGAGGCACTAAAGAGAGAACAAGCTCCATTGTTCAGCAATACCAACATTGGTACAGAAACATACAACACAGGTTTGCCAAGCAGGAACGACTGAAGGACGTTGCCAACGCGACATCGATGGAAGATGATGCCCAAAGAACGGCAGCGACAACAAGAAAGAGGACGGCCTACAACACGTCAAATGCAATGGATGCAGCTAGAATCTGGAGGGAAGGTAGATCACGAGTAGGCCGTGCTTGGGTGGCGACGTCTTGAAATGGAGGGTGTAGCAAACAGCGGCACCATTTCCATAGCAACAGAGTTTAGGCCGTTGGCAACGACGGTGGCTGAGGTTTATTTAACGAGGCCACATACCAATGTACTTAGTGGCGCTTCCATGTGTAGAAGTTAGAAACAAGCCTTTGAATTTACACCATAGTGTTTTTTTACTACAATATCCACTCATGGAAGGATTCTGCAAGTTTTTTTAGGTATCATTCACTTTTTCGGATAAAATCACTATAAACCACCAATTTTCACAGTAAGCGGAAAAATTTCCACATCAGAAATGTAAAGTTTGTACTGCCCAAATCTTGTTGCCAACAAATTGTCAAATGTACCCATTTTGATCCCACAGACCTAGGCAATTTTAATGCTTAAGAGGGACCCTAAACCGAAAACCCTAAACCAAGATTCTAACCCCTAAACCCACGACCCTAGAAATTTGTGATCTCCTGTTGGCACCGTGCTTATAAAATAAAATGACTGGGTTCCTAGAGAAGTACCAGCTTCTCTTGCTGGGGTCCATGATGTGCCAACAGGAGACACTATGAGGTGATGTGCCCACTCCACAAAATTAGGCCATGATGGAAACAAGTTGCCATCAGTGGATGAGGGAATCATAAGATACTGACCATAATGTAACGTCCCAAACACTCAATTAGGGCCTAAAGCGACATCTAATCATTAAGCTCATTGGCTCGTTGGCAACAGGAGGCGGCTGTGCCATCATGGAGCACGTTGGGAGTTACTGGCGTCATAAGCAAGGCACTTGCCCCATAAACCCCCAGCCTCAGGCACAAGTGAAACTTCAAAGTACTTCTACGTTGCCATTGCTCTCTCTCTATCTCTCTTGTGCGAGTTTCGCGCTGTTGGTTACACATTCCAATTGCACTTCTTCTCTCCTGTTGTCTTTGCAGCAGGTCAATTGTAGGTCTCACCATGAGCGCGTCAAGCAGGAAAGCTCGTTCGAAAAGCCTTGTCAAAGGCAAAGCTCTCATGGCGGCAGTGTTGGCAGAGTCTGCTCCTCCCCAGAAGCACCAAGTGCTTCTCCCCACCGATTCGGGATGGGGAACGTGGGAGGTTCCAGCGGATTTAAGCGGGCTTCCACCAGCGTTGCAGAAGAGGCTGGTGACGTTGGCACCGTGCTTGTTGGGGAGGCACAAGGCGGTGTATGACGCAGAGTTCTTCCACAGGGTTTACGGATTGTGCAAAGAAGGGATCATGCCCAAGGAGGTGACGGAGGCTATGGTTCCCTCCTACATGTACGAGTCCATCTGGGTTCCTGGCGAGGGGTTGAACAGGACACGGTACTGCTTGGACAAGTGCAGAGACCTCAATTCGCGGGATCTATACCTTCGGATGTACATGAGGGTTTATGGCGATGCACCTGACAACAAAGCCTTCAGCCAAACATTCTTGCGCGCGTGTGTGTACTTCTACAAGGAGGGGCGCAGGAACAAGGTGAATTGGGCAGCGGCTGCGGCCCAATTGACTGAAGAACGACTCGCTCATCCGGGCCTGAATCCCCTGAAATTGGGCCCTCCAGCATTGAGGGAGCAGATGTGGTCCATTCTGAAGGAGTTCCGGCTGTATTTCCAGAAGGAAGTTGGACTTCGGCCCGTTGGAAGCGAAGTTGGGCGCGAGGAGCAGGAGCAGCGAGAAGTTGAGGCCGTTGGCAACACTGACGGCGTTGACAATGTTGGGAACAAGGTGGCCGCGCTGGAGAAGCAGGTGAAAGAGAAGTCGGAAGACGTCAAGGGCAAATCCAAGTGCATTTCCCGATTGCGAGGTACCTTAAAGGGACTGGAAGGCACAATCTTCACGTTGGAAGCAGAAGACGAACGCCTCAACTCTGTGAAGGATTGCTTGCGGAGGCGGAGTAGAGAGCTTGCGGCAGCAGGGAACCTGTATGACAAGGCAACGGTGGACAAGGAGCAGCGGGAGGTGTGCAAGGACATCACTGCCAACAACGACAAGTTGGAGGAAGTTCAAGATTCGGTCCTTGAGAAGTCCAAATGCCTTAAGGAACTGGAGGAAGCCTTCAGGTTGAGCGAGGAAGGACTGGGGGATCTCCAGAAGCAGTTGGCAACAGAGAGAGCAAGCCAGTATTCCATCAAGCCGAAGAAGTTGGCTGACGACAAGGCGTTGGAAACGGGTGTCAAGCCAGTTCTTGAAGTGGATTCACCCTGCGGCTTGTGCTCTCAACTGTTTGTTTCCAACGGTGCTGTGCCCTTCTCATGTGGTTGCCTGTTTCACCCATGGTGTTTGTGGTCTGAACTTCTTTCGGGGAGTCGGGTGTGTCCAAGGTGCAAGAAAGGAGGTGACCGTCAGTGGCTGGAAGCATGGGGCTTTGACGCGTTGGAAACACAGATCCCGACTTGTGTTGGCGAGAATGAGGTTCCGCATGAGGGGGCTTCTTATGGTGTCAGCATTCGGAAGAGGGAAGCCTCTGTGATCCCTGAAGGTGAAATAGCTCCGAAGTTGTTAAAGACACCGCTAGGTGCATCACCCTTGGCTGGTAAGGCCCAGCATTCAGTGCTCTCTCCTGTTGCTCCTAGAGAATACGTTTGGGCACTTCCTTGTTTTGCATTCAGGCGAAAAGGATCTCCTTATACAGAAGCGGTTGACGCAGCCGTGCGAGACTTAGCCTTTCACAGTACGTTTCTGGTAGCGTAATGTACTATATGCACTTAGTTGGTAATTGTCACTCAAATTTATAACACAACATCTGTAGTTCAAACCTTTGCTCTTCTCTTTTGTATTGTTGGAATTCTGTCTTTTCTTTACAATGTTGTGGTAATATTCATGTGGGATGTGCTCTGTTTCCAACAGCAAATGAAGCAGTAGCTGCAAGCAGAGGGGAGACGAAGCCCGAAAGAAGACCACCTTTGCCGCTCGAGGACAACAACAAAAGCAAAGCTCCCATGCCTTCAGATTCGGGGGCTGCTGCCAACGTGACCCCGTTGGCACCGACAGATGGGGCGGAGGCGGAGTTGGCAACGTCGCGTGAACCTCCCGCAGTGGGCCCGCCTGCCGCACCAGTGCACGTCGATCTTTCATCTGAGGGTGGATCTGTTGGCAGGCCTCAGGCAGCGGGTTCGTCATCCATAGATTCGGCGGATGCAGAAGTTTTGGATGCGCTTGTAGACCAAATTTGATTTTTTGTCGTGTTTAGAAGCGCCTTCTGTACATCAAGCTAGTGTAGGCAGTAGTAGACGTTGGAAACAGTGGATGTTTAGCAGGCCTACACTTGAAATGGCACTGATGGGTTTTTGAGGACAGTCATAGGAAGCAGAAACTTCTTTCCATCATTTTTGTTCACCTGCCTTTCACGAATATGAAAATTCTGCATTTCCGCATATTTTCATTGTGATTTTGCATTCATTAGTTCTTCAACTCTCTCGCAAGTTTTCGGTACCCATCTCTGTTGTCAACATGTTTTGTATGAATGCAGTTCCCTTCTGTGATTTGCCCTTGTTTACACACGCCATATGACTTAGATGGACGTGTACAAAAGAAAGCATTGTTGGAACAGGAAGTCACGAGTCATGATAGAGTTAGAGGAAATGAGAGTCATCTTGTTTCCAACGCAGTCATTGTGAAGTTGTTGCCTCATTTTGTCAAATGTACAATCACCGTGATGTAATGGAACTCCTCTTGTTTCCAACACAGTCACAAACACCATAAACCGAGTGGCAACCAAGTCTGAAACACGTCCCAAACATGAGGAGTTCTTTTGTTTCCAACACAGTCATTTCTCATCATGAACCGAGTGGCAACCAAGTCTGAAACACGTCCCAAACACGAAGGTAACTATCAACGTCCAATTTTTTTTTTGATTATCAAAATTCAGCCTTACAGTGTTTCCTATGACGGTTGTTGCTTACACATAAGTCCTTATCTAACTCTATATCATCCTAAACCGACTTGTTTCCAACGTGACGTTGAAAGAGGCACCTGTAGGAATGTAAGTACTAAAATGTCTCAAAACTGACATTGATAGTTCTCTAAACTAACCATGCTCTACCACTTAGTTGGTAATTGCCACTATCTCCAACGTCCACGGAGGAAGGACATCTGCTACCCTGTTGGCACCCTCCTGCCTCCGGTTTACAAGGATGTCTGCAAACCCTTGCTGACGGACAGAGAAGCGGAAGTCTTCTGGAACCACACCTCCCAAGGTGATATCCACCTCTCTGCGAATGTGTGCCAACGGCCATGTTCGACCCACCTGGAACCTTGCCACCGTCACACCTTCAAACAAACATGGGAGGACCACCATGTCCTCCTCCTGCACTTCGTCTATCTGTTGCCAACTAACACCATCTGGCGCCAGACGCTCTCGGCCGTACTTGAAATTTGTGTACAACGTTGCTCGCCGAACATGGTATCTACAGCACACCCGACACGTCTAAGAAAGGTTGTTTTCAACGTTCGCAACAATTCACAAGCACCCTACACCCTAAAACACTCTCAATGGCACATGCAACAGTCTGTTGGCAACAAAAGTCTCCTTACCTGAAGGCTACAGTGTCCATTGAGATTGTGCACCTGACAATGTCCTTGCCGAAGACTACTTTCTGATGCCAACCTGCGTCCATGAGGCTCGTGAACAACTCGTCGGAGGGGCTGTTGACAACGTACAGGACGGCAGTGCGTCTCATCCTCTCCTCCTCACACGCAAAAAGATCTACAAATACATGCAAGGGCATAAACCACTGGAGGTGGCCCATGCGGCTTCCAGTGGTGGCCTTGGTGACAGCTTGGAAATCGGCCCGAAGCTTGAACCGAAACGCTTCACTGGTGTGCATGTCGGGGAGAGGCCATTCGGGATCAGTGAAAGGTGGCAACAACAGTGGCTCAACTGATCCATATAGAAGCCCTGGTGTAGGTGGCACATAGACAAGGTTAGAAAAAAATATCCCATTCTCCAGAAGCTCATTGTAGGACCTCCCATTCCGAGTGGCTTCACCAATTTCGCTGTGCACAACAACGATGACTCCAAGGATAGAAAGTGGGTCCACCCAGTCTTCAAAAAAGGATTGGTACAGAACTGTTTCCAACAGACAATACCACAAACCAAATTAGCAAAGCAGTGTAAAGCCCCAGCCACGTTTACTTTGATGGCCATCAAACTTTCAAGAACAACATGGCATCAAAGGTGGAAACAAAGCGCCATCTATTCTCACAATTGCATGGAACCCGATCGTGGCGAATCTCTGGATCTAAGAGCACTTGATGCCGGTGGTAAGCATGTCTAACCAACACGGACTCCAATTCCGGCTTGTTGGAAACGGTCTTGCGCCCATCAAACTTGAACCGGAAGTCCATGATTTGAGCCTTGTAAGATCCCCTCATGCTCTCACCTCCATGCCGACGAGCCTCTCGAGCCCAAGTTCCATTTCTACCAGGGTTCAACCTCACCCACGACAACCTCTCGTATCTCGTTGGAATCCACTCTCCCTGGTCATTGTGTGTGTTGTGGAGCGTCACTGCTGCCACCTCCGAACGCGGTCTGCGATTCTCCATTCCTGATGACGTTGCCAACGCACAATTGATCACCTAACACTTGTTGGAAACGAGTTGCCAGTGATCACACAATTTGGGCAGCACTCGACAACACTGGCATCCACACAATTCATGGAACTACAATGCATGGAACTGTGACATTGAACGAGTGACGCGTTTGGACCCATTCTGAAATTGGAGCTCAGCCAATTCCGTGCCAAGTTTGAAATTCCCTCCAAGTTGTCAAACACATCGCATCATTGACAACGATGCGCGGCTCCACTACCGGTCCGCATGCGGGACTAGTCCCTGCGTTTGGTACGCCCAATTGGAAATTCGTTTTATAACCCTACACACAGGACAGGGGACAACGGTACGCCAATAAAATATTGTTTCCAACGCGTCACTCCCATTGGTAGCAACGGGTGCTAAATCCCTCGTCATCACCTTATACTCCACGTTGGCAACGTGCAAGGTGGCATTTTCAGCAATTTCCAAGCACGAAAATTGCGTTGCCAACTTAGGCATCTGGAGACCCGAATTTTCTTCTAATGCTTCCAAGTCAGGCAGCATGTACAAGTTGCAAGCTCAAATTTTTGCTCGATACAAGCCAGTAATATTGAAGGGTCCACCTTTACATAAACAACCAAGCAAGCACACTAGCACTTTGCAGACAAACCTACTAACCCTAATTTTCCGCTAGTAACTTACAACTGACTTCACTTAGCGTACAAACAAAGACATTATATGCTTGAAATTCAATAACCTAAACAATGAGCAAGTATGGAAGTGACTGGAAAAAAGACAGTTCCGTAATTGTAATAATAAGAAAAATTTTCACTGCGGTAATAGTACTAGTGACTAATGATAAAGACCAGCACTCTATCCCGCGCAAGACTGAATACATTTTACAACTGCACTTAGTCATTCGTCTACAATTTCAATCTCAATAAGTGTGCATATACATGACTAATACAATATTCACACTTACAGAAGAGAAGAAGAAATGATGGTTAGCTGATTGTTGGAAAAATACTAACAATAAGTTTACTTCGATTCCTTGCAACTCTGCAACTACAACGAGAAAGGAGAAGAACGACCACTGCCTCATCACGCGATTCACCGACCATGGCTGTTATAATCCCAGACCCACTCTGTTAGAGAGGAAGGGATCACTTTCTCATTCTTTAATTGTCTGATGTAGCCGTTATAATCTCGGGCCTAATTTGTCAGAGAGAAAGGGGTCATTTCACACACTTTGTCATTCTTTAATTGTCTGATGTGGCCGTCTCCTGACCACATCAACTTTGTTCCCATTGCAACCACTAACAAAGGCATGATGATGGGAACGTTTTGAGAACTCACAGTCTCCCAACAACCTCAAGTCTCAAACCTCCCCTAATGCCCGGAGGAAGAAGACCTCGAACCTTACTGCGGCCCTGCAAATGAAGCGCCACTACAGAGTTTCAACCCTTGGCTTGACATACGCCCATGCTCATGGGTTCTTCTCCAGCCTGATGACCCCGATATTTGTGTTGTTTGGCAAGGAAGAGCATTGTCCACCGTCTGCAGATTGGAAGGAGATGCTAATAACGGGAAATTCTGGCTTTAGTATTGGAGACCGGATAACTCCGAATCTACCTTGGAATTGAGGTACCAGAATTGCTGGTACGGTAAATGTGTTGTCGAAAACAGTAACCCAACTTGGGTGGATGCTACTTGTGTACTTTACTCGCACTAGTCCAAGATAGTAAATCCAAAGTCACGGACGATTCCCAAGAGAAGTAGGGAGGCTGCCTTAGCGAATTTGAATTGGGCAAACGAGGTAGATCCATAATCAACCTCCTACACCAGGTCTACTCGGTCCTTGTCAGATCACTTATGCAGACTGTGGTTTGTCTAGGGATCCCCCGAGTCATTCTCTTTCTAGTAAGAGCAAACACATGTTAGGTTTTGAAGGTAGACTGTCTTGTTTGAGTATGACTATTTTACGATAGTAGTGTAAGAGTTGTTTTATTGACATATTTAGACATGTAATTACTTTAAGAATATATGAATATGTTTATGTTGTTTATTATTTGCGTGCCAGTGACCTCATAGCTGAAGTGTGGACTGTCTACCTTCTCATCTACTGAAATGGAAGTGGTGCATGATTTTATTAGAATGAAAACACAGTGTTCGGATTGTATTTGCACTAGTATTAGACTGAATATGCTCTTCTCTCTCATGACTATCACTGATGGAACTGTAGCCTTCTGGGGTTTGGATCTTCCTTATGATATAGGAAGGGACTTTCAGTAGTGACAGAACCTTGATGTTCTTCACACATGGTTATAAATTTGATTTCTGAAACATAGTCTGAGGCCTTCAGTATAGTAGTAGTTGACTGGCATGAAACCAACTATTAGTCGGGGGGTCTCACGTTTACATTTGATTGGGGCCCTTATTCCTAATAGTAATACTTCATTTTAGAATTCTGAACTTGTGTTTATGACTTTGGAATTCAATTCTGTGTGCTTCCGCTGAAGTCTTGGGATACCACAGCTTTGTAATAGTTGCGCACAGTAGATTGCTTCATATGTTGTTATGGATTAATTTAGGCATGATTACCTAGTGTACCACAGAAATCAAATTTGGGTCCGACACGTCAATTGTGTTGTAAATAAGACACAAAAATCCTAGAAACAAAGTTGAGAGATCTTATGATCCAGTCACGTGACCTCTTCCAAAGGCCCCTATTGAACAGTAATATCGGGGGATTTGACACCTCTTTAATTCTGGACTATTGAAAGTCCAGAAGTACTTAAATATGGCATGACTTTTCTTCCACTACTTTGATACTAAGACTTTTTTGAGTGTTTAAAACACTAAAATGGGGAGTTGTCATGAATTTTTAAAGGCTTTTTCTAAGGCTAATTTGGAGAATTAACTCTAAATTTTGGAGGCTAAACTTGATATTTCAAAACTATGTTTTGGAAACTAAACTTGGTAAAATCACTAAATACAATATTTTGTGGGACTTCCCAAATCCTTAGAGTCAAAGCTTTGCTACGGTTTTGATAAAATTCTAAATTCTTGGAGTCAAAGCTGTGGCGAAGCTTTACTATATTACAACAATTTCAACTCAAATACTAGTCAAAAACACACATGGACAAGTTAGTGCATGTGGGTTTATTAGTACAAACACTTCTTAGTATAAAAACAACAAAAATACACAAGTTAGTTCAAACACTTCAAAATTTCACACTATAGGCTCTCCTAAGCAGAATCGCCAAGGTACAGAATGGGTTGTTTTAGGATTAGTACAAATCATAAACAAATCCCAAACTTCAATAAAACTCAAGAAACTTGAATAAAACATCAACAAGTTAATAAACAACTGAAGACCAGACCCAAAACAAGCTACAATTAGATTTGAAGGAACCTCTAAGTCCTTTAAAGCTTGTAGAGATGAAACAAAGGGACCTAAAAATGCTCCAAATACACTTGTTTACAACTTTGGCCAAAATGGCCAAAAAGCCGAACTAAATGGACCAACGTGTTAACAAGCCAAAATTTGAATAGAAGAAGTAAGAAAGGCGTTTTGAATGGAGAAGGGGTGCCTTTATATACTCTTCCAAAGGCACTCATCTCTTCTTATTTCCTAGTGGTAATCTTATCAACTAAGATTTTCAACTTAAATAATCTTCAAACTCTAACTTTTGAAGATTAACTCCAAATCACAAATGGATTGCACCATTGACTTTAGAAGGTCATTTTTAAGTTTAAAACATCTCCTTCCCTTTCTTAATACACCAAAAATGCAAAGAAACCTAACACCAATTTAATACTTAAAAAGGGTAAAAATCCAACTTTTAGAGTTTGATTTTTCTATGAAAAGTAACTAATCTAAGCTCTTTAGTAGGTGTAAGGGAGTAAAAAAAAAACCTCTTTAACCCCATTCCAATTTTGTATGCCCCTAGAATGCCGGTCAACTTCACAAACTTTCTTCAATTTCACCAGTTTTAAAGAATCTTGCTAAATTGAGTACTTCTGACTATCAGAATGTCTTTAAACTTGTTGAAGTATATGCGTCCAAACAAGATAATAGAAGCCAGCTATACCACCTCCTTCACTGCTTTACTGGATTGCTTTGGTTTAAAGTTGGATGAGTCAACATAACTGTGTGCACGTTGTACGAGTTAGAGAAATTTGAATTCTATTGTCAGACATTGATCGCTGCGGTTTTGGGAGCGAGTCGTTGTTGTAGCATCTGCTTCTATGTGCTCCAACATCCCATTAGGGTTCTTGCTTGATCAATATTTTCTCTATGCATTTAGCTGGTTTGGAAATTTGGTTTCGTTGTCGTTGCACTAAGTTGTAGCTCCTGCAACTTTAGCTCTGGTTCTTTGGTCGATCTTTGGGTGTCGCAAGAGTGTTGTCGAGCTCACCCATAGTGTCATTCTTGAAGCTCTGAGTTTAGGGTAGTCTGTTTTCTTCGTATGCACCTTTGCTGGTATTAGACGCTAAACGTTTTAGGTCGTTAGTGTGTACAATGCCGAATTCAATTTAGTGTTTTGCTTTTTTTTCATCACATTGAGTCAGTAATGGAGGGTACCGTGACAAAACCAAAGAGCGTGAGGAGTGTCAAGAGAAACTGCATTGCTAGAGTAAAAGTGAAGCCGGAGCCAAGGTCCACCAAAGAATTAGTGCAAGATTTAGCCTTGTTAAGGGAGCAGACGATGAGTTTTTTTGTGAATGTTTGGGGTTTGTCAAGCTCTGGCTTGAACCCTAAGTCGGTTGTTGATACTTCAGTCGTTACAACTGAAGATTTAGAAGAGGTATGGGAGAAAGTTAGTACGTATAGGACAACGAACACCAAGCTCCACCCAAAAACTAGACAAGAGCTCATTACTCTGTACAGTAAGATATATGGGACGAAGGACATGACGAACAACGAGTTTATGTTGCACATGGGGTGTGAAAGGCTTCATTTTGGAGAATTGGAGTGCAAGGGTGTTAAGAATCGGACTGACGTGTTGATCAATAGTTCAATCAAAATGTATTATGTTGAGTGTCCAATAACAAACATCTTTCTATGCCTCTCCTAAGATTTTTCCTATCCACCCCTATCAAATCAGCAACTCGTCTATTACTTTCGATATTGGAAGATGCCGCAAGTGTGTACACAATATCCTTGGCCATGACAATCTTAGACTCTCTCACTCCAGTTAGGTAATCTATCATGCTTCCTTTCAAGTTAGCAAGAAATGAATATCTGAGTTTAACTTTGGTAGGGTTGATTAGAAAATGAGAAAGCATTCCAATAAGCAATCTGTGCCCAAGAAACTTCTCAATTGTCAAGTGTTTCACAAGTGGATTATAGCTTCTTAGGCGACTTAAAACTATGTCGGCAATTTATGCAGCCAATTTAGAACTTGTACATTGCACACTATGATCTGCAGCATCCTCATGTCTTACAAGTGCACTCTCCATCACTACAGCAAGATGAGAAGACTTAGTTTCCCGTAAAACCATCTAAGATTCCCGTAATATGGCTTGCCGGGCTCTAAAACGGCATACCCTCTCTCTGTTGTCCGCTTTTCTCTTCTCAGCGTAATCTACCCTATATTGCAGAAGACATTCCTCATGAGATCCTTCATGTGGATCCATTCTATAAACCCTATAGAACTATTATGGTGACTCAACGACAGGCCCTTTGTTTTTTGAAACCCTTGTACAAAGTGCAAGACACCACTAAATTCCTAAGGCCCTCCCGTTGTTCAGAAGAATGAACAATTTTACAATAATTGCCACCAAAAATTTTAACCCTTAAACCCTAAAACCGACCTAAAAATACTCTAAAGATGTGAGTCACGCAAAACAGAAAAAAAGGCCATATTCATTAAATTGAGACAAAATGGTCATTTTGAGAACTTAAGGCTCCTCCATTCAAAGATAAATTGTTGAAGGCGAAGATAAAAATAGGCAAGTCATTAGAAGGCTTAGAGCAATCCCACACCAAAACAATTAAGAAACGTGAATGTGCAAAATGCAATTCCACATGAGTTGTGTAATAAGATGTAATATTTATAAAAGTGGGTCCCTTTACATTGTTCAAAGAACATGAATTTACTTGAATCAACTTCTCTCACTTCTCTATATACTTCACTTCCTAGAAAATGAAATCCCGGTATATCTAATCTTGCTAGTCTAATGATTGAATGTCTTGTGTCAAAATATAAAGGCTATGTGCACAGAGAGCACTCACCTTTACTAAAAATTGTTTTTTGTATATGAATGAATATTCTATTAATAGTAATGATCCTTCCACAAAGCGCAGACCACTATGAACGAGGATCACTCAGCAAACCATTATGCTTGGATTAAGAACTGCTATTTGTTGCCTCCTTGGCTGCCTCCAAGGCTTTCAACTTGGCCAATCCTCTGAAGATATCCTCGCGTCGAGAAGGCTTAGGTGATCCACTGTCTTTACTGAAAGTATTGAACATCCCCATCATCATTAAATCCTTGGCCTCTCTCTTCCGCTTTCGTTCACGTCGCGGAATCTCGGTATTGGAAAGAGACCTAGAACCTCAAAGAGGCGGTCGTGGAATCGATCTATTCACAGTGCTTATGTACGGATCGGCAGTTGTTGTCGATCGTGTGTAATTTGTCCGCCGTATGTCTCGAAGAGTTGTTCGACGAAAAATAGGTACAACGGAAGACAAAGATACTCCGCCCACGGATTTTGAGGGGAACGAGATAGGAATCTCTACGAGGCGTGGAACTTGCTGTGTACTGCATGCACCCAATGGTACCTCATTGATCCGTTCCCCAACCTTGGGATCTATATTGAGCTCCTCGCTCTCGACAGCGTCATGTGCGATCAACACCGGCAACAACACTCCATCCTCGAGACGAGGATCCATACCCCGCTCTTCGTCATCCGCATACAATTTTTTGTGCGAGGTGTTTGGCATTCGCAAAGTCGGCGGCTGTGAACGCAATCGACTTGGGGTGGAGCTGGTCCTCTTCATCAGCGACGGTGAGCAAATCGGTGTCCTCACGGGACCCCGACTAGGTGGGTTATCTACCACGCCTTCCTCCACATTCCCCTTTGAGAAGTCGATGGCCGCCGAAGCTGCATCGGTGGCCGAGCCCAGGAAGTAAGGCTTAGAATAGGAGGACGGCACGAAGCTCCCTCCAATCGAGCCAGACCTCATTGAAAGTGACATGTCCGATCCAGACAGTAAGCTCCTCGTCAGTGGTTCCCTCTGTTGGAGAAAGTGTAGAACGAATCCTCCGACCTATAGCAATAGAAGTGAGCACACATCCTCCACAATTATCCTCGACCCAAAGATAACACACATCCCCCACAATTATCCTTGATCCAAAGATAACTCAACATGGAAGACAAACACATGTTGAACAAAATAGTACAACCAAAAGAGGCGAGAAAACATGATTACAAGTTCGAAATTTTACTAATTCACAAGAATTTAATGTACATAAAAATCCGTATTCACAAAAATAATGTACAACGAGTTCTATGATTGACTGAGACATTGAGAAGTCTATTTCTTCCTTCGTCTCTCTTATTCAATCACTAGATTCATCCCCCGCAACACGAATCGCGACTTGAATGCCTTGACGGACATCCTCATCCCATCTAATATATAATTGGCTTGATCGTCTAATGCAACCAAGGGCGCCACACCTATGCGGTTCCGATCTACGAACTCACACAGGCGTCCGAGTGGACACTCCTCGTGTAGTTTCTTCAGCCACGGAATGAGAGTGCCGACGAGCACATTGTCTCCACGCATGTACGGGTTCCAACTCTCAAGGTATATGCAATTCCCGTTCTCATTGAGGATGCCTTTTTGCGGAGAATCATCGATGAGAATGGTATTGTCCTTGTTGAAGGAGTTGGGATCCTGAGGGTCTAGGAACAATTCCTCATCAAGCACTTTGAAGAGCAGAGTCTTCCACGGACTCCCAGCCTGATGAAGAAATTTCCCTTCCGAGGTTTCTACCCTCCTGTAGTTGTTCTGATCTAGGATGTGGTAGGGAGCCTTGCAATTCTGGAATAGGAAACTTGCAACGGATTCCACTGTCTTCTTGAACATGGAGCTCCAAACTACGACGCGGTTCGAAATCTTTGAAACCTCGTCTAGGAACTCGCGCACATTGGGACGAACGAAGACGGCCTTCGTCCCAATGAGGGTTGGGGTTTGATGGGAGAATATATTATCTCGAACTGTGTAATGTTTTTTCTTCTTATGGGGCCCTTGACCCTGGCTCTCACACAGTACTCCGTTCAAATCGAATATGATATTCAACCACTTCTGTCGCGGTTGGACCACTAACGAGGACACACTCCGCGGCACTCTTTTTTTTCGACCTACCGTTACTACCTGATCAAACACAACATGAAAGAGATGTAGTTACCTGTTGAAAGGCAGAATCAGGCGACCCATAAAACAGTGAAAAGCATTGAACCCCACTAAGCGACTGCAGAACCCCTCCGTTAAGTGATTGTTTGAGTGCCAACGGGCGGTGCACACTTCTAAGTTGTCCGCGCTGGGCACAAACATGGACAAAATCAATTCATTAGACACTACACGCATTGAAGAGAAGTTTGAGATATATTTATTTCAAAATAATTTATGATACACCCGGTCTAACGGGTTTGTTGATCTCTAGCCGATTGTATACAAGTACCAACTACAGCCTATTGCGGTATCTACACTATGCTACAACACAGTCACAGAGTGGCAGTTCTTCCACACTTCACAATCAGAGACTGTACACTCCCTCCTGTCAGACAGAAGGAATCGACATGAGAGTCTCTCACTATGAACATGATGGAAGCCAAAACAAACATCCATCATATCACATTAGACAGACTCATGAAATATCGTAGGGGTCTGAGGATGGACGAGAGTGTACCTGGACGAACTCATCATCCAAATAATCCCCGTAGTTGATAGTCTCTTCGTCGTCATTTGGGGGATTTTCAAATTCTATCTCCGTCTCCGGTGCACGCAGCTCAGTCGGAGGGGGGACAAGATCCAGTACAACATCACCCTCTTCTTGCGTCTCCGGGACCGACTCCGCTTGCGCCTCCAAAGTAGGGGGCTGGCTCAAATCATCCTCGCCTCGAGGATAATCCATTGCCCTATCAGCTCCCTCATTCCCAGTTCCAAAGACCGACTCCGCTTGCACCTCCAATGTTGGGGGATGGCTTGGATTATCCTCGCCTCGAGGATAATCCACAGCAGTATTAGCTCCCTCTCTCCCAGTTCTAGGGGAGCAATCTCTTCTTGAATCTGTTGATTTGCTCTATCAACTGAAAGAGAGGATCCCTGCTCTTGTTCCATTGGAGGAGGAGAAGGGGGAGCAATATCCTCTTGGGCGGGAGGTAGAGGATCATCTTCGCCTCGAAGATAATCCTCAGTGCTCAGATCAGTGGACTGGTGACCTGTGGCTTCTGAAGCACCACCAACGTCATGTGCATCAAGTTGGCTAGGTTGAGAAGTAGAGGGATCTTGTGATCGCGTTCTGAGAGAAACATTTTCTTCACGCAATTTCTCAAGTTCCTTCTTCAACGCTTCCTTCTCCGCCAGCTCGTCAGCCCTTCTTCTTGCCTCCTCAGCCCTCTTGAAGGCCTTCCTCTCCTCTCTCTGCCTCCAAAAATCCTTAAGTTCCTGCTTCACAGGACGAAGAGGAACTTGAATTGGATCTGTAGCATCTCCGAACGTGGAATCACGAGGAGGTTGAGGCTCTACAAGTGAGGGTTCTCCTTGGCTTCCCTTAGAGGTTCTCGCACCATCATCAGTCGGACCATCGTAGTTGAAGTCTTCCAAATCCGAATACGTGTCCTCCACGTCGCTGATGATAATGTCCGGAATGAAGCCGTCCACGGGCTTCCTTGCCGTCTTCTTCTTCTTGCGAGCGACTGCATCTGACTCTTCGTTGTTGTCGTACGCGTAATACTGTAGTAAGCGCTCTTAACCACAACAACGTGGCAAGATAACACGGAATATCGTCCCAAGGAACCCCAGAGGGTGTTCTAAATTCCGTCTAATCCGGTTTATGGTAACTACTTCAAATTTCACTCCCTACCTGGATTCTTTCTCTATCCGGACTCTCTACCGGATCCGGATTATCACAAACACCAGATCCGTAACTTAACACACGGTTTTCGATACCTCTGTTTTACCTTCAGAGGGTCCTCACTGACTTTTCCGGAGGGGTAAGGACAACACCACTCCTTGTATTTTACTAACTCTAACTTCCTAATGACACGTATCCAAAGATCTTTCCGTCACAAACAAGGAACAGACTGGTTGACCCTCACAACTTCGGATTTCTCCAGAAGTAGGTCACTCAGAATACAACCCGACTCCCCTTGCTACAACGACAAATACAAGACTTACCCGAAAACTGAGACGGGGTCCGGTACTAGCACTCCAACTTGTGTTTGCAGACTGACGGAACTTTCCGGGTGAGCGGGGGTTTTCCACAGACGGTTGCTTATCTCCGCACGGAACCCTTCCTGGCCTTCCGGACTCGCACCCACACCACCAACGCCGGACTCCGCACAACTTCCTACACACGCTAAAACCGCTTCCCTGGACAACACACAGTTCACAGACCCGGGAAACCCTGAATCCGGACTCCTTCTTACCACCTCTCTACTCTTTAGCCACAACCTTCAAGCAAGCACCCAAGAAACCTTCAAACTCCCAAGGAAAAGGAAACCAAGGACCCACAAAGAAAACTACGGCAATGAGTAAAAAGACAATAAACATCCAAACATATATTTACTGCTCAAAAATAAGGAATAGCAAGAAAAGGAATGAAGGACCACAAGCGGTCCCTTCCTTTTATAAGCAAAACAACATGCCGTAAAACCCGCGGAAAGTGCCACTAAACACCATCCTAAACTGCCCTAAAAGTCCGGACGGATAAGTTTAACTAAAACTTACCCCTGAAAATCCGGAATCCGGGTTCTGACTAAGACCCGGAACTCCAAGTCTAACAAAAAGATAACTGAAAATACTATCAGTCTAACTACCTACTTTCCCTTCCGCTGTTTCTTCGAACTACTGTCAAATCCTAACTGTCCCCGGGTACTGGTCTTGCCTTGGGGTGTACGGAGGGACGCCCGGGTGATGATCGACGTCTTCCGAACAGAAGGACTGTCAGAATCCGTCTCGTCCGTATAGACGAGAGACCGGTCCGCCTTCTCCAACGACTTCAGATCCTCCTCCACTTCTGCTTCCTCCACTTCCGCTTCCTCCGATATCTCGATGGGATCCGATGTAGGTAAAGGCATCGATGGAGGTGGTTCGATATCCTCGAACTGCTCCGGATGCGGTCGTGCCGGATTCTGGACAAGGTCGATCCGGGCATCCAAACTGCTCCGGACCGGCATATCCTGACCCAGAAATCCGGATGAGGGACCCCCTTGAGTGACAATGTGGATCAGTGACCCAAACTGACCTGTCCGTCTGATGGGCGAGATGGGAGGTTGAGTTGCCGGAGTTGCGATGACATCCGGAACTTCCGGAAATCCCCCGAAGTCGAGAGGCTTGTTCGGATCCATGTTTGCCATCATGGACCGGAACTCCTTCAACGATGCCTCCATTCTGCCGGACATCTCCACCATCACCCGGACTATCTTCGTGTTGGTGAGGGCCGCGGACGTTTTCTGCATCTCGTCATACAGTGCCGCCTTGTGATAGAGGTCCGCCGGACTAACCATCCATTTCTGGAAGGTCTGGAACGCTTGGTATGCCTTCTGCGTTGCCCCTTGAGACTGGTGCAGCTCTCCTTCTGTCCAGATCAGCTTCCCCTTGAGCACGTCCCGTTCCGTCTTCAAGTTCCGGATTTCCGTCCTCATCTCGTTCCATTCCGACTCGGCCGGTAACGCCTTCAGCGCGTCCACCAGATTTTCCGGTTCGCACTTCACCACTTCCGCGGACCGGAGTACGATCTCCGTGAGCCTGTCGTGGTAATCCTTCGCGGTCCGGATCTACTCTTCTCCGCACTCGAAGAAGCGTGGTCCTTCCCACTCCTGTTTATCTTGGGTGAGAAAGGGACCCGGAAATTTACCTCTGGCAGCCGGAAGCGTAGACTTCCGTCTTTTGCTTCCCGATGGCTGCTCCCGTTCCTCCTTCTCCCTTTGTGTCTGCTTCGGTTCCGGTTCCAACTTCTCTTCTTTGATCTCCGGCTTGACTTCCGGCTTGGCTTCCTCCTCCTCATCCTCAGACTCCTGCGTCTCCTGCGTCTCCTGCTCCTCGTCGTCAGAGCAGTTGCATTGGAGCATGATGAGACCGATCTCATAATCCGTCGCCTCGTCTTCCGTCAACAGTTCCCGGTGCTGGTACAAGTGGAGCAGGTACGTGTTGAGCGGGTTCGGCTTGTTCTTCGCCAAGTTTCCGATGCGGCGCCCCACCACGCTCGCCACAATCCGGCCCCAGTTCACGACCCGGTCCTGAAACGCCTCGAAGATCGTGTTGGCCATGGTTACCGTAACCCGAGAACTCTTGTCCGGGTACAGGATCGGTAGCAGAAACCGGAGCAGTCGCCTGTGCCTCTCGTCCCGGCAGTCCTTGATCGCGTAGCCCTCCTTCGCGTGTGGTGGGTTCACGAACTTGTGCTGGTGGTACTGGTCCGTCCGGGCAACGAATCCGCTTCCGGTTTGGGAGAACCCGTACACCTCCGCCCACAACTCCTCCGTCCACTGGTCCGGATGCCCACGTACAGTCTGGTCGTACTGGTTCGGAGCACCTGCCGCCAACTCCCGGAGCACCTAGTCACTCTGGACGTTCCAGGGTTTCTTCAGCAGACCTGCACAACCTAAGACAATCAAATCGTCCTCTAAATGCCGCAAGTGCAGCGGATCTTCCGGATATACCGGACTAATTTTCCGGGCCGGTACTATATACCACGTACTAACCCCTGCCATCCATCTCACCTCTCCTATCGCGGTAACCCTAACTCACCACACTTTCTCTCACCTTCAGCCAGATGCGGAGCAACTGAAAGAGGGCGAGAAATGAGGAGGAACTAGGTTTATATAGAATTCCTGTGCCCAACGTTCACTGTAACGGGAACGCAGGCTACGGTACGCCGTAACGTATCCCTAGTCTACCGCCGCAAGCTACTGAATTTAATGCCTGCAATCCGGATTCCTGCGTTCCGGCTCCTGAATCCGTCCACCCGGATGTCAAGTTCCGTCATGCTTCCGTACTGGTTCCGAAACATAGTCTAAACTAATTCTAAGTATTTATTTGTTTCCGCTAGTCTATGCCTAAACTAATTTTTTTCAATTTTGATCTATTTTAATTTTTCTTAGTCTCTTAAGGTCCGTACTAAGCTATTACGGATTCCGACAGTTGTCCTTCGACGCTAATTCTGGCCCGCGTCTCCCTACGTGGAAGTCCTTTGCGTTGATTTCTACATTTCCTCCTTGGACAACATTCGTGTTTGTCCCAAATTCATCGATCCCAAGGTTGGCAGCCCCCTCATCAATAGGAAATTGTCGTGGGGCTTCCACGTTTCGATCGAGGGTGTGGAATCCGAGTCCAAGTTTGGAGTTTCAAGGTTACGCGGACGCACGTAACCAAGAAGATATGGCGAGTTCTCATGGCAGAAATTGTTCATGTCTAATTTACTGCCATAAGTCGCCATATCTCGAAGCTTTTGTGAAGCATGCCTCTCAGTAAGGCCATAGTAATAGAGGCCATACATCTACAATACAACAAGCAGTTGTCAATACTTTTTTTCAAACTATAATGATCCATCCTAGGAAACTATCTTCGACCCGAAGATAACACAACAACGGATAAAGATGCATGCAACAGAACAATCGAACATAATAATACACCAAAAAGAGATCCTAAGCAATTATCTTCGAGTCGAAGATAAATCATAGAGCCGCACCTTTGCAGCGATCACAAACTTGGAGCCTGTGTAAACGCCGATGACGTTTTCTCCCGTCACGGCGAAACTCTGAAGAATGTCAATATAGAACTCCATCCTCAACTCACTCGGATGGACCCTATATTTCGCCTCCGTGTTCTTATGGAAATCAGTGTAGTAAGGTATGTCATCGATGCAATATACCTTCTTCACTGCCTCCTTGTATTTTGGCTCCCCGTCATTGTGTTTCTTCATGACGAAAAGGAGCTTCACGGGGGGTGGCACTGCTCGGTTGGTCAAGTTGTCCAACCTCTCAGCCTTACTTGGCAGGTAGGTGGACACCTTGACATCTTCGATGCGGCAAATTTCTTGGCCGCGTTAATGTCATATGAATTCTCCAGAATCCATAACCACACGTCTGGAGTAGACAACACCGGCCTCAAATGACCATCCAGAAAATTCAATAATGGCAAGCACGGTGGACTGTCACCAGATCCCGGATTCGGCCTTGGGAGGATTCAGAAATCAATCACAGCGAGGCCAAGATTTCTAATGACGTAGGGCCATATGTGGGTCGTCACCAAACCTTGGGGATAGCATTGGTGGCCTCGGATAAACACATCTCCTCCCGATGGCTCCACTCGCTTCTTCATCTTCAAGAAAGTCTTGAACATGGGATAGACCATTGACAATTTTTGATTGTCCTTGTAGTCTATGGCCGTCTTCTTCTTCACCTCGTTGGTAAGGCATTTTACGAAGAATTGGTTGGGTATTGCCGTGAGGAGGAAATCCCACGATGCCGACGAAAAGAAGTTGTCGAGCTTCAATTGCCTCCACTTCACATCGATGACATCCCCATTTCTGTCCTTGAATTTCAAGGACTTATCGAGGGCCATGAACTCCTCCACGATGACTTTCTTACGCTTCATGCGCTCTACCCAATGCTCGGCTTTATAGTTGTCCTCGCACAGGATCTTTGCCGCCTCCACAGAGACCTTTGGATAGTCTCGTGTGCGTCCCTCTGTTCTCCCAAGTAGATGGAGGACATAATCCTTGAGATCTTTGTCCGTGAAGTGTCCCATGTGCTTGAAGAACTCCCTTTTGAGCGAGAAGTTCTTTGCGTTGAAGGTCTTTGCGCTGTTGTAGAATTTCCGTGTCACAGGATCAATTAGCGATCCATCAGTGTGCTTTGTGAGGAACTCCTCCCACATCTGATAGGTCTCATCGGCCAAGGTTATTATTCGAATTTCGTTTTTGACATCGGACGCCAACTTGACTTGAGCGCCCTCCTTGTCCGGGTTGATGCTTCCATATCGAATCATGACACCGTCCACAAATTCCTGCTCGAACAGATATTCACGGAATCAGCATGCATACTAGTTCACTTAGAAGATATACAGATTTTCAAACAATTATCCTCAGCCCGAGGATAACTACTTTGGAGACCACATAATAATTAGTCAGAAATTGCAGCACTTCTATAAGAAAACGTGAAGACAACTAGAGTATGCACGTAAATTTTATCTTCGCCTTGAAGATAAAAGAGGAGTACCTTATACGCTGCGACGTTGTAGACTGCTTTATTTCCTCTCACCAACCCCTCGCTGTCTATGTTAGTAGGCCGCTTAAGTGCTTTCCAAACCTGCCTACATGCGGATATTTGATTTCCCCATGTTGGCTGACTATGAACGAGGTGGTTGGAGGCATTGTACCACTTCGAAATATCTGTGAGCTGTGTCGGGTCTCTGGTCCAGACTATCACAGCCTCCCATGTCTACAACTCGACCTTGCGTGTCTCGCAGCATCCACCTTGTTGAAGCATTTTGGCTGCGGTGACACTATGTTGGCCGTCAATTATGTAGAAGCCACCGTTTTTGATGGAATCCCAATCCTTAGGACACTCCTTCAAAAGCTTCTTACTGGCGTCCATAGGGGTCAAGCAAATTTTCTGCCTTTGCTGCTCTGAACCAAGATGAATGAGGGTCTCCTTTTGCTCATCCACCAATTTCATTTCAAGCTTCCAGATTATGTATCTTTCTGGGGTGAGGAAGCATTGCTTGATATTAACAGAGAATACATGTGGATGAAAAATGAAGCACTTGCCATTTTTCTTCCAAAATTCTGATTGATATGCAGCTGCAACTTCGTGTTTCTCGATTGGCTGCATACCGGCTGGCTTCTGGGTATTCACGTTCGTGAGTATCGAACCTGAACTGCCGGCGGTTGTAGGACGACTATCCGTCACGGGTTTCTTGCGTTTCTCACCAGGCTCACCGGTACTGATGTCCGGGTTCTTTCTCTTCTGGGCCTGCGCGCGGGCCGTTCCTCTCCCACTTCCTCTATTCCCTGTGCGGCCGCGTATACCAGACGCTGATCTGGTCTCATCGGCATTATCCGGCCTTTGCTGACCACGACCTTGACTTGCTCGAGCAGGCCCTTTCTGTACATGTTTCTTAGCTTCCTCTGTCAGCTTATGAAACATGTATCCGACTTTTCTCGACGTCACCCTGGCGTTCTTTTTATGCCATGGGTGGTATCTTGTATGAAAGTCTGATGCCAAGGCGTCAAGGTTTCCCGAGTGCAAGTCGACGATGAGGTTGTCAATGTCAAAAACACCCATAGGGTCGTCTTCATGGCAGACGATTGAATGAGTATGTTTGGTTTCGATTCCTGCGTTGTCGATTCCTTGCAAAGTGATGACAATGTACTTGTCCTGATGGTTCTCTATGAGGGCGACCTTCTCACTTAAGTTCCAATTCACGTACATCCATGTATCCTTCACTCGGTGACGAAGGTACACGTAGTCCTTGGACTGGTTCACACCGAATGTCCAGGACTCGACGACGGCTTTGAATTGCTAGAGCTTGCCGTATAGCTCTGGCATCTCCGATATGAAGGGCTCCTCTTCCACCCATTTTCTGAAAGGCTCAATGAATGGGAGAGTAGCCGAGTAGTCGTATTCAGACTCAACCGCCATGTTAATATGTATCTGAGCATAGTAAACCACTATGATCAGAATTGTTGTTTGATATTTATCTTCGAGGCAAAGATAATAGAATAGGGAATTCCTGATTAATGCATTTCGAGTGGACCATTATCAATGCAGGCTGCACATGATATCCAGAGCAGTGCAGAATGAGCAGACTATATTCATAATTGAAAACTACGATCCTAGATAGATAGTATCACATAAACTACGATTGGTAACTACGATCCTGGATTTCTATTTATCCTCGGTCCGAGGATAAATGGTTCTTAATTAGGTTTGGTTTGTTTTATTTGTGTTGGCTTCGTTGCCGTTTATCCTCGGTCCGAGGATAAATGGTTCTTAATTAGGTTTGGTTTGTTTTATTTGTGTTGGCTTCGTTGCCGTTTATCCTCAGTCCAAGGATAAATGGTTCTTCATGAGTTTAAGTGTATTTTATTTGACTTGTTCTTTTTGTCATTTATCCTCGGACCGAGGATAAATGGTTCTTAATTAGTGTTGGTTTATTTTATTTGTGTTGTCTTTGTTGACGTTTATCCTCGGTCCGAGGGTAAATGGTTCTTCATAAGTTTTAGTGTATTTTATTTTACTTGTTTTCGTTGTCATTTATCCTCGGTCTGAGGATAAATGGTTCTTCATGAGTTTTAGTGTATTTTATTTGACTTGTTTCCGTTGTCATTTATCCTCAGACCGAGGATAAATGGTTCTTAATTAGTGTTGGTGTATTCTATTTGTACTTTTTTTGGTACTATTTATCCTCGGTCCGAGGATAAATGGTTCTTTTTTAGCTCATGTGTTCTTTATTTGTGTTATTTTTGTGGTTATTTATCCTGGGGCCGACCGTCAATTTCTGTATTTTATTAGTTTTGTGGTTTTTGTATTTCATTAGTTATGTTCCTGTAGGTTATCTTCGGGTCGAAGATGATTATCTTCGACCCGAAGATGATTTTTGTTGTTCAAAGAAGAATAACTGAAGAAAATGAAGACAGAAACCCTATTTCTAATACTAATCATCTCTGCTCATGTAGAATGCAAACATAGATTACAATCTTGATTCAATTAAAACATGCATAGAAACAAAAATGATATCACGCATTCAAACCAAGAGCAATGGTAGACACAGAAATTGAAGAGTTCCTCACCTCCTGCACACTTCCTGCAACAAATTATTGAACGCCTCAAAAAAATTTCAACACTTCCAGATGTAGTGGACTTTGCACAAACCCTAATCCAATGACAAATGACAAAAATTTCAAACCCGAATTCTAAAACGTAGGCCACTAACACTTGCATGGAAATTGGAACAAGATAAAGAATTCGTGAACACAACAATGATTTGAAACAAGAATATGAATAATTGCAAACTAAACATGTCCAAAGAACAAAAAAAAGAACTACATACACTAAATTTTTGAACCTTGCCACTACAAAACAAGTAGCACTAGAAATAGAAAACAAAAACTGTCACAAAGTTGCAAACGAACTCCAACAACCTCAAAACTAGAGAGCACATTGTACAGAAGCCAAGAAAAGAACTCTACATACCAAAAATCAGAAAACTTGGTGCATTCAAGTGTGAAGCTAAAAAAATCCGCCGCGCCTAAAGCTGGAAACTCCCACTCGCTGATCTCAGAAATTAAAGCTGCCACCCTCCTGGCGCCTGAAGCTGCCACCCCTCCTCGCGCTTGAAGTTGCAAAATTCCGCACTTCAAGCTGCCACCCCTCCTCGCGCCTGAAGTTGCAAAATTCCGCACTTCAAGCTGCCACCCCTCCCCGGCCACCTGAAGCTGCCACCCCTCCCCGCGTGCCTGAAGTTTCCACCACTCCCCGCGCCCCCTAAAGCTGTCACCCCTCCCCGCGCGCTGAAGCTGCCACCCCTCCCCGCACAAAAACAAGCTGCCACCCCTCCCCGCGTGCCTGAAGTTTCCACCACTCCCCGCGCCCCCTAAAGCTGCCACCCCTCCCCGCGCAAAAACAAGCTACCACCCCTCCCCATACAAAAACAAGCTGCAACCCTAAACCGCGCGCCTCAAGTTTAGAAAAACGCGATACGCTGGAAACTACCGCGACTGAACAAGCTGGAAAACGGAATTGCAAAAAAATTGTGACCCTGGGTGGGGGGGATGACGCACCAACCCTGGTACCAAGCCTCCCACAAACCTCCTTCCCCAGCTGCGGGCCTCCCCCGAACCTCCTTCCTAGCTTCATGTTTCCTCCGAACCTCCTTCTCCAGCTACGGGCCTTCCCAAACCTCATTCCCTAGCTTCAAGCCTTCCCGAACCTCATTCCTCAGCTTTGGGCCTTCTCAAACCTCATTCCCCAGCTTCATGCCTTCCCGAACCTACTTCTTCAAACTTGCGGCCTCCCTGAACCTACTATCCCGACCTTCTTGCCTCTCTGAACCTACCTTGCCAAGCCTACTAACTCTCCAGAATCTACTTTGTGGAATGTATGTCGCCAAACCTGCCTCCCCAAAACCTGTTTCTTCTAAGCTTCAAGTCCTATACACGTATGTGTCTTGAACCCTTGAACAGTAAGTGGATCATCGTGAAAATCATCTATTTTTTCACCGTGTAAATTGTTTGTTTAAAAAAATGATAATGTTCTCATTAGAAGAGAAACTACTGTAGATGATCTTTCTTTTCCACTCAAATTTTTGAGGATGAGTAGTTGCATTTTTGTCAGACACAAAGAGATTTTTGTCATTCATCAACCAAAAAATGGTCTGGCGTTATGCATGGTCTAAAAAATGTAAGAGAACTTCATCCAATTCAATTTTTGTAGGTCCCTATTTTTCAAAGTAGCATTTGATTTTGAAGAATTGAAAATTCAACCACAAATTCAATCCCATGACATTTGGGCTCTCTAAATGTTGCTATTTAAAAAAAAAATTAACCTTTGAATGTCTGGCCAATCATCATGGAAATCATTTGTTTTTTCACCGTACAAATTGTTGGCTTAAAAAAATGAAACATCAACAGATTGTAGTTGAAATTCTAATTAAAAGACAAACTATTGTAGTTGATCTTTCTTTTTCACCATAAATTTTGGATGATGAATAGTTACATTTGTGTCCTGTATGGTAAGATTGTTTCTCATTCATTGACCAAGAAATGGCTTAGCAGTTGTTTAGGGATTAAGGAAGGTAAAGAGTCCACGTAATGGGACTAAGAGATGTTGAAGACATGTATGAAGCAATTGTGCAAAGTGTGTTTCATTTCTTCTCATCCCATAATTTATCTCTTTTAGACTTTTTCATGTAATGTAGACATTTCCTTATTTCAGGAATTTCGGAAAAAATTCCATATCCATTGGGTTTTTTTATATTTTCTAATTTAAACAAATTTGAATAAAATTTAATCAATGGTATTTCTAATTTGTAATGTACCTAACACTCTAAATAACCACCATTTTTTTTTTAGCTTCTTGGAATTCACTGTAAGTTTCAAATGAATTTGAGCATCTTTAGAACTTATACACCAAAACACAATTTCCAAATTCCAAACCCTATTCAAGGCTTACGTTAGATTTTGAGCATTCCATATACTAAAATTTTATTTGAAATACAAAGTTTAGTAAATGTAACTAAACTTCTAAAGTATTGTCATGAATGAAAAAATAATTAAATAATAAACAATTTAGTTTTTACTATGGAATTTTTTTTAAATTATAAAGAACTTTTACTTTTTAGATGATCGTATCTATAAAGGTCTGAACACCATTTTTTTAAGATTAAACATTTCAAAAGGTATGGAATAACTATTAAATGGCACAAGAAAAAAAATGTAGAAGTTGAAAATATTTTGAACTAGAATTTATGATTCTTATGTGAATAAATTTGGTGCCATTTGTTTGGTAAATCACAACAAAACATTAAAATTAAGTATTCATGTTTTGTAGTTTAAAAAACTATTATTTCAAAATTCATGGAATAGGGTTCACGGTGGAATGAGGAAAAAAACAAACTTCTACATTTTTTTCACTTGACCCTCTTCATTAAAAGTCCATGATTGTTGTGCATTGAATTTAGTTTTTAAAGTACAACATACGCTTGGCTTGTTTTACTTCTTCATTCCATGTTACCATGATTAAGAATTAGTTCAATATAATATTTTGTTTATTGAAAAGTTATCATGAAAAAATTATAAAAGTGTAGCACTCAAAAAAATTTATTGTAGTTAGAAGATATGCCTTTCATTCATACATAACTTGCACTTTTTGAATAATTATGTGTTTTAAGTACACAAGATGTAATAAAAGAATTTCTAAAACTTGTAGAGTACAATATTTTTATACAATTTAGCGAGTCATTGTATGGGATACATTATAATACATTCATTTCTAGGAGGTGAACCTCTCATGATGATTATTTATGTGACATTGAAATCGTTCAAGTCTCTAAACCATGATGGAGTTAAAAATAATGATTGGTAGCAAATGAATGGAAAGTCCATCATTCATTTCAATGTACTAACAAAGTAGTCCAATTTGAAGCCAATTATGCTTCAAATCATGGTTTGGGATGCCATGTAGGTGGACATGACGACTTCTTAGAACATGGGTCTCTAGATTTTGTACTCTTCACATAATTACTAAGCTTTTTAAAATAAGTATGGGTCCTACTTTGTATAGTTCTAGTTCTCATACTTTCTTTTTGAAATATTTTAAGCGTGTGCTTTTTATTTCTTTTATCTTCATAAAAGTTTAGTTTTTTTTTCATTGTAGTTCTTTATAGTGTTCTGCAAACTTTATGTTTTTTCATCCAAATCATTCTAATTTAAAAAACAATTGAACAAAATTATATATTATACTAAAGAATCATAATTCTTTCAAATTTATACGACAATTTAACTAGTACAATATGTTGTTGATCTCCTATACTTATCCTCTTTAAAATTTCATAGCTCTTATGATTTTAGTTACATAATAAAAACAACATAATTACCTTCATTTTTTCATTAGTTGCTAATGTATTGTACAAGACAAATAGCAAGAATTTGATGTGCTCATACGTAAATGCAAATTTCTTAGAATGAGTTTCAACATTTATGGAAAATAAAACATAACAAGTACCGCATTTTATAGAATTGAATGTTAAAAAATTCACAATTGTACATTGTTCTTTGTTTTCAAAACAGAAGCTCAAAGTTCTATATTTTTTTTATAAAATTAAATTACAGATTCAAAACTACCATGTAAGATTTTGGGTAATTTTGAACATGTACGGTCATTTAGATGTCCACAACATTGGAGATCCTTTATTAATTGAAACTAGTAATATTCAAAATAAAAGGCATTATGTTTTATTGCCTGCTTTTATTTCAAAAATTTGAAGAATCCTAATAAAATTTATATAAGAAGCATCTTTCAATTTCAGGATATTGGAATTTCAGAAATAAATGTGAATTTTGAATATCATTTGCAAAATCAAGATGAATTCATGAACATATTCGTGAATGAATTCAATGAACATTGAATTCATGAGCATGTAATTTAAATTTGTTGAAGACTTTGCTATTGCTCCTAAACCTTAAACCCTGAACCCTACACCCTACACCCAAAACCCTATATCATAAACCCTAAACCCTAAACCCTAAACCCTCAATTTTGCTTAGTTTTTACAAAGGTTAGAGTAGTTATACCTCTTTGGAAAAACTTTATAATGTATTTATATTGAAATTATATTTTCTATAAATACTTGAGTAATTTAATAAATATATGGTCATTTATTACAATTACTTGGAGACTTGTAAAATATTTTAGATGCTAAAGTTTTATTTTTGTGATAGAAATGCCCCTCCCACCCTCCCTTCCTTTTAGTTTCTTTGGGAATTATAGCTATGTCTATAGCATTTCCAAGACTGGGTCATATATATATTTTTACTCTCTAATTAGTTAAATAAGTCACAATTTGGTACTTATGCTGATAGCTTAAGTTTAAACCAAGATCTTTGATGCCAATATACATTAGATCTTTTAGCCATGATGTTTTGCTTTCACTTGGCTTTCCCTTGTCTTCTACATGATGGCAGGTATTTTTTAATTTGTGGACTTGGCTCAATTTTAGAGTGTTGGCACTTGAATTGAGACCTTCCATTTGGTAATTGTTCAAGTACAATACTTTTTGACTTGACATGTCCCAAACTCTATTATTGGTGGCCCTAATTTACCATGCCAGGTTACATGGTAAACCTAGACCATATTTATGATTGGGGGCTTGGGCTGTGAAATTGTAGGCTTAATTTATTGGGTTGGTGAAGTAGTTTGAATGAGAACCCGCCATTTTGATTAATTTAACTTGTGGCCCAAGTTTGGGAATTTGAAATCCTGCCCTCTCATTGGATACCACAAAATTCAACCATGCTGTGCTTCATTTATTTGGTTGGTGAGGCGATTTGAAATTAGATCCCGCCTTTTTTGACAAATTGTGGCCCAAGTTTGGGAATTTGAATTCCTTCTTTCCCATTGGATGCCACATAAATCATCCTTGATGAATGAATTCACATGGATGAACAAAGCCAGTAATGGATGGTAATTTGAGAGGTATTTATGTAGACATGGCCAATCCAAAACCTACACAAGTTGTGTTTGCTGGTGGGTTTGTTCAAGAGATTTGGAAGGACTACGAGTGTTTTGAGATGATGGCTTCTTCACAGGTCTCCTATGTTTGCATATTATGGTTAGACTATGTTTAGTTGTTCAATTTCTTGAGATCTCTTGGTTGTGATTTTTCATTGTGATTGCTATAACACGCTACTGTGAGCTGAAGACACCTGACATGCGCATTCTAACCAATTGTGTGTTTGTTGGATTGTATGGGTGCAGGTGAGGTTCACAACCTCTTTGTCCAATCCACCATTGCAGATTTCCAAGTCTTTTACAACTTTTACATAGTTCTTAGGGTTCTAAATCAATCTGTTATGTGATTTAGTACATGGCATAATAGTAGTGAATGATTAATTGGTATTGGATATCACACCTTGTAAGATCTTGATTTGATCTATTATGGTTTATAGAAGATACCTCTGTGCAAAGCTGATTACAAAGTTGTATTGAGTTGATAGTTTTGATGCTTTGATGGTTTGATGGGTAGACATGAGATGTCTCTGTCTTGTCTTATAAAGTTAGAAATTTATGCTGTCCTACAAAGTTTATAATTTTTATGAATCTGATAGGAAGAGCCTTGTAATGAGGATGTCCCTCCCACCCACCCGAGTTGCCTAAAACCCAAAACCCTAAAGTCCAAATTTCATTCCCTATTGAAAGCTTTCATTACGTACAATTCTGTTTATAGCCAATACACATTGGACCCAACATGTGCCAAATTACTGTGGTTACCTACCGTAAACATTCATCTAAATCAGATATTAGAATAAACTATTTAAAAAAAAGGTTGGTTGGTGGGTGGTGTATGAATTGCCAAATTTGCCAAATCCGAAATTCTGCTATGACTACAAAGAATATTTCCACATTTTTGGAGAAAAGGTGATTGCCAAAAATTCCACAAAGTACAAATTCCCCTATTAAAATCTAAAAAAGATCGGCTACGTCAGATCCCATTTCTATTCATAAAAATTTCCATCACATTCCACATCATTGTCATTATTTGGGGGATGATAATGTCAACGGCCCCATAATCCGAGGAAGTACTTCTCCCCTACGTCCTGAAAATTATGAAGATTTCAAATACTGTTAAATTTCCCGCTCACATTCTCCCGCTCACATTCTTCCGCTAGTGTGTGCATCGACTCTCTTCCTCGAGCACCTCATTTCCTCTCTCGTGTTTTCCAGTAGTCCCTCCTCCGCGGCCTCTTGCAGACATTGCTACCGCACAGCCTTTGAACATATGTTTTTGCAGTGCATTTACAAGTTTATGTGACTAAGTGGCTTAGTTTTGCACGGGTTATCGTAAGTTCCTCTATTTCCCTTTTCCCCTTCTCACTGAATGCTAGATTTCTGCTCTTGCTCGTCAGTGTTAAGCAAAGGTACATGTAGTATTACATAGTCCTCCGATTCTTGGAGTTTAGGGAATTTAAGTGCCAAATTTCAAATGTTGTCCTGTCTATGTTATGTTCGAGAATGAACAACCAATTTTTGCGTCGTAAATGTCGGAACTATAAATTTGTCTATCACATACATGCATGGAGGTTATCCTCGGGTCGAGGATAACCACAAACATGAATAGATATTCAGAAACATGCATGCAGGTTATCCTTATCTCGAGGATAATTTGAAACATGCAAGGAGATTAACCTTGAGCCTAGCATAATCACAAACATGCATAGAGATTATCTTCGGCTCGAGGATAATCTGAAACATGCATGGAGATTATCTTTCATCCGAGGATAATCACGGACATGTTGGAGATTATCCTCGGGTCGAGGAACATCTATGTATGTGTGTGATTATCCTCGACCCGAGGATAATCACATACATACATAGAATATGAATGATAACCATAGACAAACATAGTCATTCATTGACATTTGAATTGATATACAGAGTTCATGTACATAATCAGTGTGACACTCCAATGTCGACTGTGGGAATACATATTATCTCTCAATCTTGGCCGCCAGGTATCTTCGAATCGAAGATACATTTTGTTTTCTTACTCCTACTACCTACTCCAAAATGGTATACAATTTTACCCTCCAACTGAGGTTGCTTTGCTCCATGTTTTGTCAGTGTGTCCTACTTATTTATTATCCTCGACTCGAGGATACTCACAATAGTATGAATTAATTGGTTTTCTTTCACGCGCAGAATGGATACTCCAGATGCCAACGAGTTTACAATTCCAATGCCAACTTTGCCGCCGGGTGTCGCAGCCTGCGAGGGATTTCCTCGAGCTTCTTGGTATACAAAATGCGTCACACTCAGAAATGAAGAGGGGGTAGAGGTGGCAAAAGGAATTTGTCATAATGTTGATGCAGATCTCGTCATTGACATGGACGGGCAGCCACTCGGTGATGACCGGGTTGCAATTCAAATTGCAGAGTCTTTGTGTGAGGCAAATGTTCCGTCGGAGTGGATGTGGTCCATGTACTCCTGGCACATTTCCAGGGTCTACCTTAATGGTGCCAGCTTATATGACCACGAACAAACGCATCTCTTCAATACTGCAGTCTCTTCAAACGGTTTGAGGCGGCGTGTTCGGATTGGAGTTCATTCCTATGAAAGCTCGCGTGAGAGGACTGAGCCTACCAATCTCCCGAAGAAAGAAGCCCTCCTCACAGAGCAAGCAATTGCTGATGTTTCTAGTATGAAATGTTGCCAGAAGAATTGCTTGCAACCATTTCCACGTGGTCAGATTCAAACTGTTCGGTCTCTACTTCATATTGACGGTGGAGTGTTCTGGCGCAAGTCACGTCTGCTTGACGTGCACAAGCAAACCCACACTGATTCCAATGGAAGGGAAATGATTACCTTGGCAAACCATGAAATTTGTTCGGTTGCTTGGTGCGCCATCCATGGAGTATCGAAGGCTACCTTTTATAGATACAAGAAGATGGCAAAAGATGACCAGAAACCGGAGCATCATGGCAACCTTGGAATGAAAAAACCTCGGACACACACTTTGCAAGCAACAGCAACTTTTCGATTGTTAGTGGAGAATGAAGCGGACACGATGCCTCACAAATCGAGGACCCTTGAGTCTGGGGAGAAAGTCCCCTCCATGGTCCTACCGTCTGCATTTTGTTGGAATTACAAGTTGCCACAGATTAACAATGTCAATTCCTCACTTCAATTGCAACATATTTCGGCTAGTGGATTGAGCAACATACGTCGTCAATCTTTTCCAGAGTATGCTCCAAAGGCTAGAAGAGATAGTTTTGCTCGTTGTGGAACCTGCGATAGATATAGGCAACTCAAGAGTGCTTGCACTCCACGTTCACGAGCGCAAGACATGTGGTCTAACAAATTGAGAGTGCACCTATCGGGGCAAAAGGCGCATAGGGACTTGTACTATGGAAACCGTTCAATGTCTGAGATGTATCCTGACAAGGTTTTGACTATAATCCATGACAAGATGGATCACTCAAAGACTGCTTCCCTTCATTACTCGCACAAGAGTAAGGGAAATGATTCTTTCATGAAGATACCTGTCTCTGTTACAGGCATGATTGCTCATGGTCATGGAGATGTGCGATATGCACACTATGGCTTGGACATCTTCCCAACAGACTCCAACCATACTATTGGGTCCATTGCAAAATTATTGCGAGATCTAGAGTCCCAACCGAAACATTCATCTCGTCAATTGTTTGTAGGAGGAGAGCGTTCTGAACTGACAAAGGCTTTGTTAATAGGTTCAGAGATTTGTACGGACTCTCTCGGGTCCCCCCCTGAAGTGTTGGTGGAAGCTCAACCTCTTCCTCCAACATTGACTCTCACTACAAGAAAATGGGGGTATAAATGACTTGTCCACAATGACTACATCGACAACAATTAGTGCAAATTAGTCATTTTGCAGTCACTTTGAAGTCATTGTTGTCGGTGCAGTCATTGTGGACAAGTCATTTATACCCCCATTTTCTTGTAGTGTCTTCAGCTTGACAATGCTTCTGGCGACAACAAGAATCGGTGGGTTTTTGCATTTTGTTCTCTTCTTGTCTATAGAGCTATTTTTCGAGAGATATACATCAATTTCCTCATTGTTGGACACACTCATGAGGACATTGATGCTCTATTTGGTCGTTGGAGCACTAAATTGAAGACGAATGACTACCCCACACTTCCAAGGTTGATGAAGTCTTTCATGGATTGTGAAACACAACCCGTAATTCCTCATCTCATTGAGGAGGTTCCTGATTTTAAGCGATTTGTGGACGGGTACTTGCATATAGGCGATGATTCTCTACAGGGTCATTCTCAAGCGCAACAGTTTAAGTTTTATAAGGATTCCAATGGGTGGCCATTGATGCAGTACAAGATCCTTTGTACCGATGTTGATTGGTTGCCGAAAGAAGGTAGGGGACTCGCTTGTGGAAGGAGACAATAGATGGGCACCCTAAAGTACCGAGGGGTAGTCCTCTACTTTTGCCACCGCAACAAATGCGTTGCTTTGATGAGATTTGCAAGGGTTTAGATGGATACATTGCATTGTGGGGGGCAATGGGAAATCAAGACTTATCTGGCGAGTTTAGGAGGAAGAATGAGCCGGTGTGGAAATATTGGGAAGGTGTGAGAAGTGCTCTCAATGCTCCGCTTGTGGTACATGAGACATTGCAGCATGGATTTTGGCCAAATTCTCGTGTTGCTGATGAGGTGGAAGACCAATACCTAGATGATGGTACGATGCGTGAGGAGTTTGCAGAAGATGCACCTTTTGTTGGTCGTAGGCATGATCGTCCACCTCCTTCATTTCGTATTGGCCGTGATGTATATGCAGGTTACTTAGTTGTTGTGCGCCCCGCTGACGGTGACCTCCGTCCATTTTGGCTTGCTCGGGCTCTAACAAATCCTAATCCAGATCCAGGTCATGTCAATTCGATTCAACTTCAATATTGGACACCTACGTCTTTTCATCACACCAATGAAGAAACATATGCTGGGTGGGACACAAAACAAGGGAATTCTTGGTGCGAGGATAAGGCTATCTCTCCGAGTTGGACGCATACAGACTGCATTATGATTGCTTGGAAGCCACGTTTCAAAGAAGGCACTTCTAATCCAAGAGTTAGATTCCCAAAACACAAATTGCTATCATCCAGACATCGGTGGATGCATATGTATCTGGTGAAAGCAATAATGTATCTTCGGAGTGAAGATGAATAGTTTGTAGGCATAGGAAATCATGAGGAGTTTTGCGAGTTTGTACGTTATTTTCTTAACTTTAGGAAGGATGACAAAAAAATATGGAAAAAAAAAAATTATAAAGAGTTGTAGAAGTTGATAATTTCTTTGATTAGGGCAAAAAAAAATATAATAAAAAGTTGTTAGAAAAAAACATGTGGAGAAGATGAAATAGATTTAGTTTTTTTATTCTTTTAGTTCATTGTTTTGATCTTTTTTTATATTATTTTAGAATTTGATGTTATAGATGTTGTATAATATAATATATTTTTATTTTAATTTCTTGTATTGTATTGTGTATTTTGTAAGTTCTTCATTGTAATTCTATTGTCTATGACATTTGTTTTGGAACACTATGACTCTATGAGTACTAATGTTTTCTATACAAAGTAATTTTGAACTTCTCTATCTTTAGAAGCATATGTCAAATTCTTTAATTTGACATTGTAGTTTTTGAGAAGGCTAGGTGTACAAATGTATTCTGTCATGGATGATTTCAAAATTCTCTACCTCACTATAATTATGTCAAACTATTTACTTAGATATTTTAGTTAAGTACTTATTATAAATGGTTCTACTGTAATTTCCCATCCAAAATCCCTCCTTTCAATGTCCTTCACTACTATTTTTTTCCTCCAATTTCTTGTACTTGTACAAATTTCTTTATTCTTCCAGCAATTTATGGTCTCAATTTTTCGAATTGTATCAATTTAATGGACTCTTCTATATACTAAATTTAGGAAGATGATTAAAATGAGAATCCACATTGTCTCAATTTAATGAATATGGCCTTAAAAGGTGATTGATGTACCTCTTCAATCTGATCACCTTGAATCCGTAAGTACTCCAAGGACCCTAAGTGTAGGCCACCAAAAAATCGTTAGAGTGTATTGCATAATTCAAACCCTCAACCCAGAAGTCCTTCTTTTCTGATAGTAAGAATTACAAGCAATGACAACACAAAGAAGGTCTAGGGTGTGCCTCTCGGCTGCAAAAGTTTACCACAATCTAAAGTCCCTCCCGACTTGGAAAGCTGCTAAGACACCGTAGCACATATATCCTTAATTCAAACACAAGCAATAAAGGTAGTACTTCAAACTACAGACCCTAGGGTTCTCTCAAACTCAAACTTTACACACTTCATTCAATTGAAACAAAAATAAGAAATTGCATTGATCATTGTACCTATTCGAAGAACATTGGGGCAAAGATTGAAGCAAAGTTTTTGTAATCATGATCCACTATCGTCTGACAATGGTAGACACAATCGGAATCTCTGAGCTCTTCTGAAATCAATTCTTCCTTGCACTAACAACGCTCGCACTTCATTGCAAAATGCCAATCCAAGAAACCAACCCTAAGCCGCATCAATGAAAATGGCAGTTCTACAAACAATGCTCAACAGAATGGTCACCCTAATCCCTACTTCAAATTGCATGGTCAGGATGCTCCAACAAAAAATAAACAATTAGAATCTGTCGATCGCCCTGCATACACATCAGAATCTTATACATTACTTTTGGCTCCTCGAATAGATTGAGGTCTACGGTAATGAATAATTGCTTTTCTCTATCCAATTTTGTATGACTTTCATTCCATTTTAGCTTCAATAAGCACACTAAGCATTGGTTACATGTGCTTTTTTGTACTTAATTGAGATGACATGATGACACCATAAGTTTTTCAATGTTTCAACGTGATACTATAACATATATGGTTCATGAAACTTGTTTTTTTGGGACAAATTTAAGAAAATGTGACTTCCATAATCAATAATGGTCCCTAAAAAGGAGTGGTTACAGCAAAATTGCCTCCTATTACCTCATTTAGACCCATATTATTAATATAAAAGAAGCTATGATAATTCTTAGTGAGATTTTAATGCATCCCAAGTAATTCTTATGAATTTCCCATCATGAATTTGGGTAGTTGACTGCTCAGAAGAATATCTTCTAACTATCAAAAAAATTTAAATTTTTTTGTAGAACCTCTCATGAAATTAAACATAAGATTTTCAAGTTCATATTCTTAACTTGCACATTTGAAGAAAGAGAATCAAATTCTTCTATCTCCTTTAAATTTCGATGAACAAGGAATCTTCCACATGAAAGAAAATCCTAGCAAATTGACAACGTTGCTGAAATCTTGGCATGATTTTTACTTTGAATCATTGTACTTGGATCGTAGATGCCCTCCACTAGTCCATCTTGAGATTTCTTCACCTACAAGCTGAGTCACAATTCAATCACAAATGGTCCAAATTAAATGTATCTATTATTGGAATGAGATGAAAGTCAAGTGGATCCAAAATTGTCTAAGTTGTTCATAGTCGTCTGTTGTAAATCCCGCCCCTAGCATCATCTAGGTGGTGTCATATTGGTTTCCATTTCACCTTTGAAATACACTTCAATGTGTACCTCCAATTTTTTCTTAAATCTTCATCAATTTGTATTTTGTCATCTAATGGGAAGTTTTGTTATTCCATATGCCATTTTTCCATTGATTTCCTTCTATAGCTCTAAAGTCTAGGATTGGCATAGATTTTAGAAAGTATAGGCAAAATAAAAAAGTGCCAAGTTTGTGAAATATCGTCATTTTAACAAAATTTTAATTTCTAACTTTTAATATTTATGAATTCAAGATTGACCGTGACCTGTTAGTAATTAAATTAAAGGTGTATGCCACTATGCCACTTGCTAAACCCTAAACCCTAAACCTTGATATTAATCAAAATGGTTCCTTAACCTTTAAAGGACGAAGGGGTGACTTTGGAAATCATCCCTTTTCATTACCGTGTGAATCATGGACTTTAGAAATAGCAAAAGCACTCATTGAAAGTCAACCTTCTATAGAAAACCTCCCCTTTTCACAACAAAATCCCGAGGATGAATAGTTGCACGTCAAGTCGAGGCGACAAACACCCGCCTAGACGTGTAAGGGTTAATTAGTTCTTGACGACCCACCAACGTCGAAGAGTGGGGCTGCATCGACCTCGTCGACGTTGCGTGCTGGTCACGACTTCATTACACTACGTACCCTAATTATAACTTTCTCGTATCATGCGCCATCCAGTCTTGTCTTGATTCCAACGGGTCATTCGTGAGCGCAAATAAAGTTAAGCGGGAGTGTCAACATGACACGGAGAAGCAGATGTATTTCGGAATCAGTGCACGTTCATGTAATCCTTCCCATATCCAATTCACGGTTTCTTTCTTTTTGACGTCATGTGCAAAAGTTCGGTAGCCGCAACCATGGATTGCGTCACCACCACGTCGGGAGTGGTCCTCGGATTCTTGTATCCTGGATCACCTCACTCCCTTGTTTCGCACAGTATTGGAATGGTTCTTTTGTTGTTGCAACTGATCGATACGTATACGTACAGGACGACTCGCGGTCATAAATAGGTCGAAACACCATTCTTGCTCCACGGTAATCGGTCTGGCAGTTCAGGGTTCATATATTCATCACCAATCTGAAACAAGAATTGCAAGAAAGGTAGACAATTTCGTTATACTGGCACGATTCCAGCACCAAATTTGCGTATACGTTCATACGGGTCTAAAGTCTAGGGTAGGTATAGCTTCATGTTTCAGAACGTGTGTTCAGACAGGTGCTGAAGTATTGGAAATGCACGTTAAAGATATTAATCCACATCGAGTGAGTTCCAGTCCTGGAAGCTATACTCAGCAGGGCTCCAGAGATTCCAGTTGTGTATATAAGACGTATACCCATACTTCAGGCAACCACAATCCGATATCCATGGTTGTATTCACTCCCATTCAATTTGAAGAAAATTTTGAATCTGCAGCAGAGGATCCGGGTGTGCGTAGCCATGGCCATGCTGTGGTCAGAGGAAGTCAGGAACGCCGTGCTCGCAGTTGTGGTGGCGACCGTAATTGTGTATCCCGTCTTCAAATTTGTGAGAGCTGCACTGTGGGAGCCGCTGCGACTGCGTCGCATCATGAACAAGCAAGGCGTGCGTGGACCTCCGTTCAAGTTCCTGCTGGGCCACTACATGGACATGGTGAGATTCTCCGAATCGTTTCCTGAAACTCTTGCCATAGATGACCTCGCCAATCTCTCGCCCACAGTCACGCCGCAGTATGCCATGTATTTTCCGAAATACGGTACGATTCTTCTCGACGTCATATATCGTGGACTGTGATAGAACCTTGAACTAGTTTACAGTTCGTATTGCATGATTCTTTTGATCTGACGAACTAGCTGGGTGACTCCAATCTGAAGACTGGGACTCCAGATTAGAGGTGTGGAAAACAGTACAAGCATGCTGACATGCTGAGCCAAGTACGTGAGTGACGGACTGTATGGTGAAGTATGTAAATTTTCTACATGAAGATTTTAGTCACCTCCGGAGATTGAAATAATAATCTTTGGGAGGATGCTACGACAAGTACGATTAGAATATTAATCGGATGGTTCAATCGCCAAGTTCGTCAATTTGGCTCGATTTTAGTCGCAAAACTTGTGACGTACATACACTTACACAGAACCCCAGAAACTAGGACAAGTCTTGAAAGATGCCAAAAGTAGTAGAATACCGCCAGTTCAAGGAAATAGCAGGTAAGTTCTAGCTAGCGCAGGAAAACTGAGTGTAGACTAATTAGCTACAAATCAAACCAGAAATTAAAAGGCCGGGGACAGTTACGGTATCAGTGGGCTTATAATCCATCGCTTCTTCTTCTCACCCCTGGGCCACCTGAAGCTGATTCGACGTACGCCAATATAATTCATTGAAATTATTCTGTAAATTGATCTGATTTTTATAACGTAACAAAATTAGATCAACTAAGTGCATGCATTCAGTATAACTAAATTGATTTCATGCAATTACTGCTTGCACTGCAGGCAACATGTTTTTGTACTGGTGGGGAACGGTTACGAAACTGGTGGTGCGCGACCCGGAGATTGTGAAGGAATTGCTGATCACCAACCACGACTCCCTGGTGAGATCTGAATTGGAAAGTATGCTCGTCTCACAGGTTGTGGGCCAAGGATTGCTCAGCCAAGAGGGTGAGAAATGGAGGTCCGAGAGGGGCACAGTCGTTTCCTCCTTCAACCAGGACGCGATCAAGGTACGTAACTGACTGCAATTTGAGGTGCCGGCTCCTGAAACCATCAAAACTGGATGATTATCAAATTGTTCTGTCAAAAACCATTCAAAACTACCATTTGTGCTGCGTTCAACCAAGGAGAAAAAAAAAAATCAAACCATAGTATCTTGTACTTTTCTTGTCTGAGATTATGTGATAAAACTTTTATGAAGTTTGACCATATAAAGTGAAAGATATTAGCATTCACAGCTTTTTTGAATGTTGGCTTGCAATTTCAGATGATTTTCTAATTGAATTTTTATACATGGTAGGCCATGGTCGAAGCTATGGTGCAAGGAGCAACATCAGAGATACAAATTTGGGAGCGAAAGGTAGCCGAAGCATGTGGCCAAGTGGAAATCGACGTAGAGTCAGGTCTTCACAAAATCTCTGGAAGAATTATCTCGCGAGCGGCCTTTAACCCTAGACCGCCCATGGCCGTTTTGGGTAAAAAACATCCTAGCTTTTGAAGTTCTATAAATATAAACGTGACTAAGTAATAAAGATCTTAACCGTACAATCATGTAGTACACATGTTTTAGATGTCATGGATCAAATTTGAAGTCATTTGACCGTGTAGATTGCAAGATTATAATGTTTTAGTGTTGAAAAAGAATGCTGAAATTTTCCTAGAAACACATTTAGAGGCCAAATTTGATTTCTAAACCTAATCAAATGAAAAAACTTTAAACTACAAAGTGATTCAAAACTAGGATACAAACACATTGGTGAAAAAAATATCATTCAATTGACTCAATGTGTTTGTAAAATGGCTTGCAAATGTCAAAAATAGGCAAGAAAAGTTGCAAAAAACACATCTAGGGCTGAACCTCCTTCTACTAAAATGATTCTCAATCATTCATAAATTCTTGTATTGATATGAAAATTTATCCACACAAACAAGACTAGTATGCGCAACTTTTACAAAAACATTTATTGAAAATGGAGATTTTATGAAGAAGATACAAGCCACCGAAGTTCACTATAGTCCATAAATGGCGGGATTTTGAATTTTGAATTGCTCCCAAACATTCAAAACAACTTGGATTGACATGAAAATTTCACCACAATAACTAGAATTCAAGGGAAACACAACCCAACAAATTTGATTGAAATTGAACATTGGATGAAGGAGATACAAGCCCCCGAAGTTGCAGCCATGAAGTGCAGTTTGGTGAAACAAATCGAGCTTGTGAACTTTGATTGGCTTCCACAAAATCATTACCTCTTGGATTGATTTGAAAATTTTAACACACAAACTAGAAGAAAAGGCACAACTTTACCAACAAGTTTGATTGAATTTGGACTTTGGATGCAAAAGTTACAGTACTTTGAATTTAACTTAAAACTATGTGAAGACACTTTTTGTCCTCTTGGGCGGTCTAGGGTTAAGGACAATTTTGAAAAAGGGGAGCAGGTCTTCAAGTTTCAGAGTCTCCTTGCAAATGAGGTCATGAAAATGTTCCAGAACGCAGCGTATTGGCTCATTCCCGGCTACAGGTAATTGCGACTTCTCCACAACAATTTCATGGAATGAAATTGCAAGCCATAATTTGAAACAAATGAATTATTTGAAAGCTCTGTCCATTCTTTACGGGGCTAACGTACATGCATTCGATGCTTTGGAACAGATACCTGCCTACCAAAGGGAACCGATTGATGAATCTGTACAGTTCCAAAGTAGATGCTCTACTCCATGACATGGTCTTATCTACTTTGTAAAACCTACACTAAATAGTGAAATTAGGTTGCCTTAACAATTAGGTTGCCTTACTTCAAGAAAATCACTTTACAAGCCAACCAATCAACAAATATGTCTATTGTTTTTTTTGTTTGCACACATAGAGGTTCATAAGTCCCACATGCATAAATTTTTAATTCAAAAAAATAGTAAATTCTTGTAAAGAAACAATACATATTTATATAGTGTAGAATGTCAAGAAATTAGTGTGGGGCAACCTAATTTCACTATTTAGTGTAGGTGAAAGAAGTATAATTTAGATATTAAATTTAAAATCTTGCTCTTGAACACTAACTAACTAAAGAAAACTTGTCCATAATATCAAAACATTGTCCAACACTATCTTATAAAGTTGCCACCTCTATAATTAGTTACCATTAATGAATTCATGGCGTAGTAAAATGGTAAATTATTGTCTCCCTTATACTATTCAACATACATTTTGAATTACTTTAGATTCTTCATTTTCTATCCCAAAATAAGGGTAGATGCTCGATAGGAAAAGAATGATTTAAATTGAAGTTATTGTAGAAAACAATAGCAACAATTAGATATAATAGTATGGATTAAAAAATTCACCTAAGTATATCTATTACAATTACAATTTAATTTAAGAGCAAAAAAGTGTTTGCTTGTAGTACATGTGAGCAATTTTGGAATGATTTCAAGGTCTTTCTACTTGGGTTTTATGAGTCAATTGGAGTTTTTTGGAGTAAGTTGTTCTTTAGTGATTGATGAATGGAGTTAAAATCTTGTGTATTTTTTTAATTGGACATGGAATTTAGGTGGGAATGGTATGTAATGAAATCCTATGATTGTTTCCAATAGTCATTTCTGTGACGAGAGTGGCAACAAAGGATTTGCAACTGAAAAGACTATTTGTGCCAAAGGGCATGACGATCGAATGTGCATTAGCAGCCTTCACCAAGACAAAGCCTATTGGGGAGCCAATGTGGGAGAGTTCAATCCAATAGGCAGGAAGATTTGCCAATGGAGTGTCAAAGGCTTGCTCGCACCGACAAGCATTTTTTCCTTTTGGATTGGGTCTTAGGACTTGCCTTGGAAATAACGTGGCACCCATAGAAGCCAAGATCGTGTTGGCTATGGTGCTTCGACGCTTTCAATTGTTGCCTTCTCCAAACTACAAGCACCATCCCGTTTGTATCATGCTGCAGGTGCCAAAGTTCGGCATGCCCATCATTTTGAAAGCTTTGTAGACCAAATGATATGTTGGTTTGTAGATTTATAAGGCATTTGTTAATATTAAGCTTAATTACATGGACCGAGCTTGAAATGGTGTAATTGTCAAGTGGAGCTTGGACATCATTGTAATTGAACTTTCTAGCTTTGAATTGTGTAAGGTAGTTTGCTCTTAAAGCACCTATGCTCTAAAAGCGATCACGATACAAAGGTACATTTTGCTTTCTTCAATGTACCAGCAATGTACATTTCAAGAGATGGTCACTTTTAGTGACTATTGTGTTTGAACTTCAAAAATTCGTAACTAATTCCACAAAGCCCAAAAAATATGAAACAACTTAAGTTAGATGCATATTCCATTTCCCTTCCTACAAAAATTTACTGAAAATTGCTTTAAGGAGTTTAGCTTCCCTGAAAAGGCAATCAACTTTTAAATGGTTTTAAGAGTAGACTAAGCTTACCTTATTCTTGGATTTCCAATCTCTGTACAGAGGGTTTGCCAACTGGGGATATGTTTATCTCTAGTACATTCATAATTTCATATACATTTAAGTTATATATTAGACTCTTTTTTTGCATTCCTGATGTACGTCCATTTTGCTTTCCTGTGAAGACTTGATGTGCACACTTCACTTGCAATATCATGCCTGCTTCTTTATTTTCCATTCACTTCTGTAGTTCTGTTTGTTTAAAATATCAACATCTAGCAACATTGTGTGGATAAGATAACTACACTTAAAATCACACGCTTCCTAAAATTGCATGCTAGAGATTCGTGCCTAAAATGTACTCCCACTATTCATGAGACTCTATGATTGCTTTTTGGAACACCTATTTTGAACACTTTGAAAATTTGTAGTTTATTCATACGGTGGGGGTTCAAAAAATGTATTATGAGAGAATCTAGAATCCCCTTTTCACTACCAACATGACTTCACAAAAAAACTTTCAATATAATAATGGGAACCATGCTAAATTGCTTATTTGAGCGATTCTAGGTGTAGTTACCTTACATTGACCTTCCACCGCAAGCAACTTCATTCCATCATGCGCAACATAATACAGTTTTATGATTAGTAGCAACTATGTGGGTAGGGCATTTAACTTGTATAAGTCCAAGACCTTTTTAGGTTCAAAAACATTGTTGCTTTTGAAGTATAATAATAGATCTAAATGTCACTAAAATATAGAAATTTAACCACCATAACTAGACTTCCAAGTGAATTGAAAATGAACATTATTTGGATGAAGGAGATACAAGCCCCCAAAGTTGTAGCCATCAAATGTAGTTTCAATTGGTAAACCCAAATTGAACCTCTAAACTTTAGTTGACTTACCCAAAAACAATACATCTTGGATTGATTTGAAAATTTTACAACACAAACTAGAAGAGAAAAAGAGAGTACAAATTTTCCAACAAGTTTGATTGAATTTGAACATTGGATGCAAAAATTACAACACTTTGAATTGGATTTGAAACTATGAGAAGGCACTTTTGGTCCCCTGGGGCATGTAGGGGTTAATGTCTAAAGTTCTTTCATATTTAGAAGCCCAAAACTACTTCAAAATACTAACATAGTGTAACCTAGTCTTTGTCTTGCTATGATAAAAAAAATTATTTTTTCCATTCAAAGTGGTTTGTTAACATATATATATGAATTACAAATGATTGGTTTCAGTTTTGTAATCATGTAATTATTTCACCAATCATCATACATTCACAATGAACAAAATATCATGTCTTTTCAAATTTAAGAGGATCATGGAAGAGAACACAATTTAATTATTATAATTTTCTTTAACCCCTAAACATCAGAGACTATGTTTTCACCAAAACTGCTCCAAAACTGCCCTTGCATTTACAAACACCAAATTTTAGATGAAAAACATTTCTAGATACATGTAATTGTAGGATCTTGTAGTAAATTAGTTTGAAAAGATGTGGAAAAAATTTCAGAATTTTCCACCGTGTAGATTGCAAGATATTAACGTTTGAAGTGACAAAAATTCTTTTTTTGGCCCTGTGAAAATACGGGCAGCTACACTTCACAAGGTCACATTTGTATGAAAAACTGTCCAAAATGGTGGTTTATTTTTTGGATTCATTCTTCAAGTCAAGTTGGCTATATTTTTGAAAAAATTTAGATCATTTGGAATTGTACAACCTATAGGAAAAAATAGGAAAAAAATAGGAAATAGAAAGAAGTAGAGAATGATTAAAAATACCAAATTATTAACAATTTATTTATAGAATTGAAAAATGTCAATTCCAATGGTTGTAATGTTGTAATAAACAATATACACCTTATTTTTTTTATTTTTTTCCAAAAATATTTAAAATTGAGTTAAATAAAGGACTTCAAAGTTTATTTTAGAGTAGAGATTCCATAACTACCCACAAACTAACCCAAACTAAAATTCCTCATAACTTTCATCTCATTAATCAAAATGGAATGATTCAAAGCTTACCACAAATATAAAAATTTAAAGAATCAATTCCAAATTTTTATTTTTTTTAAAAGTGATTTTCAAAGAAGTTTTTTTTTCTTGCCCAAGCTACTTGGATTGCCCACTGAACAGCGAAAATTACATATCATGCAATAACTTTTGAACATGTGGTCAAAAGTTATGAAAATTGTTGGGCCTTAAAGCTATTCCTCATCCCCATATTGTATGAAATTTTCAAAGAAAAACAAGAAAAACTATGTCTATAGTGACCTACTGAAAATCAGTATGCTACCAAAAAAATGTTGTTTGGATGTTTAGGGGTTAATATGCATGCAAGGAAATGGGCTCTGTGTTACATGCTTTAATTGTATTGTTAATGGTTCAAGGTAGTCGTTCATTACATGTGTTTTGGCCTACCGGAAGGGTCATTTCAGTTTAGTTCCCGCTATTAGGAACCAGCCAATACTATTGGAAAAAAATTAATTAATTTTAAACTTTTAAAAAAATTAAAAGATTTTAAAATAATAATCATTTTAAATTAAATAATAATAATATTAAAATAAGTTTAAAATAAAAAATAATTTTTTTTCTTTAATAATTAATTAATTAATAGATTTTTGTTAATAAGTAATAATATTTATTTATTTATTTATTTTAAAAAATTAATGCTTGCTGATGTAGCCGTCTCTCAGCAAGCTACATGGTGGAGATCCCAAAGCTTGGAAACACAGGGGAATGTAGAGGAACTTGCAGCCCTTAACACAAAATGAAACTCATTTTATGCATTTATTTGCTTTTGATGGCTAGCCAAACTCATTTGAATATATAGAGAGAGAATATCACCAAGCCACGACAAACTATAGTAACTTAATGCTCAAGGTCTCATAAAGTCTCTCTTTCTAATTACCAAAATTCTTCCAACACTAGCCCTTTATTAGTGAAGTTTTTGACACACCTCTTACTCATTTTCCACAATTTGATTTTGACATTAATTAATTAATAAAAAAAGAAGGTTGATTCATATTATAGTACTAGTAGTCTCCAAAGCAAGGCTATAATCTTCATCTTTATTTAATCATTAACAAATTCAATCATAGGATCCTTTAGCTAACTTGTTAGAATACACCCTCCTAAAATTTCAGAATAAGAAACCTTACCATTTGCAAGATCACATTTGATGCTTGGATTTCAAAAAGACTGAGTATTTTCAACTCTTTCCAAATGGTTAGGTTTTGTCTTTCAAACGTTTAATCCAAAAATATGTAGATCCTACAACTTGCAACTCTCCACAATATGTTGAAAAAATAAGTTGGAAATATGTACAAAAAATTAAACAAAAAATATTTCATATTTCATGCTTAAGAAAATAATAAGTAGAAAGACGTACATAATGATTTAAAATACTAAATTGTTAAGAATTTAGTTATGGAATTGAAATATGTCAATTCCAATGGTTGTAATGTTGTAACAAACAATCTGCATCATATGATTTTATTTTATTTGCAAAAATATTGAAAATTGAATTAACTAAAGGACTTCAAAGTTTATTTTAGAATAGAGATTCTACAATTGCCTACAAACTAAAACTCCTCATAACTTTCATCTTGTTAATCAAAATGGAATGATTCAAATCTTTCTATGTATATTATAAATCTAAAAAAACAATTTCAAAATTTTATTTCTTAAGAAAGTGATTTTCTCTTAGCTACTTGCCCTACTTGAGCTCTAAAAGAAACTACATATTTTTTATATAATAATCTTTTAACCATGTAGTCACATTTACGAATATTGTTGTGCTTTAGCTATTCCTCAACCATATGTTGTTTGAAAATTTCAAAGAATGAAAATGAAAATTCCATTTGTAAATGGATGATCCAAAACACTAAGTATGATCCAAAAAATGCTATTTGGTCTTTTAGGGGTTAAATATTTTTATCTAGTGGAAGTTCTACCCCAAGCAATTCTATTTTTCTAAACTAAATTATTCCAAATCAAGGAAGGTACCTATACCATAAATTTTCCAAATAGGTATTAATTTGAGCAAAGTTCCTATCATTGAACTTCCTAAAATTATCTTGGGCCTTGCTAAACCAAGGCTATCTAAAATTTTGTCAACTCAATTGTGCAATTTGAATCCTAGAAAAATGCAAAAATTTATTTTTTGCATTAGATGACAAAATTTGGAGCTTTTGAATTCATACTTGTAATCAAGGACCACAAATTTGTCACAAAAAGTTATAAACTACATAATTAACAACTCCAAAATAGGGGGTAGATTTTTACATTTATTTGTCTTGTAAAATTTTTAGAATTTTTACATCCCAAGTACCCTAAGACCAAATGTGGCTTGGTCCTAACCCGTCTTGATCAAAGTCAAAAGAGGATTCAAGATACGTTTTAACCTCTAAAGTCCTAGTCTCTCCTTGGCAGGCCCCTCAGGGCACAAAATGGATTTTGGGTAGGATCCTATAGCCTCAATATTCATCATGATTTTTTGAAACTTTTTGTGAAGATAGAAAAACATATTAGCTATTTGTGGATATAATTTTTATTTCAATCAGTGCCCAGGAGAAAAAGTTATAGTAGAAAAGGTCTTTTTTTTATGAGGTAGGCAAAAACCTTCTCACACAAAAAAAATAAAAATAAATAAATAAAATTGTTTCTTATATATTTTAATTTTATATGTATGAGAAGCTTTGATTCATTCCATTTGGATTTGTTATGTGAAAATTATGGACAATCTTATTTTTCAAGCAATTAGAGCATCTTTTTGAAAAAATAACTTTAGTTATAGGATTAATTTCTAAATGCTATTTTCACAATTTTCCATGATTTTTAAAGAATTTTTTAAAGAATGAAAATCTAATCTATTTTCTTTTTAAAAAAAATTCTAGACTTTCAACTCAATTCTTCAAAACAAAAAAAATTTAATTCAAAGTCTACAGTGCAAAAAATTCCCACAAATGGCAGTGAAAAGTCATCTAAAATTGCAGATTAGTGTTAAAAAAAATAACTTTGAATGCTAATATCTTCTAATCTATACTATCAAACTTTATGACATATTTACCACATAATCCGAGAGAAGTAAAGTACAGGATCCTACTGTCAGATTCTAATTTTTTTTTCTTGGATGAATGCAACAGAACTGGCAATTTTGAATCACTTTTGAAAGCAAAATGGCCTTGGGATTTTCAGGGACCAATGCATAGTTCGACATCTTATGAATAACCATGAAATCAATTCTCAATTTCTGAGATGTACATGATTGTATCCCAATTTGATTGGGTCAGGTATGGAAATGGGTCAAAATCATGTGTTGTTACCTAGAGTATTCTCAACCTTTGCTGCTGTTTTTTTGGTTGCCTTGGTGGCACAAACCTCATTCATTTGATGGCATTACTGCTGAACGAACTTGGACATACTGATATTAACTTTGTTATTGACCAATTGCAGAAGAATTCATAATTTGCACTTCAAGAGCATCCAATCAACTCCATCCCATGCTTTTTTTCAATCAAATGATTCTATACTGAATGCGCAATGTGAAGTCAAAAAGGATTCAAAATATTCATTTAAAATGCATAGTTTGGCACCTCATGAATAACTTACTATGAAATTGATTTTCATTTTTTAGAAGGCACTGTACCTTGTATCTAAAATTGATTGGCTTGGATATGGAAATGCACCCAACTTACGTGTTGTTACCTTACTTGACGTAGACGTATTCTCAACCTTATAGTTGAATGGTGGCTTTTTGGTTGGTGGCACAACCAAGGGCAAATCCTCATTGATGGGAAGCCATTCAAGAACAGATTGTGAAAATATTGTATTTCTTTGTCACTTTGGCATCAGCACACATTTGCTGTCAATAGCTTGGTCACCGAACTGTGGAAAGGGGAAAATGCAGACCTCACAAATGCTCTCTTAGACTAGGAAGTAAGGTAGGAGGTTCGAATGTTGGAGGGTCATTTAGAACCGCTCATGTAGACTCATCTATAATGGACTTGAGGTGGTCTTCAAATGGACCTTCTACTGTCATTGAATGGATCAATAAAAAAAATATTATTTATTGTCAGAGCCAATCATTTGCTTTGCTTTCCCCATTTCTCTCTAAAAACTGTAAGTGAACAATTTATAAAAGACCTATGGTCAGAAATAGGGACCTATGACTCATCTTGTTTGAAAATTCATAAGTAATTCAAAAATGCTTCAAAAAATACAAAACGACTTGGATTACAATCGGAATCTAATTTTCTTTGTCTAAAAAATGAGCTACAAATAATCCCATACAAGAAACGACATGAAAAAGGTGAACCAGCCCTTAAGTGCATGCTTTAAGAGCCTCCTACCTTATTCTTAGTAATCCCAGCTGCTGTACAGTGGGGTACAGTTCATTTGTGAATTTTTCAGTTAGTTTTCACTAGAACCTTAGAAAGCGCTAGTGTGCTCCAAAATGAACTGATTTTGAAACCGTGAATTGTGTTGGAATTGCAATGAACTTCAACTTCATAAGAAGTGAAAAATGAATAATTTAAAATCATACAACAATTTGGATTCCCTTTATATACTATCTACCATTTCATAGAGAACCTTTGAAGGATAGTCAAAGATTTTTTGAATTTGGGTGAAGAACAAGCAAGAAATCATACAAGCAATTTAAGTGGTATGGGAATATATATCTCTACAACAATTGTGAAGGTTCATTTCTTATATGTATCATTGAATACAAATTGTGATTTTCACAGATGTTGGCAACATTAGGCAAATAGTACATAGTGTATAGAAACCATCAAAATCTTTGTATGATTTTTAATTACATATGTGTGTTTGTAAAGACGATAAATTAGACTTCAATGTGATTCCAATGCAATTTGCAATTTGAATTTCTGTTCATTTTTTAGCACACCCGGGCCTCCCAAAGTTCTCCTAATCTCAAGCAAATCCAAAATTTGTAAATGAATTGTACCCCACTGTACAAACTTGGATATAATGTTAACCTTACTATTGACCAATTGCAAAAGAATTCATAATTTGCACTTCAAGAGTGTCCAATCAAATATGGTAGAACCACCCATTTTTTACTAGGGATCCATATCCAACTTGTAGGGTGCATCTATTTTCATCCAATTTGTTCTAGCCTTGCCAAGGCTAGAACAAATTTCCAACCAAAGTTTGAAATGTGATTTTTCCTCCTTTTCAAGGATGAGACTAGTAAGGTCATGACACACATCCCAAAGTAGTGAGCAAGAAAGTAGGAAATAGTGAGCGGAAAAGTAGTTTTTGAATGATCGAAATTGGAAGAGTCTATACATTGGGTTTGGGTTCCAAACCAACTTCTGGCTCCCAAACTCATAGTAATTTCAATTCAAGGCATAAAATTACCAAAAAATTTGCAATCTTTTTTATCTCTATCTTCCTACATGGTGGTAAATTTACATTACCTTATATTGCTCCAAAACATGTATAGAATTGCTTAAGTGGTTGACTATGAGTGGATCTACCATACTCCCGCCACCTCAAGCAATCAAAAGAAGATCATAAATTAGAAATAACAATAGAGACAAAGTGCCACTAACACACAAATTGACAAATAAGCATTGGTTTTATTGAGAAGGAAACTTTGGCCTCTCCTTGTGTTTAGATTAATTTGGTTCAGGAACAACTTAAAATTCAATACAATTGAAGCACCTAAAACTATCAAATTAAACAATTTAGCATAGTTGGAGGTACCTTTTCCTAAAAATAATATTTTTGTAGTATTAGCAATTGAAAATTATTGAAATTGTCATATATGTAGCTTTGAAACCAAAATTTGACAAAATATGAAGTCAACCAGTGGCATAGTTAACCCCTAAGCGCTCCAATGTCCAATTCTTGGACAATGACACTACAAGAAAATGGGAGTATAAATGACTTGTCCACAATGACTGCACCGACAACAATGACTTCAAAGTGACTGCAAAATGACTAATTTGCAGTCATTGTTGTCGGTGCAGTCATTGTGGACAAGTCATTTATACCCCCATTTTCTTGTAGTGTGAATAGATTCAAATTATTGGTTCTTTTTTATTCTCTTTGGATGAAAGTCATCCTAATTTGTGAAGATACTTTATCAAGTTGTTGTCTTATCTACTGGTTGGATTTGGTATTACTAGTGTACATATTTTCTAAAATTACAAATGTGGAAGAATGTCAAGTGGTTGACCAAGCGAAAATTGCATTGAATCTAGTTCAAAATTGGATTTGCAAAAATGAGGTCATAGATATAAAGAACAAAAGATTTCAAAAAATCACCATGTCAAGAGAACCTCATTTTAAATGCATTCCAACAAATTGTATTAAAAAAATGATAATATTTTGTTTGTAATCAAATTTAGAACCCTAACTTCCTTCTCATACAAAAGATGATTCTTTGTTTAAAGTCTAATATATTTTTGGATTTTCAACATTGTTGTGGTCTTGTGGACTTGTGTGGACCTATATGTAAGCTATTGTACCATGATATGGGTGCATCACACACTTCATCAATACCTCCATTTCCTACTTCCGAATGCAAAAAACATTGTAAGTTTTTTTTATCAACCCACGCAATGATGCAAAATTGTAGATTTGATGTCTTGGTGTATTACATAGTTGCATTAATTAGACAACACGGGCAGTTTTGTTAAAATGGCAAAATTTCGCACCTTTGGTTGTTTTTACAATTTAGACTAGGCAATTAAAAATGTACAATTGTCGGAGATTTTTGAAATCTAGACCTATCCTAGATGTCACTTTTACAGTTCAAATTGCGTGGTCTGAAAATGGTACATAGAATACCGCCATTTTATCAAAATTCCCCATCAACATACTCTAGCATTTGGGTTTCTATTTGTGTAAAGTTACTTACATAACGGTCCTTAAACATTATATCTAGCCCCTCTCCCCACGAAATTTTCTGGGTATTTTCAAAAATTGTAACCCTTAACCCATAAATGACGTGGAGGACGTTTTTCGGCCGATGAATGACAAAGAATCTCTCCGTGTAGAACATAAATGCAACTATTCATCCTCCAAAATTTGTGTGGAAAGGGTAGATCATCTACATTAGTTTGTCTTCCAATGAGTACTTTTTCATTTTTTTAAGCCAACAATTCACTCGGTGACAAAACAAATGATTTCCACGGTAACCAGCCCGGCGTTCCAGGGTTAAAGTAAGGACAGGTTACGATCGATACGGCTCTCACTGACTTCTAGCGTTTTTTCTGTGAACATTACTGCCTCTCGCCTTTTCTCAATACATTTTCGACAAGTTATTCACATTTCACTTCCTTTCTACTCTAAAGCACATCTTACTCGATACCTCGAACTCTTTTACAAAAGTGCTGTAGAGACTCAGAAAAATGGTCAAGAAACACAACCCAATTACCCAGTTTAACGAAATTGACGTTATAATTATGCCAAAGTTGGTCAGGAATGGGTCGTCGATCGGGTTCTTAATTTTACCCTAGCCTGGATCGTAGCTAGCTGTCTCACTCCCTTGTTTCGCACAATATTATTATGGAATATGTGTTTCTTTTCTTTTCATCTAGACAGTGCCTGGGTACGTAGGATGGTGAAGTTTGTGGTCTGTTTTCCTGTTATAAGTAGTGTTGCACTCGTTTTGCTGTATGTGAGTAATGTTGTTTGTCCACCAAATACGTACGGTAAGAACAAAACTATCCTGGATCGTAGCTGTCTCAATCCCTTGTTCGCACAATTGTGCAATGGTTCTTTTATGGTTGCGACTGCATGATCGATACAGAGCGACTCGCGGTCACAAACAGATCAAAACACCATTCTCGCTTCTCGGTAATATAATTAGTCTGGCAGTTCAGAGGTAACACATTCATTACCAATCTAAAACAGGAATTCATTTGCAAGAAAGATAGTCAATTTCGTTAAACTAGCACGATTCCAGCACCAAATTTGGGAAATCAGTACGTACATGACTTACGGTCTAAAGTCTGGATAGGTATACATTCATGCTTCGGAACGTGCGTTCGGAAAGGTGCTGAAGTATTGGAAATGGGCGTTCAAGATATTAATGCACATCGACTGAGTTCAAGTGCTTCGAGGTAACTCAATAGTTCAGTGTGGCAATTCCTGTATAATACGATTTAAGAAGAGCTAAATATTAAGCTCCATACTTCAAATTTGATAAATTATGATACTGTTATAATGAAGGCTTTATGAGAGGAGCTAGGGCTGAGATTTCTAACTTGAATCATGTCAATTGATGGAATGCTCCAGTAAGAGGTAGGTGGCGATTGGTCATGATTGAATAACTAATATACAAATCCTAAAGCACCAATAGTTGAATGTGGTGAATGTAATAATGATAACTAGTATTATTCACTGGGGGCTTTTTTGCAATTCCCTCTTACTTTCCCTTGTGTAAGGTAGGAGGCTCAAACTCCGTTCTGGCATTTAGAACCGCCCCTATAAATGGTACTCGAATGGGCTGGAGGTGGTTCTTGAATTGACCTTCATTGTCATTAAATGAATCAAGAAAAATACTATTTATTATTGCAAGAGCCAATTAGTTTCCTTTCTTTTCCCATTTCTATTTAGAAGTCGCAGTGAACACTTTATGAAAGACCTAGGATCACAAATAGGGACCTATGACACATCTTGTTTGAAAATTCATAACTAATTTAAAAATGATCCAAAAAATATGAAATAACTTGGGTTAGATGCCAATTCTTCTTTCCTTTCAAGGAAAATTTATTCAAAAATATTTTGAGCAGTTTCACCTGCCCAAAATTCAGTTCCAGTGCTTACATGGTCGGTTTATGTCTTTATGAACCGACTACCTTATATGACAATCTGAATGATGACCTTTCCATGTATCACACACAAGATCTTTTAGGAAGATACTTAAAAAATTAAAAAATCTAATAATTAAAAAGAATAAAAATCCCTATGGGATCTGATTTGATTGACTCCTTCCTTTTGATAAAATTCTCTTACTATAAGTTCTTAGTATGACTTTTGACTTTCTGAGTGCCCCAAATCATTATGATGATTTAAAAACATGCCATTTTAATATTCTCAATATCTTCATGTAAGATATTAATTCATACATGGGGGATTTTGTTAAATGGCGTTATTATGTGTGCCATTTTCAGATTGCCCAGTCTGAACTCTAAAAGTGACATCTAGGACAGGTATAGATTTGAGAAATCTTAGAAAAATATAGATTTCAGAAATTTAAGATATGAATAGATTTTAGACCGTCTGGTCTGAACTGTGAAAGTGCCATCTATGATGTATATAGATTTCAGACATCTAGGAATGATATAGACTTAAAAAATCTAGGAGAGTTTTACATTACAGACCGCCCAGTCTGAACTATGAAAACTGCCAAAGTTGCGGAATTTCGCCAATTTAACGAAACTGCCCATAAGTTACATGCAGTAATCGAGTTCAAGTCCTGCCAGTTAACTCAGCAGGACTCCAGAGATTCCAGTTGTGTATATAAGACGTACACCCACACTCCAGGCATCCACAATCAGATATACATTGTTGTATTCACTCCCATTCAATTTGAAGAAAACCATTGTGCGGATCGAGGATCCGGGTGTGCAAACCATGGCAATGCTGTGGTCAGTAGAAGTCAGGAACGCCATGCTCGCAGTAGTGGTGGCGACCGGGATTGTGTATTCCGCCTTCAAGTTTGTGAGAGCTGCACTGTGGGAGCCGCTGCGACTGCGTCGCATCATGACCAAGCAAGGCGTGCGCGGACCTCCGTTCAAGTTCCTGCTGGGCCACTACATGGACATGGTGAAATACTCCGAGTCGTTTCCTGAAACTCTTCCCATGGATGACTTCGCCAAACTCTCGCCCACAGTCACGCCGCAGTATCCCATGTATTTTCCGAAATACGGTACGCTTCTTCTCGACGTCGTATATCGCGGAATTGGAAAGTGAATGAACCTTGAAGTCAACTATTTAATTTACATTTCGTATTAATGCTCTGTCTATCCTTCTGTCGATCTGACTAGCTAGCTTGGTGACTCCAATCTGGAGTCTGGGACTCTCACTGGGTGTGGAAAACAGTGCAAGCATGCTGACATGCTGAACCACGTACGCGAGTGCATGGTGAAGTATGTACACTTTCTACATGAAGATATCAGTCACCTCCGGAGATTGAAATAATAATCTTCGGGAGGATGCTACGACAAGTACGATTAGGATATTAATTAATCTCATGGTTCAATCGTCAAGTTCGTCAATTTCGCTCGATTTTGGTTGCAAAACTTGTGGCATACATACACTTACACAGAGCCCCAGAAATTAGGACAAGTCCTGAAAGATGCCAAATTAAGGAGTGCCAATTCAAGGAAATTAACGGCTAAGTTCGAGCTTACGCAGGACTTATTTGGGATTTAACCGAGTCAGTGGTAGAATAATTAGCTAGAATAATTTGCCGGGGAGAGGGTACGGTATCAGTGGCTTATGATCCATCGCTTCTTCACCTCACCCGTGCGCCACCTGAAGCTGATTCGACGTACGCCAACATAACTCATTGAAATTATTCTGTAAGTCGATCTAATTTGTTACCTTAATGCATACATAGATAACTAAACTCATGCAATCATTGCTTGCACTGCAGGCAACATGTTTCTGTACTGGTGGGCAACGGAGACGAAACTGGTGGTGCGAGACCCGGAGATTGTGAAGGAATTGATGCTCAACAATCACGACTCCTTGGTGAGGGCGAAATTGGAAAATATGCTCATCCAGCAAGTTGTGGGCAAAGGATTGATGAATCAAGAGGGTGAGAAATGGAGGTCCGAGAGGCGCACAGTCAGTCCGGCCTTCCACCAGGATGCGCTCAAGGTACGTACGAAAATTAAGGTGCTGGCACCTTAAACATTTTGTTCGACCGGAATCATTACCAAATTGTAGTCGTGAAAACACGTCCCAGGCAGAGTCTGAGTTTTCTGTTACTTTGATCGAGAATTAATCTGCAAGTTATTAATTAATATCCAAAGCAACACTTGAAATTGTGGTAGTAGAGTTGCGGTAGGAATTAGAGCTCAATTTTTTTTGCGTTGAGATTATGTCATTTCAGTCGTTGCTAAAGCAAGCCAATTAAGGAAGAACAACTGCAAGATAGTATCTGCCACAGACTTCGCTGCCGAGACTCCATAGATCTTTACCAGGGTTGTAACTAGCGTTTCAACACGGCAATGGTGTGCAGACCATGGTCGAAGCGATGGTGCAAGGAGCGACATCAGAGATACAAATTTGGGAGAAAAAGGTAGCTGAAGCAGACGGCGAGGTGGAAATCGACGTGGAGATAGGTGTTCATAAAATCTCCGGAAGAATTATCTCGCGGGCGGCTTTCAGTGATGATTTCGAAATAGGGGAGCAAATCTTCAAGTTTCAGAGAATCATTGCAAAAGAGGCCATGCAAATGTACCGGACCACAGGATTCTGGCTCATCCCCGGCTACAGGTAATTGCGTCTTCTCCTCTACAGTTTCGTGCAAATGAATTTCCAAGTCCTCGATTTGAAACAAACTATATACTTCCAAGCTCTTTCTGTTCTTTACGGGTCGGGTCTGACATGCATTCGGTGATAATATGTAACAGAAACTTGCCTACACAAGGAAACCGGTTGATGAATCTGTATAGTTCCAAAGTGGATGCTCTTCTGCATGACATTATCAACGGCCGTCTAGAAGCTGTGCGAAAAGGGGAAATGAGCGATTCCGGTAACAATGACATTTTGGGTCGCACGCTTGCCGCTGCAACAGATGGGTGGGATGAAAGGGCGCAAGAGTTCAACATGGCGTCGGTGCTTAATCATTTCAAGCTCCTCTACTTCGGAGGTCAAGACACAGTTTCGAATGCTTTGACATTTGCGATGCTAATGTTGGCGTTGCATCCTGAATGGCAAGAGCGTGCGCGTTCGGAGGTCTTGGAGATGTTGGGCGAGGAACGGAGCTGGAGTGCCAGTGCTTTGTCCCGCCTCAAAGTGGTAAGTAAATTTTCACTCTCTGCTATCAGGAAATTAGGATACCCTTTGTAGTCCCTCTCACAACTTTGTCTCAAATCTACCTCCTCCTAACATTTCACTACTCAAACTTTTGACACACACATAGAGGAGATGCAATCTTATCCTATATCTTATATAGTAAATACAAAGAGGTCATGTTTTCATCCTTACAAATTTTCAATTAAATTTTGAAAGAACTATTGAATTTTAATGAGTTCTAGAGAAAAAACTAATTTTTTCTAATGCAATGGGGAGTTGTTGCAAATGTTACAATGATTTATACTACTAGTTGAGTAATTAATTAAGAAAGGTAAATCAAGCACATTGTACCTAAAACTATGTGTATTTATTTACAATCTATGGCACCAAAGAAGTACAATAATAGACAATTTTGCTAAAATGGTGCCATTCCGCTACTTTGGCAATTTTTATGGTTCGAACCATGCAGTCTAAAAGGTACAACCATCTTAGATGTTTGAAATCTATACCTTTCCTAGATGTCTAAAATCTATTCCTATCCTAAATGTCACTTTTATAGTTCAGACTAAGTAGTCTAAAATCTATCCCAATCTTAGATTTCTGAAATCTATTTGAATCGAAGATTTCTAAAATCTATACCTATCTTAGATGTCACTTTTAGAGTTTAGACTAAGCGGTTTGAAAATGCCATTTTAATGAAATTGCCCATAATAGAAATGAGGAACAACTTATTTGGTAGATGTTCATGAAGCAACTTGTTTAGATGATTTTCTAAATTCTTAAAACCATAATGAAGATTTGATTGTAAATACTCAAAGGTTTATACCTTTACCTACTTAATTTATACTTTGTGAAACCTAGTTAAAGAAATTCAATCTAGACAATGAATTAAAAATCCTTCTTATACACACTGCAAAAAATTGTTCACAATATCATAGCATTGCCCAACACTCCCTTACAAAACCACTAGTACCTCCATGAGATTGCTAATGAATTCATTTTTTACAAAAGAAGGGTCATAAATTGTATATTATTGTCTCTCTTCTATTGTACTATTTACTTTGAATTTTAAAATAGTTTGGTTCTTCATTTTCTATCCAAAAATAAAGTACACTCTATATAAAATGAATTTTACTTGAAAATACAATAGCCTGAGTCAAATATAATAGTATGGATTGTAACTTAGACCACCAAACTTACCTATGTTTATACAGGCAATTTTGGAATCCAAATGGTTTCATGATTTTCCATTAGGATTTCTTTGTTGTAAAATGTTAGGGTTTTACAATGAGGCAGGGAGTTTGGAGCTTCTTGATGTTTCTCCTTTAGTGATTAATTGATGAAGTTTAACATTGAGAGTTTCTTTTCAAACATGGTGTGCAGGTAGGAATGATATGGAATGAAACCCTACGACTATTTCCACCTCTCATTTCAGTGACAAGAGTAGTAACAAAGGATGTGCAATTGAAAGGATTGTTTTTGCCAAAGGGCATAACAATTGAATGTGCAGTGACAGCCATTCACCAAGACAAAGTCTATTGGGGAGCTGATGTGGGAGAGTTCAATCCAGGGAGATTTGCCAATGGAGTATTAAAGGCTTGCTCACATCCACAAGCGTTTATCCCTTTTGGGTTGGGTCCAAGGACTTGCCTTGGAAACAACTTTTCAAATATGGAAGTGAAGATTGTGTTGGCCATGGTGCTTCGACGGTTTCAATTGTTGCCTTCTCCGAAGTACAAGCACCATCCCATCTTAATTTTGATGCAATCACCAAAGTTTGGCATGCCCATTATTCTAAAAGCTTTATAAACTAAAGGATTATTTGGTTGTAGCTACAAATTTATAAAGCATTAGTTATTAATCTTAGTAGAGCTTGAAATGGTATAGTTGAATTGCCAAATGGAGTCATGCATTCACCACTATTGACTTGGCTTTGAATTGCGTTTTTTTTTTCTAATTTGTGTACATAGAATGGGTTGGGCAATTCTAATGTGTACCTTCATTCAATATTCATGTACATAAATATCTCTTATATTAAACAAAAAAGTGTCATGATTGTATTTGTCACATTTTCTTCTAAACAAATGGTTACGTTTTCATGGGAAATTTTGTTAAAATGGCAGTCTTCCATACACCTTTTTTCCATTCATTTCCTTCTTTACACTAGCTAGTAGAAAATCAGGCCCAATCTGTTGTTTTGGTCATGTTGATCATCAACAAATTTCTGTTGACCAACGGAAATTTGTTGATGATCAACGCGACCAAAACAACAGATTGGGCCTGATTTTCTACTAGTGTATTAGCTCTAAAATCTAGGGATTGGTATAGATTTCAGAATTCATGGCCTAAATGTAAAAGTGCCAAGTTTATGGAATACAATTATTCTATCAAAATTTTGTCTTTTCATCTTTACATATTTTCATTCAATTGAGAAGTATTATAATTGAGAATTAAATTTAGTTTGGGGCTTTGGGCAAACTATAGAAAATACTCTACAAATGAGTATTATTGCAAGTTTTGCAACAATTGAACTATCTACTAACTCTCATTCATAGCACATTTGGCAAAAATTAATTAAAAAATTTAAAGCCTAAAAATTGCCAAATTACAAGAAAATTCATAAGAACATTAGGACTAAAATTAAACAAACTATCAATGAGCATGAGTATGTTTGTTAATGGAGATTCAATGTAAGATTGAAGCAACCTCTAGCAGTTCCTTATAAATCTCCTGCTAGGTATCAACGATGGTCGCCACTTTGAACTTCTTTTGTGGTAATTTTGTTTAAATTTCCAAGTATTACTAAAATAGAATAAATCAAATTTAGTGTTATTGACCTTCTTTTTGTACTTTAAATAAATGTTTGGCACTTGAGTGCCGAACTTACTATAAACGTACAATAGTATATATGTATCTACATACCATTTGTAGTGATAGATGTTTAAGCTCCTTTCTTATATAGACTTGTCCTACAATTCACATGATCATACACTAGTACAAAACGCAGGAATTTTGATAGAATTCTGTTGATTTGGTCGCGTTGTTCCAGTCACTCTTTTGTTGATTTCAACAAAAATCTATAATTTTCAACAGATTTCTATTGGAATCAACATAACAGTGACCGAGACAACGCGACCAAATCAACAGAATTCTGTCAAAATTCCTGCGTTTTCTACTAGTAGTACTAGCTTTTTAATTTCCACTTCATCTATTTGTTAAAAATTTTACATCTAGCAACTTTTGAATATTTCATCTTACCTATTTATTAAAAGAAACCTTTTTCTTTTAGTTGGTGAAATGAATATGAGACAAAGCAATAAATTAAAGTGTCAACATGTCGCAGCACAGGGCAAGCAATCTCCCCGTTATACTCCCCAAAACCACTCTAGAGCATAACAAAAGTGACTCTAAAGATTGAACCCATGAGATTTTGTGAAGTATCTACCCTACTTATGATTCTAAGCTCAGTCAGTCTCCAAACTCCACCTTTCCGGTCCTAATACTGCAATCGGAAACAACACGAACAACATAAATTAGAACCAGACTCCCTTCACTTTCCGGTCCAGGACACTATCCGGTCTGTCAAACTACAACAATACCAGGGACCTATAACTTCCGGTCCTGAGATACCGTTCTTAGACTAATCTGTTCCGGTCTATCCTCACTCAATACAACCCCCTATCTAGTTTAGTTTTACCTCTGTTTTACCATCAGAGGGTTCGCCACTTAGTTTTGAGAGTGGCAGGCCTGCCGCTCCTTCCGTGACTTATAGTGGCTGAAGACCTACTATCCTATCCTTCAATCTCCTACTCTAATATGAATCCAGTTTGATCCTTCATAGTAGCCCAAATGACAATCCAGATTACAAGTTACACAAAGACCCCCCGTACGATCCGCTCATACTACACCGACCTTGATATTAAGTTCTATCCATGCGAAGTCAGGTAATTACAAGTGTACCCGTCTGTTCCAATGACAACTAAAGCCTTTCCGTTTGCCAAATAAGACAGTGAGATCTCACAGAAGTTTGGACACTCAATTGGATTTCCCACCCAGGAGTTCTAGCGCAACTAAGGAATCCCTCCCTATCCGCCTAGCCTAGCAACGGCTCTTTCACCCGGAATACTTTACCTTAGAAGCGCTGAGGAACTGGAATCCACTTCTAACTCTTACTACCCACTCACGTACACTTAGATTCAAACCACAACACCAAAGGGAGAAGATTACTCAAAAAAACACATGTACACTCTTAACTCTTCACCACACATCCCTGCCAAAAACTAGAAAGATGCATAAAGAAGAGCAAATAGAATACACAACGAAATTTCAGAAAAGATCATCTCCCTTCTCCTTTGCAGAGAATGATTTTATATACATTTGAAAATTGTACAAAGGCAAAAAGTGCCCCTGAAAGTCCGCGCGGAACTTTCGGCTCATTCCTAACTATCTGGCCATCCAGTCCGGTCCTATTTATACTTTACAAAATACAGTGTTTCCTAACTACTCCGCAATTCCTACATTTAGCGTGGGACTTCCGGGTTCCTCCCTTAGTTGGTTGAACACCTCAGATAGATCTCGATTCCGCTCTCCCGTTGCATGATCTGAACTTTTGGGTTCCGTCTCTAGATCAATCAATTGTTCTATCGGTCTAGTCTGTGTGGTACTCCGTTCATTCTTCTTGGATTGGGGAGTAAAATTCTTCCCTTCTTTGGTTTCTGTTCCTTTCGGGAACAACTCTAGTAAAGAAATGTCGGAGAGGTGGATCAAAGATCTGGTTAGCCTCTGGCTGCACTCCTCCATTTGGTCGGCAGCCTCCCGTACTCCTGCCATTGCTATCTCCACCTAGTCGGTGAAGTTTGTCAAAATCCGTGCCATCCGGGAACCGGATGGTTTCTTGTCCTAGAGCCATCCTTCATCGAACAGTTTGGCCTTGGCAACTATCGATCCGGTTTCTCCAAAAGTTGCCTTCACTTGTTTTGCGACCTTCTGTATTTCTGCTGCCATATCCCGTGTGGCGGCTATATCCTCCTTGAGGGTAAGATTCTCCGCTCTCAAGGAATTGGCTTCCTCCTGAAGTCGTTGGATCTCTGCCTCCATTTTCCGGTTCTCCTCCGGATTGGAGATGTAGTCTGCGACTCGTCTTGGACCGGTGCTGCTCCCACCATCTTTGCAATTGTTGCAAGACTGATTTGCTTGCATTCTTAATCTCCTTGAATGTTGGAAAGGATGGAGATGAGGTTGTCGAACGGATCCTCAGATTCCATCTCTTCTGAGTCCGTCTTCTCGACTTCCAGTCTCTTCTCCAGAGCGGATTTGTCTATTGGAGGTGTCCCCCTCCTATGTGGTGGTGTCGTCTTGTGCCTTTTGAACAACCTGGCACCCTCCTCCTTGTCCTCTTCTTCCGTCTCCAGATCGGATCCGGATCCTTCTTCTTCCTCCTCATCAGTCTTCGACTCTCTGTATTTTAGGATAGTTTCTGATTGGTGTAGCCCTACTCTTTCCCACCCTACCTACCAGTTGGAATACTAGATCAAAAATGATCCGGGCCCAATCCGTTTTCCGGTCTCCGCTCAGAGCACCGAAAATCGTGTTACCAAGGGTGATAGTGACCCTTATTGGCTTCTCCAGGTGGAGGATCGAAATTAGGAACTTTAATAAGTTTCGGTTCCGCTCATCCTCGCAATCTTCTATTGCGTAACCGTTTTTCGGGTTTACCGGTCCCCGAAACTTTCCTTTGATGTACTCATCTTTCCGGCTCGCCATCCCCAAGCTTGCTATCCGGAAGTTTGACACTACCCGAAACATGTCTTCCTTTCAGCAAGACGGACTCCCCTGGACCGTGTTGTCAAACTGGTTTGACAACTTTCCAATCAACTCCCTCACCATCCGATCCTCCTTGAATCCTCAGGGTTTGTCTGCCAATCCTAGGCAACCTATGGCGGTGAGATCATCCATCAACTGGCTCTGTTCCGGTTTCGTGGAGGGAATAACTAAAACTACTTTCCGGAGCTTCACCTCGTTGGCACTGGAAGGTCTGCTTCTTCTCAATTGAGGCATGGGCACGGCTTGGTCACTCGGATACCTTTCCGATTCTACCTTACTTTTCTCTCCTAGCCGCACGTCCCGTTCCTCACTATCTCTCTTCCGATCTCAACCGGAACACCCTAAATCCTTGCAATGCACAAAAATTACACACACATCCGTGCCAGCAAGTATTCTGTACTTTGCACACACAAAGATAGCACAGCGCTGAGGAAGAAAACGTAATACTTGCAAAAGAACGTCTCAGCTAGCAAGGTGGTAAATGGGATCCTATGGACTGGCCATCCTTTACATAGTTAAAGGAGACCCCTAAGTCATCATGACTCAATCCGTTCTGACCTAATCCAGTCCTCAACCTATCTGCTCAAAACCTAATCCGCTCATGACAGAATCCGGACATACTTATTCTGGTTATAACCTATTCCGGCCAGATTTCGTTTCCGTGTTTGAAATGGATTAATCCGGTTTGGATACTACTTCACTTCTTTGGCTTATTTCTGGTTGTACCTTATCCCTAAACCGGGTTATGATTCCTAGTAAAGAATTCTAATCCAACTTTTGGATAATTCACAGAAAACCAAAAAATTAGGTTCGCGACACTACAAAATGTTCATCTACATAATATCGAAAGATTTTCCAATGAATAGTACCTTGGCATAGTCCAAAATTTGCCCTAAAGTCCAAAAGTAGTTAAATATGGCATTATTACATAGATTTAAAGAGAGATTGTTTCAAAATGTGTATTGTATGTCTTCGACATGCATCCCAAGTATGCTTGTTTTGTATTAGGCTATGAGGCTATCAATACACAAACATATTTGAGGTTGGTAATATTATAGTTCAAAAAAGAGACATTAACTAAGTGCAAAATAATATAAAATATGTATACAATTGTAGGAGTAGAGTTCCTTTAGCAACCTTTTGCTCCCATTATTTTTTTCTTATAAAAAATTGGCTAAAGTCTCCCTCTTAGATCAAGTTCAAATTAGAATGTCTAGTATTACTAGACAAGATTTAGAGCAATTTCATTGTCCAAAGATTGGGTTTCATCTGCTAGACTACTAGGGCATTCACACCAAAACAAATGGCCACTTGAAGTAGTACCATGTCATCACCTACTCCTGCTAAAACTCAAGATGAAGCCATAGTTGTAGTGGAAAAGTTTGGGATCAAGTTGGGAGGTGATTCCAAATTTTATCCAATGGACAAAACAGGTTTGTTCAAGAAGAAAGGAGTGTAAAGGAGCTTCCATGGAACAATAAATAATGCAACTTACTTCAAAGGAGCTTTTACAAATATAATTCCATGGGATATCCAATTCCTAATGTGAAGCAATGCATTGGATAGACAAGATCCATGATGACATGGCAATTTTCCTCCACACCAAGGTGGATAGAAGTAGTTGACTAAGTGTTTTGTCCACTACTACTCGACATCCCAATTTGAACTAGGCCTTAACAAGGTCACATAGCTTAGTAACACTCAAATTTGGCTTTCAAGCTATGGCATGGAATTCAAAGTGAACATAACCATAATTCACCAAATTTCACCAAACTCAAAAGAAATTGGAGTTATTTTTCTCCGGGTTTTTTCTCAAACTTGAATTAACCAAAATACATATGAAAAATTGTTTGATTTGTTGTTGTATTGCAAAAAGTTGTTCAACATCTTTTTGATCTCATTAGTCTACATATGTGCAACGCCCTAAGTGACAACAATGAGTCACGATTAGAGTTTGTAACTAGAATTTGAACATAGCTATGGTGCAAGGAACAACATTAGAGATATGAATTTGGGAGCAAAAGGTAGCTGAAGCATGTGGCAAGGTGGAAATCAACGTGCAGCTAGGTCTTCACAAAATCTCTGGAATTATCTTGTGGGTGGCTAGCTTTCAGTGATGATTTCGAAAAGGGGTGCAGATCAACAAGTTTCAAACACTTCTTGCAAATGAGCTCAAGAAAATGTTCCAGAACACAGCGTATTAACTCATTACCGACTACATGTAATTGCATCTTCTCTACTACAATTTGGTGGAGTGAAATTCCAAAGCATGATTTGAAACAAATTATTTACATCCAAGTTCTATTTGTTCTTTTAGGCGCTAACATGCATTCGGTGATTCGTAATAGAAATTTGCCTACAGAAGGAAACCAATTCATGAATTTGTGTAGTTCCAAAATAGAAGCTCTATTCCATATATGACATTGTCAATGGCTAGCAAAAAGCTAAGCGGAAAAGGGAGGAGCTTGCAATTACAGCAACAGATGTCTAGGATGAAAATTCATGAGCAAGAGTTCACCGTGGCTTCTGTGTTTAACAATTGCAAGCTCCTCCATTTTGTAGGCAAAGACACAGTTTTGAATGTTTCGGCCTTTGCAATGCTAAAAATGGCATTGCATCTTGAATGGCAAGAGCATATACACTCAGAGGTCTTAGAGGTTTAATTTGGGTGAGGAATGGATTGAGCTAGAGTACAAATGTGGTGTTTCACCTCAATTGAAAGTGGTAATTACGCTCAATCATTCTCAACTTTATGAATCCATTATCTTTCATACTAAGTGCACAATGTCATCACCCATTATCACAATGGTCACACACTAGTAGAAAAAAAGTGTCCAAATTAACAAAACATCAACAAATTTTTGTTGAATTGGGTAATGTCACTAATGTGTTGTCTGTTTTTACAGTTTTTGTTGATTTGGGCACAAGTTAACAAAATGGTTGTTAATTTGAATAGTGCAAGTCCAAATCAACAAAAAAATCAGCACTTTTTTGTTCACTTTAACACAAAGTGTCAAATAAATTTTCTATGTACAATGAAACTTTAATTTTTTAAATCAGCAAACTTCAGGGTCCATTTAGGCATAGTAAAACACATTTTTTCAATCAAAATCAAGCTAAATTTCACCTACAAAAATCCGTTTGTGATTTCAACTCTCTAATAAAAAGTTATAGACAAAGTTCAGAGAGGGGTTGGAATGGACATTTTCTTTGGCATTTTTTAACATCCTCTCTGAATTTTGTCCATAACTTTTAATTGGAGACTCTAAATCACAAACGGATTTTTGGAGGTGAAATTTAACTTAATTTTAAATCTTTCTTTAGTTCAAAGTTTTTTCAAGAAAGGTGTTTTACTATGCCTAAATGAACCCTAAAGTCTGCTGAATTCACCAAACAAATGAAAAAATCTAGAACAAAATTAATAAATAACTTTGTAATCTACATGTGCACACATATATGTGTGGATGTTATTTTTTCATAGTCCATGTTATTTTTTCATAGTAAAAGCACTCTTAAGAAAGCTTAGGCATTTAGGGGTTAAATCATCATAGTTGGAATTCTATTTACAATAAAAATTTATTTTTTTAACTCAATCATTTAAAATTCGGTATTTTTCAAAATCAGCAGACCTCAAATGTCATTTTGTCATAGTATAAGAAACTTTTTCAGAAAACTTTAAACTAAAAGAAGTTGATAAATTAATTTATCTTTCATCTCCAAAATTCCGTTTACAATTTCGAGTGTCCAATAAAAAGTTATGGATAAAATTCAAAGAGGGGTTGGAATTAACAATTTCTTATACACTTTTAAACACCCTCTCTGAATTTTGTCTATAACTTTTGATTGGAGACTTGAAATTACAAACGGATTTTTAGAGATGAAAGTTCGCTTGATTTCTCAACTTTTGTTAGTTCAAAGTTTTTTGAAAAAAAGTGTTTTACCATGACTAAATGGACCCTGAAGTCTTCTGATATCACCAAGTAAATGAAAAAATTTAAACAAAACTATATAAATCACATTGTAATCACTTTGTGTACACATGGGTGGGTGAATGGTGTGTTGGTGGATGGCCTTGGCCTACTACCCAAGGGGTGAGGGGTTCAAACCCCATTGCCACCCCTTTGATAGTGGCCACGTGGGTTGGTGGGTTGCCATGTACGATGGATTGCCATGTGGCCTTTTAAAGTCTATGTGGCAGTTTCCACATGGCGAATGGTGATTGGGCAATTTGTGCCAAAAAAATATATATATATATATTTTTTTTTATAAATTTGGGTGACCAAATCAACAAAAAAATCAACACTTTTTTGTTAAAAAACTATCCAAATTAACAAAGAAAATCAACACTTTTCTCTTAAATTTTTGTTAATTTGGTCACTGAATTTTCTATTAGTGACATTTTCTCTTCTTTCAAACTTTCATTCTAATTGTGACAACACTTTTGAGTTTGAAATCTGGTATTGGGAAACAAAAAAAAGTACTATGACTCTTTTTTCTTATGCAATGGAGGAGGGGGTGCAAAATTTGCATTGGTTGTATTATTAATGATAAGTTCTAAAGGTGATTAGAGGTAAGTAAATCCATTATGCACCTTCACTTTTCTAATTTTGTCCCCTCTCTATATTTGTCCAATTGAAATGTTGGATAGGTGTAGATAGAGAACACAATTAAGAATGGGTTTAGAATGGGTGTATATATTGTAGAAAGTAGGAATTTAGTATTGGGCAAACTATCCTCTCCAATGTTTGTTTTTTCACCCTTGTGAAAAAACAATGGAATTTATTAATTACCATTAATGATAAAATTTGGAAATAATTTGGAATTCATTTTTTGGAATCAAAGACTTTGAAAAAGAATCATTGCAAAAAACACTTGTCTCAAAAGGGCCTATTTCAATGAGAACTGTGAATTATGGAGTAAATTTTTTTAAATGAAATAAAATATTGATAATTTGTAAAGCATTCAAAATAATAAGTGTGTAAAAATTTAGGATTAGAAAAATTTATCACAAAAATTTATGCACAAAAAAGAGCGATGGAAAATGCCAAGAAAATAGATACTTTGGAATTTGATTTTTAGAAAATAGTTCAAAAAAATATACTAAAAATTGGTCATTTTTTCTAACTTGAAGATGCTCCTTTTCAATTACTATTTTGTATCTTTGGAAAAAAAAATTGTGTTCTATGCACTTGCACTTTGAATACATGTAGAAGGTTGAAACTTTATTATTTTTAGAAAAATATTTTTGTAGACTTGTGTAACTTTAGAAGAAGTCCTTGTATCCCAATTTTGACCTTCAAATTTGCAAACATGCAATTGGGGGGTAGTTCCAAAATGATAAACTAATTTTAAATTTTAAAAAAATAAAAAATTATTCAATGTCTAAAACTATGAGAGGTACCTTCATAGAAAATTTCATAGTATAGACAAATGTTTCTTGCAATGACCCAATAGTTAGAAAATTTCTTATACAAAATTAATGACTTTCAAATTATATTGTAATTGATACTAAATAATGGCAATGGTATGTCTTGGGTGTTTCTTCAACTTGAATGGTTTTGGGGGAATCTATCTTAAACATCATGGCAATTTGACATTAGCAATTAATTGAAGTAATTAAGCACACCCCACCTAAAACTACATAAATTTATATTTAAGGTCTATAGTACTATGAATATTTTCACCTACTTAGAAAATTTTGCTATGCTTTATCTTTCTAGGGTACAATCTTTTTAAAGGTGTATACATTGTCCATATTTTTATTTATTTATTCATAATTTTAAAGTACTCCCAAAACAAGTACAACGACCTTAATAGATGCTTATAAAACAATATATTTAGATAGTTTTCATAAGTTTTTTGCAGCATGATGAAAATTTATTGAAACTATTGAAAGATGTATAACATTCCTTTCTACTAAATTTACATTTTGTGAGCCTTAGGTTGTTGAATTAAATTGTAGGTACAAAATATAAATCCATCTCATACTAAAAAACTATTCATAATATCAAAACATTGCCTAATATTCCTATAGAAGACTGCCACTTCAGTTGCATGTTGCCCTTAATGGATTCATTTTTTGCTAAAAAAGGTTAGCAATTAATTACACATGATTGACACCCTTTTACTATTCCCTATCCATTTAAAAATATTTTGGTCCTTCGTTTTCTATCCCAAAATTAGAGGGAAATTTTTTAATTTAAATTCACTTAAAAAACATCACCAACCATATATAATGTTAAGGATTATAATATAGACCCCAAAATTTACCTAATGTGGTAGCGGAGGTCCATAAAACACTTGCGCTCTAAAACGGCGTTCACAAATATACAAATAGTGTACATTTGAAGAGTTGGATGCTTTTAGTGACCCCTTGTTTCAACTTCAAAATTCATAACTAATTCCACAAAGCTCCAAAAAATATGAAGGAACTTGGGTTATGTGCCAATTCCATTTGTCTTCCAAGGAAAATTCACTGAAAAATATTTCAAAGGAGTCTAATCTTCCCAAATTAATTTCAGGCGCTTTATTGATCTCCCACTACTGCAATCAAATATTTCTGAGCTTAAACTGTCCGAGTATATTACATAAAAGCAATCGTGGAACCCGAACGGTCTCTGCGGGAATTCTCTTCATTAGGTTTTTTTTTAGGGTTTAGGGTGAGAGCTCGGAGTTCGGAGTTGCTATTCGGTGATTGATTGTGTTAACATCCAGTGTTCCATCTTGGATATGGCGTGCAGTTGGGTATGGTGTCCAATGAAATCTTGCGTTTATTTCTCCCTGCTATTTCTATAACAAGAGTGTCAGCGAAGGATTTGCAGCTGAAAGGACTGTTTGTGCCGAAGGGCATGACGATCGAATGTGCAATGGCAGCCATTCACGAAGACGAAGAGTACTGAGGAGTCGACGTGGGAGAGTTCAATCCGGCCGGGAAGATTTGTCACTGGAGTGTCGGAGGCTTGCTTGCACCGACAAGCGTTTCCCTTTCGGGCTGGGCCCGAGGACTTGAGTGGGTAATCATATGGCAGCCATGGAAGCCGGGCTCGTGTTCACCATGGTGCTTCGACGGTTTCGGCTGTTGCCTTCTCCGGAGTACAAGCACGCACCGTCCCACCCTAACCTTGATACAGAAGTCTAAGTTCGGCTTGCCCATCATTCTAAAAGCTTTGTAGAGCGATTCTCTGGTTGCAGCTGTAGACTTAATTAAAAGGCGTTTGTTATTCCATGGAGCTAGGAATGGTGTAGGTGTGAAGTGGAGTCTGGCAGTCATCGCAATAATTGATCTGGCTCTGAATTGTGTGTTCTGGCATTTCCAATCTGCGTAACGAGGGTTTGACGAATTGTGATGGGTGCCGTCAGTGGACATGCCTATACATGTAGACCCTTTGCACTGATCGATGTACTTGCCGCTATGCCACCATATACTTATAATCAAGCTGGTTACTTTGTTCTTTACGACGCACCAACGTCGACCAGTGCTGAATCGACCTACCCGACACTGGGTACTGGTCACTGACTTAATTAATTGCACCCTTTCTCGTGGCGTCGATCCGTCTTCCCACGGTCTTGTTTTGATTCCGTTTTGTCATGCGTGAGTGCAAAGTTAAGTGGGAGGAGTAGCAGATATATTTCGGAATCAATGAACATTGATGTAATCCTTCCCAAGTCCGTTTCACTGAGCCTTTTCTTTGGAATCGAAGTGGCGGACCCATGGAATGCAAAAACGCCGGAGCTTTGAAATCCCGAGTTTTCTCCGCTGTACGTGCACGCCGTGAGATATTCTATTTCTAAGCTAAGATATTCCGTGACAATTCGATCTGACATGCAACCCTATTCATGCCACTATGCCACGAGACACTTTTAATCAAGCTGGTTACTTGATTTGTTCTCGACGACACACCAACGTAAACCAGCACGTGGTGCAAAATTAAGTTAAGCGAAAGGAGCAACGTGACCAGGACCATATACGATTTGCATCTTGAGAGCTGCCTAACAATATAAATTTAACGTCAAATGAATTTAGTTAAATTGGCGAAATTCCATTACATTGGAGCGGTCCAGGCCGCACGCCCTGAAACCCAAATCAGTACCCGTCCTACATTAGTCTGTGCCCTCAAATTAGACCTATATGAAGATATATGTCACAATTTTGGGTTTGTGGAATATCGCCCATTTAACGGTCTATGCAAAGGTTGGGCACGTGCAACCATGGATTTCGTCACTACCTCGTAAGGAACGGTCATCGGGTTGAATCGTAGCTGAATCGCTCCCTTGTTCGCACACACAATTAAGGAATAATTGTGCGAAATTGACGTTACATGCAAAAGCTGGGCGGCCGCAGTCATGGATTGCGTCACCACCTCGTCAGGAATGGTGATCGAGTTTTTTTATCCTGAATCGCAGCTAGTTGACTCACTGTCTCCCTTGTTCGCACAATTATGGAATATCGCAAATTTAACGAAGTTGACGTTCAGATAATGTACATGCTAAAAGTTGGTCAACTGCAACTATGGATTGCGTCACCACCTCGTCAGGAATGGTCATCGAGTTCTTTTACCCTGAATTGCAGCAAGCTGACTCACTCCCTTGTTCGCACAATTATAGAATGGGTCTCAGAGTTTGTTGTTGCGACTGATCGATACAGGGCTACTCGCGCTCATAAATAGGTCAACCAAGATTTCGTCGAATCAGCTTCAGGTGGCACGTTTAGACAGTGCGTTCTGAAATCTATTCCAGTCCTAGACTTTAGAGCTATACAAGGAAATGAATGGAAAAATGGCATATGGAATACCATCATTTAAACGAAATTTCCCATAGGTCAAAAAACCATTCTTGCTCCACGGTAAATGGAATGGATGTTCAGAGTTAATATATTCATCACCAATCTGAAACAAGAATTGCAAGTTAGAAAGTCAATTTCGTTAAACTGGTACCAAATTTTCCACATATATGTACACAACGGTCTAAAGTCTAAGATAAATATGGATATTCATAATTCAGAAAACTTGTGTGTTCTGGAAGGTGCTAAAGTATTGGAAATTAACGATAAAGATATTAATCCACATCGAGTGAGATAAGTCCGGGCAGTTAACTCGATCAGCTGGCTCCAGAGATTTCAGTTGACTGTCTATATAAGACGTACACCCATACTTCAGGCAACCACAATCCTGTCTACGTATATAGTTGTATTCATTCCCATTCAATTTGAAGCAAACAGTTGTACGTGCCAAGGAAACGGGAGTGTGTAGCCATGGCCATGCTGTGGTCAGTAGAAGTCAGGAACACCGTGCTCGCAGTAGTGGTGACGAGCGTGATTGTGTATCACGTGATCTTCAAGTTTGTGAGAGCTGCGGTGTGGGAGCCGCTGCGACTGCGTCGCATCATGACCAAGCAAGGCGTGCGCGGACCTCCGTTCAAGTTCCTGCTGGGCCAGTACAAGGACATGGTGAAATTCTCCGAATCGTTTCCTGAAAGGCTTGCCATGGATGACTTTGCCAAACTCTCGCCCACAGTCACGCCGCAGTATGCCATGTATTTTCCGAAATACGGTACGCGCACTTCTTCAATTCTCTACGTCATATATATATTGTGGAAAGTGATAGAAGCTTGAACCACTCTACATTTCGTATTGCAGTCTGTCTATTATTCTTTTGATCATTCTGACGAACTAACTAGATGACTCCAATCTGGAGTGTGGGACTCCCGCTGAGTGGGTGTGGAAAACAGTACAAACATGCTGACATGCTGAGTCGCGTGTGCGAGTGCATGGTGAAGTATGTACACTTTCTACATGAAGATATCAGTCACCTCCGGAGATTGAAATAATAATAATCTTCGGCGGATGCTACGACAAGTACGATTAGGATATTAATTAATCACATGGTTAAATTGTGAAGTTCGTTATTGATATTGGCTTGGTTTTGGTTATAGTACTCAAAAAGTGGCAATCCTATGAATGGTGAATTTTGTTAAAATGGCGGTATTCTACATGCCATTTTAATGGAATATCTTCTACAAAAGAGAATAAGTGTGCTGCAATAGGGTCATACATGTACCAATTTTATGCCTAGCACATTCAAATCACTCCTAGTTCACGCATTTCTACTCCCCTCGGACAATCTTTCCATTGTTTTCATTCTTTTAGTGGTTTCATTTTGTCCCATTTTAATGGAATACCGCCATTTTAACAAAATTGACCATCTAGAAATTAAACCACAAAAAGACCAAAGAGAGGTTATGGTATCACCAACTTATTATCCATCACTTCTTTTTTCCACTTGTACACCAATATAAAACATCAAGTGAAATTATTTAGTAAGTGACCAATCTAATTTTTGTATAGGGCAATACCTATGGAGTAGGGAATTGTGCAAAAAAAATGTGTTGACAAGGAGGGTAGATCCTAACCAAGAAACACATTTTTCTGTACAATTTCCAAAGACAAGACAAGGTATTGCCTAGAGTAACACTACAAGAAAATGGGGGTATAAATGACTTGTCCACAATGACTCCACTGACAACAATGACTTCAAAGTGACTACAAAATGACTAATTTGCAGTCATTGTTGTCCATGAAGTCATTGTGGATAAGTTGTTTATATCCCCATTTTCTTGTAGTGTAAATTGCCTGCCAAAAAATATTCAGGAATGAACAAAAAAACTTTCTATATGAAGAATTAGTAATACCCAATCACGTGGGTGGACCCACCTAATGCATTGATTACACAAAATAACTTGCACAACAAATGAATAGAGAATTTTCTAACAGGGGGTACATTATGTGAATTCATGCGGAGATAACTAAGGTAGGAGGTTCTAAAAGCACACAAGGCTATAAAATTGCCCACCTCCTCAAATGTACACTATTTGTACATGTTGCTATTTTGTAGCCTTCAACAATGTACAAATAGTGTACAATTGAGGAGGTGGGCGAATTTAGAGACTCATGCCGTTTCAACTTCAATATCTCATAAGTAATTCCAAAAAATTCCAAAAAATATGAAATGACTTGGATTAAATGCCAATTTCACTTCACTGTCTTTCAAGCCAAAAATTTACTGAAAAATTGATGTGAACTGAAGCTTCACCTCCCCCAAATTCAGTTTCAGCTCTTTATGGACCTCCTACCGACCTTCACCCTCAGTCATGGATTGCACTGAATTACTCCTTGAATGCGCTGCAGGCAAAATGTTTGTGTACTGGTGGGGAACGGAGACGAAACTGGTGGTGCGTGACCCGGAGATTGTGAAGGAATTGCTGATCACCAACCACGACTTCTTGGTGAAGCCTGCAGTGGAAAAAATGCTCATCTCGGAACTCGTAGGCCCAGGATTGCTCACTCACGAGGGTGAGAAATGGAGGTCCGAGAGGCGCATGGTCAATCCCTCCTTCAACCAGCACGCAATCAAGGTAACGTAACTGAGTGACAGTGCAGTGCAATTTGAGGTGCTGTACGTCAATAACAAGAGATTCTGATCAGTGTGTCTTTCCATTAGTCGTCACATGATTGTGGAAATCATTTGTTCAATCAGAAGGATTACCAAGTTGTAGACATGGAAAACGTGAGAATTTTATATTTTTTTGGTCACTCGGAAGATTATATATCTGATATTGAACCCTATACATTTTTTTGCCTGGAATGTATTATTCCCACTATTCTTGAGAGTTTAGGATCGATTTTAGGAACACTTCTTTTCGGCAGCACTTTGAAAATTCATAGTTTATTCATGCAGTGTCCAAAAAATACATTCTAAGAGAATCTAGAATCCCCTTCTAACAACTAAGAAGATACCTTTTACATCGGATGGGGAGTGTTTCCTCAAGGATTTCCCATGCAAGACAATTGTGTATCCAACAAACAATCTCTGTCCTACACTCAATGTACACATAATTGAAGAAATCATTGTGACTAGAAATTGTTACTAGTGCTAATAGTGTTTGAACATCGCTATGGCATGTAGACCATGGTTACCTTTAGGAGTTGTAATGTATCTATAATTTTAGTTGGCATGAATTAAGAGTCTGTTTCATTCCGGTTCTTGCGGTATGCCTCTTGGATGTGGTCAAGCAATGCCCAACTACAATTCAAGGATGATAATTAGCGTTTGCATATGGCAATGGCATGTAGGGCATGGTTGAAGCTATGGTGCAAGGAGCAACATCAGAGATACAAATTTGGGAGCAAAAGGTAGCCGAAGCACGCGGCGAAGTGGAAATCAACGTGGAGTTAGGTAATCACAAAATCTCCGGAAGAATTATCTCGCTGACGACTTCCAAGGACAATTTAGAAAAAGGGGAGCAGATCTTCAAGGTTCAGAGATTCCTTGGAAACGAGATCGTGAAAATGTTCCAGAGCGCAGAGTACTGGCTCATTCCCGGCTACAGGTACTTGAATTGAGACTTCTCCACCGCCATTTCATGAAATTAATGAAATTCCACGCCATGATTTGAAACAAATGAATTATTTCCAAGCTCTACGGATCCGTTGTATTTGGGGATGACATGCATTCGCTGCTTTGTTTGTAACAGATACCTGCCTACCAAAGGGAAGCGGTTGAGGAATCTGTGCAGTTCCAAAGTGGATGCTCTACTCCATGCCGTAGTCAATGGCCGGCGAGAAGCAGTGCGAAAGGGGGAAATGAGCGATGATGGCAACCCAGACTTTCTGGGTCAGATGCTCGCTGCGGCAACGGAAGGACGGGACGGAAGCGCGCAAGAGTTCAACATGGCATCAGTGTTTAGCCATTTCAAGCTCTTCTACTTCGCAGGCCAAGACACAGCGTCGAATCTTTTGACCTTTGCGATGCTAATGCTGGCGTTGCATCCCGAATGGCAAGAGCGTGCGCGCACAGAGGTTTCGGAGGTCTTGGGTGAGCAACGGAGCTGGAATGCTAGTGCGTTGTCCCAACTGAAAGTGGTGAGTATGCTCATTCTCCGCTTCATGAGTGCATCGTGGTCAATGTTTTTTTTTCTTCTGAAAAACGATACCCTACGTGTACGTGAAGGTCAGATTCGGCATAAATTAAGTCATTTTTGTAAAAAAGTGCCTGTAAGACTGGGAGTCAGTTGGAGCTTCTTGAAGTTGTTCTTTAGTGATTGATGAATGAAGTTAACATCTAGTGGGTTTTTTTGGACATGGGATTCAGGTGGGAATGGTATGTAATGAAACCCTACGATTGTTTCCACCTATTGTTTTTCTGACAAGAGTGGCAACGAAGGATTTGCAACTGAAAGGATTGTTTGTGCCCAAGGGCATGACAATCGAATGTGCAATGACAGCCATTCACCAAGACAAGGACTACTGGGGAGCCGATGTAGGAGAGTTCAATCCGGGAAGATTTGCCAATGGAATATCGGAGGCTTGCTCACACCGACAAGCATTTTTCCCTTTCGGATTGGGTCCAAAGACTTGTCCGGGGAATAACTTGGCAATTATGGAAGCCAGGATCGTGTTGGCTATGGTGCTTCGACGGTTTCAGCTGCTGCCTTCTCCGAACTACAAGCACCATCCCACACTAATCGTGCTGCAAAAGCCGAAGTTCGGCGTGCCCATCATTCTGAAAGCGCTGTAGACTGCCTGAGCGATACGCTGGTTACTTTGTAGATTTATAAGACGTGTGTTATTGAAATATATGGTGATGTTGTCAAGTGGAGCAATTGTGGTCGTCATTGCAATTGAACTGGCTCTAAATTGCGTACGTGTTCTAGCATTTCCAATCTCTGTACGGAGGGTTTGAGTGTTTGACGAATAAAATTGTGATATGTAGCTCCAGTAAGTTACATACATATACCGATAGACCCTTCGCACTGGTGTACCACCGTGCCACAAGGATTGGTCCTAGCCGTCTTGCTGGAAGTCTAAAGGAGATTCAAGATTCCTTTTGCATGCATAGTTTGGCACTTTATGAATAACTATAAAATCGATTTTCTATTTTAAAAATATACGTACTTGTACCCAAAATTGATTGGGTCGGGTATAGATATGGGTCCAAATTACGTGTCGTTAGCTTTACTTGACCTAGATGTATTCTCAATTGCGAGACGTTATGTACCATCGAGCAATTCACGCGTTCGCGTGGCAGTCTGCGTGGCAGGGAGGCCCGTTCGCCGACTGCAGATCGCCGTCGACCTCCGCTCGCATCCTCTTCCAAACTCCTCTTGCAAGTTGTTCCTGCGCGAAAGCTGTGGTTCCGACACTCTTTTCGTCACCTGGTGAAGTTTTGTTTGTCCGATGGCTTGTCCGATGGCTTTCTTGTTGGGACACATGTAGCAGCGACGACCTCGGTCGCCATTGCCGGAAGAATGGCCGGGTGAGCGCCTTCCTGCCCCTCCATTCCGTCCAACAAACGAAGGACATCCGACCCGCCCGCCTCCAATGTTCTAATTTTTTTAATTTTTTTTTAAAACCAAAAGAACAGGAATGATGAACCCCTGTCCGTTACTGTACCCCGATCTGTCCGTTAGCCGATGAACTTCAGGGGTCGCCCGGCGATTCTTCCGGCGCCATTGGCGAGGTCGTCGCTGCTACATTCTACCCTTTCTTGTTTGCTTAGAATATTCGTGTTCTCACAATTTTGGGAAAGAAAAGGGACGAAAGCCCAATGTAAAATAAAGAAGGGGAGCTGGTACGACTGTGCAAGCCAGCACCCGAGGCATCAAGCCTATTTCGATTGCGTATTTGGTTGCCGTAAGCGCCGTTTCCTTCGATTCTGTTTTCAAAGATTCCATTTTTAAGCTGTTACGAGGCTGTAAGTACCGCCATTCAAAGATTGAAAAACATGAAATTCGATCAATTGTGTGCTGAATTAGAAATTGGATAATGATTGAGGATATTCCGGATTTCCGAAACCATGATCTGTTGCTTCTTGCACTGATTCGTCCAGGCGACGGGTGAGTCACAAGGCCAGAATCGACTATCAAGCTAGCTGATAACCAGTTGCGGTCTTGCGAACGTCCATTTCGTTAAGTGGGTGGAATTCCAATAATTAATTTGGCCCCTTTCAAAACACCTGTTCTGAAACATAATTCCATACTTATCCTGGATTTAGACCTTCATGTACATATGTGTCACATTTTTTGGCACTGGAATCGCGCCACTCTCACAAAATTGATGTTCGTGATGGAATTTCGACGTGATCTTGCCGTGCTACCTTCGACATTCTAGCTTCAAGAAGCAGGTCATGTGAACTCTGTCCGGTGACATTTGCTGAGAGTAGGCTTAATTAGTACTCTTCCCGGTACTCTTTCGAAAGCCACGGTTGAATTGAGACAGGGCCTTGGTAGCGAAGAAACAGAGTTTAATGTCTACTGACGGGATTCAGAATCACGCCTGTTCTTTTGATGTTTTCAAGATTCACGCTGAACGCGATCTTCTGATGAGCCAATTTTCGATCCTCAACAGCACGATGCACACAAGCGCATGTGCTTCACAGGTAAAGACCAGATGAGCCGTCTATCCTTTCCTCAAGTTGTGTTTAATGAATACTTGAGTGCATGTATTGAAGGACCGTCTATCGAATCGACCAAGCCTGATAATCTCTTCTTGGTCTATCACCTACAAGAAATTAAGTCCAATGTGTACCGTGAATGCAGACGCTGAAAGAAAACGAACACTTCAATCCTAGCGCATCCTCTTTCTCTTTCCAGAACAGCGACTTTTGAATATAGCCAGAGCATCGTTCATTTATTCATACGAAATTGACTCAGCCGGCGGTTGTCGACATTGTCTGACGTACACACCATGGTGCAAAATTTCAAAAAATTGGTACCGTAATACGTATGACTCTCTCCAGCCATATCCACCTGGGGCTGAAACTACACTATAATAAGCAAAAGAAAAGTATGAAATGTGCAAGAGGTCACTAGTAATCCAGTATCGATCGAGCTTTCTCTTTACCTCGTTGAGAGGTGTCGTCTGGTGCAACTGGAGATGGAACAATACTGAAGAATAGCACTCCAATTTGATCACATAAGGAAGTACTTGGAACAAAAAGCATCTGACGGGGAATTTCATTAAAATGGCGGTATTCAGTGTGCCATTTTCAGACCGCCCAGTCTGAATCGTAAAAGCGACATCTAGGATAGGTATATGTTTCATAAATATAAGACTTATATAGATTTCAAAATGTGCAGTCTGAAATGTGAAAGTGACATCTATGAAATCTATAGATTGCAGAAATCTAAAAATATATAGATTTAAAAAATCTAGGAAGGTTGTACATTTCAGACTACCCAGTCCGACCTGTAAAAACTGCCAAAATTGCAAAATTTTGCCATTTGAACGAAATTGCCCATATCTTCCAAACAACAAGACTGCACATGTTGAATCGGCAAGGTCGATATGTAAAAAACTAAGTGATCCTAAAAACTAGGTGAAAATGCCTACCTCATGCTCTAAGTACAAAGTCTTGTTAGTAATCCTAGCTGTACAAACTTGGACATATATAATATTAACCTCATTATTGGCCAGTAAGTTGTAGAAGAATTCATTTGCACTTCAAGAGCATCCAATCATTCAAGTACTTCCTCGGTTCCTCCATCCCATACATGTTACAATCAAATGATTTTATAGTGAATGTTCAAGTACAAAACATTCAACTGAATGTGGCTATTAGAGATAAAGTGTCACACACAAATAAGGATAGATTTTGATAATAAAAGAAGACCTCTTGCACAACTAGCCATCTACCTTGTGTTCAGAATGATTTGTCCACAAATAGCTTGGAATTCAATAGATTTATTGAAAAGGTCAATCACTACAAGAAATTGGGCTATTTTGTGACTGCGGAAGAATGACTGCGTGTCCGATGCGACTAAACAATGACTGCGGCTCCGTAATTGCACCGGATTTTCTGGCTCGACATCTTCCAAGTCATTCGGGAGTTGCGAATGTGATTGTGGGATGAGTGGTTTCAAAATGCCAAGGTTTCATCCTTTGAAGTCTGTCCAAAATGCCGCCAAGCATCTGACGGAAAGTCCGTAGTTGTGCTAGAGTAACAAGGAGTCATACATTGTCATTGCGAGTCACTTGTTTCTAACTACATAGTCACCTCCCAATGACTTCAGCATGACTTAACAACTTAAAGACGGGGTGTTTTATTTCTTTTAATGTACTTTTCTTTTACTGTAGTATGAGTTTCCTCTTCCATTTAAAATAGAAATTGTAGAAGTATTTTTGAAAATTCATGAATTCCTCTTGTAGTATTTTTTTTTTGACTTGGACTTCTATCTTTAGGTCTTATGTAACTTTTTATTCTTCCTTGAATTTGCATTGAGTACAAAATTTTACTTCATCTTTAGTTTAATTAGGTCTTTTAAATGACTAAAATGTAAAAGAAGAATGTACGTACCTCCAAAACCTAAAAGTGTAATTCTTATCCCTATTTTTTATTCTCCATCACTAGGTTTTTTCACTACATCTTTTCATTCACAAACCCTACTCTTTTCATTTTATATTTCTAAAATTTATTATTCTCCCTATATATTTTCTTCTTCTAAATTTTTTTCTTTTTTTTGTGTGATTATTGTTCCTACTTTTTATCATCCTTTCAAGTCTGAAGAGTACCGGCTGTACCGCAAGTCATCTTCCTTTTATTATCTTGTCTCCTTTTCTCTTATTTTTTCCCATGCATGGATTTATTTTTTGCACAATCCCTATTTTGGGTTCCTCCTCTCTATTTTTTTTATTACCTATAATCTTCTTTGTGGTATTATCCCTACTTTTTTGGAGTCCATATTATTTTCATTAACTCTTGTCTTTATCTAGTCCCGCAATGTGCTGAAAAACTTATTTTTTCCACTTTAAATGCAAATATCTTGCAATCTATGCAGTCAAAAATTCTGAAATTTTTTCCACACTTTTTTATACTAGTTGGGTGTTAGATCCTATGTTTAGATGTCAAAGAAAAACATTTTAAATTCTTTTTTACTCTTTGCTACAAGAATGGCAGTTTTTAGTGTTTCTTTGATAGAAAAAAAACCTCGCTCCTGTAGGGGTTAAAATGATGCACTTTTGGAGACTTATTTTTCTTTTGATTTTTTTCTCTATTTACTAATGTTTTTTTCATAAGAAACTAAAAGAATAAAGTTAGATTAACAATGAAAAGGCCAAAAACTAAAATTTAGATGACATTTAGCACCTCTAAGAAATAGAAAAACAATTTTTAATTCTAATTTTTATAAAACTATGTTGATAACTTTTACAATGTCTATGTTTCATCCATTGGTTTTTGTTCACAACATTGTTAAACTTCCAATGTAGACTTAATCAATTCCATTGTAAAGGCCATAGTCAAAAGTGAGTAAACTATGTGACTGTATCTTGACTACGATTTACTCTAACGCGACTACATAATGACTTCTGCGTCACTATTCTACTATTGCATCAACATTTTACAAATCCCACATGGTTTGTCTTGCCTCCTACCACCCTACTTGTATAAAAGGCTTGTTATTTGAACTCTTTGTATTTTCACACTAAGAGGCTTTGACACATATGCAAAATATAGTGTATTGTGTATCATGTATTTGTATATGGTGCATGATGAATGAATCATGTATTTGTACATGGTATATGGTGTTCAGTATATGATAAACTCATTTTCCACATTTCACCACAACTTGAAAATAATCTTCAAATCTTTTAGATTTTAGAAAATAATATTCACATTTCCTAGATTTCAAAATATAATCCTAGATTTCAAAAAATAATATTCACATTTCTTAGATTTCAGAATATAATCCTAGATTTTAGACAATAATATTCATATTTCCTAGATTTTAGAATACAATCTTAGATTTCAAAAGAAAAATATTCACATTTCCTAGATTTCAAAAAATAATATTCATATTTCCTAGATTTTAGAATACAATCCTAGATTTTAGAAGAAAATATTCACATTTCCTAGATTTCAGAATATAATCCTAGATTAAAAATAATAATATTCAATTTTTCTAGATTTCAAAATATAATCCTAGATTTCAGAAAAGGATTGAAAAAGGGGTCATTTGTGACTACGGGATGACTTCAGAATGACTGGCCACGTGGCAACATGGGAGTCATTTCCTTAGACTTCTTTTTGCTTTACCACTTTGGAAGTCCCTAAATCCTTCATCCATTTCTACATCTACTTTTTCATTCGTCGGTGATAATAAAAGTAGAAGTCATATATAAACTACTTGTCCACTATGACTCCAAGGCCACCAAGTCATTCTGTAGTCACATGTGTCCGGAATGACTGCGGGGCAATCATATATTGAAGTTGTATTTGTGGCCACTTTCTTGTAGTGAATGTCTTCTCATCTTTGATCCATTCAACTTCAAATTGCTATAAAAAAAATCAATTTTTAGAATTTTTTTATAAGTAAAGTAGATAGTAAACTAAACTTCTTGTGCTTCATTTCATTAGCTAATGTCTAAAACAAAAGAAATCATGTTCAATCCTAAAACCATGTTTACAACTCATTGCAAATGGAGACAATAAATTGGCAATTTCATTGAAATGGCGGTATTCCGTGTGCTATTTTCAAACCACCTAGTTTGAATTGTAAAAGTGACATCTAGGATAGGTATAGATTTGAGAAATCTACGACAAGTATATATTTTAGAACATGTGGTTTGAACTATAGAAGTGACATCTAAGATTGTTGTAGATTTCAAACATCTAGTAAAGATGCCCATCATTGCAAGAAAGACCAAACGATTTTGGTAGCGTTCTGTCAAAATTGTAGTTTTCTATGCGTAGTAATATGAGTACTATAGTACTATGAAACGAAACAATCTCAATCGTTGATTTGAAAAATCGACAGCTAATGGTACTTTTGACTACTTGTAAGTATTGAAAAATTATTATTTGAAAAAAAAAAACATTTTGTCATAGACAATAGATACAATTAAATATAAATTAATAATAATTAGAAAATCATAGACAAAAATAAATAAAAATTGGCCATTTGTAAAGACTTAATAGTGATCACCATTGGCCAATTAGAAGTTGACAAATGAGCTAAATTGAAATTTAATTATAAAATTATTTTTCAAAATTTCTAAAATATAACAAATCTTATACTTTTTGAGTTAGTCATCTTCAATAAAAATTTCAAGTCCATTGGCTTCATTTCCCAAAAGTTACGACCGATGGCAACTCTGTTACTTCAATTGTGACTTGAAATAGGACTGTCTTTCCTGCAATCACTAGATGTAGATTTTAAACATCTAGAAAAATTGTACATTTTAGATCGCTTGGTCTAAACCGTAAAAAGTGCCAAAGTAGCAGAATGGCACCATTCTAACGAAATTGCCTATGTAACTAATGTAAGTAATTGAAAACAAATGAAAAACTAAAAGGGACTAGTATTATAGGATGGAGGGAGTAATTAGGAATGAATGCTCTTTCATAAGATAGGGGGCCTAACTTCCTTCACTTATACTAAAGGAGATTCTTTACTTGAAGTCTAATATATTTATGGATCTTCATCAACACCTCCACTTGCTACTTTCAAGCACTACAAGTTTTTTCAACATCCCATGTAATCATAATGCAAAATTGTACATAATTATGATGTCTTGGTGTATTGCATAGCTCAATTAGTTGACATAACTTAACATTTAAGTTTCTATTTATGTAAATTTACATAAATAATGTCACCTATAAACATTCAATGTAGCCCCTCCACTTACTTCAATTGGATCAATTTCAAAAAACTTGGACCCTCAAGGCCAGATTAAGTATCCCACAAATTGTAGAATATCATACCAAGGTGGCCGAGGTTGGCATTCCTTGTGGAATAATAAATTGGAGTTGAAAAATTATGTGATATGTTATACAATAAAAATTAAATTTTTTTAATATTTAATATGTTACATAATTAAAAATAGAAAAAAAATTGTTTTCAATTATAAAGGTTAATTTTAAATACATCATTGTTCAAAAACTTTAAGCTTTATTTCATTAGAAAAAAAATGAGGCCTCCAGAGGGTTGCTTCAAAGTGACCAAACAAGGCTATTGTTTTCAAAATAGTCCCTGGAACGGATATTTTGTTAAAATGACAATATTCCATAAACTTGGCACTTTTAAGTTCAGACCATGTGGTCTGAAATGTAAACTAGTCTTAGACTTTAGACCATGTGATCTGACATGTAAATTAGTCCTAGACTTTAGACTATGTGGTCTGAAATGTAAACCAGTCCTAGACTTTAGACCATATGATCTGACATGTAAACTAGTCCTAGACTTTAGACCATGTGGTCTGAAATCTATACCAGTCCTAAAAAATGAATGGAAAAATGGCTTAAGAATACTGCCATTTTAACGAAATATCCGTTCTGGCCGGAATCTAGCTGCAGAGAAAAGTCAGCTTGGGTGAATATTGCCGAAGCAGTTAGCCCCGACGACTAAAAAATTTTAATTTTTTTAATTTTTAAATAATTCTTTTTTTTTCTTTTTTTTCAACTTTTCTTTTTTCTTTTGTTTTTTAGAAAAGAAATATAAAACTGGAACCCTATGCCACTGGCAGCATTGGAAATTACAGGTTTGAAGTGGGCAATTTTAGGGGAATTTTCTTTTTTTTTGCCAAAAAAAAAGATGGGAGGGTAGTGCAGCTGTTGCTGGAGTAGCCCTCTGTAGGCTTCATTTTTTCTCTAATGTAAGAAAAAAAATTATCAATTGTGACCACCTAGTATAAATGTATGCTACTTTGGCTTCTAGACATTTTTGCTATTTTAGGGTGGGTATATACACGGCCTGGGGCCGGATGGAAGGCCGGCCCGATTTTGCCTCCAATCCGGCCCACAATCCGGCCCCATATCACCACTCTGGCCCCAGACAATGTAAAGGGTTGAGGCCGAATTCTAGGGCCGGATTTCAATTCATCACTCCGGCCCCAAGCAATGTAAAGTGTTGAGGCCCAATTCTAAGGCCGAATTCTTGATTACTATGCTTTTGGATTTTTGAAATGCTCAATTAAAAAAATCTAAGGCATGCATCTTTTCCTTTCTCTTATTATTTTTTTATACTTTAGAAAAAAAGAAGTTTTTCTTTTCTATTTATTCTATTTCAAATATAGAAAAAATAAATTTAGAGTTCTTTAGACTTTTGCTTTTTATTCCTACTTTACCTATTTCAAAATGGAAGAGAGAGTTTTTTAATTTTTTTAACCTTTTCCACTCTCTTCTTATTTTTTCTATTTGGAAAAAGGAAGTTCTTTGACTTCTTTTGAACCTTTTTTATTTTGACACTAAAACTAGAGTTGACATTGAAAAAAGATTTGTAGCCCCATAATAGTTGTCATTTATTAAACATACAATTCAAGAAAACATGTAATTTTTTTTAATCTCTTTTTCAAATCTATATTCTTAGTTTATTTTAAATGAAATTTTTTATTATGAAAACTTGAATGAATTCAATGATAAATGTAAATCAGGTTTTACCATACATGTTATTTCTAGTAGCATGATTTTTCCTTACCATATTCTTTTTTCAAGTATTTGTCATCAAAATTGATAAAAACACACATTATCTTGTAGATGTCAAAGTTTTTGGCATAACTTCAACAATGACTTTCATTTACAGATTTGTGTCCGTATAACAAATTTACTTATTAAGCATGTAATTTATCAAAATTAGTGTCTATAACATAGTATGTAATTTGTGTCTGCACCAAAAAAATTAATTATTAATACCTCATGCTAAAACAATTGCAAAGACATTATTGTTACAATTGCAATGGTTAATAACAATAAAATTCATTATTAATAATAAAATTCAGTATTCACAATAAAATTCAGTATTAACAATAAAATTCAGTATTAACATTAAAATTCAGTATTAACGATAAAATTCAGTATTAACGATAAAATTCAGTATTAACAATAAAATTCAGTATTAACATCTTGTAACAAAACATCTGTATCACAACATGACTCAACCAGATGGCTCACAGTTAATAAAAAATGTAATAAAAAAAAAAAAAAGCTCTTGCATAGTAGACGGTGGAGATTTGTCCGATCCAACGGAGGAGCCCAATCCGACCCCAATCCGGTCCTAGATGGGAAATCGGGCCATCAAAAATCTTGGCCCAATTGCTCCCTTGGGGTCGGATGGTTTGGCGCCAAAACCATGCCACCTAAGGTGACACATAGGATGAGTGGTGGTATCAATCCAGCCCTAGTATAAAACCCTTGGGCCGGATTTGGAGAAATTGAGCAATCCCATTGGTTCAAATCTGGAGAGTTCCAACCAGCCTTCAATCCGTCCCCAAGTGTATACCGGCCCTTAGATTTTTGGTGAACTCTTTGTAGATCTAGAAGGAAGGACTGTCTCTAGAAGACCTCGAACTTATGTTTTAGGATTCCTTTCCCCTATTGCCACTTATTAATTTTATATTATTGTATGGAAGGTGCCAAAATCAAATCAACCGCCTCAGTAAGGTAAGGTAGTATGCTCTAAAAGTGACCATTTAAGGGTTGATCTGCCTTTTTCATAGGCTTCCGTGGACAGAAATATTTTTCGATCATTTTTCAGAGTCTAAAGAAAAATAGTAAGATGTGGAACCTAACACAAGTGGTTGTGTATTTTTCCAAGCATTTTTTAATTACTTATAAATTTTCAAAGATTTAGGGCATAAAGCACCTATTTGTGACCATACATCTCCCAAAATTCATCCACTTGCAACTTGTAAAGAGATGCGCAGAAATCAAAGGCAATGATTGTCTCTTGCAATAAAAAAAATAATTTTTCCTTAATGCATTCAATTACTATAGTGGTCCATTCAAGGATCACCCCATCTCCATTCTCCACCCAAAAATAGGGGCGGTTTGAAGAAGGTGGGCGCTTTTAGAGCATACTACCTTACACCACGATTCCTCTAAGTGGCACACTAGGCAAGGCCAGTACTTCATGTACTTCTTGTAGGCTCTTGAAATAGCTTGGCATGTCAAGCCCTTCCAGTCTTCCAGGGAGTCCATCTAAGCATGGCGTGTGAACCATAGAGCCTGTAAGTTAGCCTTACGTCAATACGTTTTCGACACGTTATTCATGTTACTTTCATGTCCTCAGCACTCGAATACTTTTCGACACATTTCGATATTTTTACAAAAGTGTCGTACAGAAGAGCATCATCACCTCGTCAGGAATGCATGGGGTTCTTTTATCCTGGATCATAGCTGTCTCACACGTACACCTTGTTCGCACAATTATGGAATGAATCTTTCATTAAACTGGCAAGATTTCGGCGCCAAAATTGCGACATATACGTACAAAACGGTCTAGGATAAGTATTGATTCATGTTTCAGAACGTGCGTTCTGAAAGGTGCTAAAGTATTGGAAATGGACGTTAAAGATAATTATATACTAATCCACTTCGATTGAATTCAAGTCCTGGCAGCTAAGTCAGCAAAGGCTCTAGAGATTTTCAGTTGTGTGTATAAGACGTACACCCATACTCCAGGCACCCACAATCCGATATGCAAAGTTGGATTCATTCCAAGTCAATCTGAAGCAAACGATTGTACGTGCGGAGGAATTAAACGGCTGTGTGTAGCCATGGCCGTGCTGTGGTCAGTAGAAGTCAGGAACGCCGTGCTTGCAGTAGTGGTGGCGAGTGTGATTGTGTATCTCGTGATCTTCAAGTTTGTGAGAGCTGCGGTGTTGGAGCTAGACGCTGCGACTGCGTCGCATCATGACCAAGCAGGACGTGTGTGGACCTTTGCTCAAGTTCCTACTGGGCCAGTACACGAACATGGTGAAATTCTCCGGATCGTTTCCTGAAACTCTTGCCATGGATGATTTCGCCAATCTCTCGCCCGCAGTCTCGCCATGTATTTTCCTAAGTACGGTACGCTTCTTCTCTACATCATATATAGTGGAAAGTGATTGAAGCTTGAACTAATTTACTTTACATTTCGTTTGGCAGTCTGTATGACAGTCTGTATATCTTTCGACTGATCTGACGAACTAGCAAGATACTGTATGACTCCAATCTGGAGTCTGGGACTCTCACTGGGTGTCGAAAACAGTACATGCTGACATGCTGAACCACGTACGCGAGTCAATGGTGAAGTGTGTAACTGAAGATTTCAATCTCCTCCGGAGACTGAAAGAATAACATTCGGGACAATAAGTACGATTAGGATGTTTAATTAATCTAAAGCTTAAATTGGGTCAATCTGGCTGCAAATCTTGTGACGCATATACAGTTATACACTTACACGAAGCCCAAGAAACTAGGATAAGTCTTGAAAGCTGCCGAAGTAGTGGAATGCCGCCAATTCAAGGAAATTAGCGGTTAAGCTCTAGCTAATGCAGGATTTATTTAGGAAACCGAGTGGTAAAAGAAATTAATTACCTAGAACTGAAAACAGAAAAAGCACAAAAAGGTCGGGGAGCAGGTACGGTATCAGCGGCTTATAATCCATCGCTTTTTCTTCTCAGACACCCGTGCGCCACCTGAAGCTGATTCGACGTACGCCAATATAACTCGTTGAAATTATTCAGTAAGTCCATCTAGCTAATTTTGTTACGTGAATGCATGCATAGATAACTAATCTCATGCAATTACTCCTCGCTTGCAGGCAACATGTTTGTGTACTGGTGGGGAACGGATACGAAACTGGTGGTGCGTGACCCGGAGATTGTGAAGGAATTGCTGGCCACCAATCACGAATCCTTGGTGAGATCTGAATTGGAAAATATGCTCGTCTCGCAAGTTGCGGGCCAAGGAATGATCACTCGAGAGGACCGTGAGAAATGGAGCTGCGAGAGACGCACAGTCAGTCCGTCCTTCCTTCCACCAGGACATGCTGAAGGTACATACGAAAATTAAGGTGCCGGCACTTCAAACATTTTGTTCCACCAAATTGTAGTCGTGAAAAAACGTTCTAGGTAGATTCTGAATTTTCTGTTGCTCGGAGGATTTATCTGTAAGTTATTAACAGAGTCGCGGTAGAATAGGGTTAAAACTTTTTTGCATTGAGATTATGTCACGTCACTAGTTGCTAAAGCAAGCCAATTAAGGAAGAACAACTGCAGGATAGTACCTGCCACAGACTTCGCTGCCGAGACTCCATAGATCTTTACCAGGGTTTGTAACTAGCGTTTCAACACGGCAATGGTGTGCAGACCATGGTCGAAGCGATGGTGCAAGGAGCGACATCAGAGATACAAATTTGGGAGAAAAAGGTAGCTGAAGCATACGCCGAGGTGGAAACCGACGTGGAGCTAGGTCTTCCTAAAATTGCAGGAAGAATGATCTCGCGTGCGGCTTTCAGTGATGATTTCGAAAAAGGAGAGCAAATCTTCAAGTTTCAGAGGCTTCTTGCCAAAGAGGCCATGCAAATGTACCAGACCACAGGATTCTGGCTCATCCCCGGCTACAGGAAATTACATCTTCTCCACCACAATTTCGTGCACTGAAATTCCAAGCCATGATTTGAAACAAACTCTTTACTTCCACGCTCTGTCTGTTCTTTACGGGTCTGACATGCATTTGGTGATATGTAACAGAAACTTGCCTACACAAGGGAACCGGTTGATGAATCTGTGTAGTTCCGAAATGGATGCTCTTCTGCATGACATTATCAATGGTCGTCTAGAAGCTGGGCGTAAAGGGGAAAATGAGCGATTCCGGCAACCATGACGTATTAGGTCGCACGCTTGCCGCTGCAACAGATGGATGGGACGAAATTGCGCAAGAGTTCAACATGGCGTCGGTGCGCTTGCCTATTTCAAGCTCTTCTACTTCGCAGGCATAGACACACTTTTTAATGTTTTGAACTTCGCAATGCTAATGTTGGCATCTCAGGGGGTGTAGTGATTGGGTGGAGTAGCAATATAGGAGTGAACAAATGATAGGGTATTTCAAAATCATTTGGTCAAAAAATTATAAAAGAGTTTAGAGTAATATAGGGTATAGAAAATGGCACTGGAGGTTTTTAAAATAATGTAGGGTATGGAATAATAGGCCCCATTAGAAAATGCAGTAGTACTAAAATAGCCCCCTTTATATTAAATATTTTGACCAAAAGTCTGAAATTGCTACTTTCTTGCAAGAAAAGAGAAAGGAGTGTTTTAAGCAAGGTTTTAATTATAGTCCCAGACACATGATATTAAGTAATGACCTATAAGTCAAATTTCAGCAAAAAATGACCTAAACACATGTCTTTTTAGTCATTTTTTGCTGAAATTTGACTTAAAGGTCATTACTTAATATCTTGTGTCTAGGACTATACTTAAAACCCTACTTAAAACACCCCTTTCTCTTGTAGTGTTGGCTACTTTGAGAGTGACATATTGGTCAGGATTAAAAAACTAAATTTGCTATTACTATGAGCATAGTATTGTACTATAGGAAATATACTTCTTAGTTCATTTACTTCTCTCGGATTCCTATAGTGACTTAACTACTCTTACAACTAAGTTATACATTGTATATAGCACAGAATATATCGTTTGACCTCGTTTACCTTTTAGGATTTAGACTACCTTTCTCTTGCGTTTTAGATCCAGATGTGGTTTAGGTGTAGCAACAAATTCTTTGTGTTCAAGGTAGGGGGTGCTTGCAAGAAAGACCGGTCCTATTTGGCGTCACAATTGAAGTGACTGAGTTGCCATCAATCATAATTTTCGAAAAATGAAGCTAATGAACTTGAATTTTTTTATTGAAGATGGCTAACTGAGAAATCATGAAATTCATTATTTTTCATAAATTTTGAAAAATAATTTTATAATTAAATGTCAATTTAGCTAATTTGTCACACTTTGCGGTTTAGAGGTTTTTAATAGTGTGGAGCATAAAAAAATTATGATGTTCACTTGAATTTTTTGTAGGCTATTCCTACACTAGATGAGCATGTGCCCAATAATAAAAGGGCATTAAAAAAACCACAATTCTTTGTCCTCAACATACATGCGAATAGGGGTCCCTTACGCTTAGCACTTCTAACATTCATGATGGTTTCAACTTCTAGTTTTTGGTCAAATGTAATCACTATCAAGTCTTTACAAATGGACAATTTTTAGTTTTTATTTATTCATGATTTTTTAATTATTATTAATTTATACTTAATTTTATCTACCTTCTATGACAAACTATCATTTTTTTCAAATAGTATTGTTTCAGTATTATTAAGTATTCAAAAGTACTATTGGCCATTGATTTTTTAGATCAACGGCTGAGATTGCTCCGTTTCATAGTACTATAGTATTCATAGTACTGAATGCAAAAAATCACAGTTTTGGCAGAACGCTACGAAAATCGTTTAGTCTTTCTTGCAATCACCCTAGGGTTTGTTGGCGTAGATGATGGCACTCAATTTCAAAATTAGACTGTACTCGGTGGAAGATGATGTTGGGCGTCTGGAGCTATTGAGTCCTTATTTTTCCACTCGAGCAACACTTATGCAGATTTCCGCACACGCTTGGAGAACGGGGGATGCGTGGAGTAGCCCTTCTTTTTCAGGGACTTTGAAGATGAATGTTGAGAGGTTGCTACCTACGCTTTTGGATCCATTTTGGAGGGACCTTTGCTGAACAAGATGACTACTCTTGTTCATGATGCTGCTCCCATTCATGTTGCAAGCAATGAAAGACGAGAACAACCATGTGAAGGTAGACCCTATGAGGGATCTTTGAGTTCCTCGATGAACCTTCTCTCAAGGCTCTAGTTATCACTCAATCCGATTTAACCACAATTCTTGCTATCATCCTAGAGGCCATTAAGAACACACCTTATATTGCTAAGAAGGTCTGTGGAACAATCTATTTTTTGATACAAGGTTAAGAAGGAGGTGGTCAGTTGTCGTCTCTTGTATCTTTGTTTTTCCATAGCATTCTGCAAGCCTTGTTGGCAACTACTGAGAGGGAGGATTCTGAAGATTTTCGGCTACGGGCATCGGCATACAAGATTCTCAATGAAGTTGTAAGAATCTCAACGGAGGACACTGCTCTGATTGTTATGCAATTGATGCTCATGATCATGCAGAAACTCAACGATACTTTAGAGATGGCCATGCTTTCTTCCAATGACCGAGAGTGAATTGCAGGCCCTCATGTGTAGTGTTTTACAGGTGGGTTACATTTGTGGCTCTTCTGTAGTGTTTCGACTATCTGTTAGGAGGCCATTTTTTCACTCTCATTGTAAGTTTGCCTTTTGTCAGTGTTGTATATTTGACTTTGTGGTACATGTATCAAAGTTAAACTGGATGAAATGTCACTATATTTGCTTATGGAGGCTTGGATTGCCTCCATAGTTTCACTATTTGGTCTTTCCATGTAGAGCTACTGATTTAGTTAGCAGTTTTCGTCTTTGTGAGCATGAATATGGTGCATGCTAGCATTAAATCCGGATAGTCGATTGTAATTCTGTATACTTTTTGAACTACTTGTAGTTGCTGTGTTTTGCTTATTGCTTGTTCATATACAGTCGAGTTCACACGGTCTTCCAAACTTTGTATACAGCCATGTAGGTCATCATTCAAAAATTAGGTACAACAGAGGTGACAAAGTATGGTGTGATATAGTACACCGATAATATGATGGAATTGTTCCTTCGTGTCTTTGCTTGCCGCAATGCCACTGCCCATGAGGAAGCTATGATTTCAATTGGAGCATTGGCATATGCAACACGTGTAGGGTTTGAACAGTACATATCAGATATTTACAAGTTAATTGTTTTACAAACCTCTCACCTTGTACTAACTTTGAATACATTTTGTTTTAGCATAGGTGGTGTTAATCTCCATAACCTATAATATCAAAAAACAGGGCTCACCTCGTTTCAACCCTTTATTTATGTTATTGTGAGGATAAGTGAAGTTGTTGTTTTCTTTCTTTTGTCATGATTTTGTGCCATTGTGTTGTTTTCTTTCCTTCTTTAGGATGTTATGCAACTGGTAACATTGATGCAAATGTGTTTGCTACAATGCAAGTGCAGGGGATTTTGAACAAAGGTTATAGTATTGCATATTAGCTTTTAGACCCTAAACCTTAGTTTTGTTCATGGATACATGATATGTACATTTTGGTCCCACTCATTGTGTTTGTAAATACAATGAGAAAATTATATTTCTTACTACATGGTGCACATAAACTTTGTTCGTTGCGTGTCCTAATATGATTGATTTCATACTACAATAAGCTTGCCTCTTCTGGCAAATTTGGTTGTAACTTTAATCGTCATTGGTCTCAAATTTTCTCAAATTTTTTTGGATCCATCTTGCATTATATATTTTGAGAATTTTTTTAAAACCAAACTACACTACAAGAGAAAGGGGTGTTTTAAATATAGTCCTAGAGATAACATTTTAAATAATGACCTTTTTAGGAGATTTTCAGTAAGAATTTACAAGGTATTTGTGTCTTTCTAGTAAAATTTTACTAGAAAGACACAAATATCTTGTAAATTCTTACTGAAAATCTCCTAAAAAGGTCATTACTTAAAATGTTATCTCTAGGACTATATTTAAAACACCCCTTTCTCTTGTAGTGCTAGCCCATTCAATGTAGGCCAAAAACTATAGTAGAATTTGTTTTCAATCTAATTTATCATATCATTTATTCATAGAAAATTAGAATTATAAGTAATGCAAGCCCCTTTTCTATTAACCCAAAGTAGAAAATTACATAATTATAGCATGTCAAAAATAAATAAATAAATAATACCCTCCTATAAAATAGTGGTTGGTCACACCTATATCTTTATATTTATAAACGAGTGCACCCCCCCTCGAGGGGAACGAGGTCAAAGATTCTCCATAACTGTTATAAATTGTGTTCAATTATGTGTATCAATTCTACTGCAAATTTTGACTTGTTTGAGTGTGGAGGCATGCACATGTAAAGGCAATTATACAAGCTAATTTGAAGTACAATTGACTTCCTGAGAGGAGTATTGCCACCCATCACCCTCATAGAGGAACCTTGGCGGCTCCACAACCTGTCTAGAAGCAAGATGGTCCTACTTACAGTACAGATGTCGCCAACGGTGCTTTTTTATTGCACCCAAGGGACAATTTTCATGATGTGATCATTCTTTAATGTTTTTCGCTCATTTTTTGCTACTGGTGGCAACGCCTTCAAAATCTGATGTCACCACCTAAGGTTCCACCTTGTACACAACCATGCTGGAATTAACTTGGAATTTTGTTGTACCTTTCCGGATATTAGCCCATGGATGATTGCAAGAAAGACCGAACGATTTTGGTAGCGTTTGGTCAAAAATTGCGTTTTTTCTGTCCAGTACTAGGAGTACTACAAAATGAAGCAATCTCAGCCGTTGATCTGAAAAATCAACGGCCAATAGTACATTTGAGTACTTTATAATACTGAAACAGTACTACAAAAAAGAATGACAGTTTGTCACAAAAAGTAGATAAAGTTAAGTATAAATTAATAAAAATTAGAAAATCATGAATAAAAAAAAACTAAAAATTGGCCATTTATAAAGACTTGATAGTGATTACATTTCACCAAAAACTAGAAGTTGAAACCATCATAAATGTTTAGAGTGCTATGCGCAAGGGATCCCTATTCGCATGCATGTTGAGGACAAAGAATTGTGTTTTTTTGAATGCCCTTTGGTAGGCACATGCTCATCTAGTGTGGAAATAGCCCACAAAAAATTCAAGTGAACATCATAATTTTTGGATGCTCTACAGTACTAAAAAACCCTAAACCGCAAAGTGTGACAAATGAGCTAAACTGATATTTAATTATAAAATTATTTTTCAAAATTTATGAAAAATAATGAATCTCATGATTTCTCAGTTAGTCATCTTCAATAAAAATTTCAAGTCCATCGGCTTCATTTTCCAAAAGTTATGATTGATAGCAACTTAGTCACTTCAATTTGTGACGCCAAATAGGACCGGTCTTTCTTGCAATCACCCCCATTTCCAATTTGGACATCCCTAAACCCGAATTCTCTTCTAATGTTATCTAATTATAATTTGAAAATTTTATAAAAGTTAGAAATTGAATTAGTAGATTTTCTAAAAATGTGCTCTATTTTCAATGTCTTTACTTTGAAGAAAGTACAACAAGCATCTATTTTTTCTTTGTTTTTTCTAGGGCACACTTTGGAGACATACTCAGTTAAGGGTGATCCTACCTTATTTAGCAATGAATGTACTTTCACATGATGGAAGGGCCTAATTTTTGTGTCTCACACAAAAGATGATTATTTGCTTGAAGTCTAATATATTTTGGGGTCTTCAACATTATTGTGGTCTTGTGGACTTATTTAGACCTATGTAAGCTAGTATACAATATTATAGACACGCCATGCACTTCATCAAAAAAAACTTTCTCTACTTCCTAATGCAAAAAACACCATTAATTTTTGTATTAATCCATGTAGTAATGCAAAATTGCAAATTGGATATCTTCAAGTATACATTAGATGATATACTCAGCATTTAGAGTTCTACCCTTAAACATTATAAGTAGCCCTTCTGCCCCTTTAGGCCAATTAATTAGTATATTTTCAAAAATTGTGACCCTTAAAGGCTACATTAAGTGTTCCCTAAACTATTAGAATATTGTACTTAGTGACCAAGGTTAGCATTTCTTGCAAAATAATAAATTGAAGTTGGATAACTATGGAATTTGACAAAAAGCCTTGAGACATGATTTTGGGCCATTTCCACTTGGAGGCAAACCCTTCCCGATGCAAATTTGTAGTAGTATTGTGAAATTTTTAACAATTTCACTAGTAGCTTGATGCCTAGAAAACTTTAAAACAATTCAAGTTGTGGTTTAAAAGTCATACCTCAAAAAGACATTTTTTCAAAATTGGGGCATTTTGGGGTAGCTATGAAAGATAGGTCCAATTGGTCTAAAAAAATTTAAGTATACTCTCAACAAGCTTGTTAACAAAATCCCCCAAATTGAAAGGCATGAAAGCACATGATTTTGACTTAGAAGCCTTGAAATTGGGCTTTTTAGGTTTTGAACATTGCTCAAAGGTTGAAGGAGGACTTGGGACCCTACAAAGTTTAAAGTTCCACTATACTCCCAAATACCTACATGGCAACACATTTTGGAGTTTAGACACTAAGGAAGTAGGACATCGAGGTTGAATTAGGTCTAGCTAAAATGGAAACCCAACCTTGCCTCGTAGTCCCAATAATTTTTTGGAATATAAATTGAAGACAAAAACACTAGATAAGGCCACACCTTAAAATTGATATACATTTGATCCTTACTAAATACTTTGCACATCCTCAAAAGTTTGAAATTTTTTCAAAGAAGTCTTCTAAGAAAGGTAGAAAAAAAATTCAAATTGTCCATAGGAATTAAGAAACCACTTAATCCCTAAAGTCCCAAGACCATTTTTTTTGTCAAAACCACTCAAAACTACCACTTTTGCTATGTTCACCTATGAAATAAAAAAATTGAATTTCTTTTAGAATCTAACCATAGGATCTTGTTCTACACTTGTCTTAGATCACATCATAATATTTTTGTGATGTTTGACCATACAGATTGAAAGATCTTAGCATTCAAAGTGGAAGAAAAAAAATTCTTTCAAGAAATTGCTAAGATTGCCTATAAAACAAGAATCTCTATAATTTTCACATCACTAATCCAAATGGAATGAATTAAAGCTTCCCATTTAGAAGAAAATATAATCTACAAGTAAAAAAAATATTAAAAAATTTATTTCAATTTTTTGTGGATTTTTTTTGCTGCCCGGTCTCTCCTATTTTGAGGTTATTGTGGCATAATTTTGCTCCTGAGCACCGATTGGAGTAAAAATTATATTCTTGAAAAGCTCTTAAGTTTATCTATCTTACAAGAAAGCTCAAAAAAAATTTAGTAAAAATTGAGATCATAGGAGCCTGCCCAAAATTCATTTTGTTCCCCGTAGGGACAATGGAACTTTAGGGGTTAATAGAACATGTCCGATAGTACTCTTACATCCAATTTTAAAAGTTCCAAATTGGCAAAGCTTTCTTTGGATTCTTTGCTATTGACTTCAAAAGGTGACATTATCCATTAAAGATTTTGATTTAAAATTGAGGCCTCACACGGACATACTTTTCATGCACATGTCATATTGTCCATCCACCCATTCAATCCACCCACCATTATAGGAGCAAATGGACATAGGCCAAGCTGACACTCTTTGTGTAGTTGTAAGATTTTATTTTATACTTCCCTAATACCATCAAAATATCCAAAGAGGTACCCATGTATCAAAAGAGACACCTCATAGACCTTGATATTATAGACTCTTGAAAGATGCTACAATTTCATTCTTCCTATTCTTTGAATGAAGTTTGAAATATTGAATTGTACATCACCTTCATTCAAGCCATATATATATATATATATATATATCAGTTTACTTACTTGTATTCAGGAATGAAAAAGGGCAAATATTGTTGATTTCTTTCACCTTCAGGAGGGCAAAGTCTGCTAAAATATCATTTGGAAGTTTGACTTTTCAACCCATTTCTTGGACAATTAATTACTGTATAATACTACGTATTACACGAGAAAAGCTGGGAATTTGGCCTTCAAAATATGAAGTCCAAGTCCCACATTTCATACTACCTTCGTTTCGAAATTTCGAAATACCGTACCGTAGTATATTTCCAAACGGAGGTAGTATTATTTGTTCTCCTTCCGAAACCCCAGGGATTTGGAACGTGGTGTGAAAGGGCCCTTAGATATCCTCGGACACACTAAACAAGGGATTGCCAGTCCTCGTTCTCCAAAAGACCCTAAAATCCGATTACAGTAATTCATGTGGGACGAGGCAGCTTCTGTAATGACAAATTAAGGAATGAAGATTTAATTGAAATGCTCCAATGGAGAATACCAAGCACCGAGGCCCATCATCCTGGAAAGAGTTTAACCCTAAATATTGAGAGCATTCGTTGATCACATGTGATTTACAACAGAAGAACCACATACGCATTAAATCAGTCATGAAGTTCTTCGCCACTTTACTGCAATCACAAAAATGTGGTCTTCTAAAAGACGAGCTCATGTGGCTTGACACCAGACTTCAAACTAAACCTGGCACTCAAGTAGGTTTTCAATTCTGGGACTGCTTCGATGAGAGGGATGAGCTTGGTGTCAATTGCCTTCTGATCCTCCTTCTTCTCCTCGGACAGGTAGGTCTCCTCCTTCTGCATTTACATGGTTTACAGTAGGGGTCAGAATCTACATCGCAAATATGCTGCGATATATCTAGACATAAATCTACATCAGTCATAGTTCCCTAAACTGGTGACAAATGCAAATTGAATACTTACATCTTTCTCAGCTTCGAAAAACTCAGACTCTCCCTTCTTCTTCTTGGTAACTTCCCTCTTGAAATAGGAGTCGGCGTATTTGACAACATCGACAGATGAAATATCGATCTTAGTTGATGTCGCAATAACGTAAGCCTGATTCACTCTCCTCAAAGGGACGCCATTCACCTTGAATGGTCCTGGAACACATACCACCATCAAATTAAAACCCCATGTCAAATGTCAAAACCTGGCGCTGGAATCTGTACTAGAACTAACTGCTGTCGATAAAGACAAGAGACGTGGAAAATGAATTCGGGGAATGCTTGAGAAAGGTTGCCTCCTTTACGCTAGAAGAGTAGAACGTCCAACGTAGAGCATCCGTTCGACGTGTATTAGATGGATGCTCTAGGGAAGAGGATAAATAAGCACAGAGGGAAGAACAATAGGCATCATTCGAGAAGGTATATCGAACCCTTGTAAACAAGCCTAAGGAACTATCATACGGCGAGTTAACCATAAGCGCGACAAACCCCTTATCACCAAACCTCACACCCAGCATATCCGAAATATTATAATAATCCTATTCAGGACATGGAAGGAGAACAGTACACACCAGTAACCAGTAGAAGGCCGGATTCCAACTGCTTCAGGAACACAACACGCTTGCCCTTGAAGTGACCAGCCAACAGAATCAGAACAGTTCCTGGAGAAATGCTTGACCTGCACGTCCCAAACAATCACAATTTACCACAAATGCAGTAACCTCAAAGATAACCTATACCGCTGCCATACAAAGTTTCTCTCTGAAGCTTCACAGAAAAGTCGCACTCGAAAATCCTTAAAAGTCAAGTCGCTGAGCTGACATGCCATCTGGAAATCGAATCAATTGATTCTACTATCAAACCCCCCAAACCCTGACAAGAATACCTTAGGTCAAAAACCTATTCTCACGCCATAATACTCCATGATTGTAGGAACAAAAACAAAACGGAGGAGGGTAAAAAACTATTATACCCTCCTGGCCAAGACCTACATTTCAAAACCGGAATCCAGTAATTCTGTTATCAAACCTTAAAACCCTGATCAAAAAGCTTGGCCAAACTACATTCTCCCGCAATGATAATTCATACTTGTACCGGAACAAAAAAGAAATTGAAAAGGAAGAGCAGCATACACCAAACGAAACCCTAAAAACCGAGACGCACCTCAGCTTGGGCGTGTTGACGACCTTGTTCTTGTGCAAGGGCTTCTTAACATCATCAGCCGGGTAGAACTTGGGAGCACGGACGGCGGGAACCTCGGCCGCGGCAGCCTTCTGGTGTGTGGGGAAGCTGCCACCATTCTTGGCCTTGATGGCCCACAAGCCGCGCTTGTGGTAGGTCTTGGACCTGCCGTTGCGTCCAATGCCCCGGACAAGCTCCTTGTTCCTGCTCGTTCTAACAGGCTTGGGGGCCATCGCGACGAAAAGTTAAGGGACCTTGAACGCAGCTCAACACGGTGCGAGAGGCGTCGGGGACAAAGAGACCTGCCCTAATGAGCTTCCGCAGACTTCAAGGCCAGAGCGCCAAACCCTAACCCTTACGACGAATGAAAAAATTATCTTTCTGGACGGATGGCTACAGCGACTTTGTCGCTCTCACCGAATGGATGAAGTACACCCTGGCTGTTCTCTGTAATATCACATCATCCTTTTTCTCACCACTGCCTCTCGCTTCCAAAACTTTCTCAGAAAGTTACGGTAACTTAGGGACGCTTTAAGGTGGGTACACCCAAAATCGTCACTTTTTACTACTGAGCCTAGTTGCTATTATGAAACTGGTCAAATTTTCACATATTCATGTTGGCAAGTGAAAGGAGGTTCCAACACACCAAAGAACGTCACATTTCAATATTGTATGCAAAAGTTATTAAGGGTCAAAGTTCTTTTCTAAAAGCGCTCCATCCAAATAGGTACATAACTAACGAAATGTACATTCTAGATGGCGCTTTAAGGTCAGGTGCCATTTAACAGCATACTACCTTACACATTGGTGGAAAAGTGCTTTGGTCGATCAACACGTTCTGGCCAAGACATAGTTATTTTAGGGCCACTTCACACTATGGTTGTCCAAGTCGAGAGGCCGTGGCATTGAGTGGCCAAACTTTGTTGAGAGTCCAAAGAAATGAGCAATAAATAGGCAATAAATAATAGGAATTGGAGCCTTTAGCCGGTCATAGTGTGAAGCCTTGAAAGGCCAAGCCCAAAGGCCAAACCCTAGGGCAGGCAATGAACTCCCACGGCCTCTTAACTTGGCCAGCCATAGTGTAAAGCCTCTAAAGGCCAAGCCCAAAGGCCAAACTCTTAATAATGAACTCCCACCTACCAATCTAATGGTTGAGATCTTGTCATAAGTTGATGGCCTCTCGACCATAGTTTGGGCATTCATTTCTAGCCGACCCAAACTTCCTTTGAGAGTCCGTTGCCATATAGACAATTTATTGCCATGTAGGTAGTTGGAGAGTAATGGCCTTTGGACTTGTGCCTTCTAGTGTGAAGGGTTGAGAGGCCGAACTTTGGGTTTCTTGAAATTTGATTGGTGGAAACCCACGGCCTCTCGACCTTCGGCCGCAGTGTAAAGTGGCCCTTAGGCACCTGGTGGGATGTTAAAGAAGACAAAAAAGAAAACTATTAAAAGAAAAAGTCTTGACTAATTGTAGTCTAAACACTAGGCGGAGAAGTTTTCTAGACAACTTCAAAAATTGAAGTCCAATAGACAACTTCACCTAGAGGAAAATTTTGACTAAACACAATAATAGAAATCATAACCTCTAATGGAACTCCCACATGTTTTGTATGTTTTTTGATTGTAGTGAGTTTTGAGAAGCCATAATTTTTGGATCTGGTGCCTAATAAATTCAATAAAACTTGTTCAAATAAATGAGAAATCAACGGCATTTTGGAGGGAGAAGCATTTTTTTAAAAGAAAATCAATGGCCTATTCATTTTTGAGAGAGAGGGGGCAACTAATGGAAAACCAGATGTGTGTACAACCACTTTTGGGTGCATAATCATAGTCTTGTAAGAATGAAGAGTAGAAATTCCATGTTCATTGTTCTACACTCAAGTTAAAATCTCAAAATAAATTTGAAACCCTAAAATAAAAATTATACAAGAAAGAAAACACCTTCAAACTGAAAAAATGAAAGTTATTGATGCGTCCCCTCAATGAAAAACAAATTAAATATGAAGAATCAATGTGCCTGCTCTACAAAACACTTGAAAGTGAAAGAAAATTGTAGTTGGGGCACCTCCACTACCAAAAGCACTACAAAGTGAAAGAGAAAGAGGCAGAGAGATAATGCTATTTGAAATAAAAAGAAGCCATCAATCGCACGAATGAGATGTCACAATGAAAGGACAATCAATGAAGTTGGAGTTCTCTAGAGGACAAGTTTCTTGTCCAGGGGATTGAGGCCGCCCAAGAAACTTAACTTCCTTGATAACTCTCCTTACAAAAAGTGTTGCCTCATAGACAACCATGTCATTTTTTCATCCATGCTTGAGGTTTTCCATTGAACAGGTCTTGGCCTTAGAATAAACCCAATCTAGTGAAGAACAAAATTCCCTCCAATCATCCTGCTCCATTTCCCTACAACTCTTGACTGGTACACTTCTCCACCATAGTGTAAAGCGGCCCTTAGTTTTTGACTAGTGTAGTGTTCCGCCATTTGCCCAAAGTAAAAAATAATTTAATTCAATTTTTAATTTGAAAATACCTTTAAAATCCATAACTTTTGCAAAGTAGTTCCAAATGCCACAAAACAAACAACTTCATTTGAGGTATACATCAAAATTGAACAAAATTAATCCTTGAATGCTCAACCCGATGAATGTTGAATGTTCACTGTGACCAACTGCACTTCGTCCATAGTTAATTTCTAAATAACAATTGATTATGGTGAAATTGAGACATCCAATGAGTTGGGGGAAGTGGGTAGAATACATGTAACAACATGTGGCAAGGGTTTAACACACACCAAACTTAGTTGACAAATCTTCTAGGTCCTCTAAATTTTTTTATTGCATTCAATCCTAATAAGTCAAGCAATGGCCCTTGAATTACTATTCATCCTAAGTTTAGTGAGTTTTATCTTATATTTCAATTGGTGGTTGATTAAATAAATTAACTATTTATCCACTTAGTGATTAATTAATCAACTATTTATGGAGCATATATGGTGAGCATGGTGGGAGATAAGAATTTTGAGAGTTCTTCACAAATAGATGTAAATCTTTAGCTCACAAATTTAGCAAGTGTTGGTGGGGTTGTTTTTACATGTTCTTTTGTTTGAATGCAAGATTGTAAGCGGACTTGCTAAAGAGGACAATATAGTGAGTGAAGTGCTTGCCATATATTACATTCATGTTAGTTTGGAGACAAAGACTTTGTTGCTTCCATCCACCATAACTCCCTATAATTGTCCCTCAAAGTTGACAATAGAAACTTATGAAGGTTTGTACAAAGTCAATTTTAAGGATTTTTTTCAAAATCTTGATGCAAGGTGTGGAATGTCCCTCTTGGAGAAATGTAATTGCTTATCCAATAGAGTACCCAAATCAAAATTTACTTAAAGTTTAGGAGAAATTTGCAAAACATTGCTTCCTTCTAAATTTTTTGGCAAGTTTGTAACTAACCTAATTTTGTAAGCAATGGTGGAGAAAGACATTATGTGTAGTATAAAAGTTTTATCCTATGATAAGTCAATGTCTATTGCTTCTTCATACAAGGCATAAAAAATATGTTTTTTCTCTGCCTTCGAATTTTGTAATCTTGCAATTTTAGCAACCACAACTTCTACAAACAATCCAATATTCCTTGGTATCTTGGTGCAATTTATACAATTGATTAAATTTCAATTATCAATATGCTCAATGCACACAAAAAATAATGGCACTTATTGATAATTCTTGAGTGAAAACATGTCACTTAGGTTCTTTAGGGACTAATATTCATTGAAGAAGTCTCAAGCACAATATTATAATATATCAATGGTAGGAATTAAAAAATGTTTTGTTCCTTAGGATTGTTACAATTATTTGTTATTTTTTGTTTGAGCATTTTGGGTTAAATCAATAAGAAATATATATGATTGTTCGTTGAAACAATGATGTTGTCACATAATGTTGTACATAATGTAGTGGACATCATAATATAAAAATTAGGCACAACACCATATTGTCATGATGTTTCTTTATAATATCACATGCATTTTAGTTTCCTAGGGTTTTTTTTACAAGATTGGTATATAAGAGGGTGAAGAAGTAAAAAAAAATTGTCTAAAAAAAGTAAAAATTAAGAAGACATGTTTTGAAATCTTTAGTATGAGGTATTAATAGTATGATACAAGATTCTAAGGCTTAGAATAGCATAGGAACTTATTTGGAAACAAAAACAATAGAATTGTGTGGGACCAAGAATTTAAAAATGAATTTAACATACAGTCAAATCACACATACTTTATGTTTGGGTGTCCTAAAACTTCCACTACAAACAATGATATTTAGTGTTAGCAATACTATTTACAAACCTTGACACTAAATATCATTAACCCTACTAAAGTAAGTAACATTGAATCTAATTTCTAACACTAAATGCACTCTATGGTAAATCTGAAATCTGTACTCTATGGCAAATCTGAAATCTGAAATCTGGTAAATCTAAATGTACTCTATGGTACGCATTGAAGTCTAATATTACACTCTAATTTCCACAAAGTTCAGATTTAGTGTTGTGTGGAGTAGGGTAGTAAGTACACTAAATGTAATCCAATACTAAATATCATTTTTAGTGTACTTGTTGAATTGCATTAAAATATAGTGATGAAATGTTTAATTAATGTGATGTGTGAATATGGTTCATTAATTAATTAAGTGGGGTATAATGAATTGCTTAAAAGGATTTACAAGTACCTATATGACTAAAGGATGGAAGTGTGAAGGAAATTGTTTGCTTTGCAAGTTTCTTCTTATAATTATGACTTGATACAAGCAATTTGGTTATTTTGGCAACTAAAACTTAAATGTTGATTTCAAAATTTTTGAGACAATAACTTGGAAAGAACACATTATAAACCTATCTTGATTGTATTTTGAAGTTCTTAAATCAATTTTGACTCTACAAAATTTTCTATAAAGAACAAGTCTGAATTGATTATTGTCCCTTTTGAAATTCAAAAAGGTGCTACAAATTGCAAACTTCAAAAATTAATAACTATCTAATTAGTCAAAGGTTCTAGACATATAAAACATTTTTTTCATTTATAAATGATTTTTATTTTATTTTCTATGAAAAATTGTAAAAATGTAATTTGGAAGATTTATAGCATTCATTCATCTATTTACATCTTGACTTTTTTGCAAATTGAATGAATGCTATAAATCTTCCACCACATCAAAGTGGTAAAATTATTACTCCATTTCAATTTGATACTATACACACTAGTAATATATTAACAATATGCCAATATTCAACAATTTACGCAAACATATAATATTATACTATTGTGCATTAATAAAATACGCAATAAAATATGCACAATTCATTTTTAAACATTGTAAACTTGATGTTTTAATTTTAAGATTGACCTTTTGATCTTACAATAAATAATGAGTCAATTCTACAAGCCTATACACTAAAGAAAATATAGATTTCAATTTTAACATTGAAATTAAAATATATATATATACATATATTTATGCTTTCATTTAAAGTGTCATTAATAAGGTTAAGAAGTCCAAATTCACATCTGAATTTATCTTACAAGATAAATAATTACTACAGTTTTCTATCATATGCGTGTAAACATGAAGTAGATATATGCACCAACATTCAATCATATGCCTTGCAACTTTATGTTTGTACATTGTACCATCTGATGATGTAGCCCAAATTAGTGTACAACGATATGACCAAGCACACTTCCATTTTTAATGGTTGAAATTTATACATAGATTACTATGTTTCTTTAAACAATAGTGTTTTGCTTAACATCCTCCTATTGTCATGAAGGTTTACATAACATTATTTACTAGTTGATCGAGGTTATGTATTAAACTAAAAAAAACTAGGGAAATATTTTAGTTCAAAAGATGATGTGACCTAACTTCTTTAGTTCACACAAAGGAAGAGTCTTCTTGTAAAGGTTCTTGAGTCTTCAACAATGCCTTGGAACCAATGCTACCTAGTTAAACAATGCGAGTCATGAAGTAGGGTCTTCAGTTGGCAAATGTGGATAGATGAACTCAACAGCATTTAATCTGTCGTCTATTTCAATTCTTGAGCACAGATCCCAAGACCTAAAAAAATTTGAAGACATTCAATCTTGAATTGTTTTCAAGAAATTGTTGGAGCTCTCACAAAAACCTGTGTGCGATTGCGATGAAGCTCTTAGCATCGCTCAAAGAATTGATCACAAATACATCCTTGATGCTTAGTTCTAAAATAGTATCAAATTATTGGCAAAAGGAATTACCAAATTTGTTTCTTCAAGAATCTGTGTACATGAAAAGAGTTTGAATATTTTGAATGCGATGGTGATTTATGGTTGTGAAGAGCACCATCAATGCAAAAATGCAGAGCTGCAATTGTGAGTAATGAGATTGAAGCAAAGTTTGTCGAGAACAACACAAAGAAGTGCACGTCGTCATGTGAGTGGAGCGGTTGGTTATAGTTGGGGGGGAGTATGGTTAGGGCAAAGGTCACACAATACAAACCATGTTAACCGTTCTTATTTTCCCTATTCTGCCATATTCGTTGCGCTGCCTTGTCTTATGTCCACCTAATCCCCCGCCTTTGTCAATCATTTCTTCAGGACAATGATCGTTGTCCTCATTGCAAAAATCCCTCAAATTTGGGTTTATAATTTTGCTTTCAATTTTATTCCTTATTTGAACATGCCTTCGTCGGATGTGAAAGAGGAGGAAGAAGAGGAGAAGAAGAAGTGGCAACTACGGACAATACTAAGGAATGCAGTTCAAGGGAGCGACCTCGGGGAGCGACTTTCAATTTGTTTGCAAGTTGTTTGGATGTGGTTATGAAGGGAAATGGGGCAATGGCTTGTGAGGCATAAACCTTTCCGTTGTGTAGGTTAAAGCTACTGCGGACGATTTGTGTGTGCAATGTTTGTCATTTTAGAATCCAATGAAGAGACTAATTGGATCCATTTGACATGAGAAAGAGTTATGCTTTCTTGCATTAAGACGTGTGGGTTGGATTAGACGTGCAAGTTTGGCAAAGCTTCACGTATTTTGTTACCTTGCAAAGTCACCATTTTCTCAGGTAATACAAAATTTGTACTTCTATAAGTATGTTTTTTGCACTGTGCTTTAATTTATGCAAGTTGATGATCAAGAATAGGGCAAGCATTTAGAGCTTTCTTGCTTGTAGGTTGCTATATTTCAAAATATAGAGTAGTCATTGGGTGAAGTTCAAATGCAATTTTGGCTTCAACGTTTGGACCAAAAATAATAACATTCCAATGACCATGACAATCTTCAAGAATAGTTGTGTGATGCTTGACTTTCAACCTTGATTTTTTTTAAAGCTTACTCCAAATGGATTTGTGGCGGCATTTTTTAGGAAGACCCATGGGAGAGGACTCCATGCTTTGAATAAAGACAATGGCTTCCAAGGGCATCTCTTGAAAACTAGGAGGGAGCCATCCAAAATACAATTTAAACCTTCCTAGGTATTGTTGAGATTTGAGCATTTTAACGTATGTATTTGTGTGACTTTTGAGGAGATCAATAGTGCTGCAGAGAGATTTGTGGATATCAAGAGTCAACGGAGGTTAAATATTTTTCATTATGTTTGAATTTCTAATGCAATTTCAAATTGAGATGTTATACATTACTATAAGTGACAATAGACAAATCTATTTTTATTCATCGATAGCCTAAATAGCAAAGGCTATCCTTGTCACTCCCAACTAGAAGTTGACATATGCTACTCATAGTAATCAATTTCAATAATGCACGGATTCTATCATAATGTAGTTATTTATAAATGCCCTTTTACAAATTTTCTTTCTCCTTAGAGAAGTCATGTAAAAGATGCTCTACAAGTAGCTCTTGCTTCATACAATGTGGGCATTGTAGTCCCATGTCCTATTTCTAGAAAAACTATTGTTTTCATTACAACTTGGTGATTGTGACTTGTACAAGTTTTTCTTTTGGATGTGGAAAAGATAATGATCCAGAGTACTGTGGAGATTGAATGAAGATCACTCTTTCATTGATCTTATAACAGAATTGCAACCGGTAGAGAATCTCCGAGCTATCCTTGGTTCTTAAAAGTTGTCAAGATTTGCATTTGGACTTGCGCAGGTACATGCCCTCTCACTTGACCATGCAAATTCCAAAGTTGAAAATAATCAACATTAGGATGTCGGTCTAGCCAACTAAGAGATTGAAATAACATTCCAATGTTTTTGCTTTGATACATTATTTTCAAACATGTTTCAACAAGGGCTTTGCACTAGTGAAGCAAACATTTCAGAGTTTCTTTACATCAACTCCTCTTCTAATATATTTCGTCTCTCAAAACCTCCAAGCCAAATCCTTCACTCCACTATTACCAACTCTCAATTATCATCTCATCTTATCGTATTAGTGCCTTTGCATCTTGCATCATGTTGACATCAAATCCAATTTTCATACATTGCCATAACATTCTATAGCTAGCCTATGTAACTAATAGTCGATCACCTTCAAAAGTTGGATTCAATTAATTTTGATCTAGTGTCCAAATATTATGAACACTCCTATTGAAATTTTGATAGCTTTATCTAATGAATGTTTTAACTTATTCACATTTTGAGATTCTTATGGCATAGTGAGCAGATGTAGGTGCCACCACGCAGTCCTTTAGCAGCTAAGATGGAACTCTTATAGGAAACTTCATGGCGAGCTCCATTGGTGTTGGCCGACCAAACACATCTCCAAGTACCCACACCAACAATGCCTTCAAAAATGGTTCTAGTGCAAGCCATGGTGGTAATTTGGGCGCCAACAGTAGTAGCGGTGGCAGTAGCGGTGGGATCAATAACAAAAGTGTGGCATTTAACAAGGGTTTGCCTAGTGATCCTCGGTCATCAACCACAAGTGGCATGCCTATGCCCTTTGGAAGAGGAAGTGGGGCAACGGCAACCACAAGCTCAGGAGGCTCCTTGGCGTTGCGCGGAGGTAGCATTGGCATTGGCCCACGGCTACGAGCCGAGGGCTTAATGGTACCACCAGCCTCGGACGCTGCTACATTGCGGCGGCAAGTTGCGGCACTGCAAATTGATTTGGAGGCTCATATTGATGGGGAACAACGGCTTCAAAGTATCAACCATGAGCTGCGTGAAAGGTTGAATGAAGTAAAATCTCTCTCTTTGCTTTCACTTTATTGAGACTTCTTTTATATTTACCAAGACAATCATGTAAATTGAAGTATGCATTGAGAGCAAGCCATAATATTTTTAACCAGCTTGAAGCATTCTCTTCTTGGAAGAAAGATAATGCCTTTTTAGATGCTTGGGAAAGAATTTAGTTATAGTTTGTAGAGAATGATTTGATAGCCTGGAATTTGCAACGCTAGTTTCATTGGATGAGTGGAAATTTGTAAGAGAGCCATTGGCTAGTTGGAAAGGTGCCATGATGGGTGGCTTCCACTTCCTTTGGAAGCAAAAGGGACCCTTGTAGCGTTGGGTAACAATGTTACGAGGGGCTTACCACACATGAGTCCCATCCATGACTTTATTTACTAGTTGTATAGGGGTCACATTTAACTTGTTGAGAATTGAAGTATCTAAGAAAAAATGATCTCCAGAAAATGAAGTGGACTAACATTCCTAACTCATGCAAAGGATGTTCCTTGTTTTGAGCCAATGCTCTTGAATCTTCAACAATGCTTTGAAGATCTATATACATTGTTATATAATTTTAGGTTCATAAATTTTTCATGTAGTTTTCCTTGGAGATCTATCAACACAATCATATTAAGTGGATTGTTTGTATATGCTCACCCAACAAGACCTAATAGAAGCTCTCTCATGATCTTCTAAAATCCAAGAGTTTTTCAAAAAAAGGAGCTCTAACTCGAGAGACAATAATTGTTGACATTTTATTTTGGATTTTCAAAATAAAAAATAAAACTTGTGATATTTGAAATGCTTGTCGACAGTCTACACTCCTTACAAGCCTTCATTTTCCCTCATTTTTTCAAATGAAAAGTAATTGGTTGGAAAAATCAAATTTATCATGTAAAATTATATCCTTGCAAAAATTCTTTACATGTAGAAAGGCTCTAAAATAACTACAACCAAAGACAACATGTTTCTAAAACCTTCAATTTATAATTTGTTTTTTCTTGCAAATTTGTCTTTTAAACTTTAGGTATTATTATATTTGACCACTTTGATTACTATAAGTTAATATAACTTCATTCCATATTATTTATACAATGTATATGAATTCAAAGTTGTATTTTAGTACATTATGAAGATTTTATGGGACTTAGTTTCCTATGTTAATTTCATGGATGCATGTATATTCATCTTTAAGCATTTTCATCCAAAATTTGCAAAGCATTCTTGAATTTAAAATACAATTCTAGCAATCTAACAAAATACTATGTTTCTTATGTAATGGTGGGGTGGATTTGCAAATGTTACAACACTTGTACTACTTGTATAGTGTATAAACATATGGTCTCTAAGAGACCTAACTTTAAGGACTCATGTAAACTAACTTGGTTTTTGCTATTATAACATTTTTTAACCACACAGACCACATTTAAATTGAAGACATGATCACTTGCTCAACAATACCATTGAAAAGCATTGAATCCAATTTTTTTTACTCACTTCTTTTTATTATAGACATTAATGTTTTAAGAAAATCAAAAACCCTTACATAATGGGTTTAAGACTATCATCATTAGAAACTAAAATTAGAAATCTCGTGCAAAAAAATTACCTTGGTCTATTTGTAATTAAAAATAATTTGTAACTTGATAACAATGGGAATTCATAACATTAGACTCTTTGTTTCAAATTATGCCAAAAGAATTGGAATTAATATTTTAGTTTTTTAGTTTTTTTAATGATATTTTTTATATTTATATAGTCAATTTTCTTACATTTATAAATTTCTGAATGAAAATATTTTGTAATTCAACAAGTATTGGTGTCTGAAGGGGTTCACTTAGAGTGTCCATTAGAAACCACGTGCAATCAAAACTTTGGACCCCTATATACTTTTTTAATTTTAAATAAAATAAAATATGAATATATTTTCCTATTTTGAAAGTTTATGTTTTGAATTATTGATATTTTTATTTGTTAATAATAATTAGTTACAAATTTTTGAAGTAAAAAGATACACTGTAGAACTGAAAAATAACTTTCACACCCCTATATTATATAAGAAAAAATTGCCTAAAAAATGAACAATTTAAAAAAAAAATCTCTCTTGGAAGTTCATTTTGAGTTGAATATTGATTCAATGTTCATCTAAATGTGTTCTCTATAATTATTTGAGCTGAAAAACATGCTATTTAAGTTCATTTTCAACCTCTTTTAGAAATCAATTATATTTTATTTGACTTTAAAATTTTGGCAATAGAAACCTAGTCATTATTAAACAATACTCAAAATTTTAGGTTGAAATTATAGTTTATTAGAAACCACTTGTTCGCATGTGGTTTGTTGTAGTAGAACTAAATACACCCCCTTAGATTGGTGTGTAGGGCCAAATTGTATTAAATTAATTTTGCACACCCTTGTTTCTTGAAGGTTCTTTGAAAATGTCTCCATTACCTTGTAGGCCCCAATGCCTCTTTTTCTACACTATACAAAATCTTATGAAATCACCTTACTACACATTTTCTTTTGCAAAATTTATAATACTAATTTGAATTTAATTTAAGTTTTTCTTAACCTCTGAACCTTCAAATTTCTTTTGAAGTAGAAATTGTCAAACATTAAATTATAGAGATAAACAAATACTTTATTGTTTCTTGGTTTGTTTGACAGATTAGAATTGTATATGAAACAAAATCATGAAAATGTAGAAAGAGCTGAAAGTGAACTCAATACCCTTCATGAAGATATGGAACAAACTTTAGAATTGCAACGACGTTTGGCACAAAGGTATGTAGCACTCACAAATATAATCATTATGTGCATACAACTACTATCCTTGTTTAAGTTCAATTCTATTTTATAAATTAATAAATCATATTGTTTATAGTAAACATGCTATAAATTTAATACAAAATGAAATATATTAAGTTCAATATGCTTGATTGAAAATTTTCTAAGATATAAGAGATAAACATAATTGAATTGAATTATTGAATTATAAGTCAAGATTATAATTTAAAAAATTTCAAACAGAGCTCAAATTCTAGAGAAGGAGAAGAAAGATATGGAAAATGTAATGGCTAAAAATAATCAAGCATATGAATTAGAGCGTGCAACACTTGCTAATCGCATATCTTCAATGGTACATGAATTACATGCAAAAGAAGAGTCGGCGGCAAAAATTGCATTTCTTGAGGTTAATAAAAACATCTTCAATGTTTATGTTCAATAATCTAATTTTAAAATGCACATTTGACCTGAAAAAAATAAACATGTTGACTACATTAAAAGTTTTTAGACATGTTAGCAAGATTATAAAAGGTGTTATTATACTTTATCTTAGAGCTTAAAATACATGCAAAATATAACTAAGTAAATTTTATAGAATTAAATAATTAGAATTACGAAAATGTGTGTGCAGTCACAATTAAGTAATACTACAAATTTAAAAGATAAATTAGAAGAACGATTGCAAACTATTACAGAGGAAGCTAATTTTCTTAAGATAAAACAAGAAGAGTACACTGTACAAATGCGTGTACTTTTTGAAAAGGTAGAATCTTGTTTAATTGATTGTATATCAATAATAATTAATATTATTTTACAAATGATCTTGTTAGATTTTAACAAAACATGTACTTGTTAATAATTGATTGAATAAAAATAATGTAATAATTAAATAAAAAATATTTGAAATTACACCACATCTATAATTATATTTATAATTCTTTACATATTACTTTAACAGGATGAAATAGAACAAAAAATTATACATATGGCTAATTTATCTAGACTAAGAAGGTATTTTGGTCGTTTCAAAGAAGGTATTAGAGATCAATGTATTGAAAGGGCAAATACATTACAAGCCATTAAATATTACAATTTAAGAGTAATGAGTTTAGGTTGGCATACTTTTTATATGGCAGTTGGACGGTCCAATTTAATAAGGAAAAGGAATGCACGTTACAATCAGGTATTTTACTTATTTTTGACAAACATAATTGTTTATATATATATAATTCAAATTGAATCAAATGAAAATTTGGAAACATGAATAGTTTCTAAAGTTATATTGACAACAACCTATTCCAGCAAATTTTAGAAGATTGTTATGCTATTTGGATAAAAATGATACAAGCTAGTCAAATACGGAAAAAAAATCTTGAAAAACATGCAAAAGAGAGAGCTAGGCGCATTTTACTATCTTGGGAAGACTACTCAACAGCGGCACGTGCAAATCCTAGAAAACATCAAATTGCATTTCAACATTATAGTTTTCACACTAGGACAAAAACTCTACAAGCTTGGAAAAAAATTGTGAAACTATGGAAATTGAATGAAGAAGATGAAGAAATATTGTCTGCAATAGCGAGGACTCACTATGAGATTTTTCATAAAAAAAGAGTAATAAATGAATGGAAAGATTGGTTGCAATATCTTATTCGACCAAGGAAAAGGAAATTGTTGAATGTACAAGCACATATCAATAAAATGACAATGAAACAAGCAATGTCTGCATGGCAATGTGTTATGCGCATCCAATGGATGATGCGTATTAAAATAGAAGAAGCAATAAAATATGAGAGAAAATGGATTTACATTCGAACCATGTCAAGGTATTAATAAAGCATAAAAATAATGCATATATTTATTATGGTTTATAAAATTAAAACTAAGAGAATCTTCAAAACAATAATGACTTTCACCTATATAATTTCAAATTTTAATTGCTAATTTTGGTCCAAAGTAGAAGAATTATAGGATACTATAGCTTTCTAAATTAAAAATTAAAAAATTAAAAAACTATAAAAGATTGACATGAAAAGAAAAATGTTGTATTTTTAGAAATTGAAGCTGATTAAATTATCTTTGAGAGTTATAAATTGAAAAAATTTGAGGAAAATTCTTAATAAAATATATTTTGATGTTAGTATTTTAGAAAAGACAAAAAATTTACAAATAAAAATGATTGACGAATGATTGAGGAATGTTTGCACATAAGAAAAAATTTCAATTCAATAGTTTTACCATCTTTGACTATGTTGCAAATATCCATAACTTGAAATTTTAAATATTTTTAACTGACTTTTTGTAGAAAAGATTATGTCAACTAGATCAAAATCCTAAAATTGAGTTTAGAATAGTAATAGTAATAAAATCCATCAAAAAATAAAAATCTAATCTAAGAGTATTGTGATTAAAAAGAAAAAAAATATTTTTGAAAGATGTGATTTTTTTTTAAAAGGTACTAGATATCTTAGATATAAATTTTGAGTCAATTATGGCTAACAATCCATTGCATACAGAAAAAGAACATTGAAAGTAGTACAATATTTTTTTACAATGAACCTTCAAATGTTGATTTTTATTGAAGATAAACATGCAAATTAATAATAAAAAATTTAAACACATATTAAAGACAAATTTCATTAAATGAAATAAAATAATGACATAAATTGTTCAAAAATTTGAATTGGCCTATTTGAAATTAGACTTTATATTTTTCAAAAATCATTTTTGTTTTCTATTGAAATTTTTTTAATTCCAAATACTTATGAAAATCAATTATTGAATAAAATTCTTCAATTAATCTTGTAAATATATTAAAAAAAACAAGAAAGTTCACAATATCAATGTTTTATTTAAGTTGTCATAATAAGTACCAATTTACAAAGAATATATAGATAAAAAAAAATTGGGAATACATAACATATTAACTACAAAAACAAGTTGGTAGTGGTCATTAAACAATCAATAAACATGTAAAATATCTATAATATGCAATGAAAATAGGTAATGTTATTTTATTATTGAAATATTCACATTCTATGCTTAAAATAATTTATTTATTTACTTATTTAGATTCAAAAAATATTTGAAAGATAGATAGACATTCAATATTATTGTAAATACTACAAACTTTTATAGGTTTAAAGAAGCTCTTAAAAATATTGATGTTGAAAGAAAACTCAAATTAAGAGCAATAAAATTTCAAAAAACAAAACAATGTAAATTTGTTATTAAAAGTTGGCAACATTTGACACAAGAAAAACAACATAGTAGAGTTTATCAACAAATTGCATTGCAACATTATGCAATTCATCTTTCCAAAAAGGTACAAAAGAAATTAACTTTTAAGTTTACATAATGTTGTGAGTATTACTATTTGCCTTATAACATTATAAACATAAATAGAAACTTTTTCATTTTATGAATTGTACCATTAGTATATTTTGGATTTGAAAATGATACTTGATTAATTAGAGCTTATGATTTTATATAGACAAATGAATACAGACAGTGATGATCATTTGAAATAATAATAATTTTAGAATGAACAATTTGAAATTTAACATACTTTTTTAAATGCAGACTTTTAAAATGTGGACAGATACAATTTTAATGAGTAAAACTGAAAGAAAAGCAGTTCGAGAAGTTAATCAATGTTTGATGAGAGCATCCATGATTTTTTGGCGAGATCATCATTATTATCATTTGCTTAAGTAAGGATGCTACAAATATTCAATATTCAATATTGAATAACATGTATACTATCAAATCTACAATCTAATATAAAAACTTAAAGTGCATTTAATATAATTGTGAATTTAAAAAATATTTTATAAAATAGGAAGAAAAAGGCAAGGAAAGCAAAGGTGTATAGAAAACGGAAAGATCTACAGGTATTTTTTTATAAATCAATAAATATTTATTATTTATTAAAAATTTATATGTTCTTTTTTCACTTGGTTTAAATATGTTTGACTTACAATATTAAAAAATAAGATTAAAAAATATTTGCATTAAAATGATATTAACAAAATATTTGTTAATTACGTACATTTTTAGGTAGCCAAAAAATGCTTAAGTGAATGGTGGGAACTTATGGCTTGGAAACGGAGAGCTAACCAACTCAATTCTTTATTGGCACAACGACTACGCCGAACTCTTTTACAAAATAGCTTACACAATTGGATGTATGCAACTTTTGATGGCCTTTTAGTTGCAAATGCAAAGTTTCAAGATGATTTAATACAAGCTCAAGTACATTTATTCATTCAATCACTATTCAAGTTTCAATAACTTTTAGACAAATAACTATAAGTTATTTCTAACAACCAACATGCTTTGAAAAAACAAAAAATTGTTTACCAAAAGTATTACTATAAAAATTTTAATGTTGTAAAATGAATTATTTTTTACCTTTTCAATTTCTAAAATATTTTCAACAATATGTAGATGTTTAAAATTTTAATTTGAAATAAATCACTAGACCTTCTAGTAATATTTTATTTTAGAAAATATTATTAAATTTCAGAGCTTGTCTATTATTGTATTCTTATACAAATAATTGAAGGTGTTTGATTTCAGTCACAATGTAAAGAACAAAAAAATCAAGTTTCAACAGTGGATGTTGAAAACTTACAACTCATTGACCGCTTACACAATATGTCATCTGAGATAGCTTATTTAAAAACAAGTGTAAATGAAAGGAATCAAGAAATGAATGAACTTCATAGGGCTCTTGAAGATGCTGCCATGGTAGAAACTTCAATGCGAGATGAAATTGATCATCAACATTCTCGAATAGAAGAGTTACAAAATAATAATATTATTTTGCAGGTTTTATTTTAGTTGTACATATTTTTACATTTATTACATGATAATAAATTAGATTATTTGCTTTAAACTTAGAAATATAACTATGATACAACTACGAGTTTATTACCATGTGACTATATAATTCATCAATTCTAATTGTTAAAAAATAAATAAGAAACACAATTTCAAGTAGATAAAATGTATATTAAAGTTTGAACTTTTAAACATAAACAGAAGAGGATTCAAACAAAGAATGTAGAAGATACAGCTGATGAAGTTCATCATACATTAGAACTTCAAAATTTGGAACAAAGCTTACAACAATTGCAAATTCAACTTGCAGAAAGAACATCTCAATTAGATTCATATGAAAAGGTTTAATAATTGAAGTTTTTATGATTTAATTATTTTTAGTCATTTCATATCATCACTTAGTATATAGTATATTTAACACATTTACATTCTAAAATTCAAATAATTATTTGAATCATATGAATTTTTTCTTCAAAATAATCTATGATGATGAATACAACATTCAAAATTTTAAAATGATAAAGATGATTTCTATTGTTGATGAATGTAGGCACTAAAAAACACTGCTGAAAGATTAGAAGGAGCATCTGATGAATCCCAAGAAAAGTTAACAAGTGCATTTGAAATTGCTGGATCTTTACGAAAATTGTTAGAAGACCGTGAACATCAATATGCAAGCCTTGAAGGAAGTTCTCGGGTAAATACACTACAATGAACATTTATATTCAAATATAATTTGTTTTATTCATTTAAAGTAACATTCAAGAAGTATTATTAACATTTTATGAATAATGTAAATTATTTAAATATAATTTTAAATAATAGATCATATTTTTAAGTATATAATTTTTAATCAATTGTAATTATAAAAATTGAAAACAAAACTATTATTCTTGTTTAATATTTCTAGAGGCGAGAATTAGAATTAGGAGAAGTACAAAGGAAATTGGCCTCGGCAAATTGTACATTATGTGAGACTGTAGAAGCTCGTGATTCACGAATTGAAGAACTTGAGAACATTCTTACACAAAAACAAGCAGAGGTATATTGCTTTTGAAACAAAGAACAATAAATTTATTGAATAAAATGATGTTGAATGCTTCATAATCACTCAATGGTTTCATTAGTATTTTTTGGATAGAACGAATTGATGCAAGAATATGTCATATTGAATATACCATACAAATGGATTGAAATAATTGTAAAATGTAATTAGATGGGTAATACACAAACACAACTTCAAGATTTGGAAGTAGCATTGGATGCAAAAGAAAGTCATGTTCGTAAATTGGAATATGAAATTCGATTAATGTCTGGTAAATATTTTTATCTTGAAAATGTATGACTCGCAAATTTTATAAAATTTTAATCAAGTGTATTTTGCAATGAAGTTTATAAAATTTCAGTGTAGAGTTGGATGTAATTTGTATATAAAAATTTACATATTTACTGAAATATTTTATAGAACCTCATGTGGTGAAAGCTTCTAAGTTTGTATCGAGTTTGAGTTCGTATGCACCAACACCGACCCAAACAAAAATAAGCTCTCATTCTCAAGGTCATCCACAACATTTTCATCAACAAAGTTCAATGCAACAACAAAATTCAATGTCTGCACCCCATAGCCCAAGTAGAAAGCATACTCCAGCAACTTTACGATCTCATGGGCGTCCATCACAAAATAGCGTAGTAATGGGATCACCAAGATTGCAATCAATACAAGTGCAAGAATCTTTACGTGATACATATGCTCAAACCAAACAAGCTCTACAAAGCTCTAGTGGAGGTCCTAATGACATTGATGGAATTAAATTTAGGTCTTCAATTTCTGGTGAGTTACAATTTTTATCTTTTTATAGTTAGTACATTACAATATAAAAACACACCATCATTAAAGAATCATAAATCATGATTTAATATATATCATATTAGAAAATAAATTAAGATGTTCACAAATATGAATTGGTGAGGTTAATCCAAATGAATGAACAAACCGTATTCAAATAGATGAAAGGTAGTAGAAATTAGAGTAGAAGGCTTCCGTTTAATTTCTATTGAATTTATAATGAAAAAATAAAAAATGAATTAGGATAAATTATATATCAAAATACTTTAAATACAAATATTTTAAAACATTTTTCAATTTATTTACAAATTATAAAATGAATAATATATTTCACATAGATGATTGCTCATTTTTTTAATTCCTTCATGATATTATGCCATCAAGAAACACAATCACCTCGAGATCCATCGGGATCAACAAGTAGAGTACTACATTCATCTATATCGGGAGTGCAAACAATGGATCCATGTTTCATGACTATTGAAAATCCATCTACTAGGTGTCCTACTGTGCCTATAGGATGCATACCTACAGGAGGTGACTCCAATGATGAACAAAATCCACAAGTTGTCTATTTCCAAGGACAAGATAATTCTCAACGAGATTGGGAAACTTCTTTTGCTTTAGTATCAACAACAAGGCCAACATCTATCATTGGAGGCTCAGAGCAAGAAATGGGCCAGGAAATCAATCCTACTAGTCGAAGTGATGGTTCTATAGTTCGTATTTCTGATGATCAAAGTGCTGTTGATAGTTTGCACTTTGAAATTCAACAATTGCAAGCAAGAATTATGAGTCGATTGCGAGAACCAGCTACTCCGGGGTCCATAGTTCAAGGATCATCTCAAGTTTGTGCATTCCCCTAAATGGAATTTTGATCGTTGTAAATTATAATTATAACATAAAAAAATTATATTTTGAAGACTTGTTATTAGTAATAATTGAAGTACTAAACACTTGAATATGAAATGTGTGTAGGAAAGGTTGGTAGATGCTAATAATCAAAGGCCAATAAGTGGTGATCCTACTGCTTCAACTTCAATAGGAACTTCACCAAGATCTTGATTGTCTTATAGCCATTTATGTATTTTATTGCTTTTCAATTTTGACCAAAATTTTGGATACAATTTTGAATTATGGTCACTATACTATGTGAAAGTGATATAACTAATTTCATGTGAAATTAGTTTGCTAATTCACATGATATTTTCAATTTATGAATACCTCAAGAAATGATAGATTGTTACATTTTAAGATAATTACCACCAATCCTCAATGTATTTATTTAGAATTGAGGTCTCGAGCTTCATTTGGAAAATACCTACTTCTTTCAAATGCAAATTGCATACTTTTCTATCAAATCAAGTTATTTTCAAGATATTGTTGGAAATTCAAAAATGATTTTCAAACAAGTAAATGAAAAATTATTACCATTAATTTATATTCTAGATTAAATTATGGTTGCTTTAGGCAATGGTAATGTCCTAATTTGTATACAAGAAATTACAATGAATTGCTTTTTTAGAATTTTATAACATTGTAAACAATGTAGTACAAAATTGTGTTAAAAGTATGTGCAACAAATTTTATATATGAATACAATGTGTTGTTATTGCATCAAATATTTTAAAGATTATTTACATAATTAAAATATATCATATTTTATTTACTAGATTATTTCAATGTAATTTAATAAAAGACATTACCATCATAAAGACAATTTAAAGACATATCAATCAATTCTTATTGAGAGATATTTTTAGTTTATAAAATTAATAATTTTTTAAGTGATTCACATCTCAAGGATTCATTTAAGTCTTTCATCGTATGTAGTTTTTTTTTTTGCTTACTATTTTACATTTAAAATTCTTGAAGATAGGAGTAAATAATTGTGTATTACTAGAATAACTCTATATTTTGACTCAACTTCTTAGTGACATGAGTGGTTTCCATCAAAGAATTAATCTATAAATGCCCAAGGCCTTTTATGAACTTCTTAGAATTTGCTCTAAACTAAACTAAAAGTCCAAGTATCAATAAATTTGATAAATTTTTTCAAAAAATGTAGTTCGAATTCAAACTAGATGTGTTATGGATCACTTTGGAAAAGATTACACTACAATATCATTTATAGATTGAAAGATTATAACGTGTGATCAGAAGGGTCTTAAAATTATGAAATTGATTTTTCACATGTTAAATCTAAAATTGAGGTCAACTCATGAAAAAAATATGACATTAAAGGGCATAACATTTATAGCCATAATTAAATTACAACTTCTCAAAGTCTACTCTATAAAATTTTAAAATGAATTTCTAATGTGATTTCCTCCAAGATTTAGTGTATTGGAGGCTCATTTCCTAGAGCCTCTACCACTAAAAAATCAAGATTTGTAACGGATACCCCTATACAAAACCTTCAATAGGAAAAACTTAAAACAATTTTTTTTCAAAATTAAATCACTTAAAAGGTATTCAACTTCAAAAAAAATATCAAAAATAGTACTTTGATAAGATTTTATTTAACTTCAAAGTTTAGTTGACACAAAAGTATGGTGCCTTGGGCATTTAGGATTATCCCTAGATGGCTAAAGCACTATATTTTTGTTTTTAATTTTTTTTGAAGTTAAATAAAATCTTATTAATTTTACAATTTTCTTTCTATAGTCAATTTTTAGCAACAAAATCACAATTTGAAAATAAATGTTAATAATTTTTTTTGTAATTTATCTATTCAAAATTTTATGTAATGGTGTTCATTGTAAATCTTGATTTTCTAACGTTAAAGACTCTTAAAGACAAGTTTCATGTATTATACAATACCCAACAACTAAGTTATGGACACTTCTTCCGGAACCTTTCATAAACTAGTTTTTTGAATGCTCATTAATCAAATTTCAAAAAAATTATAGACACTTCTTCCAAAACTTTTCATTAATAAATTTTTTAAATGCTCACTAATCAATTCTCAAAAATATTATAGACACTATTTCCAAAACCTTTCATATTCAGTTTTGCGAATGCTCACTAATCAATTCTCAAGAATATTATAAGGAGTGATTATATATTGTGTTTATTGCCAAATGGAAAAGATTATATTACATTAATCTCAATGTTTTTATGACAAATCAATGATTAGGTGAGAAAAGTCACATTTAGTTGGTGAAACAATAAATGTGTTGTTTTTGTGATCTTTATCTCAAATATAGATGCACGTGCAAATGTGTGCATTGCAATATGTGTAGCACAATGAAGTTGAGCTTATAAACTTTGACATTTCTCCAAGGCAAATTAAAGGAGAGAGAAGAGTTCAATTGGGAGGTTGTTTGCATTTCAAGGGTAATTTTCAAAGAAAAGTAAATTGTGACAAATTAAGAGTATCTTGTAGCCAATTTTGTGTCCACAATAAAGGCTTGCATTGTTGGTATACAAGAAGCTAGATTTTGAGGTGCTCAAATTCGACATGAATTGGACCAACAATGCTAGTATGTGAGCCTAGAAATGTGAGAATAGAAATGTGAGCCTATGAGCCTTGAGCCTAGGCACATAGGTACTCTACAACTATTGGAGATGTTTACATATTTATAATATAAACATCCTATAACTATGGAAGGTGTATATAACTTAAACACCTATAATATAAACATCCTATAACTATGGAAAGTGCCTATAACATAGGAGCCTAAGTTACTATCTCGCTACTATACTCATGGGCTCAAGATCCTAGGCTCACATAATAACAACCCGTGTGAATTGGACATAGGAGGCCAAATTGTTTCTTACCCTATAAAACATTATCAACTTTGGGAGAATGTTGTCCAACTAAAGTCTTTTAATAGAAGTTATAAGCTCAACGTTTGTGACAAGTGGCAATTGGCACGATTTGTAGTTGCTAATTAGCATGCACCTCTTGCTACTATTCAAGCCAAATGATGCCAAATTTCATGTGCACATTGAAGAAATATATTCAATTGTATAAATTTATCTTCTATTTAAATTTAAAATCAACCTAGAAGATAATTTAACTAATTCCTTGAAAAATAAATTTTAACCCCTAAATGACTAAGCATTCAAATTTTGCACTATTAACAATTGGATTTGGATGCCAATTCTACATCCCTATTGGAAATTGAATGAGAAAAAATCAAACAATACTTTCAACAATAATTCTTTTCCTTGAATTGATTGTAAAATGTGTACAAGGGGGAACTAGAAGCTAGAGTTTGAGAAAAACATAGGACGAAACTCTTTGGAGCACTAAAACTAGGGTTTGGTGGAGTTTGGTGTTGTATTTCTTTGATACTATTGTTAGTTGACCATGTAAAGGCGGGCCTATGACCACTGAGTTATAGTCTCACTGTCCATTACTTTGTTTGTTACCATTTTCCAAGTAGATATGAATGAAAAAGTTTATATTTATTTATTAGAGATGAAGTCACTTGTCTACTACAAGTTGTAAAATTTTCAACTTTTTTTAATAAAAATTTGAAATTACTATGAATTTCTTAAGAAAAAAATGAAGAAAACTCATATCAAATACAAAATATACTAAAAAAATCTGAAGTTTTCACTATAGATGTACAATACATTGTATGAAATCATGGTATAAACCAAAGTTATTGTATCATTATATAATTAGAAAATCAATAAACCATGGTTATAGGCCCAAAATTCATTTTGCTACAAAATATTGAAATTTAAGATTTTTTCAAAATTTTCAATTGGAGTAGAAAGTAAAGTGGATTAGCTTCATTTTATTAGTTGGACTTAAATTCCAAAAATACCTATTTTATTGCTAAAATTCACATTAAGAGTAAATAGCAAAGAAATGGTCCAAATACACTACAAGGGTGATTTGTGGATTAAGCATCTTCTTCTTTAAAAAGGACAGTAAGATCATAATGGAGGACTTTGCAGTACTGTTCAATGAAAATGTACTCAAATATCCTCCAATTTATAAATTAGATGAAAAAACATTTTTTCCATCTTCTTGTTTTAATTGAAGTCATCCATTAAGTATTTAGTGTTTGTGGCAGCGATATAGGGTTAAACCTTTCTCTCACGCTACTAGTACAACTAGGGACAATCTTTACAATTAATTCTATTAGGGCACAAAGTCCACTCTTGTTAGACACATTATCAATACACGTTATCAATCAAGACTATGGTAGATAAGCCTATTACCATCTTGATTTGAAATCTAAATATTTTGGGGTCAATTCCAAGAGGGGTACATATTTTTCAAAGGAGTGTGCTTGTTTCACGGATCAAACCCAAGTGGAATTATAATTTTCTGATTAAAATTATAATTTCTATGAATTTATGAAGTGGTTTGCCCTAAAATTATAGTATTGCCTATAGAGTGGAGTCATAAATGTCTTATAAACAATCCATAATTGCCTTTCCATGTATCTAATGGCACTTAAGTACTCACTAGTAAAGGATTGGCATGTTATCCTATTTGGGCATTAATGCACTAATTTGGCAAAAAATGAATGGATATGGGTATTTTGGGGGACAAATTTGGATGATTTCTTAGATGGAATTAGGGACAAACATAGTGGATGGAATTGGGTAGTGAATGGAATTTGGCTAGTCTACCTTACTAGATAGGAACAACTTCCAAGAGCCCAACCATATTTGAAAACCTATCCTTGAAATTTCAAGCATAATAACTAATTTTAATGGATTTTAGCTCATCGATGCTTTCTATCAATTGTTGTCTGTTTATTTGAGCTTGTAATTTAGTCCCAGCAACATTTTTTGCATCTTCCTCAAGTAGATTTTAGTGCAAGTCTTGTAAATTTTTTTTATGCCTTATGTATAGGACAATGCTTGTGGAGGAGGGAATTGTGTAGATAAATATGTCAACAAGGAGGGCGAAGCTTGATAAAGAGACACATTTTTTTGTGCAATTTTCAAAGACATTATGTGGCATAAACCACCCGCTAGAAAATATGGGAATTATAGATTCTTTGAATGAATAGAAAACTTTTTGGATGAAGGATTTTGTAATGCTCAATTTCACCAATGGACCTTCATAATGTGTTGATTAAGCAAGATAACTTGCCCTACAAATGAAAAAAGAATTTTCTTACCAAGTTTCCGATATGAGTTTCTATTTTTTGAATGGAAGTCAACTTTACAAAGACAATGGTGATAATTTTCACCATTTTTATTGAATTTAATTTTGCTCTCAAAATTTCAAGAGACTATTTGTCCAAATGAATCAATATTGGTCAAAACCAACTTCCTTCAAGTGTATGATCATTTCTCACTTAAAAACCTTCACAATCATAAAGTACACATGATAGTGCTTGTTCTATCAATCTCATTTAATTAGAAATTGTTATTCTCAAGGGGCACCTCTTGTAAATCTATGTAATGTACACACTTGAGATAATGAACTTATTATTGAGGAGGGTACTATGTGGGGATTAAAAAAAAATGGCTCTTTAATATAATCAAAAACTCTACTTGACATATTTTGTTAGGACCTATGATTCATATACATTCCTATATTGAAACATTCTATCTTATTTAGAAAAATTAAAATCTTATTATTTGTAGAATGTGAAAAAGTCAACATGGAATTGAATGGCAACAACATAAGAGCAAGATATGTAATAGTAGAAGTCTCAAGGTGCATTTTAACAAAAAATAAAATATAATCACATAATCTTAAAATATGATGGTGATTTGGATCAATGCAAATAGTGAGTACTTATATTTTGTAAATGAAAACAATGAACATGAAGAAAACTTCTCATGTACAAAAATGGCTTTGCATGCATTTATGAGCAATTTGTAACAATCACAAGACAAATTGCATAGACTCAAAGACTACCGAGTGAACTTCACCTACAAAACACAAAATTAAATGTCAGTGTTGGAGAAGGAAAACAAATTCAACAAGATGAGCGAGTGCATACACAAGGAAATGCACATGGAAGAGTGGGCAAAAAAGTATAATATGAAGGCAAAAGGTAATAGTGAGACAAATTGTGTTATTTTTATATGATTGATATTAATTATAAGACCATTCTTGACAAATGCATGATGTTTTAGTGTATCTACTTTCCTTTTAAATTTTATTGTATTTGATTATATAATTCCCTATATTTTATCTTATATAGTTTCATGGTAATTGTCTAGTTCCTATGGGTTGCTGGAGCAAAAAAATTGCTTGACAAATCTTTATGAGGGTTGTTTCTATAAGCTCAAACCACTCTAGTTCTTTGAGAATTGATTAAAGTCTTGAAGTGATAAAAATCCACTGATTAATAATATTGTAGACTCCTAATGCTTAAACTTTGAAAAGAAAGCTTTTATATGCCTTTAAGCACATGTGTGGTACATCTTTCTAGTAAGATTCATAATTAGACCTTACAATTTGTGCAAATTGGTAATATATTTGAATTTTTTTTTAATATCCATAGAAAAATAATGAACAAAAAATCTGGAGGCCAAAAAAATTCTAAATTCTAAATGCTTGTTGGATATTTTATATTCAATATATAGTAGTATAACTTATTTTTATGGGGTTCCATTGACAAATTATTTATCTTCCTACAATATTATTGTCTTTCTACATTTCTAAAATTCACCAAATATCTTAAAAGCCCATTTGGAAACAATGGTCTATTATGATGTTAATGAAAGCCAAATGCTAAAATATTATATGGATCTCAAATTTAGACCTAGTGTATTAATTTTTTCAAAGGTCTCATATTCCACATTCAATTTAACTCCTATAACCCGGAAGCACATTTTGGGCAAAAATTATGAAAAATTGCCACTTTTTAGGGCAGTAAGATAAAAATAAAAATAATTTTTTTTTTCAAAATATAACTGTACAAATTTTTACTAGGCTACCATGGGAATGATTAGAAAAAAATTTGGAAACTTTGACAACACGGATTGAAAGATTATAACGTTTGAAGTTAGAAGAAATAGTTTTTTTTCAAACTTGCCTGACAAGGCCAACAACCTTTAATTCTTCTTAAAGTGAGATTTTTACACTACACATGGTTATTTTTTTGACATTTTCATCTTCTATCACACCTTGTGTCAAAATTTGGTGAACATCCAACCAAAATTGACTTCATAGGAAGCTACCTAGATTTTCAATTGTCCATTCAAAGGACAATTGTCTTTTAGGGATTAAATTCAATTATTGGGCATTGTACTAATAATGCTAATTTGCACTAATTCCTAAATTATGCAAATTTGCAAGGCGTACGAAGAATGGTAGCTTGTAGTATTTTTAGAAGAAGTCAATAAATTGTGGTTCACACTATTCTCATACTACTTCAAACATTGTAATTTTCATCCACGTATTTCACCCACCTTTCATCCAATTTTCATCTACATTCCATCCAATTTTCATCCATTTAGTATATCTAACACACAATTGCATGCCATCCATTGTCATTTTAAATTTCATTCAAATGTTCAAACTAATTAGATTCCATCCATAAAATATTATTGAAATTAGTGCAAGGGTGTCTCAAACTATTTAAACTCATGCACTTTGACCCCCCATTTTTTATATGACCTCAAAAAATTTGTTTTGAATGGCTCCTACTTTACAAATGGCACTTTGTAGTTGTAAAGTAACAAGTTCTTAGTGAATGGTTTTGGGTCTTTCCCAAAACACTTTAAACATCCACCTATTGAACACTTTGAAGGTTCCTCTTGTAATGGATTTGAAAATTCAAAGAAATACAATTTTTTTTAAATTAATTAATTTTTAATAATATTATTGATTTTCATTTGTCTACCAAGAAAAAATAACATGTAATTGTGATTTTGACTCCATCTATACACACTAACTTAAATGAGTAGAGTGGATATTTCAACCTTAACCCTAAAAAGGACACCATGGATACTATAGTAACTATCGAATGGATGACTTCACATGAGAATGTAGGATGGAAAAAATGTTTTTTTGTCCAATATTTTTTTTAGAAGTTGCTTCAATATATTTTCAGTGAATAGTATTACAAATTCCCTCATTATGGTGTTATTGACTTTTCTAAGGATTGAAGAAGACATTAGGGGAGATTTCAGCTACTTGGAAGACTGTTTCAGGGATGTTCCCATTATTGGGAACCAATCTTGTACAGTCAAAATATAATAATATTAAAAAAAATTAAAAAAATTAAAAAAAAATATTTTTTAATTATTATAGAACACAACGTTCTTGCGGTTCCCACAATCCGGGAACTTATAGTCTTTTAAAACGCAAAAATCTCCCCTAATGTGCTTAACCCCTAAACATCCAGACTCTTTTCTAGAATTGACAATTTGGGAAAAACCATTATAAAGTACTATTTGGAATAATATTTTGAAATTGATTTATGAATAAAATTTGTAGATTTTGAATTTTAGATTCCATCCATACAGTGAGATTTACCAATGCTATCACCAATATTATTTTATAAATTTTGAAAGGGAAATATAAAAATTCCTTGTAAATTTGATTATAAACAAAATATTATCATTTTTTGAGTAAAACTTGTTGGAATGGATTTGAAATGAGGTTCTCTTCACACATCAATAATTTTTTTGAAGTTTTTGTGTTTTTAACATCTATGACCCCATTTTTGCAAACCCAATTTGAAATAGAGTTGATGCAATTTGCACTTGGTCAACCGCTTGACATTCTTCCACATTTATAATTTTAGAAAAATATGTATTCTAATAACACCAAATCCAACCATTAGATAGAACAACAACTTGATAAAGTATCTCCACAAATTAAGATGACTTTCATTCAAACAATAATGAGGATGAAACTTGAATTTCAATCTCTTAGTCATGTAGAAATTGGACGTCTGAGTGCTTCAAAGTTAACCCACAAATCTCCCTTGTAGTGTATTTTGGCCATTTCTGAATTTTTGTGAATTTTAGCCACATAAAACCGTGGTCAGTCTTCCACGGTCATAGGAACGCCCAAGTCCACCCGCCATCTCCACTACCTCAAAGCTCACAAGCATTTCTCCTCAACGCGGACATGGATTTTGCGAATGCTCGTAATGTGGACTGTGGCGATGGCATGAATTCGTGTTTAGGGTTTGAAATCAACAGCAGTTCTCCTAGGTGAAGAGTTAGAGAATCAATTACTGAAACAGGTTTCGGAAATCTCGTAGACCATGGGTTTAGTCGCAGGCTCCGGCTACTTCTTGATTGCGTTGGGTCCACCTCTCACCATCTTCATCACATCGATTGCGTTGAAGCCGTTCCTCATCCTCACGGTGCTCGTCAGGTTCGAGCATTTTCAGTTTTACAGGGATCCAGAGTCTAACATTTTCAAGAATTGACAAATTTCAGCACTTAGGGCTTGGAACCGGACTTTCAGAGTAATGGTTTGTTTTGACAAGAGTGAGAAGAATCAATTTCGGTGACGAGATCATTGAGCTGTTCCAGAGTTCAAAATTTGCCAGAGCTCACAAATTTCAGCTCTTAGGGTTTGGAACCGGACTTTCAGAGTATAGAATTGATTTTGACAAGAATGAGAAGAATCGATGTCTATGATGAGATCGTATGTGCTGTTCCAGGAGTTTTGCTCTGGTTTAGGGTTTCGTAATTCGTTAAGACTTCAGAAGGAGAGGTTGAAAAGGTGTTGTTAATATGGTTTGTGTTGATGTAGTGCTCTGCTATGGTTGGTGAGTCTCATTGCTGCCTCGATTGTTTGGAGGGCGTTTCTTCCTGGACCCGCGTTGGTATTCCTGCCGATGGTGATCACTGCTGTTGCGCTTCAGGAGGTTGCCAGGCCTCTATACTGGCGATTGTACTTGTAAGTTATATTTTATGCCTGAGAATTCTAAGTAGTTGGAGTTAAGAAGTTGCTAGTGCTTTAAGCATCATTTTCCATTTCCATTTTTTCTGCGCAATTACTTGGTACTGCATGCTTACAGTTGGCTAGTTTTTACAATCGAGGACCCTGAGGATGAAATTCAGCATACTTTAGGGTTTCTTTGCTCTAGGCCCAGTGCTTAGTGCTTAGAAGACTATTGATCCTGGCTTCAGGTGGCTCTTGGAAGACCCTCATAAATCCGAAACCCTACTGAGTGGAGTGAGTAGGGTTTGGGATCAAGCCGGAACGGCAGGCCGTCCCACTTGGATTCTAATTAATTTTTGTTTCCAAAGAAGGGTCCATTAGGGGTTGATGCTGTTGGCCTTGTTTTTTAAAGACATTATGGTTCCTCTATATTTTGGATAGGGCCTGGCCGCCTTAAATAGCCTGTAGAACACGGGGAGTGCATGGTGGGTCCTCTATACTACTCCTGTCCCCTTACCGTTTCTGTGTTTGCAGGAAAGTAGAGAAGAGCATAAATGTGCTAGCAACGAAGCTTTCGAAGCCCCAACTTAATTACGTGGACAGACTCGAAATTGCTCTTGGTGTGTTTTCATTTTTGGTTTTGACTTAAATTTCACACACTCTGCATGTGCCCTAAATTTTGGCAGATATGGGTTCTTAACACTAGTTTCTACTTGGTGGATAGGTCGAATCCCTGACAAATGCTGATCATTTTTGTGCATTTAAAGCTTGAAGATGCAGTAGCTGAAATTTTTGTGCTTGTACAACAGCCAGCGGAGTTGGACATGGATTAGTTCATTCCGTGTTCTTTGGCTTTAGCATCCTTTCGCCGTCTTTTGGCCCAGCTACTTACTACACTCAAAACTGCAAGCATATGCCTCTTTTTCTTGTCTCAGGTATCCCTCGGCAAATGATTGGGTCGTTTTGCATATTTTGCAATGTCTTCATCAATAGCTAACATAGCATTCTCGACTCTGAAGCCTGACTATTCCTTGATTTTGTTGGCAGCTCCTTTCAAGAATGTTATATAGCATGTGACCATTTTTGCGCATTCTCAATGTTGTCAATCCATATTGATGTATGTTTTCGGCCGTGGGATTGTCCTGCGCATTGCAGCCTTGACTACTCTAGCATTCTTTCTTATTCATACGTTCTCGATGATAATTGCCTTCAACGCCTACACCTACGGCGATCGTTCTCAACAACTATTTGTGCCTGTCATGCATCTTGCTGCATCACTCTTGGTACGATTTCCGCCATTCTTTCTTGATGAACATAATCTACTCATATAATTTAATTGTTGAAATGGCACTCTTTTGATGCAAATGTACCTGAGTCTATATCGCACACAATACTTTAAAGAAGTAATTTTTCCTTGTTTTGCTGCACAATTCGAGCTGAAGCTTGTGGCCTTTTCTTGTTTAACATGTGCAGACGCTCGTCAACCTCCTTCAAAACGGATGTACAGCTGGTGTCCCTTTGAGTTTTCTGTGTGCAGTGTTGACCATGGCTTACGGAGGGAAAATTGTGTGGGACAACGTAGGTCCTGAATCCTTGAATTATCGCAACTTACAAAGGATACAATTAGGATCAACTTCATGATAATGTAAATACAACCTCTGCAAAAATGATTGCATAGAGTCACTTCTCCGTTTACCTATCAGCAATCACACAAATACTTTCTACATGTGCTTGGGCTTCATAGTGTAAACTGGCCCCTATTTTGTGATTGTGTTTAGTGTTGGGCTGGTATGGTATCAAATGACTTGCCATCCATAAGACCTCAAACATACAATTGATTTTTTAAAGGGACCCGCTTGGGCATGTCCATATTTTTGGATTTTGCAACCCAGCCCTGCATAGGAAGTGGACCAAGTAAAAATCCAAGCTTAATAACAACCATAGTGTAATCTGGTTGAGTTGAGTTTTATGTTGGTCCCAAGTATTAATTGGAGGATTTTGTCAGAAGTTGAATTTGATCACAAAGTGAAATCATGGTGATAGTTATGGCTCATTTTCTTGTCCAGTCAAGTCTTTGAACTCATTTGTGTGTACATACACACATTCAAGTCTTTTGAACTCAATCAAAATATCAAATCACTTGTATGTGTGAGGAATGCCATATTTTAGGACATTTATCAATTCTTAAATGTGAAGAAGCAAGTCATTTGATGAGGTGAGTCTAGCTCTTCAAATCATCAATATTAGTGTTTCAATGTCTTTTGTGTAAAAGATGATAGATCTTGCAAGTAGGATGTAAATACTCTACTAGTAGCAACATGTTGTAGACTCCACACAACAAAAAGTAATACTCGAAGAGTGCCCCCTTGAATAGCCACTTTCATCACCTATGCAAATTCCTAGTAAAAGATTACCAATTTTACATGAGATTGCAAATTTGATTTTCAATTAGGCAAAAAAATGGAGTTCATTTTAGATACTAACAATTTAAAAGCCATTACATATACAACAATACCCAAGGAGGAGGAGATTTTGTGAAGAAAAGCATTGATGAGGAAGGCATAGCCCAACAAAGAGTTCTTTTCTTTTCTTTTCGAAATCCTTGATGACAAGCAGCATTGCCCAGCATAAACCATAAGGGGAAATGAACAAAATGTGATTGGATGAAAAATGCATAATGCCCTCATTTTGCCCACATAATCGTGTAATTGAACAAGAAACCCTAATTTTACCCCGGAAAATCAGAATGAAGATATGTAGAAAAGGCCATCTCCAGCATCAAAGTCACCTTCCCTCATCTTGAAGATTAGATTTAACCGCAGAAGGTTTAATTTATTTTGAATTCAATAAAGGGTCTCTCAACTGTTGAGCAGCATATTACCAATGTTCAGAGTGTACTAAATCAATGAATGTTTTTATCAACGCTTACAAGTGTGTATAAGTGTACACCTTTACACACTTCAGTATGAGAAACAAAAGGATTTTCTGTCACTCAACAAAGCTATTTACTTAACCAGTACAGACTACATAAAAGTCGTGACTGTACACTCTTCATAACTAAAGATATGAAACCTGATCTTCTGCAAATGCTTTTTCCAATCATCTCGATTCTAATTGGAAGCAGATTGATGGAACTCCAAGTCTTCATCAAATCCGAGAAGCAATAAAAGGAGTATGCTTGGAAAAACAAGCTTGAGCTGCAGCCACACCACTTCCCAAAGTCACGGGGTATCCAACCTCCAGCAGACAAAGCTCCACTCCTGCCAGAGCACCAAGTAGTTGCAGCTGCACACACACAAAACATGCATGAGATTCGTTTTAGGTGCCATTGACTACCTCACACAATCTTGAGGAAAAAAAGCCAATAGCATTGTGGTCTGAAATTGGGTGCATGAAAATTATGGCATGTTTGTGTGTACCTCATTCATGTTTCCGAGATGTCCAATTCGGAAGAGCTTCCCAGTGACTTCCCCAAGACCAAGTCCAAGACTGAGATTATACTTCTTCCACGCCAGTTTGATCACATCGCCACTGTCAAGAGATGACGGCACCACCACTCCGGTCACGACGGCACTGTCCCACTCTGGTTTCTTTGCACACACTTGCAGCCCCCATGCTTTCACCGCCGCCCTGCGCGCAGAAACCCTCGAAAATCAGGGAGAAAATTCTTCGTACTCAGACACCACTATCAAGCAAACTCGAGTTCTAGAGAGAGAGAGAGAGACTTGCATAGAGAGACTTCTCCAAGCGCAAACACCACAGTAAAGCAAATTTGTTCTAGAGAGAGACTTGTATAGAGAGAGATAGAGATCTTCAATCACAGACAGCCCTATCAAGAAAGTTTCTTCTAGAGAGAGACTTGCTATCAAGAGAAAGATCTCTATGCAGACACCATCAAGCAAACTCGTTCTCAAGAGACCTCCCCCACCCCCCGTCCCCACCATCCATCAATTTTTATTCTAGAGAGAGACTTGCATAGAGAGAGACTTGCACATGCACGACTAACCTGGTAGCCTCCGCAAGGCGCAGGTGCCGAGCGATGACATTCTCTAGCCCTTCGACTTTCAGAATCAGATCAAGCGACGCTCGCAGTCCGTAAAGCATTTGCACGGAGGGCGTGTAAGGGCAGTACGTCCCCGTCTTGTAGCTTTTCAGATACTCCCCCCAGTCGAAATACCCGCGTGGCGACTTGGCAGCTTTGTAGGCTTCCAGAGCTTTGGCACTTGCGCACACAATCCCAAGTCCAGTAGGCAATGAGAGCGCTTTCTGGGAGCCTGTCAGTGCGACGTCCACTCTCCAGTCGTCCATGCGAAACTCCATGGCGCCCACTGAAGAGACTCCGTCCACTATGAACAATGCCGGGTGACGCACCTCATCTGCACAGCAGCAGGGATCCAATCCGTGAATTTAGTCCAGAAAAATCAATTCAATCAATCATGTTGTGACGATTCAAATTCGAACGCAACCAAATTTCCTATCACCAGAATCAGTGAAGAACATTACTTGTGTTGGGAAAAGAATAACCAGCGCGTAAGGTTGAGATTGCAATAGTTTTTGCAACGGTTTTGCATTAATTTCTATAAACTCCACAAATCTATTGACAAATTTGAAATGGTTTACTACAACATTGTGCAATGTATTTGCACCTATTTCATATCATTCTTGATTGGGAAGGCAGGTTCCTTCTTCATTATCAGTGCTATAACAAGAATATATTCGTGTTACCGTGGCCCACAATACATGATCAAGCTTGCATTCAAGATGTTCTACATTGAAAGCAGCCTTTGATTCATGTAAAACAAAGGGTCCCTGCCTTGAAATTCAAGAATGTTATGTATGGATTGCAATAATTTTTGCAATTGTTTAGGCATAAGATATGCTTTGATTCCGTGTCCAAGACTTTTGCAACAAGGTTGCCGCAATTTTGCAATGATTTGGAATAGACCACAAGTTTAAGGCCAGAACAGAACAGCTACAAAACCATTCATTTGCAAAATAATTGATGATGTTGGAATGCAACCGCTTCTTCCTGCTGCAGTGAATAAATCAAATTAGAAAAGACAAGGTCTCCATATGATCTGCTCAATTCCAAGCTGGGGATCCAATTAATTTAGGGGTTACTTTGTTCTTTACCGAGGAGTTCACGGATGGCCGCGAGGTTGGTGGTGACGCCCGTGGCAGTCTCGTTGTGCACCACGCAGATGGCTTTCACCTTATGGCTGCGATCGTTCAGCAGCTTTCGCTTGAGGATGGCCATATTCACCCCCTCGCCCCACTCGGAATCCACAACGTCCACTTCGTAATGCAAACGCGTCATGAGATTGATCCAAAACACGCCGAATTGTCCGAACCGCGGGGCGAGGATCTTGTCGCCGGGTGACAACGTGTTCGTCAATGCACTCTCCCATGTTCCCGATCCTGAAATTCCACGGTGGAGCGAAGTATATTAATTTGGAAGAAACTATCATATGAATTAGATTTGTAATCCTCCTATTGCCAAAAATTGGGATGCACAATTCTCTGAATGATTGATAACTAGGGTAGGTGGAGAAATAAGTTTAGCACAATTGTGCTCAACAGGACTCTGCCATTTTGTCCTTGAGATTGCCCATTTTATAGAAAATCCCTTGCGGGTGTGATTTGCAGCACTGTCTACTAGAATTCACCCCCTTATCAACGTTTTTCAGCAAGATTTGAACGTTTCAGGTAACACTGAAACGTGATTCCAAAGTTGACATTCAATGTTTGTACAAAACGCGTCTACGAAATGTGAACAACGTTTTCTGACATATTTATTTGCTGAAAAACAGTTAAGTCTGTTCCAAATTTTGCATGTTTGTTGAAAAGCGCTGCTCCAAGCATATTCCAAACAGTTTCATGTAGCTAAAACCCTTTCAAACCCCTTGCTATTCTAGTAGTGCAATTGTGAGACCTTGGAAGACGAATTGACAGACGAATTGACAGAGAAGTACGTGTGGATTCATTGATCGATTATTACCTGTGCAGGGGATGATGAAGGCGGTGGCTGTTTCGGTGCCGAAGAGCGTCTTGACATCCTGGAGGACGGACTTGGCGAGCGTGGAGAAGGCGGGCGATCGGTGGTCCTCGTTGTTGCGGCTCATGGCTTGCAGCACGCTCTCCGGAATGTTGGTTGGACCAGGCACACACAAGTGGTTCCTCCCCGGCGCTGGATAATACTCCATCGATCACCCCAGGCAAACGAAGTCAACCACCAATTGAAAATTTGTGCACCGGTCACAATCGATCTAGTCTTGCTACTTCGCTCAAGAATCAAACCAGTTGGATTCACGTATATACTTCAATTCCACGTTACGCTGCTGCAATTGATCAAGAACGTGTTCTGCAGCAAGAATCAAACCAGTTGGATTCACGCATATACTTCAATTATCAGAGAGCCCCAGGGAGAATTCAAATCGAGCTAGCTAGCTGTCAGTTCCAATCTTACAGTGCGTTATTGCAATCAGGAAGTCAATCTGCAATTCAGCAGACGATTCAATTCTCAGGGAGCTCCCAAGAGAATTGAAAGCTGGCTAGAAAGCTGTTCCAATAACAAATTTCCTTAGACAACTTCCGAGACAATAATAATGTAGTGCCCAGTTAATTACGTCTAGCTCGAGCTTGTGTCTGTCAATTGCAACACAATTTAAACCTCAGCGCACAGCAACGATTTCAGAGGATTCACGAGATCATCAGGAGGTTGCAATTGCTAGCAGTGACACCTCTGTAACTGGATTACAGAGGAGCTAGCAGGTGATGAAGTACTGAAACAGTGGCGGCGTTTGCACTCATATAGTGGCCGCGTTAGCAAGTGCGTCCTCGTCACTAGCGGCGGTTGCACATGCCGCAATTTGGACCAACACTCCGGGAGAGTAATTACACTGCATCAAACTATTAACTACACACCCTGCTGTAATACACAACACTAGTAATAAAACTCGCACTAGCTTGGGAATTCTGAGGTAAATTATTATTTTGCATGCCTTCAACTACACTTTTTTTTGTTCAATTACAGTAGGCTACACAGGAAGTTTCGTCATGTTTTATATCTTGGAGTGAGTAACTCTTAGCTTCAGACGACTTAATTAGTGTATCAAAGACTGAAATATCTCGAGGTTTTCATCTGCAGGAAGCTAAAAAATCTGGATTTTGGTGAAGAAATATACCGGTTTCAGCCCGAAGTGGATTAATTTTTTCCAATTTAACAAAATTGATGATCTCATCAGAAATGCAAACATAGGTAGAATTCCAAATTTTGGTAGCATAAATAGTTACACATTACCCACTGTATGAAACAATGAACTACGAATCGTCAAATCCCTGATAACAGGAGTGTATCCAAATGAACCCACGTCTTGCATGTTTAAATTGTGCATTAATTTTAGGCAAAGAAGGGATCAATGTTTGCAACAGGGTCATGACAATTAGGTGCAGTTCCCTTAGCAAGACCTTGCTGAATATCCAACAAAGCGCCTCAACCTAGTTGCTTGCCCTAAATGTAAGCAAACAAGGTCCTCGCATTCATTTGTTGGGCATGAACTCAACGGTACTAGTGAAGTGGGGCCTCAAGAGAAGAAATTGATTTGGGCAGATTTAGTAGAACCGAGGAACGTCATGGACCTGCAGCTAGAATCTACCACAAGAAGATTGTCCTTGTTTCCTCGTCTTGTCGGAAAATCAGAATTTTGCACCAGAAACGGGAAGAATCAGTCAGGCTTACTTTGCAGGAGAGAATTTTGGCTGTCGTGGTATGTTTCTACTGGTTAATGTTACGGACCTCTAACAATGAACTTCAACTAAAAACACAAAATATATTTATTAACACTGTCTCTTATCAAGAGGAATGCTTTAGGAGCTCAAATCACCTGATCATAGAAAGAGATTAATCTTCAAAAGAGAAACTCACCTTCAAGTCCCATCTTATATAATAGAGACTATCAATGAGACTATTAGTCTTTAAGATAAACTAGGACTTCTTTTTTGTCTTTAGCTTTCTATCCTTGGTTCCATCCACTAAAGTAAGAGTCCTATTTATACTTCTCCAATCATATCTTATTTAACCCTGAAGCGCTCCGACGTCCATTTTTTGGACGATGAACAAATTCAGATCCTTGTTTTTGTTTCATTCTTGCTTGGATGAAAGTCATCCTAATTTTTGATGATACTTTATCAAGTTGTTGTCCTATCGATCGGTTGGATTTGGTGTTACCAAAATATATACATTTCTAAAATTACAAATGTGGAAGTATGTCAAGTGGTCAATTTGCATTGACTTTAGTTCAAAACTAGATGTGCAAAAATGAGATCAAAGATGTAAAGGTCACAAAAATTTCAAAAAATCACCATATGAAGAGAACCTTATTTCAAATATATTCCAACAAGTTTTACTCAAAAAATGATAATATTTTACTTCTAATTGAATTTAGAAGGAATTCTGAAATTTTCTTTTCAAAATTTATAGAAAAAGATTGGTGATAGCATTAGTAGATCTAACCGTATAGATAGAATTTAAAAATCAAAATCTACAGCTTTCATTTGTATACCAATTCCAAAATATTCTTCCAAATTGTAGTTTATAATGTCTTTTCTCAAATCGTCAATTTTGGAGATGAATCGAGACGTTTAGGGGTTAATTCATCTTGTATCCATAATTTCTTAATCTTCTCCTTGGAGTTAGATAACTCCAAGTTCCAACACAAATGTCTTAAGTTCAGTGCACTAATCATTCAAGTGGAGTTGTCTAACTCCACTGTATAAATTCACCATTGGAAAATATCTATCTAACAATCTTTGTTTATTCACTAGTGCACAATTCATCATGGATTAGTTCATTCATCAATGGATTCATCAATTATGCATTCATCCATAAAAGGTCCTAACCTGAAAGTCATGAGACAATCATTGTAAGTCTTTTATCTATCAATGCACTCATTCATCAAAGGTTGTGACAAGGGTCATGAAAATTAAGGAGAGGCAAATTAAGATTGATAATGTTCAATGCTTGCTTGTGCAAATTTCCAACAGGGTGGGTGTGAAATAGAAATTTCATTGATCTGGCAATGAGAGAGATCTGAGAGAAATCTCTACTACTACCAACTCGTATTAACTTAGTGAGTGTGGATCCATCTAACATAATCTAATAATGCAAGAGACTTTTGCTGCTATGACATGTTTTGATTGGTCAGGCAATCAAAGAAGTCAAATAGCTCAACTCTCTTGCATTGACATTATGTCCGGTAATTGCAAAGTAGGCCAAGTTATCAAAAACAATCACAGGTTAGTATCAACTTTGCCACCCATGGCTTGGTAGGTCCTAACCAACAATTATTCTTGATAACTTGGCTTGCTTTGCAATTAGTACCTAGTCCAATGTCCCCTTTTGCAATGTACAGTAATTCGAACCTAATTTTAGGGTTGAAGATGATTTCTTTTGTTTTTGCCATTAACTAATGAAATGAAGAACAAGAAGCCTAGTTTATGCCTGTTCATCGACTCATAGTACTTTCTCATGAATTCTTAGTGGGGGAGTGATCAATTGTGTGGGAAACTTAAGTTTTGTTATAATTGTGTATCCTGTGCGTTACTGAGAATGTTTGCTTGCGCAAGAGTCATCGTCGTGCATGTTTCAGCCGTGACGGGGGGATTCGTCTATCTGCGTTGCCATGTTACATATCCGTCACAGGCTGGGAATTCATATGAGTAAGTTAGTGTTCCCAGGCATGTCTCCTGTTTTGTTAATTGCCCTCACAGTGTGTCAGTCAGTCTTTCTTTCTGAATTCCTGTGTTATCGTGTGACTCTCCTGTGAGTATGATTGCTTGAATTGGAGTGCGTAATGGAGTGGCAAGGCTTGCAATGCAGTGGTGGCGCCGGCGTGAGCTCCGTCACTTCCAGAGGAGGACCGGCGTGGCTTTCCACGGACGTCACGGCCGCATTTGCCCTGCTCACAAGTTAAGATGGTCTGCTGTGTCACTGCTTATGTGGAGGTTGGACTGGGGGTTACTAAGTTACTTCCATACGAATGCTGCAGGACTCTTGGGAGCTCAACTAAATGGTTTCACCAAACCTTCCTCTTGAAATATTTTCTTTTTATAGTAAATTTCCCTTGAAAGACAAATGGAATTGACATCCAACCCAAGTCGTTTCATAGTTTTTGGAGTTTTGTGGAATTAGCTATGAATTTTTGAAGTTGAAATACAGTGGTCACTAAATGTATATTGTTGGTGCAATTAGAAAGCAAAATGTACCTTTGTGTTAGATGATGCTTTTACAGCCCAAGTGCTTTATGAACTTCCTACCTCATCATAACAATATTGAACTAGAGCATTCAACACGAGGCATGCTTGGAATGATATATAGTAGTATGCTTGAATAGTGCCCATCCTCTTCAAATGGACCCTATAATTAGGTATAAAACAGACCTGAAGGTGTCCTAAAATGGATATGTGACAAACTTTTAATGGGCTGAGGATAAAGTGGGAGCAACTTAAAGTGTGTCAAATATTGCTTCAAGGCTTAAATATGGATGGTTAAAGCACATGGTGAGCAGTAATCCCAAAATGGGTTTAGGGTAATTAGCCAAATGTTCATTTTTGGAAGATTTTTTTTGAATTTACAATGAAGGCATGAAGAAATTAACTAGCAACCAAGCGAAATTTAGCCAGTTTTGGGATCGCTGGTGGTGAGGTTTATTTTGAAATGTAGTAATAGGTAGACATTTGTGTATTTAAGGAAGTTGGCAAGCCAATTACTTTGTTTTGGAGAATGCCAAATTTGTGAATTGATTTGGCACAAGTATGGTCACATTAAGGACCCTTGCTTGTTATTTATTGTAAGGGCTACTTTACACCTAAAGGTTGGGCCAATTTCCCTTGAGCTTGATTGCACAAAATCCAACGGATTTGATTTGTTGAAAAAAATAATATTTTATAAAAAATGTTTTTTTAATTGAAATCTGACATTGGTCCCTAGGCCAAAAATTGGCCTTCCATTTTTGGTGCATCCAATTCAGTGAACTTGGACCATGTTAGATCATGTCTTTTAGGATGAAAAAACTTATTGCACCAAATTGGCTTGTCTTCTAGGTGTAAAGGGGTTAGGACTAATTTCAGGGTTTTATCCAATCACAAATGAAGATTCTTGGCCTTTGACATAGCAAATTGGCCCAACCCCTTGGTGTAAAGCAACTCTAAGTCCCCATACTTATTTTTGTTTTTTCCATCTCTTTTTATAGTCCGCATGTGCAATATTTGTAATGTACATTGGTTTAAAGCATGGTCTTCAAGTTACAACTTTTAAACTAAAGATAAACTACAAATGAAAAACAAACATCTTTAACTCATTCTCATTTTAGATGTCATAGATCGTCCACTTGCAAATCATGCAATGTAACATACATGTATTAAAGTTGACAATCCCAATTAATGAACATTTATGGGACTTTCTTATTGCTTCCTAATTTACATCTTGCCCTACTATTCACCTTTCATCACATTTTCATTTTATAAGTAGGGTCATTATACATACAATTTACCCTTTATTTCTTTTCACAAAGAAATGAACACAAAATGAACAATATTATTGATCCAAAAAACCATGAATGCTACCTTTTCCATTATCATCCTTGAAATTATCTCCTTGTGATTGGAGAGTGAAACAGTGAAATTACATATATAAATACCCAATTTTTCATGTAAACAAACTTGGGATTACATCTTGAAGCTTTTTGGATTGTTGGAAATATTTTCCCGTGAGGTTATCTTTCCTACGTACTTCTATTGAGTAAATGGCTCTCCAATAAAAGTACAAAATGGTTGTAATACTCAAGATAAGGGGCAAATTTACGTTGAGGAGCCTGTAAGAAATCCTTATGTCAAATTTGGACTGATTTGCAAAATGGAAGTCCTGATTTAAGTTGTAATTCTGGACTAGGCCATGACCCAAATATACTTAGATTTCCTTACAAGAATGAAGAACTTGAAGGAGGCAGAAAAGTATTCGAGCATTCCAAGTCCTTTCTGGCATGTTCAACCATGATGTGCAAGACTTGGATTCACTAGTCTTAAGTCTGGTCAACCACTAGGAAAAAAATACCGCCAATTTACTAACTCTCAGCACGTTGTAACCCACCGTGAATACACTTATCAGTGCACTCTATGCAGGCACCGGATGCTACTAAAATCACAGCTTCCTTTGCATTGTCCTCGAGCATCAGAAAATTGCACAATTTGCAGGATTTCAAACTCAGAAGCTTTACTCTCTAAAACATTTGAGTAAGAAACATAGACCAAGTGTAAGATCTAGTCTAATGGAACAAGGACTGTGAAACTTCTTCCACTGGTCTAGAATCTCATTGTTTTACTCGAAAAAACAGAACACCTGATGGAAGTAGATTGCACCCGTCACTTGCCTGTCTTCCGTTTCTTGCTGCTTGAACCCTCCTTCGTGGCTTTCTTCGCTTTCTTGATTTGTGATGATTCTTTTGTCTTTTTGGACTTCCCATTTGAGGCAGGTGATTTCTTGCCAGGGGAAACTACATCCATTGGAGTAGAAACAGCTTCTGCTGCAGCTACTGCTTCCGCTTTTCTTTTACCCTCACGCATGGCTTCCCGTTTCTCTTCCCTGTAGAGAGTAATGGAACTTGAATTCAGCAACAGCATTAAGAGGCTAATAGAAGAGAGGAACAACTACACAAGTAGAGTTACTGAAGAGTGACAGCTCAAATGTCAATACATGTGTGTGAAATCAGACGCCCTGCGAAGTAAAAAGAGCGATGCCGTGCCACAACGATTTCACTGCCAATCGAAATCAGCAAAATAGCATCAAAAACATTTTGCAAATCATACCTCTTCTGAGCAATTTCTTCTTTTGATGGAAGACTCTTTCTTTCCCTCCTGTTCAAAAATTTCCTCTTAACTTTTACGGGTTCACCATCCTTGGTTTTGCCGTTTGCTTCTGCCATGTCTGTGTCATCCTTTGTCTCGACGTCACTGCCAGCAGACATGCCACCGTCGGCAGTCCGATCTAAAGCAACATCCTCGACTTCCATTTCGTCTCCTGAGACATAAATTCCATACAATCATGAATGGAGGAATTCAAGAAATAGATGTAGAATAAAGTGACATTCTGATATGGTCATTGCAGATACAAGTCTAAAAATACTTCAAATTAATTTCTAGAGAAATGCGCACAACAAATGCATCACATGAAATGTACACATGATTGCATCACATGAAAAAGACTTGCAATCAAAGCCAAGTGAAACCTGAATATAGTTCACGTGATAATATCAGAACTTAGCAAAAAATTAGATTAAAGAGCTATCGATGTAGATGGTAAGGTAGATCTAATTTTACTATGCAGGAGTTGAAGTGGAATCACAACCAGTGTTTCGCACACAGTGATCATCTTGGTTGAATGATACAAAATGCCGCAAGAAACTCATACGGATTAGAAAGTCCCAGAAACCAACTGCACTAAAGATTGGCAATTGCATTTACCTTCATCTCCATTGATTTTTTCTGCCTTTTCTGCATCCTCAGCATTTTCACCATCATCTTTCTTGACCTTGTTACTCATCTTCTTCAGCTGTAAATGACCCAGAGTGACGAGTTAAAGCACTGGGGATGACCAAACTCAACAAGAAATGGTGTTCCATTGTTTATGTGGAACTATAAATATTATAAGGTAGTATTGGTTGGCAGTTTGCATTGGGGACAGCAGTCAGCTGAGATTTCCAAATTTATCACAGTTCACAAGGGTACAAAACTTATGAAGACATGTACAACAGAACCAATGCCAGACAGATCCTCTATTACAAGAAGCCCTATTTCTGAAATTAAGCAATGCACTACCATCTGAGAATACAGTTTTAAGACATACAAGATACTCGAACTATTCATCAACAATTAGAAAGACGAGTGCAAATAGAAAATGGCAAGAACCAGGATGAAACCAACCTTAGCAACAAAAAACCCATCCATGTTGTGCACATGAGGATAAAATCGTCTAGTATTCTTCAGCGTGTGATGAAACCGACTTTCTCGAAATTTGGTGAAGCTGACACAAAGAATATAATGAAAACTGTTAAACCGATGTGCGAAAACTTCCGTAGAGCATCTAGTTACAATTATATCCAATATGATTATGGACATGGTTCAAAACATGGACAAAAAACAAAATGCCACATTAACCCTGTAGGACACGGAGGACAAAAAGTGTCCGATGAATGACAACGCTTCTGTGGAAACGAGGAATGCATGTGTTCATCCGGTCAATCGATAATTGCAATGGTGATAGGCCCGACGTTTCAGGGTTAAATGATGCAACAATACTGCAAAGCAGAAACTTGAATGATGTACCCAGGGACATCAGGATTGAAGGCACCATTATGAATCACAAAACGGTGTCGCAGCAAAGTAGAATTAGGTACTTACCCTTCACGCCCAAATTCTAATCCTGTAGGAACGATCTTCACATCTCGCTTCCTCAGAGCGTAATCCACAACAGCCTCATTCTACATATCAACACCAGATGTAAATCTTAAGATCACACGCAATATGGAGCTCATCACCTGTAGCGTGTTCAATGTATCACTAAACTTTTAAAGCACACACAAATATAGTATTACCTCTGCTACCATGATCGAACATGTTGAATAAACAAGGTATCCTCCCGTCTTTGAATTAGCATCCACCATGTCTATAGCAGCTAATATGAGCTCCTGTGTGCATGACCACACGTTAGCATGAAAGAATAAATGCCCAAAACTTGATGGTATACAATCTTACTATAAATATCTACATAGTTGATACACCAACCACTTTCATGAAATTTCAACGCATATAACATAAACAAGTATTTGTAGCCAATCCACCATTGCACAAATGCAATTGCGGCAGAGCGGGTAACATACTTTTTGCAGAAATGCACATCGCTGGATATCTTCTAAACTTTTAGTAACTTTCACGGACTCATCTTTTCCTACAACCTGCATTCCAACCAGGACGTTAATAAACTGCAAGAATGACACGTACTCCTTCACTCACTAATATCACCACATTCTTAAGCCTAGAAGTACAGTAAACTAACATAAGACACCAACTTATGCCCTACAACATAACGCCACGCACCGTTTAATGATAATCTACTACGATCACTTGCTTGAATTCATTGTTACTCTCAAAACAAATACTGAACTTACCCCGGTTCCACTGCACGGCGCATCAAGCAACACCCGGTCCACAGACCGTAGCCCCAACTTATGGGGTAGCTGGAGACAACATCAACAACAATAAACACAGACACAAAATGAACAATCAACTCGACAAATTATAGATGAATTATGAGAAATTTTCCAGAATACGACAAGCCGCTGATGGAATGTGGCATATCAGGTTCATGGAAGACAAACAAATAGTATCGGCCTGAAACGGAACAGTGACACTCACCTGGCGACCATCATAATTGCAGATAATAGTGTTAGTAACTCCCATTCGGTGAAGGTTAGCAGAAAGAGACTTTATACGTGGCTCTTTCAATTCGTTTGCATAGATGACACCTGAATAATCAGAAGCAATATGCAAATCAGGGATAAACACTAACGACCAGTGCATCCACCAGGCATCTCGGAATTGATTGATTACCATACAAATAAAGTGAACACCCAATAAACAGTCACTGTAGAGCATGCAGATTTTTAATATCTCGAAAAAGTATGGAAACTCACGCGCAATCAGAGAAGAATATAACTCTCAGAGTGAGATAGACAGACCACAGTCACATGTACACAAAATAATACGTATTCTAGATAATTCTAAGTATGAAAAGATGCTATAGCTAGGGCCGACATTAGAGCCCGATCCATCAGCATGCAGAAGGTAGGAAGGGAACATCAGTGTAACTATGACATAAAATCCATCATAAACCGAGAGCAATTGTAGACCAAATGTTCTCGCTCTAGATAATTTGCTTCATCATATGTTGCCCTTCCCTCCATGCCGCAGAAGAATTCTCTCATTAAGTTGCTTAACTCCACAAAATTACAAGTAACTCCTAAGAGACCCAAAGCCAGGATAAAGCCACGAACTTCATTCAACACAGGACACGCACAGTCGACATGCAGCTGACCTTGCTCTAGTAAGCAACCACCGACTCCTATGAATACATAAGAACAGTAGTTGCAAGTTCTACAAAACAACTGCGTAATTGAAAGGCATATGATAGAATGCATACCTGTATTTTTCATGAGGGCAGCTATATAGGTAGTTTTACCTCCTGGCGCAGCTCTGAATTCAAGAGAATCAAGAGTCGTCTCAGATATGCAAACGATCACATTGAGGTATACATTTTGGTTACAGAATACGGCCACATTGAATCATCCAAATGAACAACAGGGATCTGCGATGCTTACGCCACGTCAACAATTCGTTCCTTCTCTTGAGGAGCCAAAGCCATCACTGGCAGAAAAGATGATCCACTTTGAAGCTGCAAGTCCAAAATAGTACTGTGTAAACGATGCAGCACCACAATCACACGAAGGTGCAGCCCCAAGTCTCGCAAACGAACCATAGAAAGGCCCCCCCTATACATCTAAATGAGATTTATTACTTCCTAGCTCATTCACAATGAAGCTGCGTTCAAATGTGCGAAAATGCCAATTCACTAAAGCTTGTTGAAAGTGACACTTCGCCAGAACATCCTACCATGTAGTGGCCAGCCATATATTCCGGAGTTGCACCAACAGGCACTTGAGAATCATACACGACCAGGCCAACCTGCCGGCACAGACAAAATGATTCAACCTATGAGTGTATTCCAAACGACAAGGCTTAACAGACAAAATTAAAATGTTCAGTCAGAAACTCGTTCAGATTGTGGCCAACACAAGAAGCTTGCCCATCATTTCAACGACGAGAAATAGTAGTACGCATCAAATTGGAATATAAAGAAAGTGGATTAAACAAATATCATCAGAACATGGAAGACATTAAAGTGTTCACAGAATTTCAGAATTACAAGACACTTACTTTGGTCCACTTTCCAAGTGGATCTAGGTTGACACCTCTGTTGATCAGAACTTGGGCCAGGTCCCGTCTACGACTCTGTAGCAAAGAGCAAAAGGATCAGAGAAACACCGAAAAAGGCATCGTCAACGTTTTTCCCCCCGACAGACTCCGTACTGCCAATTTAGTTCGTGAATAGTAACAATTTAGCAGCAGTAAGATCGACGAAATTAAAGAACAAAACCAAACTTACTTTGGTCCACATTAGATATCTAAAACATACGGAATGTCAAGTAATTGATATGCGTACCTTTAGGGTATTAGTTCTCAAGGATATTGGACGAGGCTTTTCATTAGCTTCTAGGAATTCCAGCACTTCAGCGGGAGGAAACATCTGCACATGGTCCCACAAGACTGTAAAACATCTGTGCCTCATTCAAGAAGACTGCCTCCCACAATAACAGTTTCTAAACGGGTTGCCAGAGCTTGCAGAGATGCAAAATAAGAAGAAAAGAGATTGTACTTGTAAGAATGTGCTGATCAGGAAGTCATTGTATCCATAATACAAGGACAGGTCGGATGAAAGCTGCTTCACATAGTCAGTCCGCACAGCTCCTGCGGGCCTCAAAGCCTTGAAGCTAGACAGCACACGAACAACTGCCAAGAAGAGACAACATGCAGTCAGTTTTGAAATGCTGGTGAGGTAATCAGAACGCAAGTAAAAGGTTGAAAAAAATAATAAAAACACAAATATGGCCCCGTGTACTCACTATCTTTGATTCGACGCAAAATGTTTGGGAGGTCTGGTGGGCCTTTAGCTTCTTGCTGAAGCTCCTGGAGAAGATAAGTGATATGCAGTATAGTTAAGGTCGACATAATGTAAGGGAGAGGATTCGTTCACCATATAGGTGAACTTTAAGCCTCTACCTACAATAATATAGAAACTTGCCCCATCTAAAACTTTGCATATTTATTTTGTGTTAAGCTACAAAACAATCACAAAAAAAAAAAGTCAATAGATTAAGTATTTTCACACTTAGCACAATTGGAAGCTCACCTGTATGGCCAAAGGAGCCTCTAATATACTGTATGGTTAATGGAGTCTCTACCTTACTCCCAAACAGAGGCTCAGACCTCACAAGAATGGGACTACATCAGCTATAGCCTAGATTGCACTGCCTTCTGAAACAAATTTCGAAGGCATTGACAACGACACACTTGCAAATTGTAGAAAGATCGTAATACCTCTGCAGTAGGTAATCGAAAATCATCGGAATCACCCTGAATATTAAGCTGCAATTCCTCCTCTCTAGCTTCTTCAGCCTCCCGCTGCTTCGCAGCATCTAAAAACCGTGATTTCTTCTCCACGTCCATTTCATCTTCACTGTCCTCATCACTCTCATCTTCCTCATCACTGCCATCATCCTCCTCCATTTCAATTTCACCGTCTCCCTCCTCGTCTTCGTCTTCCTCTCCCTCCTCATCGTCCTCGTCCTCCTCGTCGCTTTCAATCAACTTCGCCTTCAACCACTTCTTATTGTCGTCGGTGAACCCCTTGTTCTTGCTCGTCACTTTTTTCTCCAAGAATTCATCACTCTCATCCTTCTTGGCCTTACGCTGAATGGCATTATCCAATGACAGGGTTTAGGGTTTAAGGATTGCCATGTGCAGGGCGAATGAAAGCACACTACATAAGAACTTACCTAAATTGCGGGACTATCTTGTTCAAAAATTCAGAAACTACAGCGAAACCCGAAAATCACAACTAATCCAGGAGCACATTATAATGTCTGAAATTATTTCCAAAGTCAAGCGAACCGTTGATCGTCAACAGATTTGGAGGTGGTCACGAAAACGTAGAAAGGAAACTCAGAAAACTCAGAGCTCTCTTGAAAGACCAAAAAGCAAAAGCAAACCCTAATTTCAGCACGAAAATTGATGCCACACAAACTGATGAGATTTTTGCACTGTGCGCAGTCCTGTACCACTGGGAAGTTGGACGACTTCGGCTTCCGCTTCTCCAGTTTCATGTTCACCATGTTGCTTGCTGCATGCGAGCGAAACGAGACCACCTGGTTGGGTTGGTGCACAGAGCAGCGAAGTCGAAGGAGCCAAAATAACAGGGTGGCGACTAAACCTCTCGTGCACTCCCCACACTAGCCGATTTGGGGTTTAGGGTTTCATTCTTAACGGGCCGGGGCTGGGGATCTCGGAGGGTTTAAGATGAACCCGTGCCGGGAACCGTCGTTTGGGATCGTGGCCGTGGGTTCATTCGACGGTCAGATGTTGGACCCATTGGGAACTTTAGGTGACGATTCACTTCTACAGTACTGGAGTTGTAGGGTCGTTGAATTTGATTCGCCGGGGTGGTGACCGTGGAAATCATATTGTGTGGCATCATCTACTTTTAAAAATATATATATATATTCATTGGAAGTCAAACTATTATGTAAGATCTTTCTTTTTTACACAAAATTTCAAAGATGAACAATTGCATTTTTGTTTTTCATAGAAAGATTCTTTGTCATCAATTAGAGAGAAAACATTCTTAGTATTGTTTAAGGATTAAAGGATGATGAGGCTGAAAAGTGGTTGATGGATGATTTGATTGTTCATTGTAGAAACAAAGAATGCACCTATGGGTTCAATAATCCAAGCATTTTGGTGATAGCCTTGATTATGGGGGGCGACATCGTTCATAGGTCAACTTTATAGTGTCACCGTCAACCCTTGTGTGTGTGTCTATGGAAAGGTGTACCAAGGTGACAAGTTTTTTTCTTGAAGTAGGAGACTCTAAAATAGACCCCTTTCTAATTCCAACATTTTTGTTTCGGACTTGAATGGCCACCCACCTTCATCCAAAAATGCCGCAAATTTTTAAGAGCATCCTATGGGAGTTGAAGAGTTCATTTAGGCAAAGAATGAGAATTGAGCATTTTGTGCTTCTAGGGAGTCTAGGGGTATGAATAGATAGTTACCCTACGCTCTCAACTTTGAAAATCCATAGAATATTGTGTAAGTATCAATAAGTTACAAAATAAGTTGGGTTGTTTTTACCTGAAGAGGCTACTATTCTTTCAAAAAAATCATCATTTGGACCACACATCTAGCAATGGCACCCAAACAATCCAACCAAGACAAGCATTACAAAAATCTGAACCATGAACAAAAAATTTTAATTTTTGGATGAGGTGCAATTATAGGGAAATAAGAAATAAAATTAATATTTTTTAATATTTTTTAGGATTTTTTTTTTAAATTAAAAAAAATTGAAATCACCAATCTAATGTAGCACTTGGACAAGCATTTACAATCTCATTTTTTTGATCCTATAGTTTAAATTGTACACATAGATGTATACAAGGATTGTGTGGAATACAATACAAATTTTATAGAATTTGTATTAGTGGTTATAAAGTTATGTTCAATTTAGTCTTTGTGATCTCAACACATGCATGTTGAATAACAATTCAAACTTTTTATGTTTGAGTTTTTCTTTCTTGAATTTTTTTCATGAATTTTCAACTAAATTTCAAAGCAAGCCATAAACTTGCAAAATTGTAAGACAATTACATTGATTTTTCTAAAAAAATTCAAAGGTGACCTATACATGTGCAAAGTATTGTAAAAAAACTTTTTTTCAAAGTTTCAAAGTAATTTTGTTACTATCATTGAGTTTTTGCACTTTAAAATTTTAACACAAAATACTTTAATGAGTTATCTATATGATATTATGGTTGGATTTTAAAAACTAATCAAATTTGAATATTTATTGAAGTGCTTGGTTTAAGATCAAAAACACATTTTACTTCATAATTTTATAGCAACCTAGTCAAATTGGGCACAAATCATTGCTCTAGATTATACCATGGCTTGCCTCCAAAATGTAGAAGCCCAATATAGACTTTCAACTCATTTAGGGATTAATAAAATAATTATACCCTTCAATGTTCAAATCAATGATTTTCGAATTTGAACAATTTAATTGATCCTATGTTTTATTTGAGTATTGAAATGTGCTTCGGAGTTAATGGAAGTATACACCAATGTATTTTTGGTGGGCAAAATAGTACTTCATCTACACTAGTAGAAACCCATGTTTTTCTAAATAGATTTTTCTAGACATCCACAAGTTTTTCATGCTAACAGTGACATCAAATAAAACATCTCAATGTTTTATTTGACAAAACTATTAACATGAAAACATGTGGATGTCTAGAAAAATCCGTCAAAAAAAACATGGGTTCCTACTAGTGCTAACATGTTCAAACCTATCTAGGTAGATCCCTCTGAGTTTTATCAAAAGTAATGGAGGCCTTACCATTCCCCCTTAAACACTTTGGTATATACTTGCAAATTTCCAAACATTCATTTTATTTTATAGTGCATACATACCCTTTAACCCCTAGAGAATCAAATGTTTGATTGAATATCAAATAACAAATGAACACAAACATATCTTGAATATTTAAAATTTTTGTTTTTTCATCCATCTAAATATTTGTAGGTTCTAGTGTTAGTTCTCTAACATTTGTATAGTACAAGTTTTCAAAACTTTCCCTTTGCAAATCTTCTAAACTTCAAGTATTATAAACATGTCTACCCTCAAAAACAAACTTTTCTAGTTTAAAAAATGATCATTCTAAATGACTTGAATAAATAAATACATAAATAAGTCTAAAAAATCAATAAAATTAGAACTCAAAATTTTGGATTCAAAAATCAAATAATAAGAAAATTACACATATTCAGTATTTGGTCCATTTTGGAAAGGATTTTCAATTTTTGGTTCCAAAGTTTGTAGAATTTTCTGTTTAGTGTAGCAATTGATCTAATTGGTGTCTTAATTCTAATATGAACCCAAAATGGTTGCAAAGTACTGGAGCTTTTTATAAGTGATTTTAAATCTTTCTAAACTTGCTACAAAAATTTTAAACATTTATTTCTTTAATATCCACCCATTGTATCTTGCTCTAGACTAGTATGAGAATGAGTGGAAGAAATTTTAGAAACTTTGACTATACAAATCACAAGGTATAAGCGCTTAAAGTGAAGAAAATAAGTTTTTTTCAAAGAATTTGTTAAGATTGCCCGCAAAACAAGAAGCTTCGTAACTTCACATTATTTATTCAAATTGAATGAATCAAATCTTTCTACGTAGACAAGAATATATCTATAAGAAATTTTAAAGTTTAAGACTATTTCAAATTTTTGTGGATTTTTCTTTGCCAATCCTCACTTACTTTGGACTTATTGTGGCAAAGAATTTGCTCTTGGATAGTGATTGAAATAAAAATTATATTCCCATGAAGCGAATCAGTTTTTCTATCTTGAAAAAAAGTTTCAATAAATCTTGTCAAAAATTGATATTATAGGTACCTACCCAAACCTTCAAAAGTCTTTGGAAGTGACTCTTTTAACTTTAGAGGTTGATTGAATGTTTTTAAATCTTTCAATCTTGTACAGACTTATACTTAGGGATATAAAAACTAACATGCAAAACTCATAAATTATACAATTGCTTGTCACCACTTGTAGCTTCCACTATTTCTAACAAAGTACAATCCTTGTCACATGGACAGATCTAAAGTAGCTTGCCCAAATATGAAACCAAAATCCATGGGCACTAGGTGAAAGCCTCTTGCAAGGTCAATCTTAGCCAATTTTTTAAAATTTTAAGCTCAACCAATTTTTTTATTGCAAATTTTCTCCAAAATCTTACTTGATTTCGGCACCGGCTCTTTTACTTAATACCACAAAAAATGTTTGAAAAAATGAATGAAATTGCCAAAATTCTCCTAAAAAAATGCCAAACTCCCATTCCAAACATCTAGGAAAAGCCCCATACTAGGCTATTTGTATTGGAAAAATTGCTTGCTTCAAGGAGTTGATTGTACAAAATGAGAATAACATGTCTCTGGAACGGGTAGAATCTATGTCTTTGTTACTCATTGTCATCAATTTACTTTGAGTTAGCCTCACATTAACACAACTTCATTCATTTTAGCAATAGAAGTATGCAATTGGTATTGAGATCATTATGCATTGGATTGGGCACAAGTGCACTTGGCTATGGGTTGGTAGAAACCTTGCAAGGACTATTTTTTTGATGTTGACAAACATGTCTATGGGCTTTCATGGGAAAATTAAGGCGACAACCTTCTATAAATTTAAAGAAAATCATGTGATGTCCTGAAAAATTATTTTTTCAATTGTAATGTTGTTTCCTATTGCTTGTCTACCACTAAAATTTATTCCCTTATTTTTCGGGTAGCAATATCATACTATAGTAGCCATTCTGCTCGTAATGGGGATCATTTACCTTACCACCAAAAGAAACAAAAAGAATTGCCTGGTCTAGTATCCTGCACCAAAGAACAGTAGTTGCAGACAAATGGAAAGTTGTTGTGAGGTAGCCAACCTATACCTGATCACCCTTCCATTCCTGACCTATAGACTGTTTTGTTCCCAATCATAGACTGTTATAATTCGCACAGTTCGAGAAGCAATCCTGGCAGATTATGATTGGTTGCAAGGCTGTGAATATTGCAATTGCCCTTAGTCAATTTTGCAATCAGCCTATATCACCATTGTAGGTTGAAGGAAATCTTTCACTAAAAAATTCATAGAAATTATGTTTTTTGTAATAAAATTTTGGAAAAATATGCAATCCTTCCAAATTCTATTTCTGGACATGAGAAAAATTTGGCACTCAGAAAACTTGCACTCCAAATATGCGTAATTGGTTAACCCCAGACTGCCCAAGGACTGTTTTGGGTAAAAAACATCCTAGCTTTTGAAGTGCTATAAATCTAAACATGACTAAGTAATAAACATCTTAACCGTACAATCATGTAAGGTAGTGTGCTCATAAACCGTCACTTTAAGGGCTGATTTGCCTTTTTGACAGGGGTCCAAGGACAAAATGATTTTTAGATCATTTTTCAGAGAAAGAAAAATAGATGCAGAACCCAACACAAGTAGTTTCATATTTTTCCAAACATTTTTGAATTACTTATAAATTTTCAAAGATCCGGGTCATAGGCACCTATTTGTGACCATAGGTGTCCCAAAATCTGTCCCCTTGTGACTTATAAAGAAATGTGCAGAAATCACAGCCAATGATTGGCTCTTACAATAAAAAAAACAATTATTTTTGAATTCATTAACAGAGCAAACATGGCCATTCAAGGATCACCTTGCATCCATTCTATAGCTACCTACATGGCGATTTGAAGAAGAGGGGCGGTTTATGAGCACACTACCTTAGTACACATGTTGTAGATGTCATGGATCAAATTTGAAGTCATTTGACCGTGTAGATTGCAAGATTATAATGTTTTAGAGTTGAAAAAGAATGCTGAAATTTTCCTAAAAACACATTTAGAGACCAAACTTGATTTCTAAACCTAATGAAATGAAAAAACTTTAAACTACAAAGTGATTCAAAACCAGGATACAAACACAGTGGTGAAAAAAAATATCATTCAATTGACTCAATGTGTTTGCAAAATGGCTTGCAAATGTCAAAAATAGGCAAGAAAAGTTGCAAAAAACACATCTAGGACTGAACCTCCTTCTACTAAAATGCTTCTCAGTCATTCATAAATTCTTGTATTGATATGAAAATTTAGCCACACAAACTAGACTAGAATGCGCAACTTTTACAAAAAATTATATTGAAAACAGACATTTTATGAAGAAGATACAAGCTGCCGAAGTTCACTATAGTCCATAAATGGCGGGATTTTGAATTTTGAATTGCTCCCAAACATTCAAAACAACTTGGATTGACATGAAAATTTCACCACAATAACTAGAATTAAAGGGAAACACAACCCAACAAATTTTATTGAAATCGAACATTGGATGAAGGAGATACAAACCCCCGAAGTTGCAGCCATGAAGTGCACTTTGGTGAATCAAATTGAGCCTGTGCACTTTGATTGGCTTCCAAAAAATCTTTACCTCTTGGATTGATCTGAAAATTTTAACACACAAACTAGAAGAAAAGGCGCAACTTTTCCAACAAATTTTATTGAATTTGGACATCGGATGCAAAAGTTACAGTACTTTGAATTTAACTTAAAACTATGTGAGGACACTTTTTGTCCTCTTGGGCGGTCTAGAGTTAATCGGTGATCGGCTCCTATAGTTGCAAGAGACGGGACCACTTACTGTGCTCCAAAGATTTCTCACGTAAGCTTCGTTGTGGTGTGGAAGCTTTTCTCCGGCCTGTGCGTGAGAGGGTTTGGTGAAGAAGGTGGCCTCCTTATGGTTTAGGATGTGGCCAACTCCAGTATGTTTTGAGCACAGTGTCTCTCGAACATCTCGGGCTGTCGGTAGCGTTGGAGGCAGCTTGTGTAACCATTCTACGACCCTGATCGTTTCCACCCTACTCGGAGGAAGCCATTGCGGGATCAGTATGCCAGTTCAAGGTAAGTTACGTGCGCCCGAGCTTGCTCCTCCTGACACAAGAGCAACAGCGTGAGAAATTTGGAATAGCATTCGTAGTGCAGCGCCTGGAATAATTGTTTTGTGAGTTTTCTTGCAATTGTTACAGGCGAGTTTTGGAGTTTTCTGTTTCTGCGTGTTGTAATTGTGTTCTTCCTTCGTTTTCCGTTCCTTATGAGCTGGATTAGATGATGTTTCCTCTGGCGTATGAGAGCTGTTAAACACTAGGACGGAACAATCCAGCGGTTAGAAATTGCGTCGGTGCTGGTGTGTCCAGAATGAAACCCTCGTCGGAGTAGCATAATGGCGAGAATGCGAAAAATGAACTCCATGGCGAGAGCGCGGTTGGAAAGGGATCCATGGTGCAGCTTGTGGAATATCTCTGTAGTGGAACTTAGTTGTTAGAAGGAGAAGGGGCAATGTTTAATTTTCGGTGGAGTTTGCCTTTTCTCTTCTCGCTATGGTGCTCCTGCTTGGGTCTGGTAGGTGAGCTCTCGTTGTCTTTGTATTTTGTAGAAACTGAAGTTTTCATTCTCTTATTCCAGATTTGAGAAGGCTAGAGTTCATAATGATTGACATTGTGCGATGGGATTGATTATGCGTTTTTCTATATCTAGCATTGCTGCTCTCGGACATGGCTTATCCGCGTGAACTTCAATTTTAAAATGAAGTACCGAAAGTAGAGCAGGGTGATACCTTGTCCGAGCGACTTGGCCGGCGGCTTCACTGCTGTTTTTAAAGTTTTATCCATGTTACAGCCAAACCTGGCCTATTGCATTGGTCAACGATATGTCTATGTACTGTTTTTTACTTGCTGACGTGCTTCGTGAGAAAATCACAAGTTACCAAAATGTTTCGGATTTTGTTGAGGAGGAGCGATTTGACTAGTTTCTTGTCTGCCACCTGCATTGAGTCGTGTCTAGAAAGGAAGAGAAATGTCAGGGAGAGATTGGTATGCATATCGTTGGTGTTAATTTTGCTCTAAGGTGTGTGCTATTATACTTCGATACCACCATCCCCTACTATACTCAGGGAACTTGAGATTTTCAGTTGAATCTGATGGTTCTTGATGATCACTAGTCTTGGCCCTTAGTGTGCTTAGTGCTTTGAGTCGAAGGTTGTGGGTGGTGGATTTTGCAGGCCGTGTTTCAATTTCGTTTTGGATTTGTCGCACCGGCATCGAAACTTGATAAGGTGACAGGTTTTGCAGGTCAGACTTTCCTGTTTTTTCTTGACTGAATTCTGTCGATTGTTTCTTGTCTCAAGTTCACTATGGATAGTAACGTACAAGCGATTTTATGCATTGCAGATTACTTCTTAGTGAGTTTTTAATAGGGCTCTGGCATTCGGTCCGGAAGTATGTAGTAGAGTCTATGCCAACAGTCAGAAGTGCTCTGTGTGGATCAGCCGTCTCCTATTTTGTTGTACTTGCTGTGACAGCCTTCTTGCTCAGTAGCACACACATCCATTTTAAACATTTTGAATCCCCCTTCTTTTTGTTGAATATGATGTGGGACTTGCGTAGGACGGGCGTTGGCACCCTCAGCAAGTGGTGGTCTAGTCTGTGGGTTGTGTTATGCGGTTTTGCGGTTTAGGCTGATCTACTAGAACCACTGATCAAAGTCGAAGAGTTGGTCTTTCCCAGAGATCCTGTGAGCATCACTCTTCACCGACCGTTTCCGCTGATTTGCATGCCGGATTTGCACAGTCGAGTGAAGATGCCTGTGTGCTGATATCATGAGTGCCTGGCGTTCCAAGCCTTCTGTCGCTCGCGCTTCACCCCCGCTCTCTGGGCCACTCTCATCGCCGACTGCCTCAGTACTCGCTCAGGAGACGAGGTATCGGCCCTCTATTCTTCATGAGTCTGTATGCAAGACCCCCGCGTGCCCCTCCTCCATCAATCTTCCGTGCATTTATGAATCTCTGATCCTTGCGCTTCTCTCCGCAGGGATGGTGCAAGAGGTTCGTCTGGAGTACTGGCTTGTATCCCACCCAGTGAAGCAGCGGGTCCGCTTAGGAAGCGTTTGCGTTCTGCTTTACCTGGTAATGAGGAATGACTTGGGTGTTCCAAGTCTTTTGGACGCTTGGATATTTTGTTTTCTTGATGCCATTCTGGAGTTGGTGATTAGCAGAAATGTCCAACTCCTTGACATCGTTTTGGGGGTCGAATTTCCGGAGCTTTGTCTTGTAAAGCATCCATCTTGCGTTTTGATGTTTGATTTCTTGTCCCTCATGGAGTATGTTGTTTGTTGATTGAGTCTTCTGATGCCGTGGTGAACCATTTTGCAGAGGATGGCGGGGATGCGAAGCTTATCAAGGATGTCGGCAATGTTGTTGTTCCTGATGCTGCGCTACTCAACGATGATGGTCAATTCCAGCTTGCAAGTGCAGTGCGTTTCACATCCTTGGACCTTCCCATTATGGAGCTCAGTTAATGATGGGAAATGAACACTGTGATCGCTTCTTTCCAACAAAATCGGAATTTCTTTGGATTTGGAAAACTGCCTTTGAATTGTAATTGATGCTGCTTAAGTCATGGAAGAAAACTTCGCCCTAGAGTTTTCAAGAGGTTTAAATCTAGATGGACAGGAAATTGATTTTCTCAATCCTAGACCCTCGGGTATGGAATCTTTGAATTATAAGTGAAGTGGAGGAAAGGTTATTTGTAGGTTGTAGTTTGAGAGCAGTTTTCAACCTTGTTAGCATACAATATAACATGTCATGACGGTATCCAGTATTTGGATCAATGAACAGGAACCAGAGTCCCTGTTATTTTCATGCCAGCCCTTGGGAGCTGCAAGTGACATGGTGCTTGGTCCTTCTGGGAGCGCACATGGTGTGCAGCCCATGAGGTATGCTGTTGTTTTAAACCTTCAGGGAAAATTGTCAGTTTTCATTACTGAATCTTTTTTCTCATAGATTGTAGTCTGTTCTTGCGGTGCATCATCATGTTAAGAAGTGGATCCTGGAGGTCAGTGTATGATCAGGCTCTATTGCGTCAAAGTAATAAATTAATTTTGAAGAAGGGATGTGGGTTGAGATTTATTATTTATATTGAAATAGTGACATATTAATGAATCATACGAAGGTGAAAACACCCAGAATTATCAAATTAAGCAGTCTAGCATAATTAGTTGGGGTTACCTTTTCCAAGTTGAAACATGATTGTAGTACTAGCAACTGAAAATCATGAAGTTTTGGATTATCCTCTTTTTTGGACCAGGCATGTAATCACTACTCCCTAGGCCTAAAACAGTAAACTGAGTTTCCGGTTCATTTTAATTTTTTTGTCCCAAAGTGTTCTTCTGGGGAGGGTGGTGGTAGTTCCGAGAGAAACAAGACGAACCTTGAATTAGAATGTGTAGAAAATAGTGAGATGCATCGATAATTTGTGTAGGTACGGTACATGGGCCTGGGAGAATACGTCATATAGTGAACAATTGAGCGGCCAATGGGGGCTCCATAAAAATGCTGTAAAATTTTCACTTTTGGCTATTTTGGAACTACACTTTAGAAAGGACTTTACAAAGTCAAATTTTGAAGACATTAGCAGTGCTCTGCGAAGCTGAGCTCAATTTTTTTTTTTAAATGTTATCATCAACCTTAATTTGGAACATTTTGCCCAACAAAGTGGGAGGGAAGGGAGTATGAATTTTCAAAGTGGAAGCTCCATAGACCACTAAAACTGCCACATAGGCTAGGTCATAAAACTGAAAATAAGGAGTCAACTAATCAGATTGTAATAAACAAATAGTTTAATTGCATTGTGGAGACACTTCCACAATAACTCTACTTGTCAACAATGGGTCCATGGATGGTTTGGGTTGTCTTCACTTTAGTTGAAATATAGGGAGGTCAATGGAGTATTGAATATGTCTCCAATTTTATTTAAACCTTATCTTATTAGGCCTATTGTGATTATTGGACTTGGAAATTTCTTTTGAACTAAATTCATTGAATGAGCATGATTGCTCAATGCTTTGTGGTCTTTGGTGAACTCATGTATTGTTTTGCAACTTGTTTAAGTTGGATGGAGCCAAACATAAGGTATTTCTTAGTCACTCAGGAGCTCAAAAAGATTTTGTGGAGCAATTGTGTGTGGATCTTGAACGCATGGGATACTTCTTCCCCTTCTTTGATCAAAGGCACCATAGTTTGCCCAAAGGCGAGGATTTTGCACCTCTTATCATGGAAGCAACTCGATTGTGTCATGTTGCGGTGATTGTATTGTCAGAAGAGTTTTTAAACTCCAAGTGGCCAATGATAGAGCTAGTCGAGTTTTATACTACTCAACAAGTTGCAGGAGGGAGTGGTGGCAAGTTGAAATTTCTCCCCTTGTTCTTCAAATTATCCATTGAAGAGGTGAAGGATGAGGGTCGTTGGATGCCTAAATGGAAAGAACATGTTGCTGGAGATGATCGAATTGACTTGTCTAAATGGAGTGCAACTGTGAAATCCTTATGCACATCAACTGGCTTGGTATTTGGAATGGTTGCAACAAATGAGGTGGCTTATAGGAAGTGTGTCGTTAAGAGCATTTTCAAGTTGTCTCCTCCAGACTTGCTCTTTGGTAGCTTGGAAAGCATGGTTGGTTCAAGCCGAATGTGTGAGGTACTTCAGGTTTCTTGGTCTTGTAACTCTTGTTGAATGTTTGGTTGTGCATACGTCCACAATTTGTGTGCATAGATTTGTTGATGTATAAGTCTTTTTTGGACTTCTATGTTCTTTTTGTTTCATGGTTTACTTTAGCAAATGATATGTTTGTGTAGAACTTGTAACATAAATTTCAGTGATTGTTTTTGTAGTTGATGTAGACTTCTTAATGTGGATATATATATATGTGTGTGAGAGTATGTGTGTTAGATTTATAAGTTTTGTTACTCTAATTCAATACATTCAAGGACCTTGAAGATCATTTAAGTTTTAGTTTGGTGATTCATGCTAAGAGTTGAAGTTTTGTTTTGATGTGTAGGGTGTGTCAACTCAATTTGTGGAGGACACCACTGTTGGAGCAAGAGCGTTGGGAATATATGGAATGGCTGGGGTTGGCAAAACCATGTTGGCAAAAGCTTTGCATGATCACTTCTATGGAGAGTTTTTGGGAAAAGTATGCTATATTGACATGCGTAATGGGTCAAGAGCTCGGTGTCAAAAGTGTATGCTTAAGGTGCTTTGTGGATTTGAGAAGGATGTGGTGGCTTGCATTGGTGGCAATGTTGAAAAGGTATGGTATTACTTCTTGTTTCCAATTTGATGAAGTGCTTGAAAGTGAAGTAGACTTTGAAATTTCAATTTTAAATCACTTTGTTCAGAAATGAATTGCAACTTGAGTTGTAAAATAGTAATGCTAGTTTTGATTTCTTGTGATGTGGGGTATGAGGTATTAGAGATACTCTCAAAGTGATAGTCTCATGGAGAGTTTAGTGGGGGAAATTTGCCTTGCTGTAAAAGAAATGTGCATTAATTGGTTTGTTGTGCTTCATTACATAAGTGGTTGATGGATGCACTTTTTTTAACCTATTCCTTTTGTAGGAGGTGCTTGAATACATTCTTAGTGAATGGTGTTGAATATTGCCTCATTTTAGTGTTTTTGACTTTTCTAATTAGAAAGAGCTTAATCCACAGATCATGATGTAGTAGTGTAATTTGATGTCATCTAGGTCCTTGCCCTTGATGTGAATTTGAGTTGTGAGAATGAAAACTTCTAAATATGAGCCAACAAATAAAATGAAGTGTCCTAAGAGTAGTTTTTACTTGAGTTTGAAGTTGTGGAGAATTTGTTAGAGTTCATAATCTTAATATAACTTGATCTTTGGTTCTATTAACATGTAGTGTTGATTTTCTAACATTAAAGTGACATAGTCAATTAGTTTGTACTATGATCTACATTTTAAAGTGGGTATTGCCAAAACCACCATCATCAATATGTGTACATTTCCTAAGTGAATTTGTACTTGTGTGACTTAGAACATCCAAGCACCATAAAAACTTTGATGTCTTATAACTTTTGCATGAGGTATCCAAATGTCATTGTCTTTGGTGTGTTGCAACCTCCATTCACTTGCCATGAAAAAAATACAAAACTTTGATTAGTCTAATAATAGTAACTATTTACGATACAATAGCAAAAAAAAGGTAGTTTGGAGGGTGCTTACCTTAGCATTCATCTATAGAGAGATTTTTTGATGCTTTTAGCATATTTTTTTGGAGATATGAACTTTTTCCTCTTTTCATATAGAAATTCACGATAGATTGAAAATTTTACATTAACATCTGAAATTTTGAGGTCATCAAGAAAGCAGATTATTACATCTCTACAAAATAACTTCATAAAATTTCAATCATATAGAGATGTAAAATTGGAGCATATTTGAAGAACTTTGAAGCATGACAAAATGGTCAATGATCTCTCCTTCTTTGATTAACAATCATCTCTATCATCTTGATGTGAATATGGCAAATGTTGATGCAAATGAAAACATTTATGAAGCGGGAGCGTGTTTTTTTGGTAATTGACAATATTACTTATAATGCACATTTGTTGTAAGAAGTCCAAGACTATTTGACCATGGGATTCCATCCAGAGAGTAGAATCATGATCACTTCAAGTAGCAAAGCAATTCTTGAAGATTTGTTACCCAACTTGAATTTGTACATACCAATGCCAACATTGATGGTTGAAGAAGCTAGAGCACTATTTTTGAAACGTGCTGCTCCTATGAAGGCGATTTCGGAATTGACAAGTGATGAACACAATGTTCTTGAAATTTGTGTACAAAAATGTTGGTTTTCTTCCCAAGAGGGTGGATCATATCACCCTATGGCATTGACAGCATTGGCTGATTTCTTTTTTCGATTGGGTAGAGCAAAGGGGAATCAACTATTGGTTTGGAAGGATCATCTTAAAAAGGATATGGACTTGGTGAAGGATGTATTGAAGTCTTCAAAAGATCTCCTTGGTATTTTGGGTTTGCAATTTAGCACCTTTGACTTTAGTGAAAAGTTGTTATTTTTGGACATTGCACTCTATTCTGGACATCGAATTAATAAGTTCAAGAGTAGTGGTGGTGATATTGGATGGCTTTGTCGACTTCATGATGAGTCTTTGACGATTATTGGAAGCAAAGTGAGTATCCCTCACCCTATTTGGGTTTTATTGAGGCTTCTAGATGTCAATTTGTGGGATTATTTAGGAAAATGACATTTTGATTGTGCTTTCTAATGGCTTATTGGATTATGTAGGTACATTGTATGCACTTGCTAAGGCCTTTATGTTGTGTTTGGTGTCAATGACAAGTTGTAGTATGGAGATTTTTTTATCTCAATGTCTAATCCAAGAATGTGCATTTATCACTTGATGTAGTTGATGGATTTACAAAATTCCGGCATGATATATGATTCCGGCATCATGGATTATGATGAGTGGTTTGACATCGAAGTGCCTTCTTTATATGAGGAGTTTGCTGAGTGGTATGCAACGGACCATAATATGAATGCTTGGGGTGTGTTTCAACTTGGAGGATTAGATTTGAGAGGTGGTTCCTCAACACCAATGAAATGTTGGTCAAATCTTATTAGGCTTTGCATTTCTCCTATGACCCTTGCCAATGCACGGCTTGTTGCAAGCAAGAAAATGCATGAGTTGACCAATCTTGTGGTATTGCAACTTTCTGATTGTGACAATTTGACAATCTTGAACTTGGAGGGGCTTCATTGCCTCCGTGAATTAGTACTCAATAGCCTTTCAAAATTGGTGACAATTACATTATTTGGGAATTCAAGCAAAGATGAGTATAAAGGCAACTATGATTCTTTGCAACATGTGCGACTAGTTGGTTTATATTCATTAGTTCACATGCCTAGCTTGAGCCCATGCACCTCTTTGCATTCAATTGCTTTAGAGCATTGCAATAAAGTTATAAATTTGGAAGGAGTAGATTGTCCATGCGTGAAGGGCTTGATAGTTTGGAGTGAGTCTATACACCAATTTCCAAGGTTACTAGATTTGGATTGTTTACAATCTTTGGAGGATCTTTCTATTTGTGTTCATAGTGACATTGATGGGTTTTTAGCAATCTGGAGGCCAAGGGTAGATGAGATTGATATAGGTGTAGAAGTTGCCATGAAAGGTGAAGGGCCTTGTGCTAAGCTTCTTGAGGGGTTGCGTCTACTTTTTTGAAGATCAAAGAACATGGTCTGTAAATTCTTTGATACAAAACAAGATGAAATTTAGCAAGATGAATTTGATGGAGATGATCCATTTGTGTAGTCAATAAATGATATTTCAATATAGTTCAATTCCAAATGGATTGTCCAACTCATCATCAAAATGTAGTTGCCTCATTTTGATGCAAATCACTTTTTGTTAATGAAATGTTATATTTGATTGAATGATATTGTAAATGACTATTTCAATTGTGTAAAGAGAATTCAAACTACAACGTAATTTCATCATTGCAATTTTTAATTACCTACAAGCCTTCTAGTAATTTTCATTCTATTGAATTGTCCTTTTTTTACCAATGCCATTATTACTTGGTGCAACTCCATGGAAATACTTTGTAACAAGCATTTGTCACTATTATTGATATCATATAGTTGATGTCAAACCTTTATCACAATAGATTGTGTTAAGTTTATAATTATTCACTTTGGGCTTTAAAATGCATTTTTCCTGTGCATATTTTGAAGTAAATGACTTTATGTCTTTTGAGAAACTCAAGCTTAATATAATAGAGGTTCATTGAAGCATTTTTAATTTTTAAGTAATAAAATCATTGTCTTAGATAGTATATATTGAATGAAATGAATGTAATTATAGAAAATATTGTTATGATAAATATTATTAGTATCATATTTTTTTGAATCTCAAAAAAATTCTGATCACGTCACGTCCCCGTATGGAACCCAACCTCCAAAAACCCACGTCCAAACTCCGCCACTCAAAGACAACCGCAATACAACCACCAAAATACTTCAACAAACAAAGGCAGCTCAGCTCAGCAGCTCAGTAGGTCATGGGCGAAGTTATCCGAGCCGGGTATGAGCGGAGCGCCGTCAAGGGCAGCTTGGAGGGCCTTTGTCCGGGCAGTGACGAAGTCGGGATGAGGCGCGGCCGAGGTCGCGTGAATTGCTCCATGGGGGACATACCGTCTCGCACATTCCAGGGTGCAAGTCGCTTCTACCACCAAAATTTTAATCCATAATTGGTTGGTTCGATCCAGTATCACGCTTCGAGGAACAGTATGCTCAGTAGCAGACAGATGGTAAGTGAATGTAGTTGCAGAGCTGGCATTGATGAGGGCTGCTCCAAAGAATTCTCACGTACGCTTCGCTGTGGTGTTGAAGCTTTTCTCCGGCTTGTGCTTGAGAGGGTTCGGTGAAGAAGGCGGCCTCCTTGTGCAGTAACTCTCCAGTATATTTTGAGCAGAGCGTCTCTCGAACATCTCGGGCTGTCGGTAGCGTTGGAGGCAGCTTATGTGCCCATTCTCCGCCCCTGACCGTTTCCATCCTAATCGGAGGAAGCCATGGTGAGATCAGTATGCCATTTCAAGGTAAGTCACGAGCTGGAAAAAGAGCAAGAGCGTGAGAAATTTGGAATAGCATTCGTAGTGCAGCGCCTGGAATAATTGTATTTTGAGTTTTCTTGTTACAGCCGAGTTTGGGAGTTTTCTGCTTCTGCGTGTTGTGATAGATTCCTTCCCTCGTTTTCCGTTCCTTACGAGCTCGATCAGATGATGTTTCCTCTGGCGTATGAGAGCTGTGAAACGCTAGGACGGAACATTCAAGTGGTTAGAAATCTCGTCAGTGCTGGTGTGTCCAGAATCAAACCTTAGTCGGAGTAGCATAATGGCGAGAATGCGAACAATGAACTCCATGGCGAGAGCGTGGTTGGAAACGGGCAGATTGTGGAGTATCTCTTTAGTGGAACTTAGTTGTTAGAAGGGGAAAGGGCTATGTTTAATTTTCGGTGGAGTTTGCTTTTTCTCTTCTCGCTATGGTGCTCCTGCTTGGGTCTGGTAGGTGAGCTCTCGTTGTCTTTGTATTTTGTAGACACTGAGATTGTCATTCTCGTATTCCAGATTTGAGATTTCCACTGTCCATAATGATTGACATTGTCCGATGGATTGATGAAGTGTTTTTCTAGAATCTACCTTGTCCAGGCGGCTTCTCTGGTGTTCTTAAAATTTTTATCCATGTTATAGCCAAACCTGACCTTTTGCATTGGTTTGCGATATGTCTACGTACCTTTTTTACTTGTTGAAGTGCTTCGTGAGAAAATCAGAAGTTCCTCAAATGTTTCGGGTTTTGTTTACGAGGAGCGGTTTGAATAGTTTATTGTCTGCCACTTGCATTGAGTCGTGTCTAGAAAGGAAAAAAAATGACAGGGAGAGATTGGTATGCATATCGTTGGAGTTAATATTGCTCTTGGGTGTGTGCTTATACTTTTCGATACCACTGTCCCGTACTCTACTCAGGAAACTTGAGATTTTCTGTTGAATCTGATGCTTCTTGATGATCACTCGTCTCAGGTCTTAGTGCGCTTGGTTTCTTGAGCCGAAGGTTTTGAGTGATGGATTTTGCAGGCCGTGTTTCAATTTATTTTTGTCGCAGCGGCATCGAAACTTGATAAAGTGACAGGTTTTCCAGGTAAAACTTTCCTGTTTTTCTTCACTGAATTCTGTTGATTGTTTCTTGTCTCAAGTGTACAATGGATAGTAATGTACAAGCGATTGTATGCAGTGCAGATTGCTTCGGAGTGAGTTTTTAATCCGAGTCTGAAAGTAGGAAATAAATTCTATGCCAACAGTCAGAAGCGCTCTGTGTGGATCAGGTGTCTTCAATTTTATTGTACTTTCTGGGACAGCCTTCTTGCTCAGTAGCACATACATCCGTTTTAAACTTTGGGACTCCCCCTTTTTTTTCTTGAATATGATGTAGGACTTGCGTCAGACCGAGGTCGAATAGTTGAAGTGCGGGCCTTTCTCAGAGACCCTGTGAGCATCACTCTTCACTCACCGTTTCCACTGATTTGCATGCCGGATTTGCACGGTCGAGTGAAGATCATGATTGCTGATATCATGGGCGCCTCGCGTTCCAAGCTTTCTGCCTCTCACGCTACTAGAATATGGGGGGGTTGCATCACCCCAAACGTTGCAAGCTACACTAGAAAAGTGAACACAGTGGGGTCATCAAACATTGTTCTAAGCATCACTGTGAACATTACTCAGGTAGAGTAACGTTTTGCTATGTGTGTGGGAACGAGTTCCCATGTTTCTTTACCTGTTCTCTTATTTGGGAACATTTGTTCCCAATAATTCATCAATTATAGGGAAAGTAGATAATTAACAAATTAATATTTCGAACAAATAAAATACTAATATTTATATACAATATTCAATTGTATAATATAATATATTGTATTTACATTATACAATATATGGTACAAAATACAATACAACAGATATTATATATATTACATTTTACAATACGATGTACAATACAAAATGTGGACCTTGTATTTCCAATGTAGGAGATTGAAGAGGCAAGCCCATTTATACTTCATGGGAGTCTCACCAAGGACAAAGCTTATGGGATTATGTCCTCAACAAAGAATGAACATAGAAACAACAATGAAGATGGAGAACTCCATTGGGAACATAGTACTTGGATGTTCTCTCATTAAACAGTTAAGACATGTATTTACTATGAGTTTTCAAAGTGGAAGTTCCCTAGATTGTTGAAATTGTCACATATGGTGATGATAAATCCAAAATTTATAAAATCAGCAATCAACTAACTTCACAATTAAGTTTACAAATGGTTTAATTGTACTTTGGAGACTCTTTCAAAATAAGTCTACTTGTCAAAAATGGGTCCACAGATGGTTTTGGGTGTTTTGACTGTAGTTGGAGTATAAAATGGTCAATGGAATGTTCACTATATCTCCAATTTCATTCAAACCTTATGGGATGAGCCTATTGTGACCACTGGGCTTAGATATGTATTCAAATAAGATTCCTTGGACTTGCATGATTGCTCAAAGCTTTTCAATCATTGGCCAACTCAGTTGTTCTATTTTGTAGCTTGTTTAAGTTGGACGGAGTCACAAAGTGATGGTTGCGAATTGAACATGTTCTATGGGATGACCGGATTAGCTTGTCTAAATGAAGTGCAATTGGAAAATCCTTGTGCAATTCAAATGGTTTGGTGCATTGGAACTCCTTTCACTTGTCAACGAGAAACTATGGAATTTTGAGTAGTCTAGTAATAGTAACTATGTACAGTAGCGAAAGGTGGTGGTTATTGAGGTGCCCACCTTAATATTCACCTATGGAGTAATTTCCAAATCCTTTAAGCATATTTTGTACTTATTATGAATTTATTTCTCTTTCAATACAAAAATTCAGAACAATTTCAAATTTTTACAAAGGATTTAGGTCTTATAGAAGACATATAAAAACATCTTGAACAACTAAATACATAACCTTTCAATCATATATAGTTGCAAAATAGGAGCATACATATACCGTAGTTCCTCTTCATTTTTGGCACCCTCTGCCGAATATTTGATAAAATTTGACTTTTTAACTTCGGCAATAAAAAAGTAATTATTTCAATTTTCATCATTCTAGATATTAAATTTATAAACATTCAGCAGCCCTTCAAGCAAAATTAAATTCTATAATAAACAAATTCAAATTATTTGGCATCCAACTCCAAATGCAACTTATTGTGCTATGTATAGAGTTTAAAAGACAAGCTCTTTATACAAATTGGATGGTAGGAGGTAAAACAACCCTTGTGGGATATGTAAATGGTTAAGGTTAATAAAAACTCAACCGCTCATAGTTAAGTAAAAAATGGTAAATTTCGTTAAAATGGCGGTATTCCATTAAAATGGAACAAAATGAATCCACTAAAAGAATGAAAACAATGGAAAGATTGTCCGAAGGGAGTGGAAATGCGTGATCTAGGAGTGATTTGAATGTGCTAGGCATAAAATTGGCACATGTATGACCCTATTGCGGCACACTTATTCTCTTTTGTAGAAGATATTCCATTAAAATGGCGTGCAAAATACCGCCATTTTAACGAAATTGACCATAAAAGCAGGAAATGTGTTTAAAGTAGAATTTTAGACCTCATTTAGGCACTAATGAATAACTTTTTCCAAAATACTTTGAACTAAGTTAATGTGGGAAATCAAGTTAGCTTTCATCCCCAAAAATCCTTTTGAGATTTGGAGACCCCAATCAAAAGTTATGGACAAATTTCAAAGAGGAGTTGGAAGGGACATTTTCTTTGACATTTTCAAACATCCCCTTTCAATTTTGTCCATAACTTTTTTCGGAGTTTCATAATCACAAACAGATTTTTGAAAAGTAAATTTAGATTTATTCCTAAAATTTTCTTATTTCAAAGTTTTCTGAATTTTTTTTAATTTACTATGCCAAAATTAGGTCTAAAATTCCACTTTGAACACAATTACTACTTATTTTACAATGAGTGGTCAAGCTTTCATCTTCAAATTATCCCATATCCTTTGAGGGTTCATGATGGACAATGGATTTCATTATAAAAACAACCTTCACTCTCGTTACATTTCAATGATGAAATTTCTCCCTAATTCCATCAGAAAATTCCTTGATGGGCTTAAACTGTCACTTTTTACTACTGAGCCTAGTTGCTATTATGAAATTGGTCAAAATTTCACATATTCATGTTGGCAAGTGAAAGGAGGTTCCAACGCACAAAAGAACGCCACTTTTGAATATTGTATGTAAAAGTTATTAAGGGTCAAAGTTCATTTCTGAAAGCGCTCCATCCAAATAGGTACATAACTGAAATTCGAAATGTACAAACCTTCTAGATGGCGCTTTAAGGTCAGGTGCCATTTAACAGCATACTACCTTAAATTCTTATTAAATTTTCCAAATACCTAAGATAGACATATTTCTATTGATTTTGGCAATCAATGCTGTCAATTTTCAGGATTTTCACCAATTATTGTTTTGATTTCTTGAAATTACGATATCCTAAAAAACAGTTAATTTCTGCCAAAATTGAAGAAGTATTACGGTAGAAGAACATTGAAGTTTGAGAAAATGGTATATGCCTATTCTTTCATGGTTAACAAATATCTCTATTATATTGATGTGCAAATGTTAGGGATTCACGCAAATGAAAACATTCACGAAGTGGGATTGGGTGTTTTTGGTTCTTGACAATATCACCAATGATGCACATTTCTTACAAGAAATCTAAGACTATTTGAGTGTGGGATTCCACCTAGAGAATAGAATCCTGATTACTTCAAGTAGCAAAGCAATTCTTCAGAAGATTTGTTTCCTAATATGGAATTGTACATGCCACTGCCAATATTGATGATTGAAGAAGCTAGAAAACTTTTTTTGAAATGTACTACTCCTATGAAGGTTGATTCGGAATTGATAAATGAAGAATAAGACACTCTTGGAATTTGCATATAGAAATGTTGGTTTTATTCTCAAGATAATGGATTGTATCACTCTATGGCATTGACAGTATTAGCATATTTCTTTTCTCGATTGAATAAAGCAAAAGAAAATCAACTTCTGGTTTCGAAGGATCATCTTGAAAAGGAAATGGATTTGATGAAGGACATATTGAAGCTATCTAAAGATCTCTTTGGTATTTTGTGTTTTCAATTTAGCACTTTTGACTTGTGTGAAAAGCTAATTTTTATAGATCTCATAGTCTATTCAAAAGATTAAGGAGTTTTGTTGGAGAGGTCCTTCTCCTTGTGATGGTGATATTGGATGACATTTTGTTGACTTCATGATGAATCTTCAACAATTATTGGAAGAATAGTGCGTCTCTTTCATTCTATTTGGGTTTTGTTGAGGCTTCTAGTTGTCAATATGTGAGTTTTTAGGAGAGTGATGTTTTTTATTGCGCTTTCTATTGATTTATTGGATTATGTACATATAGTATGTGCACTTGCTAACACTATAAGAAAACTACATATTGGGTTACGTTAGCCATAGAATGGCACATGTTTTTTGAGACGTCCTGCATTTTCAAGTTAACGTACGTAGTCATGCAAAAAAAATTTGACGTCTATACAGACATGGTGTTGTAAACATCAGAACGCCCGATGTCAAATGAGACGTGTATGTCTTTGAAGACGTCCTAGAAAACATCACTTACAACAAGTTTGTCCACGTCAGCATTAATTACATTTTGCACTTGCAAAAGTTAGTGCGGTTAGCAATAGAATACTGACCGCTAGTAAAAAATGCAATTCGAGCAGAAGGTAAAGATGTCAAGTGAGACGTTTATGTCTTTGAAGACGTTTGCAGGAACGTCCCAAAAAACGCAATTCATTGTACATCCCCTTTTTTAGTTATCCCATATCGTTTGTCTCTCTATGAGCAGAGAAAGAATATAAGTAAAACCTTGAAATCCTTCATTTTCACTAGATTTTAATGAAGAAATTCCTTCATTTTACCATCAAAAATTTACTTGAAGGTAAATGGTAAGTTTTTTTAAATTTTTGTTGAATTTGACAATTTTTTAAAATTTTAAAATTTTAAAATTTATCTTGCCTTATAGATAGGATATGTTATATGTACCAATTGATGTTTCAAAAAACGTCTAATTTGACGTCTCAGAAAACACCAATAAAATTTTCAAATGATACAAAAATGATCTGACTAGATGGATGAAAAATTTCACACATGGCATTGCCCGCCAAAAATAGGTGACGTGTCCTCCACGTGGTTTGTTTTTTGAAGCTGAAAAACACACGTTCTTCTTGACGTCAACAAAAAACATGCCAAAATCAGACACGTTTTAACATATTTGTTAAACGTTTTTTGCCCGTTAGTTATAACAATTTTTTTATACATCTATGCAAACGTGGACCACGTCAAGATGGACGTCACAGCACGTTTTTTGAGACATTTTAAAAAACTCCAGTTTCTTATAGTGTAAGATCTTTATGTTGTATTTGGTGTCCATGACAAGTTCAACATGGAGATTTTTTACCTCTAATATCTAATACAAAAATGTGCATTTATTGCTTGACACAGTTGTTGGATTTAATAAAGTCTCACATGATAGATTGTGACCTACCAAAGCAATTGGATTTTAATATGGGGTATAGAATTGGAGTGCCTTCTTTGTACCAAGAGTTTGCTAAGTGGTATGCAACATATTACAAATTGAATGGATTGAAGAATGCTTGGGGTGTGTTTCAACACGGAGGAATGAATTGGAGAGGTGATTCTTTGACACCAATTAAATGTTGGTCAAATCTTATTCAACTCCACATTCTTTGTATGACCCTTATCAACACTCGACTTGTTGCAAGTAAGATAATGCAAGAGTTGAGCAATCTTGTGGTACTAACCCTTTTCAAGTGTGACAATTTGACAAGCTTGAATTTGGAGGGGCTTAATTGCCTATGTCATTTAGAACTCTTCCACCTTCCAAAATTAATGACAAACTGTACATTATCTAAGAGTTTAAATGAAGACGAGTATGTAGGCATTTATTATTTCTTACAACATTAGCAATGTAGGAGTTTGGAATCTCTAATTCACATGCCTAACTTAAGGCCATGCACTTCCTTGCATTCACTTATTATAGGTGATTGCAAGAAAGTGAGAAATTTGGAAGGAGCTAATTGTCCTTGTGTGAAGTATTTGATATTATATACTATGTATCCTAGCTGTTTTGAGAAATTAGTGACTTTTGATTGTTTACAATATTTGGAGAAACTTTAGATTGATGGTTGAAGTGAAATGGATAGATTTAGAGGTTGATGGGACCAAAGCCTAGAGGACAATATTTTGCGTATATGGCCTGTCTTGAAAGGCAAAGGGCCGTGTGCTAAGCTTTTTAAGGAAGCAAGTCTAAAGCAAATAAGATGATTTGCACATACTTTATGGAAGATGAATACACAACGAAATGTAGATGTACAATCCCCCACTTCATCATATCTAGACCTCATAAACATATTGCGTTGGTTCATCAAGGTATAGTTAGCAATCATTTAGTTTGTTCATTGAGTTAGTTGCCGCCTCATTCCCCTCACCATGTTCTTGGGTATAAAGTGCTCAATAATAATGAAAAAACTTACATGTGTGGTGGGAAGCTTACATAAATGTCTCTGGCATCATTAATTCATGTAGAGTATTCTTTCTTCTTTCCATTCATATATTATATGGTATGTAAGAATCAACTTCAAGACCAAATAATTCTTTTATTTTGACAAAGCTTTTTAGTTATAATTGAAATATTTAGAAACTCTCACATATTCCTTAATTTCATCCTTAAAAAATTACAGTTTTAACAAAAATTAGACTCTCTTGAAGTATTGGTATTGGTATTATTAAACTTAGTTACAACATTCTCCACCCTCGTCATGGTTTGCCAATATGAACCTACCTGCTAGAAAAAAACACATCCAAGAATCTCCAAACTTTCCTAATAAGAAAGTTATGGAAGTTGCACCTTCTCCATTATATATCACAACTAATTTTGCTACCCCAATTTTGAAACCCCAGTTTATTCAGTTGCCAAATATGCAATGAGCATATCCTGTCCCAGTCCCGAGTGAAACCCAAGATGACAAAGCTCTGAGCTAGAACTTGAATGTCCTAATTCCGCCACTCTGAACCCCCCGCAATGCACCACAAATACAACCACCACAGTATTTCAACTCACTAGTATGTTCCAAGACTCACAAACACTAACATCCAAGAACCCAAGATCAAAACCATAAAGTCAAATAGTACTGTACACACCAGTTAGTGCAGTGAATAAAAATGAGTGTAAGAATCCTATGAGTGCGAGATGAGTGAGGCAACATGTAAGATGAATGTAGGGTTGGTTTATGCTTGGGGTTGAATTGAAGGCCTACCAAAATTCTCCAAGTTTGAACCAATAGGATCACTAAATTTCTCCAAATGCTACCCAAGGGCTTTATACTAGGGCTAGATTGAAACCACCACTCATCCTATATGTCACCTTAGGTGGCATAGTTTTGGCGCCAAATCATCCAGCCCTAAGGGAATAATCAAGATGAGGTTTTGGGTGGCCCAATTTCCCATCTAGGGCCAGATTGGGCTCCTCCATTGGATTGTACAAATCTCCACCATTTACCGATGCAAGGTCCTTTTTTCCCCTGGTACATCTTTATTAATTGTGAATTCAAGAAACTTCCTCCCATTTGTGTTGCTAAATTCTTGGAGCATTTGGGGCTAAGTTGACAAATATATAGTAATGTTTATTTCTGATATAGATGCTTTGTAATGTACAATTGTTCTTCATTGAAACGAGATGTTTATTTAGTAAGGTTATGTTCTTAACTAAAATGAGGTATTTACTTGGTAAGCTTACATGCTTAATAATTAAATTTTGTGGTGCAAACACAAATTACATGCTTTGGTACAAACACAAATTTTTGTAAATTACACACTTAATAATTAGATATTTTGTACAAACACAAATTTGTAAATAGAAGTCATTCTTGAAGTTATGCCATAGACTCTAACATCTGTCAGATGATGTGTGTTTTTACCAATTGTAATGGTACATATTTGAAAAAAGAATATGATAAGGAAAGATTATGGTACTAGAAATAACATATACAGTAAAACTTGGTTTAAATTTATCATTGAATTCATTCAAGTTTTCATGATAAAAAAAAACCATACTTTTTTTTATAATAAAACTAAAAATATAGATTTAAAAAAGAGATGAAAAAGAGGTGTTTTCTTCAATGGTGTGTTTAGTCGTGTGATTATTTTCAAATTGCAACACAATAATAACAAGACCAAAATTATTTATTGCTTGAAACTCTTTAAATTCTCATGAAAATAAATGACAACTACTATGGGCCTACAACTCTAGTTTCAATGTCAAGAAAAAATAAAAAGGTTCCAAAGAACTGAAAGAACTCCCTCTTTTTTTTCAAATAAAAAACATACAAAGAGAAACTAAAGAAAAGGTTCAAAAAAAGTAAAAAACTCTCTTTTTGTCTATTTTTGAAACATAAATATAGGGAAAAAAAAGAATAAACAAAAAAATAAAAAACATCATTTCTTTTATTTTTGAAAGAGAAAGGAAAAGATGTGTGTTTTACATTTTCTAATTGCACATAAAGAAAATCCAAAAGCACATTCATGAGAAATTTGACCTTAAAATCCGGCCTCACCACTTTACAATAACTAGGGCTCGAGTAATGAATTGGAAATTCAGCACTAGAATCTAGCTTCACCACTTTACATGATCTAGGGCTAGAATGTTGAATTAGGGGAGGATGGAGGGCTAGTGGAACCGACCTGAGAGCTAAAGTAGGAGGCTCTTAAACCGACCATCTAAGGGATAATAGACCTCTGTAGGAAAATCAGTAGAGTATAACAATTTTCAGATGTTTTCGGTAGAAAGAGAAAAGAGAAACAGTTCATTGACAATTTAAATTGTAATTTTTTGACTTAGAATGAATTAACTACGAAATTTCAAAGTGAAAGGTGCGTAGGTAGCTATTGGTGCTCATAGATTGAACCAATCTAAATCAGCCTTTGAATGGAGCACTTCAAACTTAGCAAGTTTCTATAATTTTGACTCTCAGAGAATGATCCACATCATACTATCACCCAATAAATAAATAAATAAATCCCGTCCAATATCAGTATCGTGCATCGAGGAATAGTAGTTGCAGACAAATGGTAAGAGCATCCCCACCAAGGAGTTCTCTTTCCCTAAACTCGGGACCTCAATCCAGTCAACCTTGACTTTATAGGGATGAGACCTCGCGTGTTCTCTATATAAGCTTGAATATAGGGAATTGGGCCCAACTTTTATCGAGTTCTCTATAAATTTGGGATAGAGATCTTGTTTCGAGACATCCCCACCAATCAGTTCTGTATCCCTAAAAATTTAAGGAGAAGACCTCAGATGGGGATGGGGATACAGAAGCTTGTGCGCACCAGTCTCGAAACAAGATCTCTACCCTAAATTTATAGAGAACTCGGTAAAAGTTGGGCCCAATTCCCTATATTGGAGCTCATATAGAGAACTCGCGAGGTCTCATCCCTATAAAGTCAAGGTTGACTAGATTGAGGTCCCGAGTTTAGGGAAAGAGAACTCCCTGGTGGGGATGCTCTCATATAGAGAACTCGCGAGGTCTCATATCTATAAAGTCAAGGTTGACTAGTTTGAGGTCCCAAGTTTGGGGATAGAGAACACGTTGCATGGTGCAAGTGGCCGACTCCAGTTTGTCTTGAGCAGAGTGTGTATCAACCGCATCTCGGGCTGTTGGTAGCGCTGGAGGTAGCTTGTGTGCGCATTCTACGACCCGGCCTGATCGTTTCCACCCTAATCGGAGGATGCCATAGTGTTATCAGTACGCCATTTCAAGGTAAGTTACGAGCGCCCGAGCTTGCTCCTCCTGGAACAAGAGCAACAGCGTGAGAAATTTGGAATAGCATTCGGAGTGCAGCGCCTGGAATAATTGTGTTCTGAGTTTTCTTGATACAGCCCAGTATTGGAGTTTCCTGCTTCGGCTTGCTGTTTTCTTCCTTCGTCTTCCGTTCCTTAGGAGTTGGATCAGATGATGTTTCCTCTGGCGTATGAGAGCTGTGAAACACTAGGATGGAACATTCAAGAGGTTAGAAATTGCGTCGGTGCTGGTGTGTCCAGAATCAAACCCTCGTCGGAGTAGCATAATGGCAAGAACGCGAACAATGAACTCCATGGCGAGAGCGCGGTTGGAAAGGGATCCACAGTGCAGGTTGTCGAGTATCTCTTGAGTAGAACTTAGATGTTAGAAGGAGAAGGGGCTATGTTTCATTTTCTGTGGAATTTGCCTTTTCTCTCCTTGCTACGGTGCTCCTGCTTGGGTCTGGTGGGTGAGCTCTCGTTCTCTTTGTATTTTGTAGAAACTGAAGTTTTCATTCGCGTATTCCTGATTTGAGAAGGTTAGAGTAGATAATGATTGACATTGTCTGATGGGATTGATTATGCGTTTTTCTATATCTAGCATTGCTGTTCTCGGACATAGCTTATTCGCGTGAACTTCAATTTTAGTCAGAAGTGCCGAAAGTAGAGCAGAGTGATACCTTGTCCGGGCGGCTTGACTGCTGTTTCTTAAGTTTGATCCATGTTATAGCCAAACCTGGCCTATTGCATTGGTTTGCGAGATATCTACGTACCTTTTTTACTCGCTGGCATGCTTCGTGAGAAAATCACAAGTTCCCCAAATGTTTCGGATTTTGTTGAGGAGGAGCGGTTTGACTAGTTTCTTGTCTGCTTTTGCATTGAGTCGTGTCTAGAAAGGAAGAGAAATGATAGGGCGGGATTGGCATGCATATCGTTGGTGTTAGTTTTGGTCTACGGTGTGTGTGCCTATACTTTTCGATACCACTATCCCCTACTCTACTCAGGAAACTTGAGATTTTCTGTTGAATCTGATGCCTCTTGATGATCCCTCGGTGCTTGGTGGTTTCATTCGACGGTTTTGAGTGGTGGATTTTGCATGTCGTGTTTCAATTTATTTTTGACGTTGTTGCAGCGGCATCGAAACTTGATAAGGTGACAGGTTTTGCAGGTCAGACTTTCCCGTTTGACTGAATTCCGTCGAATGTTACTTGTCTCAAATTTACAATGAATAGTAACGTACAAGCGAGTGTATGCAGTGCAGATTACTTCCTACTGATTTTTCAATCGGGCTGTGGCATTCAGTCTGTAAGTACTTAATAGAGTCTATGCCAACAGTCAGGAGTGCTCTGTGTGGATCAGGTCTCTTCGATTTTGTTGTACTTGCTGTGACAGCCTTCTTTCTCAGTAGCACACACTACCATTTTAGAACTTTGGGAATCACCCTTTCTTTTTGTTGAATATGATGTAGGACTTGCGTCAGACAGGCGTTGGCACCCTCAGCAGGTGGTGGTCTAGTCTTTGGGTTGTGTTTTGCGGTTTTGCGGTTTAGGCTGATCTACTAGAACCACTGATCAAGGTCGGAGAGTTCAAGTGCGGGTCTTTCCCAGAGTCCCTGTGAGCATCACTCTTCACCGACCATTTCCGCTGATTTGCATGCCGGATTCGCTCGGTCGAGTGAAGATTCCTGTGTGCTGATATCATGGGTGCCTGGCGTTCCAAGCCTTGTGTCGCTCGCGCTTCACCCCCGCTCTCTGAGCCACCCTCACCGCCGACTGCCTCAGTGCTCGCTCAGGAGACGAGGTCTCGGTCCTCTATTCTTCATGAGTCTGTATGCAAAAACCCCGGATGCCCCTCCTCCATGAATCTTCCGTGCATTTATGAATCTCTGATCCTTGCGCTTCTCTCCACAGGGATGGTGCAAGAGGGTCGTCCGGAGTACTGGCTTGTATCCCACCCAGTGAAGCACGGGGTCCGCTTAGGAAGCGTTTGCGTTCTGCTCTCCCTGGTAATGAGGAATGACTTGGGTGTTCCAAGTCTTTTGGACGCTTGGATATTTTGTTTTCTTGATGCCATTCTGGAGTTGGTGATTAGCAGAAACGCCCAACTCCTTGACATCGTTTTGGGGGTCGAATTTCCCGAGCTCTGTCTTGTAAAGCATCCATCTTGCGGATTGATGTTTGATTTCTTCTCCCTCGTGGAGCATGTTGTTTGTTGATTGAGTCTCCTGATGCCGTGTTCACCCATTTGCAGAGGATGGCGGGGGTGCGAAGCGTATCAAGGATGTCGGCAGTGTTGATCCTGATGCTGCGCTACTCAACGATGATGGTCAATTCCAGCTTGCAAGTGCAGTGCGTTTCACATCCTTGGACCTTCCCATTATGGAGCTCAGTTAATGATGGGAAATGAACTTTGTGATTGTTTCTTTCCAACTAAATCGGAATTTTTTGGGTTCGGGAAATTGCCTTTGATTTGTAATGGATGCTTCAGAAGTTATGGAAGAGAACTAGAGTTTTCAAGAGGTTTAAATCTATATGGACAGGAAATTGATTTTTTCAATCCAGCCCCCTTGGGTATGGAATCTTTGAATTATGAGTGAACTGCATCAAAGGTTATTTCAGGGTTGTAGTTTGAGAGCAGTTTTCAACCTTGTTAGCATACAATATAACATGTCATGACGGTATCCAGTTTTTGGATCAATGAATAGGAACCAGGGTCCCTATTATTTTCATGCCAGCCTTTGGGAGCAGCAAGTGACATGGTGCTTGATCCTTCCGGGAGCACACATGGTGTGCAGCCCATGAGGTATGGTATTGTTTCAAACCTTCAGGAAAGATTGTCAATTTTCATTACTGAATCCTTTTTCTTATAGATTGTGTTGTGTTTATGTGGTTCACCATGATGTTAAGAAGTGGTTCGTGGAGTTCAGTGTATGATCAGTCATCATTGCATAAAAGTATGAAATTTTTTTCTGAAGAAGGGAATTGGGTTGAGATTTATTATTCATATTGGAATAGTGACACATTAATGAATCATACAAAGGTAATAACGTATTGAATTAGTTACACATTAATGAATCCTATGAAAGGTAAAACACCCAGAATCGTCAAATTAAGCAATCTAGCATAGTTAGGGGCACCTTTACTCCAGATGAAACATTATTGTAGAATTAGCAACTGAAAATCATGAATTTCTGAATTTTTTTTCTTTTTTGCATAAGGCATGTAATGACTACTCCCTCCGCCTAAAACGATCTTCCGGTACATTTTAATTTTCTGTCCCAAAGTGTTCTTCTAGTGACGGTGGTGGCAGTTCTGAGAGAAACAGCACAAACCTTGAATTAGAATGTGTACAAAACAGTGAGATGCATCAATAACTTGTCTAGTTGTGATACATGGTTCTGGGAGAATACCTCATAGTGAACAATTGAGTGGCCATTGGTGCTCCTTAAAAATGCTGTAAAATTTCCGCTTTTGACTATTTTGGAACTACACTTTGGGAAGGACTTAGAAAGTCAAATCTTCAAGACAATAGCATTGCTCCAAACTCTATATAGAGCTCAAAGTTTTTTGAAAAAATGCTATTTTCAATTTTAATTTGGAACATTTTGTCCAACAAGATTATTTGGGACAGAAGGGAGTATGAATTTTCAAAGTGGAAGCTCTATAGAACATTGAAACTGTCACATAGGTTAGGTCTTAAAGCTGAAATCAACTAACTAAGGAGTCAACTGATCACAATTAAGTAAGCAAATAGTTTACTTGTCAACAATGGGTCCATGGAGTATTGATGGTTTTGTTTGATTTTAATTTAGTTGAAATGTAAGAAGGTTAATGGAGTATTGACTATGTCTCCAATTTCATCCAAACCTTACATGATGAGGCGTATTGTGACCAATAGACTTGGATATTTGTTTCATATTAGATTCATTGAATTTGCATGATTGTTGAATGCTTTGTAGTCTTTGGCAAACTCATGTATTGTTTTGCAGCTTGTTTAAGTTGGATGGAGCCAAACATAGGGTATTTCTTTGTCACTCGGGAGCTCAAAAAGATTTTGTGGAGCAATTGTGTGTGGATCTTGAACGCATGGGATACTTCTTCCCCTTCTTTGATCAAAGGCACCACAGTTTGCCCAAAGGCGAGGATTTTGCACCTCTTATTATGGAAGCAGCTCGATTGTGTCATGTTGCGGTGATTGTATTGTCAAAAGAGTTTTTAAACTCGAAGTGGCCAATGATGGAGTTAGCTGAGTTTTATGCTACCCAACAAGGTGCAAGAGGTGGTGGTGGCAAGTTACTCCCCTTGTTCTTCAAATTATCCATTGAAGAGGTGAAGGATGAGGGTCATTGGATGCCTAAATGAAAAGAGCATGCTGCACATGATGCTCGGATTAACTTGTCTAAATGGGGTGCAGCTGTGAAAGCCTTATGCACATCAAATGGCTTGGTATTTGGAAAGGTTGCACCAAATGAGGTGGCTTATAGGAAGTGTGTTGTTGAGAGCATTTTCAAGTTGTCTCCTCTAGACTTGTTCTTTGGTAGCTTCGAAAGCATGGTTGGTTCAAGTCGAATGTGTGAGGTACTTCAGGCTTTTTGGTCTTGTAACTCTTGTTGAATGTTTGGTTGTGCATATGTCCACAATTTGTGTGCATAGATTTGTTGATGTACATAGAAGATGTAGTCTTCTTAATATGTGTGTGTGTGTGTGAGAGTATGTGTACTAGATTTATAATTTTTTCTAGGGTATTTGTAGTTGCCACTCATTTGCAATATTCTTGAAGTTGAAAGTCATGTCTTTGAGTTACTCTAATTCAATATATTCAAGGACCTTGAAGATCATTTAAGTTTTAGTTTGGTGATTCATGCCAAGAGTTGAAGCTGTGTTTTTTGACAAGTTGAATTGATGTGTAGGCCATGTCAACTCAATTTGTGGAGGACACCACCGTTGGAGCAAGAGTGTTGGGAATATATGGAATGGCTGGGGTTGGCAAAACCATGTTGGCAAAAGCTTTACATGATCACTTCTATGGAGAGTTTTTGGGAAAAGTATGCTATATTGACATGCATAATGGGTCGAGAGCTCGGCGTCAAAAGTGGATGCTTAAGATGCTTTGTGGTTTTGAGAAGGATGTAGTGGCTTGCATTGGTGGCGATATTGAAAAGGTATGGTATTACTTCTTGTTTCAAATTTGTTGTAGTGCTTGAGAGTAAAGTGGGCTTTGAAATTTCAATTTTGAATCACTGTATTGTAGTTTACTATGAAATGACAAGTCATAATGAATATAACTTGAGTTGTTCTATAGTAATGCTAGTTGTAGTTTCCTGTGATGTATGTACTTTTTTAACCTATTCTTTTTGGAGGAGGTGCTTGAATACATTCTTAGATAATGGTATTGAATATTGTAGTGTTTTTGACTTTTCTAATTAGAAAGAGCTTGATCCATAGATCATGATGTAGTAGTGTAATTTGATGCCATCTAGTTCCTTACCTTTGATGTGAATTTGAGTTGTGACAATGATGACTTATAAATCAGAGCCAACAAATAAAATGAATTGTCCCAAGTATTTTTTACTTGAGTTTGAAGTTGTAAAGAATTTATTTGCACTACAATCTACATTTTAAGGTGGGTTCCTCCAAAACCACCATCATCAATATGTGTACATCTCCTAAATCATTTTGTACCTATGTGAACGAAACAATTTTAGAACATCCAAGTTCCATAAAAGCTTTGATGTCTTATAACTTTTCCATGAGGTATTGTCTTTGGTGTGTTCCAACCTCCATTCACTTGCCAACAAAAACATATGAAATTTTGACTAGTCTAATAATATTAACTATGTACAATACAATAGCAAAAGAATGGGTGGTTTGGAAGGTGTCTATGTCAACATTTATCTTGTGAGAGATTTTTTGATCCTTTCAGCATATTTCGTTGTAGATATGAATTTTTTGCACTTTCTATACTAAATTTTACAATTGATTTAAAATTTTACAATAACATCTGCAATTTTGAATTCATTGAGGAGGTAGATAATTAAATCTACAAAATAAATTCATAAGATTTCAATCATATATAATTGCAAAATAGGAACATATATAAAGAACTTTGGAGTTTGACAAAATAGTCAATCACCTCTTCTTCTTTCATTAACAATCATCTCTACTATGTTGATGTGAATATGACAGGGGTTGATGCAAATGAAAACATTCATGAAGCGGGAGCGTTTTTTTTTTATAATTGACAATATCACATACAATGCACATTTGTTGCAAGAAGTCCAAGACTATTTGACCATTGGATTCCATCCAGAGAGTAGAATCATGATCACTTCATGTAGCAAAGCAATTCTTGAATATTTATTACCCAACCTGAATTTGTACACACCAATGCCAACATTGATGTTTGAAGAAGCTGGAGAATTGTTTTTGAAGCGTGCTGTTCCTATGAAGGCTATTTCTGATTTGACAATTGAAGAACAAAACATTCTTGGAATTTGCATACAAAAATGTTGGTTTTCTTGCGAGGACTGTGTATTGTATCACCCTATGGCATTGATAGCATTGGCTGATTTCTTTTCTCGAATAGGTAGAGCAAAAGGGAATCAACTTTTGGTTTGGAAGGATTATCTTGAAAAGGAAATGGACTTGGTGAAGGATGTATTGAAGTCTTCAAAAGATCTCTTTGGTATTTTGGGTTTGCAATTTAGCACTTTTGACTTTAGTGAAAAGTTATTGTTTTTAGACATTGCACTCTATTCAAATAATTTGGTGACTTCGCACCTTAGTCTTCATGGTCCATTTGGATGGCTTTGTCGACTTCACGATGAGTCTCCAACAATTATTAGAAGAAAAGTGAGTATCCCTTATCCTATTTGGGTTTTATTGAGGCTTCTAGATGTCAATTTGTGGGATTTTTTAGGAGAATGACATTTTGATTGTGCTTTCTAATGATTTATTGGATTATATAGGTACATTGTATGCACTTGCTAAGGCCTTTATGTTGTGTTTGGTGTAAATGACAAGTTGTAGTATGGAGATTTTTTTATCTCAATGTCTAATACAAGAATGTGTATTTATCACTTGATGCAGTTGATGGATTTACAAAATTCCGGCATGATATATGATGAAACTCCAAGGGACATGGATTATGTTGAGTGGTCGTACATTGACGTGCCTGATTTGTATAAGAAGTTTGCTGAGTGGTATGCAACGGACCATAATATGAATGCATTGAAGAATGCTTTGGGTGTGTTTCAACTTGGAGGATTGAATTTGAGAGGTGATTCTTCAACACCAATTCATTGTTGGTCAAATCTTATTAGGCTCCGCATTTCTCCTATGACCCCTGCCAATGCACGGCTTGTTGCAAGCAAAATGCAAGAGTTGAGCAATCTTGTGGTATTGCAACTTTTGGAGTGTGAGAATTTGACAATGTTGAATTTGGAGGGGCTTGATTGCCTCGTTGATTTAGAACTCTGTTGCCTTCAAGAATTGGTGACAATTACATTATCCGGGAATTCAATCAAGAGCAAATGTGGAGGCATCTATGATTCTTTGCAGCATGTGCGACTAAGTTATTTAAATTCATTAGTTTACATGCTTGACTTGAGACCATGCACCTCCTTGCATTCAATTGCTTTAGACTATTGTGAAAAGGTGATAAATTTAGAAGGAGTAGATTGTCCATATGTGAAGCGCTTATTTCTTTTGAGTGACTCTACAGACCATTTTGAGAAGATACTAGATTTGGATTGTTTACAATCTTTGGAGGAACTTTACCTTAATGTTAGGTATAAATTTGATGGATTTTGCAGCATTCTGGAGGCAACGGGAAGATGAGACTGATATAGGTGTAGAAGTTGCCACAAAAGGTGAAGGGCCTTTTGCTAAGCTTGTTGAGGGATTGTATCTACTCTTTTGCAAATCAAAAAACATGGTTTGTAAAGGTTTTACAACATACCAAAATAGCTCTGTAAAAACTGAATTCTATGAAGAAGATGAATATGATGGAGATGATCCATTTATGTAGTCAAAAAATGATATTTTAATATAGCTCAATTCCAAATTGATTGTCCAACTCATCATCAAAATGTAGTTGCCTCATTTTGATTCAAATCACTTTTTGTTAATGAAATGTTATATTTGATTGGATGATATTGTAAATGACTATTTCAATTATCTAAAGAGAATTTCAACTACAACATAATTTCATCATTGCAATTTCTAATTAACTACAAGTCTCGTAGTAATTTTCATTTTATTGAATTGTCAATTTTTGACCTATACTATTATTACTTGGTGCAATTCTATGGATATACTTTGTAACAAGCATTTGTTACCATTATTGATATCATGTAGTTGATGTCAAACCTTCATCACAATAGATTGTGTTATGTGTATAATTATTCACTTTGCACTTTAAAATGCATTTTTGATGTGCATATTCCAAAGTTAATGGCCTTTAAAGGTTTCAAGCCTTCTAGGAGTCTCTAGCTTGCAATAGAGGTACGTAATCACTACTCCCTCGGCCTAAAACGATCTTCCGGTTCATTTTAATTAAGTCCCAATTTTTTCTTCTGGTGAGGATGGTGGCAGTTCCGAGAGAATAGGACGAACCTTGAATTAGTATGTATACAAAATAGGGAGATGCATCAATAACTTGTGTAGCTGCGGGACATGGTCCTGCGAGAACTCCCATTCCAAACATGCCAAACTCCCATTCCAAACATCTTGGAAAAGCCCCATACTAGGCTATTTGTATTGGAAAATAGAAATACAAATGAAGGAAAAAATTACTTGCTTCAAGGAGTTGATTGTATGAAATGAGAATAACATGTCTTTGGAACGGGTAGAATCTATGTCTTCATTACACATTGTCATCAATTCACTCAAAGTTAGCCTCAAATCAATACGAATTCATTCATTCTAACAATAGAAGTATACAATTGGTATTGAGGTCATTATGCATTGGATTGGGCACAAGAACAGTTGGCCATGAGTTGGTAGAAGCCTTGCAATAACTATTTTTTTGATGTTGACAAACATGTCTATGGGTTTCCCATGAAAATCCAAGGCAACAACCTTCTATACATTTAAAAAAATCAAGTAAAGTCCAAAAAATTATTTTTTCAATTATAACGTAGTTTCTTACTCCTTGTCTGCCACTGAAATTTATTCCCACATTTTCCGGGCAGCAGTATCATACTGCAGTAGCCATTCTGCCCGTAATGCTGCCCGTAATGGGGGTCATTTACCTTACCACCAAAAGAAACAGAAAGAATTAATTGGTTTCGAGTATCCCACATCAAGGAACAGTAGTTGCAGACAAATGGGAAGCTTCTGTAGTTGCAGAGAGATGGAGCCACTTGCTCTACTCCAATAATTTCTCACGTAGCTTAAGCTTTGTGTCGGTGTCGAAGCTTTCTCCGACTTGTGCGAGAGAGGGTTTGGTGAAGAAGGCGGCCTCCTCACAGTGCAAGTGGCCAACTCCAGTTTGTCTTGAGCAGAGTGTGTCTCCAACATCTCGGGCTGTCGGTAGCGTTGGAGGCAGCTTGTGTAACCATTCTACGACCCTGATCGTTTCCACCCTACTCGGAGGAAGCCATTGTGGGATCAGTATGCCAGTTCAAGGTAAGTTACGAGCGCCCGAGTTTGTTCCTCCTGGAACAAGAGCAACAGCGTGAGAAATTTGGAATAGCATTCGGAGTGCAGCGCCTGGAATAATTGTGTTGTGAGTTTTCTCCCAATTGTTACAGGCGAGTTTTGGAGTTTTCTGTTTCTGCGTGTTGTGATTGTTTTCTTCCTTCGTTTTCCGTTCCTTATGAGCTGGATCAGATGCTGTTTCCTCTGGAGTATGAGAGCTGTGAAACACTAGGACGGAATATTCGAGCGGTTAGAAACTGCGTCGGTGCTGGTGTGTCCAGAATGAAACCCTAGTCGGAGTAGCATAATGGCGAGAGTGCGAACAATGAACTCCAGGGCGAGAGCGCGGTTGGAAAGGGATCCATGGTGCAGCTTGTGGAATATCTCTTTAGTGGAACTTAGTTGTTAGAAGGAGAAGAGGCAATGTGTAGTTTTCGGTGTAGTTTGCCTTTTCTCTTCTCGCTATGGTGCTCCTGCTTGGGTCTGGTGGGTGAGCTCTCGTTCTCTTTGTATTTTGTAGAAACTGAAGTTTTCATTCGCGTATTCCTGATTTGAGAAGGCTAGAGTAGATAATGGTTGACATTGTGTGATGGGATTGATGAAGCGTTTTTCTATATCTAGCATTGCTGCTCTCGGACATGGCTTATCCGCGTGAACTTCAATTTTAGTTAGAAGTACCAATAGTAGAGTAGAGTGATACCTTGTCCAAGCAGCTTGGCCGGCGGCTTGACTGCTGTTTTTTAAGTTTTCTCCATGTTACAGCCAAACCTGGCCTATTGCATTGGTTTGCGATCTATCTACGTACTTTTTTTACTTGCTGAAGTGAGAAAATCACAAGTTCTCCAAATGTTTCGGATTTTCTTGAGGAGCGGCTTCACTAGTTTATTGTCTGCCACCTGCATTGAACCGTATCTAGAAAGGAAGAGAATGTCAGGGGGAGGTGGGTATGCATATCGTTGATGTTAATTTTGCTCTTGGGTGTGTGTGCTATTATACCTCGATACCACTATCCCCTACTATACTCAGGGAACTTGAGATTTTCTGTTGAATCTGATGGTTCTTGATGATCACTAGTCTAAGCCCTTAGTGTGCTTAGTGGTTTGAGTGGAAGGTTGTGGGTGGTGGATTTTGCAGGCCGTGCTTCAATTTCGTTTTGGCATTGTCGCAGCGGCATGGAAACTTGATACGGTGACAGGTTTTGCAGGTCAGACTTTCCTGTTTTTTCTTGACTGAATTCTGTCGACTGTTTCTTGGCTCAAGTTCACAATGGATCGTAATCTACAAGCGCTTTTATGTAGTGCAGATTACTTCTTAGTGAGTTTTTAACAGGGCTCTGGCATTCGGTCCGTAAGTATGTAGTAGAGTCTATGCCAATAGTCAGAAGTTCTCTGTGTGGATCAGGCGTCTTCAATTTTGTTGTACTTGCTGTGAGAGCCTTCTTGCTCAGTAGCACACACATCCATTTCAAACACTGGGAATCCCCCTTCTTTTTGTTGAATATGATGTGGGACTTGCGTAGGACGGGCGTTGGCACCCTCAGCAAGTGGTGGTCTAGTCTGTGGGTTGTGTTATGCGGTTATGCGGTTTAGACTGATCTACTAGAACCACTGATCAAGGTCGAGGAGTTGGTCTTTCCCAGAGTCCCTGTGAGCATCACTCTTCACCGACTGTTTCCGCTGATTTGCATGCTGGATTTGCACGGTCGAGTGAAGATACCTGTGTGCTGATATCATGAGTGCCTGGCGTTCCAAGCCTTGTGTCGCTCGCGCTTCACCCCCGCTCTCTGGGCCACTCTCACCACCGACTGCCTCAGTGCTCGCTCAGGAGACGAGGTATCGGCCCTCTATTCTTCATGAGTCTGTATGCAAGAACCCCGCATGCCCCTCCTTTATCAATCCTCCGTGCATATATGAATCTCTAATCCTTGCGCTTCTCTCCGCAGGGATGGTGCAAGAGGTTCGTCTGGAGTACTGGCTTGTATCCCACCCAGTGAAGCAGCGGGTCCGCTTAGGAAGCGTTTGCGTTCTGCTTTACCTGGTAATGAGGAATGACTTGGGTGTTCCAAGTCTTTTGGATGTTTGGATATTTTTTTGGCTTGATGCCATTCTGGAGTTGATGATTAACATAAACGTCCAACTCCTTGACATCGCATTTGGAGTTGAATTTCCGGAGCTTTGTCTTGAAAGGAATCACCTTGCGTTTTGATGTTTGATTTCTTCTCCCTCATGGAGTATGTTGGTTGTTGATTGAGCCTCCTGATGCCGTTGTCACCCATTTTGCAGAGGATGGTGGGGGTGCGAAGCGTATCAAGGATGTCGGCAGTGGTGTTGTTCCTGATGCTGCGCTACTCAACGATGATGGTCAATTCCAGCTTGCAAGTGCAGTGCGTTTCACATCCTTGGACCTTCCCATTATGGAGCTCATTTAATGATGGGAAATGAACTTTGTGATTGTTTCTTTCCAACAAAATCTTTGGATTTGGGAAACTGCCTTTGAATTGTAATTGATGTTTCTTAAGTCATGGAAGAAAACTTCGCCCTAGAGTTTTCAAGAGGTTTAAATCTAGATGGACAGGAAATTGATTTTTTCAATCCAGCCCCCTTGGGTATGCAATCTTTGAATTATGAGTGAACTGCATCAAAGGTTATTTCAGGGTTGTAGTTTGAGAGCAGTTTTCAGCCTTGTTACCGTACAATATAACATGTCATGACGTTATCCACTTTTTCACCACTGAACAGGAACCAAGGTCCCTATTGTTTTCTTGCCAGCCCTTGGGAGCAGCAAGTGACATGGTGCTTGGTCCTTCCGGGAGCGCACATGGTGTGCAGCCCATGAGGTATGCTATTGTTTCATACCTTCAGGGAGAATTGTCAATTTTCATTACTGAATCCTTTTTCTCATAGATTGTAGTGTGTTTATGTGGTGCGCCATGATGTTAAGAAGTTGCACGAGGAGTTCAATGTATGATCAGTTCTCATTGCATGAAAAAATGAAATTTTGAAGAAGTGGGGTGAGATCTATTATTTGTACCGAAATTGTCACACATTAATGAATCATACGAAGGTGAAAACACCCAGAATCGTCAAATTAAGCAATCTAGCATACTTGGGGCATCTTTTTCAAGATGGAATATTATTGTAGTATTAGCAACTGAAAATCATGAATTTCTGGAATAGTTTTCTTTTTTGGATAAGGCACGTAATCACTACTCCCTCGGCCTAAAACGATCTTCTTGTTCATTTTATTTAAGTCCCAAGTTTTTCTTCTGGTGAGGATGGTGGCAGTTTCGAGAGAACAGGACGAACCCTGAATTAGTATGTATACAAAATAGGGAGATGCATCGATAACTTGTCTAGCTGCGGTACATGGTCCTGCGAGAATACCTCAGAGTGAACAATTGAGTGGCCACCAAGCCCCTTAAAAATGTCCTAAAATTTTCACTTTAGACTATTTTGGAACTACACTTTAAAAAGGACTTGCAAAGTCAAATCTTCAAGACAATAGCATTGCTCGGACCTCTACGTAGAGCTCAAAGTTTTTTGAAAAAATGTTATTTTCAACCTTAACTTCGAACATTTTGTCCAACAAACTGTGATGGAAGGGAGTAGGAATTTTCAAAGTGGAAGCTCTTTAGACCACTAAAACTGTCACATAGGCTTGGTCTTAAAACTGAAATCTAAAAATAAGGAGTCCACTAATCGCAATGGAGTAAACAAATAGTTTAATTGCACTGTGTGGACACTTTCACAAAACTCTACTTGTCAACAATGTGTCCATGGATGGTTTTGGGTATTTTCACCTTAGTTGAAATATAGGAAGGTCAATAGAGTATTGACTATGTCTCTAATCTCATTCAAACCTTACATGATGAGGCCTATTTTGACTATTGGACTTGGAAATTTCTTTTCAACTAGATTCATTGAATGAGCATGATTGTTCAATGCTTTGTGGTCTTTGGTGAACTCATGTTCTATTTTGCAGCTTGTTTAAGTTGGATGGAGCCAAACATAACGTATTTCTTAGTCACTCGGGAGCTCAAAAAGATTTTGTAGAGCAATTGTGTGTGGATCTTGAACGCATGGGATACTTCTTCCCCTTCTTTGATCAAAGGCACCATAGTTTGCCCAAAGGCGAGGACTTTGTACCTCTTATCATGGAAGCAGCTTGATTGTGTCATGTTGCGGTGATTGTATTGTCAAAAGAGTTTTTAAACTCCAAGTGGCCAATGATAGAGCTAGTCAAGTTTTATACTACTCAACAAGGTGAAGGAGGTGGTGGTCGCAAGTTGGAATTTCTCCCATTATTCTTCAAATTATCCATTGAAGAGGTGAAGGATGAAGGTCGTTGGATGCCTAAATGGAAAGAACATGTTGCACATGATGCTCGGATTGACTTGTCTAAATGGAGTGTAGCTGTGAAAGCCTTATGCAAGTCCAATGGCTTGGTCTTTGGAAAGGTTGCAACAAATGAGGTGGCTTATAGGAAGTGTATTGTTAAGAGCATTTTCAAGTTGTCTCCTCCAGACTTACTCTTTGGTAGCTTTGAAAGCATGGTTGGTTCAAGTCGAATGTGTGAGGTATTTGAGCCTTCTTGGTCTTGCAATTCTTGCTGAATTTTTTATTGTGCATGATGATGTTTGTCACAATGTGTGTGCTTTAATTTATGAATTTGTAAGTGTTTCCTTGAGTTGTATATTCACATTGTTTCATGGTTTACTTTAGGAGCCTAGATGATTGTATAGAACTTGGAATATAAATTTTCGTAACTATCATTTACAATTGATTCAATCCTATTGATATGGATATATATTTATGACTATGTGTGCTAGATTTATAAGTTTTTATTATTATTAATAGTTGGCACTCATTTGTGATATTCTTGAAGTTGAAAGTCATGACTTTGAGTTACTCTAATTCAATTTATTCAAGGACTTTGAGTATCATTTATGTTTTAGTTTGGTGATTCATGCCAAGAGTTGAAGTTGTGTTTTTTGACAAGTTTAGTTGATGTGTAGGTTGTTTCAACTCAATTTGTGGAGGAAACCACCGTTGGTGCAAGAGTGTTGGGAATATATGGAATGGCTGGGGTTGGCAAAACCATGTTGGCAAAAGCTTTGCATGACCACTTTTATGGAGAGTTTTTGGGAAAAGTATGCTATATTGACATGCGTAATAGGTCAAGAGCTTGGCGTCAAAAGTGGATGCTCAAGATACTTTGTGGTTTTGACAAGGATGTGGTGACTTGCATTGGCGGCGATGTTGGAAAGGTATGGTATTACTTCTTGTTTCCAATTTGATGTAGTGCTTGAAAGCGAAGTAGATTTTGAAATTTCAATTTTGAATCACTTTAAAAACCTCCAAAACCACCATCATTAGTATGTGTACATCTTCTAAGTCAATTTGTACCTATTTAAATGAAACAATTTTAGAACATTGAAGCACCATAAAAACTTTGATGTCTATAACTTTTGCATGAGGTATTCAAATTTCATTATCTTTGGTGTGTTGCAACCTCCATTCACTTGCTAACAAATAAATATGAAATTTTGACTAGACTAATAATAGTACAATACAATAGCAAAAAAATGTGGTTTGGGGGGTGTTCACCTTAGCATTCATATAGAGAGAAATTTTTAGATTCTTTTAGCATATTTTGTTCTAGATATGAATTTTTTTCACTTTTTATAGGAAAATTGACATTTGATTCAAAATTTTACTAAAAACATTTGAAATTTTGAGGTCATCAAGGAGGCAGGTAAATACATCTATACAAAATAAATTCATAAAATTGCAATCATATATAGTTTCCAAATAGGAGCATACATAAAAAGGAACTTGAAGTTTGACAAAATGGTTATACACCTTTGCTTCTATGATTAACAAACATCTCTATCATGTTAATGTGAATATGGTAGGGGTTTATGCAAATGAAAACATTTATGAAGCGGGAGCGTGTCTTTTTGGTAATTGACAATATCACCTATAATGCACATTTGTTGCAAGAAGTCCAAGACTATTTGACCATGGGATTCCACCCAAAGAGTAGAATTGTGATTATTTCAAGTAGCAAAGCAATTCTTGAATATTTGTTACCCAACCTGAATTTGTACACACCAATGCCAACATTGACGGTTGAAGAAGCTAGAGCATTGTTTTTGAAACGTGATGCTCCTATGAAGGCTATTTCTGAATTGACAAGTGAAGAACACAACATTCTTGGAATTTGCATAGAGAAATGTTGGTTTCCCTTGCAAGAGAGTGGATCGTATCATCCCATGGCATTAATAGCATTGGCTGATTTCTTTTCTCGATTGGGTAGAGCAAAGGAAAATCAACTTTTGGTTTGGAAGGATTGTCTTGGAAAGGATATGGACTTGGTGAAGGATGTATTGAAGTCTTCAAAAGATCTCTTTGGTATTTTGGGTTTGCAATTTAGCACTTTTGATTGGAGTGAAAAGTTGTTGTTTTTGGACATTGCACTCTATTCAAAAGATTTCATGAGTTTGTTCAATCTTAGTGGTGGTCATATTGGATGGCTTTGTCGACTTTATGATGAATCTGCGACAATTATTGGAAGAAAAGTGAGTATCCCTCATCCTACCTGGCTTTTAGTGAGGTTTCTAGTTGTCAATTTGTGGGATTTTTTAGAAGAATGACATTTTGATTGTGCTTTCTAATGACTTATTGGATTATGTAGGTACATTGTATGCACTTGCTAAGGCCTTTATGTTGTGTTCAGTGTCAATGTCAAGTTGTAGTATGGAGATTTTTTTATCTCAGTGTCTAATATGAGAATGTGCATTTATGACTCGATGCAGTTGATGGATTTACAAAATTCCGGAATGATAAATGATGACCCATCAAAATACATGAATTATGATGAGTGGTGTGACATTGAAGTTCCTTCTTTGTATGAGGAGTTTGCTAAGTGGTATGCAACGGACCATAATATGAATTCATTGAAGAACGCTTGGGGGGTGTTTCAACCTGGAGGATTGAATTTGAGAGGTGATTCGTCAACACCAATTAAATGTTGGTCAAACCTTATTAGACTCCGCATTTCTCCTATGACTCATGCGAATGCGTGGCTTGTTGCAAGCAAGGGAATGCAAGAGTTGAGTAGTCTTGTGGTATTGCAACTTTTTGATTGTAACAATTTGACAATGTTGAATTTGGAGGGTCTTGATTGCCTCCGTGATTTAGAACTCTGGAACCTTTCAGGATTGGTGACAATTACATTATCCGGGAATTCAATCAAGAACAAATGTGGAGGCATCTATGATTCTTTGCAACATGTGCGACTAAGTTATTTATTTTCATTAGTTCACATGCTTGACTTCAAACCATGTACCTCCTTGCATTCAGTTGCTATAAGGAATTGCGATAAAGTTATAAACTTTGAGGGAGCAGATTGTCCTTGCGTGAAGGACTTGATATTTTGGAGTAGGTCGACAATCCATTTTGAGAGGTTAGTAGATTTTGATTGTTTACAATCTTTAAAGGAGCTTAATATTAATGTTTATAGTGATGTTGATAATTTTATAGGAGTATGGGAACAAAGGGTAGATGAGACTGATGTTGGTAAAAAATTTACCTTAGAAGGTGAAGGGCCTTGTGCTAAGCTTCTTGAAAGGCTTTGTCTACTTGTTTGCAAATCAAATAACATGGTATGTAGACAACTTTGTACAATAGAAGGTTAGGATGAAGGAGTTGAATCCTATGAAGAAGATGAATTTGATGGATATGATCCATTTGGGTAATTAGTAAATGATATTTTAATATAGCTCATTTCCAAATCAATTGTCCAATTCATTATCAAATTGTAGTTGATTCATTTTGATTCAAATCACTTTTTGTTAATCAAATGATATGTTTGATTGGGTGATATTGTAAATGACTATTTCAATTGTGTAAAGAGAATTCTAACAACAACATAATTTCATCATTGTATTTTTCATTTGATTGAATTGTCCATTTTTGACCTATGTTATTGTTTCTTGGTGCAACTCTATGAAATATTTTGTAACAAGCACTTGTTACTATTATTGATATCATGTAGTTGATGTCAAACTTTAATCACAATAGATTGTGTTAAATGTATAATTGTTCACTCTGGGAATTAAATGCATTTTTGATGTGCATATTTTGAAATAGTTGAGCTTTGGAGGTTTGAAGTCTTTTGGGAGTCTCTAGCTTGCAATAGAGGTTCATTGAAACATTTTTAATTTTTAAGTAATAAAATCGTTGTCTTTGATAGTATATATTAAATGAAATGAATGTAATTATAGAAAATATTGTTATGGTAAATATTTTTAGGATCATATTTTTTTGATGTTAAAGAATCATATATTTATGAATTACCTTCTACATTATTTTGAATTAACAAAAACTCTCTTCTAAAGTATTAAGGAATTTGTTTATGGCCTTATATTCATTTGGATAGCTCTATTCACTTTGTAAGATATTTTAACTTTAGTATCAATATTTGATCCAATTATATTCATATTATTTCATTTACTTTATTTGATACGAGTGATTGACATCAATATTGGAAGTTTCAAAAAGTTGTATTCCCATAAGTGAAATGCATTCAAAGCTATGATAAGCTTCATTCTTGTCTTTTGGAATAAAATGATATGTAAATTTCTATCTAAATCTCATTTTTGATATTTTCAATTAAATATCAATTTATAGGATATGTGTTGCTCTTAATAGCACTCTTCCAATTGGTTTATCCATGTTTCATTTTTGCATCAAAGGTATTAGTGATTGCATTTTGGCTGAGCCTACCACAATGGGTACACTTGAGTTCTTTTTTCTTGAATTTTTCCCCTACTTTAGCCACTTTTGTCTTCTATTTGGGGTTCTTTAAAGATTGGGCCTTGTTCTTTGGGCAAATGGGATCATTTTTGGCATGGCTTGATTCTTCACACATCCAACAATGTAGAGTCTTTTGATTCTTTTCAAATCGATTCTTTGCCAAATTACTTGTAGCTACAACTTCTTTAGACTTTGTGCTACATGTCATCAAAGAAGCCATGTCAGTGGCATCATGCTAACACAATGCTCTATTTATAGTTTTCAACTTTAGCAAATGCTTGTGCTTTCGAAGTAAGTTGCTAAAATCAAAAGCCTTTAAGACAAAAAGATCTTCACAAGTTAGCTCTCAACAAAAACACCTCCAAATTCAATTTCAAACCATGCCAACTTGATATACATTGTGTATGGAGTGTCTTCCTTCTTAGGCCAAAAGTCTTGAATGCGTTGCATCTAATTCCATCAAAAAACCTCTATACTCAACATCTAAATCAACAATGAAGAAATGTAGTGGATCAAACAATGGTGGCTCTCCAATCATAGCCAATAATGCCTATATGACTTGTATCATCTAAGATAAGATAATGGAAAGTTGGACTAGCGCCAAGACCTTCCCATTGGTGTCCTTAGGAGATGAACCACCTTCTTTCTTTTCCGAACTCCCTCCTACTTTCCCCATGGAATCAAACATGTCAATACCCCCTCTTTAAGTACATAAACAAGTTCCATACAAGCCTTCAAATAGTGCTCGACCCAACGCAATTTGAGCATATATTCCTTAGTCCATTGTTCATATTTATAGAGTGCATTGTACTCCAAGTGCTAGGGTAATAGCTCAAAAGTGAACTAATCATTGAAGCTTGGAGACAGTTGACGCTTTTCCTTCATCCAAGTCTAGAATTAGATCTTCAATCAGGAAGAGAAATGCCTCCAATCCTTCCGAAGAACCAATCCCTCACCATATTGTGATGATCATTGCCGATTTCGTAAAATGTACCAACACTCCAAATCTAAAGCCTAGTAGTGGTATCCAATGCCAAAGTAGGCTCAAAAGCGCCATTGGTATCCACTACTGACCCTAAGTCATCGGTGTGAGTATCTTCCAAGTAATTTGGTGACGGAGATCAATAATATTGGCTCCTTGTATACACCATAAAATGACTATTTGGATACCTTCAACAATTTTAAGGTCTAAGGGCAACTTGCACCTACACTTGAATAACCATCCAACTTGTAGTTCACATGGCATTACTTCCCAATCACCACAATTCAAACAAGCACAACATATTGCACAAAAAATGGTCTTACCAGTGATTAATCTGACCTCACCACCAAAGTACATCTATAAAAATGAAAGCCTCACCATGAACACAAAATGGGACAAAACTGGAAATTGCTAGCAACAATGTCCGCCATGTGGAAAGGTATCATAACAAAATCCACACAATACAAGGCTAGATCCTCTCTTTCAAATAACAAATTAAAAAACACAAGAAAAGTTCCCCTAGAATTCCAACAAGTCTTGAGTACAATGCAACCCAAAATAGGACAAACAAAATGAGAAATTGTTAAATCTGAAATGTTTAGATATTTTCACATATTCCTCATTTGAACAAATTCTTTTGATTCTCACTGTAATTCGTTCAGTACTATATAAGGGTGATTGCAAGAAAGACCAAATGATTTTGGTAGCATTCTACCAAAAGCCGTGATTTTTTGCGCTCAATACTATGAGTACTATAGTACTACAAAACAAAGCAATCTCAGCCGTTGATCTGAAAAATCAACGGCCAATAGTACTTTTGAGTACTTAATAATACTGAAATAGTACTATTTGAAAAAAATGACAGTTTGTCACAAAAAGTAGACAAAATTAAGTATAAATTAATAATAATTAGAAAATCATGAATAAAAAAAACTAAAAATTGGCCATTTGTAAAGACTTGATAGTGATTACATTTCACCAAAAACTAGAAGTTGAAACTATTATGAATGTTTGGAGCGCTATGCGCAAGGAACCCCTATTTGCATGCATGTTGAGGACAAAAAATTGTGTTTTTTTGAATGCCCTTTGGTAGGCACATGCTCATCTAGTGTGGAAATAGCCTACAAAAAATTCAAGTGAACATCATAATTTTTGGATGCTCCACAATACTAAAAAACCCTAAACCGCAAAGTGTGACAAATGAGCTAAATTGACATTTGATTATAAAATTCCTTTTCAAAATTTATGAAAAATAATGAATCTCATGATTTCTTAGTTAGCCATCTTCAATAAAAATTTCAAGTCCATCAGCTTTATTTTCCAAAAGTTATGATTGATGGCAACTTAGTCACTTCAATTGTGACACCAAATAGGACCGGTCTTTCTTGCAATCACCCATAAGAACGTCTAAGAATCTCCAAACTTTCACAACAAGAAAGTTATGAAAGTTAAACCTTCTCCATATAACCCAGTTTTGAAGCAGTTTATTCAATAGCCAAATATGGAATGAGTAATTTGTAAACACGTTGATGCATTGAAAAGAAATTAGTCTAAATCTCAAGAAATGCTCTAACCAATAGAATCACTCAATTTCTTCAAATCTGGTCCAAGAGGATTTTATAAGGGCTAGATTGAAACCACCACTCATCCTATATGTCACCTTAGGTGGCATAGTCTTGGTGCCAAATCATCCGTCCGTAAGGGAGCAATCAGGAAGAGGTTTTGGATGGCCCAATTTTCCATCTAGGATTGGATTGGGTTGAATTGGGCTCCTCCACTAGATTGTACAAATCTCCACTGTCTACCAATGCAAGGTCTTTTGTTTTCTTTTTGGTACATCTTTATTAATTGTGAACTCAAGAAACTTCCTCCCTTTGGTGTTGCTAAATTTTTCCAGCATTGGAGTTGAGTCAACGAATATATAGTAATATTTATTTCTTGTATAGGTGCTATGTCTTGTACAATTGTTCTTAATTGAAACAAGATGTTAATTTGGTAAGGTTATGTAGTGCACTAAAATGGGATGATTATATGGTAAGTTTATGTTCTTAACTAAAATGAGATATTTATTTGGTAAGCTTACATGCTTAATAATTAAATTTTGTTGTACAAACACAAATTTGTAAATGGAAGTCATTGTTGAAATTATGTTTTAGACTCTAACGTATGTGAGATGATGTGTGTTTTTACCAATTCTAATGGCACATACTTGAAAAAAGAATATGATAAGGAAAGATTATGGTACTAGAAATAAGATTTATGGTAAAACCTTATTTACATTTATCATTAAATTCATTCAAGTTCTCATAATAAAAAAATTCCATACATTTCTTTAACCCCTAAAGCTGGGAGAAATATTTTTGGCAAAATTGTGAAAAAACTATCACTTATCAGGACAATGAGAAAAATATGCAAAAAGTTTTTTTTTTCCAAATTCAACTATACATATTTTTACTAGACTACTATGAAAATGTGTGGAAAAAATTTCAGAAACTTTGCCCACATGGATTTAAAGATTATAACGTTTGAAATTAGAAGAAAAAGTTTTTTTTCAACCTTGCTTGTAAGGGCCAATGGCCTTTAACTCCTAAAGTGGGAGTTTTATGCTACACATGGGTTTTATTTACATCTATGTCTTGTATGATTTAAATTACTTACCTACCAAATTTCAAAAGTAAAGGAGGAGTTTTGCAAAAGTTGCTTGAAGTTGCCTAGGCTGTGAGAAAAGTTTAGGACAACATAACTTTTGATCTGGGCACCCAATTGGAAAAAAAAGTTAAAATTTCCGCTTTAGGGGTACATGTTCACACCTTGTTTCAAAAAATTTCAAACATCCAACCAAACTTTAAAACTTCATAGCTACCCATCTAGATTTTCAATTGTTTGTTCAACCCAAAATCACCATGTGTAGTGTAAAAATCTTATGCTAGGAAGAGTTAAAGGTTGCTAGCCCCATCGAGCAAGGTTGAAAACCCCCTTTTTCTTCTAACTCCAAACACTATAATCTTTCAATCCGTGCACTCAAAGTTTCTGAAATTTTTCCACACATTCCCATAGTAGTCTAGTAAAAATTTGTATAGTTGAATTTGGAAAGAAAAAAAAAAAATTTCATTTTTTTTCACTGCCCTAAAAAGTGTCAGTTTTGCATAATTTTGCCCAAAATATGCCTTGGGGCTTTATGGCTTAAAATAAAACTAAAAATATAGATTTAAAAAAGAGATGGAAAAGACATGTTTCCTTGAATGGTGTGTTTAGTTGTGTGATTATTTTGAAAGGAAAAGATTCAAAAAAAGTAAAAAAACTTCTTTTCTTTTGTTATTGAAATAAAAAATAGTAAGAAAAAGGAAAAAAGAAAAGAAAATTAAAAAAAATCCTTTATTTTATTTTTGAAATAGGAAAAATAGGAAGAAAAAGGAAAAGATGGGTGTTGTATATTTTTTTTAATAGAGCCATTAAGAAAATCCAAGAACACATTAATAAAAAATTTGGCTTTAGAATTTAACTTGACCACTTTACATTATTTTAGGACTAAAGTAAAGAATTGGAAATCACCACTCTACATTATCTCGGGCCGAAATGGTGAATTGGGGCCGGATGGAGGGCCGCATTGAAGGCACAACGGGCAGGCCTTCCATCCGGCCTAGAGCTAGTATAAACCCAGTCTTAAGAATTGAGAAAATGGGATAAGACGACGGGGGAAGTTTTGCGAGTCGGGTATAAGCGGAGCACCGGAAGAGTTGCTTAGCAAGTCGGGCAGCGACGAAGCCGGAATGAGGCGGGGCCCAGGCCGCGTGAATTGCTCGATTAGGCACATAAGGTCTCGCACATTCCAGAGTGCAAGTCGCTTCAATCACCCAAAAAATATAAATATAAATAGTCTGTTCCAATCCCGTCCGGTATCAGTATCGTGCATCGAGGGACAGTAGTTGCAGACAAATGGGGTGCAGAGAGATGGAGCCACTTGCTCTACTCCAAAAATTTCTCACGTAGCTTAAGGTTTGTTTCGGTGTCGAAGCTTCCTCCGACTTGTGCGAGAGAGGGTTTGGTGAAGAAGGCGGCCTCCTCATGGTGCAAGTGGCCAACTCCAGTTTGTCTTGAGCAGAGTGTGTCTCCAACATCTCAGGCTGTCGGTAGCGCTGGAGGCAGCTTGTGTAACCATTCTACGACCCAGCCTGATCGTTTCCACCCTACTCGGAGGAAGCCATAGTGTTATCAGTATGCCTGTTCAAGGTAAGTTACGAGCGCCCGAGCTTGCTCCTCCTGGAACAAGAGTAACGGCTTGGAATAGCATTCGTAGTGTACCGCCTGGAATAATTGTGTCATGAGATTTCTTGATACAGTCGAGTTTTGGAGTTTCCTGCGTCTGCTTGCTGTTTTCTTCCTTCGTTTTCCGTTCCTTAGGGGTTGGACCAGATGATGTTTCCTCTGGCGTGTGAGAGCTGTGAAACACTAGGATGGAACATTCCAGCGGTTAGAAAATTCGTCGCTGCTGGTGTGTCCAGAATCAAACCCTCGTCGAAGTACCATAATGGCGACAACGCGAAAAATGAACTCCATGGCGAGAGCGCGGTTGGAAAGGGATCCACAGTGCAGATTGTCGAGTATCTCTTTAGTAGAACTTAGATGTTAGACGGAGAAGGGGCAATGTTTAATTTCTGTGGAATTTGCCTTTTCTGTCCTTGCTATGGTGCTCCTGCTTGGGTCTGGTGGGTGAGCTCTCGTTCTCTTTGTATTTTGTAGAAACTGAAGTTTTCATTCGCGTGTTCCTGATTTTGAGAAGGTTAGAGTAGATAATGATTGACATTGTCCGATGGATTGATGAAGTGTTTTTCTATATCTAGCATTGCTGTTCTCGGACATAGCTTATTCGCGTGAACTTCAATTTTAGTCAGAAGTGCCGAAAGTAGAGCAGAGTGATACCTTGTCCGGGCGGCCATTCTGCTGTTTCTTATGTTTTCTCCATGTTATAGCCAAACCTGGCCTATTGCATTGGTTTGCGAGATATCTACGTACCTTTTTTACTTGCTGGCATGCTTCGTGAGAAAATCACAAGTTCCACAAATGTGTCCGATTCTGTTCAGGAGGAGCGGTTTGAATAGTTTAATGTCTGCCACTTGCATTGAGTCGTGTCTAGAAAGGAAGAGAAATGATAGGGAGAGATTGCTATGCATATCGTTGGTGTTAATTTTGCTCTACGGTGTGTGTGCTTATACTTTTCGATACCACTATCCCCTACTCTACTCAGGAATTTGACATTTCTTTTGAATATGATGCTTCTTGATGATCCCTCGTCTCAGCTCTCAGGGTGCTTGATGGTTTCAGTCAAAGGTTGTGGGTTGTGGATTTTGCAGGCCGTGTTTCAATTTCGTTTGGTCTTTGTCGCAGCGGCATCGAAATTTGGTATGGTGACAGGATTTGCAGGTCAGACTTTCCCGATTTCTCTTGACTGAATTCAGTCGATTGTTTCTTGTCTCAAGTTCACTATGGATAGTAACGTATAAGCGATTGTATGCAGTGCAGATTTCTTCCTAGTGAGTTCTTTAATCGGGATCTGGCATTGGGTTCGTAAGTTTTAATAGAGTCTATGCCAACAGTCAGAAGTGCTCTGTGTGGATCAGAGCGTCTTCCATTTTGTTGTACTTGCTGTGACAGCCTTCTTGCTCAGTAGCGCACACATCCATTTTAGAACTTTGGGAATCACCCTTTTTCTTTTGTTGAATATGATGTAGGACTCGCGTCAGACGGGCGTTGGCACACTCAGCAAGTGGTGGTCTAGTCTTTAGGTTGTGTTTTGCGGTTTTGCGGTTTACGCTGATCTACTCGAACCACTGATCAAGGTCGAAGAGTTCAAGTTCGGGTCTTTCCCAGAGCCCCTGTGAGCATCACTCTTCACCGACCGTTTCCGCTGATTTGCATGCCGGATTTGCACGGTCGAGTGAAGATGCCTGAGTGTTGATGTCATGGGTACCTCGCGTTCGAAGCCTTCTGTCGCTCGCGCTTCACCCCCGCTCTCTGAGCCACTCCCACCGCCGACTGCCTCAGTGCTCGCTCAGGAGACGAGGTCTCGGTCCTCTATTCTTCATGAGTCTGTATGCAAGAACCCCCGGATGCCCCTCCTCCATGAATCTTCCGTGCATATATGAATCTCTGATCCTTTTGCTTCTCTCCGCAGGGATGGTGCAAGAGGGTTGGCTGGAGTACTGGCTTGTATCCCACCTAGTGAGGGTCCACTTAGGAGGCCATTGCGTTCTGCTTTACCTGGTAATGAGGAATGACTTGGGTGTTCCAAGTCTTTTAGATGCTTGGATTTCCGGTTTGCTTGATGCCATTCTGGAGTTGATGATTAGCAGAAATGTCCTACTCATCGACAGCGTTTTCGAGTGGAATTTCCGGAGCTTTGTCTCGAAAGGATGTTGAAACAAAGGAAATAAGAAAATACTGTGATCTAACAGGAGCAGCAATTGACACTATTGAGATGATTAACAAAGGGGTTTAAGCCCCTATTTAAGGTACATGGCTAAACCTAAACGGTGTCTTAAACCTAAGGTAAAATGAATGAATGTATAGAACAAATGGATGTAACCCTAACTATATCGGAATGCTAACACCCCCCCTCAATCGGTAGATTGGATCGCAATTTGCAAGTGCGTGAGTGATCTGGTGGAAGTGTCGCAGATGGCGCAAGCTGGAGTGCGAGATTTGAATGATCTGCGTGAGATCGTCGACAGGGTCTCATTTGTTGATGTAGTATGTCTGTTGTTGTGGTGTGTATGTGCAGTGGTGGCGAGAGTAACAGCTTGGTGCTCGAGCTGGGTGGAGACGGTCTTGGCAGCACAATTTCGATTGGTGAGAGCCGATGGTTGTTGGTGTTGTGCGAAGGATGAAGTGCCCGGGTCTGCGGTGGCTGGTGAGGCAGCGGTCGTGGGGGCGGTGCATCGACGTAGCACCAGTCGAAGAGTTGAGGGACCGCAGGGGAAGTTCTATGTTGTGCAGCGAGGTAGAGTACCTGGGTTGTATTTCAACTGGGAAGATTGTTCCCGGGAGGTGACTGGGTTTAGGGGTGCTGAGCATAAGAGCTTCCGATCCCTGGTCGAAGCGGAGGAATATTTGTACACATCTATGGGTTTTAGGGTTTTGTAGGGATGTCCAGGGGAATTGCGGTTCTTCAGTAGGATTTGCTAAGGTCTTTGAGGCAATGTAATCCCAGTGCATTTCTGTGCTGGTCAAATTTAACGCGACCTAAAGGTTTTGTAAGAGCGTCTGCTGGTTGGGCATTGGTTTGGATATATTGCAATTTGATTTCCCCACCTTGAATGCGTTCTCGAATGAAGTGATAGTGAATTTCGATGTGCTTCGATCTTGCATGAAACACAGGATTGTGGGATAACTTCATAGCGCCTTGGTTGTCGCAGTGAATGGTGATGCTTGGTGTAGGTTTGGTCGGTGATGAGGGTAGCTGTAATTCTTGGAGAAGACGGTGTAGCCAGACGGCTTCTTAAGCACCGTCGCTGAGGGCACGATACTCTGATTCTGTAGACGAGCGTGAGACAGTGAGCTGCCTTTTACTTTGCCATGAGACAGGACCGCCAGCAAGGGTAAAAATGTACGCGCCCATGGATCTTCGAGTCTCGGGGCAAGAACCCCAATCTGCATCTGTATAACCTTGTAGGGTGAGCGGAGCCCCCGCTCGGTACAGAATGCCGAGATCAAGGGTACCTTGAAGGTAACGAAGCAGGTGCTTGGCAGCATCAAGGTGAGATTGTTGTGGGTGCGCCATGTAACTGCTGAGCCGACTCACGACATAAGTAATGTCAGGGCGGGTGACTGTGAGAAATATCAATTTGCCCACCAGTCGGTAGTAGTGTGTGGAGTCGATATAAGGCGTGTGCATATTTGTGACAAGGACCTGACCGGCAGGGAGGGGTATAGTTGCAGGCTTGCAATCGGCCATGCCGAAGTCTGCAAGGATGGACGCAGCATAATCACGTTGATGGAGAAAAATTCCTAATAGAACTTGTTCAAAGGAGATGCCGAGATAACGCTTGATGCGCCCAAGGTCAGTCATGTCGAATTCGGTGTGAAGAAATTTCTTGAGCCAAGAAATGAGACGGTCAGAGCTGCCGGTGATGAAAAGATCGTCAATGTAGAGCATAAGAATTAGGGTTTCGCCTTGATGGTGCATGTAATACATATTTCCGTCAGATTTGCTCCGTTGAAGGCTGATTCTTCGAAGTGTGGCATCAATCTTGTCATACCAGGTGCGTGGGCTTTGTTTCAATCCATACAGGGATCTGTTGAGCCGACAAACTAATTTTTCTTGACCTGAAGCTTGGAATCCAAGGGGCTGTGTCATGTAAACTCGTTCTTTGAGGAGTCCGTTGAGGAAGGCGGTGCGAACATCCATATGGTGAATGTTCCAACGATTGGTAGCGGCAAGAGCGATGATGGTGCGGATGGTGGCCCATTTTATAACAGGGGCAAAAGTTTCACTGAAATCAATTCTAGGGCGTTGTTCGTAACCACGAGCTACGAGACGAGCTTTCTTGACTGGAGGTTGACCAGTTGTGCCAGGTTTGATCTTGTATACCCACTTGCAGGTAATGGCTTTTGTTTTGGGCGGTAAAGTTTCCAGGGTCCAGGTGTGGTTCCTCCATATAGACTGCATTTCCGCTTGCATGGCCAAACGCCACCCGGGGTCAAGTTGAGCTTGTTTAAAGGTAATGTGGGCAATATCTGGATCGGCAGGGGTGGAATCGGGTGGGTTGGGTGTAGGTGGTGCGGCGACGGAGGCGAGTAGGCAAACATCAAAGTCGTCGGTGGAGAGAGAGAGCTCGTACCCATCGAGACGGATGTTCTGACGCCGAGGTCGCTGGGATCGGCGAAGGGCAGGTTCGGGGTTCGGGACGGGGCGCGCTGTGGGCGCAGGAGAGGCTGCAGGGTTTGGGGTTTCGGGAGGATCTGTAGTAGTTCTGGGGTTGGGTAAAGCTGGGGAGCTATGGGGATCGGGTAGGTCTAGGATTGCTGGGGTGGTGGTTGAACAGGGTGGCTGTGCGGGGTTGGGAGTTTGTTGTGTCAGTAGGGGGGAATTGATGAATGGCTGGGTTTGTGTTTTGGAGAGGTAGGGGCTATCTAGGAGTGGTTCGGTGGTCTCAGGGGTCGGGAGGCTAAGGCTAGATTCATCAAAACGAACGTCACGACTGACTATAATCTTGCGTCGATGGGGATCGTAACAACGATAAGCTTTACTGTGTTCATCGTAGCCCAAGAGAATTGAAGGGATAGCTTTTGGGTCAAACTTTTGGCATTTGTGATTAGGAATGTGGCAGTAGGCAACACAGCCGATAATACGGAGGTGTCCTAGGTGAGGCTTGATGTTGGTGAAGGCTTCCTCAGGGGTAGTAAGTCTTAAGGCCTTGGTGGGAAGACGATTCTGCAGATAGTTGACTGTCTTGGCAATTTTGTCCCAAAGGGATTTCGGGATCTGAGTTCCAGTAATGATACTTCGGATGCCTTCAAGTAATGTCCGATTCTTGCGTTCCGCGACGCCATTTTGGTGGGGAGAGTAGCCGGCTGTAAGCTGACGGGAAATGCCATGTGTAGAGCAATATGAAGTAAAGTCTGTGGATAGATATTCTCCACCTCTATCGCTTCTAAGAGTGCCTATGCGAAGTATAGGGGTCTCTACTGATTTTCAAAACTGTTTAAAAAATGCTAATGTTTGGGATTTTTCTGATAGGAGATAAATCCAAGATTTCCTGGAGAAGTCGTCAATGAAGGTAAGTATATAATGGTTGCCTGTGCGGGAGGTGGTTGGCATAGGTCCACATAAATCACTGTGAATGAGTTGGAGAGGTCGCGTTGTAATAGTATGACGTTGCTTGGGGATCCGTTCGCGTGGCAATTTCCCAAGCATGCAGGAATGGCAAATATGTTTGATAAGAGGTATGGCTGGAACTCCTGCAACTAAGTCTCGAGAAGTCATGTGATACAGGCTTTGGTAGTTGACATGACCCAGTCGTTTGTGCCAAAGGTGAATGTGGGATATAGATAATTTAGGTGGGTTTGAGGGAGCAGGTTTCGGAAGCAATTGTTGGTTATGGGAGCTCGGATAGCTATGGCTGGGATTTTGGGATTTTTCAGGTGCTGGACATTGACTGTGGGGAGATGGTGGAGACTGTCCGAGATCAGGACAGCAGGTTTCAGAGGAGAGAATCCTGCTACGGTGTATGGGATTACTGCTAAGTGCAGGTTGGAGCGGGAACTGTAGTCCTAGGGAGGAGTTGGCAGCAGTCGTGGTTGTGGTGAGAACAGTGTAGGGAGAGGTATTATCTACTCGATAGAGGTTGTTTCGTTTGTCTCTATGTCCTTTCATGAGAATCCTGCTAGGGTCATCGTTGTCATAGATAAGGCAGTGTGTGGATTCGAAAAGAACCCTATATCCGAGATCTGTAAATTTTCCAACGGAAAAGAGATTTGTCTTAACTCCCAGAATGTATAAAATTTGATGGATGTCTTTTATTGCTCCGGATGGGTCGGTAATGTGTACAGTGCCTTGACTAGAGACAGGCATAATCTGACCTCCTGCTGTTCTAATGTGAGGGATCCAAGAGGTGATAAGATTACTAAGTAAAGAAGAGTTTCCAGTAACGTGTGATGAAGCCCCGGAATCTAAAAACCATTCTTCTTCTATGGCAGAAGTAACACAAGCGTTGATAACTTCTATTGGAGTGTCAGGGTCGTCTTCGAAGGCGTCGATGCAGGACTGGAGATGGGGCGGGGGCGGGTCGGAGTTCTCAGAGAGATCTGCGGTGTCATCATCGACTATTTCGGTGAGATGAACTTGCTGGGATGATGAGAACTGATGTCGCTTGATCGAGCTAAGCTGGATCTGTAGTGTTTTGATTTGATCTTCCAGAGTAGCTTGTGCACAGTCGCGGAAGTAATGTCTCGGTTTACCGCATTGGTGGCAGTAAATGGGCCGTCTGGTCTGACTGTTGGGGCGTTGTTTGGTCGTATCGGGACGTTGTACTGCTGCTGATGATGATGGGGAGGTCCTGTAGACTTGGCCACGACCCTGTGATGTGCGGCCACGTTGTGGAGGTCGACTTCCGCGAGTGGAGTTCCTGTTGTTTCGAACAAGGTGGACCTCTTCTATTTCGTCACGTCGTTTTTCAAGGTTGCGTCCTAGCTCTTCCTGTAGCAGTAAGCCTTCGAGTTCTGGGAAGGTAGGGAGTCGCTCACGGCCTTTCTGAATTTGTCTAAAGGTAGACCAGCTTTTAGGGAGACTATTAAATGTTAGGTCGACTAAGTCCTCGTCTAGTACAGGGATCCCTAAGTTGGCAAGTTGAGTCACGATAAGGTTAATGTCCTGGAGATGATCTGTGATCTGTTTCCCTTCTGCGAGTCTTAAGGAATAAAACTGCTCTTTTAACGACAAACGTCTAGATGAACTTCGTATATCACACATATTCCTCAGTCGCAACCAAATAGCTCGAGGATCTGTAAGATGTATTATACTGAGTAGGATAGAATCTCGTACCATCGAGATTATAATGCGGCCTGCTCGGCAACGCAATTCGGTGTCGCGAGCTCCAGTTTGAGGTGTCGACGTCTCTGCCGTCGGGGTTGAGACCGTTGCTCCAGCCAAAGTTGCTACGCCGGTCGAGATTCCATCGTCGATGGCGGCGCTGTTGCTGGACGTGTTGTCATCGGTCTCCGGAGTTTCGATGAAGCGCCAGAGGCCCTCCTGCATGAGTATCATGCGAGTCTTGTAGCTCCAGATGACATAGTTCGCAGGTCCAGTCAGTTTCATGGACTCCGGGACTTCCTTCCCACTTGGATCCATTTCAAAAAGAAGGACTAGAACGTAAGACTCGGTTCTCTAACGGTAGTATAGGCGGCGGTGCTGATCTAAGAGAGACTCGTTAGCTGTGTGCCTGTAGATCGGTGTAATAAGACAACAAGAGAAATCTATCTCACTATCGCTCTGATACCATGTTGAAACAAAGGAAATAAGAAAATACTGTGATCTAACAGGAGCAGCAATTGACACTATTGAGATGATTAACAAAGGGGTTTAAGCCCCTATTTAAGGTACATGGCTAAACCTAAACGGTGTCTTAAACCTAAGGTAGAATGAATGAATGTATAGAACAAATGGATGTAACCCTAACTATATCGGAATGCTAACAAAGGAATCACCTTGCGTTTTGATGTTTGATTTCTTGTCCCTCATGGAGTATGTTGTTTGTTGATTGAGTCTTCTGATGCCGTGGTGAACCATTTTGCAGAGGTTGGCGGGGGTGCGAGGCGTATCAAGGATGTCGGCAGTGGTGGTGTTCGTGATGCTGCGCTACTCAACGATGATGGTCAATTCCAGTTTGCAAGTGCAGTGCGTTTCACATCCTTGGACCTTCCCATTATGGAGCTCATTTAATGATGGGAAATGAACATTGTGATCGTTTCTTTCCAACAGAATCGGAATTTCTTTGGATTTGTGAAACTGCCTTTGATTTGTAATTGATGTTTCTTAAGTCATGGAAGAAAACTTCGCCCTAGAGTTTTCAAGAGGGTTAAATCTAGATGGACAGGAAAATGATTTTCTCAATCATATTCCCTCGGGGTATGGAGTCTCTGAATTATAAGTGATTGTAAGGTTTGAGAGCAGTTTTCATCCTTGTTAGCATACAATATAACATGTCATGATGGTATCCAGTTTTTCACCACTGAACAGAAACCAAGGTCCCTATTGTTTTCTTGCCAATCCTTGGGAGCAGCAAGTGACATGGTGCTTGGTCCTTCCGGGAGCGCACATGGTGTGCAGCCCATGAGGTATGCTGTTGTTTCAAACCTTCAGGGAAATTGTCAATTTTCATTACTGAATCCTTTTTTCTCATAGATTGTAGTCTGTTCTTGCGGTGTGTCATCATGTTAAGAAGTGGATCGTGGAGGTCAAGGTATGATTAGGCTCCATTGCGTCAAAGTATTAAATTGTTTTTGAAGAAGGGAAGTGGGTTGAGATCTGTTTTTCATATTGAAATAGTCGCACATTAATGAAGGTGAAAACACCCAGAATCGTCAACTTAAGCAATCTAGCATAGTTGGTGGAACCTTTTTCAAGCTGAAACATGATTGTAGTACTAGCAACTGGAAATCGATCATGAAGTTATGGATTATCCTCTTTTTTGGACAAGGCATGTTATCACTACTCCCTAGGCCTAAAATGAGTTTCCAGTTGATTTTAATTTTTTGTCCCAAAGTGTTCTTCTGGGGAGGGTGATGGTAGTTCCAAGAGAAACATGACGAACCTTGAATTAGAATGTGTAGAAAATAGTAAGATGCATCGATAATTTGTCTAGGTACAATACATGGGCCTGGGAGAATACGTCATATAGTGTATAATTGAGTGGCCAGTGGTGCTCCTTAAAAGTGCACTAAAATTTCCACTTTTGACTATTTTGGAACTACACTTTTATAAGGACTTAGAAAGTCAAATTTTGAAGACAATAGTAGTGTTCACACTTTAAAAAGGACTTAGAAAGTCAAAATTTGAAGACAATAGTAGTCTTCACACTTTAAAAAGGACTTAGAAAGTCAAAATTTGAAGACAATAGCAGTGCTCCATAAGTAGAGATCAATTTCTTTTCAAAAATGTTATCATCAACTTTAATTTGGAACATCTTGTCCAACAAAGTTGGATGGAAAGGAGTAAGAATTTTCAAAATGGATGCTCCATAGACCACTAATATTGTCACATAGGCTAGGTCATAAAACTGAAATCTAGAAATAAGGAGTCAACTAATTACAATGAAGTAAACAAATAGTTTAATTACATTGTGGGTATAGTTTCACAATAACTCTACTTGTCAACATTGGGTCCATGGATGTTTTTGGTTGTCTTCACCTTAGTTGAAATATAGGGAGGTCAATGGAGTATTGACTATGTTTCCAATTTTATTCAAACCTTATCTTATAAGGCATATTGTGACCATTGGGCTTGGAAATTTCTTTTGAACTAGATTCATTGAATGTGCATGATTGCTCAATGCTTTGTGGTCTTTGGTGAACTCATGTATTGTTTTGCAGCTTGTTTAAGTTGGATGGAGCCAAACATAAGGTATTTCTTAGTCACTCGGGAGCTCAAAAAGATTTTGTGGAGCAATTGTGTGTGGATCTTGAACGTGTGGGATACTTCTTCCCGTTCTTTGATCAAAGGCACCATAGTTTGCCCAAAGGCGAGGACTTTGTACCTCTTATCATGGAAGCAACTCAATTTTGTCATGTTGCGGTAATTGTATTGTCGGAAGAGTTTTTAAACTCCAAGTGGCCAATGATAGAGCTAGTTGAGTTTTATGTTACTCAACAAGGGTCAAGAGGCGGTGGTGGCAAGTTGAAATTTCTCCCCTTGTTCTTCAAATTATCCAATGAAGAGATGAAGGATGAAGGTCGTTGGATGCCTAGATGGAAAGAACATGCTATACGTGATGCTCAGGTTGACCTGTCTAATTGGAGCGCAGCTGTGAAAGCTTTATGCAAGTCCAATGGCTTGGTATTTGGAAAGGATGCACCAAATGAGGTGGCTTATAGGAAGTGTATTGTTAAGAGCATTTTCAAGTTGTCTCCTCCAGACTTACTCTTTGGTAGCTTTGAAAGCATGGTTGGTGCAAGTCGAATGTGTGAGCTACTTGAGCCTTCTTGGTTTTGCAATTCTTGTTGAATTTTTTATTATACATGATGATGTCTGTCACAATGTGTGTGCTTTAATTTATGGATTTGTAGGTGCTTCCTTGAGTTTTATATTCACATTGTTTCATGGTTTACTTTAGGATCCCAGATGATTGTATAGAACTTGTAACATAAATTTTGGTGACTAGTATTTCGAGTTGATGTAGTCTTTTTTATATGGATATATATATTTATAACTATGCATGTTAGATTTATAAGTTTTATTGCTATTAATAGTTGCCATTCATTTGTGATATTCTTGAAGTTGAAAGTAATGTCTTTGATTTACTCTGATTCAATACATTCAAGGACTTTGAAGATCATTTAAGTTTTAGTTTGGTGATATTCATGCGAACAGTTGAAGTTGTATTTTTTGACAAGTTTAGTTAATGTGTAGGCCGTATCAACTCAATTTGTGGAAGACACCAACATTGGTGCAAAAGTGTTGGGAATATATGGAATGGCCAGGATTGGTAAAACCATGTTGGCAAAAGCTTTGTATGATCACTTCTATGGAGAGTTTTTGGGAAAAGTTTGCTATATTGACATGCGTAATGGGTCGAGAGCTCGGCGTCAAAAGTGGATGCTCAAGATGCTTTGTGGTTTTGACAAGGATGTGGTGGCTTGCATTGGTGGCAATGTTGAAAAGGTATGGTATTACTTCTTGTTTCCAATTTGATGTAGTGCTTGAAAGTGAAGTGGACTTTAAAATTTCAATATTAAATCACTTCGTTGCAGTTTACTATGAAATGACAAACTCATAATGAATTTAACTTCAGTTGAATTTGAAACTTGAGTTATTGTAGGATAATGCCAGTTGTGATTTCTTGTGATGTGGGGTGTGAGGTACTAGAGATATTCTCGAAGTGATAGTTTCATGGAGAGTTTAGTGGAGTATATTTGCCTTGTTATAAAAGAAATGTGCATTAATTGGTTTGTTGTGCTTCATTACATAAGTGGTTGGTGGATGACTTTGTGTGGCTTAACAAATGAAAAAATGCTTTCTTTTAACCTACTCTTTTTGTAAGAGGTGCTTGAATACATTCTTAGAGAATGGTGTTGAATACTGCCTCATTGTAGTGTTTTTGACTTTTCTAATTAGAAAGAGCTTGATCCATAGATCGTGATGTAGTAGTGTAATTTGATGCCATCTAGGTCCTTACCCTTGATGTGAATTTGAGTTGTGACAATGATGACTTCTAAATGTGAGTCAACAAATAAAATGAAGTGTCCTAAGAGTAGTTTTTACTTGTGTTTGAGGTTGTGGAGAATTTGATAGAGTTCAAAGTCTTAAAATAATTAGATCTTTTGTCCTATTAACATGTAGTGTTGATTTTCTAACTTTAGAGTGACGTAGTCAATTGATTTGCAGTATAATCTACATTTTAAGGTGGGTATTGCCAAAACCACCATCATCAATATGTGTACATCTTCTAGTCAATTTATACTTGTGTGAACGAAATAATGTTAGAACATCCAAGTACCATAAAAACTTTGGTGTCTTATAACTTTTGCATGAGGTATCAAAATGTCATTGTCTTTGGTGTGTTGCCATCTCTATTCACTTGCCAACAAAAACATATGAAATTTTGACTAGCCTAATAATAGTAAATATAAACAAATACAATAGCAAAAGAAAAGGTGGTTTAGAGGGTGCTTACCTTAGCATTCATCTATAGAGAGATTTTTTAATCCTTTTAGCATATTTTGTTGTAGATATGAACTTTCTCCTCTTTTCATATAGAAATTCATCATAGATTTGAAATTTTACAATAACATTTGAAATTTTGAGGTCATCGGGAAGGTAGATTATTACATCTCTACAAAATAAATTCATAAGATTTCAATCATTTATATAGATGTAAAATAGGAGCATATATGAAGAGGAATTTTGACATTGTGTCAAAATGGTCAATTACCACTCCTTTCATTAACAATCATCTCTATCATCTTGATGTGAATATGGCAGATGTTGATGCAAATGAAAACATTCATGAAGCAGGAGCGTGTTTTTTTGGTAATTGACAATATTACTTATAATGCACATTTGTTGCAAGAAGTCCAAGACTATTTGACCATGGGATTCCATCTAGAGAGTAGAATCGTGATCACTTCAAGTAGCAAAGCAATTCTTGAAGATTTGCTACCCAACCTGAATTTGTACACACCAATGCCAACATTGCTGGTTGAAGAAGCTGGAACACTATTTTTGAAACGTGCTGCTCCTATGAAGGTGATTTCTGAATTGACAAGTGATGAATACAACGTTCTTGGAATTTGTGTACAAAAATGTTGGTTTTCTTCCCAAGAGGGTGGATCATATCACCCTATGGCATTGACATCATTGGCTGATTTCTTTTCTCGATTGGGTAGAAGAAAAAGAAATCAGCTTTTGGTTTGGAAGGATCATCTTGAAAAGGAAATGGACTTGGTGAAGGAGTTATTGAAGTCTTCAAAAGATCTCTTTGGTATTTTGGATTTGCAATTTAGCACTTTTGACTTCAGTGAAAAGTTGTTATTTTTGGACATCGCACTCTATTCAGGATATTACCTAATCAAGGACTATACTAGTGGTGGTGATATTGGATGACTTTGTCGACTTCATAATGAGTCTTCGACGATTATTGGAAGAAAAGTGAGTATTTCTCATCCTATTTGGGTTTTATTGAGGCTTGTAGATGTCATTTAGTGGGATTTTTTTAGGAAAATGGCATTTTGATTGTACTTTCTAATGACTTATTGGATTATATAGGTACATTGTATGCACTTGCTAAGGCCTTTATGTTGTGTTTGGTGTCAATGACAAGTTGTTGCATGGAGATATTTTGATCTCAATGTCTAATACAAGAATGTACATTTATCACTTGATGCAGTTGATGGATTTACAAAATTCCGGCATGATATGTGGTTTCCCTTTAAATAACATGGATTAGGATGAGTGGTTTGGCATTGAAGTTGGCATCAGAGTGCCTTCTTTGTATGAGGAGTTTGCTATGTGGTATGCAACAAACCATAATATGAATGCATTGAAGAATGCTTTGGGTGTATTTCAACCTAGAATTGCTCCTTCAACACCAATTAAATGTTGGTCAAATCTTGTTAGGCTCTTCATTTATCCTATGACCCTTGCCAATGCACGACTCGTTGCAAGTAAGAAAATGCAAGAGTTGAGCAATCTTGTGGTATTGCAACTTCTTGACTGTGATGATTTAACAAGCTTGAATTTGGAGGGGCTTCATTGCCTCCGGGATTTGGAACTCAGTAGCCTTCTACAATTGGTGACAATTACATTATCTGGGAATTCAAGCAAAGATGAGTATAAAGGCATCTATGATTCTTTGCAACATGTGCGACTATTTGGTTTAATTTCATTAGTTCACATGCCTGACTTGAGACCATGTACCTCCTTGCATTCAATTGCTTTACAGCGTTGCGATAAAGTGATAAATTTGGAAGTAGCAGATTGCCTATGTGTGAAGGACTTGTTACTTGGGAGTGGGTCTAGAGTCCATTTAGAGAGGTTATTAGATTTGGACTGTTTAAAATCTTTAAAAGAACTTTCTATTGTTGTTTACAATGACATTGATGGTTTTTTCTCAAAATGGAAGCAAAGGGTAGATGAAACTGATATAGGTGTAGAAGTTTCCATGGGAGGTGAAGGGCCTTGTGCTAAGCTTCTTAAGGGGTTGTGTCTACTTTTTTGTAGATTAAAGAACATGGTTTGTAAAGAATTTCAAACACACCCAAGTAGATTTGTAGAAACTGAATCCAATGAGGAAGATGAATTTGATGGAGATGATTCATTTGTCTAGTCAATAACTGATATTTTAATACAGCTCAATTCCAAATGGATTGTCCAACTCATTATCAAAATGTAGTTGCCTCATTTTGATTCAAATCATTTTTTTGTTAATGAAATGTTATGTTTGATTGGATGATATTGTAAGTGACTATTTCAATTGTGTAAAGAGACTTCAAACTACAACGTAATTTCATCATTGCAATTTTTAATTAACTACAAGCCTTCTAGTAATTTTCATTCTATTGAATTGTCCATTTTTGACCTATGCTAATATTACTTAGCGCAACTCCATAGAAATACTTTGTAACAAGCTCTTGTCACTATTATTGATATCATATAGTTGATGTCAAACCTTAATCACAATAGATTGTGTGAAGTGTATAATTATTCACTTTGGGCTTTAAAATGCATTTTTGATGTACATATTCTAAAGTAAATGACCTTTGGAGGTTTCAAGCCTTTTACAAGTCTCTAACTTGCAATAGGGTTTCATTGAAACATTTTTAGTTAAGTAATAAAATCATTGTCTTCGATAGTATATATTGAATGAAATGAACATACTTATAGAAAATATTGTTACGGTAAATATTTTGAGAATCATATTTTTTTGATAATAACGAATCATATATTTATGTATTACCTTCTACATTATTTTGAATTAACAAAAACTTTCCTTCTAAAGTATTAAGGAATTTGTTTAGGACCTTGTATTCATTTTGATAGCTCTATTGATTTTGTAAGGAATTTTAATATTTTGTATAGAAATTTGAGGAAAGCTCCTAATTATGCAGTCACGGTTTTGGTGTTTTCAGTCGCAGAGGGGTCTGTAGTCGCGGAGGGGTGTGCAGTCGCGGAGGAGGTGTAATCAACCCCTTAGTTTTGTGGCACGAGACTCAAATGTGGTGTAGAGAACACATTTCTTGCAAGCTCGTTGTGTAGGTAAGTTTGTTCGACCTTCATCAATTTTGCGAAGTTGTTGTGTCACAATTCAAGTGCATTTGCATTGTGCCATTGATTTCTAGAGTCTGGGTTTTCTTGTGTGTGGTTTATGAATGCTTCATTGGCATTGTTGAATGCTTTATTGGCATTGTGTAGAGGGTCTTCGTTTAATAGTCATAGTGTTCCATTTTGTGTGTACAAGGGATTAGGGTTCATTCTGCAAATGTAAACTATAATATCAAAATTTTGGAGTGCAGATTGTTCTTGTGTGCAAGGGATTAGGGTTCATTCTGCAAATGTAAACTATAATATCAAAATTTTTGAAGTGCAGATTGTTCTTGTGTGCAAGGGATTAAGGTTCATTCTGCAAATCTAACCTGTAATTTGAAATGTTGGGAGTACAGATTGTTCTTGTGATAATCTAGTTTAGAGTTCCATTGTACACAATGTATTTTGCAAGAAGAACTCCAAGGTGAGCCATTTCCAATCTCTACGGTTTGTTGAAGTTAGTTATTTGTTACATTTCAATTATCCATTTCTTTAATAGAGCTTCTCTTGCTTCCGTATTCAAATGTAAGCAAAGATACAAAACGATTGTAGGCCAAATTAGGGTTTCCAATAACTTCAAGCTCCACTTCATAACAGAAAGACCCAATATTATTCAAGTCCATGGTATTTATCCTCGTATCAAGGATACTTATCCTCGTGTCTATGATATTTATACTCAAAGATAAGTATCGTTGAGTCAATGGTATTTACCCTCGACTCGAGGATAAGTATCCTTGACACGAGGATAAGTATATACAGTATAGAAAAACAAATAGATACCTCTGATGATCAATCCCACAACAAAATTGTAAATATGAATACTACAAATAAAACAATTACACCAGTTAAAAAATACAACAAACAAATCGAAGATCATAAAGCTCTCATATTAACTATAATTTCAATAGATAATAACTCATGAAACAAAAGTATGTGCACATATTTATAACGAGTAAAAACTCTAAAATTTCGGTTTAAAAAATTTCATGAAATGAAAATAATCAAAACTCAAACACTACATGGAACCAAAAAATTATGTTAAGAAATAATCCACTTAATATTATGGAATATTATGACAACCACTAGAAGTTAGAATAAAAACTATAAAAAAACAAATCAATCCACTTAAGCTAACAAAATGTATCTTCAATTTAAAGATGCAAAAATAATAAGGTTTAAAAAAAAGGAAAGTACAATCAATTGTTTTAATCGTCAAATATCTCCAATCCAAATTATCATCGACACGAAGATAATTAAAAGAACACCGGCACTGACCTATAGTTTTTTGTGCGTAGATACTAAAAACAATGGCTAGTGAAGACAGCGACGACTATTCCGCTACATTGTCGTTCATTGAACCATTCAATAAATGGGTGGATGAAGGACCCTTCATCATTGAGTTAGAGGCCATCTACGAAAAACTCTGGCAGTTCAAGTTAGTACTACAATCATGGACTTTGGGCGTAAACTGGTCAAATGAATACGTGTATCTGTGCTATAGAGTTCAGGACTCCAACATGTTCCTAAACTGGAATTTAAACGAGAAGGTGTCTCTTATTGAGTACCACTAGAATCAATTCATGGTCATCACACTTGAAACTGTTGACAACGACGGTAAACACAACTTTCACACACACTTGATTGTCATCCACTAGAATGACCTGAAAGGTGTTTTTGATTTTGAAGAATTGGTGAAATCACTTGAAACAACAGATCTGGACGAACTAGTAGATGAATTTATCAAGACCTATAGCCCATGGGTAAGGAAGGAGTGTAGTGCCATGACGAGGTGAATTCACATCATATTCCGCCGGATGGAAAAACACGCCGAGAAGTCCGCTTGCGTCGGTCTAGGCCAACCCCAACAAAGACAAGACCCCAATGAAGATCCTAGACCCGCCATAGGAGCCCGAGGGAGGTCTAGTTGCCGAGGAGCTAGTTAGGGTAGTGGCCATGGGCACGTCCGTGCGCCAAGCCGAAAAAAGAAGGACACAGATTCTGGCAGCACAGAACCAAGTTAAAGGCGACAAAGAGTTGGCGCCAAAAGTCGACCAACTAGAGCTGGAAGTTCCGGTTCAATTCTCACAAATGAATAGACGGGGAACCCAAAAGATGCTCAGCCAATTCAAGAATATGAAGTGGTGGCAGCATACCAAAAAGATTTTAAGGAAAAGCACATGGAGTGCTTCATTTTTGAACCCCATACCTTTAAAGCCTCCATTACACAGTGCTTCTTGGCAAGAACCAAATACATCATACAGAAGCTAGAGCCCAAAATTGTAGAGGACAAGAAGGAGGAGTTAGTGAGCATATTGGATGCCAAGCATTGTCAAATAATTTATTTGACACCAATAGACAAAAATAAGAGACTCCTCAGAGAACGACCGCAAAGCTGGGATGCTATTAAGGATGGAGATTTTTTTATTATCAACAAATAGCATAGCGTCACCGGGGCAAAACATCTACAATCTAAAGAATGTTGCCAGGAACGGAAAATTGAACTCCAAACTTGGGAGGCCACAATTGTTTGGACCTTGGACCCAACAAAGCTAACGGCAATCTCAAAGTGGTATAATGCCACCAATCACCTAGTGCACAGCCAGCCGACATGGGGGAACCAAATCTCCCAGTGTCGGGTAGTTTGGCTAGCTAACTAACGACCGAGCGGATTTAAGGGCGAAGCATCCATTCAGAAAAACAAGGATGAGGACGACGAGAAAGCTTATGCGGTAAGTACTTATTAGTTATCCTCGGGTCAAAGATGATTTCTGGTTCATATGATCAGTGAAATTGTCAACATTAGCATTAAAGCAACTATGTAGATTATTATAGTAGTCGAGATAGTCTATTTCCATTATCCTTGATTTGAGGATAATATTATTTAACACACTCCTCATCTGTCTTGTATAACTAGCCTTGGTCATATAATGTTGGAATTGTGTAGAAATTTGTAGATGGTGTCATGACCAAGCTACAGAGTATCAACCCAAAGGGAGAGGGTGCAAAGGTGAAGATCTTGTCTGACATCAAGAACGAAATCAAGATCGTCACTTTGCCCGATCGTGTGTACAAGATGTGGGAGGAGTTCATCGACCTACACATGAAAGGTACCCTCATTGATCCTGTGACAAAGCAACCATATAGGGCAGTGAAGTTATTCAACGCAAAAAAATTCTCTCTCAAAAGAGAATTCTTCAAACATATGGGCCACTTCACAGATAAAGATCTGGAGGACTACGTTGTTCACCTACTTAGAAGAACAGTCAGTCGCACAAGGGACTACCTCAAAGTCTCTATCAGAAGGACAAAAGTTTTGTGCAAAGACAATATGGCCGCAAGTGATTGGGTGGAGCGCAGAAAGCGCAAAAGAATCGTCATCGAGGAACTGATGGCCATTGATGCGTCTTTGAAATTTAAGGATAGGAATGGGAATGTTGATGATAAGAAGTGGAAGGATTTTAAACACAAATATCGTTTCACTTTAGTGTCGTGGGATTTTTTGTTGACAACTCCACCTAATCAGTTCTTCATGAAGCACCTCACAAACAAGGCAAAGAAGAAAAGGGCTATAGACCTGAAGGGCAACAGTAAATTTGCGTTGGTTTATCCCATGCTAAAATGGTTCTTGAAGCACAAAAAGGCGTTTGATGAAGGATTTGGGGACCCAGGGGGGTCACTCAATGTATTCTTTAGACATCACGTGTGATCAAGTAAATTTTCTATCCCTATTTACTTTTTAATAAATTTTGATTTAGCTCCAAATTTTTGGGTGTTGTTACATAATCAATATATCTTTTATGTGAAAAAAATTTGGATTCAATTGAATTCAACAAGATATCCAAATGCACAATTGAAGATTGCACTAAAATAGTTGTATTTTCACTTCAAATATTTATCAAGATTTCATTTGAATGACAATTGTATCCAACTTTGGTATGCATAAACTTTAACCAAGCCTTCATTTATTGGAAATTTTAAAATTATTTTTAAAATATTACTTACCATATAAAATAGGGGGTTGAAGTTTTTTTCCAACTATATAGTGTATTTATTTTCTTACAAAATTTGTAAGAAATTATTTCAGATAAAGAAAATTTTCAAAAATTCACAATATGAACTTCCAACACAGTAAAACATACTATAATTTTTTCAAACTATTTAAATGATTTTTTAACATATAAGTGAACCTCCCAGGTTTGGGGATGTCTACATCTGGGGGCATGAATGCTATCCTCAAGCATTCTGTACAAGCCACGCCTAGCCTTACCTAGCCAGAAATCTTCCTCTGGCTGGTATTGATTTTCGCCAACTACCAAGGCTAGTTCCTGGATCTGGTAATCCTCCCCCAGTAACTCCACTATTGAAATTTCTGCAAGAACACATGTGGCTTGCACTTAGTGAGCCCAATGTATGGTTGTGGGTTCTTGGAAATGACTTTGACGTAAAGGCAGCCATCGGATTTGCAAGGAAGAATCTGAAAATGTACGTCCTATAAATGTCGAAATACATTCCTTGCAAAGCTGAGTGGATGGATAACGTCACCAACAAGGTGATGGTTCCACCACCAATCAAGTTGCTCTTTCTCTTCAAGAAAAGAGATGATGGCGTGGCTATTGGATAGGAGTATATTAAAGACAAATACGACACATCATCGGGTCCTTATTACACTGAGTAGTGGAAAAATACCAAGGGAAAGTACATGGCTCACAAGAGCAAGCTTCGAATGGAGTTCTATTTAGACATTCTTCAAAGCTTTTGCGTTAGAGGGGAGAACGTCATTGCCGTATACCCGGGTGCAAAATTCATGATAGCTACCAAGGTACGACTTCACATATTAATAATTCATCTCATGCCACACCAACACTAGAAGAAGCCCGTTTTTTTTTTTTAATTTTCTGATGTCAAAGTTGACAGATTTTGCTAGACATCTTTTATAACAACTTGTGTTTTTATGTCAACAATGACATCTAATGTAACATGACTAACGTCAAGATGTTACATTAGATGTCATTGTTGACATAAAAACACAAGTTGTTATAAAAGATGTCTAGCAAAATTTGTCAACTTTGACATCAGAAAATTAAAAAAAAAAAAACGGGCTTCTTCTAGTGCAAGCTATTATCTTCATCTTGAAGATATCGTGTCCACTACAAATGATAATCATTCAGTCTATACTTGTAGTTAGCATTTGTAGTTGCCTTATCTTCGCCTCGAGGATGACTTCATATAACAATTGTGAATATTGAATAACTTTTAACTAAGCTTACATGATATTGTAGATGTATGGCCTCAACTGCTACGCCCTGGCAGAGAGGCACTCATCACAGATGTATTGAGAGATGGCAGAAAAGCACGGCAAGAGGACCGATCTTAACGACTTCTTGCATGACAACTCACCATATCTCTCCAACTACGTTCATCCCTGTCTTCTGGCAACTCCAAATTTCGACTCTGAGTCCTCTGAGGGTAATTCGAATGTAGCCGAGGTCTCCAAAAAAATCGTCGGTGAAGAAGGAGAAATCAATATCATCATTAATGAATTTGGGACAAATGAAAACATCGTTCAAAGAGATGATGTCGACTTACGTACAAACAATTTTCAGATCCTGGAATGGGAACACCCATCCACTTTGAGAGGTGAGGACGTCTTTGAAGGGTGATTGCAAGAAAGACCAGTCCTATGAGGCGTCACAATTGAAGTGACGGAGTTGGTTTGGGCCATAACTTTTGGAAATTGAAGCCAATGGACTTGAAATTTTTATGGAAGATTGCTAACTCAAAAAAAATGAGATTTGTTATTTTTCAAAAAAATTGAAAAATAATTTTATAATTAAATATCAATTTAGCTAATTTGTCACACTTTGCGGTTTAGGGTTTTTTAGTACTGTGAAGTATCTAAAAAACATGATGTTCACTTGACTTTTTTGTGGCCTATTCCCACACTAGATGGGCATATGCCCACCAAAGGGAATTCAAAAAAACACAATTCTTTGTCCTTAATATGCATGCAAATAGGGGTCCCTTGTGCATAGCATTCCAAACTTTCATGATGGTTTTAAGTCTTTATAAATGGCCAATTTTTAGTTTTTTTTTATTCATGATTTTCTAATTTTTATTAATCTATACTTAATTTTATCTACTTTCTGTGACATACCGTCATTTTTTTTAAGTAGTACTGTTTCAATATTATAAAGTACTCAAAAATACTATTGGCCGTTGATTTTTCAGATCAACGGTTGAGATTGTTCCATTTTGTAGTACTCCTAGTACTAGGAGTACTAGGCAGAAAAAACGCAGTTTTTGACCAAACGCTACCAAAATCGTTCAGTCTTTCTTGCAATCACCCTGAAGCAAAGACAAGTAGACGACCAGGAAAGAAGCCCGTGAAGGACATCATTCCAGATTATAATCTTAGTGACATGTCAGACACTTATTATGACATGGAGAACTTTGATTATGGGAAGGATTCTGAAGTAGCTGGTCCCTCACAAACAAGCACTATTGAGAGGCAATCGAATTAGTCGAACCTCACGAAATCTTCAAAGAAGGAAGTACCTCCAATCCCAACCAATTTTTCACTCCTACCAGTGAAGGAAGAATATAAGGGATTTTGGAGGGAAAGGGAGGTGAGGAAAGCCGCGAAGAAAGAAGCTAAGCGTCTGGAAAGAGACATGGTGAAAGCATTGGAAGAAGAGAATGTTAGGTTGAAGGCAACGGAAAAAGAGTTCTCCCGACTCAAGGCAGTGGAGGCAGAGATGAAGGCTTTGAAAGAGAAGTATTCATCTCACGTCCTGCCGCTAGAACAGATGACGGTTCATCTCGACGAAGCCACTATTGGTGAGCAAGTACTTGCTAGTTCGGCTGCCGACACTAGTAGGAGCCAATGTTTTTTAGGACGTTTTCAGCAGACATGCATGTTTTGAAGAACATCAGCTGCAGAATGCGGTGGAGGCCTTGGGAGCTAGAATTTTGAAGGATGTTTTCATAAACGTGCAGACGTTACATGTTGAACAACTAAATGTTATCGTCGACAAGAATGTTAAGTGAGACATCACCAAAAACATGAATGCGTTTTCAGTAATGTCCCGAAAAACGCAAAGTTGCCACGTCAGCCGAGAGGCTGCTTTTCACATGCGGTTTGGTTTGGGAAAGTTGTTGGGGTCAGCAAGAAAGCTGACCAGCTCTAGTTAATGCAAGAGATGGGTAGTTCCTTAGTTTTTGTTTTTTTAAATGAATTAGTATGGGTATGTATTGGCTGAAGTTCTAGTTTTAAAACATTTTCATGATTAATTGTGATATACTTTAAGTAGATTAAAGAGAATAAAAAGTAGTATAGGGAAGTTGAGCAGCTTAATTTGCCCATTTGCTTTTAATATTTCTATCATTCTATTAAAAAAGGCTCTTTGTTTGTTTGGTTGGTTCGTTATGTCACATAGAGATCTATGTGCGTCTTTTGTTTGCGTGTTTGGTATTGTTAGAAAGTCCTTGACAAAGAAAGGTGCATGAACTTGTTTCCGTGATGTTTTGCCTCTAGGCATGAAAATGATTGAATTATGGATTTTTTGTGAATGCCGAAAATAAGAAGTTAATTTTTTTCCCAACCGTGGTTATGGCATAGGGCATATGATTTGTAGGAAAATTAACAAAGGAGAATTCAAGAATTATATTGGTTGTAAAAAAATATTTCGAGAGGTTGTTTTGAATGAAAGGCGATCATTCTTTGTGAGACATGAAATAAGTGGATTTTTAAAATGAACATGTGCTTTAAAGAAGAAGAAGCCTCATTTTCCTTGGTGCATTCTAAGGGATTTTGCAAGTGACAGTACATGAGAATGATGACAAACCTTCAGAAGAACTTGTTTCTAGCATAATTAATTAATAGCACAAAGCTTTAATTTTATTATTTTTTATTTTTTGGTCTTTAATCTCTAAAGATCCAAACAAACTAAAAGTGGATGCACCTTAGTCAACCTTGATTACAATTTTCCAAAAAAGTACTTTTGAAACTTGATTTATATTTTTTAAATGAAGTTTGACAAGTTTTGTTTCTATTCTATTTCAAAATTTTGGAAATTCTCAAAAATTGATGGAATTAGTGTAATTGAAAGCTCCATAAGTTTGTCTCCGAAATTTAACACAGTATTGTACGTTTTTCATTTGTATTTTATTTTAAGAAAATTATTTTAAGATATAAGTTATAAAATATATTTTTAATTATATCTTATACTTATGCTAAAAATTATAGATTATTTTACTATATATTCTAATTCATATAGGTAGATTTTGACCTATAGCTTTTAAAATTTAGGATAAATTTGATTTTTCCATCCATATTGTTGAAATAATCAACTTAAATAAAAAAAGTGAAATTTTACACTAGTAAAAAATTTCAAAATTTCATACATATATTAAATAGAAAGACAAAATTAATAATAGAATTTGACTTCAATGATTTTCAATTTTGTAGTGATTGTTTTGGTTATAAAAATAAAACTTAACCAATTGAAATTTTTTTACACTAATTGTACAAAGTTTTACACCATTTCTACTTGTATTATTTTTTTCCTTAAGGGAATAATGGGATGTCAAGGATTAATTTTTTGATGAATTTGACAATTTCTCTTATTCATTTTATTTTATTTTTGGATTCTTGAAAAATAACTTTTTTGGCCAACTCTAACAATCAGGTATGGTATGAAGGTACATTTTCAAATTATAAAAGAAGCTTTTAACATTATACAAGCAACCTTTTGCATATATAAAACAACCTTTTGTATTATGAAAACCATATGCACCAAGGTGCCACAATTTGATAATGTAAAGAAACTAAAAGCTTAGCTATTTTCCGAGGATGTTTTTGGATGCTTTCTTAGTGTCATTATTATTTATATCTTCTTCCAAACAACAAAGAAAATTAAAAACAAAACAATGATTATGCACTCAGTTCCGCTATATGTTGCACTTCTTTTATTTTCCATTGAGGGCTTTAAAATAAGTGAATTGCAAATAGATGAAAGACATTACGCTTTTCATATCATTGGCATGTTCAATATTTTGGCGCAAAATCTTCTTTGCATGTTTGGAAACAATTTTGATATCAACTTGAAATTCCATGAGGTAGTTTTTGTCCTATAAATGAAAATTCTATTAAATTTCATTATTTCATTAATTAAAATTTATCTTTAAAATGTAAGTAAAGTAATAGTATTGTAAAAGTAGATATTCACCTTTTGCTATTACGTCTATAACATGTACATCCAAAATGCAAAGGCACCATCTTCTAGTATTGACTAAACTTTAAACTAAAAGAATCTCAAAATATTCACTATTTTAATTAGTTATTTCTAAGGGTGACGTCTTCTTTAAGTGTAGCTTCAGCATTGAATATTTGATTTTCATGATGAATGATTCTAATTTTTCAAACCAACATTTTCTGCAAGGGTGTTCCACTTCAAATCTTCATTTTTTATTGTTGAAGGCTCTTTTAAATCAGTGTGATCTGAAATCCCAAAGATCTTTGATTTCATAAGATATATAATACATTTAACAAAATTGAGAGAACTCTTAACCCCTAACTGCTCAAGGCACCAGAATCTGGTGTTTGCAAAACTTTGATGTTAAATAAAGCCTAGCCAAGTTTCTATTTTTAGTAGCTTATTTTTTAGAAAGTTCTTCTTGAAGTCTAGTTTTAGCATCACAAATCTGATCTTAAAAATAAATGATAGTGATTTTTCTATTCACAACTTTGTGCAAGAGTACCTAGTGCAATCTTGACTTCCCGTGTTGAGAGCTCTTGAAAATGAGCCTCAAATACACTAGATCTTGGAGAAAAAATCACATTCAAAATTCATTTAAAAAAAATTCTAGAGTAGATTTTAAGAAACCATATTTTGATTGGGGTTATACTTGTTAGGCACTTTAACTTCATATTTTTTTGGTCACCAACTTTTTAGATTTGACTTGTGTAAAGAAGACTGAAAGATTTTTGCAGTTTTAGCACCCTCATTGTCAAACGTTATAATCTTTTGCTATATAAGTGATATTGTTATGTTTTCTTTTTCTACGAGATTTCTAACATCTCTTGTTTGAATTTATACAATTACAATTAAAAAAAAATTGATGCAACTTATCAAAATGTTGTCATTTTGTTCAATTTAGTGCAAATTCGAAGAAGCTCAAAACAGGCCTTGGGCATTTAGGGGTTAAAGCTTATAGTTTTTCTTGGGACCAAAATTTTGGATTTAACTTCAGACAAGAGGAATGATAGAAAGACTACAAATGACCTGCACACATTGGTAAGGGCTTCAGATTTGATTGCAAGTAAATTTCTAGAAAATCTTGGGGGCTAAAGTAAAACAATGACCACATGTGAAGAAATAGGTGAAAGCAAACCACATAGCACTTTTTTCCCAAGAAAGTCACTTGCATTGGCATTTAAGTAATATGGTAGTCGAAGTGGATGAAGTGACATGCCATGTCAGCATACTTTCATGCCATTTAGAATTCTAACATTGTCATAGTAGATGTCAGCTAAGATGTCTTATGTCGCAAATAGATGTTTTTTGTGATGTCAATAGAGATGTCCACTGTGACATGTAGATGTTTTTTGCAACGTCAATTCAGACATCCTTTGTAACGTTTGAATGTTTTTTATGACGCAACATTGCGTCCACCATAATACTTAAAACTGAAATTCTGTTTTTACAATAAAAAAATCACATTTTGGATGTCCCATAAGGTTTGTCTTCCCTCAAGCCACTGCTCTTGCATAAATAACTTGCTTTCCCATGTTTAAATATTGGCAATAAGGCTTTTCAAGTCATTCAATATTATTGCCAATACTGTATACAATGTATGGTGTATTTTGTATAATGCATGGTGTATTGTGTATGTTGTATAATGTATGGCGTATTGTGTATGATGTGTAATTTATTGTGTATGATGTGTAATTTATTGTGTATGATGTATAATTTATTGTGTATGATGTATTCAATATGTTGTATAATGTATGGCGTATTGTGTACGGTATATAATATATTGTATATGGCATATGTCTTAGCTAACATCAAAATTGATGTCTCAAAAGATGTCTCAGAAAATGTCTATAGGTGAAAATCGATGTTGCTAAAAATTATATTCCAATTTCTATAGACGTCTAAGTTGATGTCACTAGAAACAGTATGAAAATTTTCAAAACATGATGTTAACTACCACTTCATCTTCCGGTCAGGTGACAAAAATCTTACGTGGCATTACTTGCTTACGTGGCGCCTATGTGGCTGCCACATGGCACATTTTAGTCACTTTTTTTAATTGTGTTTTTTGTGATGTTTCTATGAAAATAGGGCATGTTTTTTCAGATTTTCCCATGTTTTTTGCATGTCCATCTTGACGGATTTTTCTAGACATCCTCAGTTGACATGCCGGGTGTTTCAAAAAACATATTCACACGTTTCATGACCTGTCAAAAAAAACAAGCATTCCTTCTAGTGCGAAGATTATCATCGGCCCAAAGATAATTCTGAACAAATAGCTCGTACTGCGAATGATATTGCTCCTACTACGTGGCCGAGAGGCTGCTAGCACATTTCTAGAATTTATTTTTTTATTTTTAATTTGGAAATTTATCTTTTTGCATTTGAAGAATTAAATTTTTTTATTTTTTATTTTTATTTTGCTAACAATTGGTTGCCCTTCACTGCGGGGGAAACAGTGAAGGGGAACAATCCTCAACGGTCTCTCGGAGGCTTAAAAACCCATCTAATGCATAGGTAGGTTTACCTTAGTCCATAACAATGAGAACTAATCACAAGGGTCTATCCAAAATAGGTACTTCTACCATAGATTGAGAACCACAATTTAATCCGACCTAATTTCAACTTTCATAGCGCCTTGCACTTTGTAGCAGGTCCGAAACATAGGTTTGAAAGGAATTCTCGAGAGCTGATTTGCAAGTTGAAATATGCAAATCCTGAACAATCAACATCCAGTGAGGATAATTGTGATATACAAATACGCATCTTGATGAAATACGAATTTGCATCACTCACAATCTGGAACTTGCACCTCAAGTCACCAAACCCTAAGTTTCATCAGTTCATGAAACTGAAATGCTTAGACATTAACCTTGAATCTAGCTCACTGGACATTTAGGCCAAGAATTTGCACTCCCAACCTGTCGGGGCGTGAGAATCACTCGAGATCTGCCGCAAATTCAACACTCGTCACCATCTTTTGCTCCATGGGTGTCGTTCGCAGGCAATTCAAGATGTCCTCGACTGTGCAACTGTCATTATGAAGCTCCCCCATCATCTTGTCCTACATGTGGGGAAGATTAGGTTTAGGATTCGAATCTGACCTGAAACCAAAACACCATCGATAGATCAATGTTTTCAAATTTTTGACTCCGGATCCACGGCCTTGAAATTTTTTTGCTCCTCGAATTGTAGTAGAATGAAATGAGAAGATTAAGAGAGACGGATTTTTTGTTTACCGTGAGTTGCATCTACAGAAGAGTACTCGTAAGGGACTTCATGGGCTCCTTGGCGTCCAACTTTTCCACCACCCATGTGTCGTTGTTGCAGTCGATCAAGCTCCAGTCGAAATCAAACACGATAAGTGTCTTCATAGACAACACAATGCATATTCTGTAACTCAATCTACAGAAGAAAAAACAGTCAATTGCAGATTCCGCTCAAAGCAAGTCCTGGAAAACAGTTGTAAAAAATGCCAAGGTCTAAATGATCGTCGTCGACCCTCAGCACTAAGTCCCCGTTGGTTTTAAGGAAACGCCTGCCTGTCCCTGCCCGTAGGAAACACTAAAATTTTTTATTTTTGAAAAAAAAAAAATAATTTAATTCTGAACTCATATTTGGATTCAGAGGCCGCAAAATCAGAGGCCACAAGGGAGTGCAGAAATTCTGAAAAATCGGTTCAATACAGGGGGCTCCTTTTATATTTTTTGGGCGGGCAGGCATGGCCTGCCCGGCGTTTCCTTAAATCCGACTGGGACGTAGTGCCGAAGGTCGTCGACTGGTCGTCACCAATTCGTCCGTGTACGTCACCTGGCCGTCGAAGTCGCGTGGCCGTCGAAGGCCCCGCGCACATGCCAGTTTTTCGTGGCGAGTGCCGGCAGTTGAGGGCGGGGTTGGCCTCCCGCCTGGCGGAACTGGCCCTGGCGGGTTTGAGCCACGCCAGGCCGCCAAGGGTAATTTCAGGTGGAGGGTTTGAACAATGAAGGTTGGATTTTCACAAAAAAAATTCTTTGAGGTACTCATTCGTCTTTCTATATGTCTCTCCAAGGGAAGTTGCTCTCCAATACAGGAAATGTTGTTTCTCTTGAGTGCCATTTCTTATTGAAACGATGAAATGAGGGAATAAAAAAAGGTTTGATGTATTTTAATTGATGCTTCAAAACCATTTTTTTAAGATGTTTTCGTGGAAGTAGTAGAAAATGAATTTAATATAGCTTTAATTCATGCCTACGAAATATTACTTTGCATTGTTTGTAGTCACTACTATTATGTTGCAAGAGTTTGTTTATGAATTCCATACTAATGAAGTTTATGAACGATATTGCTTTTGATGCAATGGCTAGGAAATGAATTACATACGAAATTGATGCATGTTGGGAAATGAATGACAAACTACTTGACTTCATGCTTGCATATGATTGTGGTTGGACATGCAATTATGTTCAATCTCCTTCTATTTAGGGTAGAAAATTAGATTTAGAAATTGCTCTAATTCATTCTAAAAAACAATTCGTTTGGATGTAAAGTGTAAATATCATAGAGTTCATATTGTCTCTAGGGTCATGGTTGAAAAGCATATTACGATTATTTGCTCTTTGAGAGAAGGCATCTTAATCCCTAAATAATTTTGACTATGTTTTCACAAAATACACTTGAGAATTGCCATTTTTGATACATATACCAAATTTTAGAATTTCTTTTATACATATAACCATAGAATCTTCTAGGATGCTAGTTTGAAAAGATGTAGAATTTTTTTTTTTTTAATTTCACCTTGTAGACTGCAAGATATTGGCATTTGAAATGACAAAAATCATTTTTGAAACCTTGCAAAAAAATCAAGTAGCTGCACTTCACAAGGTAACATTTGTATGAAAAATAACTCAAATTGGCGGTTATCCTTTGGATTTAGTCTTTCAAGGCAACTTAGCTACATGCTTGAAAAATTCCAAATCATTTGAAACTCTACAACACAAAGGAAAAAAATAGAAAGAAATAGAAAATGATTCAAAATAATAAAAATTAATAAAAAATTTCAATGGAATTAGAAAATGCCAATTCCAATGGTAAAAATGTTGTAATAAGCAATCTAAACATACTATTAATATTATTTCCAAAAACATTATATTGAATTAAACAAAGGATTTCAAAGTGTTTTAAAGAGTAGAAATTCTATAAGTACCAGCAAACTACTCTAAAATAAAACTCTTCATAATTGTTACGAAATTGATAAAAATAATGATTCAAAGCTTTCCTTTTAGATAAATATTTAAAAAAAAAATTCAAATTTTTATCTCTTGAAAAATAATTAATAAAGAATTTTCTTTTGCAACGTAGACTACCCGCTAAACAATGAAACTCTTAAGGAAAAAAATAAAAGCTACATTTATTGTGAATTGCCCCAAATCACTATGTTCTCATGAATGCAATTTGGTCATTTAGGGATTACATTCATGGAAGTGAATCACTATGTTGCCATATAATGCAGTTGGGGCATGTAGGGGGTAAACTTTAAAGTTATAACTTGTAATTCATATTAAAGAAATTATGTAATGGTGCAATTCTTTTCCATTGAAGGGTTACAAATCAAAAGACACATTCATTTGTCCATGTGTTTTAAGAAAAAAAAAGATAAAAGAAAAAAACGCATTATTTTATATTGGTATAACTTGTTTCTTTTCATTGTTGTTTAGGAAACACATCAAAGCCAATGTAGTTTGCTTTTTAGCTACCATATAATATCTAATTGCCTTTTCGGGGAAGCTTTATTTCTTGGAACAATTTTAAGTAGATTTTCCTAAAAAGTAAAATAACATTGACATCAAATCGGAGTCATTTCATAGTTTTTGGACCTTCAAGGAATTAGTTTCAATTTTTTGAAGTTGAAACATAGTGGCTATTTAAAAATAAAAATAAAAGTATAAAAATAAAAAATAAAAAATGGCAAGGCGTGGCAAGGCGTGGCGGAGACTACATGTGCGCAGGAAGAAGCAGCGTCACAAACCGCGCGAATGGTGAGCCACTCACGCCCCGCCACGTGTCCTGGCGGATGGCGGGTGGCAAGGCGAATTTTTGGCATGTGCGCGGGGCCGAAGTCGCCCGTCTGTCAACGTTGGGAAGCTACTGTAGTTGCAGAGATGGAACCACTTCCTGTACTCCAATAATTTCTCACGTAGCTTAAGCTTAAGCTTTGTGTCGGTGTCGAAGCTTTCTCCGACTTGTGTGAGAGAGGGTTTGGTGAAGAAGGCGGTCTCCGACTTGTGTGAGAGAGGGTTTGGTGAAGAAGGCGGCCCCCTCATGGTGCAAGTGGCCAACTCCAGTTTGTCTTGAGCAGACTGTGTTTCAACCATCTCGGGCTGTTGGTAGCGCTGGAGGCAGTTTGTGTGCGCATTCTACGCCCCTGACCGTTTGCACCCTAATCGGAGCATGCCATAGTGTTATCAGTACGCCATTTCAAGGTAAGTTACGAGCGCCCGAGCTTGCTCCTCCTGGAACAAGAGCAAGAGCGTGAGAAATTTGGAATAGCATTCGTAGTGCAGCGCCTGGAATAATTGTGTAATGAGTTTTCTTGATACAGCCGAGTTTTGGAGTTTCCTGCTTCGGCTCGCTGTTTTCTTCCTTCGTTTTCCGTTCCTTAGGAGTTGGATCAGATGATGTTTCCTCTGGCGTATGAGAGCTGTGCAACACTAGGATGGAACATTCAAGAGGTTAGAAATTCGTCGGCGCTGGTGTGTCCAGAATCAAACCCTGGTCGGAGTAGCATAATGGCAAGAACGCGAAAAATGAACTCCATGGCGAGAGCGCGGTTGGAAAGGGATCCACAGTGCAGATTGTCGAGTATCTCTTTAGTAGAACTTAGATGTTAGACGGAGAAGGGGCAATGTTTAATTTCTGTGGAATTTGCCTTTTCTGTCCTTGCTATGGTGCTCCTGCTTGGGTCTGGTGGGTGAGCTCTCGTTCTCTTTGTATTTTGTAGAAACTGAAGTTTTCATTCGCGTGTTCCTGATTTTGAGAAGGTTAGAGTAGATAATGATTGACATTGTCCGATGGATTGATGAAGTGTTTTTCTATATCTAGCATTGCTGTTCTCGGACATGGCTTATTCGCGTGAACTTCAATTTTAGTCAGAAGTACCGAAAGTAGAGCAGAGTGATACCTTGTCCGGGCGGCCATTCTGCTGTTTCTTATGTTTTCTCCATGTTATAGCCAAACCTGGCCTATTGCATTGGTTTGCGAGATATCTACGTACCTTTTTTACTTGCTGGCATGCTTCGTGAGAAAATCACAAGTTCCACAAATGTGTCCGATTCTGTTCAGGAGGAGCGGTTTGAATAGTTTAATGTCTGCCACTTGCATTGAGTCGTGTCTAGAAAGGAAGAGAAATGATAGGGAGAGATTGCTATGCATATCGTTGGTGTTAATTTTGCTCTACGGTGTGTGTGCTTATACTTTTCGATACCACTATCCCCTACTCTACTCAGGAATTTGACATTTCTTTTGAATATGATGCTTCTTGATGATCCCTCGTCTCAGCTCTCAGGGTGCTTGATGGTTTCAGTCAAAGGTTGTGGGTTGTGGATTTTGCAGGCCGTGTTTCAATTTCGTTTGGTCTTTGTCGCAGCGGCATCGAAATTTGGTATGGTGACAGGATTTGCAGGTCAGACTTTCCCGATTTCTCTTGACTGAATTCAGTCGATTGTTTCTTGTCTCAAGTTCACTATGGATAGTAACGTATAAGCGATTGTATGCAGTGCAGATTTCTTCCTAGTGAGTTCTTTAATCGGGATCTGGCATTGGGTTCGTAAGTTTTAATAGAGTCTATGCCAACAGTCAGAAGTGCTCTGTGTGGATCAGAGCGTCTTCCATTTTGTTGTACTTGCTGTGACAGCCTTCTTGCTCAGTAGCGCACACATCCATTTTAGAACTTTGGGAATCACCCTTTTTCTTTTGTTGAATATGATGTAGGACTCGCGTCAGACGGGCGTTGGCACACTCAGCAAGTGGTGGTCTAGTCTTTAGGTTGTGTTTTGCGGTTTTGCGGTTTACGCTGATCTACTCGAACCACTGATCAAGGTCGAAGAGTTCAAGTTCGGGTCTTTCCCAGAGCCCCTGTGAGCATCACTCTTCACCGACCGTTTCCGCTGATTTGCATGCCGGATTTGCACGGTCGAGTGAAGATGCCTGAGTGTTGATGTCATGGGTACCTCGCGTTCGAAGCCTTCTGTCGCTCGCGCTTCACCCCCGCTCTCTGAGCCACTCCCACCGCCGACTGCCTCAGTGCTCGCTCAGGAGACGAGGTCTCGGTCCTCTATTCTTCATGAGTCTGTATGCAAGAACCCCCGGATGCCCCTCCTCCATGAATCTTCCGTGCATATATGAATCTCTGATCCTTTTGCTTCTCTCCGCAGGGATGGTGCAAGAGGGTTGGCTGGAGTACTGGCTTGTATCCCACCTAGTGAGGGTCCACTTAGGAGGCCATTGCGTTCTGCTTTACCTGGTAATGAGGAATGACTTGGGTGTTCCAAGTCTTTTAGATGCTTGGATTTCCGGTTTGCTTGATGCCATTCTGGAGTTGATGATTAGCAGAAATGTCCAACTCCTTGACATCGTATTTGGAGTCAAATTTCTGAAGCTTGTCTCGAAAGGAATCACCTTGCGTTTTGATGTTTGATTTCTTGTCCCTCATGGAGTATGTTGTTTGTTGATTGAGTCTTCTGATGCCGTCGTGAACCATTTTGCAGAGGATGGCGGGGATGCGAAGCTTATCAAGGATGTCGGCAATGTTGTTGTTCATGATGCTGCGGTACTCAACGATGATGGTCAATTCCAGCTTGCAAGTGCAGTGCGTTTCACATCCTTGGACCTTCCCATTATGGAGCTCATTTAATGATGGGAAATGAACTTTGTGATTGTTTCTTTCCAACAAAATCGGAATTTCTTTGGATTTGGGAAACTGCCTTTGATTTGTAATTGATGCTTCAGAAGTTATGGAAGATAACTTCGCCCTGGAGTTTTCAAGAGGTTTAAATCTAGATGGACAGGAAATTGATTTTTTCAATCCAGCCCCCTTGGGTGTGGAATCTTTGAATTATAAGTGAACTTTACCAAAGGTTATTTCAGGATTGTAGTTTGAGAGCAGTTTTCATCCTTGTTACCATACAATATAACATGTCATGACGGTATCCAGTTTTTGACCAATGAACAGGAACCAGGGTCCCTATTATTTTCATGCCAGCCCTTGGGAGCAGCAAGTGACATGGTGCTTGGTCCTTCCGGGAGCGCACATGTTGTGCAGCCCATGAGGTATGCTGTTGTTTCAAACCTTCAGGGAAATTGTCAATTTTCGTGACTGAATCCTTTTTCTCATAGATTGTAGTCTGTTCTTGCGGTGTGTCATCATGTTAAGAAGTGGTTCTTGGAGTTCAATGTATGATCAGTTATCATTGCATAAAAGTATGAAATTTTGAAGAAGGGAAGTGGGTTGAGATTTATTATTCATATTGGAATAGTGACACATTAATGAATCATACAAAGGTAATAACGTATTGAATTAGTTACACATTAATGAATCCTATGAAAGGTAAAACACCCAGAATCGTCAAATTAAGCAATCTAGCATAGTTGGGGGCACCTTTTTCAAGATGAAACATTATTGTAGAATTAGCAACTGAAAATCATGGATTCTGGATTTTTTTTATTTTTTGCTTAAGGCATGTAATGACTACTCCCTCCGCCTAAATCGATCTTCCGGTTCATTTTAATTTTCTGTCCCAAAGTGTTCTTCTAGTGAGGGTGGTGGCAGTTCCGAGAGAAACAGGACAAACCTTGAATTAGAATGTGTCCAAAATAGTGAGATGCATCAATAACTAGAATACCTCATAGTGAACAATTGAGTGGCCATTGGTGCTCCTTAAAAATGCTGTAAAATCTTCACTTTTGACTACACTTTGAAAAGGACTTAGAAAGTCAAATCTTCACGCCAATAGCATTGCTCCAAACTCTAGATAGAGCTCAATTTTTTTTGAAAAAATGCTATTTTCAACCTTAATTTGGAACATTTTGTCCAACAAGAAGATCATTTGGGATGGAAGGGAGTCTGAGTTTTCAAAGTCGAAGCTCCGTAGACCACGAAATTGTCATGAAGGTGGGGTCTTAAAACTGAAACATAGAAAAGACGAGTTAACTAATCACAAGAAAGTAAGCAAATAGTTTACTTGCATTGTGGGGACACTTTCACAATAAGTTCACTTGTCAACAATTGGTCCATGCATGGTTTTGTGTGTTTTCAACTTAGTTGAAATGTAGGAAGGTCAATGGAGTATTGACTATGTCTCCAATTTGATCCAAACCTTACATGATGAGGCATATTGTGACCAATAGACTTGGATATTTGTTTTGAATTAGATTCATTGAATTTGTATGATTGTTGAATGCTTTGTGGTCTTTGGCAAACTCATGTACTATTTTGCAGCTTGTTTAAGTTGGATGGAGCCAAACATAAGATATTTCTTAGTCACTCAGGAGCTCAAAAAGATTTTGTGGAGCAATTGTGTGTGGATCTTGAACGCATGGGATACTTCTTCCCCTTCTTTGATCAAAGGCACCATAATTTGCCCAAAGGCAAGGACTTTGCACCTCTTATCATGGAAGCAGCTCGATTGTGTCATGTTGCAGTGATTGTATTGTCGGAAGAGTTTTTAAACTCCAAGTGGCCAATGATGGAGTTAGCTGAGTTTTATGCTGCTCAACAAGGTGCAAGAGGCAGTGGTGGCAAATTGAAATTTCTCCCCTTGTTCTTCAAATTGTCCATTGAAGAGGTGAAGGATGAGGGTCATTGGATGCCTAAATGGAAAGAGCATGCTGTACATGATGCTCGGATTGACTTGTCTAAATGGAGTGCAGCTCTGAAAGCCTTACACAAGTCAAATGGCTTGGTATTTGGAAAGGTTGCACCAAATGAGGTGGCTTATAGGAAGTGTGTTGTTGAGAGCGTTTTCAAGTTGTCTCCTCTAGACTTACTCTTTGGTAGCATTGAAAGCATGGTCGGTTCAAGTCGAATGTGTGAGGTACTTGAGCCTTCTTGGTCTTGCAATTCTTGTTGAATTTTTTATTATGCATGATGATGTTTGTCACAATGTGTGTGCTTTAATTTATGGATTTGTAAGTGTTTCCTTGAGTTTTATATTCACATTGATTCATGGTTTACTTTAGGATCCCAGATGATTGTATAGAACTTGTAACATAAATTTTGGTGACTATTATTTCAAGTTGATGTAGTCTTTTTGATATGGATATATATTTATGACTATGCATGTTAGATTTATAAGTTTTATTACTATTAATAGTTGCCACTTATTTGTGTTATTCTTGAAGTTGAAAGTAATGTTTGAGTTACTCTTATTCAATACATTCAAGGACTTTGAAGATCATTTAAGTTTTAGTTTGGTGATATTCATGCGAACAGTTGAAGTTGTATTTTTTGACAAGTTTAGTTAATGTGTAGGCCGTATCTACTCAATTTGTGGAAGACACCACTGTTGGAGCAAGAGTGTTGGGAATATATGGAATGGCCGGGGTTGGCAAAACCATGTTGGCAAAAGTTTTGCATGATCACTTCTATGGAGAGTTTTTAGGAAAAGTATGCTATATTGACATGTGTAATGGGTCGAGAGCTCGGCGTCAAAAGGGGATGCTCAAGATGCTTTGTGGTTTTGAGAAGGATGTGGTGGCTTGCATTGGTGGTGATGTTGAAAAGGTATGGTATTACTTCTTGTTTCCAATTTGATGTAGTGCTTGAAAGTGAAGTGGACTTTAAAATTTCAATATTAAATCACTTCGTTGCAGTTTACTATGAAATGACAACTCATAATGAATTTGAAACTTGAGTTATTGTAGGATAATGCTAGTTGTGATTTCTTTTGATGTGGGGTGTGAGGTACTAGACACATTCTCGAAGTGATAGTTTCATGGAGAGTTTAGTGGAGTATATTTGCCTTGTTATAAAAGAAATGTGCATTAATTGGTTTGTTGTGCTTCATTACATAAGTGGTTGGTGGATGACTTTGTGTGGCTTAACAAATGAAAATATGCTTTTTTTTAACCTACTCTTTTTGTAAGAGGTGCTTGAATACATTCTTAGAGAATGGTGTTGAATACTGCCTCATTGTAGTGTTTTTGACTTTTCTAATTAGAAAGAGCTTGATCCATAGATCATAATGTAGTAGTGTAATTTGATGCCATCTAGGTCCTTACCCTTGATGTGAATTTGAGTTGTGACAATGATGACTTCTAAATTTGAGTCAACAAATAAAATGAAGTGTCCTAAGAGTAGTTTTTACTTGAGTTTGAAATTGTGAAGAATTTGTTAGAATTCAATATCGTATTATAATTTGGTCTTTTGTCCTATTAACATGTAGTGTTGATTTTCTAACTTTAGAGTGACATAGTCAATTTTGCAGTATAATCTACATTTTAAGGTGGGTTCCTCCAAAACCACCATCATCAATATGTGTACATCCCCTAAATCAATATGTACATATGTGAATGAAATAATCTTAGAACATCTTAGCACCATAAAAACTTTGATGTCTTATAACTTTTGCATGAGGTATCCAAATGTCATTGTTTTTTGGCTTGTTGCAACCTCCATTCACTTGTTAACAAAAACATATGAAATTTTGACTAGTTTAATAATAGTAACTTTGTACAATACAATTGCAAAAGAAAAGGTGGTTTGGAGGGTGTTGACCTTAGCATTCATCTATGGAGAGATTTTTTTGATCATTTTAGCATATTTTGTTGTAGATATAAACTTTTCTCTTTTCATATAGAAATTCACCATAGATTCAAAATTTTACAATAACATCTGAAATTTTGAGGTCATTGAGAAGGTAGATAACTACATCTCTACAAAATAAATTCATAAGATTTCAATCATACATAGTTGCAAAATAAGAGCATATAAAGAAGAACTTTGGAGTTTGACAAAATGGTCAATCACCTCTCGTTTCATTAACAATTGTTTCTATCATGTTGATGTGAATATGGTAGGGGTTGATGCAAATGAAAACATTCATGAAGCGGGAGTGTTTTTTTTTGGTAATTGACAATATCACCTATAATGCACATTTGTTGCAAGAAGTCCAAGACTATTTGACTATGGGATTCCATCCAAAGAGTAGAATCATGATCACTTCAAGTAGCAAAGCAATTCTTGAATATTTGTTACCCAACCTGAATTTGTACACACCAATGCCAACATTGTTGGTTGAAGAAGCTAGAGCACTATTTTTGAAATGTGCTGCTCCTATGAAGGCGATTTCTGAATTGACAAGTGATGAACACAACGTTCTTGAAATTTGCACACAAAAATGTTGGTTTTCTTCCCAAGAGGGTGGATCATATCACCCTATGGCATTGATGTCATTGGCTGATTTCTTTTCTCGATTGGGTAGAGGAAAAAGAAATCAGCTTTTGGTTTGGAAGGATCATCTTGAAAAGGAAATGGACTTGGTGAAGGATGTATTGAAGTCTTCAAAAAATCTCTTTCGTATTTTGGGTTTGCAATTTAGCACTTTTGACTTTAGTGAAAAGTTGTTATTTTTGGACATTGCACTCTATTCAAATCATGGCATGAGTCATGTCAAGAATAGTGGTGGTGATATTGGATGGCTTTGTCGAATTCATGATGAATCTTCAACGATTATTGGAAAGAAAGTGAGTATCCCGCATCCTATTTGGGTTTTATTGAAGCTTCTAGATGTCAATTTGTGGGAATTTTTAGGAGAATGACATTTTGATTGTGCTTTTTAATGACTTATTGGTTTATGTAGGTACATTGTATGCACTTGCTAAGGCCTTTATGTTGTGTTTGGTGTAAATGGCAAGTTCTAGTATGATGATTTCTTTTCTAATACAAAAATGTGCATTTATCACTTGATGTAGTTGATGGATTTACAAAATTCTGGTATGATATATGATTCCGGCATCATGGATTATGATGAGTGGTCTGACATTGAAGTGGATTATGTTGAGTGGTTTGTCATCAAAGTGCCTCGTTTGTATAAGGAGTTTGCTAAGTGGTATGCAACGGACCATAATATGAATGCATTGAAGAATGCTTGGGGTGTGTTTCAACATGGAGGGAAGAATAGTGATTCTTCAACACCAATTCAATTTTGGTCAAATCTTATTAGGCTCCGCATTTCTCCTATGACCCCTACCAATGCACGGCTTGTTGCAAACAAGAGAATGCAAGAATTGAGCAATCTTGTGGTATTGCAACTTTTCGATTGTGACAATTTGATAGTGTTGAATTTGGAGGGGCTTCATTGCCTCCGGGATTTAGAACTCTTTGTCCTTTTAAAATTAGAGACAATTACATTATCCGAGAATTCAAGTAAGAAAAAGTGTGGAGGCATCTATGATTCTTTGCAACATGTGCGACTAGATCATTTATTTTCATTAGTTGACATGCCGGACTTGAGACCATGCACCTCCTTGCATTCAATTTCTTTAGAGGATTGCAAACAACTTATAAATTTGGAAGGAGCACATTGTCCATGTGTGAAGGACTTAATACTTTGGAATGGGTCTATAAACCAATTTGAGAGGTTATTAGACTTTGATTGTTTACAATCTTTGAAGAATTTTTCTATTGATGTTCGTAGTGACATTGATGGATTTTGGGCGATCTGGAGGCCAAGTGTAGATGAGACTGATATAGGTGTAGAAGTTGCCATGGGAGGTGAAGGGCCTTGTGCTAAGCTTCTTGAGCAATTGTGTCAATTTTTTTGGAGATCAAAGAACATGGTTTGTAAACACTTTGAAATACTACAAGGTGCATTTGTAGAAATTGAACCCGATGAGGAAGATGAATTTGATGGAGATGATTCATTTGTGTAGTCAATAAATGATATTTCAATATAGCTCAATTCCAAATGGATTGTCCAACTCATTATCAAAATGTAGTTGCCTCATTTTGATGCAAATTACTTTTTGTTAATGAAATGTTATATTTGATTGAATGATATTGTAAATGACTATTTCAATTGTGTAAAGAGAATTCAAACTACAACGTAATTTCATCATTGCAATTTTTAATTACCTACAAGCCTTCTAGTAATTTTCATTCTATTGAATTGTCCTTTTTTTACCAATGCCATTATTACTTGGTGCAACTCCATGGAAATACTTTGTAACAAGCATTTGTCACTATTATTGATATCATATAGTTGATGTCAAACCATAATCACAATAGATTGTGTTAAGTGTATAATTATTCACTTTCAGCTTTAAAATGCATTTTTGATGTGCATATTCTAAAGTAAATGACCTTTGGAGGTTTCAAGCCTTTTAGGAGTCTCTAGCTTGTAATAGAGGTTCATTGAAACATTTTTAATTTTTAAGTAATAAAATCACTGTTTAGATAGTATATATTGAATGAAATGAATGTAATTATAGAAAATATTGTTATGGTAAATATTTTGATGTTGAATAATGATATATTTAAAAATTACCTTCTACATTATTTTGAATTAACAAAACTTTCCTTCTAAAGTCTTAAGGAATTTGTTGAGGGCCTTGTGTTCATTTGGATAGCTCTATTGACTTTGAAAAGAAATTTGACATTTTGTATAGAAATTTGAGGAAAGCTCCTAATTATGAGATTGTACACATAAAGTTTTGTTTTATATATTCCTAAATTGCAAAAGTTATGAGATATTTTAACTTTATTATCAATATTTGATCTAATAGTATTCATATTATTTCATTTACTTTATTTGACAATAGAGATTGACATCTATATTGGAAGCTCCAAAGTTCTATTTAGATAAGTGAAATGCATTCAAAGCTATGACAAGCTTCATTCTTGGCCTTTGGGATAAAATGATATGTAAAGTTCTATCTAAATTCCATTTTTGATATTTTCAATTCAAAGTCAAATTATAGGATATGTGTTGCTCACAATAGCACTCTTCCAATTGGGATTTCCATGTTTCATTCTTGCATCAAAGATATTAGTGATTGCATTTTGGTTGAGCCTATCAGAATGGGTACAAATGAGTTCTTTTTTCTTGAATTTTTCCCCTACCTTGGCCACTTCTATCTTTTGTTTGGACTTCCTTGAAAATTGGGTTGTCTTCTTCTTTGGGCAATTGGGATCATTTTTGGCATGGCCTAGTACTCCACACATCCAACAATGTAGGGTCTTTTGATTCTTTTCAAGTTGAGTCTTTGCTAAATTACTTATAGCTGTAGCAACCTTTTAAAGCTCTGTGCTACACATCATCCAAGAAACCATGGAGGTGGCATCATGCTGATAGAATGTTCTATTACAGTTTTCAACTTTAGGAAATGGTTGTGCTTTTAAAATTTATAATAATCCTTGATGTTGCTAAAATCAAAAGTCTTTTGGACAAAATGATCTTCACAACTTGGCTCTCAACAAATTCAACTCCAAATTCAATTGCAAACACTATAAGAAACCCGCGTTTTAGGTGACGTTTTGTAATTTTTTCCACTAGTAGAAAATCATGCCCAATCTATTGTTTTGGTCGCATTAATCATCAACAAATTTCTGTTAATCAACGTCACCTACATGGCCTAAACCATCCGAGATAAGGTAATGGAAGGTTGGACTAGCACCAAAACCTTTCCCTTAGTGTCTTTGGAAGATGAACCAACTTCTTTCTCTTCAAAACTCTCTTTTCCTTTTTTTGTGGAATCAAGTATGTCAATGCATCCTCCTAAGCATAGAAACAAGCTCCATACGAGCCTTCCAATAGCGCTCTCCCCAACCCCACTGCAATTCGAGCATATATTCCTAATTCCATTGTTTATATTTTTGGAACGCTTTATACTCCAAGTGTTGAAGTAACAACTCAAAAGCATACCAATCATTGAAGCTTGGAGACCATTGACGCTTTTCCTTCATCCAAGTTTGGAATCGGAACTTCAAGTTGGAAAGAGAAATACCTCCAATCCTTGTTGAGAACCGACCCTTCACCATGTTGCAAAAATCGTTGTCTCATTGGTTTCCACCGTTGGGCCTAAGTCATCAGTGTGAGGATCCTCCAAGTAATTTGATGATGGAGATCAATAATATCAACTCCTAGTATGCACCATAAAATGATTAGTTAGGTACCTTCAACTATCTAAAGACTAAGGGCAACTTGCACCTACACTTGTATAACCACCAAACTTACAATTCACAGGGCATTACTTCCCAATCACCACAATTCAAACAAGCACCACATAGTGCACAAAAATGGTTTTACTAGAAATTAATCCGACTCACCACCAAAGTACATCTATAAAAATGAAAGCCTTACCATGAATACAAAATGGGACAAAACTAGAAACCGTTGGCAACAATGTCCACCACGTGGGAAGGTAGCATAACAAAATCCAAACAATACAATGCTAGATCTTCTCCTCCAAACAACAAATTAAAAAACACAAGAAAAGTTCCCCCTACAATTCCAACAAGTCTAAAGTATAATGCAACCCAAATACGACAATACAAAATGAGAAATTGTCAACTCTAAAATGTTTAGAAAATCTCACATCTAAATCCTTTTGATTCTCATTGTGATTCCTCTAGTACTATATAAGAATGTCCAAGAATCTCCAAACTTTCACAACACAAAAGTTATGAAAGCTGCACCTTCTCCATATAACACAAAACTATTGTGACTCCCCCAGTTTTGAAGCAGTTTATTCAATCGCCAGATATGCAATGACCAATTTGTAAACACGTTGATGAATCGAAAAGAAATTAGTCTCAATCTCAAGAAATGGTCAAGAAATCTCAAAAAAGTTCTGGTCACGTAGTCCCCGTGTGGAACCCAACCTCCAAGAACCCAACCTCCAGGTATCACTTGAACGTCCGAACTCCGCCACTCCGAATCACCCCCAACGAAACAAAGACAACCGCAATACAACCACCAACAAACTTCAACAATGAAGGCAACTCACCAGCATGTTCCAAGTTTCGCAACCACCAACCTCCACGAACCCAACCTCAAAACCGCAAAGTCAAATAGTATTGTACACTCCAGTCAGTCCTGTGAGTGAGAGATGAGTGTAATAAGAATTGTGTGAGTGAGATGAGTGTAATAAGAATCCTGTGAGTGCTGGACGAGTGTAAGAGTTGAGCCAATGGGATGAGGTGATGGCCGAAGTTCCGCTAGCCGGGTATGAGCAGAGCGCCGTGAAGGGCAGCTTGAAAGACCTTTGTCCGTGCAGCGACGAAGCCGGGATGAGGCGGGGCCGAGGTCGCGTGAATTGCTCGATGGCGGTACATACCGTCTCGCACATTCCGGTGCAAGTCGCTTCTACGAACAAAAATATAAATAATTTATTGGCTGGTTCAATCCAGTATCGCGTTTCGAGGAACAGTAAGCTCAGTAGCAGACAAATGGTAAGTGAATGTAGTTGCAGAGCTGGCATTGATGAGGAGCTGCTCCAAAACTTTCTCACGTACGCTTCGTTGTGGTGTGGAAGCTTTTCTCCGGCTTGTGCATGCGTGAGAGGGTTTGGTGACAAAGGCGGCCTCCTTATGCAGTAACTCCAGTATGTTTTGAGCAGAGTGTCTCTCGAACATCTCGGGCTGTCGGTAGCGTTGGAGGCAGCTTGTGTGCCCATTCTACGTCCCTGACCGTTTCCACGCTACTCGGAGGAAGCCATTGTGGGATCAGTATGCCATTTCAAGGTAAGTTACGAGCGCCCAAGTTTGCTCCTCCTGACACAAGAGCAACGGCGAAAAAAATTTGGACTAGCAGTCGTAGTGCAGTGCCTGGAATAACTGTGTTCTGAGTTCTCTTGTTACAGCTGAGGTTTGGAGTTTTCTGCTTCTGCGTGTTGTGATAGTTTGCTTCCCTCGTTTTCCGTTCCTTATGAGCTCGATCAGATGATGTTTCCTCTGGCGTATGAGAGGTGTGAAACACTAGGACGGAACATTCAAGCGGTTACAAATTGCGTCGGGGCTGGTGTGTCCAGAATCCAACCAGCGTAATGGCGTGAACGCGGTTGGAAAGGGATCCACAGTGCAGGTTGTGGAGTATCACTTTAGTAGAACTTAGTTGTTAGAAGGAGAAGGGGCAATGTGTAATTTTCGGTGGAGTTTGCTTTTTCTCTTCTCGCTATGGTGCTCCTGCTTGGGTCTGGTGGGTGAGCTCTCGTTGTCTTTGTATTTTGTAGACACTGAGGTTGTCATTCTCGTATTCCAGATTTGAGAATTCCAATGTTCATAATGATTGACATTGTGTGATGAGATTGATTAAGCGTTTTGCTATATCTATCATTGCTGCTCTTGGACATGGCTTATCCGCGTGAACTTCAATTTTAGTCAGAAGTACCGAAAGTAGAGCAGGGTGATACCTTGTCCGGGCGGCTTGTCTGCTGTTCTTAAAGTTTTATCCATGTTACAACCAAACCTGGTGTATTGCATTGGTTTGCGATATATCGACGTACCTTTTTCACTTGCTGACGTGCTTCGTGAGAAAATCACAAGTTACCCAAATGTTTCGGATTTTGTTGAGGAGGAGCTGTTTGAATAGTTTGTTGTCTGCCACTTGCATTGAGTCGTGTGTAGAATGGAAGAGAAATGACGGGGAGAGATTGGTATGCATATCGTTGGTGTTAATTTTGCTCTAAGGTTTGTGTGCTCTTATACGTCGATACCACTATCCCCTACTCACTCAGGAAACTTGAAATTTTTTGTTGAATCTGATGCTTCTTGATGATCACTCGTCTCAGCTCTTAGTGTGCTTGGTGGTTTGAGCCGAAGGTCTTGAGTGGTGGATTTTGCAGGCCGTGTTTCAATTTCGTTTTGACTTTGTCGCAGCGGCATCGATACATGCTAAGGTGACAGGTTTTGCAGGTCAGACTTTCCTGTTCTTTCTTGACTGAATTCTGTTTCAGATTGTTTCTTGTCTCAAGTTTACAATGGATAGTAAGTGTACAAGCGATTGTATGTAGTGCAGATCACTTCATAGTGAGTTTTCAGTCGGGCTCTTGCATTGGATCCGTAAGTAGGAAATAGAGTTTATGCCAACCAGTGATTTTTTTTTTCTGGCGATTTGGTGTAAAATTGCACCCAATTTTTTTTTTGCAGCACTAAGGTAAAACAGCCCATTGTGGTCATTTCTCCTATTCCGGTCACCTACGGAAGGACCCCATAATGCTTATTCTCAGTTTATGAGATTTTGCGCCACAATCAATGTCATACCGAACTCTAATGGAATACTTAATAACCACATTAGAACGTGCCAACGACAATACTGTAAGTGGCATAAATCCGGTAAAGTGACGAGGCCCGGTCACTTTACTGCCCCACGGCAGGCACGGCCAAATCTAGAGGTACCGGCCCCAAATTGGCACTCAAAAGAATTCAATCACATTTAGAAATTAATAACTTCAGAATAAATGAAATGTGCATAGGCATTTTTACATAAGTCCAAAATTATATGATAAATGAAATATGAACGTGTTTTGAATTTAGTGAGAAGCTCAGTATATACACATACGGTGGTAGGAGGTAGAGCAATCCATGTGGGATAATTATAATTAGTAGGAACTTCACCACTTAAAGTGAAGTTAAATTAACATATCCCACATGGGATGCTCTACCTCCTACTACCCCATGTGTATAAACAGCTCCACTTCTCTATTGGAATTTCAAGGAACAACTTCGAAATGTGTTTGAAGTGAGGTGAACTTGTTTCCAATGAATTCAAAGATACAATTTTTGTTTTTCTTAAATTCAAAGCAAGGAAACTTCTTTGGATTGCATAATTCATTTGAAGCCTCCTCTTAGTGTGTTGGCCGTGGGGCACATGAGGAGCTTGCCGGCTACGAGCTTCGAAACCGCATTGTAAGCTGCCAACTGTATTTGCTGCGTCTTCCGAGGCGATGCTCTTAGGAACACCCAACTATTTAAGTGTGCTTCACGGAAATATTGTGACTGCTTTAGAAGAGTAAGGTGACCATTATGGGTACCGTTGCACGTTGGTTTGGGGTAGTCTACTAATCATAACTCTTTTGGGCAGAACACTTCAAAAAATCCTAGTGAATTCATACTTTGTTGAAAAAATATAATTTCGATTGCTCTTGCTCTTTCTCACCCTTGTCTACATGTGGAGAAAAAATTGAAAAATTCCAGCAACCATATAAGGTCAAACTCCTAATTCTGACCACAATAGGCTGTTTTACCTTATACCTATGGGAAAAAACCCAGAAAAAAACAATTATAATCTCCTGGTGTCGGGCGCAATTCTGGAACCCGACATTGTTTCCACGTGAAATTGTCGTGTAAATTAGGTCGACGTCGCCACGTTTTCTTGTTCTATTGCTTTCAACTTTCTCGACATGGAGCCACCTATGCTCCCTTGAGTGTCCTCCATCACTTCTGTTGCGCCACCTTTTCTCTCAACTTCATCTCCCTCGACGCCACCTTCTCCCTCACATTGAAGTTTGTAAGCGCCATCTTTACACTGCAGTGAATTTTCTGTAGCCCACTTCGCGACGCCATAGCTGCGTACGGAGCCAACGATGGATTTTCCATGTTGCATTCATAGCCAATTTTCGAAGCGTACTACTATTTCGGACGTTAGTGGTGCCACATCGATTTCCAGCGTGTGTAGGGCGTAGCTGCATTTTGTAGATAGCATTGGAATTATGTGTGGCTTTCATGTCTATGGTTGTGGAGGGTTCAAGTTTAAGGTGTAGCTCCACATTGTGCAATGGTGGGATTCATGGGCTATATTTAATTTGGCAATTGTGCAAGGAAGACTAACAATATCTTGTGCTGTGATTTTGTTGTGTCTGCTCTGGGTCGCTTTGGTTAAGTTGGGGTTTGCTTTGCTTTGTTCAACTTGGCTCTTGCATGAGGGATTCGTATACCAAAATGAAACCAACATTACGAATCCCTCATGCAAGAGCCAAGTTGAATCCATCGCAATCCCAAAAAACCCACCCGTAACCTATGTTGAACAATGAAACCAACAAAATTTTCAAGCCATGACGAAAATAATGGAATTTCAAAGTTACACTACTAAAATTCAAGATCCAAAAGAAATTATTTTTTCAAATGAAGGAGTTTATAAGTTTTTTAAAAGAAACCAATATGAGTTGAAAGGCTCCACTTTGCAATCATAGGGTCAAGATCTCTAGAATATTTGTATTGATGAATAACATAGAGTTCTATGCGAGCAATTGGTGATTACACACCTCCAAAGTCAAGCATAAGGAGTTTCACAGTTTCTAGTTGCCAATGCTCACTTTTGTGTCAACTAAAGTTTGAAGACTTTTAACTCTCAAAAGATGGACCAGTCCTATAATTATTATTTCAAACTTCATTTTTCAAGTACCTATGAATGTGAGTTTTTGTATTCAAGCAACATCCGGTCTATAGTTTGGGAAGTTTTGTAGGAAAATTGGTGCATTTCCGACCTTTTTGAACAAAGTTTAGCATTTTTTCACTTAGACGCTTGCCCAAAGTGCCTTTTTTTGTCTAATTAGAATCCTACAATTTTCTTTACCATTTGGCAAATTGCTGAGGGAGGACATTACAAGAATTATGAGGCCTGTAGGGGCAATTAAGTTATGATTTTCAGCACTTCCGCAATGCAAATACATAAAAAATAAAAATAATTTTTTTAATATATATATATATATATATATATATATATATATATATATATATATATATATATATATATATATATATATATATATATATATATATATATATATATATATATATATATATATATATTCAAGAAATAAAATATATATTTAAAAAATCGTCAATCTAACGTATTGCTGACATGGCAATAATAGTATCACGTCAGCTTTCAAATAAAAAATAATTTATTTTTTCTGTAATTGCACCATTGCCTCCAAAACTTGCAACCTTGTTTAGGCCTAAAAAATTTTCTAATGGTATTTTCACTTTGACATATTTCCAGACTTTAGCATGTATAGTCAATTATGTTTTTATATATTATGCTTTTGAGGGGTTCATGCACATTGTAAAATACAATATCTTTGGCAACAATTGAACCTCAAGCCCCCACCGTCTTGGGGCCAAGGATGTGGTCTTCAAAAAATACAAGGATCCAAAAGAGGGTCCAAGCATTTTCTAGAGGTTAGTTAGTATGGAGAAACATGCAAGTCAAAATAATTGACTTCTATCACAATCATATACACCATGCAAACAAAAAACATCACTTGGACTCAATCGAATCAAATCACACAAGTAACTTGAAGGGTTAGTATTCAAGAAGTGATACTTACTCTCATTCTTCCACGAAGAGATGGCATTGTCAATGATATGATCAAACTCTTCAATTTGCTCTTCCAATGCAATCCTAAGTAGAACTTCTAAATTTTTGCTACCAAGCCTATTTCTAACACGGTTTTTGATCAAGGCAAGAGAGCAGAAGATGTAAGGCCATTCTCAGTGAGAAGGCAAGCTAGCAAAAGATTGGAAGGCCATTCTTAGTGAAGATGTAAGGTAGACTAGCCCAATTCCATTCATTGTCCAATATTGTCTCCTACTTTTGACCCCAATTCCATCTAGAAAAACATCCAAATCCATTCATTTTTCTAATAAAATTAGTGAATTAATGTCCACAAGGGATAACGTGTCAATCCTTCATTGGTGAGTATTTAAGGCAATTATGGATTGTTTATGTATAAAAAATGGCAGAGAAAGATGGGGGGACGGTATGTGGGAAGGCAATTGCAAGCGACTGTAATGAAGAACAAGCATAATTATGGGGCTCCTAATTTAGAGCCTCTTCAAGGCTATATCAAGCTTTAGAGACAATGGAATTCAATTAGTGCTTAATATTAGATTATGGCCCAATGAATAATTTAATTTTGAACCTCAAACAAAAAAGACTTACAGTTAACCCCTAAACGTCTGGATTCATCTCCAAAATTGACAATTTGAGAAAAAACATTATAAAGTACAATTTGGAAGAATATTTTGGAATTGGTATACAAATGAAAGTTGTAGATTTTGATTTTTAAATTCTATCCGTACGGTTAGATCCACTGATGCTATCACCAAGATTTTTCTATAAATTTTGAAACAAAAATTTCAAAATTCCTTCTAAATTCAATTACAAGTAAAATATTATCATTTTTTTGAGTAAAACTTGTTGAAATGGATTTAAAATGAGGTTCTCTTGATATGGTGATTTTTTGAAATTTTTGTGACCTTTGTATCTTTGACCTCATTTTTGCACATCTAGTTTTGAACTAGAGTCAATGCAAGTTGACCACTTGACATACTTCCACATTTGTAATTTTTAAAATATATGTATTCTAATTACACCAAATCCAATAAATGGATAGGACAACAACTTGATAAAGTATCACCAAAAATTAGGATGACTTTCATCCAAGCAAGAATGAGACAGAAACAAGGGGCTGAATCTGTTCATTGTCTAGAAAATGGACGTCGGAGTGTTTAGGGGTTAAGGTAAACTATCCCATTCCAGACCAAGTGGGAGCAAGCCCATTGTAGGCTTAACCCCTAAAGTCCCAAGGCCATTTTTCTGTCAAAAAACACTCAAAACTGCCATTTCTACTACGTTAGTCCAAAAAAAAAAAAAAAAAAACTTTCTTTGGAACTGAACCGTAGGATCTTAAACTTTACTTGTTTTAGATAATGTGGTAAAAATTTCATGAAGTTTGACCGTACAGATTGAGAGATATGAGCATTCAAAGTTGAAAAAACAAGTTTTTTTGAACACTGGACTGCAATTTTAGATGACTTTGATCTCTATTTGTGGAAAAAAATTACATTGTGGAGTTTGAATTTAAAATTTATTGTATTGAAGAATTGAGTTGGGAGTCTAGGAAAAAAAATTCAAAAAATAACAACTTGATTTTCATACTTCAAAAAATTGTCAAGTAGAAGTAGGTCCAAGATTGAAAGAAAAACTACATTGATAATAGCTCTTAGATGGGATTGAAATACAATAATCCCAACGGTGAGATTGTTCTAACAAGAAAATTTAACCTTTTCAAAAAAAAGAAATTGAAAAAATTTGAAAATTGTATTTTGAGATGAATCCTACAAGTTTTTTTTTCCAAAAAGATGCTTAGATTGCCCAAAAAATAAGATTGTTCATAACTTTCACATCACTAATCAAATTGGAATGAATCAAAGCTTTAGATGTAGACAAAAACATTATCTTTGAGAAAAAAAAAAAATTTAATTTATTTTGAATTTTTGCAATATTTTTTGTGCTGCCCGCCGAGTTCAGTTTCAGGCTTTTTGTGGTATAACTTTTGCTTCCGGGCACCAATTGAAATAAAAATTATATTCCCACAAAGCTTATCAGATTTTCTATCTTCAAAAAAAGTTTCAAAAAATTAGGGTAAAATTTCAGCCCATAGGAACCTGCCCGAATTCCAAATTGTCCCTCAAGGGGACAATGGGACTTTAGGGGTTAATTATGTTAGTGATTTACATTCAAACTTAGTTGCTCTTGCCTCCTGAGACGTTGCGTTTGTATTCACAACCATGGGACTCAGTAATAAACTTAGTTATTCTAAGCTTAGTGTGAACGCTTTCCGTTGAGATCTGATTTGGGTGGGGAAAACTTTCTCAGTGCACAATTGTAGAAATTTGTGTTCTGAAAGCTGTCATGAACACTCTCTACCTGAAGCAGACTGTTTTCTTTGGGATTCCCTGTTCTGAACATACACATGCTCCCATTTGACGCCCGAAGTTTTTGGGTCAGTCCAAATTGAACCCAAAAAATGACCTCACATCCACTGATAGTTTGTGATCTTCAAAATTGATGCACTTATCAATGTTTTAACCGGAATTGTATAATTCCAATACCACTGGAATCAGAATATACCCAATTTCCTAACTGAAAATCCCATCCAAAAAATGTCAAAAATTTGAGATCAGGAAGCTCACAACAGGCAGGCAGCAATCAGAAAAATGGTCACTTGGGTTCTAAGGGGTTAAGCCATTATCACTGGGGTTTTCTACTGCTAAGGTAAACTACCCCCATTAAGGTCAAAATGAGAGTGAGACCATTGATGTGGGCAAAATTCTAATGGTGATGTATATTTTAGAACTTGAATGTACACCACCATTACAATTTTGCCTACAATGGGCTTGCTCCCATTTTGCCCACAATGGGATAGTTTACCTTAAGTGCATTGGAGTCCATTGTAGCACATTAAGAGTGATGTCAATTAGGAGCAATGCACTTCATTCCTAGGAACAAATTGTCTGCTATTGGCAATTCATGTTATCTTAAGGTAAACATGCATATTTGCTATCTAGGTACCTTTGAGAAGCTATTCATCAACTCACATATTTTTCAAAAATTGAGAAGTTCAAGAAAAGCCCTTTGCAAATAGATTCAAGACATCCCAACAAGAAATGAATTTTCAGTGATTTTTCAAAGTTTGTTACTTAGGGCTAATTTGGTAAAGCGCAGACAAACCCGTGTTAAACCTCCCCTTGACGTGTTCCCTCCCCCAAATACATTGTCATAATGCTAAAGGGTTGCTAAAATTGTGATAATGGGTGGTTGACTGATGCAAATGGGAAAGGTCCAATAGATGTCCGAATTGGGCGACTCATAACATTGGGTTGTTCTACCTTATGTCTCATGTATGAATAATGCCTCTATTTCTAATTTTCTAATTTTTTTTTTTCCTTTACCACCAGATAGCACAGAGTTTCTATCAGTCCGCTCTGACTCCGCAACAAGGGGCACGAAAGCCCGTTTTACATCATCTTACACGTCAAAAGCAGCCATTGTGTGTGGTGGAATACATGCCCATTCCAACTTCTTTCACAAAGGGTGCACCTTTGTACTTCCAAAAGGTCAGCCTTTGCTGTTTTGTTTTTTTGTCCTTGGGGGGAGACTTGTTTGTTTCTCAGGAGATACCCTGTCCCTTGGTGAGCTTATGGTTTCTTATTAGATTGCAACTTGATGTTGAAAATTCAAACACAGGCCCGAGATGCCAAGTAAGCTTCAATAGAGAGTGAAATGGAGTCATCACACAAAATTGCTGGGGTAAGGTAAGGTAGTCTGCTCTTAAAGCAACCATTTAAGAGCTGATCGCCTTTTCGGGGAAGCTAAAATCCTTAAAATAATTTTCAGTAAATTTTCTGAAGAAGAGAAATGGAATTAGCATCTAACCTAAGTTGTTTCATATTTTTTGGACCTTAGTGGAATTAGTTACAATTTTTTAAAGTTGAAATTCAGGGGGCACTAAAAGCGACCATCTCCTGAAATGTACAGTGTCAATACATTGAAGAAAGCAAAATGTACCCATGCGTCATGATCGCTTTTAGAGCACAGGTGCTTTTAGAGCAAACTACCTTAGGAGGTCCAGAAAGGAGACCTTTAGGAGCTGATTGCATTTTTGCTAAACTCCTTGGAAATATTTTTCATGGAAAGTAAAGAAAACGATTTTGGCATCTACCCAAAGTGTTTTCATGTTTTTTGGACCTTTATTTGTGGAATTAGTTGCAAATTTTTGAAGATGGAGCACAATGGTCATTACAAGCATCCACCTCCTAAAATGTACGTTATTTCTACATTGATGGTACATTGAAGAAAACAAAATGTACCTCTGCATTAGTAGACACTTTCAAAGTCTAGTCAATTTTAGTACTTTTTACCTTAATGAGTGAGTGAGGATGTCAAGATTGTGCAATGTGATAGAAAAAATAAATTCTTTGGTCTTGGAAAGAAATGCTACACATGTCTACTTGTAAAATAATACTCTACTTGTGCATCACATGATCTTGTTGGTAATTTTAGAGAGCACACCTATAAGGTAAACCAGCCTATTACCTTTAGTTTTCCAATTCAATTAGTAAACCAACCCAATTTCGTCACCTAACTTTGTTCAAAAAACAGTTAAATCTGTCTAGAAAACATCCAAATCCATTCTTCTTATGACAGAAATTAAAGCGTTCTATGATAAAATCTGATAAGTTGATTATTTTAAAAATTCACAAAAATTACAGTTTTAATTGAAAAATTATAATTCCACTTGAGTTTGATTTGTAAAACAAGTGCACACCTCTAAAAAATATGTGCCCCTATTGGAATTGGCCCCAAGATATTCAGATTGCAAATCAGGGGGATTATAGGTAGTTCTACCTTACTATCAATTAATTAACTACCCCACAGATAAAAAATAAATATAGATATGTTATATGGAATATTGATACGGTACAACAATTGAATATAAGTATGGGATATGGGATATGGTTGTTAATCCCATATCAATTGTATCTAGCTAGCATCTTCATATGGGAATAATGAAAAAATATTTTTAATTCACTCACTTCTTAACCCTATGAAGCCATTGCAAGACACTAAGTGTTCAATGTATGATAGAGAACATGAATGGGTTTTGAATTTTTTTCTTTGAGTAGACGATTCACACTCTACCAAAAAGGATGATTTCTACAGTGACCAAACCTTCCTCCTCAACAAGGTTAAGAGCATCTCCACTCTTTCATTCGAAAACTACCTTGTCCAATTGCTTTTTGCGGGTTCAACTCTCTTTTTTGGCTCCACCAAACAAAACAATTCTGACCCCACCTTTTGTCTCCAAATCTTCATCAACTTTGCATTCTCATTGGTGGAAGTTGCTATAATTGTCAAACTTTTCAAAAAACATTACAAGAACATTGCCAAACAAGCAAAATCCAAGCTTAGTGAAGACATGGATAGGCCCATCATGATGGAAGGTTGAATGCTTATTTGGATGAGGGCTCCTCTAATTTTTGGAGCTTCTTTGTTTGCGACAAGCGGAGGTTTTGGAGGGCAAGATTTGCATTGGCTAGGGCAGGGACTCCTCCAATGAAAGAGTGGAGATGCCCTAAGCAAAGATCATGGTGAATTGACTCCCTCATTGCCCCGCATTTTTCCTCAGTCTAGGGAAACACTAAAAAAAAGCATTTTGCAATACACAATAAAATTTTCAAATTTTGAATTCACATTTGCAATCATAGGCCCCAAATTAGAAAATGGAGGTGAAGAATTTATTTAAAAAAAAACATGTGACACAACACAAAATAGGGGGCATTTTTTTTTACATGTACCCTCGGTTGGGACGACAAGGGGGGTCATTTCTCCCTAGCCTCTAAGCAAGGGCCATGGTGAACTGACCCCCTCATTGCCGGTTTTACCCTTGGGAAAAACACTATGGATTTTTTTATTTGCAATCAGATGATAAAATTTGCAAATTCTGAATTCATATTGGCAATCAATGTCCCCTAATTAGCTAGGAAAAGTGTAGAAATTAGAAAAATCACAGCAAAAATTAGTTTTTTTTTTCCTCAATAACCCCTGGCCGGGGGCAATGAGGGGGGTCATTTCTCCCCGGCCTCAAAGCGAGTGGGTGGTGATCCGGTCTTTTTTTTTTTCATTTTTTATGAAGTGCCAAAGTGGCGATATAAATTATTATGGTGGTGCTCTAAATTTCAGCATTCATCCACAATTTGGATAGAAAATATCACATTCGTACATTTCACGTGTCTCTAATTCTATTTTCATCCACAATCTTGACGATTTCATTTACTATTTTTTCTTTAATTTGAAGTTTTTTGACGAAAACTTTGCAATTCTTTTGCCATTTTTTAGCCAACTTATTTTTTTTCTGGTGCAATCTGGCACTACAAAACCCTAGTAGTGATCCCTCTCTACTATCCCCTCCTTCCCTGCAAAGGGACCGGCTCCACTCTCCACTATCCCCGCATTCATTCAGTCCCTGGTGCGGTTCGTACCGAGTAATGATTTCTAAATTACTGGATAAGGAATATTAGATGTATTGAACTGCGGCTCAGTAATAACTAGTACACTGAACTGGCTGAAGACAGACGGACAGGCTCGTAAAGCTTATTAGATACTACTGGTACGTTACCAGTTTGAAATCATCACCTCAGTCTCACTGTCTGTCTCCATGCAGGAACTTAACTTACTGCAGTTAACCCTTAACGCCTCGATCCTTTTTCTAATTTTGACGCATTTTTGTTTATATCTTTCTACAGAAATATCATTTACCGCAATTTCATGAAATGGATCATTAAGGAAGGTTGTCTTTCAAGATTCAAGTGTTACATTGGATGAATGAAAAGTTAGTTGGACAAAACAACGCCTCAAAGCCCTCTGTTCATCGTCCACAATATGGACGTCGGAGCGCTTAAGGGTTAACGGAGAACTGAGGTGACGGAATTAACCAATGTTCGCCGGGAGAGAATCGCTAGTTAGTTTGTTGTTAGTCAGTGAAATTGGGGGAAAAAAAAGAAAAAAAAAAGCATGTTGCAATTTGTGTACATTTGAAAATTTTATGGGGAAAAAATCTATAAAAAAATTATTTGGAGGAAAGAAATAGAGGGAAAATAATTGAGCTCGATGCTGAGAAAATTGGTTCAATATGGGAATTTAATGGAAAAACAAGCTGGTGAAGCTCAAAAAATATCCCAAATGGAGGCATAAACTTAACTATAGAGAAATTATTTAGTAGTGTGTATGGACAGTTATTGCATCCCGTGGTTAGGGGGTGGCATTTTCTTGTTGAAGGATTGATTGAAGTTGTGATATGTGACTCGGTGGATGCCTAAAAAAACTAAAAGATTCCGTCTTTTCTTAACTCCTGAGCACCCAGCTCATATTTATCAAAATCTAGACCTTTCACAACTAATGTCAATCACATTGTTACTCAAAAAAAGATCCAAAAAAACTAACTGTATCGATTGAAAGTAGGAATAACCCTTCATCAATAGGGAAAAGGACAAATGATTTGTTCGTACTCTTCAATAGCTTATGATAGTCAAATCCAACAAACTTTCATTTTGGAGAGACGGAATTCTGTCACTAGGGCGCTCACGGGTTAAGGGAAAAAAAAAAGGAAAGAAAAATTGCAAAGACAAAAATTTACAGAAGTTTCAACATCTTTGGTTAGAAATTTTTTTTTTGTTGACCTTGATCATTAGGTATGATATATTATTTCTTATAATCCAAAAGGGATATGACTTTAACTTGGTGAGTATTTCATTTGGGGAAATGTATCATGCATGTCACTTGAGGCACATAATTTACTTGTAAACATAATAAGGCATTGCTATGATTTCATTCTATGACCATAAATTCATGATATGTACAGTAGGTATGCTATAATAGCTATCGGTTGCCTCCACTTGGTTTGCAATTAGCACCTTGGTACCCTTTACTATTGCATAATGACAATAGTACCAAACTCGTTATTTCAATGCAGTCTTTTTATGTAGAGATGATGTCTAACAAGCATACATATGAAGAAGACGGTTATCTCATAATTGTCTTCTTGTGATGGCGTGATGTTTTTCTATTGAGTCCCACGATTGGATATGATTGAATACAATCTAACCGTTGAGATTATAATAATTTGTAAGTGCAGCATTATTATATGAATAACACTCTTTGTTAATCTTGTGCTAGGAAAAATTCCATTGTTATACGATATTTATATGCTAGTATCAATGCAATTTTGTTCATATTTGGATGAAAATTCATATAAATTTGGAAAAATTGTTTTAGTGTTAACTTATAACCCTAAATCTAATGAAGGGTGGTTTTCTTTTAGTGCTTTGACCTAACATTTTATCATTATAAGAAGGATTTATTTGCCAACTATTTTGTATAATTGTGCATTACTACCATTTAACCTTCATGTACTTTAGTTCAAAATGTAATTCCCATATTGGAAGTTAAGAATGGATCATAATTATTTCAATTGTTCAAAAAAATTTAAGTGGTGTCTTATTCTTTTTTTTTGTACATTTTATTATATTTCTTCTGTTATGACCCTTGTTACAATCTTTGATGGATGAATGCATTGAGAGAGAGATGATTGATGACTGGTCATGTTGACCAGAGATGGATGAATGTGATGATGGATAACTAATTTATGATGTAATGTGAATTAGTCAATAAGCAAAAGTTGATTGGAGATAGACATGTCTCAGTGATGGATTTATGCATTGGAGTTCGGCAACTCAAGTTGGATGACAAGTGCAATGGATAGACATCTCCAGACAATGGATTTGTGAAGTGGAACTTGGAGTTAGACAACTTCAAGTAGAAGATCAGATTAGATGAGATAGGAATGGATACTTAGAATACTTCTAAGTATAACTAAGACTATTACTTTAGTGGATGGTTCTAGATAGAATCAAGAATAGAAAGCTAAAGATAGAAATAAAGACCTAGTCTTTATTCGATATATAAGATAGAGCTTGGGGGTGAGGAGGCTCTCTCTCTTTGATGAGGATTGATTTCTCTCTATGGTGGGTGGTTTGAGCTCTTGTGAAACGTTATGTTAATAAGTATATTTGTGTCTTTATTGTGCTTCCATTGTTATTTAAAGTTACGGATAATAGGAGGTACGTAACATCTTCAAAGACTTCTAAATGATTTATGCTAAATTGTTGTATCACATGGATCATAGGTAATGAAACTTAGTATACTTTATAGTCTTTGCTCTAGTCTATTTCATATTCCATACTAATTTGATCAACATTTAAATTCTGTTCTATGTATTTTATCCCTTACACCATTTTGAAATTCATGCTATTTTCATCAACAGACAAATATTATTGCATATTCTCATTCTTGAGTCATATTTTAGAAATGTATTCATTCAATCTCATGATTTGAAAATACAAACCTTGTTTAACTTATAATAAATCAAGCTTGCATTAGTTATAATACACTTTCTCTTCGCTCTTCATTTTCAAGCAAAGTTTAAAAAAAAAATCATTATACTTAATTATTAATCATTGTCTTGCAAAATATTAAAAAACCCTTGCAATAAGAATGTTTTCAAGTTTTAATTTCTATGGATATACAAGTGAATTTCGGTGATCTAGGCAAAGTTGAACTTGTGATGTAACGTACATTGAATGGCATCCGTTCCCCGTACGTTCACAGACATCCGTTCCCTGTACGTTTCCATGATTTGGACAGAATCTAGGACAATGAATGAAGAATGGGAAGCGACAATTGGATGAATGAATAATGTGCTTCGTCTTCTCAGCGTTGTCCAGGTCTCGCTGTCTTTTCAGGTTCAATCAGACTCTTGGTCCTTCTAGTACAATAGCAGCGCAATTCCAATTCTGGCACGCAATTTCGCCTCCAATTGCAGCAAAAATTCCTGAATCCTCCTCTGATCGCCTTTCCCAATTTCTCTGCATTTTTTGGTTGAAGGTTCATCAATTTCTGACGTTTGGAGTGAAACCTTGTGGCTGGAGCGAGTACGCTGAGGATATGGCGCTTACCGAGTGTTAAGAGGTACGGTAATATTTTTGATCGAATTGAGGTTTCATGAGTGATTTCTGGCACTACGATGGGATTGGAAGATGTTCTTGGAATTTACAAACATTGAAATTTGAGAAGATGTTTTTCTTGGAGCCATGGTTTGATTTTACGAGGTTAATTTTTGAATTGGTTGGATGAGTCTTGGCATGCAACGAATTAGAATTGCGCAGTTGCTTCGGGAATGTTGTCGATGAAGCTTCTGTGCACTGGTTAGGGTTTTACGCTTCTTGAAATGCAGGGATCCTCCAGATTGAAATTTTCGTTAGAAAGTAGACATGGTGCAGTCCTATGTCAATCTCGGCGATCACGATAAATATATCGGTGCCAGATCTGAAGAGTGGAAGCGAAGCGACCTTAGCCTCTCGATCGATCGATCCTCAAATTTCGATGTGATTAATGAGACTCATCTTCTGGAAGCAGTAGTTCCGAAGTTGCAGTTCTGTGTGCTTGCAGGATCCGTGAAGACGTTAACCTTCAAATTGGATATCTTGTGAATGTCGGGTAATAATTAATCTCTTGGAAGAATTGGTTCAGAGATTAAGTTTTGTAGGGGAGAGGCCAGTCAGACTTTGAAAGATCAAGGAGTGGATTTATTGTTTATTGTGAAAGCTCATTTGGATGAGTATCGTAAAGGATTGACTAGTTAACATTCTATGTGAGATTAATTGAAGGCCTCCTCTGTGAATGCAGAGAATTTTTGTGAGAATTCCATCATCTTTTAGGGGTCTGTGCATTTACTGTGATCGTGCTGCTCAGAGAGTTTCAACCGTACCGAGGGCCCGCACAAGGGTTTGGTTTGGAGTTGGGCTCAGTTAACTCCCAGTTGAGAATCCTCGGTCGCATCGAGCTTGAATCTAGAATTGTTAGAGCTTGAAGAGCTTGCTGCTTATTATTACTCCGTTTTAGAGTAGAGGTACCTTAGAGACACGTACCTAAATGCGACATCCTGAAATCTTGATTCTGAGGATGTTCAAGACCTTCACATACAAACATGTGTTGAGTTTAGGTCTTCTACCAATAAGACTTTGAGTCAATAACTTTGAATTCGATATCTAATTAACACACTCTTTGGTTCGTTGGAATCCTCATTGATTTGCTAGCTCTAACATTAAAATTTGACCATTTTCATAGTAGGAACTATGCTCGGCACTTCTAGAAGTGATCACCTTATTGGATGCCAATTTTGTGTGTAATGCAGACTCTCATGTTCATGAACGGCATCTTGTTGCTAAATTACAGCAATAAAATCGTCGTCAGTGCTACAGATCAAGTACGTGGTTAGTCGAAAAACTCTTCATGGCATTTGTTTATTGAGTTTTAAGTAAATACAACATGATTCAGTCTGCCACCGTTGCAATTGATGCTCGGTTTGTTTACCTATGCAGTGTTTTCCTTTATGATTCAAAGGGTGTAAGTGGAAACATTAAAGGAAACACGAAGCCGCAAGAGTCACGATCAGAGCTAGTAACGCAAAGCATGCAGGAGTTTGTGAGGGAGGAAGATGCAGTTAATGCAAATCCAGATTCTTCAGACGGTCAATATTCAAATTCTTAGGCGCAGTAGCTATGGCCCTTTGCTGTATCCTACCTGCTTCTCCTGAATGGGTCAACTGGTTTATGTTTTCTTGCAGTAGGATTGGAGGTTTGCCATTCGATATAAATAGAGGAATTTGAGTGTCGAGAAACGACGCGGGTGCTGATGGTAGTTTCTGGACTTTGGGGCGGTTCACTTCGTTTCTTATTTTTTACCACTATCATATTTATATTATTCAAATTCCAGATTTTTTTTTTAAAATTAAATTTTTTTTTCTTTGAATTTAAATTTATTTATGATTCGAATTTTAATTGGGTTTGACAATCATCAACAGTTGTGCGACACCCTAGTTTATTTTTCATTTCATTTGTTCCAATTAAAAAAATTTACCCTATGTATGAAAGCATGCTTGGGGGCACTGACGACTTCTTTTTCGGTGTGCACCTCGGGCCAAGCTAGTGAATGATGTTTGCGGGTTATGTGTTATTGGTCACAGGTATCTCACGCCATTGTCTGGTTTCGTCTCCAATGAAGGACAGAGATCCGTTGCTGTGCTTGAAGTCTGGATATTTTTTGAATCGTGGTCTCTGTGCTGGGAATGCGCCAAGTATGTGAACCAATTTTTTGCCAAGGGTTCTGCATTAATTTCAGGCTCTTACTAATCTTGGTCCATTATGGCGAGTAATCACGACAATTTTAAGCCTTGCAATGTCTGTACTCGGGCTTGCTTCATGACTCATGGACATCAGGTTCAAGCTGAAATGATGTTAGTATATGGAGCTCCATCGTTTCTCCAGCAGATTGGTGTTGATCAGTTGCATGATACCACTGGATTTTTGGTGAGTGTCACACTTTTTTAGATTTTTGTTGAACAATGATGTACCTTTTGTGACAAATGCTTTTGAATTTTTTTCTTAAAATTAATCTGGAGCCCATGTCATGGTTGGCAACAAACCACCAACATCAATTAGCGTCGGTTGTGTCGAGTCAAATGCAGCAAGGTGATTTATGGTGTTCTTGCTGCCAGAAACGTAGTTGATAAACTCTCTACAATAGGTTTCTCACTGAATTATGGTTTACAAAAGGCACTGACTTCTTTGATTTTGTGTTGCTCTCCTACAGCCGGTACCCACCAGGTTTTTGATTGACTATGGGAACAGACTTCGTGATGTAGTTACTTGGCGCGGCCCAAGCGGTTGGGTTGGGCAGGTGAACCTTTCCTATGATAAAGTGTATGGATTTCGTGGAGGCTGGAAACAGTTTCGGTTCTATCACAACATAGAAGCAGGTGACCACTTGGTATGCACCATGATAGCGGACGCAGACTTTGTTGTGAAAATATACGACAAACAAGGTTGTGAAAAGGCTCTTCCCTTCTTGAATCCAAATAGTGAGGTTGTTATATTACCAGCTGCTGGAAAGAGCACTGAAAACGCGTTCTCTTCTGATCTATCCAATCGAAGTAGCTTGAATCAAAGCGTTGGAAAAAATACTCCGAATCTAGGTGAGAAACGTGGAATAAGTATAAGCGGGGATTATTCTCTTTCGGGCATGCAGAAAAAGCATTGTACGCATCAGCCTGCTCATGGGGATTTTGGTGCGGGTAATGAAACTGTTGAAACGAACATTGAGAATAAAAAACAGGGAGTAGGTAAGGTTCCAGAGAAATATCAGGCAGAAGTGGTAATTGACTCTAGCGATGACGATATCCTAGTGGAAGCGGAGGAAGGGAGGAAGCCAATATCAGAAAATCCTTCTAGACTGGAATCTGAGAGGAGCGCAGAGATGGAGGATAGCGATAATCCCACCAAGGAAATAGACATCCATCAAGCAATTTATGAAGCGCAGATAACAGACCCTCTTTCTACGGCTTTGAGAGCAGCACGGGAGTACAAGACCGAAAACCCAAGCACGATTTGTGTAGTCAATAAAACTGCAGCTTCAAAATCCCAGTCTGTAAGTTCTTTTTCCACATTGTTGACTGTTCTTCAGGCTTTTCTTCTACGTTTGAGATATTTGTCACTTCGTCTCTAGATTTCGTAGATAATTTCTTATTGCTACTTCTGATTCTTCTCACTAGTATGGATTGGTAATCATGTGGATTGCAGTATGTTTCAACCAAATTCGCGAGGAGATGGCTACCAGCTGTGAAAACTCAACTGCTCTTGGTAGATGAGCTTGATAGAAAATGGCCAGTGATATTTATCCCCAAATCTTATCATGTGGTCCTTAGTGCTGGATGGGCCAAATTTGTTCGTGATAACAGTCTTGAATCTGGTGATGTGGTTTTGATGGAGCTGAAGGAACCAAAATCTCTTTCTCTTGTAGTTCGTATCTTCCGTGAAGAGAGACGGACAGTCGAGAAAACATCTAGCGTCCCTGTTTCCAACAAGGTGGACAATGGCCCGCAATCCAGTCTTTTATCGACTGGTAATTATATGGATAATCTTTCTGCTGGACGCAGAAATGGCGATCAAACCACAGGCACAAACAAAGTGGATACAACTGAATCACCTCGAATTCCCACCTTGCCACAGTATGCGGCAGTTGCGAATTACTTTTCCAGTCGAGGACCACCAATATTAGATAGCGATCAAAAGGCTGGGACTGCAAATACTTGTGCCGTTGATTCAAGGAAACCATGTGATGCAGAGAAAACATCTGGTGATTCTCCACCCAATGATCTATTCTTATTCCATGTGATTGATACTAATTATTGTACCTGCATATCATCAGCTACTATTTTATATTGATTGTCGCAGTTTTGTTAATAAATGAAATTGGGACTGAACGTTGTTTTCCGGCCGCCAAGTTTATGCAGAGGGAACTGGAGTTCTACCGGAGTTAGGCAAAACTTATTTACCACAACAAAGAGGTCCTTCGACATTAGAATCGTGGCATGAAAGAGTGTTTGGAGCATCTGGGAGCATTAATAGAAGTCCTCTCTTCCAGCAGCAGGTATTTCAAGAAGGAGCAAGTATGTCTGCGGCGCCTGCTGTACCAGACATATCCTACCCTCCAGGAGTGCAACCTCAACATTTTCCACATTTTCGACCTATTCTACCTGTCCCACCTGTTCCACCTTTGATGCCCCAGCAGGTACTAATGCCTAATTTCACACCTACTCAAATGGGAGGGAGTGTAAATCCTCGTGGACGTGATCACAACCTGCAGCAGGAAGGCGCTCCACACGCTCTGCATCAGGAACGGAACCCTCATAAAGTCTTTGTACCTACGGATGAGGTGAATCCACCTCCTCATGAGGATCAAGCCTTGAGGCCACAAGACAAGTGGGAGGTGCAACCTCGACGACGGCGGGAGCCAACGGAGGCTGAAAAGCGGAGAGCAATGGAGCGGGCCCTCGAATTTTGGACTCCAAACCCGCATGTCATCTCATTACTTAAGCCCTCTCAAGTTTACAATGGGTTCTCAATTGTAAGTCTGAATCTGGCTTTCTTGATAATTCTAATTGTATGATGCTGTTAGCCTGGGTGTCTGATTTTATTTTGACAAGTGAAGTTATGAGTTTTTCTTATATGGAATTAGTCGAATTTACAACCGATCTGGTGTCGGTATATGGCACAATCTTCAGTTAGATCGAAAGTGAAATTGCATTGGCTTGAGATTGTTTACTGCTCTGGTTGATTGCAGAATCTGCGCTCACCGGCTCTTCCCAATGAGACCCGAGATGCCACTTTATTGGATGCCGCAGGCAATTCATGGATTTGCAAGTGGCTTGTGAATGCTTCTGGAAAGCGACTCAGTGCTGGTTGGAAAAGATTTGCTCTGGACAACCTTCTTGAAGAGTACGATGTTTGTGTTTTTGAGTTGGTGAGTCGTGAAAACCTTACTATGCTTGTCCACATTTTTAGAGTTGAACTGGACGATTCCACTGTGGGGTCAGCGGAGATAAAGCCAATAATACCACCAATGAAGAAGAAAAGGATACGAATACGGAAAAGTCGAGCCAAAGTCCGGCTGCCACCTTTCGGACGTCCGCCACCTAATCCATCTGAATTCAGTGTGGACAAGCCTGATGTGAGTATGCCTTCGTCAGTAAGCGGCGCGAATGTATTACCAACGACGTCAAGTCATAGATACCCGATTCCCCAATCTCCATACCCAACTTTCCAATCTCAAAGGCGCCCTGTGACCATGGCGGAGCGGAAGCGGACCGAACTGGCGGCACGGACCCTGAGTACGGCAAATCCCAGTGTAGTGGTCGTCTTAACGAGATCAAGTGTGTATTGCCACTTCACCGTGGTAAGGTTTCTTGGTCATATCTGTCATACCTCTTGATTCCATTCATCGTTACCTTATAGCTCTGTCCATTTTGAATTTGTCAAATGATCCAGACGGTGATCTTTGATAAACTTTAGAGTGGGCTTATCATCCAGTGTGGAAGAGATGGAGTCATTTGGTTATATGTTACCTGGGGAAATTAGTTTTTAGGGTCGTTAGGAGTCCACTAATAATGATATTTAGTGTTATGTTACATTTAGTGTTCCTTACCCTATTGCCTGACTCACTCCGATTCTCATTTAGTTGGCAAATAGTGTTCACGTTGATGTTCACGTTGATGTTCAATGTTGTTAACATTAGTGGTATTCTTGGCATTACGGCACCACATGTCAACATGAACAGTACTAAAAATTAGAAAACTTGAAAAATCGTGTTCATTTTGACTTTTAGTGTTGGTAACACTAGTAATGTTGTTGACATTGTAGTGTTAGAGTTTGTATGGACTGTTGCAAACACTAATATTATTATTAGTGTAGTGAGAGTTTTTGTGCAATACGTACTTTTACAGGTAGAATCGAAGTGTACTGCTTGTGGTTCATGAATTTGTAGAGCAGATAGGTGGTTCTTCTATTTATTCCCCGGTACACTGGGATTCTGATAGTATTGTGATGATCTTGTAACTGCATCAGAAAGTAATGGGGTTTTGCCTCCTTGCAGTCGATTCCCAGCGTATTTGTCAAGCAGTGGCTTCCAAAGAAACTTGTCGGAGTTACTCTGATTGATTCAGCGGGTCACAAATCAACAGCACGCTGGGCTGGCAACCGAAAGAGCAGCGCTTGCTTAAAAGGCTTCAAAGCGTTTTCTCGGACCCACAAGCTTGAAGAAGGAGATACTTTGGTATTCGAGCTCATTGATTCAAACCCAGACAACCTTGTCTTTTTAATTCATGTGTTCCGTGTTGTCGAGTTGTCCGACAGTGGATTCACGCCCCAGGAATCTGACAAGGATGCATGCCAGTTATTGACCGATTCTGACGATGACAGTGACTCGTCTTTGCAAGCCGCCAGATCGCCTGACCCCCTGGCGAAAACACCCTCGAAATCCTCTGACTCTTCCAAACGAAAGCAAAAGACTACAGCTCATGAAGCGAATGGAGAATCCAGTTTTGTTGGTAAAGGGTTTTGTGCCGATGTGCTGCCGCTTGCAGTAAGAATGCCCAAGTCCGAGACCTTCGGAGCGTTTCCCGTGTCAGAAGAAACTCCGACACATGAAGAGCATGAAGGCAATCAATAAGAGTTCCGAGTCAATAACAGTTCCGAGTCAATAACGGTATGATCAGAAACTAGGAGTGTCTCGTACTTTCTCAGAGGTTAAGTTGCTGGCTAGTTTTCAGTCTTCACTGTTTGGTAATCAATCTTTTACTTGATGCCTAATTGATGCACTGGTCATTAGCAGCAGCCCTTTGTTCATAAAGGACATTGTTTCTGACTATTCAGGTGTCATCTATGCGAAGACCCGCTCATAAAATCACTGCCTGCTTACCTTCACCGAATGGGAGTCACTGACACTATCATTCTCACCTATGATGGTCGCCAGGTCAGCGTCACTGTTCCGTACCATGTCGTTATTCTCTGATTACCATCCATGACGAGATATATATGTCTCATAATACATCCGTGTCTAGTTATACGCTAGAGCATATCTCTGTCTCCATCTATTAATTGTGTTTGTATTTACTAATTGTTGATGTTGTCTCTAGCTACCCTATAAGTTTGGGTTCCGCTGTGAACCGGGTGTTGCGTGATGCGCCTTGCAGTGGAACCAGGGTAAGTTCAGAGTTTTCTTTGAGAATACCTACGAAATCAAGCTAGGGATCGTAAGTTGATTGATCATAGTGTATTGTTGTGTTACGCATAGTGTTCTGGCTTACGGTAGCCTTGTGTATTTTTGTATTTGAAATGTGGTGATATGAGAGGGTCAAAGATTGTCATTTTTGCAGTTGATTAACGTCCTAATTGGAATGCAGGTCAAAGCAATAGATGATTCCGTGAAAGTTACGAAACGTTTGGAAGAATTGTAAAGATTCCCTTATGAGAGTACGTGGTCCATAGTCCATGGAGCATACAATTTTTTTGGCCAAAGGGTAGGAGGCTTTGCATTGACAAAAGCTACATGTGCGGGAGTAGACCTTACTTGGAGTAACCTTACTTGAAAAGCAAGTCATGAACCAATGCTACAAGTTTTAATTATTTTTGTAGTATATAAAAAAATTTAGGTTTAGGAAAACACCAAAGCGGTGGTCTAAAAGTGTCCAATGGATGACAAAGAATCCTTCTATGTAAGATGTTCATCCTTGGAATTCTATGAAAAAAGGGAGGTCTTGTACAATAGTTTGACCTCCAATGAGTGCTCTTCAATAGTTTGACCTTCCAATAGTTTTGAAGCAAACGATTCACATTGTACCAAAAAGGATGATTTCTTATAGTGAATAGTTTGACCTCCTATGAGTGTTCTTGAATTTTTTGAAGCAAATGATTCACATGGTATTAAAAAAGATGATTTTCATAGTGATTATCCCAGCATTCTAAACTAATTTTGGAACCATTGTATACCATTGCCTAATCAACATTGTTTATAGTCTATAAATGTTCTTAACAACCTTGATATATATATACATATATATATATAATATATAATATTTAATTTCAATATAAAATAGAAACAATATAGTGCTTTTCAAATGTTTAGTATATTTATAAAAATTGTCATTGCTAATTGACTAATTAGACATTTTCAATAAAATTTGGACATGTTGTGGTACAAGTAATACATGTGCATAAAATAAAATTTGAAAATTGTTTAAATAACTTATGTTTTCAAAGAATTTTTTAATTAAAATTTATTAGTGAATGTTTTTTCAATGCAAGTAAATTTTTTTCAAGATTCTTTATTACCATAAGTGGAATGAGTATTCTCTTAAAAACAATTTGGAAAGAATTTCACAAATTTTGAAATTTTATTGAGTGAAATATTACTAACTAAAATATGACTCCAAATATTTATGATTTTTATAATTTAGTCCAAAATCACCAATAAATGGTTGAAATTTTAAAAATTATTTAAAATACATATTATTTTTTATGATTATTTTGAGCTTTTTAGAGTGAATAATAATAAATGTAACTATTTGGAGTCATATTTTAATTAGTAATACTTCACTCAATAAAATTTCAAAATTTGCAAAGTTCTTACCAAAAAGCTCTAAGAAGATTTTTCATTCTATTTACTAAAGAATCTAAGAAAAAAATACTAATATTAAAAAAATTGCTATTAAATTTGATTAAATTTTTAAAAACTCAAAAATAATTTTAACTTTTTTGAAAAAACATTTTATACAAGTATGTTAGTTTCTTGTACTTTAGCAAGTTTAAAATTTGTTGAAAATAACTAATTTTTCATTTAGTTATGGCAATACTTATGGTAGCTATTTGTATGTTTCACCTTCCTAGTTAACTTTCTTATTTCAAAAAATGGCCTTCTAAAAGTGACTTCAATTAATGTGTAATATTAAAATCTTAAATAAATAAACATGCTTAGAATTTATCATTTTAACTCCTAGCAAAACAATTCTTATATATTGAAATCATAAAAAAATTGGTTTACTTAAAAACTATAGACTAATACCACAATGTCTTTTTTAATTATTTTTTTAATAGTGCCTTCTATTTTTTTACAATTATTCAAACCTATAGTGCAATCAATCTTTAAATAATTCACTAAAACTAAACTCCAAAACAATGTCTAAATCTAATTTTGAATATTAACTTTATAACCTTATTTATTTACATCGTAATGGATTTAATTCCTTGCAAATTTATTTTTTATAAAGTTGCAAATGGAAGAAATAGGATGTACTTTAGCCTATCATGAATATACTTTCATAATTACTTCCAAGCTACATTTTCAATAATTTAGTTTCAGTATATGATATTTGTGAACATGTTTTTTTCAAAAACATATTGCTTAATTTTTGTAAAGTAAATTTTTTTCAACATTTATAGAAAAAATTTACAAAATTCAAATTTAGTATGTAGTTTTGAACCTTACATTGCTAAATCTTTGTAATGTCATTGTTGTCTACTCACTATGTTTGCACCCAAGTATAATGCTAGATCCACGCTAATTTGTATGGCTGTAATCTATGGTTCATAGTTTACAATTTTTGCTTGAAATTCATTACTAAGTAATTCTTCTCACAATGTTAAGAAGCAATGGTAGAATTTGCCCTTCATAAATGATTCTACTCATTGGATACCTTTTTCTAAATTACTACTCTCTGTAGCAAGGCGGAATCCTTTGCTCAAATTGGTAGGTGATCATTTAGTCTTGGGGCATAAATTAATCACCTATTGAATACTTACAAATATGAGAAGCCCAATTCTAGATGCAACATGTTTTTTTTTTTGTTTAATTGACATAAAAGGTGTAAGAATTGAGGTATACAATAGTAACAAAAGTTTATTAGCATGTTGAGCCCCATCCAATGACACATGAAACTTCCATTTTGGATCATTATTGCACCTCATGCATGTCTCAAAAGCTACAAAATAGTCATGTATTTAAAGTATATAGTGGCCCATTTGAGTATGATAAGGTGGTTTAAATGTTCAAATGACATCCCAAAAAAAGATGTTAATTGTTGAAAAATCAATGTAGGTGTGCGTATCTTATGCAACGACACCAAAAATGTTTCATCAAAGTTGTACTCTTAAAATGTTTGGATGTCATTAGGGTTTTGCAAGAACAAATATCTTAAAAAATAAGAGGTCAATGACGTCCAACATTTGTCCCTTGGATGTAAGTACCCCTAGCACTGGACGGATGAAAACTTTCAACGAACGAACAACGAACGAACAACGAAAGACCAACGAACGAAGGCGCGTCGTGCAAGTGTCGTTCTTCTGCGTTGCCCTGGTCGCAGATTTGGAGCTTCTTCTCTGCCACTCTAAATGCTTCACGGCGACAGAGTGTGCCGATTTCGGCACAGAATTTGCAGCTTCTGAACACGGACTAAGTACCGCAACCACTGCAAAATTCTTCTCATCTTCCTTCATATTTCTCTTTTTTTGGTGGTCAGATGCGAGCATTGATTGTGTTCAAGTCTGATTGTATTGCTTGGGCGCGGAAGCTGAGAATGTCACGCATATCAACGGCTTGAATTGGAAACAGGTAAGACTCTTGAGCGAATTCATGTTTCGATATATGATTTGCGAAGAGTGTGTGTTTTGGTAAGGAGGGATAACAAAACGAGGACGTTGCCATTTTCTGATCTAGAAGGGTTTGATTGCTTGGATAAGGCGATTTTGGTGTTTGAATTGGTCGCATTGAGCCTGGATCGCGACAAATCGGCCATGGTTAGTTGAAGCGGAAAATTTGTGGAAGGAGGTTCTCTGTTCTGGTTAGGGTTTACGCTTCTTAGGTTACGGGAGGATGACTTAGTCCGATCGGATTGCACGGGGAGTTCTTAACGGACGCAGCAGTTTCTTTTGAGGCGTTAGAAAGTTAGGATTTTATGTTTGATCAAGTATTCTAGATTTTGCTTTGATTAAGTCTCACGTCCCTGGATCTGACGTTTCTAAGGTTGAGTGCATGCTGTATACTAGGGTTAAGACGTTTTTGGATGATGCAATCTTGAACAACTGATTTTGCCGCCATTTCCCTGAAAACTGGAAGAGCACGAATGGCAAAGATTGTTTCGAATTGTGGTTCTTTGTCGCTAAATTTTTCGAAGGATTTATATTTTCTGGATGGTCAAGGGCCTGCAAGCTCAATTACCACTAATATACCATATACTGTGGGTGAGTATTTTAATGTGGCCCGCACCCAATGTGTCCGAGGTTGTAAGCAATTTGCGACTTCCCAGGGCGGTCGAATGCGTCGCACTACATTTGAGATATATGTTTTACTGTTGTCCACAGTATATGGTGTGTTTAGTTAGCATTATCTCAGGGTGTCAAGTGCTTTGCACAATATATTGACTACTGGATGAACGAAGAATATTTTGGGGTGGGAACTGTGTATACGTTGGAGAGTCGGTGTTCTGGCATTGGGTACTAACGTGCTTGCGGATCTGCATTGTCAGCGGGACTTCATACATGCTCCTGACCGTTGTCTGTAACACATCATGGAGTACCTTGATAACATTGGAGAGAAGGTGGGCCTGGGGAATGTTGACTTGGACAACATCAAAAGGCAGGCTTCCTTTTATCTTAGAGACAAGTTCAAGTCTGCTCGACTTCTTCTGACAGATGTCACACCGTCGCAATTGTAAGCATGATCCCTCTCCTTTTTTTGGTAGCTTATTTTGCAGATGATGCATACTTCTGTTTAGATCATCGGCGATTAATTACAGCCTCTTTGATTGCATTAACAGACTGGCTGAGGAAGCTACAAACGATGATGAGTGGGGTCCTGCAACAAAAACTATGGCTGCTATTTCAGATGCTTGCAGACGACCGGATGAATCCATGCGTATCATGCAGGTTCTTCATGCAAGGTTGTTAACGCTAACGTCGATTTTAGTGTTTAAAGGATGCTCTGTCGATCAGAGCCCTATTTGTTGCCCTTCTTGCAGTATGTTGTTGTCCTGCTCTCATGGGTTCAATCTTTTATAACGGGATGTCGTTGTGACTGTGCTCATGCAGGTTGGCGTTGATAGGAAAGAAGTACTGGAGACAATTCCTCAAAACACTCACTGTCGTAGAGTTTCTACTGTTGCATGGCCCGGAACAAGTAGCTATGGAGTTTGGCTCGGACAGAGATCTCATTGAGGATCTTTCTCGCTTCAATTATGTTAGTGAGAGAGGGTAGGTTCTCGAAAATAGCTGTGTACATTGCTCAAACATGACTTGATTTTTTATTGATGTATCTAATCAATTATAATTGATTGTTAAATTTGTTAGTCTCGACTGATTTGAAAGTAAGTGATTGTTGTACCCGTTTATCTATCCATTCCTTATATCTTATTCTTGAATTCTCTGCACCTATAATGCAGGATTGACCACGGACTGGTTGTCCGGAAAAAGGCCAAACAAGTTCTCAAGTTGTTAATGGAGGACGATTATTTGAAGGAGGAACGTGCCCGTGCTCAGAAACTATCGAAGAGCATTTTTGGACAAGGGAGCTATCAATCCAGTAGCACTGGTTCTGGCACTTCCCGATATGGGGGGTTTGGGAATACCTCCACATCCTCAGCGTCTACTGGTCTTATGCTTGGTGACGATACGGATGAATATCACACGGACAAGAAGTTCACGGCATTTGAAGAAAGGATCCTGTCTGAGAAGCGCGGGGGCAGACAAGAGAAATCTAAGAATGGGAATGGGGAAAGCACAGCTAGTGAATGGAGAGCGTTTGAGGATGACGCTGGGACCTTTTCTCCCAAGCAGAATGCAACTGATTCCAATTGGGCAAACTTCTCGGTAAGTGCACTCACCTCTGAAGTGCAAGTTTTATGGACGTGGGGAGTGGTGCTCAAGTGTCAGTTTCTCATATTTTTTAGTCAAGAAGTGCGTCTGTTTACGAACCGGAGAGCTTCTGGATCCCTCCGTTTCTGATGGGACGATCTAAAGTATCAAATTATTTTCTATTCTTTGCTGAAAGAGTTGACATGGTTAGCAACACCAACACAGATAGTGGTGGTGTAGCCTCTTTCTGCACTATTGGTTGTAGATTGAAGGGTTAGTAGATGGTGGCTCGTTATGAAGGAGCTGAGCCTGCTGTACTGGCACTTCGTACTCCAGTAGAGTGAGACTGCCCCCAGAGGTGTTCTAGGAAACCTAACCGCATTATGATTGGCAGAGTTAGAAACTGCCTCGATGGGCTTTAAATTGACTTGTAATCGGCAGGGCTTAATGCTGTTAGTTTCCTAGAGCATCTCTGGAGGAAGTGTCTTCTAATAGTGATTTCACGTTCTTAATGGCTACGATTGCAAGTTTTACTGGAGTAACTTACACATATTTGTTTTCATTGTCGAAATGAGCTGTTATTCATCTGAAGGGTTAGCCGTCTGCTTGTGATTGCAGAACACGAGCCCAGAGAGGGGTCCCAAATTGGATGTCTCCTCTCCGTTTTCTAGGAGTAATCAGCTACTTGAAGGTGAATCGTTTTCACCACGTTCTCCTCGAGCACCTCCTCCTACCAGTGCCGGCAAATCCAGTGCACAGAGTTCAGTGGCTACAACCAGTGTTCCCGTCAAGGTAGTCAAGGAGGAACCCAACCCGAGGGGTAAGAGTAAATCAAAGGTGAGGAGCTATGCGTTATCGACGTCCTCGTCTGGTGATTTTAAGCTACCTCCTCCTCCTCCCCCACCAGGTGGCTTCAAAGTGACAATCATAAAATCAGCGAAATCACAATCCGCACAGCCTGATTTGCTAGACTTGAGCTTTGATGCTCCAGACTCTGCGTCGGACTCTCAGAGAGAAGAGTCTCTTCTCAACTTTGAGACTCCTTCAAATGCGACTGGATCAGATAAAGAAGTTTTGGACTTTCTGGGTATGACAAGTTCGCCCATAAGCCTGCCAAATACTGAATTTGACTTTCTAAACAACAATGTGTCCGGAGACAAGGTTTCTGAAACAAGAAGCCCAGGTTTGTCACAATTAGCGCCAGATCTTTTCGATCTCGGCAGCAATTCTACTCAGAATAATTCTGTTGATTTGGGGTCTCTTGGACATCAAGTACCCACTAATGCAACAAGTTCTGTGAAGGACAAAGGTTCAGGAGGAGGAATTCCTGATTTTCTGAACCTCAACAATGAGTCTACTACCCAATCCGAACTAGATTTCTTTGGTACTGGTGTTCAGCCTGGCAGCCCTGCGGTGTCGGCATCGACTGCCCTCCCTGGTGGAGCTCCTAATTTATCTGTCAACGGCGCACACCTTGAGGACCAGAATTTTCTAAGCGAGCGGAGCACTACTGGGGCTAAGGAGGTTGATCCTGATGTGTTTGATGCCATTGCACCTGATTTTGCGTCATTTGGTATTCAAGGCACAGAACGGAAGCCCGTTGCCAAGTCAGCTGATGACTTTGTTAACCTTCTTTCCTAGACACTTAGGGAGATGATTGTAATATTTGTGGTCACTGATATTCTTCTTGTGTGACTGAAGAGATGCATTAGCAGATAGCCTGATTCTTAAGGTTAAAATTTTTATGTGTAAATGGTGGCTACTTTAAGTAACGCGTGCTCTGCGGTGCTCAGCGTCTTGGGATCAGCTTATTACCCGAGTCACATGACTGGGTCTCGTCTTTCTTGGAGATTGTTTTTGTTTGCCAGGATCTAGTGTATTGTTTGTGCATACATTGTTGTTCAAAAACACGGTTTACATCACTAGAATTGTGATTGTCCAATAGCGGAGTATGAGGCAGTATCAAGTGATTGTCCAACATGAGAGGTTGGTACTTGGAACTATTGGGAGGACAAAGCTGAGAACTTTTTCATCACATCAAAATCGGTGTCGGCGTGTAACGCTAAGGTAACTACACCTAAAGTCGCACAGATAAGCAATTCAGCATGGTTGTCATTATCATACTGAATTTGAATTTTTTTTTGGGTGGGATCTTGTTGAAAGCCAAAAGGGGATTTTAGATTCTCTAAGAATGCATTTTTTGGACACCATATGAATAAACTAGAAATTTTCGAAGTGTAGAAAATAAGATTTAGGGTATCTAACTATAGACTCTCACGAATAGTGAAAGTACATTTTAGACAAGAATCTAGCTTGTGTGGTTTTGGGAAGCGTGAAGTTTAAAGTGTAGTTACCTTATAGCAAGTCAAAATAGTCAAACATGTATTCCATTATTATTGCAATAAAATTCTTTCATTACCACCAAGTGCTTGACCTCAACACAACAAGATTCTTTTTTTAAATTCATAATTGAAACTCTTTCAACATATCTATATCATTGATTCATAGAAAGCATACTCTTTAATTTCCATTGACATATTGTATGAATTTGATTGAAGTAGCCTCAATGATATTAATTGGATGAAGTATAGTTTTCACAACATTCTTCATCCGCCTATTGCATAGTTGAATGAGGTTCAAAAGAATGAATATTAATTGGATGAAGTACAGTTTTCGCACCCATCATCCATCCATCTTGGGGTTAAGAAAGAAAGAAACCCAAACCTCCCGCATAATGCAGTTGGTGGCGAGTTGAGAAAGAAATGGAAGAGTAGAAAGATGGTCGACCTTTCTTTACGGAGGAGGGACTGTAGCTCTTTTCCTCACTCCTGTCTTTCCAGCTCCTATCAGATCATGAGGTGCAAGCATGCAAGTCAGTCCTTAAGCTTAAAGTTGTGGCTGCCAACAATTCCAATTCTTCTCCGATTCTCGCAGTTTTGTTCGAAGCTTTCATGGACTCTCGCACGTTCTTCAGTTTCCGGAGACCTTCACGTTGTCATTTGGAATGCGCGCATCATAGTTAGAAGCCGAGAAACTGATGAGTTCTGCCATGGCCATCGCCGCTCAACCTCACTTTTGTGTATTTCAGTCCCCGCGGTTAGAATCCCAGCACAGGCTCACTCCCAATGTCGCCTCCACCTCGCAGAAATTCGCAACCAAGAATGTTTCCAGAGTCTCGGAATTCGTGTCTGAGAGAATTAGCTTCGGGGATTCGGAACTTTGGGGAGGGGATTGCAGAGATTTTTCCTTGGAAACAGGGGATTCGAGTCATTCGACGAGGAGGAGACGAAGTGGGGATGCAGGTCGAGCTGTGGCCGCTGTTGTAAAGAAAAGTGGAACTCCAGGACGGTTCTACTTCAATGTCACGGGATTTCCTTTCCCCTTGGGGCCATTCCTTCGGAGACGGACAATTCGCAAAGAGGTGAGATTAGGGTTTCCGGTATTCTGTGCTGGTGTAATGTATTGCAATCTTTGCAATTGTATTTAGTGGAATTTTTTGTGGTTAGTCTCGTTTCAGGATTGTAGGGATTGATTTTGTGCAGGTAGAGAGAGGGAGGATATGGACGTTTGAGCAGGAGCAAGCGCTGGGGTTTAGTAGTGTGGCGACCAATACGCGTATGACAGTGATTAAGCTCAAGTCCGGAGGGTTGTGGGTGCACGCCCCTATTGCGCCCACTGTGGAATGCATCCAGGTCAGTGGTGATTTCCACAAGTAATTTTACGTTTTTAAATAAAAAAGTTGATCCTTAAGAATTTGTGATGTTACCTTTTTCTAAAACGTTTGTGTTTCTGTATTATAAGTTTTTGACATGTTCAAATTTTTTTTGGCTTTCGTTTGAGGTTTTTCGGCAGAAAGTTTGTGTAAAATCTAATCTAGAATCCAGGTATTTATACAACGGAAATGCATTGAATTCTTGAGTCTGTTTTGATGTTGTGCATTTTTCGTAAATCTGAGGCTGGTGGGAATGATTTTTCATGGTGTTGGAGGGTGACAGCTTCTGAAAGAGCTGGAAGCGCCAGTGGAGTTCATTGTTTTGCCTACTTTTGCGTATGAGCACAAGATTTTCGTTGGACCGTTCTCTCGCAAGTTTCCGAAAGCGCAGGTGTGGGTGGCTCCTCGACAGTGGAGTTGGCCTATCAATCTTCCCGTGCAGCTTTTCGGCATCTTCAAGCCCAAAATCCTTCGTGATGACGACTATTCTGCTCCCTGGGCTGACGAAATTGATCAGAAAGTGCTGAGTTGCCCTGTTGGTAAGCCAATTGTGTGCCTGAGCCTGCCATTTATGAAAATTTTACAGGTCTGCCTTAGATTGTATAACGTTCTTAAGTTGTTCTCTGAGTGCACCTATCTTACTGATCATTTCACAAAAATATTAAAAAGACGGACTTGAGTTAAATTCAGTCGGTATGACTGGGAATGAGAATGGTGTGCAACAGCTTACTATTCTGGTTTCTCGTATGTGTCAATCCGGGAGCTAAGTCGGGAGTCTCTGTTAGGGAGCTATTGTCAGGGCTTCCTCCGTCAAAATTCTTGAATTCAAGATTTAGGAGGATGTATCTCAAAGAAAGAAGACTTAAAAGGGTTTGGGCATTTTGAATATCTTGATTCTTTCTTGAAATTACCAGATAGGCCCGAGTTGTTAGTAGTTCCTTTGAAGAATGTTATGAGAGTGCACTAGAATTCTTAAACTACAAGTGTACATAGATTTTAATATCTTTTAGATCATTTTTGTTCCAGGTGTTGGTCCGTATGTGGAGGTGGCGTTCTTCCACAAGAAGTCGAAGACATTGCTGGTGACAGACGCGGTCATCTATGTTCCGGATAAACCTCCTGAAGTGGTCGATAAGGAATCGCTTCTGGACGCTGCCAAAAACGGGTTGGCTGTGAGACTCTTAAGTGCTGGCAGGGAAATACCTGATGACCCTATCATCGATGACGAAGCCACCAGACGAAGAGGTAAAATAACATTCTAGAGAGCCCTTGTTGAGCACCCTCGGAATTGGCATGAATTGAATTCTTGACACCTTGTTTTGCATAGTTCAGCTCAATTTGGACATGTGATAGCTCCTCAAGCCAACAAGTCATTGTCTACACGCTTGCGAGAATGTCAGTGATTTTATTTTGCCTGATTTGGCATGACTTTGCTCTAAATAACTCTTAGTTGGCACTGTTCACATAAGGTGCCATGCCACAAATACTGAAGACCGTTATGAACAAAGACGAGAATCACTGCTGTAATTCTGGGTAATGGGGTTTTGGCCCCAGTCATGTGAGTCTTTTTTTCTTAATTAATGGTATGTGGTATTGAATCTATTTTGTTGTTGCAATTGAGCAATCGCTGAGTCTAAGAACTAGCTTGTTGAATTTTGCTAAGCCTTGACCGTTTCACTTTCTTTCTGTCGTCCAGGTTGGGAAAGAATGGTGTTGCAGATCTTGTTTCTTGGTCCTTCAGACTTGTTGGAGCCGCAGCAGAGCTTTGCAACCATGTCTAAGAAACTTATCGTCTCTCCTATAGTAAAAACACTTGTATTTTGCAAAGAACCTGAGCGGGTATGACATTCTTTCCTCCGTATGTTACTATTTTCTGCAGTCTGAACATTGTTTTATTGTATACCACGAACTCATTTTATCAATCATTTACTTTTCTTAAGATCCGCCCACACCAGCCAAATTAGCTAACTCGGGGTGTACAGGTCCATTAGCTAGTGAGAAGCTAAGTAGCCTATTGTATGCCTGAACTGGCAAGGCAACTTACGGGGAATTATACTCTCAAGTTAGCTAACTGCTGCTAACTGCTTGGTGCGAGTGGGCTTAGCACTTTAAAACCTTTGAAATTGTCACAACTCACAATTAGTGTAGTGGTCCGAAATTGGTTAGTTGACACTTGGGTAGTGCAGGTATTTTTGGATTATTTCCTGGGCTGCTTGGGCTTTAGAAACTGAACTGAAGCTGGTTTTGATCAAATATGCTACTCGTACTGATGTCACCCACGTTGTGTTGCCTGTTTGCAGGTCAAGGACTGGGTGGACCGTATAGTAGAAGACTGGAAGTTTAAGTCCATCATCCCTTGTCACTTCGCTGCCCCAATTCCTGCAGAAGGACGTGACCTGAGAATTGCCTTTGAGTTTCTCAACGAGCTGTTGCCAGAGACCGTGGAGAAGCCGCCCGTGTTTGCCTTCTCATTGGCAACTATGTTCAGCAAGGCTTCGTCGTTCTTCCCGGCGGCTGATATGAAAACCCTTTCCTCCTTAGATGAGTTTCTAGTTTCTGTGGGAGCAGTACGTAAAACCGTGTCAGGGAAACCTAGACGATAGATATGTGCACTTCTTCTTTTCTTCATTGCTTTTCATGTTCTAATGTAGACTGTTCGCCTGTAGTATTGAGGAGATATTTATGGTTTTGGTAGCTTGTAGCCTACAAGTATGAGGGAGGACCTGTGTCTTCCATTAGATCCTCTAGGTGTAATTGAATGAGGTGATAGTTTTGTAACGGTATATTGAATTGAGTGGAATGGTATTGTACTGTACAAGGCCTCCTATTAGGGCTCCTAAAATCTGCAGGATTTTGTTTCGCAAAAGAAAATGGTAAGGAAATGGTATGAAAATGAAATGATATGCTTTACATTTGCCATCTGCATTTTATGCCACATCTACATGCTTTTTTTTTAATTCTTGGTTGATTAGAGTTTAATGAGTCTCAAAAAAGATCTCTCTTTGTTATTAGGGATTAATGAAGCCTCAAAATTGGAAGATAAGAAATAAGAATTAAGTCACTAAAATGCCCTTAAACTACCTTGAAAATAGTTAGTGATGCTTCAATTTTTTACCCTTGGAACACCCAAGCAAACTATTGTAGTTTTGATCATTCTCATTGTTTGCAAACACTATTTTGTCTTTCTACAATGTGCAATTTTTTCTAAGATTCTTGTATTGGTTTCTTTACATTTGTTTAGTATGAATTTTCTAAATTCCTCTTTGCAAATATTCTATATTACAAAAAAGACAAGTGTGTCTTATCTCAAAAGCTAACTTTCTTAATTCAAAAACTGTATTTTCTTAAAGACGTAATACAAAAAATCATTAAGTCAATATGGTTAAAATTTTACATTACAAATTCAAAGCAAAAAGAATATGGTGAAAATCTCTTATATTCAAATTATTTTATAAGGAATTTTATGTATTAAATTCATATCTTATCATTAAATCTTGGCTTATGAAAATAATATTGATACAACCTTGCGGACATTATCTATGCTATAAATTATAATTTCTGGTTGTAAGCCACCTTCTAATGACTCTTCTAATTTGCAGTCTATGACACAAATTCACTTTCTAGGAAGTTTGGACTACTTCGATGACCTTTTGCCTCTAATGACTTACACAATCATTTCATTGTCAATATTAGTCTTTGGGCAACATTTTCAAGCAACAAAAAATATTTGAAAATATGTATAGTAAAATGGAATGTCTTTTGATATGTGTATGTAAAATTATAATTGTTATTTGACTAATATAATTATCCAATCTAATAGTGTCATATATACGAAGGGGTTGCAATATTTGTAATGTATATATTTAAAGCATAGTTTTTATTTTCAATAAGTGGATGAATTTTTTGTCTTTAAAGTACAACTTTTATATTGAAGGTAAACTACATGTGAAAAGCAAATAGCCCACTTCATCTTCTAACTCATTGTCCTTTTAGATGTCGTAGATTGTCCACTTGCAAATCATGCAACATACATGTTTTAAAATTGACAATCCCAATGAACAATCATAGGCTTTCTTATTGCTTCCTAATCTACATCTTGCCCCACTATTCACCTTTCATCACATTCTCTTTTCTATAAATAGGATCATTACACATACCATGTACCTTTTGTTTCTTTTATGAAGAAATGAACACAAAATGAAAAATATTATTGAAGTGCCAGAACATAATAGTTCATAGAAAGTAGTGATGTTTTGACAATCAAATCTTTCAACATTTTGTGCAAATCAATGTTTGGTGAAATTTTAGTCAATGAATAAAGAAATAAAAGAATAAAGAAAAGTTACATGCTAACAATAATGTTGGTGACTTGTCAAAGTGAAATATGCTTTGAACTTCATTTGAAAAACATTTTCTAACTTAGCTTCCTTTCTGTATGGCTTGAGTTGTATTTGTGTGGCTATGGGGATTAGGGTTTAAGGCAGGGCACAATCCGAAACTATTCTGTCGATTAGGGTTTGAGGCAGGCCACTTCTCCACCCAATTCGAAGCTATTCTGGCAGATTCGTGCCTCTGGCGATGTTGCATTTGCGACTCTAGCCAGCGTTCTTCCACCATGGCAGCCGCTCTTCGGAAGGTACGTGCCTCCGATGCTTCTACTTATGCCATTCCGCACCTTCAGTTCGAACTTTTTGTAGAGCTGAAGTGAGGAATTTGCAACTGTGAAGCGAGAAATCTGTTCTGGGAGAGGACAGTTACATTGTGACTTTGTTCTCACGGGTGTAGAATCGGGAACCTGCGCTGATATGCCCTTGCCTAATCAATCCAATGCGACTTACGATCAATCAAGGCCAATAATTATTGCTGTATTACGTAATGCCTTGAGGACTGCCTTCAGATTCGATAGGTAGAGTCCCTGTTGATAAGGTAGAGTAGCTCGCTCATGCATGAAACCAGGAGAAGAAGATGCACTGCAACCTAAACCCGAAATCGTAAATCTTGAATCCTAAACCCCTGAACCCGAAACCCGAAACCCGAAACCTTTTGTGTTGTAACTATTTTGTGGTTGATAGGGGTGGTGTTGAAGTGAATCTCAACCCGGCATTTGTGATTTTGGACTATTCCTACTTGGGTTTAGGGTTTGCATTTTGAATCCATTCGTTCAGAGCTGGAAAATAAAATTCCCCGGTGGATTTCTTTGGAATTCTAGTCGCTGTGTGAAAAAGTTACAATGCTGGGTGTTGGAAGAGTTGATATATGCAAGCCTAGAAGGTAAAGTGCATTTTGTGTAATCTTGCAGCTCTGGGATTCCTGGTCACGGACGGGATCCCTATTCGCTACCGTGGACAAGCGGCGTCTTCAACATGAGATTGACACGCACAAGCTTTTTCTTCTTACGAGGTAGTATTTTGTAATCTCATAAATAGCTTTCCTTCTTTAACCCGTAATTGGACCTCATGTTTTATTAGCAATTTTGAGATGATTGTATGAGGACTTTCTTTTCTCCAATTTCATTTATTTATAAACCAAGACGTGCGATATTCTTCACTGATTCTAGTGATATAAGATTTATTAACATTTTTCACAATATGGTCAATCGAATTGGGTACTTTTTAAGCATGACTCGGTCTTGGGGGGATAAGCAGTGTGACCTTCTGCAGGTTTCATAAGTCTTGTTTTTCTTAGTTTTTTGCGGCTCTTGACATTTGTACGTTATACTCGCCCTTGAACTAGTTTTATAATGCATCTGCTATTGAGTGTTCAGACGTTGATGTGTGGAGTTTGCCATTTTAAGAAGGTTAGAAAGCCTGTATTCAAGAAACTTGCAGGTATATGTGGACCGTGACTTAAATTTGATTGACCTCGTTGTTCACAGCTTCCAGCGTGACAGCGCCTCCGGAAAAACGGAGACTGCTGCGGAACTTGCAAAATTCGCTGAGTCCACACCTTTTGAAGAACAGCAGCAACAAGTACAAGAGCTAGTTCATGGTCAGATTAAGCAGATGGCCACTGTATTGGACAGCATTCTTCTGAAAGCTCCTATTGTGGAGAAACAAAGTCCGCCTGCAGAGAAGAAACGACCTAGTGGTTTACTCTTCGCTCTTGGGAGACAACCGGAACCTGAAGCCCCTTCTCGGTGAGTAATGTATCATTGGTTATGTTCAACAGCAATTTGTTTAACTGCTTCTGACGATAGATTTATGGAAATGTCATGATCTGCACCGTAACTTTGGAAAACTAGTATGTTAACCACGTTGTGCTTGCACTCCGTAAATTTTTAGCACTTTTGAGTGGTATTATTTTTAGAACTTTTGAGTGGCACAGGGGACTTTCTTTTGTCCAGTTTTATTTATAATTGGACCAGTGCATGCGATATTTTGCACTGAAATCATATCTTGGCCCGTCTGATTTATAATCTTCGCAGTTTGATCAACCGAATTGGTCATTTGAACCATGAATCCTTGGTCCTAAGTAAAGCACATGCCATCACTTTTCGCAGTCAAATGCCTCAGTCCATGGATCGTTACTTGCAAGAGAGATCATGGATCAAGCGGTCAAGGCAAGGAATTATAACATATCCATGTTGTGCAGCGCAGATGTGGTTGAGACAAAGCCACTCAACAGGGACCAAGTGGCAACCGCTTTCGGAGACCTCACGGGCTTCACATTACATTTGAAACCATCGGGCATAGCTCACGAAGAAGCTGGCACAGGTCTGTTCATCAAAGGAAAAGCTGGACCAGGGACGGTGGTTTCCATGTACCCAGGAGTCATCTACTCTCCCTCTCAGTACCGCTACATGCCTGGCTACCCTAAGGTTGACGTCGACAATGGTTTCTTAATTTCTCGTTACGACGGGCTCGTCGTGGATGGCAAACCATGGGGCAAGGGTGATGATAATCGCGAATGGTGGGATGGTATCTACTTTGATGTCGAAGTGCCAAGTCCTGAACGAAGACCTCTCCCAGGTTTTTGGCAATTCGTAGGTGGTGGCAAGATGATCCAAGGTCCTCTAGAAGGTGCAGAGCTGGAACGGAGGAGCCCTATTGCGTTGGGCCACTTTGCGAATCATCCACCAGAAGGAGTTCAACCAAATGTAATGATCTGTCCTTACACATTCCGCATTGCAATGGAACACTCCATGAGGTCTTACATTCCGAATGTCATGTTTGGAAATGATGAAGAGCTGGACATGCAGAGACGAGGCCCGCTCTGGATCAACGAGGGCAAGAAGCAGAGGCCAGAGGAGCCAGATGACCGAAGACTATCCACTGTGGAAATGGCGGAGAGGCCTCCCACTGGAGTCAGCGATGTGCACACGCTTGTGCTCGTTGCCACACGAGAGGTCAAAGATGAGGAGTTATTCTTGAATTATAGATTGAGTAGTTACATTCAACAGCCGTCATGGTACCATCCTGTGAATGTCGACGAAGAGAAACGCCGATGGGATTGATTGGTCCCTCCCAAGAATTGAGTTAGACTTGTGAACATTTCTACATCTTTGCGGTTGCATGGTTCTCTCCATTTGAGTAAAATCTTCCATGCCAGTGACTTCACTCAGTTTTGAGGAGAGTTTCTAGAGGTGAGTTCCATGTACTTTTTGCACTGGAGTTTAGATTGCTTGGTAGATGGGCTCCTGGCAGTAGTCGATGGCTACTGGTTCTCATAGAGTCTACCTTCGAAAGGAGGCAGCTAGGGTAGACTGATGTATCGCTAGTCGAACTACCTCCAACAGACTTTTCATGTATGATGGTCTACGGACCAACGTTATTATTATTATGCTTCGTAGGTGCTCTAAATCTTTGCTCCTAGTTTTCTGAATTTAAACCGACTTTGGAGGAAGTTTTAGATTGTTGGTTTGATTTGTTCTTGATTCAGCCTGCTCTGCATTTGATGTTCTCTGATGCGTTTCCTTTGCTCACTTGTAAGTTCTGGAATTGGTTGTGATGAATCTGCGGGAAGAATGTGTATGTTTGGAATGTATGTGTCATGTACATGAATGAAGAAAATGGGTGCTCATTGGAATCTCTTTTTGATAATTTATATCTTCCTTTTGGTATCTTGAAAATTCACTTCTATTTTTGAAACCATCTCTAATTGTAATTGTTAGTTTGCAACAAAATTCAATCTTAATTTGTGGTATTAGGAGACACTCTCTTGCTTATATTGTTGGGAATAGGTGCTTCTACCTTAGATACATGAGGGGTGTCATAGTTCATGATTTCCTCCAAAAAATTCCCCACCAATTGGGTAGATTTATATTTAGATCATTATGTTCACAAGTGCATTTAGAAGTGCAAATGAGGTCAACAATTGAAGCATATTCAATGGGGTTTAGGTTGACTACACCTAAAATTGTTTGAACATGTCTGAGTTTTTATTGAATCTTGTTGGGAGTCAAAAAAGATACTCCTAATTCACTACCTTGATGTGTAGGCTTGCACAAAAGAAGACATGAAAAGGGGTCTAACTAGTGCCTAAGTTTCATTCATTCCTCCATCTTGCTTTAGGAAGACATTCAATTCTCTCTATTGACATTGTGTTTTGGGGGACAAAATAGGCATCTATTAGAACTTTGATACATGTTCATAAAACTAACGTATGCATTCCCATTATGAACCCTCTTCCCAATTGCATTCCTATCTACATTTGTCTCACATTTTATTTCAGCCCTCAAGACATGTGTAAATAGGGCCACAATTGAACAAAGGGTTCATAGGGATAGTGGATATGCATACCTTAACATGTGAGAAGTTTTCCAGTCAGATGTGTTAGCAACGTGACAAAGTCTAAGAAAATACATGAAATGTGTGATTACAGAGTGTAAGTTGAGTGTTTTGCCAAAATTTACATGCAAAAAAACCAACCAAATGTCTGGACACAATTTGAAGATTACGAAGTTGGATTAGTATTCTTAAAGCAAAATTAGCACAAGAGGTTATTATTATGGAGTATCTATGGACGCCACATGGGGATTGCAAGTTGATGTACACATCTCCTGGAGAACACTCTGCAACCTTTTTACTTGGCTGTGTATGAGAAGTGGGTTTCAAATTCTATTGAAAGTGCACTGAAGTAGATTGCTGACAAGCTTGATGAACTACTGTGGAGGTGAATTGGGCTCCAATCAATGCAATGCTATTACAATTTGAAAACTTCATCCCACACCAATTGCCCTCAGTCTGTACACGTCCATCACCGTTGAAGAGATTGATAGCAGTTAACAAAGTCTGAAACCCATGATTGTGGCAAAAGAGAGAGCAATCAGCGGTTTGGGCGAAGAGAATTAGGGTTTGGTATGGCGACTGCTGCCGAGGTGCCACCGGAGATCACAGAGATTGAAGGTCAAGTCCAACAAATCTTCAAAGATCTCAAGTAAGTACACGATTCCTTCTTTCATCTCCACAAAGAAATCAGTGCATAGAGTGCTCGCATTGCCTGTTCACTACTTTGGATTGGACTAAGGTAGGATCACCTTAAATGGAGCGAGTTTGTCTGGCAAACATTATTGTGTGTTGGGGAGCTCTCATTATTCAGCAACAATTTGCAACTAAAGGGGCATGAAATCTAGGAACGATATTTGAATATGATATGCAAAAATTATAAGAGGACAAACTTGCATCGGTGGATTTTCTAAAATGGTGCCCTAATTCCCTTGTTCACATTCTGTGCAACAAGCATCTACTCATTCTTTGAATTGTTTAGGGCCTGTTGTTCAGAACTTGCTCAAAATTGGGTGATACTACCTTAGAGCAATTTCTTAGAATGCAAGTGCTAGAGGGCACTGCCAAAGTATTTGAGATCACATTCTGTGGAATTGATTTGAGTTTGGTGGTTGATTGCATTTCTTCAGTGAAGGATTTCAAAAGTTGGATAAGATTAAGGATGGCGAGAAACAACGGAAGCAATTGGAAGAGCTCACGGGCAAGATGCGGGACGTCAAACGGTTTGCACCATTGGGCCTCATGTTCTTCTTAGCAGTTTTGAGTATGTCATAAGGGAACTTTTTTTTGGAACAATTTCATGCAATTTTCTTCACTGATTAATGTTGGTGACATGAAATTTGGCCTCATCTGAATTATAATCTTCACAATATGACAAGTTGAATGAATCATTTAAAACTATGAATCCTTCGTCTTCTGATAATTGCATCTTTGGGAGTTGTATCTGGATTTGTAGGATGATTGCAGAACTGGTCCATTTTCTTCATTCCAAGGAGCTGATGGGGATGGTTTTATCTGCAGGGTCCTCAAAGATTTCGATCAGAGAGATAAGGCCCAAAGTAGCCCTGAGATTGTCAAACTTATTGCTGAAAAGAAGAAAGCTCTCGTAATATTTCTACTCTTGGGATCTGATATTGATGAGAAAGATAAGGGCCATAGTAGAAAAGAGTGTCTGAATCATCACATATTGTTGCTTCGGATGTCCTGATTTGGATGTAAATTAATAGACTTGTGTTGATTCGAACATATTTTCGAGCATGTTTTATTACTTGGAAACGCGAAATCCTGTTGTTCACATTGAAGTAGCATTCCAATCTGGTACATTGACCACACTGATGATGGTATTCTGTGTAGATAAGGGAGCTCAATACGTACATTGCGTTGAGGAAAACTTTCACAAGCTCTATTGGAAAGAAAGATGAATTACTTGCGGGAGGTTCCCAAACTGCGACAGCCCTCACTGAAGGACCTCGAGTGGCATCAAGTAAGTACGTTTTTTACTTCTAAGAGCATGAACTTGTAATGCATATACGGTACCCCACATTTTAAAACGTTTTCTTTCGTGAGTTCAGATCAAAAGTCAATTAAAATCATCTTCAAAGCCCAAACAGCTTGGTGCTAGCAAAGGTTGTAAGATGTAGAAATGTGTAAGGCATACAATTAGCAGAGGTTGTCTTTTGCAGGTGCATATTGCGCAAGTACACCTAGATGTGCATAGGTTGTGATTGGCCATGAAATTTACAACGCCTAATCAACCCCAAAATAGGAGCACCTTTTGTACTGCACATCTATGATGGGGGTGGTAGCTTGAGTTTTCAGTCCTTGTTTACAATAATACACCTTGCAGCAGTTGCTTACCCACACTCAAGGAAATTTATAGAAGGAAATCTAGAATACAATACAGTTAAGCATTTTGGAGGATCTGGCGGTGAAATTAGCAGAAATTCAGTCACCCTCATTATTTTTGCAATGGTGTCAGCTTTTTCTAATCAGGAACTTCTACAAGTGGGAAAAAAGCAAATGGATGAAACAGACAAAAGCATTGAACGTTCTAAGAGAGTATGTACAAAACAGACATCATCTATCAATGGTCACAGAGATTGAATTTTATATAATCTGCGTTAAACTGATTAAGAGATCATACTTCGACGTCAAGACAGAAGTATAACATTCAGACTGACTGAATTTTTCTATTGCAGGTTGTGGAAGACACGTTACACATCGGCACAGAAACCGCTGTCACTCTTAGAGGCCAGGTTCACCATCACCCAAACGCTTCTTGAAGCCCATACCATACTTCCATTGAAAATTTGATAAGTCACTTGATGGTCTGGGTGGGAGTGGAATTACAAAGATGATCATTTTGAAACCACTCTTTTGTACTATGATTCAAACTTTGGTTGTCGGGTCACGATTAATGTAGCCGTAAATCTGTGTGGGAGACTGAGGATAGTTTGGGAAGTTGTGACAAGTTTCAGATCATTCAGTGAAATACTTTACCATATACGATAGACGAGTCAGTCAATCTAATTCTATAACATTTATATGAAACAATAAGCGCCTTCTTCCACAATCATCATGGACATGACTATCAACGAAATACAGCTAGGTATGACTGAGGTCCATAAAGCGCCCATTTAAGAGCTGCAAATTAATGGGTGGAGGTTAAACTTCTTGAAACATTTTTCAGTAAATTTTCCTTGAAAGAAAAAATGGAATCGTCATCTAACCCAAGTTGTTTAATTTTTTTGGAGCTTTGTGGATTCAGGTACGAATTTTTGACGTTGAAATGCAGTGGTCACTAAAAAGCTTCCACTTCTTGAAATGAACATTTCACTGTTTGTACATTGTTGGTGCAGTATACAAACAGTGCACATTTGAGGAGGTGGACACTTTTAGAGCCTAAGTGCTTTATGGACCTCCTACCTTATGACTTTTTGACACATGTGTGGTTAACTACTTAAGAACTGAATGGAACTCCAGGATCAAATCTGCAGATTTCTTCATTGAATTTGACTTTTAATGTAAATTTGTGAGGCATGCTACAGACAGAGCAATTAGGAAGGATTGTAAGTGAATTGGACAATATTCAATTTTCTCTCAAAAAGGCTGCTCAGATGGTTCGAGAGATTGGCAAGCAGGTGAGAATCTGAACCTGAGTGGCTCTACATGAACGCATTGAGAAGAGTCCATTAGTAGGTACTCCCTTTGTCTCAAAATAAATCCGTGGTTTCTAGTGGGAAACCGTGGGAGTACCACGGATTTATTTTCAGACAGAGGGAGTAATCAGATTTGCAAGCATATTTGTACTATTAGCAGTTTGAGAGAAATGACTCATGATCACATTCTTTTGACATATTTTGAGATAGAGGGAATAATAAACTTTGCAAGCATATTTATACTACCAATAGTTTGAGAGAAATGACTCACGATCACATTCTTTTAACAGATGGCGACGGATAAGTGTATCATGGGCGTTTTATTTTTGGTCGTGGGTGGTGTTGTTGCAGTCATAGTTGTCAAAGTAAGAAAAATTTCTCCCAATCATACCCTCTATGTAAGTTGTAATTACTCTTAATCAAGTCAAATCCTTTGATTGAGAATTAACCCCTAATCTCCTTTAAATCTAAAACGGTTTTGGATTGTTTTGGTGACTTAAAGTGAAGTAGCTCTCGCTATCCTCGTCCACGAGGCATGGGCAGTCAAACTATTCCTCCAACAGTACTGGCTCTTTTTTATTCCTGATAACATTATGATTTGTTTTTCCAAAGTTGAATGCAATCTCAGGTGTTCATTCTATCAAGCTTGACTTGCAGTCTCCTTGTGATGGAACACAGATTGTGCAAGGTAAGTCAAAATCAAGTAGCAGTCCCACATCTGCTCCTGCAGGTACCCGGCGGCTCTTGTCTTTGTTCCTGGACATGGATTAGTACTGTACACCACAATCCATGCACTTCGGCAACTTCCTAAGCTGCATATATTATTCGACAAACTCAAACTTTAAGGTGCACTTGAACTCCTCACATCCATTTTGATTTGATCATGTTGAAATACTCTGGGTATGTTCCTCAATTATGATTGTATGTGTTTACTTGTGAAATGCACAGCGGTGGAAATTTCCCATCAAGTTGCATTGACGAGTTACTTATCCATTTCAATATTGCTTTCAGGTTGATGGAGCACCTCCTATTTCAACAACAGAACCCGCATTTCACTAGTCAGAGGAGAGCTCAGTCTTTGATTAAACGGTCCGTAGCAAGTTGTTCTTTATTAAGGCTTGCGGGCAGCCCATGTAAGTTGGTGTTTGTAGCACCAGATCAATTTCAATCAAGATGTATCATAGACCGGCTCACAAAGAGGAAAATTTGGAACACGAGCGATTTGAAATGATCTTGTGACTTTTCATGGGCAAGCCTAGAGAACTATCTCTGGAACTCTGCTGCAACTGCAGCTGATTTGCACAGAAGATAGGTCTAGTTGACAGCTTCTAGATGTGATTTGAACCGTATTCAGTTGAGGAGATGTAGGCCTGTAACGCTGTAAGGATGCCAAGGACAAAAACGAGTCTGATGAATGACTTTCAACACTTCTGAAAATACAAGGAATGCACATCTCCATCGGGTTCAATTAGATAATTGCATGGTTGATAACCACAGTGATAGGCTTCCCAGTCCAGGGTTTAAGCTAGAGATTTATTTTTTTAACACATTTGAATCATTCAAATTGTTGTTCTTGTAGCTCTGATTGACTTGGAACCAATGCAAGCCATTTTAGTGCATTTTTCCGCATGATTGTTTAGGTCTTTGTACAAACGAGTATAAGGTATTGTACCAAAGTACAAGGTATTGTACCAGCAATGTACAAATAGCGTACATTTAAGAAGGTGGACGCTTTTAGTGACCACTCTGTTTCAACTTCAAAAATTCATAACTCCTCAAAGCTCAAAAAAATATGAAAAGACTTGGGTTAGATGCCAATTCCATTTGCTTTTCAAAGAAAATTTATTGAAAAATATTTCAAGAAATTTAATCCCCCAAAATTAATTTTCAGCTCTTAAATGGGAGCCTTATGGACCTCTTACCTTATGATGTCTCAGAAGTTACAAGAAAGTGTGCAAACATTCAACATGTCAGCTTAGGAAGCATGCCAAGGTTATAGAAATGTTGCTCTTGTAGCTCTGGCTTAGATGAGATTCAAATACTTGTCTGCATTATGTCCACAACTCTTAAGAACATGCTTAAAAACTTCAAAGCAAGGTAGATTTGTTTAAAGAAATGATTCACACAATACCCATGAGCGCATCACGGCATGTATCGGAGACAAAATTATTTAGCCGCAAGCAAGAAAAATTTCGAGTGTCCAGTTGAAGGTTCAAAGTTCCAAATTGATGAAAGACAAACTACACTTCATCAGGCAAGATTACCCTTCAAATTTAAGGTCTGAAGAGGTCCACCGGGTCGGATCCTTCCGATCATGAATATTGTAGGGTTTCAGTTCCACTTTATTCATGATGCATTCAATCATTTCATGAATTTGGAAATTTTGTGACTCACGGAAGTCACGAAAACATTATTGGTGAAGGCAAGCGATTCTTCTACTCGAGGATTACAAGCCAGAAATTGTGAACGAGATAAATAAATGACAACATCGAAAACAAACAGGTGAATGGTTCCAATGTTGGTTCTTTGAGCTGAATCACTCAACTAGTTTGAATACCGATAGTTATTTGTATTATGACGGTCGTACACCGATACAACCGATCATGAATAGTCCTATAAAAAAATGTTTCATGTCAACAGGTTCACTTCTTGCAGTCAACACTTCAGATACATGTTCATCCCAGGACTTCCTGGGAGGTCACCCACAACGTGTACGATTACTGAAAAAACTTGTGACCATTACAGAGGCGACTCGAGTCATATTGGAGACCTTCAAGATCGTAACTCCTTCACGAGTCCAATGATAGGATTTAACGTGCCATCGTTCTGCAGAAACCCAAAGCGACAATGAACATTAGTCTACCTAAGGCTGTCACGCTAGAGTACATTACATAAACATAGAGCACAAATAAAAACCAAATTCGAGATCCGTCAAGTAAAACTTCTGAGTTTAACTTGACTGAATTTCTTAATCTATGAGCGAAAGATATTTTCTAACAAAGTACACAACAATGAAAGAAAAAATAGCACTTACCAGGACAACAATATCAAAGGCATCCTTGTAAGTCTCCAGCCAATTCTCAACGTTCTCGTTTCTGTGCACAAAGTTCCAATAAAATTATATGAAAAAAAGACTAACAAATAGATTCATCACCAGCAGCACCGTCATGTTACTGAGAAAAAACTCAGATTGTGACAGCAAATAACTGAAATATATCTCAGATCAGTTATCCATGAATAGCTCATCGACAAATCTACAATTTCGTAAACTCTGAAGTACTGATCTCTAGAAGGGGTGACAAGGAAACCTTCACCGACATGAGGGGAAACCAGAGACTTACAAAAATCCTACAGAAATCCGATTCTCATAGTCCAAACCATCAGACATTCCAAGGTCGCCAAGATGATCACCCAATAGCAATACATTTGAACGACCTTGCACTATGGCTGCACCAACGTTAGGAATCTTGTTATCCCCAACAAGATTCCCATCATCATCGTGTAGAGGCGTTGCCATCTCGAGAGCATGCTCGTTCTTGTTTAATACATGAATAATTCTGCCTGAGATTAACATCCGCGTACTTAATTTAGTGAAGAAATTGATGAAGAAACAAAAGGGAAACTACAGTTGATGGATGAAAATAATGATAGACGAAACAGTAAAGATAGCAGTATAGTGCGACTGCAGAAGAGCAACAATTGATATACAGTATAAAAGGAACATGGTGACGGAAACTCACCTTTGAACCCTGTCAAATCACCCTTATCGTCAAATTCCATTCGGTTAGAAACAACCCTTATGTTCGGGAACACTCGATGGAGCTTCTGTCGCAATACCTGAACAGACGTATGTTGAATAAAAGTGTTCAGCTCAATACAAATACAGTTTAAAGACTCAAGGATCCAAATTTCAATTAAGAACCCGAAGACCAAAATTAAAGCCACCTATTATACCTCTTCAATTATATCAGCAAGGCCAGCCGAGAATATCAGCAACGGAACACCGTCTTCCTGAAAGTCATTGTGAAATATCAATAAAATACTCTCAAAAATCAAACGCCAATATGAATGCCAAACAGATAATCACCTATCATGGTTGCGCGGTCTAATGATAACATGAAATGAACGATACAAGAGCAACCAGTCATTGTTTCAATGTTAAGACCTTGAACAAAGCATGCGAATATCAAAGGCTACTACTGTACAGTACAACGACGTCATCGACACCTGCACAGACCCAATTTCCTATGATATGCATGCAAGAGCAGTGCAACAGACAACGTACATCAAGGATCTCAAAAAACTGAGTGATTCCATCACGGAAACTTATAGTGGCGTTTGCAACAGAAGAGATAATCGATTCGTAGTTGAGGCCACCTTCCAGTAACAACTCGTGTGACTTCCCCCACCTACTCATTCTAGGCAATAAAACAAGTCAGAGCCCAAACTAATAAATTAGAGAAAGTGATAGCAATTCATGCTTTTAACAAGAAGTATTCATACTACAGTTAAAAAGCATGATCAGATGTAAGTAGCTACGCCACCATGTCAACATCAAATCTGCTAGAATATGTCCCTGTAATCTCGTAAAATCAAAGTCACACCTCTGCCCCAGATAATCCAGTATGTTCATCTGACGTACCATTCTTCCATGTACTTGGCTTTCTCATCAGCTGGTAGGGAAGGAGAAACCTCAATGGGATAATAGTGCTCAAAAAGCTCATGACGCTTCAAGTCATATACGGGATTGCTTTTCAACAGAGCATGTGTGCCTGCATAAATATACAACCATTGTATCTTAGTCCAAGTCTCAATCTGCGAAAGATATTACTTATTGCACTGAGCTGTAAGTGTAAAATCTGCAAACAGACTCTCAAGCTCCGAAACGGAGTCTGTTATTATATCTTACTTACTTTGACCACGCACGCCATTCACCAAGTACTTTGTGAGAGTCATATCAAAGTCTGCAATAACCTGCCAGAACAATTAAAGATCAATAGTTTCCCAGTATATTACTACAGATGACGTGCTCCTTCGGGAAATTGAGTCGTTGCGGTAGCACCAACTAAAGAAAGTAGGTAATGGTACCTGCAGAGTGGAGAGCCCAGCAGCCCGAATGGCTTGTTTCTTTCTCTCGAGCTGCGCTGGATTACCAATAACCACATCTGGATAGACAGGAGCAGTCACGCGGGTATTCACATAGTGTTGCTCCATTGAAGAAGTAGACTTGCTTAAAACTGTTGACTTCTCGTGCAATGCAAACCTGCCACCCTTCCATTAATATATTTAGAACTAAAAAATCGAAGTCTCAGAAGTTCATCGTCATTGAAATTTGGTTATATTTTGCGATGAAATACTATCATTATTAAGCCATCGAATGATATTAACGTCCATTTCCCAGCACAGAATATTGGAAGTCGTCATCACAAAACTTCCGACCCGAGGTCGACCAGAATATGCGAACAAGGTCAGCAGCGAACCCACATTTCTGAACTTCTAAAAGCCGCACATAAGGGTTAGTAACACATTAATCAGTGATTTTCCTCGACCATATATCAGAGAGCAGAACCACTACTTGACAGAAATGAACGACCTCGAATTGAAAGAGTGCATAAACATGTATTTACAAAATCGACACATGAAATTCGTAGTTGTAGCCTCGGGCACCTATCTTGTCACGGAGTACACACCTAGAAAGCACTCCACAACAAAAAACAATCACATAAACAGAGGGAGCACTATTTGTATTCTTACAAGGGGCACTCTGTTACTGTAACAATCACTCGAAATACCGCAAGGTCTCAGTCATTTCATTTCCACAAGGCCAACTCAGTAAACCATTCGGAAAGATAACGCAAATTTTCAGCATCATAGACCTCTAAGTAACATGGAAGCAAAAAGCATCTCAGTACCAGGATTAGCTATCTGGAAAAGTTTCTTGTCTTCATAGGGAGGTACAAACACCCCCCAGTCAAAGCGCAAGGATAACTTAGATCATCTTTGATGCATGCACCATGTTATAGTGACCGGCAATAGCAGATAAGAACCGCAAAATTTTAAGAATAGGAGACCGAAACAAATATGGGACACCACGGGCGTCTCAGTACCAGGATTAGCAGTCTGGGAAGTATCTTGTCTTCAGAGGGGAGGTATAAGCCCCCCAGTCAAAGCGCAAGGATAACTTGAATCCTCATCGACACCCGCTTCACTACAAATCGTGACCAGTAACAACAAATCAAGGAACTAACCGCATATCACAATGGAAAAGGGGCTGATTTACTGAACAGCCAACCCGAACATATCAATCCTCAATCATTTCAATTAACAACGATAAAGCACAGCTCAAGCGTCCTAGACCCGATCGTCATGAGCATCCCAGTGCATGATTGAGCACTCTGGTTAGATTCTTGTCCTCGCAAATGTCCTAAAATACAACAAATGCAAATCATAACCTAGAACTTGACAAAACATCAAGATGAATCACGACTGTGTTAATTGTAAAAGCAACTATAACATCTCGTGACCAAGAAGTAAAAGTCCCAGGCAAACTTAGCAGAGAATCCTACGCTCACAAATCGACCTCAACTACGAGCAACAGAAGCGGCTTGGAGAAAGTTCCCGATTCAGGAAAAATCTTGACAGGCACGTTCATCACTTATAATACGACAATGTACAGCTTCACATTCAAAGAGAAAAAAACACGCGAACTTGGATAAAACCTTCGTCGAAGACTCTTGTAATCTATGGCAACACAAAAGGAACGAAGAAATTCGAAGAACCTAAACAGAGTTTGCAAATGCTTGCGACAATGTAAAACGCACCACCACAAACCAGAGGGCTGAGATACAAAACGGAGACGAAATTTACCACGACAGAACTAAGGAGACCCTCGCATGTCCAGTAAAGGAGACAAAAACGCATCAGAACTTAAAACGGCAAGGCGAGGGAAGAAACATAGTATCGTAAGTTACCGCTGGTTGAGACGAAACGCCTGGTAGCAAGGCCTCTTCTGCAGTAGAGAGCCAGAATGCAATGTGCACAGCGAAACTCTCTGGCGACAATTAAAATTAATATTCCCAATTCCACCACCACCACCAGTACTTATACTACAAGAAGAGGAACTATAACTCCAGCCGCTGGCAGTAATAAAGGCCGAGTGCTGCCCGGCGGCGGTCACGGCAGGCGAGCCTCCTCCTCGCCAGAAGTGCCGGATCCAGGTGTGGCCCACCGTTGGAGGCGTGGCGCAGCAGGTGGCGCAACAACGCACCAGGACATGGGGCGCCCAACCCCCCACTGTCACTCCACTCATCCAGCCACCTCCTAACCTTTCCCCCTCCCGTCCGTCTCTCTCTTTCCAGTCGTCCGCCACTCAAACCCTAAACATAAAAAATAAAAATTCTTCTGTTGTACAGCACGCACTTCATAATCCAACACAACATGAGCTTCCAAATCGAAACCCTAACCATCAGGAGTACAATCTCGGCGTCATCGAATCTGCAAGCAACGTTCGCGGCTAATGTTGCAGACGCCGGTTCAAAAGTTTTGAGAAGAAGGAAATTGGTGGGTTGCGAGAAGTGATGAAGTAGCGATTAGGGTCGACTGCAATGTGGCGATGGTATACTAGTAAATTTTATAGAAGTGCAATTGTAGCGAAGAGAAAGAGAATGAGAGACCGGTGCGATGGGAAGCTGGAGGCGGGGCTGGGGTTGATTGACGGCTGTCGTCGTTCCCGCCTAGACGCATGTCACTGTCTCGCGGACGGCGCCCTTCTGAAATTTGAATTTTACTTGAAAACATTCTGTCTATCGCAATTAGGGTTTGGAGATGCATTTCGTCGGATTGGAATGTGCTTTTTACTCCTTTTCAGCGTTGGGACACGTGTACTTCTTGAATGATCAGAATTGGAAAATTCTACACACGGGTAAGTTATGGGTTCAAACCAACTTTTGGCTTTCAAAATTCATAGTCAATTCTTCTCAAGGCATATAAAACTACTAAAAATTTCAAACCCTATGATTTCTATCTTTCTGCACAGCAAAAAAATTATATTGCCTTATCTTGCTCTAGAACATGGATGGAATCGCTTAAGTGATCAATTATGGGTAGTTCTACCATAAATTTATTCTTAATGAGTAGTTTTCAGTGAGATAGATATAGTAGTCTACTGTAAAAGCGCCCATCTTCTTGAAATGGATCCTATAATTAGGTATTAAATGGACACGAGGTGGTCCTAAAATGGATACATGATATACATTGAATGGACTAAGAATAAAGTGGGAGCACAATTAAGTGTGTCAAATATTGTTTTAAGGTTTAAATATGGATAGTTAAAGTATGTGTTTGGGTCCATTTTTAGATGTAGTTATAGGTGGGCATTTATATATTTAAATAGAAAGTTGGCATGTCAACTACTTTATTTTGGAGGATGCAAAATTTGTGAATTGATTAGACACATATGTTGGACAATGTGTCAAAGGCCTCGAATAAAAAATATTGAAGTTAGGTACCTAAGTCCAATTTTTAAATAACTTTTGCAAAATCTAAGAATTGAAATACTCTTATCAACTCAAATTATTATCAAAAGATATGAAATAATCCACATCCTTGTCAACATTTCCATGTATGTGTGTATGTACATATGTACGTGTGTATACAAATGAACTCCGCATGCATATGTAGTATATCCATGTTTATATATCCAACCTAGTTAGATCCTTACCTAATGATTGAATTTCTTTTTTCATTTTAATATTTTGTAATCCTTCGGCCAACCCACATAGATGTTGACAAGGCAATACGTTGTTTTCCATAATTTTTTATTTATTGGACCTCATGAAATTGCATTCCAAACAATCTAGGGCACACTACATAGCATAATTTTCACAAAATTAATAGAAATCATTTTTCTATTTATATCTCTAGAGATTGGCTAAGTTGACTATGGTAATGATTACCTCATATAAATGTGTTACAATTTAGAACACAACACCTTGCTACTACTTCAAGGTAGAGGGACCAATTTGCTTAATCCTACAAAATTCTTGTAGTTTCTTTATCCCCGTATAGTGGACTTCCTTCTTTTCATAGTAGGAGAGGCCCTTGACAAAGATTTTCACTACACCTACACCTCTAGTCTCTTATATTAAATGCAAATTGTGTCATGATTGATTATATCCATCACATTCTCATTCACACAATTTGACATGCATTTGTTCTTGTTAACTCCTAATGACATGTAAACATCTTTTCAATGAAACAACTATCATTTCCAAAGCATTTTAGAATGAGCATTGAGTTGAAATTAGATACACTAATCATTTATGCTACAACAATTAAAACACCATGAAGGAAATGGGTTTTTAATGAATGGTTTGTATACTAAATTGAAACATCTCAAAGAATTTATTTGGGGATAGAATAAGGACAACTTTATATTAGGTCCTAGATCCAATTCCAAGTTGGTCCAATCTACAAACATAGGACCAATTCAAATTGAGCCCAAATAGAAAATTTTGGTCAAGGATTAGGGTCAAAGCCCAATTTTTTGACGCCAAACTTTCAATGTAAAGCCTTTGGGCCTTTTTAATGGCCCAATTTAAGGATAAAAGCCCTCCTATTGGTTGATTTTGGTGGTTTTGAAATTAAGCCAACAACAGGGCCCTAATATAAAGTGACCCTAAATTAGATGCCAAGATCGATAATGGTACATGCCACGTTCATTTCAAAGAAGCATGATGTGTGAATTGTGATATAAGATATAGTGTGATGGTAACATATAAGGTGTGTTTTGTGGTGCTTTTTTGGCACGAAAACACTGGCACATAAGCTTCCATCTAGCATAAAAGAAAATTGGTATGACTTTCAATATAAAGCCTTTGATGGTCCAATTTAAAGATCAAAGCCTTTTTATTGGTTGATTTTGGTGGTTTTGAAATACAACCAACAATTGGGACCTAATACAAACATAGCCCTAAATTAGATGCATGTTTTGTTCATTTCAAAGAATTGTGATGCATGAAGTGTGATATAAGGGGTGTGACAACAACATACATGAGGTGTGCTTTGTGGTGTTTTTTTTGGCACCAAAACACCGCTACAAAAAGCAACCATGCTACATCAAAGAAAATTGGGCCAACTTTCAATATAAAGCCTTCAAATGGGCCTACTTGATGGCCCAATTTTAGGATCTAAACCCTCCTATTGATTGATTTCTATGGTTCTAAAATACAACCAACAATTGGGCCCTAATATAAAAATGTCCCTAAGTTCGATGTCACTCACAATACATGTCACATTCATTTCAAAGAAGCGTGATGCATGATACAAGATGCGTGATGGTGGTGACCATACGAAGTGTGCTTTCAAGTGGTGAGTGATGCATGGAGTGTGATGCCTCATATTTTTCAAATGACTCTTTTCAGACAATGGTTTTGAAATACAACCAACAATTGGACCCTAATATAAAAGTGTCCCTAAGTCAGATGGCACGCATGATACATGTCACATTCATTTCAAAGAAGCGTGATGCGTGATACAAGATGCGTGACGGCAGTAGCCATATGACTGAGGTGTGTGCTTTCAGTGGTGAGCGATGCATGGAGTGTGATGCCTCATATTTTTCCGGTGACTCGACACTGAAGCACGCGTTCCAGGATGTCAAAATCCTGATAATTATCATGGTATTCCTGTGCAATGCAGGGAAAGAAATGTGTGAGTCAGGCCAGGCAATCACAACATTCTCGCTTTGAGTTGAATTACACGACCCAAGCTGGTTAATGTACTGAGAGCTCATCCAAACTCTGAGATTGACAGGTACCGGCAAACTGATTGAACATGTGTTTTCAGTTCACTGCTGCATGCTGCTGACGTTTTGGAGCCCACAGATTGAGTGAGTGAGTGAGTTCTACACCAAATTATTACATCGAATCCATCATTCAAACTTGTCCACCAGAATCAAGTTGTGGATTGCACAAGTTAGGTCACTTCTGTTTTACTGCTCTTCTAGTACCACCACTATTAGTATTTAACAAGTTTACTATTCTACTACTACTGGAAGTAGAATTGAGTTGTTGATTGCACAAGGTAGGTCACTTCTCTACTACAATTTTACTACTCTTCTAGTACCACTGGTCACTATTAGTATTTAACAAGTTTACTACTCTACTACTACTGAAAGTAGAATTGAGTTGTATTGCACAAGGTAGGTCACTTCTCTACTACAATTTTACTACTCTTCTAGTACCACTGGTCACTATTAGTATTTAACAAGTTTACTACTCTACTACTACTGAAAGTAGAATTGAGTTGTATTGCACAAGGTAGGTCACTTCTCTACTACAATTTTACTACTCTTCTAGTACCACTGCTATTGGTATTTAACAAGTTTACTACTCTACTACTACTTGACACAACCATTTCAGGAGCTACTTTGCTAGTATTTAAGTTTACTAAATAGAATCATTCACACTCCATTTTGACATATATGAGCCTTTTGCAATGTTACCAATAATGACCTCACACCATCATCATTGCATAATATCTTTAACTTTAACTTTACTTCAAAAGCTAGTCAAAGTTGTAAAGTAATAGAGCTTCTAGAGGATCATGATTTTGAACCTTTTTGAAGACAATTCAAAAGATGCATGTACATGACACATTAAAGGTTTCTTCATGTCATGATTTTGAAAGTTCAAAAAAGTACAAAAAAATCTAAAAAAGAGGTATGCTGTAAAACCATTTTTCCTGAACTAATCACTTGCATACGATAGAAAAGGGTTCTGTGGAGCCTGATAAGTTGAGAATGCAAGATGGGCATTGAGTATGATACATTGAACCCTAAAACCTTAATAAAGAGTCATAACAAATTGCTACTTTTCTGACAACATTCCTCGTTATTTTGAGGATACTTCTACCAATTGCAATTGAGGAAATCCTGTGACAAACAAAACAGACTGAAAAGAGTCTGTTTAGAGAGTAATTTACGAGGTATCAATATTGTTCACCAACACAGTGGGTACCCAAACCCTAAAATTTAGTATTCTCAGACATAATGTACACACAACATAAGCTTTCATTTCATCACTTCTGCACAGAGAACCCCGAGAGCGCCGCCAATTTGTCGAACTCTTGTTCTCCCGAGTATTTCTGCAGAGCGGCAAACAAGAATGAGATCATGCCTTGGAGAAGTCAATCCTCATATACAGTTTGGGCAAATTTGTAACCATGATTTTCCCAAACCTCTACAATTTGAGTAACCGTGATTTGTCCAAACCTCTATAATTTGACTAGCTTTTGAAGTAGTTTATTTTAATTGTCCAATGTCTAAATTTGAGTTGGCTTGTACCTATTCAAAGTAGTTTGAGATGCACTTCCATGATAGAAATTTCAAGCACGAATTCTCAAACAGTGAAAAGTTAGAAGTTTATTTGGAAGGGCAAATTCCGGAGTGCATTGAGGATGGTAATTAACATTTGAAACTCTGACTCCAATTTTTCGCAATTAGTAAGTGTCAGATATTACATAAGCATCAGACATCATAGACCACTAAGGTAATGCAACAAGTATGGAGGCTTCAAGAGAGAATAGAAGATGAGAGCGGTACAATGGAGTGTGGCTGTACCTGGCCATTGATGACCCAGGTGGGGAATCCTTGTATGTTGGCAGCAGAGCATGCCGCTGCAAGCTTCACACCTCGTCTGTACCCCTCCGGGTAACACTCCACATACTCAATGTACTTCATTGCTTCTTTACCGAACATCTGATCAGCACAAGCGAGTACTTCAGTATTAGGAGAATAGAAGATCAGAGGAAGTAGTGAAGGAAGAATTTATCTCGATGCATAAATTTCAAAGATATCCCTGCACAGCTCTACAGTGATCCCCGAATGAAATCATACTTCTACATATGGGTTAAAATGCTCAAAAGTGACGCAAATAGTATCCTCTACCGCATTGCAACTGGAACTGAGATTGTCGACGTACTTGTTTCTGCTCAAAACAGTGTGAGCACCAGAATGCGCCGTACATCTTCGCCCCAATGGCCTTCAGCTGCTTCGCCAAGTTGATCTCTTTCGAGCTCGAAACAGTTGCAACTGCCGGTTCTATGGGCGGCAAATCAACATCGCCTGATCTGAGAGGCAATGTCAAACGCTGGCAAGATCTCAATTACCTCGGTTGGTTACTCTGGTGCCTGAGGGAAGACCAAAGATGACTCATAACATTCTTAAGTTGATTCATAGTGACCAAAAGATGATTCATAATATTCGTAAGTTGTTCTATGACTTCACGTACCTCACTGCTCATCGAAAAACAAGAAAAACAAGAAAAGGGCATCTGATTTGGATTGAATCAATATGGCTGAACATGGAGTGCAACTCTTGCTTGCTCACAAGTGTCAACACTATCAGGGAGCTAGTAAAGTGATGTCAGGAGCTGCCTACTCCAAATTCTTGAACTCAAGACGTAAAAAGATGCACGTCAAAGAGAGAAGACATCGAACAATCGAAGCATGTCGTATACCCTAGTTCGATTACCAGATGGGACCTAAGATCAGAGAGGCAATGTCAAACGCTGGCAAGACCTCAATCACTTTTGTTGTTTACTCAGGTGCATGAGGGAACAACAAAGATGACTCATAACATTCTCAAGTTGTTCTATAACTACACCAACCGAACTATCCATCAAGAAACAGGAAAAAAGGACATATGATTTGAATATGGCTTAAAATGGTGTGCAACTCTTGCTTGCTCACAAGTGTCAACCCCATCAGGGAGCTAGTAAAGTGATGTCAGGGTCTGCTTACTCCCAAATTCTTGAAATCAAGACGTAAAAAGATTTATTTCAAAGAGAGAAGATTGCGAGCATTCGAAGCATGTAAACCCTAATTCTTCCTTAGATTACCAGATAGGGCCCCAAATCTTAAGATCTCCTTTCACAAATGTCATGATTAGGCAAGTGGCTTGATGACCAAGGGAGAGGGGATTGCTATACCTGGCAGAAGCAGGGTCGACATCAGAGATTGCCACTAAGAAAGCAGCGGCGATGGAGACCCCGGCAGCAACCAAACGCACGCTCACCACCTTGTCGCGAATCTCTTCGTAAAGACTCCTCACACCTTCAGTCTCGTGGACTGGGAAACTCAAAGAAGTCTGCTTCTCCGACGACGGGGCTTTGGCACGAACTTGGAGCAAGAGAGGAATTACTGCAGTTTGATGTTTGGCTCTTCCTCCCTGCACCACACACAACCAAACCACGGCTTTCAAATCGTCAGCAAACCCTATCATGCACTTGACCTAAAGAGGCCTAAATGCATGCAGTGTTACAAATGTAGGCTATTTTGTACTACAGAGGACTCTGAGGAGGAATTCTTGCATATTCTAGGGCCCCTCCTCCAGGGTTTTCAAGACCCCCAATAGGATGTTCTTTCATGCTTTTCATAAAGCACAAAGCTAGCTGAGTCGAACAATTAGGGTTTGTGATAAGGCTGCAACGACTGCCTATGCAGGTTTGTGATAAAGCTTGCTCGTGGTTTAATCGGAAATTTATGATAAAGAGTTCCCTAGGGATTGATCTCATTGACATTTGGTTTTTATACGATATTCTTGAATCCTCTCTGCTTCGGCTAGGACTTCCCTTCAATGCCCTATAGAATACCTCTGTCCCCAAATGTAGACAGTCTGAAATACTCCCCACTACCGCTCTGGATTATGGAATCCCTTCCTAGGGTTCACACAAGCACGCACGAGAGTATGAGAATGCAAGTGGTTACCATTAACGGGGGTGCACTCCATGGCCTACTGCAGCGAGGCAAGGCGTTTCTGCCAAATCTCACAGGAGCTGGAGACAATACGGAGCGGCTCATGGTCTCCATATTTCAGAAAGATGAACTCTTTCCTGCACAACTGAAACTTGTGAGAATAGCTCGGGAAATCAGTAAGCAAGCAATTCCAGAATGAAATTCAAAGAGATTGGATTACCGCATCCGCAGGTCAGTTGCGACAATTGTGTGTCGAGATGGTTTCATTTTGGAATTCAGACTGTATGAAATGTCATTCTTTAATCTTCTACTTATTGAGAAAATTTCTAATTCTGACGTTTCAGATTTCACAAAGAAGTAAAAAAATTCAAATAAAACTTCCTTTGTCTTTCGGATAGTGGCCTACGAATTTAACAAATTTTGGACATGCTTCAAATTTTGCTTAATCATCTACAACACTGACCCAGACGAAGAATACACAGATAGCAGAATGCATCTCCATACCCAATGTCTGCGAATGCAAGAAAATGCCCACCAATTGCCTGCTCCTTCATAAACCTCAAATTAAAAGTAAGACTATAAGAAAGCATACTTCGCCGCAACATTATTGATTCTCAGCAAATGTTTGGTGCTACTTACCAATTTCTAAACCAGCGCTTCCACAAATTCTCAGCCCGAATTCAAATGCTATCAATCTTCCCCCGCAACCTCAGCTCAAGCCATGCACCCAATCCCCACTTCCAGAACTCGCAATGAAGGCGAAAATTCTCAATTTCAGAATGTTTCTTCGAATTCGAAATCAAATCCACCAGAGACTCAGTAGAAGTCCAAAACTGTTTCCTTGGCATTGTCTGATAAGAGCATTCAGTCCATCAACTTCAAGTGTTTTGAATTTGATTCAAGCGACTCCAACCAGCATTCAATGTCTGTCCACAGTTATCTTCATCCGCGTTGGGTAATACCAGAGCCTATGACCGTGAAGGCAAGCATCGCTTTACATGGCCATAATTTCATCAAAATTTTCGAAGTGTTCTGAATTCTCTACTTATGCATTTGTAGGACACCCTATATATAAATAAACTATGAATTTACAAAGTGGTAGAAAGAGGTGTATTCAAAAGCAATTCAAAAGAGATAGTTCATTCTAGGCAAGAATTTGTAGGGGTTGATTTTTGAAAAAGATTACAATTAGGTACAAATGTTTGAGTAGTACAACTATTTTTACATTTGCAACAATATCCCATTGTATAATTAATATAGTGACCTTTTCTAGCTTACCAAGAGTGCACTCAAGTTTAGGATCAAAATTTGTGAGGATGAATGCATGTCTATCCAAATGGATGAAATTGTACCATTGGCTTGTGTGATTATCCTCTTAATATAATTCAATAAATATGTAAGAGCATTATCCCCCTAGATGGTTATATTGGCACTCCAAACTTCAACATCTATATAGCCTCCAACTTCTTGTCTTCCATCCTAGCTTATACTCTAAAGATGTCCCATAAATAATGAATTGGCTAATCACAAGTCTAATGTAGTATAAAGTTGACTAAACATTGATGTGGTGTGTCTATCCTTGACACACAAGGATGAAGTGACTAGGATAATATTTGGAGAGGCCTTGAGCACTTCTCATCTACTTTAGTTGTATGTCACACCTTGACTGTACGAAGGTAGAAATATTCAAACATGCTAACAAATTCAACACTAAAAAATTATTTTACTTCCAAAAAAATATCATTTGACATCAAATACTACGTAATTGGCAAACACTTATATAAAAATGATGTAGAAATTTGTTTCACTATGAAATATTGAACACCTTTTTTATTTGATTTTTTTTTCATATTTTCATAAGACAATTGTGTCAATGTTTCACAAATTTTGAATAGAGTGGTTTTTAGAGGTGACTGTTTAAAATGTCTAATGGTGTCCAAAAATTTATAGCTTCTCCCAAAGTGCACTAATTAATTTTGAATGATTATTGAAATGACCTCAAAAACCAAGTTTATATGTATGGTAACTCTAAAATTTCACATCTAAAAGTTTTGTTTGTTTTTCTTTGTACTCTGCATATCTCAATAATAACTCTATAATTGTAAAGGCTCACAAGACATTTTGTGGTATTTTCTTTACAAAAGAATTTTTAATGTAGTGCTCTCAATTTGGAACCAAAAATTCAAAGATAAAACCAATCTAATATGTATTACTTTATTTTACTTTGAAAATAATTAATTTTTCCACTCAAAAAAGTTGTTTGAAATTAGGCATACCATAGAATGATCGATTGGGCATTAAAGAATGCCATATGTCAAACATTGATTCATTATGAATTCATGTTTGAATGCTCATATCCCCTACCTATGGAGAGATGGTTTTATGTTTTCTAAGAAAATCCATTTGAAAGTTTACAATGTTACAAATTTTATTGGAAAAAGTTGTTTTTATTTGAATTTTTTTTATGCTTAAATTTGTCTTTTCATGAATAATATTTGTACCTATTCCTTATTGACTGTATTCTCCAAGAAATTTAGATCGTTAACTCTTAAATGTTCAACCATTGAGTGGTGGATGGCGGTTGTTTTGAAAAGTGCACTTCATCAAATTAGTGTTCTTTGAAGAAGCTTCTAAAAATTCCATGTAGCTTTGGGATGGGTGGGAAAAGTAACGATTTAAGAGTGATTTAGTGGCCACAAATGATCATGCACTTTTGGGGGGTAAAATCATCAACAAATGAAACTACATTAGAATAATATTGTATTCATTTTATTAGGGCACCTACAATTAGAGACCTTAATTTAAAGGCCCTACCATCTGGTAACTCTAAGAGCCATGTTGTTGTGTGGCACTTGGCATTACAATTCTTTTCCTTGAGGCAATGCCTCGATCCACATCAATATCCATAACAACACTCGGAGGGGTATTTAATTTTGTGCTTCAATCTCTTTTCTTTGGTATTTGTAATCTCAATTATTTAAGGTTGTGAAAAAGCTTCAAATAGAACCTTTTGAACTTTTAGTGCATGAAGAATGAGTATCCCAATGACTCTTTTAGTGCAAATCCTTTTTTTGGACCTTCTTCATTGGGTACACCTTGCATAAATGTTGCTAAAGAGTTATAGGATGCATTGGGGCCATTTAAAAACCTTCATGCCTAAACTCAATAGTATAGTATAGGGCCAAGAAGCAACTCCATATGGTAGATGCTCTTAGGTTGGTAAGATAACTAATGTAGGTACACCTAAAAGCACCACTTTTTCTATTGTAAATGGTTTCTACCATTAGACTATTGAAATATTAATATTTTCTCATTGTCAAATGATAAGAAATTTCAATGCCCCAAAGAAAGTATTGTTTGAATTAAGTATTCGAAAGTTTTGACTAATCAAGTGGTGCATTTAGGCATATAATTAAGTGGTGCTTTTGGGGTGTAGCTACTATAGTATGGCTATACTTGCTACTGGTTTTGGGGTGACCTAGTAAGATTAAGTTAATGAGTTTGGAGGAACATCACTGCAAAAATTCATAACAAATTCATAATGTGTGGGAAAAATATAATCCCACTTTCTATCACTTTGTACATTGTCTCTCCATGTGTGAAAAAAATTTAAATACTTCCCCAAGCTTCCAAAGAATCAAATTAGAAATTGCAAAGTTGTGGTCACAATAGGATGGCTTACCTTACCAAAACAAGATTCAGGCAAGATTCAGGCAAGATACTGAACAAAAAGTAGCTGTTACTTTTCTCGTTACTTTTCTCTTTACTTTTCTTACTTGGCCTGATTAGGGTTGAAGGCAAGGCACGATTGCCATCAATTCGATCTAAGTTATTCTGGCGAATTCGTGCCTCTGGCGATGTTGCATTTGCGACTCTTAACATAGCCAGCGTTCTCCCACCATGGCAGCCGCTCTTCGGAAGGTCCGCTCCTCAATTGTCCCACTATTGCCATTCTGCAACTTTGCTTCGCAAGTTGTGTTTAGAGGGAAAAGTTTGTGTTGGGAGAAATCTTTTATCACCGAGGATAGTTACATTGCGACCTCGTTCTCACGGTTTGCCGATTGTCGTGCTAGCCGATTATATGCCCTGGTCTAATCAATCCAATGCGACTTATGATCGAACGAAGCATAATCAATTGCTGCGTTGCGTCATGCCTTGAATCCTGCCTTCAGATTTGATTGGCAGTGTATCCAGTTGATGAGATAGAGTAGCTCGCGCATTTTTGAAACAAGGAGAAAGACGATGCAATGTGTGGCTTTATTATTTATAAGGTGTTGATGTCAATCTCGATTTCTTTACCTGAAAATTCTCTTCACTTCTAGCATTTTTTTTATTATTGTCCGTTCCTTTTTGGAGGTTTCGTTTCAGATTTCATATCCATTCGCTTAGACCTAAAAAATTCAATTCCTCGGTGGAGTTCTTCCGGATGTTAGTGGAGTTTTGTGCTTTCATTGTCTTCATTCGATTATGTCGCTGCAGATTGTGTTGAACCTCGGTTTGATGAGATGATCGCTATAACTTCCTTCGGACAATCATACAATTGAAGCAGAAAAACCAAATGCTCGTGATAGAACTATTATAATTAAATTACCATTTTCGCTCTTTTGTATTCAATTTTATGGCATCATTTTTTCCAATCCTTGTTTATTGTTGTTGTTACAGCGAAAGGCCTGTGCTCTGCGCACAGCTGTTGAGGTTTTCCTGAGCGCATTTTGGAAGGTCCGTGTAGAGGGAAGAGTGTTGTTGCGTTGATTGTTGGCAAAGTGAGGCGGAATGGGGAATCCGGAGGTGACCTTAGCCTCGGCTGATGCCATGATGTCAACGATGACTGAGGACCTCACCGGATCTTTGGTTGGTTGGAAGCGCAAGGTTTGTAATGCTGCTATCCCTCTTCTCAGTTGATTAGTTGAATGGCTTTGTAATTACGCTTCTTTAAGGTTAATTTTCTGCTGAGTTGAGACGGTTTCAAGATGCCTCATCAATGCTGGTAAAGTTCTGCTAGATGTTGCGTCTCGTGCTTTTGATAATGTAGGGTTAAATTTGTCGCGAAAGCTCTAGTCTTGTCAATGTTGATTTTTCCGTGTTACATTGGTAATTTGTCTGGAGAATATTCGTTCAGCTTCCGTCCGGGTTTGGGCCTCCCTTTTGATTATGCGATCTATGACTCAGATCTATCTGCATCTGAGTCTATATGAAATTATTTATTACTGCATTGTTGGAATGGATAACCGGAGCAAATGCTGTTTGATACAGCTTTAGAGGATGGTAATCTTTTGAATCAAGGTGAAATAGAGGGCTTTTGATGAACGATTTCAAATACAGACATTTCATACTCGAATGTCAATTAGTGTCAATTAGATGCTTTCTCCATAGTAATTAGATGCTCTGAACTATGTTGACTACATTTTTTAGGGGCCTCCGTTCTCTATGTGTTTTGTTCTCAGGTATCTGGAAAGAAGGGAGAGACTCCAAGGAAGAAGGATGTGTCATTCGTGGCCCCTGACGGCGAAGAATTAAAGAACAAAAGTCAGTTGCAGAAGTATCTCAAGGCTCATCCGGGAACTGCAATTGCAAGTGACTTCGAATGGTGCATTCCAGGTTGGTTTGCTTCTTTTGTGTCTGCAGTCCAATCGCTCTTTAATATTACCTGTTTTACTAGAATTATTTGTTCTCCTGTCGCTCACTTTTCCCTCGTACTATTCAATTGGTTTTAGGGCACCTAATTTAGACAGACTTTTTACATGTTCAAGTTTGAATGGTTCTTGTACGGTGTTTGTATTGTTGCGTCATGAAGCTGCGACCCCAAATGGGACACGAAGAAGGTCTGCAAGATTTAATCTAGAGGACCGATCTTTAACTGAAGACATTGACAAGGAGATGCAGCCAGAAGAGCCTCCGTTCAAACGGGCACGGAAACGTCTTGACAATGGAACCAAAAACAAAGACGATGGTGAGTGTCTTGTGGGTTTGTTGCCTGGTTTCCTTGTGAGGATCTGAGCTGAGCGGTCTTAGTTCCCCTTTGGAGCATGGTGGGATTCAACTATCCAGTTTTATTGCACGCTACAGAGTTCAAAATCCTATTATGAAGAAACTTAAGTAAAGTGTTCTGTAAATATGCGGTCTATCAGTTGAAGTGGACGACGAGACTGCCAACAAATACATCTTCGAGGATCGTTCAGCAAACCAACTTCTGTACACGAATGGCGAAGCTAATGGGGATCACAAAGCCGTCGATGTGGATTCAAGCAAGGTAGAGGCACCGGCAGACAAAGAAACCAAAGGGTCGACGGCTGAAAAACTGACTACGAATGCTGAAGAAAAGAAGGCTAATGAGCAAGACTTCTCGAAGATTAAAGAGGTAGAACATCCACAGCTAGAAGGACTTCACGCTCTCATTCAAGCAGTCCCAAAGCCTCAAGTGGAAGAGGTTTTTATGATTCCAGAAGCAATTGTGGGACCTGTGGTTCGTCCTCTGTTTTTTGGCATTTTTATCCATAGCTGTGTTGCTACTGTTTTGATATGTATTTACTACCAACTTGTTTGTGAGAAGGTTGCTACTGTTTTGATCTGTATTTACTACCAACTTGTTTGTGAGAAGGATAGAGCAAACTTGTGAGTTCTAGATGGATGCAGAGAATGAGTTTTGGATGTCGATTGGCTGAGGCTTGAGTGTTTCAAGACGTATTATCAAGATAGTGCAGAAAGTACGAAGAGAGAGAGGGAGGAGTGAGTGAGTGAAGGAGCTAATTGGGTTGTTTCCTGTGAAGGAACAGGATGGAGAATGGAAGGCGACTTCCTTGAGATCTGTTAGTGATGCTGACAACTTGCTGCTGACAAGTCCCTGCTCCTGGGACCCCACTGGTAAAGTTTGCCTATTGCTGTGCAATTGATATTGTTTGCCAGATGGTCATTTACTCGTAGTATGGCTGCTTTGTTTTCGACCTTGATCCATCTATTTCTTTCCATTTTAACCTCCTGTTACTGTAAATTATTACTAGTCTGTTTCATTCTTCTTGAAGCACTTATCCTTTCAACTGTTTCTGGAAGTTGCAATCCAGAAGTTGCAATTATTCTTATTCAGCTCGATTTCAGGGACTCTGAACCTCAATATGTTCTCATAATGACTCACTTCGTTGGTCTTAACTTTCGATGTCCTGGATTAGCCTTGATAATGTGTCTGTGAATCCACTTGCTCTACTTGTTCGTTTCTCTTTGTGGTCATCTCCAGCTGTAGTTAATTCTTGTTTCTACGCGCTGTTTGCTGCATATATCTACGTATTCATCGATCTGGTGAGAAACTTTGTGTACTAACTCAAACTGCTGCATTGTCATGGTTTGACAACCATAGTCAGCGGGTATTTTTGTGACAATTACTGGCTAATAGTTGTTTCTGCGCTTCGCAGAAGCTGCTCATATTCAGGCTGTGAAGAAAGCTTTACATTTATCCGCAATTCCACCATCAGTTCTCTGCAGAGATGTTGAACAGGAGAAAGTGATAGGCTTCTGTAAATCATCTATTCTTCAACAAGTCCCAGGAAGCATGTATGTTTGTGGATGCCCGGGAACAGGGAAATCATTGACCATGGAACAAGTAAAGTTGCTTAGTGTATCATGGGCTGCTGAGGTACGGTCCCTGATTTCTTATTCTTTCAGAGTTGTTGGGATCCTCTTGTTAATATTTCTTCAGAACTATTCATCAGAATAGAAAATACTCCCCCAGAAGTCCATTGGCAAGCACTATTTTGTGATATATCAAACCTAACTGGAATGCTGTTGTGTAGGCAAACTTGCCTTCTCCAGATATCGTATCTGTTAATTGCACTACTTTGACGGATCCACGAAATATCTATCAGAAGGTGAGGATAACATCACACAGTATGTTGAGGTTTCAGTTCTCAAATGGCATTCAATTTATCAAATGAATACCTGTTTTGAAATTCTGAGTCTAAGAACCAGATTATGTGGGAGCACCTGTTATTCATTACCTGTTATTTCAAGGTAAATTTATATGATTTCTGTCTAGATAGATCACCATAAAACAAGCTTGTGCCGCGTTGGAATCTCAAGTAAATAGATAACAACAATGCGCAAGAAGTGCAAGTGCTCTGGTAGTGCTCTGGTAGTGCTCTGGTAACGTTCTAAGTAGCGGGTTTATTCTTGTGATTTCATGTATCATTGTTATTCTGTTCAGGTGCTGCAAGCTTTGAAGTCCAAAGAATCTTCTGACGATACTGCAAAATCTTGGTCTGTGACCTTGAAAGAATTGAAGCAGAGGGTGTGCGACACATCTCAGAGATCTGCTGGGTCACCAAAACGTATGCTGTGAGTGTTCATATACCTCTCTGCTTGTCATCAGTTTTCTAGACATCGACTTATTGCTTCGTTGTTACTTTGTTAGCTGTGGGTGGATTAAAGAGAAGTTAAAGTCTGACTTCGTAGACTATGTACGTTTGCCGATACTGGTACACTCCAGTTCATTGTGCTTTCTGAAATTGCACTTGTATAGTGAAGCATTTTTTTGTTGGTATGAAAGGTTGATGATTGTGGATGAGATGGACTACCTAATTACAAGAAATCAAGAAGTGCTTTATGACTTGTTTCAACTTCCTACCTATCCAAATTCATGCTGCATATTGATGGGTGAGAGACATTACTTAACCAAAACATATGAGGCTTAGACTAGTGATCACTATGCTGCATCTTGTGTGCAAGTCGTCAGTAATTTTCTTTCTTTCATTTGATGTATTATACCTGCCCTTGGTACCGTGCATCCCTAAATTATTCATCGTGAGTTTTGTTATTTGTGTACAGGTGTAGCAAATGCTATTGACCTTACAGATCGGTTCCTACCAAAGTTGCGTTCAATGAATTGTAAGCAACTCAATCTTTGGAGCTAGCTTCTGGTTCTAGTAAGTGGATTTTGTCAATCTGTATAAAGAGGTCAAGGCAAGGAGGTATAGACTTGACTAGTGAACTCACCCAGCTCAACTTAGTGACGATATAGGCCTGAAACTGCCCAGTTTTTTTCGCCTTGATCGTTTTTACGAAACAACTGAAGCTTAATTGGAGTTTTATGTTCCGAATGCAAATGGTTGCAACGGTTATATGATCAAAGGTTCAACCTTTTTGCCTTGAAATTTTATCCTGGATGGGCCGGGATTTCGATATTTCATAATTTTTAACACAGCATCGACTTCATAGCGCTTATATATATAGTATGATGCTTGAACACGTCAGACTCTTACATGGCCCGAAGAAATACTGTGTCTGCTTGAAGTTGAACAATGAAGCACCAGGAATCTTGTGATGTTGGACATATTGAAGTCATTTAACAATATCTCACAGAGCTACCATTTGCTTTGAGCGGACATCATTCTGTTTAGTGTAGACTCTTATTTGAGTTACGGCAATTTTTCGGCAAAACCAATTGTGGATAAACTCTTATTGATTCTGCAGGCAAACCGGATGTTATCACATACCCTGCGTATACGAAGGACCAGATTTTGACGGTTTTAACCCAACGCCTGAAGGTATTCTTATTTCTCCACTTCTGTCGGCCATATTCTGTCACCAGACTGCAGTCGTTTTATTTTAGACCTGTTAGTTTGAGGTCTTGGACTCGTGCTCTATCAGAAAGTAACTCGTGGAAGTGTTGTGGTTTAGGGTATTCCCTTCCCAGTATTTAATACTGCAGCATTGGAGTTATGTGCAAGAGTAAGTTATTTTGTTTACAATTCTACCTACTTTATGAAGATCTTTATGGGATGACTCTCCCTCATTAAAAAACACTCTGGTCAGTACTTGCATTGTGTAATTGTGTAGTCATCTCTGCCCCAGTGTATAGCTGTGGCCATATTTCGTTTTTATATGTTCGTTGCCATTTGATGACTCTTTCTTCTGTCGAATTATAGAAAGTGGCGGCAGCAACTGGGGATATGAGGAAAGCCCTTCACGTTTGCAGGTTTGTATGGTTGCTTGACCAAGTTTCTTTTGCACGAACAGGTTATTATGATGTACCCGGTGCCAACGTTTTGCATGCTAAGTTGCAATGTAGGCCAGGTGTTAATATTTTATTTGTTACGACCACTTTCTATATTCTGCCCCATCAAGGTTTGTAATTGCTATAGTTTGAATTTCTAGAGTCTTGAATCGAGTGCATATGCTCTGCGCAGGAGTGCATTAGATATTTTAGAAACAGAGGTCAGAGCAGAACTGGGCAAGGATGCAGTGGATATATCGACACGGAACGAAAGTGAGCCTACAGGCTTGGGTCGGCGGTTAAGTTCCATCAAGCCGCCACATCTGGTATTTTCTCAAGTGTTTTCCTTATCTTGGTCCTCTATAATCGAAGATTTTTAACTGATACATACTGAGTAGGAGTGATGCTAACGAACTGGAAATTTCCTACTTCGTGTTAATTTGTTTGAAATCGGGTGGTTACTTTTTGACGAATTTTCATGCTTTAAATCCACAACTCGTAAAAATATCTTGAACTTGTAATGCATGTAATAGTGGATCATTGATGGACTTTGGAGTTAATGTGAACTTGTTGAGGTCGTTACACAGTTTTTATGCAAGTCCAGTAGAAAGCTCCACTGAGAAAGTAGAATCCCTTTCTGGGTTTCTACAAGGATCTTCTTTGTGGAGTTGCATAGGATTTTCATTGCGTATGGTCTCTGCTTTTCTTCACAGTTCCTGGCAGTTCACAAGCTTGCTTATATGAAAGAAGTACTGAATCTCAGTTTTATGCTATACGTTTAGGTACGGATAGACCACATGGCAAAAGCTCTTGCACGCACGTTCCGTTCTCCAGTCGTGGAAACTATTCAAAACTTACCGCAGCACCAGCAGGTATTATGAACCTCTTTTTTTCAATTTCTCAAAGCTTTCTAATGCAGTTGACAAGGTTTCACGAAGCTTGTATATGATAACAAAAATGAAATACCAACCTGAGCTCAATCTGAGAGGTGAAAGCACTACGTTCCTTACTGAAAATCGCTTAAAATCCTAAGAAATTATCAGAAGCTGACCTGTGTAGAGAATTAAGCGTTTTCTGGAAGTTTTTATTATCTCCCAAGGCAAAAATGAGCTATGAATACTTATTGAACACGTTTAGAGTGCATTCTAGTAATTGAAGAGTAATTACTGAAATCAGCCTCTTATATCTAGTCAAGATATACTCTGTGATAACCTGTCTTATCTGACATTTTACTAATTTGTGGAGGTCAGGAGAACTCGTCTAGTTGGATGGGGAAAATGTTGAATTTATATTTGTATCTCTCTCTCTTAGAAAGTTTGCATCTGTCCACACAGATGGTGCTGTGTTCCGCGGTCCGCTTATTTCGCCGTGCCAGAAAAGATGCCACCCTTGGCGAGGTGAGTCGTCTTCTCAGTGTTTACTGTTAAGGTAGAGTATTTCACTGGCCAATTTAGTAATTCAACCCCAATTTTTAATTTTTTTGTCTTTTGAATGTGATGCAATGAAACAATTTTGGGATCCATTCCTTGTTCTTACGGCGAAATGTGCGAAGCGCAGTTGAATAAAGCATATCTCGACTTTTGTAAATCAAGCTCAATGCCTGCTCTCGCTGGTAGTGAGTTTTCAAGTATGTGCCGTGTGCTAGCCGATCAGGTCTGATTCCTTGTCCCATTAATGATGTTTCTTCTAATGAACATAACCAAATAAATTCTGTTTACCAAGGACCTGATGATGAAGTTATGTAATAGTTTCTGTGCCATAAATTCGTGATCAGAATTTTTTTGTTAACAGGCATTGCTGAAGCTTGGTGAATCTCGTGAAGATCGCCTTCGCAGGGTGACACTCCAAGTAAACCAGGACGACGTTGTATTCGCCTTGCAGGTAAGTGTTGACTGATACCCACCATTTGAGAAATTAAGACCTTCTCCAGTTAATTTTAGCCCTTTCGAAGATGAGAAACGACTCTGTTGCTTATTGCTTTACTCTGTCTAGGTGATATGTGAAACGTTGAAATCAGAATTCTTGGTTGAATCTCCAACCTATGATAAACTACAAGTTGCCTAGTAAACTGGAAGTTGCCTAACGGGCACTCCATAGAGAGTTAAAATTTCAAGTTAGCAAACTGCTGCTACTTGATTGGTGTGGGCAGATTTAGCAGTTCAAGCCATTTGTATAGGCACAGTTAGTTAAGAAAAATAAAAAAATGACAGTAAATACTTGTAAATTTTTATCGGGAGCTAGCTGCAATTTGTTAACATAACACAACCTGGGTATTGCGGGCGTTCTGTAACTAATTCCAGTTAGCTAGTTGACGCTACTTCCTTGGTGCAGATGGGGCCTTAGTTTGTACCTTCTTATGAATCTATGTGCTGTGTCATTTTACTTACGTCGTCGATGCTGCATGGCAGGCTGTTCGATTCTTCCGGAATAGTCTCTCCTGATGTACAATTGCATCCAAGAATTCCGACTAGCTGTTAACCAATTTGACAGTAGCTTTCACCGAGACATCGTCCCATTCAGCATGAAAGACATTATATTTCTGTAACAGTGGAGGATAAGTTTGGAACCGCAGTCTCTCGTATGGTACCGGTAACGATCTTTCAGCTCTCTTCGTTCACATGGCGAACTGATTGGTCCTTCTGACATGTCGACAGGTAGATCCTCAGTACTTCCCACTGCATGCACCGCTGTCAGATTGTATTGCCTACGATTAATAGCTGCGGAGAGGTGATCAATATATTCTTTCAAGAGTGGTTCAAGAAAAGGGAGAGTAGATTACTCCTAGATGATGTGAGCATCAATTCATTGCATTGTCATGTTAGAGAAACTTCATAATTGATCTTTAAGAGGCTCTTTTATTCATGTGTAATTGGCACTCTGTTTTTGTACAGTTGGGAGCTTTGTGACCTTCATTATTCTTACCAAAATTAACACTGGAATAAGGAAAAGCTTTTTAGTCCGTATTTGATAGTACTTACACTCCAAGCTTTTTATAACTTCAATTTTCCGATAGTCTAAGACGCTAATACGCTCTGTGGACCCAATCATTGTGCGTAAAAAACCTCGTGTATTATATAACGGACAGCATGGGTGCTTGGTTGGGTCGGTGGGTTATTCCCCCATGCTCTCCCAAAGACTTTCAAGCCAAAATAATTAAATAAATAGAGAAATGGAGAAAAATAGAAAAAGCCCCAAATTGGATGCTCAAGAAGAGCATCCAATGAGAAAGCACCAGGTCAGGTCCGTACTTCTGAGCAGTTGGTCCTGGTAGACGTGATGGAACAAAGTGTCAAAATTCGTTTTACCTAACTTGTGTTCCACGACACTTTGTGTACAGTACAGTGCAATTTTCCAAACATTGCACTTAGCAACTAAGGTGAAGGCACCCATAACTGATCAAATAAGCAATTCTGGACATGATCTGGGGTAGATGAAATATTTTCAGAGGTGCATTGATAGAAATGACAAGGATTGCAAATAATTTGGAAATTTTATGGCTTGAATTGAAATTACTATGAATTTTGGAAGGCAAAAAGTGCACCAAACCTATAGCCAATGTCTAGACTCTTCTAATTTTGATCATTCAAGCACTATTTTTTTGCTCATTGCTTCCTACTTTCTTGTTCACTTATGTGTCATGAACTTATTGGTCTAAGCTTTGAAAAAGGAAAAAAACATGCATTCCAAGGAGAAAATGAAAATTTGTCTAGCCTTGGTTGGAAATATGGCACCCCATTGATTGCTAATAGGATGCCAATTAGTAATGGGTGCCTTCACCTTATGTTGTGTTTCTTCTTGGCAACTTTGTACCCAAAATCCTACTTTAAATTTAGGTCACCAATTCATCCTATTAGCACATGTGGTACTAATTTACCCCTATCACCAAATGTCAAATTTTATTCAAGTTTTAATCTCATTTTTATTGCACAAGACTTTGCGTTGTCTATCAATGTCAAAAATCTCTATTAGTTTGGTGAGAAATTGTCATTGTTATAATTAACCCAAATTTACCTAGTTTTGGACTTTTCACAAAAATTATGGATTTTTTTTTTGTAATTGAGAATGTATTGGGTTAAGGATTTTTGACACTTGTCAATTTTTTTACTTATTTTCTTTGTTTGACACAAGATGATTTTGATCCATTCTAAAACTCGAAAGTCTACATTTGGACTATATAATTTATATTTTCATTATTTGCTAGTGGATGCAATATTAATTTTAGACTATAGATTTGTATATATTTAGTTAGATATAGGATAATTTTTACAACAAACATTGGAAGTAAATTGAAAACATGTAGTGAAGTATAGTAAAAGCACCGATAACTGACCAAATAAGCAACTAGGGACATGGTGCAGAATGTATTAAGGCATTTTCACAGGTGCATACATAGACATGAGGGGGATTGCCAAAATTTGGTAATTTTTTGCTTGAACTAAAATTACTATGAATTTTAGAAGGCAAAAGTTGGTCTAGAACCATGTTCAATGTATAAACTATTTCAAAACTGCTAATTTCAAAGATTACTTCTTGCTCACTTTGGCCCTTCAAACCAAGTAGATGTGTTATGAAAAGAATGGAGGAATTGATGGTAAGAAATCAAGAACTCATGTTTGGAAATTAGTCCTAGTGTCTCCTAAATTTAAAACGCTCTATTGATTGTTGAAGGGACTATGGTTGGTGATGGGTGGTTCTACCTTAGTTATGTCACATGACATGGCATCTAGGATTAAACCACATCATAGTGGGTTATTTTATGGACTAATAAGGTGATTTGCCTAGATTGTATTATGTTTTTGACTTGAATAGCCTTTTTTCTCAATAGCAAGCCTTTCATCTATACAAAGGTTTTTCATTCAATTTGGATTTAATATCTAAAATCTAGGTATTGGAGAGATTTTTGAAATCTTCAAATTTGGTACATTTTCAAAATTCAAAATTTTAGGATTTGTAGATTTTGATTTTTCTAAGAAAGGGGAAAAAAAGAGTAAAATCTGATTAAACCTTCAACTTTGAGGATTTTAAATTTCAGGGGCATTAAAGGTCAGAATAAAGTAGAAGGCTTGAGAATAGTTTGGACATTAAGATTTTCCCTACAAACATGCTTAAAACAATGCAAACATTGTCAAGACATGACAGGTCCCAAGACATGGCAGTTGGTTATCCATTTAGCCAAGCTTGATGATTCTACATTGTAAGGAATGAAGCTAGTGACAAGAAGTGAAGAAAGCATACAATGCACAATTCCACAATTTGCTTAGGAGATTGAAGCAGAAAAATTCAAGTGACTATAGCTTACATAGTTACATTAGCTAGCATTATGAGTGACGATAGTTTTTTAGTTGAAGAAGAAGAGGAATTGACGGACAAGGAAAATGAAGAATTATTCTTTTGGGTGAAGCGAGAAGAACAAAAGCTATGGTTCAAGGAAATGACGGCCTTTGAAATGGACGATAACCTTGGAGTTCCTTTGTAGCTGGGAGTAGATGGAAAAATTGTGGAGCATCGTAGAATTCTTTGTCATCAACCTAAAGGCCCACGTGCAACAAGAGAGTCAATATCCGGGTATACAAGTAGGGCGGCAAGGGCGACTAGTGAGTTCCAAAGACTTCTAGCAGATGATAGTGACATTGTGGAGGAACCGTAGTAAATGGCAACAACGACTAAGCAACATGTAGTGGAGTTCCCAGACGGAGACTTCGATAGAGAAGGAGCAAGTCCAAAAGCGAAAGACCTAGAACGGTATTGAGTAGAGAGTGGTTTGCCTTGGAAAATCACGTGGATTCTGGCTGCGATAAGAAATGATCTTCAAGTCTTCAAATCTTCAAATCTTAGAACTGCTACCCATTGGCCTATCTTGTAATGATTCTAAACAAGCCTAAAGGTTATGGTAGGGTGATAAAAAACCACGGGCTTTAGATGTATAAAACAGGACGGCCAAATCACGAGCTAAACCATCCGAGGGATTGACTCCTAAATTTCAAATCCATGGTGATTAACAATCATGCCTCACCAATGGGAACATCATAAAAGTACGACCATGTGAACAAAGAACCCCACTTCATCGTATCTACAACACAAAAAGACATTAAGCTATGGTTTCATCCATGCTGCTTGCAACAACAAAGTTTACAAGGAAAAACTAGCTACAAGCCACAACACACAAGTCTTCTTCCATCTTCAACTCCTACTCCAATTTCGAGGTTGAACTTTGATTGACCACCCTTTTCGCTTCAAAGCTTTAAATAGAATGAGTGATAGCTCTTTGGAAAGCTATCACAATTTTGTACACTTACTCCAATCTCAACTCATTTCAACACTTTGTCCAATATCTATAGCCGTTCGAAATTTTGGCCTCTAAAAATAAGGGCAACAAACCCTCTTACACTTCAACACTCACAATTCATTCATATAAATTTCAAATTGAATGAATAACATCTTACTAGAAAGCTAACAACATTTTTTACACTCCTTCAAAGTTTTATTGCAAACAAAAGACCTTCTGTCTTTTATGGTCGGTCAAAGTCTCAACCCTTCTTCATAAGAGGCAACAAATCTCCTTTCACTCAAACTAGTACAATTTTTGATTTACAGCTTCAAATCAAGCAAGTAAGATCAATTTAGAAACTTAACACTACGATACACAACTCTTTTAATTTTCATTTCATAATTCTTCATACACATTTCACAATGGACCTCCAAACATTCAGGTTTTCTAAAACTTACAACAAGAAAGAAGATGAATAGTGTCCACCTTTTTCTTCACCTTATTAACAACTCTCCACCACATAAGCAAGTAGACATCAGCCCTTAACTTACTTCTAAAGTTAACTACAATTATTGGCCTTCATATTTGACCCCACAAACTATTTTTTAAATTTTAACTTAGAAGGAAAATCACTTCAAAGTCCACCTAGAAGGCAAACTAATTTCATTTTTTCCTTTCACAACAACCATACAAAATAATTCTATAAAATACTCCAAACATGAATTTAAGTATTGACATCAAACCAATGCCTATTAAAGGTAAAAAAACTAGAATTTCAAGACTACCTTCACTCCATTTGCAAAAACGTGAGAATGCGTTTAATAGTCGCAACGACATATTTAGCACAATCTGCCTTTGTTATGGGATTGACTAAACCCTTTAACCATCGTTGGTGGCCGCAACTCCCCTTGATTGGCTTAACTATACAACAATATTGGTCGTTGTTTAGACCTTCAAAGTTCCCTTCAAAGTTCCCTTCAAATGTTACTTTATGGCTACCAGGTTCAACACATCCAACTTGTAACAAGATTACCTATGCACAAGCATCCCGCTCAAGGTTTCTGTGCCACCGCTGCTCTATACGAGGCTGCTTTGGTGGTCAAAAAGGCTCAACTTCATCTCGTAGATGCACATAAGGCGATACTAAATCCCGTGTCAAAAGCGGCTCATTTGGCAATTGCGACAATGAAAACTCAAATTCAGCCTCCGGTTGAGGCTCTTCATCTTGAGACTCAGAAAAAACTCCTTCAATTCAACATTCTAAATCTAAAGTAAAAAACAAACAACAATACTTCAACTTGATGCAGCTCTCATGTGGATCTTGCTTCTTATACAGATGACCTACACCTCCACAAGAAGACGTCACCTTGAAACTACTCATATAACATATGTACAATACAACATCGACGACAGCGTGGAGTGTAATGGTGGGGGCCATATCTAATACTGTAGGAGGTAGACCTCTAGAGCATCGATCAAGGGGATAGGAATTGGAGGTGGAGGCCTGGTAGTGGGTACTTGCAAGAAACACTTCACGTTTTTCGTTCAAAACTGCGTTTTTTGGCCATAGGACTGACAATACTATACAATACTACTAATACTACGTTTTAGAAGTGCCTCGACAAATCTGCACCGTTGATTGAAGGCGCTTGTAGATCTACACCGTTGATTTAGTACTATGTTGTACTATGCAGTACTTCGGACTACTACGAAGTACTGCAGAAGCCACTAGGAGCAGAAAATAGCAGAAAAGGGGTCTGTAGAGATTTTTATTTTTTGTAATTCAAAAAAAATTCAAAAAAATTCCATAAAAAAAAGCCATTTTGCTAGAAAAGATTGTGCTCGCATTGCACCAAAAAATTCATGAAGGAAAATTTTTCCCTCTTCAAAGCTTTTGTGCAAAGGAAGGTCACTTTGAGCCCATGTGTGCAATCGACATGACGCTATTTTCATAAAAACTCATCGTCATCCCTTTAAGTGTTAGTAGACCTCCAACACGTCCAATTTGTGGCTTCAAATTCGCATTTTTGGATCAAAAATAGGACTACCCCCCCCCCCCCCCGAATGGCTTAAATAGACACCCAATCGAGGGCAAGTTAAAAATAGTAAACTAATTTTTTTTAAATTTAAAAAATTACTCAAGGTTTGTAACTTTAGCATCTACCTTCATTCCAAATTTCATGCCAAATGGACAAACAATGCAAAAGGTATGAGCAAAAAGCCAATTTTTAAGGGCAAGGGGACAAGAAATAGGACAAGTGTTTCTTGCAATCGCCCAAATGTGATGTGCTTTAGGTCTTTCAAGCTGTCTTTCAGGGAAATCAGGGCCTATAGAGACAAATGGATACAGAGCCACCAAGGTCAAATGCCACTAAAAGAAGACTTAGCAGCATAGGTGTCACATAGTCTTAGGAGAGCCTTGACTATTAAGAATCATGTAGCAAAGGGATTTGCAACAATAGGAATCTATCCTCTAAATGCAAGTGCCATGAAGTCAAAAATGGGATCCAATCAAGTTTATGGAAGAATAGCAGCAAGACTAGCAACCACCAAAGACAGCCAAAGTGATAAAAACCAGAGTTTGAATTAGAGGCATGGAAAATTCAAGAAATCTTTGATGAATTACTAGTTGAAGTCCTAATTGTCAACAATATTTTGTGCAGATAGATCCTGAAGATGCACAACAAAGTATAGAAATAAATGCTAGCATAAGTTTAGATGATGAAGAAAATAGAGTAGTTGAAGTGGGCAATACTAGTTTTGCTCAACTCTTGCAACTTCTATGAGTTCAACTCCCTCCCAGTTCGAGAACTAATCACTACTAGAAAATGCTGAAATTTCAACAAAACTCTGTTGATTCGGTCGCGTTGTTCCGGTCACTGTACAACCAAATTCTGTTGATTTCAACAGATTTCAACAGAGTTTGGTTGTACAGTGACCGGAACAACGCGACCGAATCAACAGAGTTGTGTTGAAATTTCAGCGTTTTCTAGTAGTGAATACATTAGATGGGATTCAGCTGCAGCAAAGGGCTACGAGTTCCCTAGCATTCTCAAATGCTAGGAACTCCGCCATGTAGGATGTTGATGTGATTGAGAGTCGACTACATCAGCAAATATTTAAAATAATAATAATATTTTTTTTTATAATATATATATATATATATATATATATAATTTTTAAATTTTTAAATTTTAAATTTTTTTTTTTAATTAATTTTTTTTCCAAGCAGTTCAGGTTGGTTACGAGCAACGGGAACAACCTGAAACAACCCTTCCAAAGGGCTGAATTCCATGTAATGTCATGTATAGACTATTACAAATCTATACTACTTACAAAAACAAACATCTCTAAGATATGGAGAACATGGTGGCTAAGAGAAAAGTAGCTGCACAAGAACAAAAGAGAAGAAAGTTAGAAAAAGAGGCCACCAAAGAAAAAAGAGCACAAGAGAAGAAGAAGAACTTGCAAGAGAAACAAGCTAGGGTAGAGGGAATACAACAGAAGATAAAGCATACAGAGTTGTGGAGTGTTAAAAGTGTTAGGGCCAAATGAGATAAACTACACGCTGCTATTCGTGAAAATGTCCTTATCACTGGATACATGGCACCATATTGCAAAGTAATCCCTTCCATATGCAAGGAGAACCAAAGGTTGGCAATTTTGAGGAGAAAAATGAAGAAAAACAATAAGGATATGAGGAGATTATCTTCTTTGCAGGAAGTTTATACAATAGTGAAGAGTGGCCAAGTACTTTAGCAGTAGCTGCAGCAAACAATACCATATTTTTACAACAACATGCAACCCAATTCTATTGTGTAGAACAAAAGCAATTTGTATGCGTTCTTAGGATCAAACCCCATTGCAAGCACAATTACTTCACTTCCAAACATCAACAAAGAGGACTTTAAGTTTGGAAAGTAACATGTACATAATTGAAAGGAAGGGAAGGTATATATTATCAGCAGACCTAAATAAGCATTGCGCTGCTTCAGTTGTACACTCCTTTGCCTTACATCTATACTGAAGGCAACAACATCAAGAAGGACACTAAGTAGGAAGGAAAGTGCACAATGCAAGAAGGAAGGTTGTTGAAGCTTACCTACTGTCCATGACTTTTTGAAGTTGCCTTCCTAGTCTGCTTATACCACTCTTGCCAAACAAACAAAACACCAAAGTCTTCTTGCAACATTCTTACACCTGAACAACAGAAGCATTGAAGTCTACTGAAGCGACTCTTGCATCTAAACGACAAAAGTGTTGAAAAGGACTTTACGGGCAAGGTTGACTTTGTAGAGCTCAAGCACTATGTATGCACAACAAGACAAGCAAAGAATTGATAGAGGCAAGGAATGCAACAATGTAGGGCGAAAGATTTCAAATATGCTTGGCGGAGATTGTGCAGCTAGAGCTTAGTTGGACAACCAATGACAACACATAGAGGGTTTTTTTGCAAAGACATAGGCAGTGCAAACTTTGGTAGGGGTGACTTTCTGAATGACAAGAAAAACTCTGACAATTTGGCTACTATTACAAATTTTGAAGCTCCTCCAACGGTAACACAGTCTACCAGCAACATGTGAGATGTCGTCGTTTTTTCTGTTCTGACAAGAGTAGTTAGGATTTATTAATGGACGATTCAAGCTTCTTAGGGAGTCATTTTTGACTTCATAGGGAATGCTTGTAGGCTTACAACTCGCTATTTTTTGGCTCTTGAAAGTTCAAGGTCTAATTATGAAGGTTGAGTTTCAGGATTGCCATTGCTTTGCTTTAAAGCGTGTCTAACACGCACTTTAGTTTTTTTAAAGGTGTTTTTGCTATAACAAATGAAGTGCAATAATGAAGCTTATGTATTTATAGTGGGCACATGACACATCCCTATGGCATGATTTTGGTCTTAAAGTGGACACATTTAGTACTGACATGAATATTCACAGCATCCGATTCTTCAATTCCTACACTCACTTGCTCTATTGAAAGTCACATCTCTGTTCATTACTACTATACTCTACAAGCATGTATAGCACCGTAGGCACCTTCCACTTCCTATTTTTGTATAAAATTCAGAATGACTCTAAAAATTATGTTGAAAATCTTCAGTCAATAATTCCTCACTTCCCTTCTCATGAAAATATAGAGAAAAATATTTACATTGCCAGATTTGCCTACAGATGCATCTTTTTCCTTAAATGAACGCTTTTCAAGCCTTTTACCTTACAATGAGCTTTGATTTTATTCTATACCTCAAACATCAAGGAATGAAGTATTGAAGTTTTTGAGCAAAAAGAAAATCAATTTATGCTTTGTGTGGCTCAATTTGTGAGCTGAAATTTTTAATTTCAAGCCATTTTCACTCATTTTAGTTTCCATCTTCACTTCTTGGTTGTAGGAATACAGCAAATCAGTTCAAGATAAATTTTGGGTATAATTATATCTAAATCCAAAATTCAAGGAATTTTGTGGTATCTTTTGGGGAGAATTTAGAGGAGGTTTATGGCATCAATTATGATATTTTTGAAGGCTGTAGAGATTCCGGGCTAGGTATTTTGTCCATTTTTCTCATTTTCATTTGTTCTATTTGGATTGTAAATTGTACTTAACACTTTTTGAATTGTAGAGGGTACTTTTTGTGTTTTTCAAAATAGGTTGTTTGTGGAAGAAGATCTAGTTTGGATTTTTTGGATTTTGTATTGGTACCTTCTCTCGTTGTGAACATTGTTGTTGGAGGCTTCCAATGTTGGCCCTATGGTTTGGTGTGTGACCAATTTTCAAGATATGTAAGCGGAATTTTCTTACTAGATTGGATTATTGGAAGCTCGAATTTTGTACTTGGATCAAGGTAAAGCGCTAGAGGTCATCCAATTTTAATGATTGGCATACCTATGACTCTATGAGCTTTTGCCTTAGTACTTAAAGCACAAAACACTCCAAATTTATGAGTAGTAGACAACAGCCAACAAGTTTAATCTTCATCAAGTTGAACACTATTAGAATTCTCAAATAGAGCTTATTACTACTTTCAAAGAGTGTGTTGCATCTTCTTTGTTGTCTTTTGAAGATGCAAAGGAAAAAAAGATAGAGCCCAAGACTATTCTTAAATAAGATTTTGAATGATAATACAAAAAGAAAATGGGTGATGCTAGTAAAAAAGCTTGATAGTAGAAAAATTCATTTGACAAATGGCATAGGCTATTCAAAAGGTCCTAGGAACACTACAACAAAATTGGGATTTTATGACTACAAAAAATGATTGTAGTGAGTTGTAAAATTGAAAAATATGACTCACACAAGAATCACTATAGATGATTTATGATATGATTGGGTCTAGTCATTACCAACAAGTTGCTTAGAATATGAGTCATATTTGCAGTCATATAGGTTCGGGGGTATAATTAGCCATATTTTGCCAACATGGCATATACATTGATTATCCTTGGGGGCTTGACTTTTTTTTGAGCTACCTAAAGAAAGAAAATAAATCCTACGTGGCATATGATTCCATGTAGTCATATTTTTGGCTAACATAGAATATGACTGCGGTGAGTCATATTTTAATTGATGTGGCATATGACTTTGTGTAGTCATATTTTTTGTTCATGTAGAATATGACTTTTGTGAATCATATTTTCTGCTAATATGAAAAATGACTCTCTTGAGTCATATCCTTTATTGATGTAAAATATGACTCACAAGAGTCATATTTTCGGTTGATGTGGTAGTTCACGTGGATGTCATTGGTAATTTTATAACTAATTGCCTCATGTTTTTGGAAGCAAAAAGTCACATTTTGACCAATATATATTATGAAACATAACTCAAGCAAGTGATATTCCAAATGATTGAGAATCACATTTTTTAGATTTGTATGTGTGGTTTGTGATTGGGGTGACTGAGGTCCAAAAAGACCAGAATAGCTTTAGGTATAAACTACAATCACATTTTTCATGCATTTAAATGAACATGACACATTGCAATCATACATCAAGATCATTTAACAATTGAATAAAAGGCTTCATGTAGTTAAAAACAAATACATATGTTTTTAGAGATATACAAGAAACAATCATATTGGAGAAGAAGGAATGTGACTTTCTTTAAAGACATTTATTAGTCACCAATACAAAAAATATATATATATATATATATATATATATATAATGAATCATTCATATAAGCCAATAGTGCCAATATTCCTTATAATAATGTAAAGATGACTCTATTGGGTTGCAAGTAGCCTCCAAGGACTTTATTCTAGCTTTTTGTACTTGCATATACAATCAAAGAAATAGGAGATTAATTTTTAGTGAACGAACAACAAAGCTCAACCTTCAAAGACTTGCAACAACACAAAATATGTAGCACAAGTATAGAATAGGAAGAATAACAATGGTGATGGAAGGAATAAGAAGAAAACAACAAGTGCTAAGAGATAACAACAAGCAAGAGTTAAGATGTAACAAAAAGAAACAACTAAGAGGAAATAAGAAACAAGAGTTAAGATGCAACAAGAAATAAGAAGCAAGAACTAAGAAGTAACAAGAAAAAAGAGTTAAAATGCAAGAAGAAGAAAGAATTTGAATGCAATAAGAAAAAACAAGAAGAATGAACTAAAAAGTAAGACATAAGATGCAACAAAAGGCAACAAAAAAGAAACAAAAAATAAGAAGCAACAAGAAGTAAGAACTAAGAGACAACAAAAGGCAAGGAAGAAGAGTAAAAAGAAGGGGCGGCTAGGGTTTCAAAATCCTAAAAAAGTAGTGATTAGGTTTCAAAATTCCAAACAATGGCTTGTCCATATATTTTTTAGAGTGCCCATATTTTTCTTGGGCTGCCCTCAAAGAAAAAAAATGTCACTACCATGGAAATATGACTAGCAATGTTCCCTATTGTTCCCTATGAAGTACTTTGGTGTTCCCAACAAGCATACAATATATGCTCGTGAAGTACAAGGCTTAAAAATGATTGGCAATTATATTTTGTAGTCATATTTCTCCCCAATGTATTGGCCTCCAAGAATATGACTACAAGCAGTGGCTAGTCATCTCCAATCATAAAATATCCATTTTTTGTAGTAGAATTATAGAAACGCCACGTACTATTGAGCCATTCTGCTTATTTCTTAAGCATCTAGATGTTGAATATAGATGATAACTTTCTATTAGGATCAGATGCAACTAATTTAATAGTTGTGCAACAACACTGAGAATTATGATGGATTTTGGTACTGAGCCAATTATGATTGACAAGCTACTTGTTGAGAGTCTTGGTTTGATAGCAACAAATTTGGAAACTTGTCCATTTATTAAGTGACTTTAGTAGGGATCATGAAGTGTGCAATAGTTTATACCAAGGAATCTTTGCATTTCATTTTTCATGTAAGAACAAGATCTATTTTCTTTCAATTTTCTTTGAGATCTGTTGTCACAAATGCAACAATTAATATGATATATAAATTGGTCACCAAGCATTTTATCCACTTGATTTTTGTTTGAAAAAATAGACTAAAGAGGCTTTTATGGATTACTTGCATTGGTCTTTTGGAGATGGGAGTTGGTTCCCATAGCATTTGTATCTACAACCATATCCATGTAAGTAGAGCATGTATTGCCAGATGCAATGCCTTTGTTGTAAACATGCCTTATAGACCTATTTTGTTGGAAGAAACTCTTGCCTAGAGTACTTTGACAGAATGGTGGGATGTGCCTACTTTGGAAATTTATATGCAGTATTGTAAGGATCTACCTTCACCATGAAACACAAGGTAGAAGCTTTCTTGGAAAAGCCAAATCATTATAGATTTGTCACTTCTTGATCTAGCACTAGATCATCTAGATTGTATCAATTGCTTCATCATCATTAGATATTACTCAACTTATTCATTGGTACCCACCAATAGAAGGTATCATTGTTGTGGATCTATTTGCAAGCATTGGCATTGGATTAACAAGTTTTGGTAGTAAGGCTTAGAGTGAGAGGATATGATCATGTGGATAGTAGATTTGTATGCATTTGAGCATCCCACTATCATATTCAAAGGTTGTTGGCTTAGTATCTAGAGCAATTACCTCCTTCTACCATCACAAATGTTTTGGCTAACTTCCTGAGGGACGTGTGTTCCACTCTTACCAAACAAGGGTTGTGGACCCTTACTAGAATCTTGTAGGGGTGATAAAAACTCAACAGGACCACTCGGGGGCGATAGACCCTTATTCAAACCCCTCGGCTTAGTAATCTTCGGTGGTGGTGAACATTTAATATTTTCAAGAGCTGCTCTCTTCCAAAAAACAATCTTGCTGGGCAATTTTATACATTCTTCTTCTTTGGCCCTAGAACCTAGGTCTAATTTCTGTAAGCCTTTGCATCCCCATGATTCCAACCAACTCAAATCAATCACTTTCTTGCAACAAGGACAAACAACACAACCCGACAATAGTTCGGTCTACAAGCACCACGGGTGAAACATGCAGCTACATGAGAATGACACAGCATAGTTGGCAACAAATAGAAGTGAGCAAAGGGCGCAGAGTGTGCCTACATTGAGATCTAGAACAACACCCAATTCAGAGACCTCGTTTCCAACAGGTTCTTTGGGCTTCATGGAACACTGCACTACTTTCTTGATTGTCAATTTCCTTCGCACCGTTACTAGCTCTTATTCCCAACGCTCCTGCAAAGCATAATCGCGCTCTAAGGTTTGCCTCAATTTCTCCACGGACGCTTGATTCGACTCCAATTTGTCATTTTTATCTACAGTTTGATTGCTCATTTGTCATTGTTGTTTGTCGCAGTTGGCCTTCTCTACCACCTCCCTGGCTGCAACATGTCACTTGCTCTTCTTCCATAGGTCATCCTTAAATTCATTGAGCCACTCATCCTCAGCTTCCAAGTCCAAACCAATTTTTTCTACTCTGTCGCTTTTGGCCTTTAGGGCTTCGAGTGTATTTGTAGATTCTTGTAGGGCTTGAGTCCTCGCCTCAATCTCTTTCATAAAATGCTCTACCTTCTGCATAGCATTGTCGCCACTTTCAGCTCCACTATCAGTTCCATCTATATCAATGCCAAGTCCACTAGCACTTTCACCCCCACTACTACCCCAACTTCCACAATGTTGATTGATATACTTTGCACACTTCCTTATGATGCTTGCCATCTAATCCTTCAACAATGAAAGATCCAATTTTTGAGGGTTGTTTCTAGCATGGCTGCGGCGGTCAGAAATCACCTTTGCAACTGCAGCAGCCCAATTGAGTGAATTGACCTTGTTTGCTTTATCTTGGTAAAAGAACATGCACACACGAAGGAAAGTCAAGCTAATTGCTTTGTCGTTGGGGACATCGCCATATACTCTCTGGTAACACATTGTAAATAAGTCACGACAACTTTATTACGACACTTATCCAGCAACACTATAAGAAACCCGTGTTTTCAATGGTGTTACAAAGAAATGAGTCATGTTTTCATTGACAATAATTCATCACAAATTCTGAGCCTATAAGAGGTAGATTTTTGTTGATGTTTGGAAAGACATGGCAATGTCAAAGCAAAAACATGTAGATGACATAAAGGACATGTATGTATTTTTGGACATCAAATAAACCATGGTCATGTTTATGAAAGCGTCCCCCAAAATATGGAGTGCTACATCAACTAGGGGTTTTAAATTCACTTGGGTAAAATTTTGTAAGTTATTGTAGGCTAAGGTAAAATGTAGACCGGATGTGGAAAAAATACGGAAAGGGTAGCCATGTGGCATGCTATGAAAAAAAACAAAAATGGATGGATGTACACTATGGATGAAAAGATAAACTTTTTATACAAGTAGGGTGCTAAGAAGTAAGACAACCCATATGGGATATGTAAAGAAATTTTTTTGTTTAAAATTGAATGTTTGATAAAACATTCACATGTTTAAAACAACCTCCAGATGTAAAAAATAACGTACAAATGTCAGAAAAAACGAACTCATGTCTGAAACGTTGTCGTGTCGTATATGTGTACATTATATGAAATCCATAATTGTGTCAAAGCGGAGGGTTTTTTTTCATTGAAGTTTCAAGAGACATTTGAAGTGATGATCCTCTTGAACTTTAATTTTTTTTACCTCTGTTAGACAACTACTTAATTGGAGTTCTTATATTCTTATACTTAGAGATGATTTGAAGCTTTATTTTGTTTGGTTAGAATTGTTAAAAATGAAAGGTGAAGCTTGTTTTACCTTTTGTTTGATTTTAAATGGATTAGAAGTCTACGTAGGGGATAAGGATAGAGTTATGGAAATAAAAGGATGACCAATGGATGAAAGATAGTCCATGTGGTGTTTTAAAGGCCAAAATCCACTTGCTTAGGTGGATGGCATGGAGGTTGAGGTGGCGGATGAGGTGGAGGCTCTTCTTCCACCTCCAAGTTAGTTTAGAGAGCCGTGTGTTTAAAGGAGGATAGCACTTTGTACATGGGGAGTTTGACTATGAAATTTTGGGAGGATGTTCATCTTGTTTTGGTGATTCCGAAAACCTATCACTCTCTCAAATTGGAGTTTTTGTGTGAAAGTTATACTTGATGGAGTAAGAGAGGAAAATTTGTCATGAAGTTTGAGGGCAGAAATTTCGAGAGCTCATATCTATCTGATTAGAAGGTTGTTGCTTTTTAGATTTGTCATGGTTGTTTATTGAGTTGTTATCTTTCCAAAAAGTTATTATTCTCTTGGATTGGAGTTAGGATGCAAAAGTTATGGGCTCAAAGGTGAAGTGGTGAAGTGGTGAAGAGCTGCCTTTTGAATTAGAGGGGGTGACCGGCTATAAAAGTTGGACAGTATCTTAATTTTGAATGAAACTTTTTGGGGTTGTAGATATTTGTGTTAACTTTCCAATGAGATATTATATGTTCAGTTTGGAGTTATTATGTTAGAGTTATAGCCTTGGAAGTGAAGTAGTAATGAGCTGCCTTTGAGTTGAAGAGAGTAAACTTTGACCGGCTATAAAAGTCGGACAGTATGAGCTTTTGAGTTGAAATTTGGAGGTGTTGTAGTCTTTTGTATTAGCTTTCCAGAGAAATATTATACTTTCAATTTGAACTTTTAAAGAGGATTTGGCATTCATTTTAATGTTGGGTGCACTTTTGCATGACTTTGTGCGATTTATGCACAACTTACACCACTTTGTACAAACATGTGATACTTTATTTGATTTCTATGGTTCATGATGGGGGTTACATGAGTATGATTATGAGGCAAATTATGGGGTTTATATCAACATTTTATGGATATATTTGATTTTGGGATCCTCCGTATCTTGAGTCAATTCTAGTTGCAGCCAAGAACCCCGCGTTTTCCCAAGGCAAGGCCTCTCTACCCGAAAACGTCTTTATACAATGTAGTCAAGTTCTCATCTTTGAATTATCCCATATCCTTTGTCATGGATGGATAGTGAATTTCAATATAAAGGGGACCTCTCCACCTTTTATTCTCACAAAATGCCAATGAAATAATTCCTTGATTTTGCCATCAAAAATTCTTTTGATGATAGATAATAAATTCTTGGTGAATTTGACAATTTGTCTTGTTTATTTTTTTGGAATTTAAAAAAATAATTATTTTATATATATTATTATTATTTTTTAAATAATTATTTCATACAATTAATTTTGCATGTGTTTTTCAGTGAAACACACTATCTGTCACATTGTCACAATGATTTTTATATTAAAAAAAAAAACATTGCCCAAACAAAAAAAGATGACGTGGCTACCATGTGGCATCTACATGGTAGGCTTTTGAAGAGTGAAAACACAAGGTATCAACAAACATTTTCATAAAACATGCAAACATTGGAGTACGTTACAATAGATTTCAACTGTTTGTGGAAACGCTGCTTCCGACGGATTTTGGGTGACATTAGAGTTAGCATGCCTTCAATTGAAAAAACGTACTTTCATGTCTTTAAAAATACCACATAAAACACGGGTTTCTTCTAGTGCAAGTACCTCTACTTGTTCGCACCCTCCCTAGGAATCCACTCATCCTCATACAACTTTGGTGGAACAAGTGCATCCATCACATCTTTGGGCAAAGGACCTTGGTTGCAGAGTCCTACCACTTTCTAAAAAAAGGTAGCTGTGAGAGTATGAAAATTGCCAAAGTATAAAAATAGACTAGAATAGAATTAAAGTAGAGTAAATTTTTTCAAATTTCAACATAGATGCAGAGAAGTAGAAACAATTAGAAGTAGTTTTAGAACAAATAGCTTCCTGGTAGGTCTAAAGCGGAAAAGATGTTACGGAACCCTAATCCGGATGGTTACAGAATCCTAATCCAAATGGTTATGGATCCAGAGGGCCTACGACCTATTTTCCAAGCTAGACATAGGATATCGTTACAGGAATGGTCGGATGCCCAAGAGGCTACAGTCTTGGGGAGATCACTCCTTATAATTTAAGATATACACTTGAGTTAAGAGGGTATTTGATATGGGGCTATTTACCTTAATTATTGCATTTAAGATGATCGTATTTTTACATAAAAAGCTAAAAAGGGCATATTTCCAATACCCTCTAGTTTTTATAAATTCATTCATGCAAGGTTTTAAGTGTGGCTATCTTACATATAAAATTTAAGTGTCCAATTTTCTCCCACCCCCACCTTTCTTCACAAATTTTCTCTTCCATCTATTGCATCTATGTATAGAGTATACATTGTGAAACCAACAATAATCAATTGAATTCAAGTGGCAATTTTTAACCCCTAAAGGCCAATTGTCTATTGAATGAACAATTGAAACTTTGAGTAGGTCTCTATGAAGTCAATTTTGGTCAAATATTAATAAAATTTTGAGACAAGATGTGAACATGTATCCTCCTAGTGGAAATATAATTTTTTTCTGCGCTAAACTTTTTTGGTAGCCCTTGCAATTTGGGCATCTTTGGGGCCTCTTTTGCAAAAACTCTCATCAACTATAGAAATTTGGCATTTATATTACTAATCAAATATGGCATACAATAATAAAAAAACAATTTAGTTCTCAAATCACATTCTCAGAGGAGTCAAATTTTATTAGCTATGTTAGGGTGGCTTCAAGAAAAACCCTTTTTTGTCTAACCTCAAGCCCTATTATCTTGCAATATGTGAAGTCAAAGTTCTTGAAATTTTCCCAAATATTCTAAATGTTTGTCTCTAATTTTTAACCATTTGGATTTCAAATAAAAAAATATCTCATTGCACAAGAAATCATCAAAAAAAAGACTAATGTATTGCCAATGCACTTAACCTCTTTGCATTGCAAGTTGATTCAAATTTTTTATGAGTGAATCAAACATCATATATTTATGAATAGTCAAAATCTTCATTTTGTGTAGACCCAAATTTTTACACCAAGAAGGCTTGAAGTTTGTTGATCCTAGTTTGCAGGAATGAAAATAAAGATTTTTTTTCCACTTCAAACATTATAATCTTTCAATCCATATGGTCAAATGGGTTGAAATTGTTTCCACACATTGTTATTACTATATAATACACTTTTATATAGTTGGATTTTTTTTGAATAATTTTTTATTTTAGACAATGCATCAAAAATTGACAATTTTGAATTTTTCCTTTTCCAAAACACCCTCTAGGGGCTCGTGTAAGGGTTAATAGCATTAGGGTTGCTAGCATGTGAGCCTGTGAGCTTGAGCCTATGAGCTTGTGAGCCTCCCTTTTTTTTGGAGAGAAAAGTGTGAGGAGCCTATGACCGTGGATTTATGGAATTTTGATAATCCAAAAAAGTGAGCTCATTTATTCAAATTTACTTCTTTTTGCTAAGCGACTTCTTTTTCAATAAGTAAGAGTGGTCCATTTTCAATGAAATGACGTCATTAAAAAATGCAAAAGAAAATAAATGACACTCCATATGTAGCCATAAAACACACAAAATCCAATCATAATGGAAATCCATACATAGTAGTTCAACATATGAGACATATCTATCTCATCAGTCTAAGCTACGGTGGACTCAGTCGCTGAATCTTCATTGGTAGAGGATTTTGAAGTCTCTCTACCCTCAGATGCTGATCCATCTATGAATTGTAACACATTCAGAGCATATGTATCTTTACGGCGTTTTGGTTTATGACAACCAAAATCCGCAAAGGCTGATGCCATGTGCTCTGCATAGGGTGGAAGATGAAAAGTCTTTTCCGGACTGTAGAAAAGACTTTGTTTGTTCAGCATCATATCTGATGATGTCAATCCTTGATGGCTGCAATTGGATATGACAGAATGTTAGATTTGTAAAACACAAAGATTTCGATAAAATTTAATACTTATAGAAAATGCAAACTTACTTACTAAATTTTCCCCTTTGAGCAAATTTGCGAGGCACCACGGGCATTTCATCCGAATCATGTGAGTCTTGAAGTGTTGGTGGTTTAGGTGGGGCCTTCACCACGATTGGAGCAGACTTCCTCATGGGTTTGAGGAGGGCATCAAAAATGTCAATGTTCTCCTCCAAAGCCACAATGTGGCGGCTTGTGCCCCGACAAGCTGTAATTGATGCACCTGAAGTCTAGTGAATATAAAATATCAATGAAATGAATGATTTACTGAATTTCTACTTCAATAGAGAAGAAAAAAAAGGATATTTACCTGTTGATGCGGTGCAATCAAGAACCAAGTCTCCCTCAATAGTAGTAACTTCAATGAGTAGTTGGAAAAATCGGGGATCCTTTTCACGAGCACCTCGCCATGGCTTCCCATCTTTCATTGCCATGTCATCCTCCTTCGTATAGTTCATCAACATGTCATCTCAACCAATGTCAACACCAACATTCTTCATCATCGAGGTGCGCTTGAAAGTGAAATTGGATTTCCCTTTCTCTCCGAAGTCCTTCACAAGGAGGCTAATTCCAAACCTCTGCGTCTGCAATTAGAAAAATAAAATATATATGAGAAGCAAATATAACATGATCAAAAGGAAAGGACAATTCCAACTTCAAGAACTTTGTCGTACGCGCAGTCTAGGCGTAGGTATCTTTAACACCACAAAAGCGTTAAGATGACACGAGTTATCGTCCCAGGAAATTCCAGATGTTGTCGCGATAGATAAGTGTCCGGAACTACGGATCTACCCGGAAATGACAATCCGCAGTAGGATCCGGCACAACACCAACACCAAGTTCCGGAAATACTGTATTCCGGAATCTAATCCGGATCCACCTTGATCCGGATTCCTACTCTCACTATCCGTCACACCGGTTTTTGGTACCTCTGTTTTACCCTCAGAGGGTCCTCACTTGCTCTTTTCGAGGGGTGGGGAACATCACCACTCAAGTAACACACATATCAACTCCTAAACAACAAACAACTATCCGTCTTCAAAGTTCTTAGTCCGGTAAGGAGGAAAGATGGTCCCTCTCACAACATCCCGGGTGGCCACCCGGAAGGTAGGTCACGCAGAGTTACACCCACACCTGCCCTTACTACAACGACACTCAGCTATTTTCCGGATCAAGCTTTCACCTACGCCTGAGGTTGGCAGACCTTCCGGTGGTTTGGGAATATTCCACTAGGCGGTTGCCGACTTCCGCACGGGACTCCTCTCGAGTTCCCGGACTAGCTCCCTGACCACTACCGGATCCCACCGGATCACCGTTCCAGCGATTTAAAGGCACCACGCACAGCTCCTCACTTGTAAACTAGACTCAATCGCAAAACAACCGCGGATAGTTGGAATCCGGAACTAAAGGACTTACTTCCTAGTTGTCGACCGTTCTTGAGGTTGGCAGACCTTCCGATGGTTTGGGAATGTTCCTCTTGGTGGCTGCTGACTTCTGCACGAAACTACTCATGAGTTCCGGATTAGCTCCCTGACCACTACCGGATCCCAACAGATCACCGTTCCAGCGATTTAAAGGCACCACGCTCAGCTCCTCAAGGTCAATCTAAACTATTCTGCAAGACACCTTCAGCCGGATCCGGATAACAACCAATCCGGATTCCTACCTTGCACACTCTCCCGGATACACCCACACACAAGTAATCAAGACGCGATACGCAAGATAATGATTCCCAAGGTGTTTATTCTTGGGTGCTCAGATTGAATGACACAAAATGGAATGACAGGCCATAAGCCGGCCCGCCCTTAAAAACCAAAACAACACGACCAAAACGGTCCAAAGAAAAAGCGGCCAACGGCCAGCTGAAAATCCGGGAAAAATGGAAAGCCGTTAACTTCCTAGAAATCCGGAACTACTTAGCATTCCGGATCAGCGGGTCCCACATCCGGAAAACCTGCGATGAAGACAAAATACTAAAACTAACAATCCAACTACGCAACCTAGTCATTTACCCTTCCGCGCCTTCTTCGCTGACGTTCCGCCCTTCGAAATCCGGGTCGGCGCCTTCGGCCGGATCTGCTTCGTCGGGGTGGACTTGGTTGCGGATCGGGTCCTTGGCGGACCCGGATCCGTCTCCGCATACTCTGACTCGGAAGAGGAGTTCGTCACTACCTCCTCTTCCTCCGACTCGAGAACCTCCTCCGGATCGCTGTTGACCTTCCGCCTGGTAGCCTTCATCTTCTCTAGATCGATGATCTCAATTGGGGTCGACGGTGGTGGCCGCGGAGGAGTCTCCTGCTGCATATGCGTAAACTCCTCCAGATGGGTCCGGGCCGGATTCTGAATCCCAATCGGATCCTTCGTCATCGCTGTCACGTCTGCAGTCGGATCCTGAATGGGTGGGAAGAGGTTTACCGAGGTAGTCCGGGGCGTCAAAACCGGATCCGGGATCCTCCTCCCATCCGTAATCTCCTTCTGCACCGAGGATCTTCCGGGTTGCTGGGCCGACGATCGTTCTCCCAAGTTCAGTTGTGTTGTTTCCTGGAACTCCCCTCCGGGTATTTCTGGAAACTCCTCCAATCCGCTGAGTGGATCGAAGTGGCCGACCAAGTGCCGCATTTCCTTTAATGCGACCTCAATCCGCGCCTCGAACTCTACCAATATCTTCACAACCTTGGTTCCGGAAATGTGACCTTCCCGGGTCATCTGGTTGTTCCAGAGCGCGGATTTGGTGATGATATCCGCTGGCGGGTCGATGAGGTCTCTCAACTTCCAGACCAGCTCCGTCGCATCCGTCGCTCGTTTGTTGGCGGTGTGCATCTCCCTTTCCGCCTACGTTGCGCGGTTTTGAAGATGGTCGCGTTCCGCCTCTACTGCCCGGATTCGTCCCTCCAACAGGCGGATCATCTCCGGATCCGGTCTGCTCTTGATCGCCTCCACGATTTCCGTTTCGTCCGCTACCTTCAATACCGTGCAGACTCTCCGGATCAGGGTTGCCATCCGGTCGTTGGAAGCCTTTTGACTCCGCAGCCAGGAGATTGTCGACTCGAAGATATCCAGATCCGGATCTGTGTTCTGGGATGGAACATGATCCGGAAGCTGGTTCTTCCCTCTTGAATCCGGGTCCGTGCTCTTCCGGCGGGAGTCGTGCCTCTCCGGTGAGTCATGCTCTAGTTCCGGCTTCACGTCCTCTTCTGGCTCCTCATCCGTCGGATCCGAATCCAGAGGAAGTCCATATCGGAGTAAGCTATCTCCCTGCCGGTAGATGATATCTTCCGGACTACTAAGTACCTCCTGCTTGTGATACAAGTGGAGGAGGTACGGACTGATGGGACTGGATTTCTTTCCCACCAGGTTTCCAGAAAGCTTATCCACTATCGACTGGATAATGAGCCCCCAGCTAACTAGTCTAGGGGCCGGTTTTCCCCTTTCCCCTAAGGCTCCAAATATCGTGTTTGCCAACGTTACTGTAATCCGGTTGGGCTTTTCCGAATACAGGATGGGGCTCAGAAACTCTAAGAGTCTCTGGTCCCTAGGATTCCGGCAGTCGGATGCAGTGTATCCCTCCTTCGGATCCGCCGGGTTCCGGAATCTATCTGCGGCGAATTTCTCTGTCCGGCCAGCCCATCCGGATCCTCTAGTGGACGCGAAATAGACTCCGGCCCATATCTCTGTTGTCCAGGACTTTGGACGACCCCTAACAGTTAGGTGGTACTGATTCGGAGCGCCATAGACTAGCTCGTCTATCATTTCCTCGCTCCGGATGCTCCAGGGTCTCTTCAGAAACCCCAGGCACCCCATATCCATCAAGTCATCCTCCAACATCCGGTGGTGTTCCGGATTCTCAGGGATTTCCGGATTGATCATCCGGGCCGTGATCCCTGACTTCCGTAGCACACTGGGCCCTGCCATGACTACAGACATACTCTATCCTCACTTCCGACTCACTTCCGCTAAGTTTCCGTCGCCTGATCCGCTAAGTTTCCGCTAATCTTCCGTTCTACTTTCCGGTGCGATCGGCACCGGCCTCCCCTTCTCTCCCTAACGCGTTCCTATCTCACCACACTTTCACTCACTAAGCGCCATCGCGATAATCACGCGGAGAAAGAGGAAGAATGAAGGAGACAGCGATGGTTAAGTAGCTTTTCGGCCTGGCGTTCCCGCGAGTTCCCTAGCCGGACTAGGCCCTAGGGCCTACTCGGCCGGAACTTTCCGGTTTCCGGATTAGGGTTAGGGTTTCCGGATAGGGTTTCCGGATCCGACTGTAACCCTAATTACAGTTTAAGGTTTTCCGTAAAGCCTCTAATTCCTATTTCTGGTTTTATGCTTCCTTCTCCCTACCTATTACGGAATTTTTGAAAATTTCTACTCTATATAATTACTATTGTCTATTATTTCTATTAATGTAGATAATGCGTACTCCCACAAACTTCATGTTGCATGCTTACCGTAGCCCTAGTGTCCAATGTCGAGGTCAAGTGTAGACGATTCATTCCCCACCACTCCTTCTTCACCATGCGGTAAGCCTCACACAATCTTGCAATATCGCCCTTGACATCGGCGCTCCATGAATAAAATGCTATCATGCATCCATGGTCTTGCAAATGTTTGAATGCGAATTGAAATGCCGCTTGAAGAGCCTCATTCTCCAAATCTGCGTTCTAGGTCGGCACCTTCGTTGATGGAGATGATAGGCCCGACACAGGCAAGTTCTCTGGGCAATCAAAAAATACTAGGTCCGCTCCAAGCCTAGCATTTGGCACTCCGTAAAACATGCAAGGCTTCCCCCCTGACAACTGCAGACATTGGATATTTTGTACCATCAGTTAATCATCTACACAATCTTCATTTTGGTAACGTGATATATGACTTAGCAATTTCAAAGTAATCTAGAAATTACCTTTTTCCAGAAGTCCATAACCTCTTTATAACAAGTCGGCGACTCAGTATCCATGTCCTCTACAAGGTCCTCAATTGAAATATTGAGGATTAAATCCTCAGTCTTCTTCAATTCATCATCGCCAAAAACAATGGCTTGTGTCCCTTGTGTCGCAACGTGAATTTTTGGTTTTGTTAAGTTATCTTAAAATTTGGAGCGGAAGTTCTCTACAGGAACACCAATCCGGTTTAGGGATAAGTTAGAATCGGAAATTAGTTGAAGAATGCAGTTAAGGAACTAACCGGATTCTAGTCTGTTACGGAATCTGTTTGGACCGGATTAGTTTTGGATCGGATTAGGCAGTCTGAACCGGATTGGTTCTGTCCGGATCAGATCTGGAGGACCGGATTAGGTCAGGAGCGGATTAGGGTTAACCGGATTAGGTCATTTGACCTAATTTATGGCGGCACTGAGAGCCTAGGACTATATAAGGAGAGGCCTTGCCAGTTAGTATCCCTTTTCTATCTTGAGCGCTGAGGCTTGTTTTCACGCTTGGGGCTGTTTTGTGTTTCCTCTTTGTGATTTCTCTTCAGATTTGTGAGGTAGGGCGTCATTAGTGAATAGTTCTTTTGGGTGCTGTGGAGTTGGACATCCACAGTTGCAATTTGTTGCTTTCCGGTCAGGATCAGGAGGGAAAGTAAGGAATGGGGCGTGCGGCTAGGAGTTGAAAGTGAGGTTGTCTCAGGGAGATTCTTGAGCGCCTCAGAAATGCGCCCATGCCGCGGTTATGTACAAGAAGCTATCCGGTTCCCGGATGGTCCGGATCCTGACAGACTTCGCCGAAAAGGTTGAGGCAGTTATGAGGGAAGCTCGGGAAGCTGCAGATCGGATGGAGATGAGCAGCGTGAAGCTGACCGGAACTGTACTCTCAAGGAGTATCCGTCTTTCGGATATTTCCTTTCCTGAGTCGTTTCCGGGAGGAACAGAGTTAAATCGGGGGAAGGATGTTACTCCCCAGTCGAAGAAGGAGCGGAAACCGAGAGAGACCGGATCTGCTGAGCACATCGAGTTGGATTCATCGCCAGAGCGACCGGATCCTCCTACTGGTGAGAGGGCCAGGAACTTGCAGGAGGTCTTCGACGAGCTTCCGCTTGAGACTGTCAACGTCACATTGAAGATGGGCATGGGGTCTTAGTGTAAAGTAGTTTTGTAAATACCGGGTGTTATGACCGGATTGTAGTTAGGAACCGGACCGGATTGGATCCTGGTCTGATAGTTAGGAACCGGATTAGTATTCCGGTCTGTTAGGGTTTTGAACCGGGTTAGCATTCCAGTTTTGCCAGCGAGGCTTATCCCGGAAATCCAGCGTGGGTTGCCTGCGAGGATTTTCTGGGGCGCTTTTAGCTTTTTGGCGCTTTACAGTGTATATAAATTCATTCTCTGCGGAGGAGAATGGGAGTCTTCTTTTGTTCAAACTTCTTTTGTATTCTATTGGCGCCTTGTTTGTGTGTTCTCCCGCAGTTGGCAGGGCAGATTGGTGAGGAGTTAGGAGCGCATTTAGAGTTTGGATTGGGATTTCTTCCCTTTGTGTTCTTGTTTTGGTTTTGAGTACATGAAGGCAGGTAATAAGAGTTGGGAGTACTTTCTAGTGCCTCAGCACTGCTAGGATTCAGTATTTCGGTTGAGGAAGCCACTGCTAGGCTAGGCGTATAGGGAAGGAGTCCTTAGGCGCGCTAGAACTCCTGGATAGGAAATCCGGTTGAGTGTCCAAACTGTTGTGAGGCCTCATTGTTGTAGTGGCGAACGGAAGAGTCTTAGTTGATGTTGGTATGGACGGTTGTACTTGCAGACACCTACCTTAGTACGGCCGGAACTTGGCATCAAGGTCATTGTAGTATGTGTGGATCGTACGGGGGGGTCTTTGTGTGACCTGTGATTTGGATTGTTTTCTGGATTACTGTGAAAGATCAAACCGGATCCGGATTAGAGTAGGGGAGTAGAGTAGAAGAAGTGGGTCTTCAGCCACTATAAGTCACGGAAGGAGCAGCGGGCCTGCCACTCTCAAATTCAAGCGGCGACCCCTCTGATGGTAAAACAGAGGCAAAATTAAACCGGATTGGTTACTGGACCGAGTGGGAGTAGACCGGAAGTTATAGGTCTAAGAGTTGTACCCAGGATCGGAAGTGTAAAGGTCTTGGTTTTGTTGCAAATTGACGGATCGGATTACTTCCTGGTCCGGATTAGGTCCGGGACTGGAAGATTGTAGGAAGTCTGGTAGTTATTTCTGTGGGTTTTGTTGTTTCCGGTTGCAGTTGTAGGACCGGAAAGGTGTAGTTGGAGACTGACTTAGCTTAGAATCGTAAATAGGGTGAATACTTCACAGAATCTCGTGGGTTCGATCTTTAAAGTCACTTTTGTTATACTTTAGAGTGGTTTTTGGTAGTATAACATGGGAATTGCGTATCCTGTGCTGCGACACCTTGAGTAATGACGTCTTCCGTTAGTTGTATGAGTGTCGCCTTCTTCTTCAACCCGCTTTGAATTCCACCTTCCAACTGAGAGCTCTGGTCTACTGTTAATGATGCTGGAACAACACCACCATCGGCAATCTTCTTTCCTTTGGCCAGTAGCTTTTCCTCTTTCTCCTTCTCCTTTTCCGCCAATTTGGCCTTCATCTTTTCTTCTTTTTCCTTCTCCTTCTTGTCTTTTGTTTCCAAGAGAACTTGGAGCCGAGCTGCTTTTTTCCTATCGTTGGCTTCCCTCTTCGAAATGGCCCTACTTCTCTGCCTATCCGTGAGTCCTGCAAACTCATCCACCTCCATGTCAATTGCACCGATGCCCTCCAAAGAGTTCCGGAAATGAACTTCCGACGGATGAGTGTATGAGATGGGACAGTCAATGTACCACCCTCCACCACTAAGATGAGCCGTCGTAAAAGTGCGGAGTTGGTTCGAAGTGTACATGCAATCTGCAGAACTATGGTCGAGCCAAGTGAAAAGGAATGGAGGAAGATCGTTCCTCGAAATTGCTCCTTTTGCCTCCAACTCATGTTTGAAGTAACTACAGCAGTACCCCAAAAAAGTCATTCAGTAAGACAATTCAATTAAAAAAATGAGGAACATGGATTAATAAACTATCATGTACAATGAAGAAAAAAGAACTAAAGAATTAGTGCAATGAATTGAATGGTGAGATGCTGATTTGGAATATATGAAACCTCTAAACTTGGAAAGATAGTGCTTATGAAATGGATCTGAGTTACAGCCCCTTGGACTTATACCTACGTGTGTTGCATAAGACATTCAAACTTTAGTTCATTGTTTCATTGTTTCATTGTAGACTTCTGGCGTCATTAATCATGAGCTTCAATCAAGAATCACTCATTAGAATCTCAATGCTTTGCACATATTTGAATTCAGAGAAGTAAACAAACGGTAGAGTAATACTGGAAAAGAACTCTTCTAACCGCTTGTCTGGATCCATCGTAAGTCATGAAACAATCATTTTTCTTGAAATAATTGGCTCCCTTGAGTACCGCTAGAAACCCTTGATCCCAAATCTTCCTCTTCCACCCCTCGATATAATCCGACAAGAACTCAGGCTGCAGCGGAACTTTCATGTTTACCGTGATGTTGTCTTGCCTTACAACGTCCTCAAAGTACTCCACAGCCGCATCTTCAATCTATAGAAATGCAAGATCAATTAATATTTCAGTAGTGAAGATCTTATAGATAAAATTTGAAAAATTTGAAATGCAATTTGAAAAAAATAAGTATTATTAAATTTTTGTATGTAATCACATGAGTACTTACCCTAGCATACCATACACATCTGTTCAAGAACGGTCCGAGCAAGGTCTCAGATACGGGTCGTGCTGGAAACCACCGGGCATCACGTGATGGCAAAGACGAGTTCCACCACTTTAAGAATTTGACCTTGTGGAACGGAGTTGTATTGCAAGTGGCCACCATTTGGAGCTTCTCTAGAGTCATTTCTGGAACTTCATTAGTGCTCCAATGCTTTTCGACCTATACAGAAACAGCCAAGTCTGAATTAGAATTACAACTTCAGCATACAGTAATGCTACTTGAAAATATGTTGGAAATGAAACACTTACTTCTGCTAGGAAGTCAGGCCCATGAGCAGGATTGGTCACTGTTACCAACTTGATCATTTTCACATACAGCTTGGAATTCTTTTCTTTTGCTCCGACTCTCATAGCGTTTGCGACACCTTCATGACTCTTTTCTTCAAACAGGGTGACCTCGTTGTACCTTCTCACTGCAGCATCTACTGCTTGGGCGATCTTTTGCTGCGGAAGACCACGGTTTCAATGAATAATGACAAAACAATTTTAGTAAAAAAAGGAACAGATATTATACAAAAATTCATATCCCATAAGTGTTGAATATAGTTTTCACCCGGAAAACAAAGGCTGTGAAGACCTCTACTGGCATTGAGTACCAAGTTTTTTTCACCTTCAAGGCTCCACACCGTTTGACCTCTGATGGTCTCAACATCTCATTGAACCTATCCATGGATAGAAGACCATACTTCTGAACTCGATATAAGGTGTGGACAAGATTTGTCTTCACATGTGAGTCCTCTGTCGATCTGCAATTTGAACAATCACACTTAGCCATTGTTCACCAATACAATTTAAACCTATACAAATAAGAATTAAAAGCAAAAGTAAAAGAAATGAGAATTTAAAAGAGCAATGCTTACTTATTTATGTCATGCATGATATGCATGACAAGCTCAATCTTCCCCTTTGTGTCCAACACAATAGTGTCAACGCTACAATGTCAATCTCGCTTAGTGGAATGAAGCCTGGAAATGTGGTTCATCCATGCCAAGCGACGGTGATTGCCATCACAAACATAAAATTTTAAGTTCTTCAAGAACTTTAGCTCAGCCACTGACTCCACATACTCGTTGAAGATCTCATTCTTCTCTTTCCACAATGGCCCCCACTCTTCCATTTCTACCTCCAAAAACTCTGAGCTTTCTCCGGCCTCATTCGTCGTTGTTACGTAGAATACTGCCGCTCCATCTCGATACCCATTTACGAATTCTTGCTCCAACTTGATTAAGTCACAAGAGAGAGTTGGGCGTACCATGGGCATTGCAACAAGTCTGCAGAGTGGGATTTGGAGCCGAAACAACCGGTCCGGCTTCATTCGAAGTGAAGCAATTGTAGCCACAGAGTCTACCTTTTGGAGTCTCCGGAGCTCATCCTCCATTAACTCCTTCTCTTCATCCTCTTCAAAGTCCTCATCCCCTCCAATATCGGGTTGAGCTGTGTCATTGGTTCCTAGAGTTTCGACTATTTTCTCCACATGTGATAAATCTACTGGTGACACATCCATTTGAGAAAGCATAAATGACGATGGATCAAAATTGATGGAATTTCAAGAAGACGATGAATCTCGAACTTCAAAGCATGTGAAGTCCAATGAGACCAAAATTTTACTATAAGTGTGTAAGAGAACCAACATTATGGGATAAACATACTTATAATATAAACTATAAATGGTATATTAGACATAATAAAGTCTAACATGGTGCAACCAAAAAGCAATTCCAATGAAATGGAATCAATCAATGTCTACATCATCATCTTCGTCTGAACTCAGAAGAATGAGGACAACTTCACGTGTTCCCTGACCAGTGCTACTAACACATTGGCAAGTGTCTAGAAACATAGAACCATCAATGGAGCAAGATAGCTCGCTATCTGAGCTATACTCGGTCTCCGAACTCTCAGGTGAGAACACAAGCATCCTGCGCTTCCGAAAGTTTAGCTGAGGTTCACTAACGTGACGTCTCGTTGCCTCAAGATCACTAACCCGACTATGTATGGAGTGCTCAAGAACATCTGCAGCACGGTCAGCGGCATCCATAACATCATCAAAGCTTACCAAGTCTTCGAGTACAGTATCTTCATCCTTTGAATCACTAGAGACTTCCATGTTGTTGTTGGTGGGAGTGAAAGGCTGTGAAGGACCTGGTGCTTGAGACACAGGAATTATAGTAGGCAATACCATAGTTCCATACCTTCCATCCACAACCTGTCAGTAAAAAAAAACAATTGCACAAATACAAGGTAAGTAACGTACACCATGTCAGAAGTTGCTTCCAATTTTGAAAAGAAAGAATAAATGCTTTCTAAGTGGGGAAAAGGTACTAGAACGAGACGCTTCTACCTATCTTGGAAATTAGTGAAGTACCATCTTCTAGGGGTCCAAGAGAAGACCATTTGGGTTTAGTCGGATCCGACTGATCCCAATAGACATTTTGCTTGACCTCTAAATATTGGTACTAGAACTAATAGTATTGATCCAACAAATGAGGTGAAGGCACAGATTCCAAAGTTCAAAATTTAGAAAAGTGAATTAAATGTACGATACAATGTTCATAAAGATTCTATTCTGTGAAATGTTATTATTCAAATGACCTCTCATCTATATAATTAGCAAAATCATCAAGAACATGAAGATTATCTATGATGCATCATAGTGCTACAAGCACCAAATGAATGATCAAAAAATAATAGTTTCATTTAATATTTCATCTTATATAAATGAGTTACTACTTCCCAGGGGTCAAGCAAAGACTAAAAATGCTTCAGTCGGATCCGACTCACACACTGAAAGTGCCAAGTGTACCCCCTTAGAAATATAATTAATTTCTCAATATACAAGGTTGGATGAATAAGAAAGATCAACGTCTATTGGATGAAAACTATTGGATGAAGGAGGTCTAATTAAAAACGGCTAACTAGGATGACACATGAGGTTCCCAAAACCCGACGAAGACCAACGAAGTAGGTCAAAATGTAACGACAATGGACAAACAAGGACGATAAAGGCCAATCAATAGGTAATTGGATGAAGCACCTAAATATTTAGGAGATAGAAGTAAAATATAAACCAAAAAAGGACACAAGTACCATTTTAGGGGGGTTGGGCTGATCCTCTTGTCGGTTCAGTCGGATTCGACGGACCACCAGGATGAGTTTGGTTGACCCCCTCTATTTAGTCCTCAGAGGTTACTTTTATAATGCATTTTTTTTCCTTGGACTAATTTGTGAATGCTTCTAGTTCTGTCAAATAAAAATGAGCTACTTTGCAAATGACAGAAGTGGTCACTTTGACCTACATTCTAAATGCCACGGGAAGAGCATTAGTCTTGCACGTTAAAGGTGTTCCAAAAAAAAGTTATTGTTCCAAAAAAGAACTCCACCAACGTGAGAGAAATCGACACGATTACCTGTTTTGGGGGGTCCGGCTAACCCTCTCTAGGGATCAGTCGGATTCGATGGAACCTCGGGAAGGACCAGTCCGACCCCCCAATACAGATGATTGTCAGAGTCTTAAAATCATGGAAGAAGAAAGTGAAACTGAAAATTCTGTCACTAATATCGTCTGCTGGTTCATTTCCGAATGTGGTGCGGACCCAAATCCAATTCTTCTACGTTTTCGATTTAGATTCATTCGCGTGTTCGTTTCTGCATCTGGGGCTACATGATCTTCTAGACTACAGTTCCTCTTAACCGAATTTCAGTACTATGGTGATCTTCAATCTACGGTGATCTTGAGAACCACGTTGAGATTCAAAACTACGCTTCCCTGCTGATCAGGGATCTTCTGAACTAAGCTTCCCTGCTGATCAGGGATCCTCCGAACTACGCTTCCCTGCCGCTTCCCCCAAACTACGCATCCCTCCTCAAAACTACGCTTCCCTGCCGATCAGAATTGGAACCCTCCTCCTTCATCGTGGCGGATTCAGAAAACAAAACTAACAGGAATCAGAAGATGACCTGTTTCTTGGGGTCCGACTGACCTTCTCCACGGATCAGTCGGATCCGACTGAACATTGGCGATGACCTACCCGACCCCAACAAAAAAGCAATTTCCACGCTGGTCGACAAGAATGGAGCATCGCAAAGAAGAGAATTTGGCTCCAAATCTGCTGTTTTCCCGTAGGTCGTCAAGAACGGAGAACCGGAATCAAAGGACAGGAATCCGAAAGCAGCCCGAGATCGCAGCACGGAGAGACCAAAGACCGAGACCGAGACCGAGACCGCAGCCTGAGACCGCAACACGGAGAGACTAAACCAGGTAACGGAAATGGAGAAGCGACATTCTTGAAACTGGTTCCTCCAAAGTGAGAACTAGTTCAAACTCTGGACCAGCATTCTTCAACCTCATGATGAGTTCGACAAACGTGACCGACTTACTAGCCACACAAACCACCTTGAAGATGCTCAGGGGCTGCATCCAAAAAGATTTGCACTTACTTGGTTGCGTGGTCGAGTTGGAGTTGATCTCCCCCCACGAGCTTGCGAATTCGGATCTTCTTGTCCAACGCAGCTCCTGGTGTTGCGAGTCATCCTCCCGTGTTGCAAGGAACAGAATCTGACAAATCACATTTGCACTTTGGAAAATGAAGACGGACATGCTTGAGAATTGGAGTGGAAGAATGGAGGAACTGGAAGAATGGAACGCTGAAATGGCAAGTCGGCGAGACCCTTCTCCCGCAAACTAGTGACTTAGGCGGCGCCAACTGTCATTCGCGGCATCGATTCAAGGGAGGGTCAGCGACGAAGCAGCGGCGCCCCACAACAAATTCTGACGGTGACTTATCCGGCTGCTCCCCCCCCCCCCCGCCCCTTGATTGAATATAATTATTGGATTTAGAATATAGATGAACGTCTTTTTTTCCTGCTGCCTCGCCAGCTGTGCCCCTAGATTCTCGCAATTGTAAGGAATTAAGGTTTGGGGCCATTCAAGTGAACTTTTAGAAGCTCATTTTAATTTCTGGGAAGCTAGACTGATGCAAATAATTTACTTCACATTTAAGTTGTACGGAAAATGGAATTGGCATTCAACCCAACTAGTTTCATATTATTTGGACCTTTCTTTTATTAGTTACAGATTTATGATGTTTAAGTCACAGTGATTTCTAAAAGCGACTCCCCTCCAGAAATGTACACCTCCTAAACATGTAGGAGGCAAAATGTACTGGAGTTCTTTTAGAGAGAAGTCGCTTTTGGGACTTCCTTCTTTAGTCCATCACGCGTGCTTTGTGACCAGCTTGATAACCAACTTCAAAGGTGCATGATATTTTTTTTAATTCAATAGTGTAATGAACATCTAGGGTGAGTGATTTCATTATTGGGTAGATGCATACTACGGTGGGCCAAAAGTGGCACATATTTAGTCCATTTTCGAAGTGAATGGAACGAACGGGTGGAAAATTGGGATAGAAAAAGACAGAAATAGAAATTTTAAAGAAATACCATCTTAGATGACCTCTTAGTGTAAACAATTAGTGAAGACAACATATCAAAATTCCAACTTTAAGTGTGTTAAATTTACCCCAAAAATTTGGTGCCAATTCTGGCCATGTAATAGTCCATATCTACCAATTTAGGTGTCCAATTCTACATATTTTAAACCTAAGAATTTCATCATATATAATCCTACTTAAATATAATTCCTTCTTTTGTAAAATATTTGAATTCTTTATTGATCAATGAGTCTTTATGGTGAATGTTGTGGAGTGTGACAGTATATAAAAAGTCCATATGAAAGTCATTTACAAATAGAATATAAACTATTTGGACAAGATTTCTTTTGCAATGCATAGATAATCAAGTATACAACATGAAAATGTGTCCTTTTCAATATTGCACGACTTGTCTCTATTTGAAATTATAGGAATTCCAAAACATCCTATTGAATTAAGGACTGTGACAATCCATATTGGTCCAGCGTAGTATACATCTACCCTATTATTTGAGCTTTCACACAATAGTACCATATCTTTTTAGTTATGATAGCCTATAGTCTTAATACGATAAACCTTGCTTCTAGGTTTATATTCAAGAATTGGTAATGGCTATAGAAAATAATATTCCTAGATTATGCTACACTTCCTACGAAAGGCCTTTTCACAACTCACTCTTCTTAAAGAGACCCTACTTGAGCACAAATCCTGGTACCACTGCAATGGTGAGCACAAGTAGTAGGTGCGCAAAGAAGACGTAGTGAAGCCCATTTGACCCTAAATCCATGGACTCTTGCAAATAATAAGAATTAGAATGAAGGAGTCTTACATTTACTGTGTTCAAGTCTCTTGCTCCATGTTGTGCACTATTATCCTCCCCGGAGATCTCTTGAACCGCATCATCATTGTTGACTCCCACATCGTGGTCACCACTAACTCCAGCTCCAAACGTAAGAACTTTTCGAGAATCCCCTCCCGTTCCTTGAGATGTCCTCAAAACCACTTTTTTCCCTCTTGTCATCCTAGATCTTTTCAATGCTTTGCTAGAAGAAAAATAAAACGAACTATGCCTCTTTCGCCTCTTCTGGTGCTTGGGACTAAGGGTATGAGCTGCTTGGACCTCTACACGCATGTGATAAACTACATGGAATCAAATAATCTGAATTACAAGCGATAGCGGGAACTAAACCTAAAATAATGGATCTGTCTTAGAACAACCGAAACCCCCATTATGTAGTTATAAGAATTGGAGTGTGTGATGGTGGGAGCGGATGAGAATTGCCAGTGAAGGAAATGATGCTTGATGTACGTTTCAGAGCTGCCATTTTGAAATTCAAGTGCTAGAATCTCCCCCAAACAATGTTGGCTTTCATTGGTCACTCCATTGTGCCGGCACAAGGTATGTACTCCACATTAATCAAATCATTTAGTACTTTGAAAATGACTACTGTCCTTTCCCAAACCTAATTCTTAACACCAAAAAATTAGTACAGTCATATAATCCTACATAATTATCAATCAAGAAAGTTTATTATCTTGAAATGAATGAGGAAGATATTCCTCTTGCAACATTACGTGAGAAACCCAAAAGAGGCTAAGACGAGGCGGCCCAATAAATAGGCTTCATCATGAAAAAAAAAAATAGCAAGTATAAAGTGAAGAAGTGTAACCAACTACTTCGAGGCAAGTTGGTTTGTACCTCATCTCCCACGTCCAATTCAGTGTCGTTTTTGCTAGTACTCCCTTTGCAGATTCACATGATGGCATGCATTCGAGTTGATGGACATGAGGTCCCTATTGTATTTCCGTTAGAGGATGGAGGACGTGCTAAAGTTCTATCACACCTTCTCCATGTCCGTTTTAGGTTTGTAGAAGCCTCCATATATGTCGAAGAGGAAAGGATGTCAGAAGCAGGTCAAGTTCAACAGTCTGTTCCTATGTTGAGAACCGTGGAAGATGGAACGCATTGCTGGTATCTTGCTCCCGGAAACTATAGAGCATACGGGCTTCCTCTTTCTATTGTAGCTGCCTCTACTGAGATTCTTAGCCGCCAATCCGATAATTCTACAGTAGACATGCCTTATATTGCACACACCGGTTCACCTAATCCACCTCGTGAAGTTAAGCCAGTCTTTCCAGAACATGTAGTATTGAGGAAGGTGAAACTTGAGAAACTAGATCCAATCATAGAATTATCTAGTAAATCAGAAGGTGAGTCTCCTGACTATATTTTTTAGAAGACAACAAGCTCTATCCACACTCCCTCGGTGGAAACGACTCTCATGAAGTCAATATGTAGTACCCCTTCACAGAGTCAGTCGCCGTCCTTATTCTCACGTCCTTCGTTCCATCCATCTCCTACCAATAGAGTAAGCATTATGGAGTGTTTGAAGAGACTAGCCAGAATGCATCGATCTAGGAATGAACTGTCTATGATGGATCTAAATGCTGTAGAACACCATCATGTACAATTCCTTCCACTAGTATTCAATGGTGATGTTATCTTCAAGTTGCCTCCATGCCGGTCATCTTCCTCTGCAGCCAAGAACCTAGAAGGGATGGATAAGCGCTATGATGGTCACCCTTGATGCAAGGTTTTGACCACAAACATCCACAACTGCGATAACCTAAAGTTCCGTAAGTCATACTGCACTGGTCATCTTGCTTGTGTGAATCCAGAGTGCGATTATCTGACTAGAGCTAAAAACCGCAATGAAACAGAGTAGACTGGGTATATTTCCTTTCCTTTTGTAGTAGGGTATACTGCTCCCAAAGATTGCATGTTACTTTGTAAGCTTTGCAAAGGTACACCTACGTGTGTGAACACATGCAGTGCTAGAATTTACTACTGTTGTAGTGAGAATCTGAAAATGAGTAGGGCGGCTATTCATATCGGAGATCATTGTCACTCGGTAGCAAAAGGCATGTACAGAGACTCTGTAGAAAAGATTTGTGGAGTCATTGCGGAGCAGGTCGCCAAAACACCTCTGGCCACCAACTCCGCAATTACTCTCTCTGCTAGCAAAGACTTCCTAACAACCTATCTTTTTCACAATGAAAAGGGAGAGAAGAAGATGTTGAAAGGACAGGAACTAGAAGAGGTCATGGACTGCTTTGAGTACTTAAGTAGTCCAAACATCCGCAACGTCATATCTTCATTCTGCTCAAACAACCGCGGAGGCGTTATCGACAATATTATGACCATGAAGAAGGAGGCTAAGTTCGAATTCATTCACGACAGCGTTTTCCCTAGACAAGGAAAGGAGAAGGTGTACATTTTCAAGATGCTGTCAGAAGGACCCGGGAGTGGAGTAGATCTGGTGAAACGCATGCAACCAGGAGGGAATCTAGAAAATGCGTGGATGATGTTTGACCACGTGAAGCGTGTGAAGGACTGGACCACGATGGCTTGCCACGTGTATGACCCCGAGTACAAAAAGGTGATGACCATTTCCACACGCGATATGCAATCGGAAGATACAGAGATTCAAGTGATTTTTTGGAAATGCTTGAATGCTGTCATGTCACGACACGGAATAGAACACCCAAACTTCAAGGGGTTTATGGCCGATAGTGCTATAGCCAATTGGAATGCGATTCGTATCATCTATGGGAGTGGCTCTGCCAATCAGAAAATGGAAAATCGGGAACGGACTTGCTTGTTGCATTGGAGTTCTTCACTTCAAAAGCACACACAAAAGTATATCAAGCAAGCATTCCAACATCAACACACTTTATTATGTAAGCAATACAAAGATTCAAAGAACATGGAGGACGCGGAGACCAAATACCTAGCAATTCGGTCATGGTGGTTATCTTCTGGAGCTACCACGGAAGATGCACTTCATCACTTGGACCATTGGCTTGCATTCTGGCATTTCCGTTATAGGCAGTGGGGAGGCTTCATGCAAATGGTAAGGTCACTGCAATACTTTTCTGATTTGGTTGTTTCTGCATTGTCAAATAAATATTAGAATTTATTGGTCTTTTGTATTTTATGGTATATAACTATGAGTATTTTCTAATTACGTATGAAGGGCTAGGATTGCAAATTCGAAGAGGACTACCTTAATTTTTTATTTCATTTTCTTTACATGTCGTTCATCTTATGTGCCCCGTACATGAACTCATTGGTTTTCAATTTTCAATGTTTATTGCTTTTTTTCTTTTCCATTGAATGTGAATTTCTTGGGTGGGGGGGATTTTTAGGGATTGAGTTTGGAGGAGATGGCTGACATGCCTTCATGCAACTCGTCGGAAACAGTGCATAACAAGTGGCTTCAAATGTCGGGAAATCGAGGTAACAATTTATTTGATGCCACTTGCGACGATAGTATCCGTGCTTGGATGCAGATGACAAATTATCGCGCTTACTTGAAGGGACATGCATCTGGCTCTAGTCCCTCGAAGGGGGAGTTGAAATTGAAAGTTGCAAGATGGAGCGGAGATCCGAAAAAAATTGCAAAGGCACTGAATACACTACCCAGATTTGAAGGTATCGGAAGTCGCATACCTCATTTGGAAGGAGAAGAAATATTTGGAAGCACAAAGAGGAAGTTAGATGTACCCATTGGTGATGTCGGAGACTTACGTAGACCAGATAAAGTAAATTTCTCTCAACCTCGTGTTCGAACAAGGTCTACAACCGTGTTTGTCAACTTTGTTGAGGAAAACTATACACAGGCTCAAATGAACAGTTCACCGCATGTATCCATTGCGTTTGAAAGTGACTGTGACACATCGACGTGGCACATTGCGAGGATCAGCCACAAATCAAACGCAAAATGCCATGCTCAACAATGAGGGTCAGATATCAGGTGCACTGCAAAAATTTCAAAAGGACGGAAGGGAACCCCTGCTCCCACCTATCATGGGAGAAAAGAAGATTACGGGAGTAAGCACGAAGTGCTAGCAGACTTCTGGTTCTGTGCAGATGACATTGAACGATGTGTGAAGGGGACCAAGCGGAAGTGGATAATAGATTGGCCGGTTGTGCCAGAAGTATGGCCTATTCTAACCGGGACAGACTTGAGCCGCGAGGAGACATTATTCCTATAGCATGCTGGATTTCGACTTCAAGAGCGTCCTACGTTGTCTCCTCGTCATCTATTCAATATGTCCAACGTTTTCAAAAGCGTTTTTTATGATCAGCCACCTCCACATGATGCACATTTGTATCCAACGGTTCGAAACAGTCGAAGCATACGTCGAATCTCAACAGTACCAAGTACCAACTACAGAACAACGAAACAAGTGGGAGAGTGTTGGCAATGTCAAAGGACTAATACTTAGAGTAACATTGTTGCCTTTTCCTCGACTAGGTGCAATTGTGTCTCTAGAAACCGGGAGTGATCATAACCGAAATGTGTATTGAATTACAGTGGGTATGTACCCCTCTTGCACATGCCCGGACTTCACCAACATGTGTGTTTCAACTATTGGAGGTCGTCAACAATATGTAAATTGCAAGCACTTGTACTACCTATTTCGGTATTTCTACAAGATGGACATCCATGAAGACAAATTCATTCATGCACCAAGTTTTAGCTTCAATGAATTGAAGCTTCTCCTCGTAAAAGCAGGGATCATTACAGTTCTAGAGTAGTAATCACATCATCAGTATTAACGAGTATTGCATTCTTATTGTATGAACTCCCATTTGGTATCATTTATATGATTTGAAGCATATGAATTAGAAAATGTCCATGCATTTATGAAATATGGGACTATGTCCCAGAAGTAAATCTTTTTGCAAATGAAATTATGAATGGTTGAACCATGTTTCCAAACCCTAAATCCGAAGGTGTTCATATGAATATGAGAACCTTTTTAGCCATGTTTCTATCACTCTCCCTTTTATTTTTGATCTATTTCTCTTATTGGCTTTCCATTTTTTTTTTTGGTCTCCATTTCATTTCTTTTCTTTTCCTTTCCCTTTCCTTCCGTGGATTGTTCATTGTGTTCTCATAGTTTATATCATCGTATATCTTAATTTTGAAGATGGCACTTTAAGGTTAGTGGCACATTTGGATGTACCTACCTCATATGTGTGAGAGGTTCTCGACCTTCAATGTCGTGGCCCGATTACCAAAAAATGCTCCTTGTATTATTCCATTAAATGTGGTCTCTATACTAAATTTCGTATGAAGCTATCACGGAAGAGCTACGGTAGTAGAGGAAAGGTTAACCCTACATTTGTTTTTGTCTGTATTATTTGCTGAATATTGTATATTAAAATCTCCAACAGCATGTGGAAGTGAGTAAATATGTAAATAGTGTTAGGGCCTTAGGGGGAAATAAATGCTTCATTATACAAAGTTTTAAGGATTCTTTCCAACAAGAAGTGGACCTTGGCAGGTCCTAGTTATAATTCTTGGAATCCACGATAATAGGGGTAGCGGTCATAGGTCCTCTAATTTGCTTCATATAACAACAAATTTGTCAAATTTTGATTGCTTTTTCCAAAAAAAATGTGTTTTTTGTGTAAAAGTCCTAAAAAAATAACTCCAAGGCTCCCCGCTCACAACTTTCCCACTCCACACTCACAAGCTCACCGCTCCAAGCTCACATGCTAGCATCGTTGTTAATAGCATTGAACACTTTAGAATTTCTAATGACACTATCCCGTGAAAATCTCATTTAATATGAGTGTGATTAACACTTATAGCTTCAATGATTAGAGTTAAATGAACTATAAATTCTATCCTCATATTGTACAATTTTCAGTTTGTTGAATCCACTAAAGTAAACCTCCCTATTCATACAATGTGACAATTTTTCCACTTTTAGTTGATGTCTTACGTTTACACTTAATTTTTTTAAATATATACACTACAAGTACCATGGCACAATTTTAGTCGACCACCCTTCATTGTAGATTTTATGAATATGTCCATTTTATCATCCATATGAAATTATTTGTTCACATCTATACTCATCATACTATGAAAAATTTGCACGGCTTCTATTTGTCAAGGCTAACTTATTAATAAAAATTCTTATTATATGATGTTTTTACATACCCTAATTTATATATATTAGAGTGTGTAGCATTTCATGAACCCTATAGTAGTTCTACAAATTATATAAAATTTGTCCCCTTTGAATTAAATGAATCCTATCTTTTAACTCACGTAGTTTTCTAAAAACCGTGAGTGTTCCCCTTGGGACTACAGTACTTAAGGCTCACTCCATCTCACTTTTTCTCACTCTTGGGTTCGCACGACTCCAGGCGTACATAGTTGAGTGAAAGAATGGTGAGATAGAGATCGCGATAGGGAGAGAAAGGGGAGGATGGTGCCGATTGCACCGGATTAGGTTCTTCATGTGGTATCGGGATCTGATGAAGCGGGGCAGCAACTTGAAACCTAGAGTGGCGGCATAGATGGTATCTCCGGCCATCTGTTCTAATGTCCAACACTGGAAGTAGTTAGATGAAGATCTCATCAGGATGGGAGGTCTCGAATTGATAGATGTTGTAGCACAGGGCAAGCAATTTCCCCATTATACTCCCTAAAATCACTCTAGAGCATAACAAAAGTGACTCTAAAGATCGAACCCACGAGATTCTGTAAAGTATCTACCTTATTTAGGACTCTAAGCTCAGTCAATCTCCAAACTCTACCTTTCTGGTCCTAGTACTGCAACCGAAAACAACACAACCAGCAGACATTAGGACCATCTGACTCCCTTCTCTTTCCGGTCTAGGACACTATCCGGTCTGCCAAACTGCAATAATACTAGAGACCTATAACTTTCGGTTCTGAGTTACCGCTCTTAGACCAATCCATTCTGGTCTATCCTCAATCAATACAACCTCCTATCTGGTTTAATTTTGCCTCTATTTTACCATCAGAGGGTTCGCCGCTTGGTTTTGAGAGTGGCAGGCCCGCCGCTCCTTCCGTGACTTATAGTGGCTGAAGATCCACTATCCTATCCTCCAATTTCCTACTCTAATCCGGATCCGGTTTGATCCTTCACAGTAGTCTAGATAAAAATCTAGATTACATATCACACAAAGACCTCCTGTACGATCCGCTCATACTACAACGACCATGGTATTAAGTTCTATCTGTACAAAGTTGGGTGATTACAAGTGGACCCATCCGTTCCAACGACAAGTAAAGCCTTTCCATTTGCCAACTAAGACAATGAGATCTCATAGCAGTTCGAACACTCAACCGGTGTTGTGTACCAAAATGAAGAATGTAGGTTTGTTAGGAAGAAAGTAGGAACAATGTGGGAGTATTAGCAAAAAAATTTGTTGATTGAATGGATAATTTAGGAATATTCCCATATTTAACATTTCATTACTATGAGGATAATAGTAAAAGATAAAAAGTTTAAGAATGGGAATTAAATTTCCCAGTCATAACCGAAAACCGGAACCGGATCCGAATCCGTCAGATAGACAAGCGGATATTGAACCAACCGGATATCGATTTTTAGACTACTACCGGAAGATAACAGAACCCTACTGGGTTCCAAGTTGATAGACTAGAGTCTATCGGCCCTACCGGAGGAATAGTGAGACCGTTTGGACGTGATAGATCCTCCTTAATGACGGAAACAGTTGTCTTCTAACGACAGGCACTGTTCCAAGGAAACAAGTTAGGATTAGCTAATTTTACTCAAACTTGTAATTTAGTAAACTAGTAGTATCGTTCCGAGCACTTAGAGTGAGTTTTGCGTTTGAAGGAGTAGAGAGTTGATTTTCCGCATCCGCAGAAGAGGAAAGGGATCTGCTAGTCTACAACTTGTAGCAATCATCTATTTGAACAATTGAGGGACCTGCCTCTGTGAGCAATCCCGTAGCAATGGTGAAGGCGGAAGAAAGTGTTTCTGCTCTTTTGAAGATCAAGACGGTCTATCCGGCCATACCCAAGAACGAGGGAGAGCGGAAGCAGTTGAAGGAGGATTTGGGCCAGTTAGAATGTTTGGGATTTTTGCACCGACCTTGGAGTTTGAAGGACGAGGAGATGATCCTGGAGCTGATGGGGCCGCAATCAAATGAATGGGCAAAGCCCAACCGCGCTCTTCCGGCTAAGTGGACGATTGAAATTTGGAAGAAGGTTTATGACTTTCCACGTGCTGGAGACAGGATGGCTTCCCGAACTGATAAGTTCACGGAGGGTAAGTTTGCAAATCCGCCAAACCCTAAGGATGGTTATGCAGTCGCAGACTACAAGGCAGGGAGAGATAGGAGATTGCTAGACTTTATAGTCCCGGTTCTATATCCGGAACGGCCAAACCGGATTACAGTGACTTGGGCGAATACGATATTTGGAGCACAGAGTGGGGAGAGGAAAGTCTTCTGGGGAGGAATAGTGAAGGATCTGGTAGGGAAAATGGTTAGTACCCTAGGCAATACCAAGGGTACCTCTATTGGGCCTTTCCTTTTTCATTTGTATGATTATCTGGAGACGCTCAAAAGTCAGGAGAGGACCGTGTATAAGGCGGCAACCACTTTAATGAAACTAAATATTACTCCACCTTGAGAGCGTGACAAAGAGGAGAGGAGGAAAGGACCGGATGAGGATTCCGGAAAGGCCTTGTCGGAGAAGAAGAAAGGGTCATCCAGGAGGAAAGAAAGGTCAGAGGATCCCAACCTCTACAAAGAAGAAAGGTCCCAAGAGCGACAAGAGGAAGTCAGCTGAACCAGAAGTGCAAGAAGTCGACTCATTGGGGAGGATTATCTCGGATCTTGAGGTGATCCAAGAGGAGGTAGATACGGAAAGAGGAGCAATTAGGAATGTCTGTAAACTGCTTGGTGGGATTTCCGTGTCTGAGTTAGCAGAAAAGATCGAGGGTTTGATCCGGGATTCAGATACACGGATCCAGTAGTTGACTAATAGGAACAAGGATCTCCATCGGCAGTTAGAGAAGAATTGGAGAAGGGTAAGGAAGTGAGGGAACTTTCTTTGGAGTCTGAGGAAACCCTCAAGAGGGTTAGGAGCTTTGTTTCCAATTCCGGGGACTTGTTGAACAAATTCAAGCTTTATGATGAGGAAATCCATAAGGTTGGTGAGGAAGCAACAACAAAGGTAGTGATGGTGCTAGCAGAGTATTCAAAGTAGGTGGAGATGTTCATGTATGAGATTCGGGACAGCCTTCATGAAGTTGGGTACTTTCCGGGATCCGACAAGGAGGAAGCAACACCAACACGGCCAAAACTGGTTATGCCTCCTTCCTCGCCAGTTAATCTGAAGGAGTGTTTAGATGCAGAGAAGACGCCCTCCAAGAGTTCCCCCCTGGGTAAGAAGGAGACAAGGTCGGGGTCCTTACTCAGATCTAGTTCTAAGGAGCGAATCCGGAAGTCAGAGTCAGGACTAGGAACGCCTCAGAGTAAAGGTTCTAAGCCTTCTTCCAGTACTCCCAGCACTACCAAGAAGAAAAGTACTTCCAAGCGGACTAGAAAGGAGTCACCAGAGAAGGTACAATCTGAGGAGGATGTATCGCCCGAGGTCTCAACGAAGGAAGAGAGTGAGTCAGAATCCGAATCCGGGTCCAAGATTGGATCAGAATCCGGTTCCGAAGAGGATTCGGATATTGTGGCGATTTCTCCAATGAGTTTCAAGGAGAAGACTCCGACTTCATCAAAGGGTACAGTGACCAAGGGAAAGCCACCAACCAGTAGGAAGCAACCACCAAGGAAAGGTGTCGTGAAAACCGAGGAACCTTCTTGAAAACGGGCAAAGAAGTAGTAGGTAGTTTGAGGTAGTTAGGGAAAGTTTCTTAAGTTAACCCCAACTTGGTTAGAGAAAACTTAAGTTTTTGGTAGAAAGTAAACAGTTAGTTCAGTGTTTTTAGAAACATGCACTTGAAACTACAATTAGACTGTAGTCTTTTGGATTTTCCGGGATAGGATCCACGTTTTGCGGATCGGATCGGATGGTAGGCAAGTCAACTTAGAAGGATAAGGAAGACACCTGTCAGTCTCCTGTCCTCTGTTTTTTTTATCTTTGGGGTCTTTTAGGGTTCCTAGGAGTTAGTATTTAGGGGCGGAAATTAGTTGGAAGCCCCGGGCGTTCTTACTTATGTTTTCTTCATCTTTTGCAAATTGAATTACAGAATTCCATTTCATAAATGTTGATCTGAAAAGTCTTGGCTTTGTGGTTGGTATGCCTTATAGTGCTAGTATTACATGTGCGGATAACTGTTCTTTGCAAAGTGTTGATAAGAGAAAGAATCCCCCGGATTTTGTCTGGATCCGATTTCAGGAGTATTAGAATTTGGTTGTTAAATCTTTGTGTATTAGGAGGGATTTCTAGCTGTTGAAGTTCCTCAAGTGTCTTCTGAGCAGGATAGCCATTTTTAGGTTGGATAAATCTATTGGGAGTGAAGGTGAATGCTAGTCGACGTCTGAGAAGTTCTGCTGAATCCGGGAGAAAGGAACGGGAAGATAGTTGGGATCCTCTAGTTATCAAGGTGCCAGATTTGGCTCTTGGAGTTTTGTCCAGATATGTCCATCGTTGTAGTAAGAGAGGATTGAGGAGGTTTCCTAAGTGACCTACTAGTCTGGACTAATATTCGGGCTAGTTGTGAGGAAGAATCCGCATTCCAGTTTCCGTGTTCATGTCTATATGTTGTTTTAGTGAAACTTCAATCACTTTAATCTATTGAAGGGCAGGGTATACGTTCCCTTCCTCGACCCCAAGAGCGGAACCCTCTAATATAGAGGTTAAACTATTGGTTACTTTGGTTCCAAGGATCACCAGATCCGGATCCGGGAAAAGTACAGAATAATGACACTCCTCCCGAATCCGTTTCTGCATGATAGGATAAGAAGGTTATAATTGTCTATGAGAATGATACAGACTTCTTAGACTTTGGGGTCTGTGAAAGTTGCAATATGGTGGTTGATTGACTCAAAAAGAGAAAGAAGTTTAGGTCGAGTAGGATAAAGAAGTGCAGTTCCTAATTCAAAAATCCGGATTCCTTTGATTTGAGTTATTTTGTGTTTTTCCATAATTTTATACCCGGAATTTTGAGGAAACTACGAGCAAAATCCTTTGGGAACAATACAAGAGTCATTTAAGGTGTTTTATGTCAATTTAACACCTAAAAGTGGGATTTGTGCTTTCTTGTGCTATGACAACCAAATTTCCCACCCAGGAGTTTTAGCGCGACTAAGGAATCCCTCCCTATCTACCTAGCCTAGCAACGGCTCTCTCATCCGGAATACTTTACCTTAGTAGTGTTGAGGAACTGGAATCCACTCCTAACTCTTACTATCCACTCTCGTACACTTAGATTCAAACCATAATACCAGAGGAAGAAGATTACTCCAAAACAAGCATGTACATTCCTAACTCCCCACTACACATCTCTACTAACAACCGGAAAGATGCATAAAGAAGAGCAAATAGAATATACAATGAAATTCCAGAAAAGATTATCTCCATCCTTCTCCGCAGAGAAGGATTTTATATACATTTGAAAAACTGTACAAAGGCAAAAGTGCCCCCGAAAGTTCGTGCGAAACTTTCGGCTAGTTCCTAAATATCCAGTCATCCGTAGGGTTGACAGGGCGTCCGGACGTCCAGAGTCCACGGACGTTGACCCCAAGACGTCTTTTGACATACCTGGCGGTGACTACCGTCTGACCGCTGGACGGGCGGACGGCCAAAACTTCTGACGGCATCGAGCGGACGGGCCGACCGAAGCTTCCGACGGATAGCGGAGAGCGGACGGGCCAACCGGGATTTCCGACGGACTAACGCTCATGCGGTCGGCTGGGCGGAGCGGTGGACGGCCATGAAGTCGACAAGGCGGACGGCCAAGCGGACGGCCATGAAGTCGACAAGGCGGACGGCCAAGCGGACGGCCATGAAGTCGACAGGGCGGACGGCCAAGCGGACGGCCATGAAGTCGACAGGGCGGATGGCCAAGCGGACAGCCATGTAGTCGACAAGGCGGACGGCCATGAAATCGACAAAGCGGATGGCCACGCGGTCGACCGAACATGCGGACGGACACAAGGTCGGCCTTGCAGTCGGTGCGGACGGACGAGCGGACGGCAAAACAGATGAATCGATACCATTCGCTCATCTAGTTGGACGCCTGACCATCAGACGTTCTGTCCACATTCATGTGCACCATAATATACCACTGGAAAGATATCATTCATAGCTTTCCAATGGTATATAAACCATTCAATTTGGACAAAAACTCCAACTATGGGACATCTCCAAAGATTGCAGTCTTCTTAGTCCTCCGGCCGGCCGCAGTAAAAAGACATAAAACATGAATTTCAGATCACTTTTACGCATAGTAAAATGACTTTTTTCACAAAACTTTGAACTACAAAAATGTTGAAAATGAAGCCAAGTTTAACCTCCAGAAATCCATTTCAGGTTTTAAGCTTCCAAAAAAAAGTTATAAACAATTTTCTAAGGCTGTTTTTGAAAATGACCAAAAAATTGCCGTCCGCTCCTCCGACCCGCCGTCCGACCCTCTGCCAACCGCAGTAAAATGTCTTAAAACATGATTTTTAGACCTCTTTTACGCATAGTAAAATGTCTTTTTTCAAAATACTTTGAACTACAAAAACGTTGGAAATGAAGCCAAGTTCCACCTCCAAGAATCCGTTTTAAGTTTCAACCTTCCAGCAATAAGTTATAGACCATTTTCTAAGGCTGTTTTTGATAATGTCCAAAAAAACGTTGTCTTCTACTCCTCTCTTCCGACCCCCCGTTCGCCATCTAACCACTCGTCCGCCTATTGTACCCTCCATCCAACTGTATTGTATTGATGAATTTTAAAAAGTACAGATTCGCTTTTCAAGGCTTCCATTTAATACTACAAAGTACAAACATCGTATATAGCATTTATGTATACAAAGGAAGGATAATCCAAGTTAAACTTTCACACATTGAAATATGTACTATAATTGTTATACCCTAAACCCTAAATCTTAAACCCTAAATCCTAGACCCTAGACCCTAAACCTTGAATTTTACATTAGTGAACAAACACATTGCTTTAATGTGCAAAATATGTTTGACTTCTAATTCCCTTAAAATGTGATTATCATGATGTACTACATATGGATTTTTGCATAGATCATAAGCTTATTCATATATGTTGTCAACATGTTCTTGGTATTTTCTACATCAATTATGATGTGCCAATTTACAAATGTCAAACATACAATTATAATTTGAAGTTTGTTTTTCTTTAAGTTTTGTTATAAAACGCATTAATAGTTTGAAACATCAAAGTATACATAGTACAAGCAATTATATTATTTTATAATTGTATTACAAGATGCTACAAAAAATGCTTTAAATATTTTAATGTAATTTAATGTTGTTCAAGATTAAATATTGCATTTATACAACAAAAATATTATTGAAGTTGTTTTCCTACACCCTTATACCTATAAATTGTAAATCGTTAATTATATATCTCATATGAAAAATATTGGTGCTTGAATAGTTTAAAACATAACCGACCTTTGTCAAACATAAATACATGATGGCCCCTCATATGATCCCTTCAACACTTTTGGGTTCTTTATTTTTACTTAAGAAGATTGAATTGATCATTATTTAATTAGACAAGAGATTTTATTGCAATTATATTGTGGAAGATCTAGCATGCTTGGTTAATTATATATATTACTAAAAGTCAAACTATATAGTTTTTTGTCTTTTAATCCAATCGATATTGTATTCTTCAAGGTTTTAAATTACGGAATTTTCTATAAAATCATTTTTAAATGCATTATTTTATAGTGTTTCTTCAATTCTTTGGTTATAAGTTTGTGGTATACATTTATATTTATATTTGTACTTATGTCTTCGGTTTTGTTAATTTATATTGATATTAGTATTGAATATTTTGGCAAAAGTTAAAAGACTATTTTTTCAGATGATGTCTAATATTTGTAAAGATACTGAGATACTTTTCTCTAGGGGAGGACACTCCCCGCGCTTTACAAAGTGACTTGCGGCGAAAAATAGGGTGGATTTAATTCATCATAGGTAAAATTTATAAAGATTTTACATTTAAAGAAGGGGACTTAAAAAGTGACATGTCTTTTATAAGTAAAATAGATACCCGAAAATTATGGTCCATTAATTATTTTTTAAATGTAAAATAGGGGCCAAAGAATAGGATCCAAGGAATTCTATTTACTAGGTTCAGTTATGGTTATGCTACAGTACTAGTAAGATACAGGTACTATACAAATCTGAAGTATAACTACAACATATCTTGTAGTCAGTCGATGAATGGGGTAGTTTCCATCTGTTCTGTCTGTTAAGTTTAACGACTACTGCTAGGGTTTAGGCGCGAACGATAATTTCGAGGTTGGGAGGGAGGCGCGGCAGCGTGTGTTCACGAATTTGTTTGCAAATCTGGGTGCGGTTGAGGGTTAATCACGCGATGAGTTCTCCAGCTTCTTGAGTGACGGCAGCGTGTGTTCACGAATTTGTTTGCAATCTGGGTGCGGTTTAGGGTTAATCGCGCGATGAGTTCTGCTGCTTGTTGAGGGACGGCAGCGTGGAGATGGTGTTTCCGATTCGTGCGATCAGTTCTTCGGCTGAACCGTGGAGGCTGCTCTTGGGGATGGCATGCGCTTGGTTGTGGGTGCGCGATCAGATTGGTGGTGGGCTTAGGGTGAGGAGGTGAACGAAGGGGTCGGCGATTCCTTGTGCGGGGGCGCTTGCTTGTGTGTGCGCGATCAGTTGTTTGTGCCCGATCAGTTGTTTGTGCGCGACCATTTTTTTGTGCGCGACCAGTTGTTTGTGCGCAATCAGTTGTGGAATTCTGTTTTGGGGTCAGCGGCGTGACAAAGGTGTTCCCGATTCCTGGTGCGGGGTTTTCTTTTGAGGGGTGCGCGATCACCGATTTCTGGCGCGGGGTTTGCTTTTGCGGGGTGCGCGATCACCGATTCCTGGTGCGGGGTTTTGCTTTTGCGGGGTGCGCGATCAGTTCTGCCTGGTGCGGGGTTTTGCTTTTGCGGGGTGCGCGATCAGTTCTGCCTGGTGCGGGGTTTGCTTTTGCGGGGTGCGCGATCAGTTCTGCTGGGGTGTGCAAGGTTCACCAGCGTGGAGGATGGTGTTCGGGATTGTTTTAGCTTGCTTGTTTGTGCGCGATCAATTGTGGTGGTGTGTTCAGGTCGGCGGCGTCACGGAGTGCGGGTGTTGTTCGTGTGTTCGTTTGTGCGGGTGTGTTTGTTTGTGCGGGTGTGTTTTCTGCTAGTGTGTTCACGACGGTGCTGGGGAATCTTCGGGCGGGGGTTCTGTATGCCTGCGATTTGTTCTGGACTCGTGTTCACGGCACGGCAGCGTGACGAAGGTGTTTACTCTTGCTTGTGGAGGGGTTGTTTGGGTTTAGGGTTGTTTGCAGCGGTTTATGCAATTTTTTTGAATGCATGTGCACATCTTGGGGCCTTGTAGAGCTGAAAGTAGAGCTGAAAGGAGGACTTCAGTCACATTTGTGTGTGAGGGATGCACTTGTTCACATGTATTGGAAGTGTGGCATCTTTTTTGATGCATGACTGTTTTCTGAGAGGCTGCTGGTTTTGTCAATCAGACTTGTGACTTGTGATTTATGGGGTGCAGTGTAATCACTTGGAATGTGATGATTGGTGGATTTGCAGAACATGGTTGTAGGAGTGAAGGAGCTGATCACTTCTCCAATTGGTTTGGGGTGACTATGAGTCTCATGTACAAGTAGACATTTGTGTCATAGACTCTAAATTTTTTTTCACATGTGTTGGATGGCTTAGAACTGCAGCTTGTTGCCATAGTTCTTGTAAATGATTTGTAATGTTGTGTTTTTTAACACCTTTAGTACATTAAACTCTTTCATTACTTTGTCATTTGTAATGTCTTGCTTTTATTTAGCATTTGTGCATGTATTTGTCTTCAAGTATGCATTCTAATGTAAACACATCCATTTTTTGCCTTCAAGTTGAATCTTGTGGGTGTACAGGGCATATCTTGTCACTTTAATTCTCATTACTTGTTAAATTAGTTTTGTTCTTTATAAAGAAAATAGCCTCCAATAAATTCAGCCTATGTACGTATTATAAGTAAAGATAGGCATGATAATATGGGCTCTAGGGGGGTTTATAAGTAATTATAGGGGCCTGAAAATTCAAAAAAATAAATAAATACCCCCCCTAAAAATACCCCAGCGCCGCACGTGGTATCCAGAAAATACGAAGAGTGTCCCCCCCGTGACTTTTCTAAATTTTTAATGGCAAATTCTTGGTATGGTGAAATAAAACTAAATAGTTTGTAAACTAGGATTTTGTAGGATGAGGAGTTTATATATTTGTTACTTTATCTGATTGTCAAAATTTGAATGTCAAAAATATTTTAAAAACTTATTTATCAAATGTAGTTTAATAAAAAATGTTGGCAAACATAATGTTTTTCAAATGAAAGAAATAATAGAGATGAAAAAAAACATTTTCCATGACATTTCTAGTCTTTACTTTATATAAACAAATAGCCCTTTGAACTTTTTTTTTTAGTGTTTATTCTTAGCAATTTAAAAAATAATAGAATCTAGTGTGATAAAGAAAAAAACATATATTAAAATGATTCCAAATTTTTTCAAGATGAGATATAAAACTAAACTAATAATATAAATTATTAAATCACAATTGCACATGGCACATTTACAACAAGATGAATTGAAAATATCATTATTGATGTATAAATACATTACAAATATATATTAATGAGGGTCATCATAGTCATATACAAAAAAACATCACCTTTGAAGGTTGATTATGTTTTAAACTATTCAAGCACCAATATTTTTCATATGAGATATATAATTGACGATTTACAATTTATAGGTATAAGGGTGTAGGAAAACAACTTCAATAATATTTTTGTTGTATAAATGCAATATTTAATCTTGAACAACATTAAATTACATTAAAATATTTAAAGCATTTTTTGTAGCATCTTGTAATACAATTATAAAATAATATAATTGCTTGTACTATGTATACTTTGATGTTTCAAACTATTAATGCGTTTTATAACAAAACTTAAAGAAAAACAAACTTCAAATTATAATTGTATGTTTGACATTTGTAAATTGGCACATCATAATTGATGTAGAAAATACCAAGAACATGTTGACAACATATATGAATAAGCTTATGATCTATGCAAAAATCCATATGTAGTACATCATGATAATCACATTTTAAGGGAATTAGAAGTCAAACATATTTTGCACATTAAAGCAATGTGTTTGTTCACTAATGTAAAATTCAAGGTTTAGGGTCTAGGGTCTAGGATTTAGGGTTTAAGATTTAGGGTTTAGGGTATAACAATTATAGTGCATATTTCAATGTGTGAAAGTTTAACTTGGATTATCCTTCCTTTGTATACATAAATGCTATATACGATGTTTGTACTTTGTAGTATTAAATGGAAGCCTTGAAAAGCGAATCTGTACTTTTTAAAATTCATCAATACAATACAGTTGGATGGAGGGTACAATAGGCGGACGAGTGGTTAGATGGCGAACGGGGGGTCGGAAGAGAGGAGTAGAAGACAACGTTTTTTTGGACATTATCAAAAACAGCCTTAGAAAATGGTCTATAACTTATTGCTGGAAGGTTGAAACTTAAAACGGATTCTTGGAGGTGGAACTTGGCTTCATTTCCAACGTTTTTGTAGTTCAAAGTATTTTGAAAAAAGACATTTTACTATGCGTAAAAGAGGTCTAAAAATCATGTTTTAAGACATTTTACTGCGGTCGGCAGAGGGTCGGACGGGCCATCGGATGGGCGGACAGCGGGTCAGAGGAGCGGTCCGCGGGTCGGAAGAGCGGACGGCGGGTGGGAAGGGCAAATGGCGGATTGGTGACTCGGAGGATCCTTTTGTACTTTGTAGTATTAAATGGAAGCCTTGAAAAGCGAATCTGTACTTTTTAAAATTCATCAATACAATACAGCTGGATGGAGGGTACAATAGGCGGACAAGTGGTTAGATGGTGAACGGGGGGTCGGAAGAGAGGAGTAGAAGACAACGATTTTTTGGCCATTATCAAAAACAACCTTAGAAAATGATCTATAACTTATTGCTGGAAGGTTGAAACTTAAAATGGATTCTTGGAGGTGGAACTTGGCTTCATTCCCAACGTTTTTGTAGTTCAAAGTATTTTGAAAAAAGACATTTTACTATGCGTAAATGAGGTCTAAAAATCATGTTTTAAGACATTTTACTGCGGTTGGCAAAGGGTCGGACGGGCCGTCGGATGGGCGGACGGTGGGTCGGAAGAGCGGTCGGTGGGTCGGAGGAGCGGACGGCGGGTGGGAAGGGCGGATGGAGGATTGGAGACTCGAAGGGTCCTTTGGGTGGTGAGATGGGTGGATGAGAGTCGGAGGAGAGGACGGCGTTTTTTTGGCCATTTTCAAAAACAGCCTTAGAAAATGGTCTATAACTTTTTGCTGGAAGGTTGAAACTTAAAACGGATTCTAGGAGGTGGAACTTGGCTTCATTTCAAACGTTTTTGTAGTTCAAAGTTTTTTGAAAAAAGACATTTTACTATGCATAAAAGAGGTCTAAAAATCATGTTTTAAGACATTTTACTGCGGTCGGCAGAGGGTCGGACAGGCCGTCGGAAGGGTGGACGGTGGGTCGGAGGAGCGGACGGCATTTTTTTGGTCATTTTCAAAAACAGCCTTAGAAAATTGTTTATAACTTTTCTTTGGAAGCTTAAAACTTGAAATGGATTGGTGGAGGTTAAACTTGGCTTCATTTCCAACATTTTTGTAGTTCAAAGTTTTTGATAAAAGACATTTTACTATGTGTAAAAGAGGTCTAAAAATCATGTTTTATGGCATTTTACTACGTTCGTCAGAGGGTCGGACGGGCCATCCGAAAGGGCAGACGGCGGGTCGGAGGAGCGGACGGCAATTTCTTGACCATTTTCAAGCACAGCCTTAGAAAATGGTTCGTATCTTTTTGTTGGAAGGTTGAAACTTGGAACGGATTGTTGGAGGTGAAACTTGGCTTCATTTTCAACCTTTTTGTAGTTAAAAGTTTTTTGAAGAAAGTCATTTTACTATGCGTAAAAGAGGTCTGAAAATCATGTTTTATGGCATTTTACTATAGTCGGGCCATCTGCGCCGTCTGCCTGTCCGCAATGGCCGTCCGCGTCGACCACGCTGTCCGCGCCGTCCACCCGTCTACGATGGCTGTCCGTGCTGCCCGCGCCATCCGCCCGTCTGCGATGGCCGTCCGCACTGTCTGAACGTCCAACAGGTGCCGTCCGATGGTCGCCGTCCACATCGTCCGTGCGTCCAAAAAATCTGGACGTCCGGACGTCCGGACGTCCAAAAAATGGACATGATTTTGCCCTGGACGTTGCAATTCGTCAACCCTGGTCATCCGGTCCGATTCTATTTATATTTCATACAACATAGTATTCCTAACTATTCCGCAATTCCTACATTCAGCGTGGGACTCCAAATTCTTCCTTTAGTTCGTTGAACACCTCAGATAAATCTCGATTCTGTTCTCCCGCTGCTGGGTAGAGAGGAGCGCGCTTAGGGAACACACGGGGTGTCTGGTTGTAGGTTGTGAGTGTAAATGGAAGACAAGTAACGATACTTGAATCTTCAATCTTTGCTTGATCTTCAATCTTTGCTTGATCTTCAATCTTCGCTTGATCTTCACTTCAAACTTCCGTTGACCTACCCTGTGGTGGCTCTATGGGGCCAAAGGTAAGGGCGTGTGATAAGAAACAAGGCCTCGGACAGGTAAAACGGGACGGCCAGTCTACGAGCTGAACCGTTCGAAAGATTGGATTCTAAACTTCAAACCCACTGTGACCAAGAATCACCTTTCACAAGTGGGAACAACATAGAAGATCGACCATGTGGGTGATCAATCCCACTTCGTCGCCACAAATATAAAACGGGGCTAGTATTGTCATAATGAAATGACTACAAAGCCCGCAACAAAGCTTACAATGCAGAAATGAAAACAACTAGCCTCCAAATCCGGCTAGGAATAACAAGCCACAAGCCACAACACACGAATCTTCATGTCTTCAAATCTTCAAACCTTGAAGTCTTCAAGAGATGTAAAAGAAACATGAAACGAAATTCTAATTTGACTATGTTCTTTGATCTACTGCCAAAAACGTTTCCAAGATCCAAATGCTAAGTGCAATAGCAATTTGAAGAGCTAATGAAATAATCTAACACCCCTTAAAATTTCAAATCAAACTAAGATACTGTCCAAAAGTTATGGACAAGTAAAGTCTCGGCCTTCTCCTTTGAAAGGCAGCAGACCTCTTCTACTTCTAAATTCTATATCTTCTTCAATTCTTCTTCAAAATACAAATATAATAGCTTCTTGAAAAGCTAACTTTACAAATTAACTTCTCCTTAAATTTCAAACTATTCTAATCTTCTATCCATAAGTTACAAACATGCAAAGTCTCGGCCTTCTCTTTTGAAAGGCAGCAGACCTCTCCTATTTCAAGAACTCATAACTTTCTCTTCACTACTTCAAAAGCTTTAAGTTATGAGTATATGAGAAGCTATAAAACATTTATATAATGCTTGAAAGTTTCAAAGATATAGGAAAAACCCACAAGCTTTGGCAACCGCTCGAATCTCTGCTCCTATTCGTTGGGTGGCAAAAGTTCCTCCTCCACTCTCATGCTCATAACTTTTTACTCACAACTCCAAATCAAGCAAGATATGTCTCTTTAGAAGCGCAATATCAAGAAGAACAAACCCTCAAATTTTCATTTCAAAAAGTTTTGTACAACCACCGTAATCGCCGATCAAACATTCAGCTTTTCTCTCTATTCCCACACACACATCAAAAACACACACTAAAACACTTCCACATACCAACCCAAATTAGAGGAAGCAAGAAGATCCCTACCTACCTTCTAGACCCCTAAGGTAAGTAAGGTCAGCCCATACACACCCCACATGGGCCTCCCAACACTCATTGGTTCAAGGAAAATACCTAAAGATAAGTCCCTGTTCAATTTCTAAGACCAATCAACCTCTAAGGTCAAAATAAAGTGGTAAACTTTATCTAAACTCCCATTTTCTTATTTTATTAACACACAAATGAACCACCAAAACATGTATTACATACTAAACTCCAACCAACATCCAATGGAGGTAAAAACTGAAGTTGATGAAGAGCGTTATTCCATCTGCAAGAACTTGAGGATGCGCCTGACAGTGTTGGCTACGTAATCTGCACGTTCAACTTGGGTTAAAGGAATCACTAGTCCTTTCAACCAACGTTGATGGCCAATACCTTCTATGTCTGGCCTCATCATACAAAAATACTAGTCTTCGTTCAGGCCCTCGTAGCTTGCTTCGAATGTTACATCATGTGTACCAAGCTCAACACATCCTACTTGAAGTAGAATCACTAAAGCATGGGCATTCCTATCAAGATTCCCATGCCAACGACGGTCCACTCGAGGTTTCTTCAACGGACGAGAAGGTCCGGCCTCATCTATGATAGAGGTAGGCAATGGTAAAGAAATCGCCGGCTAAAATGGCTGATGAGGCAACTGTGATAAGGAAAGCTCTAATTCCGCCTCAGGTTCAGACTCAACATCTTGTGACTCCATAAAAACCCTCTAGTTCGACATTTTAATATTGAACTCCAAATCCAAACACAAATTCTAAAAAACTCAAAGGATTACTTTGAACTGATGAAGTTTGTCTAAGGTTTTCACCTTATATACAATTCCATTGCTAACAAGCGTCATCTTGAAGCTAACGGTAGCGTCATCAGTAAGTTTCTCCTCCAAATTAAGAATCTTCTAAAACGTATAATATACATACTTTTTATACAATGTATGTATTTACTATACGACATTCACCCTCTCTAAACCTACACATCCTCTGGTATGTGCCATGTCTAGGTCCCTTCATTATCTTGGTCGTACTCTACATCTTGAGATTCTTCAAATTGCATCTCAATGTCATCTTCATTTTGTTGTTGGTCATCATTCATCTTTTGTAAATCCTCGATAATTTGAAGGTCATCAAGGTGATACCTCCCACTTCTTCGAAAGACTTTAACTCGTTTTCCAGCCACAGCCACACGCAAGGGTACTCCATCCAATTCTCGTAGTGAATAGGTTCCATTTGAATGTATTTGCATGACGACATATGGACCAAACCATCTTTTGGCAAACTTCCTCGTTGTACTATGTTGATGCTCTAATGTGCTGTTAAACACAAGCACCCATTCACCCTCTTTGACCTTTTTCACCTGCAATCGATGTGTTTTGTCAAATCTCTCTTTGTTGCTCAGTCTTGCAGCTTTCATCTTCTCCCTTGCTGTTTCAAGGTCTTCAGGTAACCTTCCAAGCTGTTGGATACGAAGTTCCAACAATCTTTCTCTGCTTATGCCATCCTCCCATGCAAGAAACATCCATGTAGGAATGTCTTGCTCCGCTGGCATGATTGGTTTTTGTCCAAATATGAGCTCTACAGGCATATAACCTGTGACAGTGCTGTGTGTTGTTCTATCAGCCTATAGAGCAAATGGGAGCAGTTTTGGCCACAAATTTGGTTTTCCTTTGCAAGCCTTTACTAGAGCATGGATGATAGGAGGATGTCCTCTCTCAATTTTGCCATTAGCCTCTGGATTGTAAGCAGTTGTAAGCTTCAACTGCACTCCATACCGCTTAAAAAAATCTTTGGCCTCCATGGCATTCAATTCTCCTCTGTCAGCTCTCATGCGGCCAATACTCCCATACCGGCTAAAAATGTCTTCTAAAATAAATCGACATACATTCTCCGTTGTCTTGGTCCTCAAAGCTCTTCCTTCAACAAAATTTGAAAGTTCTTCTTGAGCCAAAACAAGGTATTTCATATCCCATATTGCGTTTGGCATGGCTACCAAATCAATCATCCATTGAAAATGGATAGAAATAGGATATGTGGGATGTAACTCGTCCCTATGCCGCACTTTAGATTGCAATAGACACACCAAACATGATGCTACAAACTCTTTAACATCTTTGTAGAGCCCCTTCTACCAATACCTCTCTTTGATCTTTGTATAAGTGGCCCATATTCCTCTATGATCAGCCCAGTCTGTATCATGAAACTTTTTCAAGACTTGGCCTTTGGTCTCAGAGTCCCCCACCACTCTTAGAGGTACTTCACCAACTCTTTTTGTCCTCTTCCACAAGAATCCATCTTTTAATAGGAATCCATAAGACTGATGTCTAATGTCTTTGAAGGTCTTGTCCATCCAGCCTTCTTGTCTTTCCATGGTACTCAAATAGAGTCCAATATCCTTCAACTTTCCTTCATAAAGTTCTGTTTTAAAAAACAAAGTTTTTGTGGATGAACTTTCTCCATCTATTGTTATCACATAGCCTCCGTGGAATAGTTCTTCACCAGCCTCTTGAGCCTCCATCTCATCTTCGTTGAAATACCTTGCTCTAGACAACATATTGACAATACAATTCTTCTTGCCTTTAACGTGAATTAGAACAAGATTCAAAGACTTGATATAGGCAATCCACCGTAGCATAGCAATGTTTGGTGAATTACAATTTGCTATCATCCCCAACAAAGGCAAGCAATCAGTCTCTACTACCACTTCTGCTCCAATTAGGTAGTTTCTGTCTGCCTTGAGAGCTGTAAGTGCACCCCAAAGCTCTCTCTTGACTTGTGGATATGCTCTCTGACGTTCAGTCAAAATCCTTGCTCCAAATCGGATAGCAAATCTCTTCCCATCTTCATCATCTTGTCCAACGGCCCACCCTATTGCAATTGGATTTGTATCAACAGTCACAATTATCGGTCTTCTACAATCATAATTCGCTTGTTTAAGAACCGATGGTGACTCCAAAATCTTTTTCAACTCCTTCATAGCCAAATCTTGCTCATGTTGCCAAAGAAATTTGTTTTTCTTTCGCAAAAGTTTGTACAATGGCTCTGATACATGAACAAAATGAGGGATCCAAATTTGATAGAAGACACAGGCTCCCAAAAACCTTCTTACTTCAGTCACACTGCTACATGCTTTCATTCTTCCAATAGCATCGACCTTCTCAGGATTAGGTTTTCTTCTATAAGAACCACATAAGTGTCTAACCACCAAAATCTCATCAACCCCAAACTTTGACTTCTCAATGGAAAGAATCAACTTCACTTCTTCAAGTTTGTTCAAGATTTTGGCTACATCTTGGATATGATTGTTCACAAAGACTCTGCAACCATCATCTTGAACCTCCAAGTCTTTTTTCTTCTCTTCGCATCCTTTCATAGGAATGTCATCCACAAAAGGTATGGTCTTTTCGGGTACAAAGTCTCTTAAGATCTGATACATGGTGCTTTGCATATGCGCCACCGAGTTGGTGGCACCTTGAGGCAATGTGCACATGCGTACTAAACCAAGTGGAGTTTTCATGGTTGTCAAATCTCTGCTCTCAGCAGCCAATTGAAATTGATCGTAACCAGAATATAGGTCTCCAATGGAATAAATTGCATGTCCAGCAAATGCTTCAGCCACTTTATCAACAATTGGACCAGATCCTTTGTTCCTGATGATCACTCTATTAGCAGGCTGCATGTCTTGAATAAATCTCAATGCCCCAGACTTTTTCGGAACAGTGAACCATCGATTTGAATAAGGAGCCATCGATGGCTCAAGTATGCTCATCTTGATATTCTCTTTGAGCAACTCCACAAGTTTTGGAAGCAAAGCTCTAGGCACAGGTATAGGCTTTAGATCCCATGGCACGTGAGGCACCGTAAAAATTACCATAGGTGTTACAACATTTGGTTGTACACATCCAATCTCATCTGGCGAAGAAGCAAAGGCTTTTCCATGCAAAGCAAGCATGTCTTGAAATTTCTTCTTCTCCGGCTCAATTAAGAAATCATCTCTTCCAATTTTCAAGTTTACCAAATTCTCTTTAATAAACTTGTGTCCAATCTTTCTTGTTTCTCTCAAACTTGGCTCTTTCTCAGCTTGTTTAATATGTTCATCAGTATCAGATGGTAGCTGAGTAGCCACGGGCTTCACTTTCTTGGCTACAGTCTTGTATTTGGTATATACTGCAGCTTCCAATCTTTGCCCATCTATGTTTGAATCATGCAGTTTTGTAACTGCTGTCGAAATCTCATGGTACAATGAAGCCGAATGGATGCTCATTACACAAGGATTGGCCATATGAGCATCTTCATTTGTATTCGCTTCTTGCAAAATTTGCAAAAAGTTATCTAGTATACCATTCTCCTCATAAACTCCTGAGATGGCTTCATCTTCTTCTAAAATCTTCACTCTTTTTAGATTTTTCTCCATTTTTCTTGCAAATCTTTTATATATAGGGTTCAAGTCTTGAACACTTGTAAAACTGATGACTTCATTCTTAGTCACATTCAGAAATCCACACCGAACACTAGTATGCACATTGGGGACTATAATACTTTTAGATTTCTTGGCACTAGTGGATCCCCATACTCCACTTGTGCCTTCTAAAAATTTGGAAAGTTGATGGAAGTAGGAAGAGGAGTCTCCCTAAGCTGGAGTCGGTGCCTTTCATTATTTGCTCTTACAGTCAAAAACTGCACCGACTTCTTTCCATCAATGCTTCGAATTCGGGCATAGTGAGACCCATCATCTAGCACTTTAGTCTCCATTCGTGAAGCAGTAATAAACGGTTGACCCAAAAGTACAGGGTATGGACTAAAATTTTGAACAAAATAATTTTGTTCAACGTACACATCTCCAATCTTTGTAGAAAAAGATGGACAAGCTCCATGCAACTGAGTGCGTCCACTATTAACTGCTCTCATGATCCATCCATGTTCGATGTCAATTGGCCATTTGCCCTTCTCATACACATCTCTAGAGATGATGTTGATTTTAGAGCCATGATCAACAAAAGCAAGTACAGGCTCATCTAAGCCTTCAAGCTTCACTTTGGTTTCGGTGGTAGCCTTAGCCCAAAATGGTAGGTCAAATTCTACCTTCTCATCATGGTTTCTTTTCACATGGTAGCCATAGGCACATTCAGAAGTTTGAGTCTCAACCTTTGAATCTTTCTCTTCCAATGCTTCAATCTTCACGTTATAAGTATTGGTCTCCATCTTTATGTTGGTCACCCTCTCTAGTCTTTCTTCCATCACATAAAGATTTGTGTTTTCTTTTCCTTGAGCCATAGATTCATCCATCATGGCAAAAACTTCATCAACCTCAGTTTCTTCATCCTTAGTCATGTGAGTATCTAAAGCACTCACCATCACAGCCTCAGCAGTGATCTGCCTCTTTCTTTTGATAATGTCTATTATCAGCACATGAAAATCTTTCTTGGCAATGCCGAGTGCTTCTCTTAAGGTGAACTCAATCTTGGCATCCAAAATTCTCTCCAAAACTCCCTTCAAGTCAATCGAAGTCTCAATGTCTGATTGGAATTTGTAAGCAAGGCCCTTAGCTTTGCTCTTGATCGGATCTTCTTTCACTTGATCTTTTTTACTGCCACTAAATTGTCCCCATTCCTTATCAGGTAGTGGAGAATCTCCCGGATACACAAACTCAGGGTTAGCAATCTTTGATCTTATAGGAACTCTCTTCCTCATCTCCTTTGCAATGTCACTTGGCACTAGAGGTCTTCTTTATGATGTTGGCTCATCACCATCCTCAACATCAAGTCTCACACGTTTTTCTTCCACTCCAATATCATAGATCTCATCACGGCTTTCTTCTTCATGTAAAAAAGCTGTGATGCTTCTTGCATCAACAGGATCTTCCCATCTAGTTGCTTTTCTGATGGCTTGAGCTCCTCTCCTCATTACCACATGAGTTTCAATAGGAGATGCATCAATTGCATGTTGTTCCACTTGGATGTGATAAGTCTCAGATCCTTGCACTTGTACAAGGCTAGATCTTCCCACCTTCTCTTCCATGAGCTTTTTCATACCTCCTCTTCCAAAGTTGGTTCTCAAAGGTGAATCTGTGGATGCATCGTGGATTTTGCCATCTTTATAGAAAACTTGGCCATTCTTGAGCATCTCCTCATAAGATTTGCACCCTCTCAAAGTATGCTCAGTCTCCTCATCAAACCAAACACATCTTCTAGCAAATTTTCTTGCTCCCTCTGATGGTTGAGAAGAAGAAGAAGAACCCCTGGATCTCTTCAACTCTGTGAATTCAACCCTTAGCTCTTTAAAGCCTTTGATAAGCTCTTCAAGAGCATTCTCTTCATTGGTCTTCGTACTCTTCATCGTAGGAGATAAAGCTGTCGAAGGTGAAGGAGCAAAAGACACCTTAGGAGTCCTAGAAGCATGGACAGGTTCCATGTCAACCCGTGCTCCTACTCCTTTTGACCTCACACGTCATTGTTTGGCCAAAAGATTAAATGTCTCCTCTACCCTCCTCCAATCATTGGTGAATCCTCCTTCAGTGGTGCGATCTCCAAGCAAAAGAAGAAATCTATCTTCAAGCACCTCATCAGTTGCTTGAAGAAACAACTCTGCCTTCCTTGTATCAAGAAGACGCTTCTCTGCCAAGGATAATTGAGCATACTTCTTTTCAAAATCTCTGAGCAACTCAGTTGGACCCATACTGTTGCCCGGTTGCTGCTCGATTCATTCAAAGAAGGATCTCTTGGTCATCCTCTCTGAGCAGGGTTGTTCGCTGCGACAGCACGACACCGCGACAGACAGACGTCGCGCGACGTCTAGTAGAGCCCGCGCGACGTCACGAAAAGTCAAATTTACCTTTGATTTTATAGGAAATTACCCCCCTCCAGGTGGATGCCACATGGCATCCACTTGGCAAACTGGAGGGCGCGTACGGGTAGAAGAGTGTGGGTAGGGGCGACTGCGGGTGGGCGACTGCGGGTTTGACGTGGGCGACAGCGGGTGGGCGACTGCGGGTGGACGAGGGCGACTGTGGGTGGGCGACTGCGGATTTTTGAGGGAGACCGCGGGTTCAGGAAGTGTTATTGGGTGGGTGACGGCGGGTGCGCAAAAGGTACCTAGACCCGGTGGTGGACCCGAAGTCGCCCAATTTGGACCCGCTGTCGCCCTCTCGAGACCCGCTGTCGCCCTACCCAGACCCGCTGTCGCCCACGTCAGACCCGCAGTCGCCCTACCCAGACCCGCAGTCGCTGGATACGTAGTTGCCCTATCCGTACTCGCCCCCCTAGACCGAAGTCACTCGCCCTATATAGCCAGTAGCCCATCATCATGCTATCACCTTCATTTTCCATTGAGGCTTTCTGTCTTGCAACCTTTGTTGGCTACATGCGTGACCCTTTTGGATAATATATATACTATTTTTTGCTATCATTTGGTTCTTAGAATTTTGCGACGTCTGCAAATCTCATGGCAACTGGAGGTAGCAGTGATGGGTCCCTTCCAGTTTTTTCCACTGTACGCACTCCTGGTGCAATTAGGAAGGCTGCCAAAGACAAGACCAGAAAAAGGAGGGGTAACATTCACAAGAAGCGATGGCATGTGTTGAACAATGATAACCACCTAGCTTTCAAAGGGTGGAACGAGGAGCTAGAGCCATGGAGTATGCAGGTGTGCGAAGACTACATTGAATGGTGTCACACTAGGAAGTTCTTTCCGGCATGGCGCCATCATTACAACCGACACAATAACAAGGCAAATTTGAAGTATTGTGAAAATCCAACTTTCATACGAAGGTGTTTAGAATTGTGGCAGGTCCTCTACAAAACCCCTTTTGTAGATAGGAATGAGGCCCCTTTGTTCATTGCTAGAGGTGCCTATGCTGAGGTCGCCTTGAACAAATAGGTTGACTGGACCACGATCAAAGAAAGTACCTACGTGGAGCGTCGAGAAGTTGGAATAATTCCAAGAGGGGTTCTAAAATTTCCAGAGGGTGGACTTGGGCCTTTTCGAAGTGATCCACAAAACAAAGAAATTCAAGAGGTGGACACGGAAGAATCAGAAGAGGATAATGATTCAGATGGCACACGGATTCCTAAGCTTGTACGAGTGAAGGAGCAGATTATCACCCCCGTCCAAGTTCCAGTTCCAGATCCAAATGTTCAAGCCACTTCATCATCGCGGAGAAAGAAGATGAAACATCCTGCGAAGGTGCGACGGTCCACCACGAAAATTAGATTGGCATCAGCCTCAACCACAATTGCGACTCCAATCTTGCCACCACAAGACGCCAGCAACGTCTTCGACATTGCTTTAAGTGACGACTCACCCGTATGTGCCACAAGTCACATTCCCATTCCACAGTCTGAATCTGATGTTGTTCACAATGCGATGACGTTGGCGAAGGCTCTCGACCTCTTGAAGACCAAGGATGCACAAATTGCAACCTTAGAAGGTGATGTGAAGAAATGGCGGTCTACATGTGAACAAAAAAATGCTCTCATTTCTCAACAATCCAAAGAATTACAAGGCCTTCGAGAAAAAGAGCGTCAGACTTTCACATTGTCGGACATGGACGAAACCTTTGTTGAGTAGGATCCACATCACTTGGACAAGCTTGTTGGGGACCTCACCAGTGATGTCATTCACCTTTCTCCCCCTGCCAAGCGTACGAAGCGTTCTTCAATTCTTCCAATGGCACCGCTTCCGTTCGTCTCAAGAGATTCTAGCAATCCGCACGTTGATGGTTTGCAAGGGACTCAGGATTCACTTTCGTTTCCTGCCATTCCACATCTACAATCATCAAAGGAACTTGATTTGGCTGAGGAAAATAGAATGCTTCGAGAGAAGTTGGCAGTGTTGGCAGCGACATACTATCATTGGAAGGTCGCGTGCATTCTCTCCGTGGATCGATCTCAACAAGTTGCGAAAGAGCTAGACAAAGTTTCGAAGAACTTTGTAGCAAATGCCCCTAAACGAGAGAATGGATTGACATCATGGGCATTGATGGAGGACATGTTTCCGGATAACATGTCCATGCTTGACGTGGCGGAAAAAAATGTCATAGACTGGGCACAAAATGGTTGGGACCATGGAAATCAGATGTCTAGTCACTTCAACGAAAAAGACCAAAGTCTATTGTGGCCAAAGCCAGCTCATTTCGTCTTGGATCATACCAAATGCCCCATATGTCTAGAACAATTTGGGCCAGAAGGAGGATGGGCACTTGGATCATGTACACATGTGTACCATCCTTAGTGTCTCATCACTCAATGTCTGATTAGACGACGATGTGTGATTTGTGCAGCACCATTCCATGATCGCTTGTATACCATGTTCAACTTGATGACTTACATGCCACCTTCTTGGGAACACAATAGAGACACGACGGCAGAGACCTGATTTTGGGGACGAGACTTGCTTTGGAGTTGGCGAGAAGGCCTACATGATCAAGAAATGGGAGCTGCTGCCTCACAATTGAATTGGGAAACGAACCCGCGTGAAATTCTAAGAGTGGCATTCAACCTTATGGGAAAAGGAGCTCACAATGCAGGGAAGAGGGCGTTTTTTTTTCAATGCCTTGGTGGATATTTTGATAAGACATCCCAAACCTTCAAGCGGGGTACTCATCCGGAAGGACACCGTTGGAATTTTGAAGGTGAACAAGGGGCTAATCGTGATGAAAATGCCACTCCAGAAGACTTGAATAGTATGGCTTACCTCGACTCAACATATGGGCCTTATTACCAAAGTCAAGCACTCGATTATCTATTGGAGTTACACTCTCCGCAAACTAAAAGGACACTTGAAGCTCTCAAGAACTCCAATGTCTTGGAATCTATTTTAGAAGCAGATGGACCTGCTTCAAGGACTCGTGCTAAGAAGAAACTCGTTGTTGGAGAGTCCAATGATTACGAACAAGGTGCAACGAGTGGTTCTCAGAACAATCCAATGGACTTGAACTAAATATTTCTATGAGATACTTACTTCAACGGTGGTTCTAGTTAATCGTAGTAGTATACAAGATGTAAGGCCCATAGTATAAGGGCCGTAGTATATCCATACTCGCACACTGTAGTACTCTAGCAAAAGTTAGGGTTAAGATGTTGGCTTCTAAAACTATACCGCCTTGGCTGTGTATTGTACTACTGTGCTTATCGACAACAACCTTCTATTGCTTTGGTTTTGAAGGTTTAGGCATACTTATACATTTGTAGCCTAAAATGTAATTGGTGAAATGCAAATACATTTGTTGTAATGCCTCGCAAAATGATTCCATACACGGTCCCCACAAAATTGCTATCTTCAAATCTTTTAATGAATTTTTTCCTTTTGGATTTTTTTCTCATACAACATGTTTTTGTTTACATGGAAAAATTTGATTCATTCCATTCAGATTTTTTATGAGAAAGTTATGGACCATTTTCTTTGGCGGGCAACTTGAGTCTACAGCTTCTTCTTTTAAAAGTTGCTTGTAGGATTTGTTTCTCCAGGCAATTTCTACAATCTAAAAAAAAATTAGGTCCGGTCACATAGTTAACTTCACTTGATAGCACACTCTCACCATTTTCATTTCATTTTAGAGATATTCATTATTTAAATTTTACAACTACATCTTACCTACTTCTACTCAACAATTTCTTAAAGTATCCAAAATTGTTTTTGAAAACTGTTTTTTCCCACACATAACCATAGGATCTTACACCTTACTAGTATGAGAATGTGTGGAAAAAATTTCAGAATTTTTCATCTTACAGATTGCAAGATATCCGCATTTAAAGTGAAAAAAACAATTTTTTCAGCACATTGCTGGACTACATTATTTGACTTTTAACATTTTTCACTTTAATTTCTTGCACTACAGAGTTTTGAGCTTTAAACAAATATATAGTGGAGAATTGAGTTGAGAGTCTAAATAAAAAAAAGGTTTTCAAAAAAACTTAATTTTCATTCTTAAAAAACTTGTAGAATAGAAGTACATATGAGATTGAATGAAAATCTATTTTCTTTCTAAGATAGAATTAAAATGCACTAATCCCCACGGTCAAATTGTTGTTGCAAGCAAACTAAACCATGTCAAACTTCTTTTCTTGAACAATTGCCAAAATTGCGTTCCTAAATTAATCTTACAAGGTATTTTTCCCACCAGAAGCTCTAATTGCCCAATAAACAAGATTGTCCATAACTTTCTCATAAAATATCCAAATGAAATGAAAAAAAGCTTTCCGGATAGACAAAATTATAATCTATGAGGGAAAAAAACTTAGAAAAATAAATTCAAATGCTTGTCACATTTTTTTGATGCCCATTCTCCCCTGCTTTGGAGTTTGGACTATATGGGCATAACTTTTGTTCCCAGGCACCGATTGGAAAAAAAGTTATATTACCACAAAGGTAATCGTTTTTTCTATCTTCAAATAAAGTTTCAAAAATTCAGTCCCAAATTTCAGCCCGTAGGTACCATCTCTGACATCCATTCTTGCAAAGACACCAAATTCATAGCCCTCGTATTCAAAATATAATAAAAACATATGTACATTTCAAAAACAAAGGTGTGAATTTCTTTATTCCACAAAACCTTTGGAAAATCAAAAATTGGAAGGCCAAATTGTTTTTTTCTACCACACTAGATCCAACCACTAAGCATTTTTTTCACTATTCACAAAGTCACTTTCTTTGGGCTCCGGTCTCATTCTTTGAAGTTCCGCACGGGTGGCACCTATGCCTTCATAGGCCCACTTGCGCCATTCCTTAAAATAAAGGATGTGGCGCTCCAAGTCCAATATGCCCTCGTGCAACAACTCTTGTTTTTTCTCCAGTAGCTTCACCAAATAAAAAAGCGTTGCTCTTTCTTCTGTATTGCTACCATAATCCGGAGCTAAAGCCAAGATGCCCTCTTTTTTGGCTTCTTTTAAGGCATCATCATAATATTCCATCTCTAGCTCACGTATTTGAAGATTCAAGCTTCTCCTTTTGCTTTGATGGGACCATTTATCACGTTGCAAAAGATCAAGTTTATTTTGAAGCACCGCTAAATCATCGGAAATGTGTGCTCGCCCGTCTTCGATCTTCTTGAAATAATTTACTCTACTTTTGTTTAACTTAGAGTAAATCTTCTCATTTTCAGCAACGGCGTTTTCAGTCGCCTCTAACTCCTTCTTCAACCCATCCACAACAGTTGGATTCACTGGAAGATGTTGTACCTTCTCTTTCAAATTCATAAGATCCGCTACTGTTGAAGTCAAAGCTGCTCGTGCACTTTCGATCTTAGTGCCCAACATCTCCAAATTGTCTTCCGAATCATTGTCACTACTTCCGCTAGACCCAATGTCTGCACCAGAACGGTCCACATTGATCGGTACATGAACATCTTCGCTTTGTTTTTGAATCTTGGACAATGATTGCGGCTCCTCAAGCTTCCTCTTGCCCTTCTTGTCAACTTGAACGTCTTCAGCCGCCTCTTGTTTTTCTTTGCCAATGTCTTCGTCGTCACTCTCAAAAGAATATCCATCGTATTCGTGAGTGTGCTCATCTGAGCTAGAAGTTGAAGACCATTGAACTTGGTCATCACCAACAACCAACTTGCCAGGCTTTGCCTCTAAAAGCTTCTGATTTGCTTGAAGAAGTCCTTCTTCATCCAGCACTATCGGTCTGTCCGGGCGGTCACCGATAGGAAGCTCCTTCAAGGTTGTCCAATCTACCTTTTTCTTCAATTGAACTTCAACGTACACCATTTGCACAAGATAGAAAGAGAAGTTGTCATTTCGATAAGGTTGGGACTCCAAATAGAGTTGTTGCCATACCTCCAAACACCTTCGCTGGAAGACAACACTCTTGCAGTAAGCCAAATTTGCCTTATTAGACTTCACGTGCAAAGGGTGTCGCCAAAACGGGAACAACTTGTTGATGTGGCACCAATCCACATATTTGTTTACAGTTTCATATGTCCAAGGCTCTGGTTCTACTTCCCATCCCAAAAAGGCCTTCATCTTTGGATGCAACAAGATGGATACACGCTTCTTGCGAGGTTTGCCGCTCCTTTTACGATCCTTGTCACGAACCGCCTTTTTGTTGAGCCGAAGTCGGTATCTTGACATACCGTGTGGCGGTTGAGAGTCCTCGCCCTTCATAACGATCACTTCGTCTCAAAAGTAGCCAACTAAGTACTATACAGTTTAGGGTTGCAAGCCTAAACCGTAGGTGTAAAAAATGCTAAACGTAATCCTATCACATTTAACATTTACAAAAATACAATGTTCTCGTGAAACACCCTATGTCATCCAAGCGTGAATAAAATGAGCTGTGCAAAGGGACAAAAATCCCCCCTCACAACTCAAACCCCTAGCTTCTGTGCACGCATTCAGCCACGTCAGCAGGTGAAAGACAGTGCGCAGAATGCCAGGGAAAATTTAATGGCGACTGTGGGTGGAGGAGAACGTTGATGTACCCGAGGTCGCCCCTGGGGCGCGTGCGGGTCCTGAAGTGGGGCGAGTGCGGGTCAGCCCAGTGCTCTAGGGCGACCGCGGGTCCGGAAGTGGGGCGACTGCGGGTCAGCGCAAGTGCTCCAAGGCGACCGCGGGTCCTAGAGTGGGGCGACTGCGGGTCTGGACAAGTGCTCCAACGCGACTGCGGGTCGAAGGAGACCGGGCGAGTGGGCGACCGCGGATCCAGGGCGACTTCGGGTCCAGGGCGACTGCAGGTCCTAGGCGACCGCGGGTCCAGGACAACCACGGGTCCACTTTGCGAAGGCGACCGCGGGTCCTGGGCGACAGCGAGTCCTGGGCGACAGCGGGTCCTAGGCGACCTCGGGTCCCAGGCGACCGCGGGTCCATCTATTAATGCATGGACTTTTTTTTTCTTTCTTAGTACATGTTTATAGATTGTGATATTTTTTTCCATTTTTCCTTGAGCTGGGAAAGTGGCGATACTAAATGTTACGGAGGGGCTCCAAGCTTCAACATTCATCCACGTACTGGATAGAAAATGTGATACTAAGTATCTAAAATTCTATTTTCATTTACATTGTGGCGATTTCATCGAAGACTTTTCTAGAAGTTGAAGTTTTTCTAGCAATTTCATCCAAAATTTTCCTAAAAAATTCCTATAGCTTATAGCTAGCCTAAATTTTTTGTTGCTTTTGAGCACCAAATCTCAAGGGAAAAAAAAAGGATTGTGAGCTCAATCCCATTTGTGTTGCAAAATTTATGGAATACTAGTTTATACTTTATACTATATTTGGGGAGCCATTAGGGTTGAGGTCGGTTGTGGTACAAATGGATTCCTTATTGATTATCTGAACAAAAGTTAAATCTTTGCAATTGTTTTAGAAGAAGTTGTTGTTAACTAATTTTTTTCTTATTAATTAATTTCATTGTTAATTCTTAATTTTATTGTAAATGACTTATTTCATTGTTAATGACTAATTTTATTGTTAATAACTAATTCAATTGTTAATAACCAATGTTATGATTATTAACCATTGCAATTGTAACAATAATGTCTTTGTAATTGTTTTCACATGAGATGTTCATTATGTATTTTTGGATGTAGACCTAGATGTAGACTCAAATTACATACTATGTTACACATACTAATTTTGGTAAATTACATGCCTAATAACTAAATTTCTTGTACGGACACAAATCTATAAATGAAAGTCATTGTTGGACTTATATCATACTCCAACCATCTATGAAAGAATGTGTGTTTTTATCAATTTGGATGACATATACCAAAAAAAAGAATATGGTAGGAAAACATTATGCTACTAGGAATAATATATATGGTAAAACCAGATTTACATTTATTATTGAATTCATCCAAGTTTTCTCGAATTGCGTGTTTAATAAATGACAAAGATTATGGCTAGATATCTTTTTTGCAATATCCACTCTTGTTTCATTGTCTCAAAAAAAAAAGGGGTCGCAAGAAGTCAATGAACTTCCTTTTTCCAAATAAAATAAATAGGAAGAGAGCGAAAAAGGTTAAATAAATAAATAAAAACATCTCTCATCTATTTTGAAATAGGTAAAGTACGAATAAAAAGGAAAAGTCTAAAAAAGTCTAAAATGTATGTTTCCTATATTTGAATTAGAATAAATAGGAAAAAAAACCCAACTTGCTTTTATTTTTGGAAATAGAAAAAATAATAAGAGAATGTAAATGATGTATGACTTACATTTTTTTAGGGATTGAAAAAACAACTATTTGAATTCAATGACCATGAAAGTAAAACTCCTTTCAAGTGCATACTAGCACATTTTATTCAAGAAATAATACAAGTCTTCAACATCAATTACCAACTAATTTATTTTCATTTTCTTATTTTCCTTGCATCCATTATATACTACGGAATCAAAAAGGACCAAGAACATTTGAATTCAAAAGTTGTTATACTTTGCATAACAATGTGTAAAAGGCCATATTCAATATATACAATTTGACAAATAGCCCATTGAGTAATTGTTTTTCTAAAGACAAGGTGCGTAGCATAAAATTCCTTCATATATTATAGGAAAATATTACAAAGTAAGCAACACATAATTGGCCACCAAGCTCATTGCTTGCAGCACTAAACTCTTGCTCTAGACTATCCTATTACAAAGGTGAGTCTCGGAACACCAATTCGGGGGGCATCATGGACCATGGTGGAGACATAAGGGAATTTGTGATCTCTATACACGTTGGTCTCTTCTTTGGGTCAATGTTGACGAGTTCACGCAACTTCATTCCAAAGTACATTGATCCCTCGCGGTTCTTGAACAAATCCTTGTCCCAATCGTCCATATCACCAATTCTCATCCATTCGGTCAACTTCCCAATAGAATACGAGTCTGACTGTTGTGTATATTTATACCGTTGTTGCATGATCGGTATGCTTGTATCGGAATTTGGAGGTCCATATGCATAAAACAACTCCGGGGCAACCCACCAACGACCTTCTCGGTATTGATCCCTCTCGGCCTCAGATGGCTTTCCAAAATGTGAAGGCACGTTTTCGTCAAAACGACTTGATATTCCAAAATCACAAATTCCAATGTTGATTATGTCGTTTGAATAATCCGGAAAATGCAACATGATGTTCATGGGAGACAAGTCATTGTGTAGCACGCGGCACTTGTGCATGAGATTTGTCACATATACTAAAGCCCATGCCAACTTTGCCTTGTGCCTTCGGAAGAGACCAAGTTCTTTTTGTTTCTCTTCAGGAAGTCTTGTGGCTTTTTGCATTTCATGCCAGTCAATGGTTGGTGATATAGAACGATCTAAATGCCTCAACTCATTCAAATGGCCCCCATTCCACCACAAAGTGTATGCTTCATTCGTGCAAGAATGAATGGCAAAAAACTTAATGATGCCAGGGTGGTTCAAGGGGCATGCAAGGGCCTCCATGGATCGTTGCGTTGCGCTCTCCCCTCGCGCGGGTTTATTGCCTTGGATACTTTCCCAGCAAAAGCGATGTAGCTTGGAATTGTATCCATTCCTTCAATGCGTACCTTACGCACTTTTGCATACCCCCCTTCACGTTCAAAAGCACTAAGGGGCACCACTTTCGCCGTATCGGGGATCCACGTGATACACAATCCACCATCTCGTGCAAATGCTGCCTGCACCGCTGCATTTTTCCACTTAAAACCCCTTGCCGAGACTCTTGCCAATTTCTTCACTGCGCTGGACCACCACTCCATTTTTTGGCGGAATGCCTTGATGTCTTCTGATTCCTCTACTATCGGAAGAAACGGTCGATGTTCCTCCATCAATTTCTTGGTATTGAACATCACCGCTTTCAATGTGTTATCAAGCCATTCAAATAGTCTCGAAGAATATGTCAAGTCAATGTCTGCGAAATCATCGGATCCCTTTAGCTTGGTTAAAATCCGTGCTTGTAAATCGTTTGGCAAGGCCACACTACCAGTTGTAGGACACCTCAAATAGCTTGCCTCCAAGAATTGTACACTTTTCCCTGCGTACCACTGGAGACACGCTTCGTATGCATATCGGGTATAACTCGGGGGAGGATAGTTGGAGTCCTTATCATGTGCTGACTTCTGCTTCTTGCCCTTCCGTCGCTCTTGACTCCCTCCTTCTTCGTTTTCATTTACAGCTATCGGAACCTCGAAAAAAATTGGATCATCAAGGTCCAGATCCCATAAAGACTTTCTCCTTGTAGTGTTACCTTCATGTGGAAAAGCCATGTTGTACTTAGGAACAATTCAAAACCGTAGTTCAAAATTCGTAGATTGAAAGGGTAAAAATTCCCCCCCCAATTGAAACCCCAGCCCACGGGCACGCATCCAGCCACCTGAAGGTAGGTGAAAGACAGTGCGCAAGGCTAAAGTAAGGTGAGAATCGGAAGTGGGGCTAACGCTTAAGTACCCGAAGTCGCCTCAGGGCGCGTGCGTTTGGATGACTGCGGGTCGGGAGGGGGCGACTGCGGGTCTGAAGTGGGGCGACTGCGGGTCTGAGGAGGGGCGACTACGGGTCTGAAGACAGCGGGAATGGGCGACTGCGCGTTTTTGGAGCGCTGAAATGGGCGACCGCGCATCAAGGGCGACTGCGGATCGTGGGCGACCGCGGGTACCAACTAAACCATCCCGAAACTTGCACACGCGGTCGCCCACAAAGAAGTCTCTTCGACCCGCAGTCGCCCCGTACGCGCAGTCGCCCCACTGGAGATTGAGTTTGCATTTTGCAGAAAATTAGTCTCCCTCCTTGACCCGCAGTCGCCCCCTATGCGCAGTCGCCCTGATTCAAATGTGTTTTTTGCTTCGTCGATGACCCGCGGTCGCCCCTGATCTGAGGTCGCCCTAAACCAACAACCATTCTGACCCAACACTAATTAGCATCTGCAGCATATTCTAATTGATTTTTCCTTATCTCACATCCAAAATTGGTAATAAATGTTAGGCATCAGTTCATATCAAAGACATAGCAAGGCAATGGAAGAATTATTCTCACAATGTGAAGGGTTTCCCAAACCCTAAACCCTAGACCCTAGACCTTGGAAAACAATAATACAACTTTTATCTAGAATCAAATCCTTAAACCTACATAAAATACTTACACATCCTACACGAGATGTAGTGTTTTAGACCTAAAACAGAATCATGTCTTTTTTGTCTTGTTGAATTTGTAAACAAAATGGAGGAAGTAACATATGATTAAAGGGAATTAGAAACAATAAGGGAGAGGTCCCAAAAAAAACACCATCTCGTGAATCATGCCCAAATAAATCTAATTACACCTCCCCACTATTAGAATGTATATAAAACTTTCATTTGGAACTTCTTGCCAAAGGAGTGTTGGAGAGTTAATGCAAAACCTAGGATTTGTTTGTCTTGTTGAATTTGTAAACAAAATGGAGGAAGTAACATATGATTAAAGGGAATTAGAAACAATAAGGGAGAGGTCCCAAAAAAAACACCATCTCGTGAATCATGCCCAAATAAATCTAATTACACCTCCCCACTATTAGAATGTACATAAAACTTTCATTTGGAACTTCTTGCCAAAGGAGTGTTGGAGAGCTAATGCAAAACCTAGGATTTGTTTGTCTTGTTGAATTTGTAAACAAAATGGAGGAAGTAACATATGATTAAAGGGAATTAGAAACAATAAGGGAGAGGGGTCCCAAAAAAAAAATTAATCTTGTGAAACATGCCCATACCCGCAGTCGCCGAAAGCGCAGTCGCCCTAGAACCCCAGGTCTGATTTTGGAAGTGATCTAGGGACCCGCAGTCGCCCCCTACGCGCAGTCGCCCTGATGGAAGGGGGGAGATTGCATTTTCAAAATTTCTGGTGTCTCCCACCTTGACCTGCACTCGCCCCCTACGCGCAGTCGCCCTGATGGAAGGGGGGAGATTGCATTTTCAAAATTTCTAGTGTCTCCCACCTTGACCCGCACTCGCCCCCTACGCGCAGTCGCCCTGATTGAAGGGGGGAGATTGCATTTTGAAATAGTTAGGTTGCTCCCACCTTGACCCGCAGTCGCCCCCTACGCGCAGTCGCCTTGATGGAAGGGGGGGAGATTGCATTTTCGAAATTTTTGGTGTCTCCCATCTTGACCCGCAGTCGCCCCCTACGCGCAGTCGCCTTGATGGAAGGGGGGGAGATTGCATTTTCGAAATTTTTGGTGTCTCCCATCTTGACCCGCAGTCGCCCCCTACGCGCAGTCGCCCCCTACGCGCAGTCGCCCTGATAGAGGGCGGAAAAGTATTTGGTGTCTCCCTCCCCTTCCATATGGGCGACTGCGCGTAGGGGGCGACTGCGGGTGAAGGAGTTTGCATTTTCTCCTTGACTTGCAGTCGCCCCCTATGCGCAGTCGCCCTGATGGAGGGGGGATTTTGAAATGTGTTTCCCCCTCGAGGACCCAAGGTCGCCCTGACCCACGGTCGCCCTGATCCGAGGTCGCCCTCACCCGAGGTCGCCCTTGAAAGACGCGAGGGATCCTTGGACCGGACCCGCGGTCGCCCCACGCATAGTCGCCCCATGCGCTGTTGCCCTAGTATCCGTGTTAGGGTTAGCGCATGCGCCCCTGGCGACCGCGGGTATTTCATGGGTTGTTCTAGCCTGTGGTCCATAATTTTCATAACTGCGCCTTGTAGTTCACCTACCTTGTAGTGGCTGAATGTGGGCCCAATGTTGTGGAGGTCTCGTGGTTTTTTTGGTTTCCCACAAACAGCCAACAATACAACAGACACTTCTTGTATACTTCAATGAACCCAAAATCTTTTCCATTAGTTTAGGATAGTGAGAATATCAAAGCCATTTGATGTAGAGGGCCTTGAAACGGCAATTGCATTCATTGTGGCAAAGTTGTTGAATAATAAGGATGCATACACAAATGGGTGTGAAGTCACCAAAAAAGGGTACACTAAATTCACATTTAAAACAATTAGCAATTCAAATGAAAATGATTCATTTGGTTCTTCATTGATTCTCTTTCATTTTTGGGTGTTATAGTAACGTAGGGGGGCCTCAATTGTTATGTAACCTATTCAAATTTAATCTTCTTGCATTGCTAATGATTAGTTATTTGGCTCCTTACAGGCTTAATGGCAGGTGTTCAATTTAGCAAGTGCTCAGAGGAAGTCATAATTATTCTCGACCATGAATATTTCCGGTAAAAATTTGTTTAGTTTGCGTTTGACTTCCTTATTGTCATCCACTTGTATTGTAGACAATGTCTTTTTAATAGGTGGGAGAATCACCATGACAATGACTATTCTATTGGAATTGATTTGTGATCTTTGAAATAGGATTAAGGACTTTTGGAAAGGCTACAAATTGTATTGCTTTGCTCATTATGGCCAATGCAATGAGTCCAAAGGCCATTTCCAAGCCAGCAAAATGGGTGAGTAAAATATTGCCCTTCATTTTGTATAGGTGATTTGAATCCTTGAATAATGAAATGAACATGTATTAATGAACATTTCTAGTTGGATAGTTAGTGGTGGACATTTCATCTCACTATTAGTGCTTATTTGCTGCAGGACGAGTGATGTGTTTGATACAAAACACACGCGATATTGTTTGGGGAGCCAAATTTGATGAGGCCATTAGGGAGGGGTGGGCCATGATGGAAGAATATGTGTGGGTTCGGCAAGGAAAAGATTGCACAAACCTCAGGTTCGGTTGTTCTAGTATAGAACTTGTATTATAAGATTATATGCTAAAAATACCCATATGTAGTTGTTATGTTTTAATATTCATTGATATGGGGGGCCGGGAGATGCAGGGCTTTATTAGAAGAATTTGAGGATGTCGAGAAACTTTTCGAGTCTGAGAATGGATGCTTGTTGTTACAACTCATTAAGGTTAGTGCAATACCACAACACGAGTTAATATACTTGCTAGGTTAGTATTGTTTGTACCCCATTCTGTGAATATCATATGTACTAATGACAATTCCACCTTAGGATGATGAGCACGGGACGGAACGCGCATTTACACAATCTCTGAGCGTTCAAATCAACACCACGGATATCTTTGAGCAGACCAATAATAGGTTAAACCAAGCTCGCGCAAACTTGGACAACCTTGTGCCACGGGCAAATCGTTCGTGACTAGAGACATTGTTGTGGTGCATCAAACAGCAGCCTTGTACCATGGCATAAGACCCTATTTTGATTTTTGAATTGGGATCATAAAAAGAAATAAGTTATTTATGAAGATAATAGTACTAAAGTCATGCTAGACATGTGAAATAGCAATGTGCTTGACAAAGAACTTCATTTTACATTTTTATACTATGATTTTGCTAAACAATGCATGGATTGTTTATCTCAGATGGATGATCATATTTTGCTAAACAGTCCATGGTATATGAATGTTTAATCGGTTAGTGCCCAATACTTTAATGGTTTACATATGTGACCCCTCCCAAAAAATATATACCCATAAATGTGACCCCCCCAATAAAATATATACCCATAAATGTTGTGGCTTGTTATTCTTGGTTCACAAGTTTGAAATCCCCAAATATTGAAAATGTACAAACGTATGCCCTTGATTTAATCCCTTTGTTTGTAAATATGATGGCTACACTTTTAATTAATATGAAACAAGTTTTATTGTTTGGATACCTATGAATGTACAGATAAATAAAATTTGAACAAAACTATGAAATCAGCTGGGAAATAGCTATGACAATTAATTGTGACAATTAGTTCCCAACTACACCTTCACGGTGCTTGATGAAGCACATGATGAAAGTTATATGGGAGCTCATGCTGTCACATCCAATCCTTATGAGATATTTGAACAACCATCTTACTACACCTATCCTATGCATTGTATAATTGATTATATTGAGTTTTGTTCTCTCACGCAATTTATAATGTGTCAATCACACTTGACCATAAATGAATAAAAGGTATTTATTCCTCAATTCCCAAACCCCTTCTTTTGGAGCTCTCCGAAAGTGGTCTACATTGATCAAGAATCCCACATTCTTCATAGTTGGATCTTGTTTTACAATGGATTCACCATACAAATTCAAACTAAACATAATAGAGATTGCATTGGAAAATAAAACGCAACCATGTGAATTATGGATGGTAAATTTCTTATGTTTGATTATTTTCTTATTGAAATTGCAGAAGTGATGTTAGGGTGGGAATCCTCTTTTTGCATGTCAAATCTAATAAGTTGCAACAATAATTAATAAAATGGCTAAAGATGCATAACCCAAATTTTTAAATAAAAGATGAAAAGGTGCAATACATTTTTATGAAGTGCATTGATAACTAAAATTTATGTCCACAATTTTGTGTAAGAGAACTTCAAAGTGAAAGTCTTAGAGGTTCAGAAATTCAAAATCCCGCCCTATACCTATAGTCGCCCACCCGCGGTCGCCCTACCCGCGGTCGCCCCACTGTAGGGGTCCAGAAATTACTCTGTGGGGCCCCACCCGCGGTCGCCCATCCCTAGTAGCCCCAGACCCGCAATCGCCCTACCCGCAGTCGCCTTCGCAGTTGGCCCCTTAGACCCGCAGTCGCCCTACCCGCGGTCGCTCTTAGACCTGCACGCGCCTCTTCCCGCACTCGCCCCAGGGCGATTGCGGGTTAATTAGCTGTCTCCCCACCCGACTTCGCCACTTTCCCTTCTTGCTGCGTATTGCCTTTCACCTACTTTACAGTGGCTGATTGCGTGCCCGGGAGCTTGGGTTTTGAGTTTCACTTACATGTGGCTCATGTTCTTAATTTTACTCCATCACTCACTAATCGCTAGATAATACTTTGCGGTTTAGGGTTAAGTTTAGATTCCTTGCCCCAAATCTCAAGAGCATCTCCAATGGCGGACCACAAGAAGAAGACCAAGGCAAAAGGAGCCATGCACCCTAGACAACGACACATCCTTCTGGACCCAGCGTGCGTGGCCTACCGAGGTTGGGATCGAATTACGGGCCACTGGACCGCCAAGACTTGTAAGTCCTTCGTGGGGTGGTGCCACATCGACAAGTTATTCCCCTATCATTGGCACTACACGAATCGGCGCAACAATACGGCCAATTTGCATCCATGCCGTAATGATGCATTTGTGCAACGTTGTATCAAAATTTATCGATACTTGTATGGCACATATTCAGTGCCCATGAGCGAAGTCCCGTATTTCATATGTGTAATGGTGTATGCGGAACTCATTTTGTTTCGAAGCGTGGATTGGAGTTCAATCAAGGGAGTGAAGCATGCTCGCCTTCCACCGACAAAAGACATCCCAAAGGCGGCTCTATCTGCCAATCCACGTGAAGGGCTAGGCCAAAAGAAAAACTTGAAGGAGGGAGTGCCCGATGAGCAGTTTCATTGGACGTCATCTGATTCATCTTCGGGAGAGGAAGACAACCTTAGTGAAGACCCTCCAATGGAACCCCAAAACATGGCGATGGTGGCTTCTACTTCACAAAATTTACCTCCCCCGAGAATGGAAGAAGAGGGTGAACCAGCTAGGCAACCACAAAATCTTGATATTTTGCCTCTTGCTATGGTGAATCCGATTACAGTCCCTCGCACTGAAGAAGACGAAGTTTTGCAGTATGTGCTTGCATGCATGCAAGAAGCAGAAGATGATGTTTTTTGGACAGAGATGGAAACAGAAGAAGATGTGAAGCCTTCTTTGTTCCAATTGGATTGTGTTGATGACATGTACCGAAGTGAGGAATTTGTTGAAGATGGAACTGTCCCTGACACAGTAATGTTGGACACCAAAGTTGTTTACAAAGCTCAACTCAAGAAGCTTCTAAATGAGTTGGATGAAAAGCATCTAGAATGTGAGAAGCTTCGCAATCAAGAAACGCAAACTTTGAGTGGAGATATTGTAAATAGCTTGCGTGCTGAACTTGAAAGTCGGCAAGTTCTTTTGTCAACGCAAATAACAAAGATTTTAGACTTCGAAGCATTTTACCTTAGATTCTCTTCTCGGCATGCTAGAGGATCTAGTTTTTCTAGCAATGAGTTTGCAAAAGAACGGCTTGCCAAAATTATGGAAGCATGCAAGCTGGAGGAAGATCAGATAGACTTGGAGAAGCGAGGGGTGGAAGAAGCACAATCAAGATTAAATTCCTTGAAAGCATTAAAGGACAAAGCCCCCCTTGACCGTGTTGCAGAAATGTGTGGTTGGAAAGACGTGGCTACTAAACAAGCATTGTCTCTTATGGAAGTAGTTGACTTGAAAAAGAAGCTTGGGGTTTCTTTGTCATTGGATCCAAAATTGGAAGAACATCGGGATGCACTGAAGGCGCTTTTGAAGTTCTGAAAATCATACAAGCAATTTTGGTTGGAAAAGAAGTTGCGGAAGGATGACCGATACCTTAGGAATTTGCAGTTGGAAGGTAGGAAAGTCTTGTATGAGATGGAACGTGAGGCTCATGACCGCAAAGAAAAGGCCAAAATGGATGTTGAATGATTTTCATTTTTAGCACATTTTTGAGGACTATGTATATTCCATCTTATGTATATATAAAAGGATATTATCCATTTTGAACATTTTAATGCAAGCACATTGAATTCTATGTAGTTCCTTGACAAGAGTACATAAATATAGATATAAATTTTTGGTTATTTATATTTGCAATGTTGTGAATACTTGAATATTCTAGGAATTTTGGCAGGAAAATGACCTTGGGAGTTCAGACTTTCGGAATTAAAAGAGAATTAAAAAAAAAGGAAAATTAAAAACTTGCCGGATTGGAAAAGAACTTGTTATTGAAGTTCAGAGCAATTGTCACGGCTAGGGTGAATTGACCTACTCATTGCCACTCCAAGGCAAATACTAGAATTTTTTATTTTCAAGGCTTATTTTTTTTGTGGAAATTCTGAATTCATAGTTTCAATTATAGGCCCCAAATTACCCCAGGGGATGCAAGAATTATCCAAACAAATGGCAGTCGCCCGTTCCTTGACCTGTAGTCGCCCATTACTGGACCCGTGGCGCCCACTTCTGGACCCGCAGTCGCCTACTTCTGGACCCGCAGTCGCCCACTCTTGGACCCGCTGTCGCCCAATCTTGGACCCGTAGTCGCCCATCACCTGACTTATTTTAGATTTTTGGACCCGCATTCTCTCATGGGGCGACCGCGAGTCCAAGGAGTTTTCTTGTATAAAGTTCTAAGGGTACCCCTTGTTTTATCACCTTGGCTCTGTTGATAAAACTCTTGTCTTGGACCTTCGAAAGAGGCTTCATGCGGACGTTTAATTTCTTCGGAGGGCAACAACCGTGTTTAGAAGGGTTTACAAGACCACTCTAAGCGGGTTGCTTTGTCATTACATCTTCCATAGTATTAGTGTGATTATTGTAGTCATTTTCTTTGAAGACCCAGTGTTGATCTACTACATGGCTGGACAAGGTGTTGGGAGGGAGGGGACCATGAATGATACGCGGAGGTCCACAAAGGATTGGGACCCTTGGCTAGTACCGTGTACCCCAATTGATAATTCCCCCCATGCTCGAAAATGCGTGTTTTGTGGGTGGAGCAAAGCATTTGTACGAAAGAGAGCATTGATTCACTTTGGCTATGGCGGCTCGACTACATCGAAGCGTTGTAAGGAGATCCCTAGAATTGTACGAGAAAAGTTTCGGACTGGCGAGGGGCAAGTTCCAAGGTCCATGAGTTACGAAGAGATGTATGATGCACCGGCTAGACATGATGCACCAGTTAATGTTGCAGAGTCTATTGTCGCACCTGCGTTGGATGTCGAAGAAGAAGGGTCTCTCAATCCCTTTGAATCAAATGCAAGACCAAATCCTACGCCTGATTCAGTAGATTCTACTGGAACAACGCTTGAGAGAAGGAGGAACATGCCATCTGTTTCTCGGCAAAGAAGCATGGATGAATCATTATAGATGGGCCGCAGACAAGAGTTGGATAGGTTGTGGGCTTCTTTCTTTTACGAGGCGAACATTTCATTTAATGTTGTGCGCCACCCGGCCTTCGTGAATGCTGTTAAACAAACTGCAGCAGCTGGATTCGTGTACCAACCGCCACCGTATAATGCGATTCGCACGAAAATGATAGATGTTAAGAAGGCATCGGTTGAAGCCATGGTCTCGGAGCGGACGAGGGTTTCAAAAAGTCAGTATGGAGCGACAATTTGTTCAGATGGTTGGTCCGATACTAATTCGCGGCCATTACTAAATATGATGTTGGTGTGTCCCGCCGGGGATGTCTTTTGGGGATCAGTGGATAGTACTAGGGAGAAGAAGGATATATCTTACACGACTGAGACGATGGCACGATACATTGAGGAAGTTGGGCCTACCAACGTTGTGCAATTGTGTACGGACAATGCTGCAGTCATGACGGGGGCGATGGCAAGGTTGGAAGAAAGGTACCCTCACATTTATAGGCAGGGTTGTGCGGCACACATTTTGGACTTACTCTTAGAAGACTGGGGAAAGGATCAGAGAGTAAAGGAGTTGGTAAAAAAGGCTTCATCAATTGTGAAGTTCATCAAGAAATACCAACATACTTTGGCGTTGTTTCGGAGATTTTCACCAAACAAAGTGTTGAGACTTCCAAGCAAAACACGTTTTGCCACAAATTTCTTGATGATTGATCGTTTGGTAGACTGCAAGCAAGCAGTGCACAACGTGACACTGGATGAGACATACATGACGTTCGAGTTGAGTTTGCAAAACCGCAGAAATGGACATTTCATTATGGGCAAGGCCAAACTTGCAAGGCAAGATATCCGTTCAGAAGAGTTTTGGGTTCAGTGCGACAATTTCCTCCATATGGTAGAGCCCGTGCTGCTTTGTCTTCGTCATTTTGATGGAAAAGTCCCGGCAATGCCGAAAGCTTTAGTAATGATGACAGCCTTGAAGGAGCACATTTATTCTCTCAAGAATGCTCCATTTTTCCTTGATCCAGTGGTGGCAACACGATATGAGAAACAATTTGATGCTCGTTGGAAGTTGATGATTACTGACCTACACTATGCGAGGGCACTACTAAATCCATACTTGAGTGACGTGGAGGCTATTCATAACAATGGCTACGCGAAGGGAGCTTTGAATCGAGTCATACGAAAAGTGAGCGTACCATTGAACGTGTCAATGGTGGAAGCAATGCAGGAGCTAACTCAATTTGAAGAGAAGACAGGTGCATTCGATCCTTTACATGAGGCTCCCGATATCATTGAATGTCAATTATTGCCTCATCAATGGTGGAATCGTGTGGGGGGCAATGCTCTTCCAAAAATTGCAAAGCGAATTCTCGGTTTGACGTGCTCTGCATCTTCGTGTGAAAGGAATTGGAGCATGTATTCCTTTGTGCACAATAAAGTGCGAAACCGCTTGGCCACGACAAAGGCAGAGACATTGGTGTATATCTACGCGAACAGCAAACTTGAACGTCAAAAACGTGGACACAACCCAACCATTTTTTACGACCAGATGCTTACAGATGGAGACGATGAGGACGAGCGTGATGGGCCTTTGTCTTCAGGGGACGAAGACGACGTTCCAGATTTTATGAGAGAACACGAGAACCGCAGGGATGAAGAGGATCGGTTGCGCAACAATCCTTGGAATGCAATGGTTAGGCCGCCACATAGTCCTCCACGACCAATATACGGGAATACATTTGACTTTAGTGACGATGGGTATGTTTCTCCTGAAATTCACCTGTACGTAGTCCACCGCAGAACGTCGTGCACAATATGGATGCAATTTCGCCGGCACATGCATCACTGAGGAGGGAAAGCACCCCCGACAACAACGACGAAGGCGTACCTATTCCCATGGCACCCGTAGAGGAAGAAGCTAGATCTCCAATATCAACTAGTTCGCCTCCAAATATGGCCCGCAATTTAAGAAGCAGTGCACAAGTTCCAATGAGAAGCGAACATGAAGAAGAGGCCATCGAAGTTAATGAAGTTGTACACGAGGGAATACCAAATCCCGTTGTGTTGAACGCATCTACCCTCGGAACAACTGTTACTACAGATGATGATGATGATGTGCCATTGGCATATGTTATGAATCGAAGTCGGAATGTGCCGTTGAATCCAGAGACGACTACAAATGTGGCAACAGTGAGGAGGTCTATCCCAACCCTTCCAACAAGGCCACCGGTGCGTGGAGGTGCTCTACGGACGATTGATGAAGAGGTTCACGGCTCAGCTCCACAACCCACTCAACCTTCATCCGTGTCTGGCCCTGGCGAATCATCATTAGGAATCCAGGGGCGCAACAGTAGAGGCCAGAAAAGGCGTATTAGGAGGGTTGACGAGAGGGGACCTCGAAACCCTAAACGACCCACTCAAATTGTCCAACGATGTACCATTGGAGCGGGATGTTCCACCCAGAATGTTGGACAATCAAGTAGAGGAGGGCGACACCCTGCATCCAACATGGATGGAACTACGGATGTGTTGAGGCTCACGAAACGACTTGTGCAAACTGAAGGGTTAAGTGGTGTAGATACAGAAGTTCGAAATCTGAACTCAAAGGTAGAGCGTGAGGTACAAATCGAAGTAGTAACAAGGGAAGATGATGAAATCGAAAGCTCGGGCGACAACATGAGCAACGAAGAGTCTTACGAAGATACAGACCCTAATGCTGATGAGGTGCCGAGCGATTCCACATTCACGCCTGGTGACTAGAGTACTAGAGAAGTAAACAATAATTATAGTTATAGTTATAGTTATAAAGTTTTAGCTTATATGTTAGGTAGCAAATCTTTGTAGTTCAAACTTTGAGCCTTCATCCTGATGTGTAAGGATTTTGTAATGCTTCATCAAGCATATGAGCATATTAGAGTGAGGGACAGATTACCGGTTTTAAAATATATGTTGAGTTCTAATTGGTAGGCAGTTAGGTGATGACTGCAACGTGGTTATAAAAGTGCAATGCAAGTATGGCTACATTTGAAGTCCACCTCAAAGCAATATCAATGACTTATTAATATAATTGTTGTTGACATTATTATTGTGGCCTTATACTAGGTGAATTTTTGGGATTAGAGAAGTTTGTCCAATTTACATTTCATGGGCTCTATTATTTGCACTTGTAAATTGTAAACCCCAATATAACGTAGCACATAATTCTGCACTTATAAAACACCTATGTGACGTGTTACTTCAAAGATTGAATATGCCAAACTTAAATCCTAAACTGAACCTGCGGTCGCCCTGAAACACGCGGTCGCTGTCTGCTGCTCCGACCCGCAGTCGCCCTGTAACCCGCAATCGCCCCTACTTGTCGGACCCGCGGTCGCCCTCAGTACCCGAAGCCGCGGTCGCCCCTTCACCCGAAGTCGCCCTAAAGCCCTTGACCCGCAGTCGCCCACTCACCCGCAGTGGCCTTCCACCCTAAACCCGTAGTCGCCTCAATTTTTTCCACTCGAAGTCACCCTAGCGCCCCAGACCCGTAGTCGCCCCTTCACCCGTAGTCGCCTTCCACCCTAAACCCGCAGTTGCCTCAATTTTTCCACCCAAGGTCACCCAAGGCAGACCTACACGCGCCCACACCCGTAGTCGCCCACGCTAGCTGTCCACGTCAGTTCCGAAGCCCTGCCACATAGGCAAAATCTATTTAGCATGGGGTAAAATTTTTTACCCCTCCGCGACGCGATGTCAGGTAAACTCGACACTTCGTGACACGCGACACGCGACGTCAGACGTCATACACGACGCCTAAACCCAAAAATATGTCAGACAAGACAACCCTGTCTCTGAGTCTTCCTCAAAAAACTCGTCTCGCAAGTGCTCGACAAATATTGCCCAAGAAACAACACCCATACGAATTTTTCGTACTCGTTCTCTAATGTCAGGGACAACCGCCATGTCAAACGTCTGCAACATGCGGGCCTCATCGATTTGTTGTACTTCCATCTCACAGATGTAAGTCCTCAAAAACTTGGAGATGTTTTTACTGTCAAATCTCCCAATCTTGGCAACAACAGCCTTGAGAGCCTTGGTAGCATCATGCCCACCCTGGTTGAGTCTTTGTTGTTGCATGAAGAAGGTGAAAGCTCCCAAAAGCTCCTCTATAGGAACTTGAGGATCTCTAGTACCTCTTCCACCAATATCATCTCCATGGTCCTCCATCTTAAACTCAACAACCGCCCCTAAGCTCTCTTAGTGGAAGCACCAAATGTCGGGTAGAGAGGAGCGCGCTTAGGGAACACACGGGGTGTCTGGTTGTAGGTTGTGAGTGTAAATGGAAGACAAGTAACGATACTTGAATCTTCAATCTTTGCTTGATCTTCAATCTTTGCTTGATCTTCAATCTTCGCTTGATCTTCACTTCAAACTTCCGTTGACCTACCCTGTGGTGGCTCTATGGGGCCAAAGGTAAGGGCGTGTGATAAGAAACAAGGCCTCGGACAGGTAAAACGGGACGGCCAGTCTACGAGCTGAACCGTCCGAAAGATTGGATTCTAAACTTCAAACCCACTGTGACCAAGAATCACCTTTCACAAGTGGGAACAACATAGAAGATCGACCATGTGGGTGATCAATCCCACTTCGTCGCCACAAATATAAAACGGGGCTAGTATTGTCATAATGAAATGACTACAAAGCCCGCAACAAAGCTTACAATGCAGAAATGAAAACAACTAGCCTCCAAATCCGGCTAGGAATAACAAGCCACAAGCCACAACACACGAATCTTCATGTCTTCAAATCTTCAAACCTTGAAGTCTTCAAGAGATGTAAAAGAAACATGAAACGAAATTCTAATTTGACTATGTTCTTTGATCTACTGCCAAAAACGTTTCCAAGATCCAAATGCTAAGTGCAATAGCAATTTGAAGAGCTAATGAAATAATCTAACACCCCTTAAAATTTCAAATCAAACTAAGATACTGTCCAAAAGTTATGGACAAGTAAAGTCTCGGCCTTCTCCTTTGAAAGGCAGCAGACCTCTTCTACTTCTAAATTCTATATCTTCTTCAATTCTTCTTCAAAATACAAATATAATAGCTTCTTGAAAAGCTAACTTTACAAATTAACTTCTCCTTAAATTTCAAACTATTCTAATCTTCTATCCATAAGTTACAAACATGCAAAGTCTCGGCCTTCTCTTTTGAAAGGCAGCAGACCTCTCCTATTTCAAGAACTCATAACTTTCTCTTCACTACTTCAAAAGCTTTAAGTTATGAGTATATGAGAAGCTATAAAACATTTATATAATGCTTGAAAGTTTCAAAGATATAGGAAAAACCCACAAGCTTTGGCAACCGCTCGAATCTCTGCTCCTATTCGTTGGGTGGCAAAAGTTCCTCCTCCACTCTCATGCTCATAACTTTTTACTCACAACTCCAAATCAAGCAAGATATGTCTCTTTAGAAGCGCAATATCAAGAAGAACAAACCCTCAAATTTTCATTTCAAAAAGTTTTGTACAACCACCGTAATCGCCGATCAAACATTCAGCTTTTCTCTCTATTCCCACACACACATCAAAAACACACACTAAAACACTTCCACATACCAACCCAAATTAGAGGAAGCAAGAAGATCCCTACCTACCTTCTAGACCCCTAAGGTAAGTAAGGTCAGCCCATACACACCCCACATGGGCCTCCCAACACTCATTGGTTCAAGGAAAATACCTAAAGATAAGTCCCTGTTCAATTTCTAAGACCAATCAACCTCTAAGGTCAAAATAAAGTGGTAAACTTTATCTAAACTCCCATTTTCTTATTTTATTAACACACAAATGAACCACCAAAACATGTATTACATACTAAACTCCAACCAACATCCAATGGAGGTAAAAACTGAAGTTGATGAAGAGCGTTATTCCATCTGCAAGAACTTGAGGATGCGCCTGACAGTGTTGGCTACGTAATCTGCACGTTCAACTTGGGTTAAAGGAATCACTAGTCCTTTCAACCAACGTTGATGGCCAATACCTTCTATGTCTGGCCTCATCATACAAAAATACTAGTCTTCGTTCAGGCCCTCGTAGCTTGCTTCGAATGTTACATCATGTGTACCAAGCTCAACACATCCTACTTGAAGTAGAATCACTAAAGCATGGGCATTCCTATCAAGATTCCCATGCCAACGACAGTCCACTCGAGGTTTCTTCAACGGACGAGAAGGTCCGGCCTCATCTATGATAGAGGTAGGCAATGGTAAAGAAATCGCCGGCTAAAATGGCTGATGAGGCAACTGTGATAAGGAAAGCTCTAATTCCGCCTCAGGTTCAGACTCAACATCTTGTGACTCCATAAAAACCCTCTAGTTCGACATTTTAATATTGAACTCCAAATCCAAACACAAATTCTAAAAAACTCAAAGGATTACTTTGAACTGATGAAGTTTGTCTAAGGTTTTCACCTTATATACAATTCCATTGCTAACAAGCGTCATCTTGAAGCTAACGGTAGCGTCATCAGTAAGTTTCTCCTCCAAATTAAGAATCTTCTAAAACGTATAATATACATACTTTTTATACAATGTATGTATTTACTATACGACACCGCTACATGATCTGAACTTTTAGGTTCTGTCTCTAGATCAATTAGTTTATCTATCGGTCTAGTCCGTGCGGTACTCCGTTCATTGTTCTTGGATTGGGGAGTAAAACTCTTCCCCTCCTTGGTTTCCGTTCTTTCCGGGAACAATTCCGGAAAAGAAATGTCAAAGAGGTGGATCAGAGATCTAGTCAGCCTCTAGCTGCAGTCCTCCATCCGGTTGACAACCTCCTGTGCTCCTGCCATCGCAATCTCTACCTGGTTGGTGAAGTCTATCAAAATCCGTGCCATCCAGAAATCGGATGGTTTCTTATCCTCGAACCACCCTTCATCGAACAACTTGGCCTTGGTAACTGTCGATCTAGTTTCTCCAAAAGTTACTTTTACTTGCTTGGCGCCCTCTGTATTTCCGCCACCGTGTCCCACATGGCAGCTATGTCCTCCTTGAGGGTGAGATTCTCTGCTCTCAAAGAATCGGCTTCCTCCTAAAGTCGACGGATATCTGCGTCCCTTTTCCGGTTCTCCGTACGATTGGAGATGCAATCTGCGACTCTTCCTAGGAGCATGCTGTCTGATGCCGCTCCTACCATCTTTGCAATCGTTGCAAGACTGATCCACTTGCATTCCCAATCTCCTCGAATGTTGGAGAAGATGGAGATGAGGTTGTTGAACGGATCTTTGGACTCCATCTCTTCCGAGTCCGTCTTCCCGACTTCCGGTCTCTTCTCTGGATTGGACTTCTCTATCGGAGGTGTCCCCCTTCCATGCAGCAGTGTTGTCTTGTGCCTCTTGAACAACCTGACACCCTCCTCCTCGTCCTCTTCTTCCGCCTCCGGATCAGATCCGGATCCTTCTTCTTCCTCCTCATCAGTCTCTGACTCTCCATATTTTAGGATAGTTTTTTGCGCCTTCTGGGTCTTCTCCTCCGTGTCTGTCAGGAGCTGATTATGGTGGTAGAGGTCGAACAAGTAGGGGCTAATTAGTGTATCCTTACTCTTTTCAACCCTACCTACCAGTTGGAACACCAAATCAAAAATGATCCGGGCCTAATCTGTTTTCCGGTCTCTGCTCAGAGAACCGAAAATTGTATTACCAAGGGAAATAGTGACCCTTTTTGACTTTTCCGGGTGGAGGATCGGAATCAGGAACTTTAATAAGTTCCAATTCCACTCATCCTCACAGTCCTCCACTGTGTACCCGTCCTTCGGATTTACCGGTCCCCAAAACTTCCCTTTGATGTACTCATCCTTCCAACTTGCTATCCCCAGGCCTGCCGTCCGGAAGTTATACACCGCTCGAAACATGTCTTCCTTCCAGCAAGACGGACTTCCCTGGACCGTGTTGTCAAACTGATTTGACAGCTTTCCGATCAACTCCCTCACCATCCGATCCTCCTTGAATCCCTAGGATTTGTCTGCCAACCCTAGGCAACCCATGGCGATGAGATTGTCCATCAATTGGCTCCGTTCCGGTTCCTTGGAAGGAATAATTGGAACCACCTTCCAAAGCTTCACCTCGTTGGCACTGGAAGGTCTGCTTCTTCTCAGTTGAGGCATGGGCACGGCTTGATCACTCAGATGCCTTTCCGATTCTACCTTACTTTTTTCTCCTAGCCGCACGTCTTGTTCCTTACTGCCTCTCTTCCAATCTCAACCGGAACACCCTAAAACTCGGCAACGCACACACAAGTACAAACAAGTCCGCGCCAGCAGATACTCTATACTCCACAATCACAAGGACAGCACAGCGATGAAACGGAAAATGTAACACTCGCAAGGGAACGCCTCAATGAGCAAATTGGTAAATCAGACTTCAATGGATTGGTCAACCTTTATATAGCTCTAGGGATCCCAGATGAGGTCATCATGACTCAATCCATTCTGACCTAATCCGGTCCTCAACCTATCCGCTCTAACCCTAATCTGTTCATGACAGAATCCGGACATACCTATTCCAGTTACAACCTATTCCGGCCAGATTCTGTTTTCGTGTTTGAACTGGATTAGATCCGGTTATGGATACTACTTCACTTCCGTGACTTATTTCCGGTTGTACCTAATTCCTAACCCGGATTATGAATCCTGGTAAAGAATTATTATCCAAATTTTGGATAATTCAAACAAAATCAAAAATTTAGATTGCGACAATAGAGAGGCCATGGAATCTCAAGAATGATGAAATGGTTCATGAACTCATTTTAGGAGTTCCGAACTAGTATGAGTTGACATTGAGAGGACAACCAAACAACCGATAGTATGGACGGAGGATATCTAGGTGGAGGTATATGCGTTTAAGAAAACCGGATCCGGATTAGCTTTCTGGACAGATAAGTACACTAGCGGAGTGTTCCAAAATCCGGCAAATGCAAAGGAGGGGTATGCCATTAGTGATTGTAAGAACGATAGGCATAGACAGGTGCTAGAGTTCTTGATCCCCATTCTATATCCGGAAAAGCCTACCTAGGTTACATTCACTGTAGCAAATGTTGTTTTGGGGGTGCTAGAAGATAGGGTGGTGCATTGGGGTAGAATGATCATGGAGGTGGTAGCAAAATCGGTGGAGCATGTTGAACAGAACAAGACTTGACCGATCAACCCCTATCTGTTCCACCTCTACTACTTAAAGGAGGTCTTGAACAACTTATAGGTGATTGTGTACAATACCAAAACGAAGATCCTCAAGTACAACCTCATGGATGAAGTGGATACGGAAGATCCGGAGTCAGAGAACAAGGTGGTTCCAAAAGAGAAGGCAAATGTGGTTGAGCGGTAAAAAAGAAGAAGGAAGTCCACCGATCCAAGCTCTCGGTTGCCAAAACCAGAGAAAGGAGAAACCAGTGAGCCCCCAAATCTTTTTGATGAAGGATTGAAGTAGATGGATCAATGCAAGGAGCTGCACGACCAAATGGTGGATCTTATTGTCCGCATCAGTGAAGACTTGGGAATTTCTGCACTTGAAATCTGTGATGAGCTCAAGCAACGACCGGGATCGGATGTCTTACAAGTAAAGGATGAAAAAATTCGGAAGCTAGAGAAGGAATTGAATGATCTTCAGATCCGGCGAAACTGGATGGAAGGAGAACTAGTCACTACGAGAAATAAAGAAATGGAAGCCTTCCGTGTAGTTCGGAATCTAAGTGAGCTGATAGCGCCTCCAGCAGACGTCTTTTTGAAATCCAAGTTGTTCAACTCGTGGTTGATTAAGGAGGGCCACTTATCCAGCTTGAAAGTGGTGACTATTTTGATAGATTTCCAAGCCCGAATGGAGGTGGTGCTGAAGGAAATGCGGCAACTACTAGGGCATCTCGATCCAGACAAGGCAATGGATTTCTGACAGTTTCCAAAAGTTCCGGCCACGATGTTTCTACACACACTGACCTAGAAAGGTCCAAGCACTTTAGCCCAAGTACCTTCGGAAGGTCTGAAGTCTTCACTACAAGGGGAGTCTTTTGTGAATACTGTGTAGGATTTGCAGTCAAACATGAGAACCGAAACCCAAAACGTCAAGGAACTGAGACCATTTGCGGGTCAAACACAATACTCATCCAGATAGACAATTTGGCCACCCAAATACAAGAAGAGGATTATTTCAAAATCCCTACAACGAGGACCCGGAGTGATCTTATTGAACGGATGGAGGCGTTGTCGAATACGACACAGACACATCCAGAAGAGTTTTCCCACATATAGGAGAAGTTGCTAAAGAAAAAAAAGACCAACGTGGTGGACTTGGGTGATCCATCGCCATCAAGGGAAGAAAAAAAAGTGGAGTAGATCGAGAACTCCAAGGAAGAGTATCAAACCGGATCCGAAACAGAAGAAGACAATGACAATTTGATTCCGCCAATTCAGTCGACTCCTTTCCAGAATATCTTGACTCAATTGGTAAACAAGGCAACTCCTCCCAAAGTAGCTGCTAGGGCGCCCGAGGAGCAAAGAGGCAATAGTTCTAAGAAAGCAAAGAAGTAATAGATGGTAGTTAGATTGTTTTTGCGGTAGTTTTAGTTTTAGTTTTAGTATTTAGTTCCGGAACAAGTTTCTTGGATGTGGACCCGGGGTTCCGGATTTTTAGAGCCAACGGCCAGGGTTGACAGCGCGTTCGGGCGTGACGTTGGACGTCCAAACGTCCAGAGTCCGCGGGCGCTGACCCCAGGACGTCTTTTGACATACCTAGCGATGACTACCGTCCGACCGCTGGACGAGCGGACGGCCAAAACTTCCAACGGCATCGAGCAGACGGGCAGATCACGGACGGGCTGACTGAAGCTTCCGACGGATAGCAGAGAGCGGACGGGCCGACCAAGATTTCCGACGAACTGACGCACATGCGGTCAGTTGGGCAGACGGCCAAGCGGATAGCCATGAAGTCGACAAGGCGGACGGCCATGAGGTCGGCCTTGTAGTCGGTGCGGACGGACGAGCAGACGGTAAAACAAATGAATCAATACCGTTCGCTTATCTAGCCAAACGCCTGACCACCGGACGCTCTATCCACATTCATGTGCACCATAAGATACCATTTGAAAGATATCATTCATAGCTTACCAATGGTATATAATACATTCAATTTGGACAAAAACTCCAACTATGGGACATCTCCAAAGATTGCAGTCTTCTTAGTCCTCCATCCGACTGCAGTAAAATGACATAAAACATGATTTTCAGATCACTTTTACGCATAGTAAAATGTCTTTTTTCAAAAAACTTTGAACTACAAAAACGTTGGAAATAAAGCCAAGTTTTACCTCCAGAAATTCATTTCAAGTTTCAACCTTCCAAAAAAAAGTTATAAACCATTTTCTAAGGCTGTTTTTGAAAATGACCAAAAAATTGCCATCCGCTCCTTTGACGGCCCGTCCGCTCCTCCGACCCACCGTCCGGCGTCCGCCCTTCCGACGGCCCGTCCGACCCTCTACCGACCGAAGTAAAATGTCTTAAAACATTATTTTTAGACCTCTTTTACGCATAGTAAATGTCTTTTTTCAAAAAACTTTGAACTAAAACAACGTTGAAAATGAGTCCAAGTTTCACCCCTTTGAACTTCTTCTTTTTTAATGTTTATTCTTAGCAATTTAAAAAATAATAGAATCTAGTGTGATAAAGAATAAAAAAATATATTAAAATGATTCCAAATTTTTTGAAGATGTTTTAAAAAATAAACTAATAATATAAATTATTAAATCACAATTGCACATTTCACATTTACAACAAGATGAATTGAAAACATCATTATTGATATATAAATACATTACAAATATATATTAATGAGGGTCATCATAGTCATATACAAAAAGTCATCACATTTGAAGGTTGATTATATTTTAAACTATTCAAGCACCAATATTTGGGATATATAGTTGACAGTTTACAATTTATAGGTATAAGGGTGTAGGAAAAAAACTTCAATAATATTTTTGTTGCATAAATGTAATATTTAATCTTGAACAACATTAAATTACATTAAAAAAATTTAAAGCATCTTTTGTAGCATCTTGTAATACAATTATAAAATAATATAATTGCTTGTACTATGTATACTTTGATGTTTCAAACTATTAATGCATTTTACAACAAAACTTAAAGAAAAACAAACTTCAAATTATAATTGTATGTTTGACATTTGTAAATTGGCACATCATAATTGATGTAGAAAATACCAAGAACATGTTGACAACATATATGAATAAACTTATAAACTATGCGAAAATCCATATGTAGTACATCATGATAATCACATTTTAAGGGAATTAGAAGTCAAACATATTTTGCACATTAAAGCAATGTGTTTGTTCACTAATGTAAAAAGTAGGAGCCTTGAAAAGCGAATCTGTACTTTTTAAAATTCATTAATACAATACAGCTGGATGGAGGGTACAATAGGCGGACGAGTGGTTAGATGGTGAACGGGGGGTCGGAGGAGAGGAGTAGAAGACAACGTTTTTTTGGCCATTATCAAAAACAGCCTTAGAAAATGGTTTATAACTTTTTGTTGGAAGGTCAAAACTTGAAACGGATTCTTGGAGGTGAAACTTGGATTCATTTTCAACATTGTTGTACTTCAAAGTTTTTTGAAAAAAGACATTTTACTATGCGTAAAAGAGGTCTAAAAATAATGTTTTAAGACATTTTACTACGGTCAGCAGAGGGTCGAATGGGCCGTCGGAAGGGCGGACGCTGGATGGTGGGTTGGAGGAGCGGACGGCAGGTGGGAAGGGTGGATGGCGGATTGGAGACTTGAAGGGTCCTTTGGGTGGTGAGATGGGTGGATGGGAGTGGGAGGAGAGGACGGCGTTTTTTTGGCCATTTTCAAATACAGCCTTAGAAAATGGTCCATAACTTTTTGGTAGAAGGTTGAAACATGAAACGGATTCTTGGAGGTGGAACTTGGCTTCATTTCCAATGTTTTTGTAGTTCAAAGTTTTTTGAAAAAAGACATTTTATTATGCGTAAAAGAGGTCTAAAAATCATGTTTTATGACATTTTACTACGGTCGGCAGAGGGTCGGACGGGCCGTCCGAAAGGGCAGACGGCGGGTCGGAGGAGCGGACGGCAATTTTTTGACCATTTTCAAGCACAACCTTAGAAAATGGTTCATAACTTTTTGCTGGAAGTTTGAAACTTGAAACGGATTGTTGGAGGTGAAACTTGGATTCATTTCCAACCTTTTTGTAGTTCAAAGTTTTTTGAAAAAAGACATTTTACTATGCGTAAAAGAGGTCTAAAAATAATGTTTTATGACATTTTACTGTGATCGGGCCGTCCGCGCCGTCCGCCCATCTGCGATGGCCATCCGTGCCGACCATGATGGTTGTCCGTGCCAACCGCGCCGCCCGCCTGTCTGTGATGGCCACCCGCGTCGTCCTCCCGTCTGCGATGGCCGTCCACCCGTCCGCGTCGACTGCGCCGTCCACCTATCCGCGATGGCCGTCTGCTTGTCCGCACCGATCGCCCGTTCGCGCCATCTAAACGTCTGACGGGTGTTGTCTGATGGACGCCATTCGCATCGTCCGCGCGTTTGGAAAATCTGGACGTCCGAACATCCGGACGTCCTAAAAATGGACGTGATTTTGCCCTGGACATTGCAATTTGTCAACCCTACCAACGGCCCTATGACTTTTCCAGTTATCTCGAAAGTTATTGTGTGGTCACCTTGGTTTTGGGGTGTCCTTTTTGGCTTTTCATTTTGTTTTTAAAAGGAGGGCAGGCTTGTTGCCTTCTCATATCATCCTAATGCAATTGAATTCCATATTCTATTTTCTATTCCGAGTCATCACATGTGCTTTCTAGGTTCAGATCTTGCATTGTTTTTCCTTATTTTGTGCGCATGAGTGCTAGCATGTGAATGTGGGAGGGGACGATTACAAAAGAATTTGGATCTGTAGTAGTCAGTTCAGAGTAAGGACTCTATGGAGAGGTTTAGAATTGTGTGGAAGGACTTGTATATGGTGCTTTTAAATTACCAGAACGGTAATCCGATAGTACTTGGGAGTGGTATGGATGTAGGTCCAGAATCCAAGAGTGGTTCTGTGTAGAGTTAAACAACCGCCTTAGGAAAAATCCTAAATATCGGAAGGTCTGCCAACCTCTGGATCAATCTAGATACTTAGAAGCAGTCTCCTCTTTGTTCCAGATGGCTTCAGATCTAATGTTGTAGTATAGGGGCTTAAGGCATCTTGAGTGACCTGCTTTTTGCTTATCCAAAAAGTTGTGAGGCTGTTGTTTCTTCCCCTAGGCTACATCTGTAATTCTTGGGTTGTGTTTGTTTGTTTTATGTTGAGAGAGTAGAGAATAGTTGAAAACTACGAGTGGTAAAGTCCCTATCCCTCTAAAGATGAAGAGTGGACCCTCCAAGGGTAAAATAGAGGTAACTAAAACCAATACAGTGTGAAATTGTATCTAGAAACCGTATGAGACCGGATCCGGATTGGAATCCGGCTAGTAGTTGGAGCCAAAATAGAGAGAAAGAAGTGGACGGATTGTTCTTAGCCTTTGGAAACAAGAAATTTGGATACTGAAGTCACTATAAGAAACCTGCGTTTTAGTTGGCGTTTTGTGATTTTTTCAGACGGATTTTAGGTGATGTCGAGAAAAACAACATGTGTTTTTTTACGTCCAAGTTGACATCTAGATGTTATATTGGACGTGAAAAAACACAAGTTGTTGTTCTTGACGTCACCTAAAATCCGTCTGAAAAAATTACAAAACGCCAACTAAAACGCAAGTTTCTTATAATGAGTTGTAACAACATTCTAGAATCCTTTGGGACAATATTTTGAGTCATCTTACAACATATTTGTGTTGTAAGGATATTTATGCCTAGACCGCACGTACAATAGTAGCATTGTAAACTGCATTCTCTCTCCCTAACAAGTAGGGGGCCACTACAATCAACGTCCCTTGCAAGGCCGTTGGAAACCCCGCTAAGTCAAATGAATCATCCCAAATTGAATCAGGGATTCTGTCATCCACGACCTCTTTTTCCGCCTTATTCCCTACAATCTTCCGATACATTCGCTCTCCTTCCCACATAGCCGCTTTGCCTCTGACAAGGCTTTTTGAGCGTCCACTCTGGGGACTAGGAGACATGTTGGAAGCACAGGAAGGAAAGAGATAGGGAAGCTATACAATGAAGAAGCAAGAGAGAACAAGATGATTATGGAAACAAGACGATAAAAACAAAATGCCTAGAAAAAAGAGGCATTTTTTAAAGCCTGTTGAGCGTGAGGATAATGATGGTTGTAGGGCTTAAGACAAAAGTAAGCACTTGGATGGTAGCAACCGTAGTATACACGCGGTGATTTGACATCTTAAGGTTATTTAAATGATGTACCATGATGAAAATAGGTGATACTAGATTTCTTTTGTACATCGGACAATACGAAGACTCATGATGAATTGTACATGACATGTTGGAAAATGAATGACTAATTTGAGAGTGTACTAAGGTAGGAGGCTCTTAAACCGACCATTTAAGGAAAAATGAACCTATGTAGGAAAATCAGTAGATCGAGTATAACATTTTTCATATATTTTTGGTAGAAAGAGAAAAAAAAACAGTTCATTGACAATTTAAATCATAATTTTCTGACTTAGAATGAATTAACTATGAGTTTTCAAAGTGAAAGGTGTGTAGGTAGCTATTGGATTAGGTGCTCGTAGACTAGACCAATCTTAATCAAAATCAGCCTTTGAATGGAGTACTTCAAACTTAAGAAGTTTTTATAATTTTGGCTCTCAAAAAATGATCCACATCATGCTTTCATTTATTTTAAACTTACATGAATGCATATTTTACTCAAAGGGATTTAAAAACACAATTAAAAAGCAAAGAACGCATTGAAGGAACTGTAATTTATTTTTGTAACCCTCTGGCCTTTGCACTACTCATGACAGTTCTATTGGGTGATTGTAATTGCCCCTCTAACATTCGAGCCTCCTACCTTAAGTAACCTAGCAAGGAATAGCAAGAAATGAACATCTGTTGGAAACTTGGTCAAAATCATTTGACTCTAAAATCCTAATATACTACAAAGTTTTGGGCATTTTTCCTTGAATAATTTTCTTACAAAACACGATTCTAATTACACTAATCATCTTATTGATGACAAGCCAAGGACCTGTTGGAACCATTCAGTGATTAGAGGCATTTAATAGCATTTATGAGATGTGGCTTGTTGTCACCACACTAATTTGAGACATTCAGTAGCACCATCGTGCTTCCAATTGTCGACTATTTGGGTGATATCATTCTTTGATTGACATCTTCATGTCGTTTAATACATCGGGCAATTAGTGTAGACTTGATTCATGGGCTCGGAAGAAGTACAAGTGAAGTAATCCACCCTGAAGTCGGCTATCTGAAATCTTTCTCGTGTCAAACGAACTAAGCCAGTGTGGAATTGGTTGACAGGGTGCTCTTTGTCAATCGGGTTGAATGCCCTCTCACTGACTTGGTTGCTCCCACTACGATTGTTTCACTTGTGTTCAACAACTACAATCGTGCTCCATGAGTCCCGAGAGACCCAGCCAAGCTTGTGTTGTGAATAGGAGGTTGTACGCAGAAGATGGCAGAATAGTCATTGAGGATGGTGATTCCAAACCAAAGAATTTTGATGATACTATGGAGCTTGAAGATGATGGTGACGGTGGAAACATCGCAGTATACGTTATTGTCGACGAATTCCAAGACCCTGTTCCAATGGATGGAATTTCAGAATCCTTAAAGCAATGTGCGTTGTTGCATCTGTGCTTCAAGGTCGTGATGGTGTGTATGATGAGCAATTTTTTGGCTCTATCGTTGGGCTATACTCCTGTGGCAATCCAGTAGACCAAGTGATGCAGAGTACACCAATTACTAACAAAGAGATCTTCGTGAAGTGGAAGCACCAGCCAAGTGACAAGTACAGGTTTTCAATGGCGTTAGCAACAAACAACGCCCAAGCGACACAGTTCCTGGAACACTATTGGCTCGTATATAAAGGGCAGCCTTGCAACAATTCCTTTTCTTTAAGGTTCTTACACGCCTTTTGCCACATTTGTACACAAGGTTGCATGAGATAGACTAGATGAAAAAGGCAGTGAAAAGGCGCATGATGCAAATGGAGCAGAAGAGAACAAATCAATACAAATTAGGTCTTGTAGCAATGTATAAACAACTTGCTACGTTTTGCAGAATAGTATCTAGTCATTGCCTTGCTTCCAAGAGCAGAACCAATAGTAAGATCCCTACTTTTCTAATTGTTCCCAACAACTCCCTAGGGTCCTAGTGGCACAAAAGCGGTAGAAGACATTCAAGTAGCAGGAGAGATTCTGCAGCAGTAGCAAAGGCGGAATCTAAATTGCGTGGAGCCCTCAAAATAGTGAAAGAAACTCAAATCTCACACAATAGGCATTGCAAGAATCAAGCGAGGCTCTGGTTGTTGTAGAGGGAGATGCACGTCAATTGGAGACGCAATATACAACTTTGGTTGAGGAGTCTACAGTGATGCAATGCCAAAGCACAAGAGAGACAGGAATGGAGAAGTTGAGGGAGGGTCAACAATTGTTCAACAAATTGATTTCGATGAGAGAGACACACGTGAAATCGGTAGAGTGTATACATGCCATTGAAGTTGAGGCGTTGCCCAAGGCACTAAAGGTACTTACGCATTGTAGGACATGTGTTGCCAACACTGTAGAGAAGTTTCAGAAGGTTAAAGCTTCTTCCTTTGCAATGTGACCAAGAGATCCTTTTGTATATGCAACAACTCATTCTATCCCTCCTTTGTTGAATACAAGACCCAAATTCTCTGCAGGTTGTACAAAAAAAAGTTTTGTAGCATAAGTTGTGATCATCGCCTCTTGTGGTTGTGGATTTCACCCAATATGTATTGCCTTGTTGCTAGAAAAAAATAAACATGCGTGTCCATGTTGTGAGATCGCATTTTGTAGAGTTTGAATGGCTCAATTTGGATTTCCTCTTACATCCCGGATGAAGTAGGATGTTTCCAGCATAAATACAAAGCTGGAGGCCTACAAAACACCCCTAAAGTCAGGTGAGCTGATTCTACTTACCAAACATTGGCTAAGTGTGCTTCTTTCTTTCTTAGTTCACTAATACCTAAACCCTATGCATGCACCGTATGCCTTACAATCATGGAGCCAGGTCTTGAAGAAGTAAAGGGTGGGGAGCTAAGTCTACCTTCAACACCACCACTCCACCAGTGAAGTCTGAGTTGGGAGATGGTGCCGCATTGGTAGATCATAGCATTGTGACCAACTTTCAAAGAATGTTTTCAAAAGTGGTTGTTGGAGGAAGACATCCACAACCGCATTAAGAACTTCCAACAGTAATGCCTCCAAATTCTCTAAGAATAATGTGTTTCAACACACTATTGAATTCTCCCAGTAGAGCCAATTTCCGAATAGTTCCAGATGGAGCTTCATCATCACAACAGAGTGAATTCAATCTTTCAATTGGACACGGGGGGGAGATCTCTATCAACAGAAACCTTAGCAATGGGCTAAATGCTGCTAGGTTTCGAATGGGGATTGGTAAAAAATAGTGTTTCTAGTGTACTGAAAGATTAGCATATTTGCCTACTTGCACTATCACGTTCAATGATATAAACATGTAGAGCTCTTCACAACTAACAGTTGTGACCATTTGAAGTCTTGAATATGTAATATTAAAATTTTGCTTTCAACATCACTACTAAAGCTTGTATGTTGAAACTCCTACACGTTAGTTACTTCTACATGGTCCGTCTAATTAAAGTATGTTGTCAACAACCACCTTCCTTCAATACTCTGATTCTAGAGGCTATTCGAGTTACAGTCTTGAACACTCTCCTCAACTCCAACTCTCACCTAATCTCTGCCTTTTGTGTTCTATTCTCCCTCCACCTTTTAGCTGCATCCAATCCGTTTGATACAGTATATGATGTCCTCTTCTTCTACAACTTGGCAGCCAAAGTAGCGTCATTGTGCATTATCTTCATGTTCCTTGATTCCCGTAGATGTTCCTTCTTTGCAAACCTATGTTGAATGTTTCTGTATCAATGTTGATATTGTTGCACGATGGCACTTGTTATATCTTTAGTGCCACCATGCTAAGTATGGTGTTGATTAGCAACCTTAGCTACGTAATGGGATTTTTCCATCCTTTGGTTGTTTCAAATAGCAAGGCTCTATATGTTTGCACATACCATGGACCATGCCGCACAAGGTTATGCTACAAAGATAAAAATGATCCAAATTAGTCACACATCTAGAAGAACATGGTATCCTAAACCTGAATGAGATGGAAATAGTTTAGTTAGTTTAGTAGTACGCAACTCTAAACCCTAAAACACAAAAAGCTAGCATAACTTTCCACATGGCAACATCAATCGTGGTTTTGGGTTACCATGGATGTTGGCAGTAGTTAAAACTTATCATATAATGACTAACATGGTCTTCTCCAAAGCACTTATCGTAAAGGTGCCACCAACTCTTAATTTTATCTTTGAAAGTGTGAAATTGCTCTTGATCCAAGGATAAACCGACCAAATATGGATATATTGTTTCCAGCGCTTTCCACATTTCTACTATTTCTAGATATTGCCTACCTTGATTGAGGGTGTTGTTTTCTGAGTGTAAGACGTCCTTCCATACTTGATCTTGCCCTGACCAAGTGGATGGTTGGAACATCCTACCTGCAATTACGCCACTGAGGGAGGGTTTGACATGGACACTATTAGAAGCACCACTGAGTGTTGTGTCCTTCATAATGTGCACATTGCCACCATGAAGTCCGGCTACTGACAATGTCTTCTCCATATTTTCTATGGCAACCTATTGACAAGCCTCATTCTTCATGTTCCAAACGAACATGAAGTGCAAATGAAAGATTTTCTCCATCATCCTTGTTAAGGCATGCAAAGTACAAATATGCACCCTCTCAAGTGGGATGGGCAAAACAGGTTTCCATCGAAAATCTTCCTCAATGGATTCTAGTTTAGAAAGGACATTACCGGCAAACAAACCTCCATGCCATGTATGCTTTCTTCTTCTAGCCTTTGAAGTAGCACTTGCCGATGTTCACACCACTGATTTTGTCCACTCTTGGTTACAATAGATGCAAGAATGAATGGCATTGACTCCATGTTTCAATCTGTACAAGCATTTGGTTGTCTTCATGTCTGCAGACAAATGCCACTCTACTTTGAAGTTTCCAACACCGTCAACATATAGCACTTGGCCTCCATCTTGTGCCTTGATCAACACTAGAAACTATGTCTGTTGAAACACCCACTAGAGAACCTCATATGACTCCTTAGCAACCTCAAAGCAAGCAATAGGCCATATTTTAATTTTAGATTGAACTGAAAAATACTTGTCATCAGTTTTTAGAATCTTGGTGTCTAAGGCACGGTTCATGAGTGTCAAAATAACCCTTTCAAACTTCCTCCCATGCACAATCTCTACTTCGTCCATCTTCAACAGAAAAACCAATGGTTGGTCTTCAACTTCTGCACATCCCAACACCATGATTTTCAATGAGCATAGTTCATGAAAATGTCAAGGTATATGAGCTAGTGGCAATTAGCGGTCCTAAAATCTCTTGGAAACATGACTTAGAAATGTAGTTTAGAATGAAGTAGTCACCTTCGGTGGTGAAACCATATAGCTTCACCATAGTCCTCTACACAACTTCGATGTCAACAAACAAGTTGTTCTTCGATGTCAAGACAACTCGTGTTATCTCCAATTTCTTCTTCTTTCTTTTGGCATTGGTCACTGGAACTTGCGCCACCATCTCCAACGTACTATCAATGTAATAATAGTCACCAACAAGATCGTTCAACTTCAAATTGAGTTCAAATCACAACAACTTGACCTGATAAATGTATTGCATGTTTTGTTAATATATATTCTCCAAACGGCATGCATCGTGTATTGATTGTCCTAGTTTAATTCAATATCGTGTACACCCTTGTCTGATGCATCTAGTCTTCAATTTGGAGACACAATGGAGATTGAACTCATGAAATGGGGTGAGTAAGCCCATACCTTAAGTGAATTTGGAAGGAATGTTGGCTTCAACTGTTTGTCACTGAGTTGCACTTGTCCTTTGATTGTCTTGTAGATCTCGTCGTATCCTTTCTACAACACTCCCGTCATGTCACATGCTATGAGTATCGCTTCTATACCCTAGTCCTTCCCAATTTTGCCAAGGTAGTAGTTGACCATTCTACTTGCAACCAAGCTATTATTAGGATTTGACACCAAGGCCAATGTCTCCTCTTGCAACATTAATCAGCCAATGGCATCACCTATCCCTTCTTGTGTATCCTTGTTGCCACACAAGCGCTTCTTAGCAATTGACATCTTGTTTCCATCTTGTATAGATTGAACAACTTAGGGCTTCAACAAGCTTCTAATTTTTGCTACACAAGCTTTTGTAGTATGTCAGCCCCAAATTCGTCACTTGGGACTCATAGTTTTCTTTTTTTTAGTTTGTTGCAAATTAAGGCATAATATTATACAAAAAAAACAAAAAAGAGTGTAGAACCAAAATAGGTATGTCATGTACCAGTATAGCTTTTGGTCATAAATAGCCTTTTATCCTTAGAATACCTACAAACCCCACTTGTATATAGGTTAGAACCATAAAGTAGTGGGAAACAATAGGGTTATAAGAAACTTACCCAAAATAGTCCGAATCCAGTGCATGTGACCAGGCTTGGCTAAATTGGTCTCAGGAGAGTTAGGAAGATCCTTACATAAATCTCCAAAGATAGATTCTAGTTTTCCCATTCCATCGACGAAATATTAGGAACCCCAATTGTTAGCATGCAGGTGTCACTTTTCCAAGATAGGCCACATGGAGGAATCCACGGCCACCAAATAGTGCTCTTGGATCTGGAACATGTCATGGTGTCCACAACAAAATCCATTTGCCAAGATTCCCTCACGTATAAAAGATTCTTTGACTACCGATAATTCAAGAAGAGTCGATTTTTACCTCGCCACTGCCCGTGTGCAAGACTGACTCGAGACTTGGCACATAGCTTGGAGGATTCTATGAGAGGTTCTCCAAAAAGTCTCGGTTTTTTCTGATCTCCAGAGGATCTTTTTCCGAGCAGTCAACCGCCAAAAGCCACGATGGAAAATTCATATAAATTACCCAGGCTGCGGTAAAATCTCAATAAAAATTAGATTAGCATCTTTTATGTTAATAACGCACCCCGACAAATTTCCCAGTGTTCCAATAGCGGGAGGTAGCCAAATCATCAACATTCCCCCAATTATTAATTACAACAAGATCTTTGTGGAGTTGACCAGGATCCCGAGAGCGCATGAGATCGGAACGAAGTCATCAAGGAGTCTTTTCTTACTCCCTAGGACCTTCCCAACAACCCTAGCTAGTTAACCAAGTCAGAAAAGGTAAACTCCAAAAGTTAGGTTTTTACCCTTTTACTGGTTTCAGTTGGCGCTAGTTTTCGATGAGTTTTTTGCGATAGGAACAGGGGTTGGGGGCCGTTTAGACTACAAATGTCCTTCTAAAGCCATTGGCACAATCTGTTTTCGATTCAAAGCTAAACTCCAAAAGTTAGACTTTAGAACCAACGTAAAACCTAAAATTAGGTGAAAATCTCAAAAGATAAGGATGAAAAATCCGGAAACATGAGGTTACTAGTAGTAAGTTAAGGGGGGGAGTGGGCCCTTGGGAACCTTCTCCCTTCCTAAACACCCCCAATACTTGTTTTGGGTCCATAGGTCTACGTTATCTTAGAACTTTGGCATTTTAGGCCAAAAACCCTCTACGGTGTTTTCAGAGCACTTTTGGCTCCCATTGTTGTTCTATTTGTAGCTTTTGAAGGTCCTTGGGGGTCCTTCTTCTTGTCATTGTGTACGTTTGAGTATCTTTGTGTGTCCTCGGGTACTATTTGAAGAATCTTGGGTAGTTGTTGGCATTGTGTACTAACCCTAAAGCAACCCCCCACCGTGCCTTGGTGATGCCGCTTTGGGGGGACCTGTAGTGCATAGGTCCTTTAACCGTAGAGTCATGTAGGTCATGTGTATTTCCCAAGTGTGTTCTAACCACCGTGGTTGCTTTCGTTGTTGAGTGGGCCCACCCTTCTAGGGCAGCAAAGTTTTGAATTTGTATCATCTACTTAGTCCTACAGTGTGTGTTAAAGTTGGTTGTATGGCGGAGCTTTGAACCCTCTAAGGGTAGCCAAGTCCTATAGTTGGTATTAAACCCAACCTCACGGCGAAGCTTTGAACCCCTTTAGTGTTCAGTTTCAAAGTATAGTTTCCAAGATCTTCTGGGAAAAGTCCAAAGTTTAGCTTCCAAGATAGGTCATAGGGGTAGAAGGAAGGATGGTCGTCCTGCCACGCCTAGCCAAGTTGACGGTCTAGCCATAATCTTGTTCCAACCAATACTTTCTTCCTAGTGCTAAAGAAGGGAAGCAAAGTCCGATTTAGGCTTGGGTGGGTGGGTTCCCTTAAGGAACCTATAAAAGTGGTTTGCCCAGTCAAAGGGTCGGGGAGGGTCTGCTCAGTCTAGGGATCGGGGAGGGCCGCTCAGCCAAGGGCTCAGGAGGGTCTGCTCAGTCCAGGGTCGAGGAGGGCCGCTCAACTAGGGCTCGGGAGGATCTGCTCAATGGGGTTTGCTCAGTCCAAGGGTCGAGGAGGGCCGCTCAGCCAGGGCTTGGGAGGATCTGCTCAGTAGGGTCTACTAGCAAGGTTTGGGGAGGGTCTGCCAATTAAGGGGTCGGGGGGGTTGCTCAGTTGGATATCGGAGAAGGGAGGTTTGCTCAGTGGGGTCCACTCAGTTGGGTATCGAGGAAGTGGAGTCTGTTCAAGGGGTCCACTCAACCGGGTATCAAGAAGGGGGATTCTGCTAAGCGGGTATCGAGGGAGGGCCCTCAATTCAAGGTTTAGGAAGGTCTACCAATTAAAGGGGGGTCCGCTCAGCCGGGTATCGGAATGGGGGGTCCTACTAGCTGGGTATCGGAGAAAGGCCGCTCAATTCAGGGGTCGGGGAGGGGCCGCTCAGATGATCAATAGTGATTTAATCCCCAAGGTGTAAGGAAATCCCAAGAGTCCTTGGCAGCCATTAGAAGGAGGATTAGGATGATGCAAAAGATAACAACGTAAGTGGATAGGTAGCCCTTCAACTATTTAGCATCATGAACGTAAGATTCCATTAAAAGTTGGGTGGAATAGTACTAGAGTAAAAGAAGGAGAGATAAGGAGAAAGAGAAGACCATTGGGGCATCTGCCCATGTACTACTTTTCTAATCTTTGAGGCCGTAAGCATTTCCACATACGCATTCACAATGGAGCAAGAGCATGCGACCAGAGGTATAGAGGGAGACATCACGAATGCCGGCAACCATCAGGTAAGTCATTAAATTTTTTCCTAATCCACGCTAATTCTCGTAATTAGTGGTTAATCCAGATTAGCCTTAGCACAAACCAAAAGTTAGGCGCGGAAGCTTATAGATTAGGATAAGAACACTAGTAGAAAATTTGAAATTTCTGTCATTTTGGACGCGTTGTTTTGGACAAAATCTAACAGAAATCTGTCCAAAACAACAAATTTCTGTTAGATTTTGTCCAAAACAACACGTCCAAAATGACAGAAATTTCAAATTTTCTACTAGTGGAAATTCACGAAAATAATATCCCATACGTAAAATCCAATCGTAGATTGACCACATTAGGATAAATTAGGTTAGGAATCAGATTTAGAATTAGGAACAAGGAAGATGAACTTAGGTATTAGCTACAGTAGCAGTGTTTTCCATTCACGCTAGCTCTCATAGTAGAGTTAATTTAGCTTAGAGGTCCAAGTTCCAAATTAGAGTTTAGATTAGCTAGAGATCCAAGTTTCAGATTAGAGTTTGGATTAGCGTAGAAATCCAAATTCCAAATTAAAGTTAATTTAGCTTAGAGATCCAAATCCCAAATTAGAGTCCACTTTAGCTTAGAGGTTCAAATCCAATTTAAAAGTTAATTCAACTTAGAATTCAAATCCCAAATTAGAGTCTAACCTAGCTAGAGGTTCAAATCCGGTTTAGGAATTGATTTAGCTTAGAGTCCAAACCCAAATTCGACGGTTAATTTAGTTTAGGATCCAACTCAAGTTAGAGGTTTAATTAAACTTAGAGGTCCAACCTCCAATTAGAAGTTAATCTAATTTCAGGGTCTAATTCCGAAGCTAAGAACCCGCATTAGGAGTCTAATTTAGTCTAGGACGTATTCATCACATAGGAAGTAATGGAGGGGACCTAGGAGACCTTCCGCGGTAGATAGAAGGGCCATTGGACCCTACTTCCACTTCCACTAAGTAGATTAGGTGGTGGTCTGCATTGGTGACTGATAAAGGGCAATCGTCCGGGCTACCTCCTCGCCATTTGAGGCAACTCCGTTGTCACCTGCAAAAATTAGGACGTTAGGAAAAGATCCATTGCTTGGAAGGCACAATGGACCTATGCTTAGTCACCTACTTAGAATAGAAATTATATCAAACGCTAGAACTTAGTTGTGTCCGTTTAGTTACCAAGGATGGGTAATTAAACGCCCACACAGCACCACCAGTCTTGGATAATTCAAAGAGACCTTTGCATGCTCTTAGTTGCGTGCCTAGTGGACTACTCACCATTCTTTCTATTTTCTTCTTTAACTTCCACAACACCTTTCTGACTTCTACAAGTTCATGTTTTCCACACACAAGCTCTTCATGGTGCGCTTCATGCACTTGCACCAACTCTTGGGCTACTTGCAACATCCTCAACTCAAGTTATTGCTCATGTTGATCAATAGCTTCCCAATGCTCTTGTCGGAGAGTCACAAGGTTGTAGTTGTAACTAAGCTCATTCCTCTCCAACTGTTGTCGAGGGCTACACATCGAGCCTTCAAAGATTTCGATTCACTCTTGAATTCAATGATCTCTTCTCTACTAGGGCAAGAAGGTCCTTTTCACACTAAGCCCACCTACTGTTAACAACATCAAGATCAGCCAAATGTTTTGCAATGGAATTTTACAAGCCAACTTTTTCACAAAGATAGTCTGCTCATATCTTTTCTAAATCCTATTTCAAGCCTTTTATTATAGGTCTTTAACATTTGAAACTGCGGTGACTTCCTAGTAACTAGATCTGGTGGATAGAAATTGCCGTCTAACCACAAATCCATTTTGGTGGCACCCAATGCTCTAAACCTCAGAAACTTGGATTTCAAAAGTTGTTGATCTATTCGAACTCCTTTCTTCAAAATAGGTGCAAATCTACTATCCAAAGCTATAGATGTCATATAAAAACTACTCTTTTCTTTGTTCGTAACATCCTAAAGTGCCATCTCTGCAACCAAAGTAAAATTTTGGCACTAACTGTGACAACGTGAATGAGCCTAAATTAAAAACTGGACTACTAGTGGCAACATCTAGGGGAGGACACTCTCACTACATTTGGGGTACCCACGTGTGGTGGAGTGATTTTATGACCCCCTATTTACTTTTGAATAAACTATAATTTCATCCTAAAATTTTGAGCTTTGTTTAACAATGACTAAAGGTTTCTATTGACAAAAATTTCAATTCCAAATAACATAAGATATATTGTCTAAAAAGGGTTGAAAAATGAACTAAAATGGCATATTCTCCAACTAAAATATTTATAGAGCTCACATGATGATGACTATTGCATCAATATTCAACCAAAATAAACTTTCAATAGAAAGCATTAGATGGGATTCAGCTTCTCCAGAGGGTCGTGAGCTCCCAAGTGCTGAAATCACCGAAATGGCGTTCCTAGCGCAGCGCGGCAACTGTCTGACGTGGCATGGAGATTGCCACGTCATTCAAAAAAAAAATTAAATATCTTTTTTTTTGCATTTGAAGACTAAAAATTTTTTTTTTTTTTTTTTTTTTTTTTTCAAAAAAAGAAAATCTGACAGCAGCGTTCTTTCACTGCCGGGGGAACAGCGCCGGGAATGGCCCTGAAACAGCCCTCTGGAACCCCGAAATCTCATCTAATGATATTCTATAGAATATTTTTTCATTTCTCAATTTTTTTTTTTCTTATATAATATAGAAGTGTGAAAGTTATTTTCAGCTTTACAATGTATCTTTTTTCTTAAAATTTTTATAACTAATTACTATTAGCATAAAAAAATACCAATAATTCAAAACATAAAATTTTAAAGTAGTAAAATCTATCCATAATTTTTTTTTTGAAAAAAAAAAAAAATTTACCGATGTATTACATGTATTACTTTTTCTACCGTACGTGGGTTGTCAAAACGTGGGGAGTGTCCTCCCCTGGGGCAACATGAATGACCCAAAATTCCCACTCTAAAAGTGGTAACATGAATTAGCTAGCTCAATTGACGGGAGACAATTGTTGTGGCTTGTACCATGCTCTAACTAAAAGCATGTGCACATTGACCCTAGTTCACATAATTCCTAATTGTTAAATAGGATTGTAAAAGCATCGTACAATATGAGTACAATTATGAAGGTTACTAAGTTCTAAACCATTTGCCCGGAAACCCTGTCTACAAGTGTACAAGTTAAAATCGTTGTATTAAAATAGTGCTTCGAATATACTAAACAAATTGACTCTTTTCATTGCTTGCAGTGGCAACATGCCAACACAAACTCTATCAGTACATGAGAAGGACGGGCAGCTCTTGCCACCTAGGTTGGGCACGCAAGTACCGTTGCCAACTCGCCAAGTACCAACAGTATGCTATGAATTGATGGAAACATGTAGCAAGGACACCACAAATGAAATTTTTCCTTTTGTACAAACCAAACAATTAATTTTCAACCTTCTATCTTGATAAGATTCTAGTTTATCATTAGAATAGAAATGTATAACTAGACATTGTATTTTGATTGATTGATAGTCACCCATAGAATGGATTGTAGAATGGAAGACTTGAAAGAACCTTCCATCCTAATAAAATTCTAATTAATCACTACAATAGACAAGCATATATGTATGACTAGACAGTGTACTTTGATTAATGATAGAAAATAATATTTGAAGGAAATTTTTATCCTAATAAGATTCCAACTTTTCATTAGAACATATAAGCATGTGGTGTTGTACTTTGAATGATTGATTAATGATCTATAGAACAAATTGCTGAAAAGAAGGCTTGAAAGAACCTTCCATCTTGATTAGATTCTACTTTATCACTAGGCAATGTACTTTGATTGATTTGTGATCATCCATAGAAAAAAAATGTTAAAGTAGTAGCTTGAAGGAATCTTCCATCTTCATAAGATTCTAATTTTTCATTAAAACATAAAAGCATGTATGTATTGCTAGGCATTGTACTTTGATTGATTGATGATCGATAGAACAAATTGTTGAAAGCAAAACTTGAAGGAACCTTCCATCTAGATAAGATTCTACTTTATCACTAGAATAGAGAAGCATACACGTATGACTAGGAAGTGTACTTTGATTGATTGACGATCATCCGTAGAACAAATGGCAGAGAGTAATGCTTAAAAGATTCTTCCATCTCGATAAGATTTCAGTTTTTCATTAGAACATGTAAGCATGTATGTAAGACTAGGCATTGGACTTTGATTGATTGATTGATGATCCATGGAACAATTATAGAAAGGACAACATGAGGGAACCTTCCATCTTGATGAAATTCTACTTTATCACTAGAATACACAAACACATACCTATGACTAAATAGTGTATTTTGATGGATTGACAATTGTCCATAGAAAAAATGGTATAAAGGAATGTTTGAAGGAATTGTCCATCTTAATAAGATTGTAGCTTATCATTAAAACATATAAGCATGAATGTACGACTAGGTGTTGTGCTTTAATTTGTTGATTGAATGATAATCATAGAATGGATTGTAGAGTGCATGGGTTGAAAAAACCATTTATCTTCATGAAATTCTAGTTTATCACTAGAGCACACAAGCATATATGTATGACTAGGTAGTGTATTTTGATTGATTGATGATCTTTTGTAGGACAAATTGTAGAAAGCCTAGCTTGAAAGAATCTTCCATCTTATTAAGTTTCCAATTTTTCATTTGAACATATAAGCATGTACATGTGAACAGGTCTTTTTTTCATTTTCTAAGAAGTACCAAAGTAGCAATATAAAATGTTATAGTGGTGTTCCAAATTTCAACATTCAGCCACATATTAGATAGAAAATATTAGATTAGCACATATCACATGTCTATGATTTGGTTTTTATTCACAATTTGGTGATTTCATATAAGATTTTTTTTTTGAATTTTTTTGGCAATTTCATCCATTGGGGGGGGCATTTTTTTGCCATTTTCTAGCCAGATTTTTTTTGGGTGCAATTTGGCACCAAAAAGCCAAAAAAAAGCCTTGCATCTGATTAGGCATTGTACTTTCATTGATTGATTGATGATTCATAGAATGGATCGTAGAATGGAAGAGTTGAAGGAATCTTCCATCTTGATGAGATTCTAGTTTATCACTAGAATACACAAGCATATGCCTATGACTAGGCAATGTACTTTGATTGATTGATGATCACCCATAGGACAAATTGTAGAATAGAATGTTTGAAGGAATCTTTGGTCTTGATAAGATTTGAGTTTATCACTTGAGATATTTATTTAAACTTTATGGTTTATGCCTCATTGTTTTGTTTCCACTAATGTGATTAAATTCTTCTCAAAACTTGTTTAAGAGGGTAACTTTCCAAAAAATCATCTTTTGTATTTTGGAAAATTCCAAAACCTTTTTACTAACCTCTAAGAAGGTCCCAAGTACTAAGTGTAGGCTCATCTTTATATTGTGCACTTTCACAAGAAAGTTTGATTTTAATTTACTTTCTTTTAAATCCAATGAACAAAGAATCTTTTTATTAGAATGGTATTGTGATAAACTGAATGCGTTGTTGAACTCTTCATATGTTTTTATACTGAAAACACTCTCTTCAATCTTTGGTCATATTGCCCTTAATGTTTTTTGAGTTTTCATCTACAAAGCCAACATTTAATTTTCTACTACTTTTTGGAAATTAATAGTAATTCTAATTCAAGTGACTACAAGTATATTTAAGCCTTAAAGTAACTCTCTATTGTGAACTACTAACTTCTCATTTAGCAAAGTTGTGTCACAATCCAGTGAAAAGAGGCATACAACCCTGGTTTTCTAGAATGGAAATTTTGCAATTGCTAGGTCTAGCTATTGCATATACACCTAATCTTCCTCTCACACACCTAAAATATCTTAGATTCAAGGAATTGGGGTGTTTGTAAGCACTCTAAGATTCTAATGGTAAAACACTATACTAGTAGAGATTTTTTCAATTATAGTTAAACAATTTTTTTAATCAATTTTTCCATATAAAATATAATAATTTAAAAGAAAAAAGAAAAAAGAAAAAAAACACTTTGAGAATTGAGACCAAAGTGACAATTTAGGGGCTCACAGTATCACATCAAATTTGACATACAAATCTTATCTTAGTTCACTACACCATTATAGCTATCACTATATCTGTGCTAAAGTGAATATCCATATCTATCAATAGCTCACAAAGACAACAATGCTCATAAGAAAAAAAATCCTTTCATTCATTGCATCATCACAACCATTATTGCTAAAGCAAGACAACAATGTCAACCATATCAAGTTTGACATACAAATTTTATCTTGGTTCATTGCACCATCACAACCATCATTGTTAAGTAGATAGCCATGTCTATTACATCAAGTCTTATCTTGATTTACTATGCCTTTACAACTATCACCACTAGAATGGATAGCCATGTTTATCACATCCCCATGAAAATCACTATCAAGTTTAAAAAAAAAATACATGAGTTAACCCTGAAAGGACCGTCACTATAATTTCACCAAAAACGCTCCAAAACTGCCATTTCTAGTACAAGTACCAAAATTTTGAAAAAAAACTTTTTTAACATATCTAACTATAGGATCTTGTATTATATAGCATCAAAAACATGTAATAAAAATTTCAGACATTTCCACTGGGTGGATTGCAAGATATAAGCATCCAAATTTACTAAAATCATTTTTTTTACCTTGCAAAAAGCAGGGCAGCTGCACTTCACAAGCTCACATTTCTATGAAAAAATGACCTAAATGGTGGTGCATCTTTGTATTTGTTTTCCTAGACAAGTTGGCCACATGCTTGAAAAATTTCAGATCATTTGGAATAGTACAACATATAGGAAAAAAATAGTAAGTAGGTAGTAGTAGAGAATGATTAAAAATACTAAATTATTTACAATTTAAATATGGAATTGAAAATTTCCAATCCCAATGGTCAAAATGTTGTAATAATGTATCTACATCCTACGATTTTATTTTTGTCCAAAAATATTGAAAATTGGATAAGATAAAGGATTTTTAAAGTTTATTTTAGAGTAGGAAATCCAAAACTACCAGCAAACAAAAAATCCTTGTAACTTTTGACTCATTGATCAAAATGGAATGATTCAAAGCTTTTTGTGTATATAAAACTCTAAAAAATCAATTCCAAATTTTTGTTTTTGGAAAAAGTGATTTTTTCTGATTTGCCCGAATTACCCAGTTATGAAAAAAAGTAACATATTAGGCTATAACTTTTGACTCGTATTTCCAAATGTCATGAAATTTAGTGCATATGAAAGATCTTCCTTGCCCCCACATTCTATTAAAATTTCAGCCTCAAATATGAAAATCTCCACTCGTAGGTACTTGCCTAAAATTTCTATATAGACAAAAAACACAGTTTGGTCCTTTAGGGGTTAAAAGATAGGGTTTATTAAATTTGAAGTAGGAATTTTTTATATAATACATAGGGCTACTATAGAGTCCATGAAATGCTACATCCTCTAATATATATAAATTAGGTTATGTGAAAAATCATGTAGTATGAATTTGTATTAATAAGTTAGCCTTTATAGATAGGAATCATGCAAAATTTTCATAGTACAATGAATATAGATGTGGAAAGATAATTTCATGTGGATGTCAAAATGGACATGTATAGTCAAGAAAATCTACAATGAAGGGTGGTTGACTAAAGTTGTGCCACGATACTAGAAGTGTATATATAAGAAAACTAAGTATAAATAAAAGACATTGACCACAAGTTTCAATGGGGATTTTAAAGTGTTCAAGAGTAAACTTGTTATTAACTCCTAGAAGTTAGAGGGTGTTTTTGAAGAAGAAAAATCTAAAATTGCCAATTTTTGATGCATTGTCCAAAATAAAGTTTAAAAAAAAATTCAACCATCCCAAAGTGTATTAAACAAGTAAGGCTATGTGTAGAAAAAATTTCAGCCGATTTGCCCTCATGGATTGAAAGATTATAACATTTGAAATGGAAAAAAAAACTTTTTCTCATTCTTGAGAAACATGGGCAATAGACTTCAAGCCCTCTTAGAGTAAAATTATTTTTCTACACAAAAATGAGAATTTTGACCATTCATAAGTATATGATGTTAGGATTCACTCATGAAAAATTTCAAAAGCAAATATAGAGTCTAGCTTACTCTAAATCACTCTATAATGCAAGGAGGTTAAGTACATTGGCAATAAATTAGTCATTTTTGATGATTTCTTGTGCAATGAGGAAATTTTTTATTTGAAATCCAAATAATTAAGAATTAGAAACAAACATTCGGAATATCTAGGAAAAATTTCAAGGACTTTGACTTAACACAATGCAAGATAGTAAACTAGAAGTTAGAAGAAAATGTTTTTCTTGAAGTTGCCTAAATATACCTAACAAAGTTTGACTCCTCTAAAAATATGATTTGAAAAATAAACTTTTATTTTACAATTGTATGTGATATTTTATTAGATACATACATGCCAAATTTCAAAAGTTGATGAGCGTTTCTACAAAAGGTGCCCCAAAGATGCCCAAATTGCCTTCGCTACCAAAAAAATTTAGGGTCATATAATTTTTTATTCAGGCACCCGATCAGAAGAAAAAAATTAGTCATACTAAATGGGATACATATTCACACCTTGTGTCAAAATTTTGTGAACATCTGACCAAAATTGACTTCCTAAAAACCTACCCAAATTTTCAATTATTCATTCAACAAACAATTGACCTTTAGGGGTTAAAAACTATCACTTGGTCAATAGTGCTTGAATAGAATTGATTGTTGTTGGTTCCATGATGTATCCCCTATACATGTATGTAGTAGAAGGAAGGAAAATTTTGTGAAGAAGGGTGTGGGTGGAAAAAAATTGGACACTTAAATTTTATATGTAAGATAGACCCACTTAATGAAACATGAATGAATTTACAAAAACCATAGGGTATTGAAAATATGCCCCTTGAAATTTTTTATGTAAAAATGTAATCATTTTAAATACAATAATTACGGTAAATAGCCCCACATCAAATACCTCTTAATTCATGTGTATACCTTGAATTACAAGGAGTGATTTCCTTGAGATTGCATCAAATTTTGACACACAAGTCTTATCTTGGTTCACTATGCCATCACAACTATTACCGCTAAAGTGGATAGCCATGTCTATCAATAGCTCATAAGGATAATGTTGTAATACAATCATCAACAAAAAAGTCTTTTCACTATACCATCATTGCTAAATAAACAACCGTGTCTATCACATCAAGTCTAACACACAAATCTTATTTTGGTTCACTATACCATCCTAGTTAGATATATCATCACTAAAGTGGATAGCCATGTCTATCAATAGCTCACAAGGATAATCTTGTAACAATGATCATAAGCAAAATTCCTTTGATCCATTCTTGCCATCAATAATTTTACTAGAGCTTCCCACAAATAATGATATTTAAAGAATTTGATCCCTAGTTTACTCCCATGATATGTCTACAACACCCAAAAGTAATCTACTTAACATTAGCTTTAACTCTACTAGCACAACCACAAAATAACAAACTATTATATACATATGGAAAAAAACTAACCATCCTACACAAACCTAACCACCAAATACTACATTTTTTTCAAAACACTAGGTTTAGTATAGTATAGAATCTACACTCTAATTGAGGTATATAGTTCATGTGTCACATTCATTGTCTAGTGGTCTCTAAGTGGGACTTTAAACAAACAAATTTGTAAGTGTAGTAGTTCTAAAGAAGTAATTGGAGCAAGGGGGCACTAGGAGTTAGTCTTAGAAATATTCATACATTCAAAAATAGGGTATTTTGAAATAACTCAAGCAAACATTTAAAAACAAATTTACTTCCAACATGGGTTACCAGTATTGGAGTTTATAGAGCTATAACAAGCATAGGGTGTTGTAGTTGCCTACCATCTTAGAATGAACATAGTTGTCCTTTTAAAAAAACTGACTTTAAACCAAATCAAATTTGTTCCGCACTTAATGGAGTAATACTTTTTTTCTTAAACTTGTCATTGTATTGGCACAAGATTTGAAATCATAGATTGGTCATTTGTATTCAAGAATTTTAGTCCTTAGCTTTGGATGAAAGTGACTTTATCCTTGTTGTGGGTAACTAAATGTAAATTTCTATGGAGGGCCATTTCAAAATCCTATGTTGGTCACATTGTCCACTTGCATGCACCTCTATTTGCTCATCCAAGGCACTTCTAACTTTCAAGATTGTAGGTTACGTCTTCTTTTTGGCCTTTTATCTTATGGTTTTGTGAGGCGATGGCATGACTCAAGGTTTGATTGTATATATTGGAGGAGGTAATGTCTTCATTTGAGTTGATTTGGAATTTTGAAGAACAATGCAAAATAAAATCTATGGATACTATTGGTTAGTGTGTGTATGTCATTTGGATGGTGGGTGGTGACAACTACAATCAAACAAATATGATTGGTGCATATAGGTCATGAAAACCTCCAAGGATGTCTTTTGCTCTTTACATGCTCCAAAGGATTTTAGGTTCTCTCTTGTCAAATATGTTGAGGCCATTGATCTTGCTCCATCCTCAAGGTTAGTAATGCAAACATTGGCATATATATAGAATGGATTATTTTTCAAGAGGTTTTGGGACCCAAAATTGTGCCATGGCAAACTCCACTTCAATCACATAGCGGTAGAATGTAGATGCTTTAGAATGGGTCACTTTTTGGTCTTTTTTTGGATGTACATAAGGTTTAGGGTTTAGAATAACTAATGGCTTTGTGATGTACTTTCCAAGAATGGATGTATGTTATTTTTATAGGATTGTAATTTGGTTTGTCCAAAACCCTCAAACTCTAATTACATTGAACTCAAAATTGAAAATGTAGTATTGTTTTTGGTTAGTGACTACCATTACTTGTGCTTTTGTTTTCTTCTTGCTTCCATCCCCTAGTTGTTGTCTTACAAATTACTGTGGACATGAACACATTCAATAGACCATGCTTGCATTCATCTTTTGTTCACAACTTGAATGTATGGTCTTTTGGGGCTACAACATATAGAATTTTGGGCTTTTTGTCCATCTAATTCTTTTTAGATTCTTATTTTAGTTTCTCAAATTTATATGGTGTATATTTTCAAAGGTTTTTTTCTGCAAAAATTCTTTTATTCAAAAGATACAAATTTGTTTCTCCTCAATAAAAAAACTTTTTCAATTCAAAATGAAATTCCAAATACAACATGATTAAATAAGGAAAATAAAAATATTTAAAAACCACTATAACTAGAATTTAACATTTCAAATATTAAAAAAACTAATTAATGTAAAAATTACTATTACTTAATGTAAAAATTACTATTACTTAATCTAAAAATAATTTTTAAAGGAAATTTTGATTTTAATTTAAACTTTTGGTTAACAAATATTGGTTAGTGAGAATGTGAGATGATGATATGATCTATGAATCATATTTAAATTTTTTTTCTAAAGGTCGTCATTAAATTTTTATTCTAAATTTTATTTTATAATATATCCTTGTGATTCTAAAAAATTAGTACTACCTTCTAATCTTATAGGGATTAATAGTTTTATTTAAGAATAAAAGTGAAATTATTTTTTGATAATCATTTAAAAATAATAATTTTGACTTAAATGTACAAGTTATGAAATGGAGGGGACCAAAAACTCGAGGGACCAAAAATTTACCATTGGAATTAGTTTTTGAAGTGAAGCCACAATGATCTTGCAATTTGTGGCTATTTTTGTTTGAAAACTTATGAAGATATACTCAGACAAATTCCATAGAAGATTCCACTATTGGATTCATCAAAAAATTGAATTAATGAAATTTTGTTTAGCTTTAAAGTTTTGCCAATAACAAACTCTAGTTAGTGCCTTGGGCATTTAGGGACTAAGGATTAAAAACATGTTATTTAACTTCTAAGTACTTGAATTAAGGATAGTAAGATTAATTTTAAAATCTTAATAAATAATTGTAACTCCTCTAAAATATTCTTATCATTTGGTTCAAGGTAAAGCATTCTTTCTTCTTTACATTATTATATGCATGATTTTTCTTGAGACTTTCTCAATGAATTGAATTGAATGAAATACACTTTTCAAAACATTCATCATGTACACAAGGGATGGTTGCATGATTCTTTAGTAGTTGATCCATAACAAAGCTAGTATCTATTATGCAAGTGATAAACTTTTTTTAAAGCTTAAAGTGAGAGCTACATGAAATGATTGAAGTACATTATAAAGTATATAAAAAAATAATTTTGTGGGCATTTTTCAAAGATGCAACCAATGTTATCACTTGATGCATCATGATTTGGGTGTAAGGTTCTAAATTGATTGATACCAAAATCTAAGGAAAATAAAACTTACAAAAACAAATATTTATCTTAACTCCTTGAACCCTTAAAAACCAATAGGTAGTCCAAAATTTTCAAATTGTAGAGATGTATCATAAAATATAATTTAGAATAATAATTTAATGATGATTTAAAAAAATAGTTGCAATATATGATACATAAACCATATTCATAGAATTATATCAATTGCTATACCAACTAACATTTTTCAATAAACATTTGAAATTTGAAATTTGAATTCTTCCTCAAATTGACTATCAACTGAATGTTTGTAACATTCACAAGATTTGTTTTCTTTGGGTTCATAATATTACATTCTAACTATATTGACATCTTAAGATTTTTAGTTTACTTATTTATTGAAGTTGTTTTTGAACAATCATTTTTTGAACTGAAAAAGTTAGTTTTTGAAGTCATACATATTTATACCTCTAGAACTATAGAAGATGATTTGTGAAAAAAAGTTGCAAAAATCTATATTGCACATATGTAAGAGAGCTAATGCAAGAATCTACAAATATTTAATCATTAAGGGATTAATGCCGAAGGCCTTTTATGAGCTTTTTTTAAACTAAACAAATAGTTGAAATTTTGATAAGTTTTATCAATTTTTTTTAATTGTAAATGCAAGACCTTAAACTCAAAATGTTATGGATTATATATCTAACAAATGAAAATTCAACCATACTACATATAGATTGAAATATATTATAATGTTTGGTCACTAGTGGATTAAAAATTTGAGGTAATTTAAAATCTTTCTATCCTCATGTTCATGTCAAATCTAAAATTATTGTCATGATAAGAATATGAAGCTAAAAACATAATACATGTAGCCATAATCAATTTACCGCATATCAAAATGTACACTACAATTTCTTTTAATGAATTTGTAATGTTTTTTTTCAATATTCAATTTATTTGAGTCTATATATAAGAGTTTTTAATAAACGATTGTTAAGAGCTTTAATCTAATTTTACAATATGCTAAGAACTTAATTTGAGTGTCAAAAGCTTGAATTCCTAGCTCTTGAGTGCAAAGAGTTAATACTTGGTTTTCAACATTTAGTGTTTGGATAAAGAGTTCTTAACATTGTAAATTGCCCAAGTTTTTAACACAATCTTAGGCTTAAATTGATTATTAAGAGCATGAGTGTTAACACAAGTTTTTATCAAAAATGTCAAGAGCTTAACTTGAATTCACGAAACATAATCAAATGCTTGATTCGAGTGTGAAAAATATAGTTAAAAGCTTATTTGAATGTAAAAATAATTTGATTTTATGGCTTAAATTTAGACTTAGAAAAAAGAGCACAAATTGCCAAATATACTATATGGTGATCCATGGATTTGCTATTTTCTTATGTAGGAAAGTCAAAAAATAGCATAAGGAAAGAATATACAAAATCATTCATTGAATTAGACTCAAGAAACTCCCCTAAAAAATTTGATGAAAAAATGTTATCTTTCCGTCCTTGATGCCTCTCTAAAATCATCTAAAGGACATTCAAATATAAGATAGATACACCTAAAATCGCACTATGTCTAAAAGCACCACTTCAATAGATCCTCACTTATGTACACTTTGTAAATCAATACGTACCTATTGTTGAAGCCAAAAAAATAACGATTTTAGAGCATCTTCCAAAAAACTTTGACCCTTCATATCTTTTGCATATAATATCCAAATGTCACATTCTTTAAAGTGTTGGAACCCCCTTTCATATGCCAACATGAAAATATAAAACTTAATCAATATAATAATAGTAGTTGTGTATAGTAGAAAAAGTGGCACTTTGGGATCCTTGCATTAAATGACATGTTGTCATTGCATCTTTGAAAAATAAAATATAAAAAATTGAAGAATAAATATTCTACATGTGTAACTCATAAAAGTGTGTCATTGCAAGGTTTTGTATTATTTTTAAGTTCTTTAGTGAAAGATTATGCTAAAAGTCATACTAATAATATAATTAAAGGCAATTAAATTTTTGTTTTCATCAATAGCCCATGTATCACTATAAGAAACTTGTGTCTTAGATGACGGATTTTAGGTGACATCCAATGGAATAATCCATGTTTTTATGCCAACAATAATTTTTAATATAACATCTTCATGTTACATGGGTTGTTCCGTTGGATGCCACCTAAATTTGTCACCTAAAACACAAGTTTCTTATACCGGCAGTGTGTTTAGGATTTGGTATTTAATTATTAGAGGTCATTTAGGAATAAAGTTTTTTCTTAATGGAGGAAGGCACATGTATACCTTAAATGAAACTTTCTATTTATTTTGTTTTGTTAGTTACTGTGAGATCTCTTAGACTCTGTGTCTATGGTCACATTTTTGGTACTATTGCAAATTCCTTTGTGAGGAGGGGTGCATGAACTTTGTTTCGTGGTGTTTGGACCTATGGTGTGAAAGATATTGAAGTTTGAAGTTTTTCCAAATTAAAAAATTAGAAAATTACTTTTACTTTCATTGTAGCAACAAGAAAGGGTACACTAGTCTAGTACAACAATGGCTAGAGGGGTCAATTGTTTATCAAATTGCAAGACATTAAGCCCTTAAAGGACATTGCATGCATTTTGAATGTCAAAACCAAAAATTTTACATACTTCTTGATTTTATATGCTTTTAAGCTTAGAAATGTAGATGCAATAATCTACTTTTCAATCTACTTTTCATTCCATTTCAATTTTTTTAATTCAATTTTTTAACATTCAAATTTTTGTGACACTTTAAAGATAACATCTTGAAAGCTCAAAATACACCACTTTCAAACTTTTTCTATTGAATTTCTCTTGCTGTCAACACAAGATGTACATCAATTACTCTATGATGTCTGTGACTATTATTCCTGTTTTTCTTGAAAATTTCATACTATTTAAAGCATTTTTGTAAAATACTAGGATTTTTACAAAGAAATTTCTTTAAAAAATCATATAAAATTCAATTTTATGTCTTTGATTATATAAAAATGAGATTAAAATTTTGGAAATATATTGATTTCAGTGAAAAATATCAAATTTTTGAAAGGTGTGTTTTAATGTAGAAATCTAATGAAGTTTGACCAAACTTGGGCATGAAATGTCCTTTAAGGGTTAAACACATTCACTATCTTCTCAAAAGAAGAAAACTTGTTTGTCTTGAAAATCTAGGGTTCATAAAAAAATCAAATTAAATTTAGGGTCTATGCTAGCACACTTCTAGTATACTAATAAATTGTGGATGAAAATTTTTAGGGTTTTGCTAGGGTTTGATTTTAGGGATTTCATCTCTTGCCACCTCCTACCTTTAGATTGTTTTGGATGGAGCTACTTTGTGTAGTGCTTTGATTGACCAATTGTTTGGTAATGAGAATGCATAACAAAACAACAACACGTTTGCTTGCACGTCATTGTGCTTGTCAAAGGTCTATATCCTATACATTTTTTTGCCTTGCAAGTCACAATAAAGATTCAAATTTTGGCATTGGAGTACAAACTAAGCAAGACTTAGTGTGCTTTTAATAAGCAAGACTTAGTGTGCTTTTAATATGCAAGAGTTATTTTTTGATTAAGAGTTCATTGTAGGATTTGGGATAGCCTGTTTATGCAATCACTTACTCCATCTTCCTTATATAGGTTGTGGAAAACAAAAAAAAATTTGGGCCAAGATTTGCATCTTTAGGAGGTTAGAGAGTCAACGAATAAGAAAACACAAGATCATATGTCACTAAGGTTTTTTTTACTTGACGAAAGAGCAAATGTTGAAGGTCCTAGAACCGGAATTACTTAAAGAATCTTATTGTAGGATGGTGAAACTTACTTGAAAATTTGTGTTTGTATCTATGTTGTATAGCTTTGGTTGAGATTGAAGTCACATGTTTGAATTTGTGTCTACATCGTGTAACAATTTTATAATTAGGATTTTTATTGTTTATACACAATTACATTGTATTCTCGATTGTATTGAATTGAAACATTTTCAAATCCCTTGTGTATTTTTTTGTTTAAATAAATTTTTCACATACTTTCTTTCAAAATTTTGTATAAGTTAAAATTGTGGGGAATTTTGGGACCATTACTTAGTTTTTATGAAAAAATTTATCGCCATTATTTAAGAGATACACGGCTCCTTTGGTTTCTTTATTAATTAATAAGTTTTAAAAATAATCTCTTGATGGGCACATGGAGTGGCTATCCCTTCATAAGAGATGCCCTAGTCTCCCAAGGGGTTCCTTCAAGAACAAGGAATATTAAATGTCCCCCTCCCAAAAGTTTCTCTAAAGACAAGGAATATGAAACAATCCCATTCAAGGGATTCCTCATAAAGACAAAGAATATAAGAAGTTTCCTTCCGAGGATTTCCACTAAGGACAAGGAATATGAGATAGTCCCATTCAAGGGATTCCTCATAAGGACAAAGAATATAAGACAGTTCCTTCCCGAGGATTTCCACTAAGGACAAGGAATATGAGACAATCCCATTCAAAGGATTCCTCCCGAGGATTTCCACTAAGGACGAGGAATATTAGACATCCCCTTCTAAGGGTTTCTGTGTAAGGACAAGGAATATTAAATGCTCTATTTTCAAAGCTTTCTTCCAAAGATAAGGAATACAAGATAGCCCCCTCTTGAGGATTTCCTCTAAAAACAATGAATATTAGACGTTCCCTTCCTAAGGGTTTCTTCTAAGTACAATGAATATTAGATGTTCCTATCTTAACGGTTTCCTCCAAAGACAATGAATATTAGATGTCTACCTCTTAAGGGGTTCGTCCAAGGACAAAGAATATTAGACTTCCTTGCCAAAGGTATCTTCTAGGGACATGGAATATTAGACTACTCTGCCAAAGGGTTTCCTCCAAGGACAAGTAATATTAGACTTGTCTACCCATACTTTATTATTGATTAAAAACAACAATCTACCATTTGATTGTAGAAAAGTTGCTTTTGAAATTTTGGTGAATTTCTTAATGTTTTTTCTAAATTTAGGTATGATAGTTTTCAATCCCAAAACATGTAAATCATACTAAAAAATGCACACCAAAATCCACAACCTCCAACTTTCATCAAATTTTGAAGTAGAGATATGCAAACAAGCATGTAGTGAAAGAAACACTTTTTCTACTTTAATTACGTAGACCTCACCAATGGTAAAGAATTTGAAATTGAGTTTCTTTGGATGTATTCAACATGAAGATGAAATTAAGATCCTCCACTTACAATTTCATCATTCACAATTTTTTCCTTTCTAAAATCTTGATCCAAAAGTACCTATTTCCTATATTTTTGAAGCTCGGAATCCCAAAAGATTCCAATAATGGTTAATCGAGAGAATGACAAAACTGTTTCATCACGATCAATGATTGAGATTGTAGAAAAATAGAGTTGAATTATTTTGACCCCTTCATTTCGATGAAATCATTTCATCCTTCTCAAAGCCTCAAAGAATGTATAAGATTCCCCTTTGTGTAAATATACCTTCACGGGTTAAAAATAATAACATTCCCCTTTGTGTGAATATACCTTCACGGGTTAAAAAAAATTAGGACAACATTGTTGGATCCCCTAAACAATAATGAACCAAAAATATTAAACCCGTTAAGATAAAATAAAACCACTGTTCCCGAAGCGCCTGCGGCCCTGCCTGCTGCACTGCCGCACTAATTACTTTTTCCCACGTAAAAGGAAACCAAAAGCTAAAAAAGGAAAAGGCAATAATAATAATACCCCTAATAAATCCGTTCCCGGTTCCCCCGCCCCTCTCCCTCTCTTCGTCGTCTCGCACTTGGTATTTGGTGTCTGTCGTCCCTCCTCCACGAGCCTTTCGCTTTCTTTCTCTCTCCCGCCTTCGCCATAGCCAAGCCAAACCAAAACCAAAGCAAAGCACAGGGAACCAAATCCTGTTCTCCAACAACGCCAGCAACCGCGTCATTCCGCTCTTGATTGCGCTCCTGCCATTCCCGCACACACTTGCCATCACCAATTCCCGCTCTCACGCCCCGTCTATCTGTTTTCTCCCGCGCACCTGACGTCGTCGTCGTCTTCCGCTTCTTGTTTGCTTCTTCCATAGCCGCTTCGACTCCGCGGACGGAAGCCATTGCAAGCGCTTGGAGACTCCCTTGAGGGAGAGAATTTTTTCCTGAGGTTTTCTGGAGAGGTTAAGTTATTTTTCTGTTTTGTTTTTTTCCAAAGGGAGGTGCGAGGCGAAGTTTTGTTGTGGACACGGAATGGGGAATCCGGAAGAGACTTTAGCTGTGGCTGATGTTGACACGGCGACGATCGCTGCGGAACCTGCCGTGACAATTGCAGCGGAGGTTGCGGCAACTACGGAGCCCGCGACGGAGGACCTCACCGGGGCTTTGGTTGGTTGGAAGCGCAAGGTTTGTGAACTTGGGAACACCCAGGGTGTGGTAGTTAGTTGTGGAATGTTGCGTTTGTTTAATTTGAGGTTTTTAGTTTTTGTAATGTTGGCTGTTCATGGTTGCGTGTGGAGGAGGGGGAGGGAGTTTAAGCGGTTTTACGTCACACGCTGTTAAGGTTGTGCAAGACATTGTGGTTTGTTGTTGTTTTTTGATAACCTAGGGTATGAATTTTTGGACGCGAGGATTTTAGTTTCGGTACTTTCCAAGTGCTGCGTTGGAGAGGAATGAAATTCTTGTCGTGCGGAGGAGCTTTTCGGTGTCGTCGTTCGGGTCGTCGTAATTTTTGAAGCATGCACATGAAACAATATTGAGTGTTTTAGGGGGGAAACTTATACGAAAAACAGGAGTTCTTGAAAGAGCTTTCTGTGTTTTTGTTTCGTGAGTCAAGAGGTTTGCTAGGGGAATGAATAATCGCGGCAAGTACTGGCCTTTTTCGAATAACGCGAAATGCTGCAACTCGACCTATTCTTATTTTGACAGTTTGATTCTTTTTCATGCCTGGAGAACTTTTATTCATAGAAATGCGCGTCTTTCTGGGTGTAGGAGTTGGTATGTGAGGTTGCCAACTGCCGAGGTTTGCCTAGGAAGGTTTTTTCGCGATGGAGAATGGCAGTCGCACAGCAATCGCCTTGGATGTTTTTTGACTGTCCGCTTTTGCAGGGTAGGACGTTTAAATTAGAGACTGAGACTTTAGTTTTGACGTTCTCAGAGTTCGTGTGCCTCTGAGATGTATCTTGGGATTCGAGTATGAGCTATGTACTGCAAGAAGTGTCATTCCATTTTCTTGATTTTAAACCCCTGATGAACTGTAAGAAAGTCCGCAAATGATTTTTCACGACTGTTTCCGTGTTTCTCGGGATCGCATCTATGGTCTACCCTGCTTAGCCGGCTATGACATGCAAGCAGCTCCTCTCAAGGGACCTGGGCAGGCGTTCCTGCTTTGCGAGCTTGAAGTTTCTGTCTATTCAGGGTTTCCGCTTGCACAAGTGGCCTGTCTCGCCGGAGATACTCAAGTTTTCCTAACGAGTTTGTTAGTGCTGCGGCGACTGTGGAAGAGATGAGATCAACCTTTCTTTGTGCGCTCTATCAGAAGAGTCGACGCAACGCTACGCAATGTGAAGGACGTGTGGGTTTTCGCAAAGTTATTCTTTCGCAGTATGGGCTCCGTCTTGTAGACCTGGTAACCTGCTTGGTTACTTGCTATCGTCTGTGTGTCAGTAGCCACTCGTCGCGTTAGGTATCGTCCTTCGACACGCGTAATGAATGGGGGAAATCTTGTGCAACCGACGTGCTTCGTTTGTTTGCCGAGGTCTCGTGGTCAGTATTTCGTCGGAGAACTGCTAGAGAGCTCGCGAACCCGGCATGGACACAGGGTCTCGACGACCTCCGCTGATGTCATCCCATCGTGACAGTCCCGTGTGCAGTTGATTATACACGTCATATTGTCTATTTCCGGTGTGCCACGTGTCCGGGTGCTATTCATCTGGGCAACTTGTTCATCCGTTTATCTGTTCATCGGGTGCTGATAATCCATACGGTCTGTGCGAGGCAGTAAAGTAAGTCGATTCGCTGTTCGATCCATACTCGGGTCAAACTGTGACTTTGACACGCCTTTCCAAATGCTTACTTATTTGTGGGGGCAGTAGAAGGTGCTTTCAGTTGTCAGCCCCACTTTTGGGGTGGCAGTGAAGTAATTTACTTCCGACCGAAAAAGGTTCTTGGTTTAATTTTTTGCTCGTTCAACACCACTGTAAGGGGTTCCTACCGTAACGGAGAGTAGGACAAACCATTAACCCAACGATTTCAAATATTCAATGCACGCATAAGCAAGAAAAGATGTAATTAAGTATTTGTCCCTGAAAACAGGAATTAGAGTAGTTTCTGAGTTTTGTGTAAACGTTTATCCGAATATTTGTCGAAATGTCGGTGATACTGTCCAATATCTGTGCTGTTTCTTTTACTCTCACAGAAAGTGTCATCTGACAAGACAGCTACGAATTGTATTTCGTTATTTGGTTTGGAATGGTCCTCCTCTGATCAGTACACTAGCATTCTTTAGATGCTTTCGTCATGGAAGTTAGTTTAGCCAGGGATGTGACATTTGATATATCTGGCGTCCTCTGTAAACGTTTTTGCATGCTGTTGATATCCTTCGTTTTGTGACTTGTTTCAGCTATCCGGAAAGGCAGTCCGAGGCACTCCTGGAAAGAAGAAGGATGTGAGTTTTGTGTCTCCAGATGGCGAAGAAATCAAGACCAAGAGGCAGCTGGATAAGTATCTGAAAGCTCATCCTGGGACACTGACTGCGAGTGATTTCGAATGGGGTGTTGCAGGTTGGTTCACTTACTCTCTTTGATGTTGAATGGTGTAGAGTTTGAGTGTGCGTCTCAGTAACTCGTCAAGAGTCCATATCATACGGTCTGTAAGGTAGGTTCTGAATAGCAAGTGAATGCTCGTGCCTGGACTATGCTTTTTTTGGTACATGAGTTAAGGCTGGGAATTGAGCTGCTTAATGTGACTTGGTCATCAGGGCCTAGTTGCTAGTTAATTTAACCCTCATGCGTCCAGGTCTTTCGGATCACCAGCCAGTGTGTGTGTCTCCTATATCTGACATCGTGGGGCCTCTTCTAGTAGGCCGATGTTTGTTGATAGCAACCAAGATTTTCACACGTGTTTTTTTTTGCATTATCGACCTGGCGAAGCTGTTGAGACCCCCCCGGAGAATCGTAGAAGATCTGCAAGACTGAATTCCAAAGGACGCACTTCCACTGATGGTGCCGATGAAGAACCGGAGCCGAAACAGCCCGTGACGAAGCGTTCAAGGAAAAGTCGTGAAAATGGAAAGGATGAAAATGATGGTGAGCTGAAGTGTTTTGATCGTTCCCCCGTGTCAAGCATGCCTAACATATCGGTTATTTATTTGTTTATCTTTCTGGGAACGTTGTCTGTGGTGTTCGATTTTGGTGGAGTTCAGTAGTGATGCAGCTTGGTAGACCTGAGAATGTGGTGTTGGTGTGTCCAAGGTGGGGCAGGCAAGGGTGAGCCTATTTCCTCGGATAAAGAGAAGGAAAACGGAGAGGGCAATGGGGAAACGAAAGCGATGGATGTGGATGCATCCGAGGTTGCGATCCCCGCTGCTGAGGAAACCAAAGAAATTACAGCCGACACAATTGCTGAGAAATCCGAGGATGAAAAGCCCGTGTCTACCGAACTGTCAGCGGAGCCCCTCGATGTCCCTACTGAGCCGTCAGTGGAGGTCGCTGCCGCGTCAATTGTGGTGGATGCACCAGAGGGTAATGGCGCCGTAAAGAATCCGAGTGAGGTGGTGGAAATCCCCCCGCCTCAGGGTATCCATGCTCTTGTCGGAGAAGTACCCAAGCCCCAAGTGGTGGAAGCTGCTCAAGAACCAGAAACCGTTTTATAACTCTCGTGGGTTCATCCATTGAGCGTCAAGCAAGGACTGATATCACGCCCAATACTGTTGGAGCCTACATGGCGCCTAATCAGTGTTCAATGTATGCTAGAAGCTGCTTTTCAGAGTATCCCATCGTAAGTGTGAGCTGGAAGTGATATTTCTGTTTTTGCGGTAGGGTCGCATCATTTCCAGATGTTGGGATGCTCCTTTGTACGCATCGTCCCCTGTAGAACAACGATGACCGATTGTGACCGGTGATCCTTGAAGAGCAAACGCAGGAACGCCTCCCCATTTGAAGCGGCTGGAAGTTAGTGGTAGTTTGTTATTAAAATCCATCCCTCTGCACAGTTTCTGTAGGTTAGTTAGTGAATGGATCTGAGAAAGTGATTTGCTGCATGCCTGTGGGTTCAAAAATACTGGGTTACAAAATATACTGTGGGTTGCAAACTCTTCAAATCATGTAAGATTTCTTTTGAATTTTTGGATACCCTCCAAACATGTCTAAGTCCTTGTAGTTAATAGAAATTTCCTTGTTACTACTGTAGTGTGCCTGTAGTAGTCGTTGTTTTTTGTGAGGTATTTGTCAATTTATCTACTGATGGACGGACCAGGATATGTACACAATATTCAAGAATTCTTGTTACATAAGAGGAGTAAATTCTCTGATAATAGTAATTTTTGGCAATGTCACTGCTGAACGCCTAAAGAATGGATCCTATGACCATGTATTCAAACTCCCTCTCTTTGTATCCTCCATTTTTTTCCTAGTGAATTTTGTTGGTTTCATTTTTCAGAGCTGAAATGACATGTCTAATATGTGTCACCAAATTTTCAGAATTTTTTGTAAAATTTCAAATTATGATGAATTTTTGAAGAAACAATGAAGAAAATTCGTATCTAATACAAATTGTGTTAAAAAATTCTGAAACTTTCTAAATAGAAGTAAATTACAACATTGTGGTAGGAAGAAAATATCCCCGTCTAGAAATGTGGTTATATATCCTCAACTTCCAACTTCAATGAAATGTTGATTTTTTTTTTAAATTAAATTTTTTTGTAGTGGAATACAAACTTCACTTTAGAAGCTTCATTTTGTTAGTTTTTATCAAAACAAAACAACAAACATTTTGAAAGCCTAAATCAAGTTTTAAAGGGAAAAAACTACATGTTAAATGTACTATATTGTGTACTGTTTTTTTGATAAATTATCCTATTTAAAATTAGAAAAAAAATTAAAATGTCTTGACTGAATTTAATTGCTATATGTGAATTAGCATCAAAAAGTCTAGTTACAACATCTAAAGTTTTGTGGTCAATTGGCTATTACTCTTGTAATTTCAATTAGAGTGAGACACATATTATTTATTCTAAAAATTGAGTAAAATGAAAAACAACAACACCATGGCATCTTATTCTAAACCTATATTACCAACTATACCAACTATAAAAATGTCTCTATCTATTGTTCTAAAAATATTTAAGAAAAATAGCTTGAAATGCTCTGAGAATAAATTAAAAAATTTGCATACTAAACTTTCCATTTAATAATTACATAAAATATGCAATCACACATTTAATATTCCTTGTCCTTGGAGGAAACCTTTAGGGGGAAATGTCTCTTTCAAGGGATAGATAGGTCTTGTATTCCTTGTTCCTTAGAGAAAACCTTTGACAAGGACATCAAATATACCCTATCTTTGTAGTAAACCTTAGAAGGGATGTCTAATATTTACTATCCTTGGAGGGAGGAGGATGTTAAATATTCCCTATTTTTGTGGTAAACTCTGGGCAAGGATGTTTTTTATTCCCTTTTCTTGGAGAGAGGGGGGACATCAAATATTTCCTATTCTTGTAGTAATCCCTTGGCATGGATGTTTAATATTCCATGTCCTTTGAGGGAGGGGGCATCAAATATTCTATGTCCTTATACTAAATCCTTGGTAGGGACATTTAATATTCTGTGTCTTTGGAGAAAGGGGAGGGGAACATCAAATTTTTTGTGTCATTGTTGTAAATCCTTTGCAGGGACGTTTGACTTTTTCCATCTTTGGAGGGACGGGGACATCAAATATTCCCTATCCTTGTAGTAAACCCTTAGAAGAGGGACATCTAATACTCCATGTCCTTGTGGTAAATCCTTGGCAGGGATGTCTAATATTCCTTGTCATTGGAGGGAGGAGGACATCAAATATTCCATGTCCTTGGAAGAAAACCTTGGCAAGGACATCTAATATTCCATGTCTCTGTAGGGAGGGGGACATGGACATCTAATATTTCTTGTCTTTGTAAGAAACCCTTGCAAAGGAGACTTATAATATTCCTTGGCCTTGGAGGAAACCTTTGAGAGGGGAACGTCTAATATTCTTTGTCCTTAAAACAACAACTTAGAAGAGGGATGTCTAATATTCCATGTCCTTGGAGGGAAGGGGATGTCTAATATTCCATGTCCTTAGAGGGAAGGGGATGTCTAATGTTCCTTATCCTTGGAAGAAACCCTTGAGAGTGGACCATCTAATATTCTTTATGACCTTACGAAGAAACCCTTGAGAAGGGGACACCCAATATTCATTGTCCTTAGAGCAAAATTTTGGCAAAGGGATGTCTAATCTTCCTTGTCTATGGAGGAACATTTGGAATGGAGACATCTAATATTCCTTATCATGATGAGGAAACCCTTTGGAGGGGATGTCTGATATTCTTTCCCTTTGGAAAAACCCCTTGAGAGAAGGACATCTAATATTCCTTGTTCTTGGAGGAAACCCTTGGGAGGCTAGGGTATCTCTTTTTGAAGGGATAGCCACTCCATGTGCCCATCAAAAGATGATTTTTTAAAATTACTAATTAATAAAGAAACAAAGGGGGCCATATATCACTAAAGTACTAGTGGTCAATTCTTTTTCATAAAATCTAAGTAATGGTTACAAAATTCCCCCAAATTTTGTGTTATACAAAATTTTGAAAGAAAGTGTGTGAAAAAATTATTTAAACAAAAAAAATCAACAAAGATTTTGAAAATGTTTTAATTCGCTACAATGTAATTGTGCACAAACAACAAAAATCCTAATTATAAAATTGTTGCATGACATAGACTTATACACAAAAAGGTGATTTAAATCTCAACCAAGGCTATAAGACATAAACATGAATACGAATTCTTCAAGTAAGATTCACCACCCTACAATAAGATTCCTCAAATAATCCCAATGTCAAGACCTTCAATATTTGCTCTTTCGTCAAGAAAAAAAAGCCCTAGTGCATAAAAAGATGTAAATTGTGGCCCAAACAATCTCTTATTTTCCACAACCTGTACAAGGAAGTTGAAGTCAATTATTGTCCAAACGAGCCATCCAAAATCTTGTAATGAATTTTTAATAAAAAAACTCTTGCACATCAAAAGTACACTTGCTTTAGTTTGCATTCCAATGCCAAAATTTGAATCTACATTTTGACTTACAAGGCAAAGGAAATGTATAGAATATAGACCTTGACAAGTGCAATAACTTGCCAAAAATTTGTGAGTGAACTTGTCGTTGTTTTGCTACACATTCTCATTACCAAACAATTGGTCAATCAAAGTCTTATGCAAAGAAGCTCCATCCAAAAGAACATGAATGTGGGAGATGGCAAGAGATGCTATCCCTAAAACCAAACCCTAACAAAACTCTAGCAAGTTTCATCCAGTAGTGTGTTAATTAGTCACTAAAACTCAAAATTCAATTTGATTTTTTCAAGACAAACAAGTTTTCTTTTTTTAGGGGATAGTGAGTGTATTAGAAATTAGTAAAACAAATATCCCATATATTAAACTTTGGACCAAAAAATCATAGAAGTCTTAGAAATAAATAGGATTCAATAAATTCATTATGGAAACATTATTGAAGGTAATATTCTAGAAATATTTTTAAAGGTATGTATTATTTATAGTCCCCTCTGAATATTTTTTGTTTGTTGGTGGGTTTTAACCCCTAATTCTACTTTGCCGCGATATCGTTTTGTAATTCATAATGGTGCCTTCAATCCTGATGTCCCTAGGTACTTAAAAGATATTTTATGTCTAGGCTTGGTTAGACTTCATTAGATTTCTATATTAAAATACACATTTCAAAAAAATTATATTTTTCACATATACTAATATATGTTTAAAACATAATTTCATTTTCGTAATTAAAAACATCAAATATGATTTTAAAATAAACTTCTTTGTAAAAATCCTAGCAATTACAAAAATGCTTAAAACAACATGAAATTTTTAAGAAAATTGGAAATAATAATACAAACATCATGGTGTGGTTGATGTACTCTTTGAGCTTACATCAAGAGAAATTTGATAGGAAAAGTTCAAAAGTGGTGTATTGGCCGGGAACTTTCAAAGTGTTAAAAAAAGTACAATTTAAATGATTAAAAAAACAAACTAAAATGGAGTAAAGAATAGATCATTAGAAGAGTTTTGGAGCCACTGGAAGACCTCCAGTTCTCCGACGTTCCCGAACTATGGGAACGTCGGAGAACCAACAGTCTGACTTGGCACGGAGACTGCCAGGTCGGACTGCAGTAATTAATTAATTAAAAAAATATATTTTTAAATATTATATATATATAATATTATTTAAAAATTAATTTTTTAATTTTTTTTTTAATCAGACTGTCTAGCCATGGTTTGCAGCATGGGGAACCATGGCCGGAAGGTCTCCTAGAGGCTTCAATTCCTTTCTAATGTATTAGAGCTACATTTTTTTAGTTAAGCTTAAAAATATTTATAATAAAAAACTATGTGAAAATTCAAGTTTTGACTTTCAAAATGCTTGTGGCACTTGCAATGTCCTTTAAGGATTTAACCCCTAAAAGACTAGGTGTTCAAATTTTGAACAATAGATGAATGCAAATACATTCCAAGCACGAAGAAATGCATTTTTTCATCCATCATTTTTTTTAAAGATTTGTATGTTAGTTCTTTATCATTTATATGGCATAGATTCTAAAGATTTTTCTTTGCAAATATTCTATTGTTCAATAAGTATCAGTAGGTCTAACCTCAAAAAAATAGTCTTTTCAATTTGAAAAGTGACCCTTCAAAAACAACTTGAATAAAAAAATAAGATAAAAATCTTCAAAAATTGCTATGATCACATAAATTAACATTTTGAACTTCAAAGAAAAAAAAACTTTTGAAAATCACAAATTTTCAATCTAATTTCAATTTAAAAAAGAATTTTGAATTTCTAGCTTCAAATTTTATTGAAAACTATTAGTTTGTGTACTAGTTGATTTAACCATATAGATATGATCTATGGACCATATTTTACAACCCTTATTTGATAGTCATCATTAAATTATTATTCTAAGTTTCATTTATAATACATCTTTACAATTTTGGAAATCTAAACAATCCTTGTCCATTGGTCCTTAAGGGGCTAAGGGCTTGCAAAATTATAAAGAATTGACCCCTCTAGCCATTGTCATAATAGATGTGCCTTCTTCAATTAAAAAAAAAAAACTCCAAAATGACCCCTAATAACTAAATACCAAATCTCAAGCATAGAGTTTGTTGATGCAAACAAAAATTAAGTTGCCATTAAAATATCATTAAGATTAGTGAGCTTGTGCCATTGCCACATCCAAAATAAAAGTAAAAGCAATTTTCTAGTTTTTAATTCATCAAAACTTCAAAATTCAATAACTTTCACATTGTAGGTCCAAACACCATGAAACAAAGTTCATGCACCTCTCTTTGTAGAAAATATTTCAATGTTTCCAAAAATGCAATTGAAAGATGTATGGTTCTTGAGATTTCATTGTAACATACAAACAAAACAACAAACAAATAAATAAACATCCTCATTTAAGGTATAGATGACTTTCAGTATAATCTTTCAATAAATAATTGAAAAAGAATACAAAGCGTACAATAATTCACTATATGAGTTACACATGCATGAAGAATATGCCTAAATCCAATGGCAACTCTAGTCACACGAGACTCAATATATCTTCTTCTTTGCCATATAGAAACAAAACAACAAACACCTATGATTACAAAAATGAACTGTGAAATCTTTACTTTGTATTTTTCTAAGTTGTAACTATTTATTTTAGGATTTTTTATTTTTCATTTTTCAAAGATGAAATTGCATGTCATCTAAAGTCAAGTCATCCAAACATCACTTTTTCTACTATGCATGTTTACTATTATTAGATTGGTTAATTTTTATATTTTCTTGTTGGATTATGGAAAGGAAGTTCCAATGAACCAAAGAATGTGACATTTGGATATTGTACGCAAAAGTTATGAAGGGTTAAAGTTTTTGATTTACAAGGTGTACATAAAGTGAAGATTTATTGAAGTAGGGGTGTACCTACCTTATATATTTTGACTTTCCTACATAAATGAAAATGGCAAATCCATGGATCACCACTATGTAGTGTATTTTGGCAATTTGTGTTCTTTGAGGGGTATCAAAATTTAAGACATAAAATGATCTTTTTGAATTTGAAACCAACTAATTAAATGGATTTTATCAACTCTTATTTCTACTCCAATTTGAAATTTAAAAAAATTCCTAAATTTGAATATTTTGTTGAAATTTGAACTTTGAATCTATTACAATGGAGTCTTAGTTTTTATTATTTTAGAATGACACATTAAAAAATGAACCATAGTGTTTTAAACTATAATATACACCTATAGAGAAATTTTAAGATATTTTAAACATATTTAGCATTTGCTATGAATTGCATTTACTTCTGTATTCTTACAATAGTACTCAATGGAGTCTTCAAAAAAATTGGATGGAAAATATTTTTTGTTGTTTCCTAGACAAGCTAGTACTACTTCTTCTCCAACCACTTCATGACAAAGTCTTTCACCAATCACATTTGAAAATCCAGGCAAGATTCTAGGGGTTGCTAGATACCTAACTCTCCCATCAAGGTGTGCAATCCATGAATTTCACAATAGATAAACACAATAAGTAAAAGGATATTAAAGGCTTTTAACCTTGTAAGGATGTTGGGAATTTAAAAGGTTCAATGGCAATGACTTCATTGTTAAGTCAAGCATGAATTCATTCAATAATCAGAGTATTTTGGAGACTTCCTTGGTTATGGGGGCTACGTCTTTACAAGGTTAAGCATGGGCTCTCACTTTCTCCACGTGCATATGGTGAAGTCATCCATTGAACCTTTTTAAGTTCATAACAAATTTCTAGGGTTAAGCTTAGGAAAATGCTAAGGACATTGTGTCCTTTGGGTGATCAAACAAACTTTGTATATATTAAAGGATGGTTGATATTCTTATGATTGTTTGTTTGCAATTTTTTAGGATCTCTGGAAAAAACACTTATATCATGAACAAGGGGCAAGTATTTTTTTAGAGGGTGCTACAATTCCACCCAAATTAGAATATTATAGTCAAACTTGTTTGTCCATTTTTTTTTAATAAATTTTATTTTTCCTACATCCCATGGAAATTTTGCCATCAAGCTATAAGTGGGAAAAAAACAATTTAACCTAAAAACACCCAGGTAACCAAAAGTGGCCCTTGGATAGTGAAACACAACTTGGTTTTATTACAAAATGAATGATTCCATCCAATTTTGTTTTGGATACTTCCTTAACTCCTAAATGCCCAAGTCTTTTCAAGTGTGTTTTTGACTCCCGGGGAGGACACTCCCTATGTTTTAGCAACCTACGTGCGGCGGAAAATGTAAAACAAGTAATACACCTTAAAATTTAATTTCTTTTTCAAAAAAAAAATTATGGATAGATTTTACTACTTTAGAAGTTTATGTTTTGAATTATTGGTATTTTTTTGTGCTAATAGTAATTAGTTATAAATTTTTGAAGAAAAAAGATACACTGTAAAGCTGAAAATAACTTTCACACCTCTATATTATATAAGAAAAAAAATTTGAAAAATGAAAAAAAAATAATATAGAATAGCTTTCTATTGAAAGTTTATTTTGGTTGAATATTGATGCAATAGTCATCTTCATGTGAGCTCTATAAATATTTTAGTTGGAGAACATGCCATTTTAGTTCATTTTTCAACCCTTTCTAGACAATATATCTTATGTTATTTGGAATTGAAATTTTTGTCAATAGAAGCCTTTAGTCATTGTTAAACAAAGCTCAAAATTTTAGAATGAAATTATAGTTTATTCAAGGTGAATTACATGTATTACTTTTTCCACCGCCGCACGTGGGTACCCCAAATGTAGTGAGAGTGTCCTCCCCTAGTTTTGACTATGAAAAAAGAGCATGGGCTTATAGTTATCCCTATGGAAGCAAATTGTTTTTTTTTCAAAATCTAACCATATGGATGTTTAAGAGCTTGCTTATTAGTATGCACACCAATTTTGAGTGCAAAATTGCATAAGAGTTGTGAGATTATAACAAGAAAAATGTACATTTTCTATTTTTAGTATATTGTTCTTCCCCACAATGTTTCATAAATTTGCACATAAAAGTTTTTTGGGATTGGAGGTGACATGAACAACTAAAAATTGTGTTAGCACACTAAAATGCCCTTTCAAAAAACTTAATATCACTTGAAAAGCTTTTAAACTCATTACACAATCCACCTTGCAATTGTTGAGATGCAATTTTCTTTTATAAGTATAAATAAAAAATAACTCTAAACTAACACTTTTTTGTTTAAATTTTCAATGGTGAAAATCATAAAAACACTTTACTCTTTCCATTGAGACCATTTTCAAAGCAAATGAATGAGTGCAAGTTTTTAGATCTCAAATCAAGTGAAATTGCTCAAAGTTGGAAAATGAAGTAAAATTAGCAAGCTTTACTCATCTACTAATGGACATATATAGCTTTGGAGACCTCTCAACAATCAAACATGTACCTTTTTTTAGTAAAAAATGAAAGTTTTCAATAGTTAACCCTAAAAATTGTCCAAATTTTTTTAAAACCGGTCAAACGAATTTAACTGCCCACTGCAAAATAAGCCTGAAATTTCAGATCGACCATATGCTATATGGTTGCCTGGGCATTTAGGAATTAAATGTGTATGTAGCACTTGGTGGTGGAAAGCACTTCAATGAGAAACTACAAAATTTTGTAAAGAAAGAGATGCCAAATCCATGGATTACAAAAGGAGCCTTTTTAGTGTATTTGGCAATTTCTGCTTCTTTTGCTCTTGATCCAAATTTTAGCCATTAAAATGATCTTTTTTTAATTTAATCCCAAATAATGAAATCAAGCTTACTAAGTCATGTTTCTACTAAAATTTAAGATTTTGGAAAATTCACCAAATTGAATATTTTATTGCCATTTGAACTTTGCATCTATTACCATGGTTTGTTGAGTTTCTAATTATAAAATGACACAAAAATCTGGTTTAAACCATGATATTCTACACTACAATATACATGTATGGTAAAACCTTTACAAGCTTATTTTGTGTTTCATATGATTTTGCCCCATTTTTTTAAGAAAAAAATAATCTAAACTTTTTTTATGCCTTGAGGAAGACATTTGATTTTATCTCTAAAATATCATGCATTCTCAATGGAAAATTGGAGCATCTAAAGTGGATGGGATTAAACATGGTCATAGGTCATAATGTTTTAAAATCACCCTTAAAATGCTAATGCAGCCACATTGTGGCAATGCATGGTCAAACAAGTCTTGATCTCACTCTTAAATGAATGATTTTCATCCTATTTTTTTTATCTCTTTGAGTGTGTATTATCTGTTGGAGTCTTGGTGGAATAAAGTCCTTCATTAAAGAACTATATAATTTTCTTGAGAAGATGTTGAATCTACAAATTATAAAAAATACCTTTCTAGTGTATTTGACAATGCTTACCTCCTTTGCTTGTGATCCTGAATTTTAGCTTGTAATGATCCTTTTTGAATTTGAGTTCAACTAATGAAATAAAGCTTATTAAGTCTAATTTCTAGTTCAATTTGATAATTTGAGAAATTCCTAAAATTGTGTACTTTATATAGCCTTTTGAACTTTAGGTTAATTACTGTAGTTTATTGAATTTCTAATTATAGATTGACATGTAAATTTGGCTTACATCATGATGTCCTATGCCATAATGCACACCTATGGCAAAAATTTCAGATTTTTTTAACTTACTTTGTATTTGATATGAATTTTCTTCACTTCTTTTGCAAAGTTCATGATAATTTTTAAACTTTCCCCCCAAAATTGAAGTTTTTATGACATGTAAAAAGCATGTGATAGTCATAAGCTCCAACATTTCAGGGTTAGATGGGGGTTTGCAGGTGCCACAAAGTTAGCATACAAACCTTGAAATGCTATAATTGAGGACACAAAAAGTCCTTTGGATTACTTCACCTAAGTTTGTAGGATGGAAAAAACTTTTTCCATCCAATGTTTTTTGGAGGTTGCTTGAGTATATTTTCAATAATAGTATTGCAAATTCCCTCATTATGGTATTATTGACTTCTCTAAAGAAGAAAATGAATACTAATTCATGAATCCCCCTTGTAGTGCATTTTGGCTATTTCTTGCTATTTACTTTTGATGTGTATTTCAACTGTAAATATGATTTTTTTTTTAAATTTCAACTACTGAAATGAAGCACATCAAGTTTACTTTCTACTTCAATTGGAAATTTTGAAAAACTAATATATTTCAATATTTTATAGCAATATGAACCTTGAGCCTAAAACCATGGTTGGTTGGTTTTATAATTTTAAGGTGACAAGGTAACTTTGGCTCATACCATGATGTTATAAACTATAATATTATTTTGTATTTGAAATGAGTTTTCTTCATTTTTTTTCTTAAAATTTTATGGTAATTTCAAAAACTTCAAAAAGCTTTGGAAACTTTGTGATTTTTAGCAAAAATATGACTTCATCTTTGAAAAATAAATATAAATTTTTTCATTCATAATATATCTAGTTGCAAAATGGCAGCAAACAAAGTGATGGACAAAATTTTCAAATTATATTTACTTTTTAAACATATGCCTACTGCAAGTCATAAATTTTCAAATTTTTTTGGGTAAATTTGAAATTATTGTAAAAAATTTTAGAAAAAAAATTAAAAAAATTCATATCCAACACAAAATATATTTGAAAAATATGAAATTTTCATCATAGATTTATATTATTATAATACAAACCAAAGTCACTATACCTCCTTAAAATTAGAAAATCAACAATCCATGGTTGTAGGCCCAAAGTTCATATTGCTATATAATTTTGAAATATATGAATTTTTCAAAAAATTAATTAGAATAGAAATTGAACTTGATAAGCTCCATTTCATTAGTTGCACTTAAGTTCAAAAAATATATTTTTATGGCTAAAATTCACATCAAGAGTAAATTGCAAAAAATGGCCAAAATACACTGTAAGGGCGAGCCATGGATTAAGCTTCTTTTTTAGAATAGTCAATAATACCATAATGAGGGAATTTGCAATCCTATTCATGAAAAACATACTCAATCAACTTCCATTAAAATTGGATGAAAAATAGATTTCTTCCATCTTATAGTCTTGTGAAGACATACAAACTAGCACTTAGCGTCTGCAGTAGTGTTACATGGTTAAGTATTTTGGCTCCAATTCTAATACTAGTAAAGCAACTTTGACTAGGTACTTGAAATGAATGAGCCTCACAATTTCAATGAGAGGGCAATCACTAAAATACCAAATTTTTGTTCAAAAGGGACATTTGGAATTCAGCTAGGTGTTGAAGTAAAAACAAACAAATGTTTTCGAAAATTTGACACAAGATGTGCACATTCATCCCCTTTGTGGGAATGTAAAAAACCTCCAATCGGATGGATGGAACAAAAGTTATAGTGCTTGGAAAAATGTGGGCTACTCAAATAGTTTTGGTATCTTTTGCAAAATTCCTCTTCTACTCCTAAAATTTGGCATGTGTTAGGGCATGTGCATAACTAACATGATATAATATGCAATTTTCAAAAAACTACTACTATAAGAGCAAAAACCTCATTCCAAGAGGAGTCAAAACTCTACTAACTTTGTCAATAGGGTTGAAAAAAACAAGTTTTTGTCTAACTATAAATGTTATTATCTTGAAATTTGCATTTTCAGAATTCTTGACATTTTTTCCACACATTTCAAATATTTGTCTTTATGTTTCTACCATTTGTATTTTAGGAAGAAAATTTCCTTACTGCATAGGAAATCATCAAAACATGAGTAGTGGAATGCCAAGTCATTGACCTTGGTCCTTGTATTGCAGGGTGAGTTAGAATAAAGTAGACCCCATATTTGCTTTTGAAAATTTGCACAAGTGTACCTGATAAGATGTCATACATAATGGTATTGAGGTACAATTTTAGGTAGGCAAAAAATTTACTCGAAGAGAACTCAAGGTTTGTTGACCTCATTTTTGTAGAATTGAAAAGAAATTATCTTAATCTTATTCTTCACTTCAAACATTTTAATTTTTCAACACATAGTCAAATGGGTTGAAATTTTTTCTACATAATTTCATAATAGTCTACTACACTTTTGTACAATTATGGTTCAAAAAAGTTGTTTTTACATTCAATTTTGGTCCATGCATTGAAAAATGGCAATTTTTGAAAAGAAAAGAAACATTGTTTAGGGGTTAAGTACTTCACTTGATAAGTAGAAAAGAAACAATAGGGGTATTCACACCTTCTTTAGCAAGCAAACTTCATAGTAGAATAAGAAGTTGGTGAGAGAAAAGATGAGCTAATGGGCAACAATTCAAGGTGAAGAAGGTGTAACCTTTGGTTTGGTGTGTCAACAGTGGAGAATGCAAAATTGTGAAATTGTAGTAACAAGAGTGCATGTGGTAACAAGACTAGACCCAATTACAAAGCAACAACGATGATGAAATTAATAACAAAGCGTGAAAGCTTTGCTTGCAAAAGCTTCCACGCGCCCATTCTTTTGCTCCGGAGGAAAATAATCCGTGTGTAGAAGATATCACAAGTTATATATGAATATTCTCTTATAGAGAGCCAATATGAAGCCAATGAGGAGCCGCCACCTCTCGATTCTCCAAAGAACGGTTGAAGAGTGAAGAAGGTGCGACTACCCCTAATTCAATTGATAGTGAAAAACACTGACACTAAAGTGAAATTGATGTTCATAGACAATATTTTCCTACAATTGTATAGCTTCCAAGGGCTTCATTACCCATTTTAATAGTTGCAACTATTGCAATTTATTGTTTTTTTTCCTATAAAACTTTTGTAATTCGGAGCATGGAAAATCAATAAATTTTTGGAAGAAAAATTGTTAAAAATTGTTATTCAATGTTGTGATATCACCATATTTGGATGAATGTATCACTCTGTTTAGATGATTGTACATGATTTTAGTCGAATAAATATCATTTGATCTATGTTAATACAGTCCATCCATATTCATTTCATTACTTTAAGAGGGATTGCAACTTGAATAAATAATTAAAATAAAAATCTTAAGAAATCACCATAATTTCTTAAAATTTTGAACTTAATGAAAAAAAATTATTTGAATTTTTTTACATATATCCAATCAAAAATTAATTTTAAAAGGAGTTTTCAATTTTTGGTTTCAAAGTTTTATTGAAAACTATTGATTAGTTTAGTAGTAGATTTAATTGTATAGATATGATCTACATATCACCTTTTACAACTTTTGTTTGAAAGTCATTACTCGAACATTATTCTACATTGGAATTTATAATTTTAGAAAATAATCTAGACTACATTCCTTAAAAGGTTAATCATGTTACCATCGTCAATTCTATAATAGAGCATTTTTTCAATTGTAATTGAAACTTTACATGTAGTACTTGAATATGGTTGTAAAGTAAAAGAGCCTCTAAGGGACGGTTTGAGTATTTTGAACAATTTGAAGATAATTGAAAAATGCACCTATGAGGCACTATCAAATATTTTCAAATCCTAAATTTTCAAATTCACAAAAATTACAAGAATTCTTGAAACATCTATAATTTTTTCTAATTTATTATTTCTATTTAACTACAATTAAAGAAAATCTTTGATTATACACTTGACTACATGTATGTATATCATCTTAATGTGATGGTTTTCTTGGGCAACCCTCTTTAGATAATTCAAATTTTAAGATTTATTAGAAAAGATAGTATAAAGTAGACAAGCCTATTACCATGCTAAAATGATTCTATCTCCAACACGCACCCCCCTCCCATCTCTATTACCATCCTTCTGCAAGTATAAAAACATTTTCCCACTATCCTACTTAACCCCTAAAGGACCAACATGTTTAGAAGCCCAAAATACTTACCTCCAAAGCAAGAGCAAAATATTCATCAATATTTATATTCTAACAATTCCAACCATGGGCTCCTTTGGTTAATTTGTTCAAGTAAATTGTCCAAATTTTTTAGAATGAATATCCCCACCAATTGCAAGTTCAACGTGCCTAAACTTCAAAATGTAGGCTTTTCTAGCCCTTTCAAAAGGTGAAGTTTTGTCTCTCAACATTTTTAGAAAAGAAAAACACATGTCCTATAATTTGTGCATTTTAGTCAATATGTTGGAAAATGGCTTGAAAACATATGCATAATTTTTTGACCAAAAATACTTTCATATTCATCTTTAAAAAAATTATAAAGTGGAAGGTAGTACTAAATGAAAGAAAAAACTAATTTGCTAATAAATTTTACAAGAAATTGAAAATTCATAATTCCAACGGTGAAAATGTTATAGTAAACAACTAGTATCCTTTACTTTTATTTTTATTTCAAAATTTTCAAAATTGAGAGAAAAGACAGCTTTATATGTTTTTTCAACTTTCATTACCCGTAAAATAAAACTCCTCATAACTTTTACTTCATTATTTGGAATTGAATGGTTCAATTTTTTGATGATATTGAAAATGATTATTTATTTATTTTTGGATTTGTTGAATCAATTATGTGTATCATGAACTCTAGTCTTTGGATAAAAATATTGAACTTAAAAACCACATTATATAAATGTGATATATAAATTGAACGCATTGCCCACTTCAACGAATGTTTCAAATGCGATGTAACAATGGTCGATATTGCAACCTATACTCTTTCTACAAAGGCTAATACTATTCCATGCTTTCAATTAAAAAAAATTCAAATATTGTGAGAACCAACTTCATTTGTTTAACTGTTATTATTTTAAATTCAATAAATGTCAATTTCCTTCAATTTTGTGTATAACAATCTTAAATGATGTATACCAACATGCCAAGGCACAAAAAAAATTTAGAGTTCTAAGAAAAAATTGGCAAAAGAAAAAGTAATTCCAAATCATGTTGAACAAAACTAAGTTTTTGACATGGCTAACTTTGGAATTGATTTTCTTTCAAATCACAATTAAATTTTTCTTCAAACTTCCATGGTAACATGTAGTATGTTGCACATCAACAGTGCTAGTATGTGAGCCTACAAGCCTCGAGCCTAGGCACATAAGTACTCTACATCTATTGGAGATGTCTATAACATACATACTTATAATATAAACATCCTATAACTATGAAAGGTACCTACAACATAGACACCTATAATATAAATATTCTATAACCATGGAAGGTGCTTATATATAAACACCTATAACATAATTAGGTACCTATAATATAAACATCCTATAACCATGGAAGGTGCTAATAATATAGGTATCCACAACATAGACACCTATAATATAATTAGGCATCTATAATATAAACATCCTATAACCATGGAAGGTGCTTATAATATAGGTACCTACAACATAGACACCTATAATATAAACATCCTATATCTATGGAAGGTGCCTAAAATATAGGAGCTTAGGCTCATAGGCTCAAGAACCTAGGCTCACATAATAGCAACAGTGTGTTGCACACTACAACTTTAGTATATGTACTTTTAGACTTTGTCCATTGATGCTTATGGTATGGTTCTTTGAATGAAAACATTTTAACTTTGTACTTAGTTTTTTCCATTACTATATCAATCTATAAAATTCCAAAAAATGATAAATAATTTTTTGGAATATATTTTTTATTGCCCAATTTGACATTGAAATTTTAAATTTTTTTTAACTTTTGCAATATTTATCAAAATGACATGAAACAAAGCTTCACATGTAGATTATAATGAAAGCATTTATCCTAAAAAATCATGAAAAAAATTCAAATCATGAAATCAATAAAGGCTGCCCAAGTTTTCAAAAAGCTCAAAGTGAGCTCCTTGGTCATTTAGGGGTTAAGTCAAGCAACGATTTTTTCAGAAACTGTCAAGATTTAAGTGATATGTTGGATGATATCTAGTGGAATTAGAAAGAGGATGGAATTAGCCTATGAATGAAATGTGCTAGTCTATATTATGAGCCATGTAATGAAAGAAGAAAGTACTAGTTCTACAACCAAACTCCAGATTTGATCACATGGCATGATATCTTTGATGGTGGGTTGTTTTTATACTAGGGTGCTCAAAGAATGCAATCACAAACTCACAATTTTACAATTTTGGCACTTTGTTGTAAATTATGGACTTAATAAAATGCCTATTCCTTTTAGATTTTATATTAATATATTAGTTTTTATTTGTACTCAAAACTTGATAATTTAAAAAATAAAAGATTCTAACAAATGGCTTCTTCATATGTACTAAAATCTATAAATGCAATAAGAAATCATACTTACTTTTGTAATTTAGTGCTAAAAAATCAATCATCTATAGTTGAAGGAAAATAGGATCTTTTCACTACTTAGAATTTTTAAATGGTTAAAATTTAATTAAGAAAATTCTATTCTTTTCTATATAAATTGAAATGCTACAAAGATTTCATAAATATCATTTGAGTAATAATTTCTCTATAATTGTCCACAATGTTTACTAAAAATGTAATCCTAATTCTAAAGCTATTGAGGTTCTTGTAGTATAATAGTACCTGGTAAAACAAGAAAATCTTGGGAAACTAAGTGCTTGAATGGAAGTCTAAAAAGAAGATTAGAAATTACTTGTAGTACAACTTCACTTTTTAAGTGGCTATCTATTGCGTATAATTCTAAAGCTTCATACAGATTACAAGAGTTTTTATTAGATCCATTTGACACCAAGTAGGTTCATATTGATAACATTTCAAAAGGTCCAAGGTGATATAAGAACTAAAGAAGAAAATAAGATTTATTTTCTCTACTTTAATACATTGCACTACCATTGCAAATTGTTGGTTATGACAAAGCGTTGAGGTTGTTTGCAAGATTTTTAATTTTATTAACAAAATGGATACGGTCATTAGATGAGTTTTAGTTTTGGTGAAGGACTACGAGTTTCCTAGCGTTCCCAAATTGTAGGATCTCTGCCACACAGCCTACTAACATGGTTGAGAGACTACCGTGTCATAAAATATTTAAAAAATATATATTTTAAATTCTTTTTATAAGAAAATTGAATTTTTAAAGTTTTTCTTAAAGTTTTTAATACTTTATAAATTATTATTTTTAGATAGCAGTGGCTGGTTTCTAGCAACAGGAACTAGCTTGAAACGGCCCTCCCGGTAGGCCAAAACACATCTAATGAATGGATAATTCTATCATGTTGTTATCTTAATTCTACTCTTTCCAAGTAGTGTAAGTACACCTACCTAAGTCAAAATGCATAATCTCTCTAAATTTCCCAACCAAAATATAAGGCTGTAATTTTTTTCATAATCATATGGCAAAAATCTCATTGAACAAATATGACTACCAATGATTTAAATACTAGAATGAAGAAAGGGTGCCCATTGTGATGCAATTGGGTAGAGTTGCAAATAGAGGTATTTACCTTAGTTTGAAAATATACCTACAATTGCATTAGAATTTACTTCAAATATGTGGTTGTGAAGAATTGAGACTTTCTTGTATTGTATTGTACATTGCCACACTTGTAAAGCTAAATAAGGTGGATATAACTGTCTTTCTATTTGTGTCCCTATCTACATTAGTCTAACATTTCAACCACTAAATATTGGACTATTGCACCTAGTAGTTAGGGGGGGCAAATTTTTTTTTCTAAAATAGATGCTAGGATTTTGGGGATATTATCTTTTCAAAAAATTGGATATGGAAAAAAAACAAATATTTTAATTTTTAGGGACCTTGAAAATAACATTGGGCACTTTTAATTAATTATTCAACAAAGAATGTCAAACTTGACTATTAAGTACGGAAATAGAGATAGGAAAAACAAGTAGGTAGACAACCTATAATGAGTATGCTAACCTTCATAAAGCCCATCAACCTAGTAGTGGTTTTGTGTGAGTACGTACCAATTTGCCATTGTGTTTGTTTTTGTATTACTTCAAATTGTCTTTTTTCTACAACTTGATCACATCAAATTTATTCACTTCTCTCTTTAATATTATGAGCCTTATTGGTATACCCTGTTGAACTTTGTCCCTCAAAATTAGAGCCAAAATAATTGACAAATTTGGTAGTAGTCTAGAAAATACAATAGATTAAATAATGCTCTCAAGCCTCTCAACTCTCAAAAATTAAGGTGGATACTTCCAAATGTGTCACTAATCCTAAACTACCATCATTACTTTGTGTGCATTTCCAAATTCAATATGTACCTATGTAGAAGAAATGATTCTTTTGGTATAGTAGAACATCTACCAAAATAACTAAAATCCTTCATAACTTTTGCATATAATATCCACAAATCACATTCTTTGGTGTATTAGATCTTTTTTTCACTTGTAAATAAGAAAATATGAAAATTGGTAGTTTGGGGTGGTGCCTACTTTAAAGGACATATTGCTAAGTTCTAATACAATAGAACTATAAAGTGAACTTTTTCAAGTCAATAAAGAGAAGCAACTTTCATTGGCTTTTAGAAACAACATGTTGCTCTAATGAATGTGACTTTCAAAAATCTTTAAATGTCATTAATGTTGCAACCCCTCTCTAATGTAATATTCTCCTCCAATTATGGGGCTAGCTAAGTTAACTTTGCCTATGACAAGCAAAATGTGAGGGAGCTCATCTCATATAAAATTATTCTAGTAGTGCACATTTCAAAATTGGAATGTATACCATTAGTATAATTTTGCCCATGATGGGTTGGATCCCATTTTGCCTATCATAGGCAAAGTTACCTTATTACCTTATGAAAGTTCTATTGTAGTTCATCACAAATGTATATATATATATATATATATATGTCCATATCTATACTTTTCACAAATCTAAGGGACAATATTATGAGTTCTAATGCTTTTTTGACTATCCAATGGAGTGGTGACAAATGTACCTTGTAAATCGGACTAGGCATTATTGAATAGTTGAGGACTTGAGGGAGAATAGTTTGCTTTGTGTGTCACTATGGGACACTATTTGCATTCCATTCTATTTTCTTGATGATTGCATTCAGTTCCGTAGCTATTTTTGTGGCATGTAAATTATGTAAGCGTTTCACATATTGGCATGAACTTCAAGGGCCCACATAACCTCCAACTTATTCAAGCCCTCTAGGTTTTCTCTTTTACATTGAATAGGGGTATTAAGGGAACCAAAAAATTAAAGGGACTTATTTTGAAAAATTGTAGATGTTTGAAACATGACGTACAACCCCTAGACACTTGAGTAACTATTGACGTACACCAAAGGTAGATATTTAAATAGTGTGTAATGTTGATACTTAAAACCTGTATTCAATGTAGTTGATTGTCCACATACTAGTAATATCTACTATACATCTCTTAACCCTTAAACGTTGACGAGAACGTTTGGAATCCTATGGATGACAAGGAATCCTTCTAGTAGGAGAGAAATGCAACTATTCATCCTCAAAATTTTGTTGTGAAAAGGGGAAGTATAGATAACCTGGTTGGATGTGAATTTTTGTCTTTTTTTTTTGAGCTAATTGGAGTGCATTTTGCAGTTAGTTGAGAGTAGTTAGTGAATTGTGGAGTCAAATTGGGTGTTTTTGGTCATTTGAATTAGTTCCAATTGGAAGTTGTCTTGTTGTTTGGTTGGTGGGTTGTCTTTTCCAAGTTGGTGAGTCAATAATGAATGCCAATTAGGTTAGTGTTTGGTTTTGAATTAATTGTATTTTCAGCCGAATTGGATGAATGCTGGCAGGTTGAGTGAAATTGATATCATTGTTGGTGTCGTATCAAATCCAAATCGGAGGTTGTTGTTAGTTGGTTGTCTTCTCCAAGTAGTAACTGTCTTTGTGAGTCCTATTAGGTCCTGAATTGAGTTCATTTTTCGGGACCCACAGCGAGTGAAGCTAGTACGAGTCCCAGTCAGTGAGGCTGTGTATTTTGTTTTGTGGGAGATTTCCCAGTTGGGGAGTGTGTTTGTGTTGATCCAGGGTCGGATCGGAGTGTGTGTATGTTTGTGTTTGTGTCCTAGTCGGGATATGTGTATGCCAGTGCATGGCGGTGCGTGTGATGTGCAGATGAAGTGAGAGAAAATTATCCAAGTCAGGTGATAATTGAAGAAGGATGCTAATTGTTGAATTAAAGAAAGTTTGTGTTGAAAGATGAAAAATAGTGATAGGAGCAATAATGTTAAATTAGGCTTAGTTGAAGTTGTGAAGGATTATTAGAGCCTAGTTGGAATGTCGGGAGTGTTGAAAATTAGATTCCAATTAGGATAGCGATTAGAGTATAAAGGATGATTTGCAAGATAAGTTGTGAGAGTGTATTGAAAGATTAATTTGTGATATTATTGTTGAATTTGTAACGGTGATTTAATTACCAATTCGGAATTTTTGTGGAAATATATTTCAGTCGAATTGATGTCGTGTGTATGTGCAATGTCATTGTAGTATTGTTTTTGGCTATGGATTTCCAAATTGGATTATTGAACCTATTAGCATAGATTTCCTACTTGACAATCTCCCTTGGAACGAACTTATTATACTAATAGGGTAATTTCCGATTAGGGCATTATCCTTCTTCAACAAGAAGTCTTCTACAATAGTTTGGCTTGCAATGAGTGCCATTAGAAGATATTTGAGACCTCCAAAAGCCTGTGAGTTTCTGGCTTTGAGATCTGTCTCAACAGTGCTCGGAACGCTGCCAATTGTGCAATCTGACGTGGTGACGACAATGCCACGTCATTTTTTGAATTTAAAAAAATAAAATAAAATAAAATTTCCAACTTTTTTTTGTATTTTAAAATTTAAAATTAAATTTCTTTTTGACTACGCCGCATTATTTTATTGCCACGGGAACATCATGGGGAACAAGCCTGAAACAGGGAACATGCCTGAAATGGGTTGTTTTTCCCATGATTCACATGGTAATGAAATGGGATGATTTCCAAGATCACCCCTTTGTCCTTTAACCCCTAAAGGACCAAGGCCTTTTTTCTACCAAAAAACACTCAAATCTGCCATTTCTACAGCAAAGAGTAAAAGAAATTAAAAATTGTTTTTTTCCCACATTTAACCATAGGATCTTACACCTTACTAGTATGAGAATTTGTGGAAATAATTTCAGAATTTTTCACTGTACAGATTGCAAGATATTTGCATTTAAAGTGAAAAAAACAAAATTTTCAGCACATTGCAGGACTAGATTATTTGACTTTGAACATTTTTAACTTAAATTTTTTGCACTACAAAGTTTTGAGCTTTAAATCATTATAGTGGAGAATTGAGTTGAGAGTCTAAGAAAAAAAAAGGTTTTCAAAAAAACTTAATTTTCATTTAAAAAAAAATTGTAGAATAGAAATAGATACAAGATTGAATGAAAATCTATTTTATTAATATATCTAAAATAGAATTAAAATGCACTAATCCCCATGGTGAGATTTTTCTAGCAAGCAAACCAAACCATGTGGAACCTTTTTTTTTTAAATTGTCAAAATTGCATTCTGAAATGAATCCTACAAGTTATTTTTTCAAGAAGATGCTTTAATTGCCCAAAAAACAAGATTGTCCATAACTTTCTCATAAAAAATCCAAATGAAATGAATCAAAGCTTTCCAGATAGAAAAATTTATAATCTATAAGAGAAAAAAAATTTAGAAAAAAAATTCAAATTTTTGCAAATTTTTTTTACTGCCCGGTCTCCCCTGTTTTGAATTACATGGGCATAACTTTTGTTTCCGGGCACCGATTGGAAAAAAAATTATATTCCCACAAAGGTAATCAGTTTTTCTATCTTCAAAAAACGTTTCAAAAAATTAGGAGAAAAATTCAGCCAGTAGGTACTTGCCCAAAATCCATTGTCCCCCAAAAGGGACACTTGGTCCTTTAGGGGTTAACCCTTAACCCCTAAAGCCCCATTGTCCCCCAAAACGGACACTTGGTCCTTTAGGGGTTAACCCTTAACCCCTAAAGCCCCATTGTCCCCCAAAAGGGACACTTGGTCCTTTAGGGGTTAACCCTTAACCCCTAAAGCCCCATTGTCCCCTCGGGGGACAATTCGGAATTTGGGCAGGTTCCTATGGGCTGAAATTTTACCCTAATCTTTTGAAACTTTTTTTGAAGATAGAAAATCTGATAAGCTTTGTGGGAATATAATTCTTATTTCAATCGGTGCTCGGAAGCAAAAGTTACACCACAAAAACCTAAAACTGAACTCGGCGAGCAGCACAAAAAATATTGCAAAAATTCAAAATAAATTAAAATTTTTTTTTTTCTCAAAGATAATGTTTTTGTCTACATCTAAAGCTTTGATTCATTCTACTTTGATTAGTGATGTGAAAGTTATGAACAATCTTATTTTTTGGGCAATCTAAACATCTTTGAGAAAAAAACACTTGTAGGATTCATCACAGAAAGCAATTTTCAAATTTTTTCAAATTTTGTTTTTTGAAAAGGTTAAATTTGCTTGCTAGAACAATCTCACCGTTGGGATTATTGTATTTCAATCCCATCTAAGAGCTATTAACAATTTAGTTTTTCTTTCAATCTTAGACCTACTTCTACTTGACAATTTTTTGAAGTATGAAAATGAAGTTTTTATTTTTTGAATTTTTTTTCCTAGACTCCAAACTCAATTTTTTAACACAATAAATTTTAAATTCAAACTCCACAATGTAATTTTTTTCCACAAATAGAGATCAAAGTCATCTGAAATTGCAGTCCAGTGTTCAGAAAAACTTGTTTTTTCAACTTTGAATGCTCATATCTCTCAATCTGTACGCTCAAACTTCATGAAATTTTTACCACAAGATCTAAAACAAGTAAAGTTTAACCCCTAAAGTCCCATTGTCCCCTCGGGGGACAATTTGGGATTTGGGCAGGTTCCTATGGTCTGAAATTTTACCCTAATTTTTTGAAACTTTTACAGGACATGTAGTTTTCCGAGAGGTTCGAGAATATATAATTTTCATTTGAATCCGATGTCGGATGAAAAAGTTATAGGTTTTTTTTACTGAAACTAAATTCGAGGGGCAGGCTGGGCAGGCAGTTCTTCCTTGACTTTGGAAGAGGGCAGGGTTTAGAGTGCAAATTGGACCCTTGAAGTGGGCAACGGGTGTAAGAGAGAAGGCCGGGCGAGGTCGGGCGACCTCTAGTCGCAGTCGGACGACCTCTAGTCTCAGTCGGGTGACCACAGGTCGCGGAGGCAGGCCCGAACAGGAGATGGAGGCCCGGTGGGGAGGGTGGCTGCAGCAAGGCCGTGCCTGTCTGCGCGGCTGCGCCACCGCTCCCCTCCTCCCTTTTTTGTGGAAATTTTGAATTTCGTTTTCTCATTGAAATTTCTTGATTGTTTGCAGCTGGAGAAGATGCAAAAAATTTGACGGCGCAATTTGATGTCCACTTGTGACGAATTTCCCAATGCTGGAAAACGGTGAGTGGACCGCAGGAGTTCACAAATGCCAAAAATTTCCATAAAATTTGTTGTCATTACCACTATGAATCTACAATTGCAGATCGTGCCATCAGATTCAATCTCTGGCAATAAATTCAACCAACATTTGCTAGATTAGAGGCACTCTATACTATAAAAATCTACCCTAAAATGGCTACCTGTCCTTCACTCCTATGACCACAACAACTGCAAGGAATTCTAATGTAGCTCAATTGCATTGTGCATTCATGACTCTGTCACCTGCCAAGCACATCATGGGAGATTGTGAAAACAATTTCATAATGTCTACAACCCAACAAATTTTTCTTCCTACATTGGAAGAAGGCCCATTCTCTGTCACAAGAGCTACATTCACAACTGCGTTTCTCTCTGTGAATTGGAGCACTGCTTGTACATTGTTTGTAAGAGAAAGCGCAATGCCTAGATGGAAGAGAACTTCCTCCACAAACGATGTACATCACTGAAACTCTACAACTTCGTTTCTTGACATTTTGCATTACTATGTTCGATTCTAAGTGCAATTTCTTTTCTGTCGTTCCAAGTTGCATGGGATGGATTGCCAGTTCGTCGAAGCTGCAGATTGCTTGCCCAAGATTCTGCAAGCCCCTCCAATTTGCAATCTGCATCTCGTAGTTCATCCCACAGTCCATCACCCCCGATTCTCTCAAATGATGGATTTGAAGATTATCCAGCACCTCTGTACGTGCCTCCATTACCGCAACAAGCTGAAGACAGTTTTCTCAATGACTACACTGACATTATTGGCGAGTTCAACCACGAATTTGTGGACAGCCAAGAGCATGAAATTGGAGGTAGAGATTCAAGCTGTGAAGATCTTGACGAAGATGACTTCGATGAAGGTCCGTACTCCTCCCATGAATTCCACAGTCTTGATGATCTCCTGTGGCCTCCAGAATTGCTACACAATCCAAGGCGCATTGCAAAACAATGTCAACGATCAGAGGTGCAACAAGCAAGCATTCCGTTGGAGAGGGAGGAGAACTTCAGCTTCTTCGAGGAGGTTGACATCAGTGCTGTTGCGGACGTCGAAGCTGCATCGACAGTTGCGGAGGGCGGGGAACTTCGGCTGACGTCCCCGGATGGGGAACTCACTGGGAGCGCGTCCCCAACTAGGTAGCGGCCCCGACCGGAGCGCCGGCGCAGGGAGCGGCCCCGAACGGAGCCAGCGCTAGCCTCGATGGAGCCAGTGGCAACCCCGACGGAGCCAGTGCCAGCCCCAACGGAGCCAGCGCGACCCCGAACGGAGCTAGCGCAGCCCCGAACAGAGCGGCCCCGCACAGGTAAGCATCCCTCTGTTCTTGTTTTTTTTTTGGCTTGTTTTTATTTGTTTTTTTGTTTTCCTTCCATCTTCAGCAAAAATGCTACAATTTTTTATATTTTTTCTTTGATTTTAGTCCTTGGCCATTTTCTTGTTTCTTCTCTAGCAAATTTTATCCTCTCCTGTTCTCCACATTTTCTGTAGAATGAATGTCAAGCTTATAGAATAGACAAAGTCATTCCTAAACAATGTCATGGATTTCTGAATTTGCAGATGATAGTGGGAGCGAACTTGACATAGAGAATCCCGAGCTTGATTACAGTGAGGATGAAGCTGAGGATGATGACGGCAATGATGGGGATGTGAATAGCATCAAATATATATCGGGATTCTACTTGGCAACAAGAGTTTTTTACATATGAGCCAAAACCTCAAGAATTTTTTGGTTCTTCGAGGTCAACGTTTTCGGGACGCCAGTTCCCTAGTTTTTCCACATTATTTGAGTTGTTTTGGCCCGCGTGGATATTACGCGACATTGTGACAGAGACAAATCGATATGCCACGGCGGTGAATACTGATGGAGGGACATATGGTGGGCCGTGTTGGCGGAATCTTACTGTACAAGAATTGAAGGTTTTCTTGGCCATCATATTATATATGGGTATGAGGCACCAACCCAATGTGAAGTCTTTTTGGTATAAAAAAGGCTCTATATTTCATTGCCCTACCATTTCTGAGTTGATGTCTCGAAATTGGTTCCAGTTACTCACAAAATGCTTGCATGTCACAAATCCATCAAGGTATGAGAGTGATAAGACAATGCCGCAATATGACAAAATGGGGCAGATGAGGTGGTTACTAAATGCAATGAGGGAGAATTGTCAAAGAGCTTGGAGTATTGGTAAATTTGGTACGGTGGATGAAATGATGATTCGCTACAAGGGAACTTATTGCCCCGCACGGCAGTACATGCCCCAGAAGCCGCAGAAGTGGGGCTTGAAGGTGTGGTGCTTAGCAGATGCGAAATCCAAATATGTTTCCAATTTTGAAGTTTATTGTGGAAAGAATCCTTTGGTAGCAGAAGAAACGCAAAGAGCACGGGGGCATGGCGAAGCACGATTGGCACACAATGTAGTGTTGCGATTGCTTGCACAAAATGAGGGTGAAGGACATGTAATTGTCATGGACAATTTTTTCTCTAGCATTGCCTTATTCAAAGATCTATTGGACAAAAAAATCTATGCAATAGGCACAGTGAGGGCAAATCGGGTGGGCCTCCCACATGCTTTCAAAAACACGAAGGACTTCAATAGAAATGAGCAAGGTACACTAGATTGGCGCATGCATGATTCAAGGCAAATGAGTAGCATTATATGGAAGGATAAAAAAGCGGTTCTCATCATTTCGACACATGCAAAGCCAATACAATTTCCATGTGAATTTCCCGTTGCCGCTGTTCCACGTCGTAATGGCTCAGAGCGGGAGAACATTCAGTCATCACCGGTGCATGTTGAGTATACAACACATATGCGTGGTGTGGACGTGGCAGACCAATTACGTGCTTCATATACATGTCAAACCCGATCCCACAAGTGGTGGCACCGGGTTTTCTTTTTTCTTGTCGACACGAGCATCGTGAACATGTACATCATTTATATGGACAAGTGCAAGACACAAGATCCTCCAAAGCGTCCAATGACACATTTGCAGTTTCGCACTGAATTGTGCGAATCATTGACAACAAGATGGCTTAGACAGAGACGTACCGAATTTGAAGAAGCCCCCCGTAGTAGGCGAGTGTGCTATCCTGCATTTACCGAGCTCCGAAATCCTTGTGTGGTTTGCAATGATGGCTCATCTCCATTGATAAGGCCTAAAACATATTGCCCTACTTGTGGCAATAAATTCATGTGTTGGCGGAAAGGATGCTTCCAAAAATTCCATGAGAATCTTGTTTGACAAGATGTTGAACAAGTAAGTGTCTATTCCAATTTTATTTTTTATAGCGTTGATGTTTGGCCATTTTCCATTCACTTGCAAATGTTGCAATGTTGTCTACTTAGAATTGAAATGAAATGAATACAAAAAAAAATCATATTTAGAGTTTATGATAATTTTAGGATCATTCATTCTAAAGAACTAGTAGTTTCCAAAGACTTTGAAGTTTTTTAGAATGCTGAAATGTTGTTGTTCATGGCCATCTAATAGGTGCCAGTTGAATGAAATACAGGAAGGACTTTCTGTGAAGGCGCCTAGCTCTGGAGTTCCCAATGAAGGGAACGCCATCGGGAACGCAGATGAGAACTTGCAGGGTTTTACAGGGAACACAATGGGACCCGTTTTTAGAATTGCCCAATGCCATTTTGCATTTACCTAATATCATATGCATTTGAAATTGCATAAACTTTAGGGAATGTTGTTTTTTCCAATTTTTTTTTTGGATCTCGTAAATAATGATTTCATCTTTCAATCTACCGTTCGGATTTGTGAGATTTGAAAAAATTGGGTTGAAAATCTCATAGCAAAATAAAGGTTTGTATTGTCATTTTTCACAACATACTCGCATTGCAAGATTTTTTTGGGAGTGTTGTAAGTCTCCAAATCATTTGAAAATTTGTGTATGTCTTCCTAAGATGATGTACAGTATGGTAGATTTTTAAATTCAAAGTCCATAGTGCAAAAAAATTGAACCAATGGTAGTCAAAGTCATCTGAAATTTCAGGGCAGCGCCCAAAAAAACTTTCCCCCAAACTTTCAATGCAATCATCTTCCAATCCGTACGGTCAAACTCGATGAAATTTTTACCACATCATCTTTGTCAAGTTACGTACAACATCTTACGGTTAGATTTTTGAAAAAACAAATAATCTGGATTTTTGGATGAACGTAACAAAAATGACAGTTTTCACTGGTTTTCGGCCAGAAAATGGCCTTGGGACTTTAGGGGTTAAGATCCTACGGTTCAATTCCAAGAAAAGTATTTTTTCTGGTTTTTTGGACTAACACAGTAGAAATGGCAGTTTTGAGTGGTTTTTGACAAAAAAATGGCTTTGGGACTTTAGGGGTTAAAGGACGGATGGGTGACCGTGGAAATCATGCATTTTGATACCGTGGGAATTATTGGTATACTAAATTTCAAAACCACTCATTGGAAGTCAAAGCACTGTAGAAGATTTCTCCTTTCCACCCCCAAAACCAAGGATGAATAATTGTATTTCTGTACAGGAATGAGATTAAATGTATTCCCTTGTCATTCATCGGACGCCAAACGTCCGTATCGACATTTATGGGTTAAGAAAGAAAATCTCCAAATGACTCAATCGGACAAAAGTAAAAAATTACTTCCAATCATATTTGAAACACTACATTTAATCTCACGTCAACAAAAATGCGATTGACATTCAGCATAGCCGAAGGACAATTCGTAAATGCGTTCTTACAGTGTCACTAGCACTACATATCATCATAACATTCCTCTTCGTGTTGAAACATGTTTCAGTTCATATAACCGACTACACATTATGCTCGTCATCCCTACACATTAACCTACCAAAAAGGACAAGTACTAAAAGCACACTAGTACCAGGGAAATTTCTATTAACTACAAAGACTTCGACATGTTTGGAGGGTATCCAAAAATTCAAAAGAAATCTTACATGATTTGAAGAGTTTGCAACCCACAGTATATTTGTAGCCCAGTATTTTGAACCCACAGGCATGCAGCACTTTCTCAGATCCATTCACTAACTAACCTACAGAAACTGTGCAGAGGGATGGATTTTAATAACAAACTACCACTAACTTCCAGCCACTTCAAATGGGGAGGCGTTCTTGCGTTTGCTCTTCAAGGATCACCGGTCACAATCGGTCATCGTTGTTCTACAGGGGACGATGCGTACAAAGGAGCATCCCAACATCTGGAAATGATGCGACCCTACCGCAAAAACAGAAATATCACTTCCAGCTCACACTTACGATGGGATACTCTGAAAAGCAGCTTCTAGCATACATTGAACACTGATTAGGCGCCATGTAGGCTCCAACAGTATTGGGCGTGATATCAGTCCTTGCTTGACGCTCAATGGATGAACCCACGAGAGTTATAAAACGGTTTCTGGTTCTTGAGCAGCTTCCACCACTTGGGGCTTGGGTACTTCTCCGACAAGAGCATGGATACCCTGAGGCGGGGGGATTTCCACCACCTCACTCGGATTCTTTACGGCGCCATTACCCTCTGGTGCATCCACCACAATTGACGCGGCAGCGACCTCCACTGACGGCTCAGTAGGGACATCGAGGGGCTCCGCTGACAGTTCGGTAGACACGGGCTTTTCATCCTCGGATTTCTCAGCAATTGTGTCGGCTGTAATTTCTTTGGTTTCCTCAGCAGCGGGGATCGCAACCTCGGATGCATCCACATCCATCGCTTTCGTTTCCCCATTGCCCTCTCCGTTTTCCTTCTCTTTATCCGAGGAAATAGGCTCACCCTTGCCTGCCCCACCTTGGACACACCAACACCACATTCTCAGGTCTACCAAGCTGCATCACTACTGAACTCCACCAAAATCGAACACCACAGACAACGTTCCCAGAAAGATAAACAAATAAATAACCGATATGTTAGGCATGCTTGACACGGGGGAACGATCAAAACACTTCAGCTCACCATCATTTTCATCCTTTCCATTTTCACGACTTTTCCTTGAACGCTTCGTCACGGGCTGTTTCGGCTCCGGTTCTTCATCGGCACCATCAGTGGAAGTGCGTCCTTTGGAATTCAGTCTTGCAGATCTTCTACGATTCTCCGGGGGGGTCTCAACAGCTTCGCCAGGTCGATAATGCAAAAAAAAACACGTGTGAAAATCTTGGTTGCTATCAACAAACATCGGCCTACTAGAAGAGGCCCCACGATGTCAGATATAGGAGACACACACACTGGCTGGTGATCCGAAAGACCTGGACGCATGAGGGTTAAATTAACTAGCAACTAGGCCCTGATGACCAAGTCACATTAAGCAGCTCAATTCCCAGCCTTAACTCATGTACCAAAAAAAGCATAGTCCAGGCACGAGCATTCACTTGCTATTCAGAACCTACCTTACAGACCGTATGATATGGACTCTTGACGAGTTACTGAGACGCACACTCAAACTCTACACCATTCAACATCAAAGAGAGTAAGTGAACCAACCTGCAACACCCCATTCGAAATCACTCGCAGTCAGTGTCCCAGGATGAGCTTTCAGATACTTATCCAGCTGCCTCTTGGTCTTGATTTCTTCGCCATCTGGAGACACAAAACTCACATCCTTCTTCTTTCCAGGAGTGCCTCGGACTGCCTTTCCGGATAGCTGAAACAAGTCACAAAACGAAGGATATCAACAGCATGCAAAAACGTTTACAGAGGACGCCAGATATATCAAATGTCACATCCCTGGCTAAACTAACTTCCATGACGAAAGCATCTAAAGAATGCTAGTGTACTGATCAGAGGAGGACCATTCCAAACCAAATAACGAAATACAATTCGTAGCTGTCTTGTCAGATGACACTTTCTGTGAGAGTAAAAGAAACAGCACAGATATTGGACAGTATCACCGACATTTCGACAAATATTCGGATAAACGTTTACACAAAACTCAGAAACTACTCTAATTCCTGTTTTCAGGGACAAATACTTAATTACATCTTTTCTTGCTTATGCGTGCATTGAATATTTGAAATCGTTGGGTTAATGGTTTGTCCTACTCTCCGTTACGGTAGGAACCCCTTACAGTGGTGTTGAACGAGCAAAAAATTAAACCAAGAACCTTTTTCGGTCGGAAGTAAATTACTTCACTGCCACCCCAAAAGTGGGGCTGACAACTGAAAGCACCTTTAACTGCCTCCACAAATATGCAAGCATTACATATTCCGGACGTATTGCATGAGGAAACGCAATTTCGAATTTTTTAAAGGACCCCACCACCCGTGACGCAGTGTTCTGGTTACAACCGGGAATGGGGTGATACCAAGCCTATCTTGGAGTGGTAATAGAGGTACATGGGTTAGATATTGTCTAGGAAGACCGTAGGATAAGGTCTGTCTTTCCTACCAGGCGGGTTCGGATACTACGTTCTTTCGCCGTTGAAGTAAGCATTTTGAAAAGCGTATCGAAGTAACCTTTTGACCCGTGAATAGATCAAACAGTCATTCCAGTTACTTTACTGCCTCGCGGTGACTATACGGACTGACAGCACCCGAAGAACAGCACCCAATGAACAGCACCCGGACACGTGGCGCATCGAAAATAGAAAATATGACGTGTATTGTATAATCTAAAGAATTCGCAATTGTGACGATGGGATGACACCTACGAAGGGCGTCGAGGCCCTGTGTCCGTGCCGGTTTCGCGAGCTCTCCAGCAGTCTTGCGACGAAGTATTGACCAAGAGAACTCGGCAAACAAACGAAGCACGTCGTTAACACAAGATGACCCCCACTTATTGCGCGTGTCGAAGGATGATACAGAACGCGACGAGTGGCTTCTGACACACAGACATCAGTGTCATCCCAAGCAGGTTATCAAGTCTACAAGACGGAGCCCATACTGTGAAGGAGTAACTTCGCGACAACCCACACGTCCTTCGCGTTGTGCCGCGTCCAACTCCTCTGATGGAGAGCAAACAAACCTGGAGCTCATCCCTTCCGCAATCGCGGCAGCACTTACGAACTCGGTAGAAAACTCGAGCATCGCCGGCGAGCCAGACGCCTTGTGCAAGCGGAAACCCTGAAGAACCAAAACTTCAAGTTCGCAGAGCAGAAAACCTGCCCAGGTCCTTGCATAACCGGCTTAGCAGAGCAGACCATAGTGGCGAGCCCGAGAAACACGGAACGGCTTGTGAAAAATCCTCTGCGGACTTCCTTACAGTTCTCCAGGGTTTAAAATCAAAAATATGGAATGACACTTCGTGCTGCACATAGCTCATACTCGAATCCCAAGATACTTCTCAGAGGCTCCCAAACTCTGAGAACGTCAAAACTGAAGTCTCAGTCTCTAATTTAAACGTCCTACCCTGCAAAAGCGGACAGTCAAAAACACGCAAGACGATTGTTGTGCGACTGCCATTCTCACACTCGCAGAAAACTCCGAGACGAACCTTGGCAGTTGTCAACCTCACATACCAACTGCCACACTGGAAAGACGTGCATTCTACGAAACTAAGAAACAAAGTTGTCAACTTCCAGGCATCAAGAATGATCAGCCTATAAAAACGAGAATAAGAAGAACAGGCAGAGTTGCAGCTTTTCGCGTTCTTCGAAATAATCCAGTGTTTGCCGCGATTATTCATTTCCCTAGCAAACCTCTCGAACCACGAAACAAAAACACAGAAAGCTCTTTCAAGAACCCCTGATTTTCGGATAAAGTTACCCCTTAAACACTCAATATTATCCCTTCTGCATGCTTCAAAAATTACGCCGACCCGAACGCCGACACCGAAAAGCTCCTCCGCACGACAAGAATTTCATTTCTCTCCAACGCAGCACTTGGAAAGTACCAAAACTAAAATCCTCGCGACCAAAAATTCATACCCTAGGTTATAAAAAATAAAAAAAACCACAATGTCTTGCACAACCTTAACAGCATGTCACGTAAAACCGCGTGAACTCCCTCTTTACCACACGCAACCATGAACAGACAACATTACAAAAACTAAAAACCTCAAATTAAACAAACGCAACATTCCACAACTAACTAACACAGCCCGGGGGTTTCTAAGTTCACGAACCTTGCGCTTCCAACCAACCAAAGCCCCGGTGAGGTCCTCCGTCGCGGGATCCGTAGACACCGCAGGCTTCGCTGTGATCGTCGCGGCAGGCTCCGCAGCGATCGTCGCCATGTCAACATCAGCCGCAGCTAAAGTCTCTTCCGGATTCCCCATTCCGTGTCCACAACAAAACTCGTCCCGTACCTCCCTTGAAGAAAAAAAAAAGTTAACCTCTCCAAAAAACCTCCAAAAAAATTCTCTCACTCAAGAAAATCCCCTAGCGCTTGCAATCGCTTCCGTCCGTGGTGTGGAAGCGGCTATGGAAGCAAACAAGAAGCGGAAGTCGACGACGTGAGGTGCGCGAAGGAGAAGAGACAGACGGGGTGTGAGCGGGAACTGTTCATGGCGAGTGTGCGGGAATGGCAGGAGCGGAATCGAGAGCGGAATGACGCGGTTGCTGTCGTTGTTAGAGAAGAGGATTTGCTTTGGTTTTGGTTTGGCTTGGCTATGCGGTCGGCACTTGAGTACCCGTACTAATTAGGTAGAAATAGAGTCAAAACTTTAACTAGGGGTTATTTTTTACTTCCTGATATATGAAAATCATAAATTTTCAAAACCAAAAATTATATTTTTTGGAATTTTTAAATATTTTCTATGAATTTTCAAAGTCAAATGTTGAAGTGTGTTCCATAGGTGGATGTTCAAGCATTTTCAAAAAGATCCAAAATCATTCACTATTTTGCAACCATGTTGTATCATGTGTAAATTGGAGACATTCTACTAGGATGGTTTAAAATAGGTCATATTTGAAATACTTCAAGAGATCCTTATATATGTTACAAAAAAGAGGGGGACAGAAAAAGATATAGCTACCTTAACACCTAGAAGCAACACATTTTTTTTCCATCTATCTTCTTGGAGAGAAAAAATTAGAATTAATAGTTTTAAAGTTGAAATCATAGACAAGGTGGTAGTCCTCTCTTTTGTCCTAACAAAAAAAAACCCTGCTATGATTATTGTATAGAAAGCAACTAAAACTTTTAGATTTAGAAAGCCCTCTCAAATTTCTACCTTGCTTCTCTAATGAGCTCTAATTCAACCCTTGTTGCCATTATTTTGCCACCCCTTAATTTATAAAACCAAAAAGCCCCCTATGAATCAACTCCAATGATGTAGTATAATACGAAAAATCTTTGTGCCATTTAAAGTGTTAGTTGAAGTTGTTGCTTACAAAACCAATGCCACCAACTAGGTATTATAATTCCACCTTTGAATGGGGTAACTCTCAAAATGACAACTTAAAGTTTTAAATTGTTTTAGAGTGATAGGATGCTCCAAATCTTGCATGCCTATGACAATATTTATCACCTTTGCTTCCTCACTAGACTCCTCCATAGTGATAAAAGGCAAAAGTACCATAGCACTAGGGCATTAGGAGCTTGTGATGAAAGCCTTCTATATTTTTTAAAAACCCAATTAAACAAAATAACTTCATTTGACTATCTTTTTAGTCATTCTAGACACAAATCAATATTCTAGAAGATTGAGATATTGTCATCATGGACAAGTTGTAATAGACAAAACAACCATTTAGGACATTATGATACTTTGTCATTTGCCAGCTAATTTAGAAGTTCATCAACTATCATATCTCATGTGGCACGTGATGTAGTTGTAACTACTACTTAGACTTACCTAGGCACCACCACCTTTACCATGTTTTTTCCAATATGGCGGCTTAAAATGTTTGCTAGCATGTGACTGAGACAAGGATTAAATGACTTAGTTGTTGCCTATGTAGATCCATCATGGCGGTTTAAAATTTTCTCAAACTTAAAAATGCATTATATTTAGGCTATCTTAGACCACTAATGCCTTTATCTTTGAATGTAGGATATTGCATTTTAGTGATTTTGAAGATATAAAATACTTTTGTCCTAATGGTTCATTGTCTCTTGAATGGTGTGTGTCTTCATTAAATTGCTCAATTCATAATTAAACATTTGAACTACAACTTTATAATAGTAGTAGTTTTTCCAATTGATAACATACATTCAATATAAGAGTGATAGCCAGGGTTGACAGGGCGTCCGGACGTCCAGAGTCCGCGGACGTTGACCCCAGGACGTCTTTTGACATACTTGGCGGTAGATGGCGTCCAACCGCTGGACGGGCGGACGGCCCGACGGAACAGAAGTGGACGGGCCAACGGTACAGGAGCGGACGGCCCGACGGAACAGAAGCGGACGAGCCGACGGTACAGGAGCGGACGGCTCGATGGAGTAAGAGCGGATGGGCCAACGGGGCAGGAGCGAACGGCCCGACGGAGTAGGAGCAGACGACCCGATGGAACAGGGGCGGACTGGCGACCGGATGTCCGTCCGCCCGTCGAGGGCCCGTCCGCTTTTGACGGTGACCGTGCGATGTGACGGACGCCGATTTTCCACCGCTCGATCTTGCCGTCCGCCTGTGTGCCGTCTGATGCTCCCGTACGTGGATTCATGCCGTCCGACTGCATAAATAGCGGAGAGCATGGCTTATTTTGTCACAATCATTTCCCTTGCGGAGTGGGTGATCTAGTGCCTAAGGCTCTGTGTGCCTCTTCCGTTTTGGTGTGCAAATGATTGTGATTGAATCCTAAATTGTTTCAAGTGTAAGTGCGAATCATTAATCATTTAAGCAAGCTTACCATGCCTCGCGATAACAAATCGAAGTCCAGTAAGAAGGGCAAATCCCAATACATAAATTGGGATGATTGGGAAAACCAAATGTGTGTAGCTGAACCGAGATGGGAAGAAGAACCCAAAAAATCTTGGGACTGCACAATGTGCAAGAAGTACATCAAAATGACGCACCTCTCCAAAATGTCGTCCAGAGAACGCGCAGAGGTGCAAGTTCGTCGTTGGGAAGGACAAATTTCCACATGCCAAAGCAAACACTTTGTTCATCGATACGAGGAAGTAACACGTTCAGCTCAAATACGGGACTCCAAACCGAATTTAATGAACTATTCCAACATGACCATGGTTTGGGCGGAGATTGTACTCCACAAAGATGTAGATTGGCGCACAATTTACGGAAAAGATGTTACCCACTTGAATCGCAGTGATGCGGTACTTTATACCAGTTGGACTGGACCGAGCGATTGCATGCCAGAGTGGTCTAATTGAGGCCAGTTTGGATTTCCACTGGTTGTATTGCCGGATGCAGAAGATGAATGGTCAGGTGATGATGATGAGAAAGACACTCCAACACCCGCGAGGATGGAAGAGAGGCACGAGCGTACAGAAGATTGGGAGGACATTCAATACCAACAAGAAATGCGAGAGGCAATGCAAAGAAGCCTAGAGGACCGTGGTCGACAATATGGCCATCATGGGGTGTACAGACCCGATCGTGGTGCATATGGCTCGCAAGATACCCGAAGTATTTCACACTACGATAATGACCCTCAAGGGGGGTATCACAGCTCAAGGACAAGCCACGGAACCACGCATCATTTTGAAGGTAACCAGGGAGGCTCCCAATACAACTTTACGTCTATTGGAGGTGGTTCTCATGAATCTCAAGGAGGCCCTTCTTATGGCGGTTCAACTCAAGGAGCATCTACTCACAATGATTCAATTCCTCCTTCAACTTTTGGAGGTCCATACCAAGGAAATTATGGACAAGCAAGTGGGCAAAACAGATATGGAGACGACTACTATGGCAGAGGACCATTTCTCAATGTTTATAGGTCTACTGGTACAGGCCCAAGCCAAAAAGATGACATCGAATCAGAATCTAAGTGAAGTAGATTGGACTATTGGACTATTGGACATTTGTAAGATTGTAGTTGTTGTCTCACAATACAATCAAGTGATTGTAAATTTGTAATCTCTTGCCACATAATATAGAAAGTGACAAGCACGATACAAAGATGTTGGCTCTTAACAAATAGTATTTTCCTATTTGTAAATTATGAATAAAATATATTGTAATTAAGCCCTAAAGCCCTATGGATGTTTTTAGAAAAATGGATTTGTTTGGACCACTTCTACTTTATATACCGTAGAAAAACATAAACATGAATTTTTTGGGAGAATTTAAATAAAGTATGTTGTACATAACTTATTTGAGAGCATAGCGTCAAAATTTCAAAAATTTTGACCGCATGGATTGAAAGATATGGCATTCTAAGCACTGCATTTGAAATTGAGAACGCCTTTAATCTCAAACAAAATTTGAGTAAAGAATTTTTACAAATTAAAATCTGCAATTTTGGTTTAATTTACAAGACCACAACCCAATTATGCTTTGGATTTTTAATTTCATTTAGGGTTCTAGAATAATGAACGGAAAATTGATTCAAGGAGTTTGGCACTTAAGCTTCTCCTAAACAAAATCAACTTCGCAAAACAACATATTGTATAATTGTATTATTTCAATACAAATGGTGTTGTTACTTTGTTGCCCCCCAATGAAAATTTGGGGGTTTCTCTTGCATGTGCCATGTACATTTACATGATAGATCATACAATTTAGCACACCACCTTGCCAACCTAGGTGGCTAGGTACCCAACAATCCAACATCAATGATACATCAAGAAGAAGAACTCCAAGTCTACATTTCTCATCCACCCGAAAAAGATGTTTTGTATTTAAATAGTTTGTGTTCCGAAAAATACAAAATGTTCAAAACGGAAAGCCAATTTCACATATATTGGCATACATTGATGGTGCATATATAGTCTATAGTTAGCACACATAGTAACGTACATCCTCACTAATACATTTATCGATTACTTCTATAATCTATAGTACTATGTAGCACACTCATATACTAATATGAGTGACGGAAGTGGTCATCTGGAATAGGCCAATTGTAAGAATTAGTAAATCGTTGGATGATTTCGGAAAAACTTCCGCACTCCGCAATCACTGAATTGCAAAGGCGATCCAAGTAGAGGTGAAATACCCTTGCCAAATCGTGGTGGCTAAACCTCGTATGTCCTTCATTTTCACGATGAAGCGATGTGTAGGCCTCTGACATGCATAGTTTGTTGATCCGTTGAGCTATTCGACCAACGACATATTCCTCCAATTTACGTGACAAAGTTGGAATCATTTCCACATCCGCATCTTTGCGGTGCACGTATGCAATTGAAGGGTCCACCCACCACCTTCGGTTCAAAACTGCATCCCGATCTACCGCGGATGTGAACGTATACAAAGACTTCATTGGTTCAGTACGAACCGTAGACATGCCCCAATCGCAAACTCCAATGTAAACACGTGATTCATCCTCAGGAAAGTGAAACATGATATTATCGGGAGAAATATTATTGTGTAGATGACCCGCATTGTGGACCGCATTCATAATATGCACCAATGCCCATGCCAACTCGGTGCGCTTCTTTCTGCATCGACCAAGACGGAAAGCTTGAATCACCTCTTCGGGCGTTGGTCGTGAATAAGACAATCGAATGGCAATGTTATCTGGATAATCATTATCGAGAATCAACATTTGCCGCAATGTACCACCATTCCACCAATATGCATACCCTTCATTGTTTATTGCATGGACAGCGGCAAACCGAATAACTCCGTCATGTGGAATCCTCACTGCCATTGATTCGTTTTGGTGCTCCAACTTCGCAAGTTGAGGACGAATCCGTTGTTGATGAGATATCTTTGTAGCAAATTCCCAAAATGACGGAATCTCATGACATCCTTCAATTCGAACCCTGCGAATTGTTGCGTATCCGCCCTTCAAGATTTTGTCATCTTGTAGAATCACCCTTGCTGTGTCTAGTAGTGCTATGAGATGCCGTCGTCCACGTTGCAATTCTACATCTTCTTTATCCGAAGTCCACCAACCCAATGACCCTCGCCGATTCCATCTCTTTGCAAACGGAGCGCAACGACGAATAAACAAGTCAGCTTTGAGAATGACTTGTTCAAAGCTTTCATCACTTGCACGGTGTTCCCTCCCGTATTTTTCTAGGATCACCTTCGCATTCCACAATGCGTCTTGCACCCTGTTCTTCAGAAATTGTTGGAAGCCCTTCTTCTCCATTTCATGAATCCATTCTGGAACGTTTAGAGCATCCGTGAACTTCTGTGTCATATCCATCTTGAATTTGTCTACACATTCCTCTTGGTATCTCACATATTTAGTGTCAAGAGACACAGTAGTTTCCGCCTCATAAAACTTCACAATGTATTCAATCAAGAATGCTTTGCAAGCATTGGAAGGAAGTTCACGTGCTGAGTCAATATCGGGCACCATATTCTTTCCCTTCGCCGCTCTCTTTGGTCTCGGCATCGTAGAAAATATGAATTTTTAGTCCCAATTTAATTCTTAAAAAATTACAGTGCACCAAGTACACATAAACTGGAAAAAACGGGCAAAATATAGGCCTCCAAAACCCAACTCCTACCTTCCCTACGAAAGGAGCCAATGGAGGATAAACCACCAAGCTCTTCGCTCTCTCTTGCAAAACACAAGGGGGAAGGCAAAAGTGAGAGCGGATGGGCCGTCCGCGCCGCCTTGTATGAGGCGGACGGCCTCGAGGTCCGCACGAGCGGACGGACCCCAAAGCAGACGGCCAACGGTCCGCCTCGCTTCGGCCGTCCAATTAAACGGACGGAATGGCAGTCCGCTTCATTGGACGGCCAGAACAGACCGCCCAGGCGGACGCCGACTCCGCGACGCGGACAGCAGCGCCGAAATCGCGGACGGCGACTTGCAGCACGCGGACGGCGGCTCCGACGGGCGGACGGCAACGTGGGAACGGAGGACGGCGGGGTCCGCCCAAGCGGATGGGGGAGGGATTTTGAAGTGCATTCCGCCCAAATTGGTCATTAGGGCCTTAGGGGTCTTTGAATTTAGGAATTATCTAAAAGATTCACATATTTTTGTATGTTGTTTTTACATGCATGCATTGAGTTTATAATTTTCTCTTATTTTCTAGGGATGGAATTGAGTTTCCTATGAAATAAATTTTTAAATGAAATAAAGAATTTAACACATGGTAATTTAATTCTACTTATTTGAACTTCGAGAAAAAACTTAAAGCTTCTCATTGTCCAAATGAAGCTACGAGGTTTTTTTCTTGTATGTCAACACATCATAAAATGGTCATTTCAAAACCAAAGACAAAAATTCTTTTAAATGGTATTTTGGGTTTAGGGGATATTAGGGGCTTGCAAAGGTTTCGATACTCTAGCATGAAAATGTGTGGAAGTAGATTTCTAGAAGTCTCCCCCTCCCCTCCCTTTGAGTTGAATGAATTTATTGATTTCCAATGTATTGATTTCCATTCTTTAAAGAATCATAAGGTGCCAAAATATTAGCGCCAAAAATATCAAGTTAAATTAATTCTAGTATGAAATTATAACTTGCTCAATCACTAGGGTGGGACAACGTGCTATGAAAATAGTGCATACACTTGTCTTCTTATAACCTCACAAGTCCATGGTCATTTCACTCTCCAAGTTCATTTGCACCCTACTAGGCATTCAAGCAAATTTTTTAAAGTCTAAACATCTACATGGTTAGGGAATGCAAGGACAAATGTTTCTTTCCTTGTGGATACTAAAAGGCCATGTTTTTTTTTCATACGTACAACACACTTTGAATGGCTTGGGCACTCAAACCCCTAAAAGATTTGATCCATTGGAAAATGAATCAACTTTGAATATTACATGAATTGAACCTTCGGAATTGTTTGCAATTCAATAACTCCTTTCCATTTTGTTATTAGTTCTATTTGGAATTTTGGAGGGCATATTTGTTTATCCAAAATCAAAGACAAAGGATTGTGATTGTCACCCCCATTTTGACAACGAAAGGCCTAAACCCTATACCCTAAACCCTAACAAGGGTTTGGAGGCATTGAATTAGTCAAAATACTACCTTTGAGTCGGTGGATTGCCTTAACATTTATGAAAACCAAGTCAATGCTTCGAACATTGAAACATTCCTTCATCAATGAGCACCCGGTACTAGTACAACATCTCTACATTCCCAAATGAAAGAATCCTATGCTTCTGAAAATCAGGAGAGGATTAGAGGACTCAAGAGGGTGAAAACAAGGCCCAAACTTCTCAAAGTGTGCTTGGGCGGACCTCGGGGAGGGAAGGGCGGATGGACCCGTCGGAATGGCGGACGGCAGTGTCGGAAAGGCGGACGGTGTCTCCGACGGGCGGACGGCCTGTCGGAAATGCGGACGGCAGCGTCGGAATTGCGGACGAGGGGCAGCAGGCGGACGACGGCGGGAAGGCGGACGGCAGCGTCGGATTTGGAGACGGATGGGCCGTCCGATTGAGCGGACGTTCGGGTCCGCTTCGCGTTGTTCGGGGGAGGCTCGGTGGCGGACAATTTTTGGTTTGGTTTCGGATGGCTATAAGGGCGGACGACCTTCTTGTTTTTTCTCACTTCCCTCTTCTTCCTAGGACTCACAACTGTGTTGGATGTGCTACTGTTGCTTCATTGTGCCAGTTGCTCCTACATGGTGGAGAGGTGGGGTCATTCATTTTTCATTATTAATTCACATACAAACATTCATTGAAACTTGGGTGGATTGAAGACACATACTTTTGGTGACTATTTAAATTCAATTGGGGACAAGTTCAAGTTGACAACCATGAGTGTTCAAGGCGTTGAAGGTAGTGGTGGGTTGACCGGCGGAGGTGACAATAGTAGGAGGCCTAAACCAAAGGGAACCGCCCATGAGCTCCACTATGAGATTTTAGATGATCCCAACATCAAAGCAGAGGGTGGTTGGGAAGCAGAGGAAGTGAAATATTGGTCCTCCAAAACGTGCAAGAAGTATGTGAAGATGTACCACATCGACAAGTTGTGGCCTAGGAAGGCCCACATCATCCATACTCGTGGTTTTTGTTGCAAACCAGGGAATTGCAACAATGCACATTTCATTCATCGAGCGCATGAAGTTTGGCGGGCCCTCTTCGGGGATAAAGCTATGTCCAAGGGGTATATAAACTACAGCTTGACTTCTATGGTGTATGCAGAATTGATATTGGCACGCAAGGTGGATTGGAGCACGTTTCCAACGACAGCGAATGCTCCACATGTGCTTGAATGTAATCGGAAAGATACTCCCGATTTGTACAATCCACAGGCAGGGCCAAGTGAGGCATTTAAATCCAAAAGAGAGGTCAAACCAATGACAATGACTATGACCAAGGACGTGGAGGTCACAAGTTCGGCAATGCAATTGGCTTCAACACAAAACCATACGGCAATGATAGATTTCAAAGGCGAGCATGTGGAGGGAGACATATTTTTAACTCCTCCAACGGATTTGATATGCACACCAAATGGAACAACAATGGTGGAGCACGTGGCCCCATCTGCACCACATGAACGTCAGGATGATGTCATTGAGGGAGAAGTTGCTAATGCTAATATTGCCATTCAGAATCTTATAGACAGCAATGCTTTAAATCATTTGGCAAGTACTTCGAAGCAAAGTTTGCCGAAGACACCGAGCCCGACATTGAATCTAGGAGTTGAGGGGCATCCTTCACCTCATCATGGAGAACAATCGGATGGCGTGCCACCAAATGAGACCATTCTTGGCGGTTTTATCGATTCCAAGTATCCACATTTGTCATCTTTGAGGACATCAAAATGGCAAATTGTTCGTCGGATGCCCTCGGTTGCATTATTAGAATCTTTGTGTAAAGGTTCACATTTGTGGCGGTCACACGAAGAACGTTTAAAGAACATGGAGCCCACCAACGAGGATGGCACGAGTAATGGAGGCGCGGAAACCCAAGATGAGCCTTCCGAGAGTCAATGGGCTGATTTTGTTTTGACCGCATCAAAATTGGCAGTTACGGCTCAATTTGTAGCAGAAGTCGCTCCAAGGCTGCAAGAAGTTGCAACGGATTTTTCCAAATTAGCGCCTGAATTGTTGAGTGGTGCCTTGGACTTCGTGAAATTCTACCAATCTATGACACCATTTCTCGACGAGCGTGTTACAGATTTGAAGGTTTTGAGTGAATACCAAGAGGAGATCAAGAAGTATAAGGGTATAGATGTTGAGAATCTCAAGTTGGGTGCGGATGCTTCGAAATTGAAAGAGAAGCTAGAGACATTGGAGGCTCAATCAGAGCGTCGCCATAATACATTGCTTTTCCAAAGGAAGTTTATTGAAGACTTGGAGTACAAAATTGTAGCGTTGAAGAAGAAAATCCGAGAAGGTGAGGTGTATGTTGAGAAAGGAAAGGAGAAAGTGGAGGACATACTAGATGGCATTGAGGAAAACAACAATCTAGATTTTTTGTATTTGACCCTCATCAGTAATACTAATTCCACATTCTACAATGCTTCCATGCAAACGGAAAGCAATGAGGTCGAAGAATTGAAGCAAAAACTGAACGAGGTCACCGAAGAAAACACGCGTTTGGAGGCCGAGTTGAAACGATTGCAACAGATAGTGCAATTGGATGAATGTATGCTGAAGAGCACTTTGGACTCTCGATGGTTGGCATAGGTGCAAAAACTCGAAGACAAACCCTCTGTAGTATCACGAGCAATGAAAGGGCTACTCAAATTAGCAATGAAGTCGGATGAAGAATGCGATAGCGTGGAGTCCTCTCTTTGGCGTTTGAAGAAGATGTTTGCCTTTGTGCCAACGGGGTCTACCGAAATCACATATTAGGGAGACATGGATGCAATGTTCGAGCGTTTGAACCACACAAAGAAGGAAGAGGTGGCCTCCATTAATTGGGCCTTGGAACTAGAAGAAGGTTGGGTCCCTTATCCCACGCTTTCGGCACACATCAAGAAGAATGACAAGACAATGGTGCATGCTTGTGATCCTTCGGCCTTAATATTGGAGGGTCATTGTAGCCTTTGTCGAGTTCATTTTGGGCCCGAGGGAGCCCTCACCATGGGCCAATGTCCCCACACTTTCCACGTCATATGCATCGTCAGAACATCCTTTATTCGTTCGGTGTGCCCCAAGTGTCGTTCTCCCTTGCCTCCTAGGTTCTACGAAATGCTCGGGATCTTGGAAGCTATGCCCCCCGGCCATGAATACAATCGATGGACCCTTCCGTTAGACCAAGCGCCATTCAAATTTCAAAATTATGCGCATTGGGGAAAAAGTCTAACGTGGGATTCGGTAAATTCTATACATGGGCTATACGAATCATCGGAGGTGCCGATATATTCCTTGGTGTGGATGACCTACGATCGAGAGGTGGAGTTGCGAGCTAGAGGTATTGCCAACGAGGAGGATTGAGAAGTGTTTTGTCGTAGTATGGGGGGCCATTGGAGCATGCAACACCACAAATTCTTTCGATTTCCCGAAAAGGAAGTGAAGAAAGGACTAGATGGCAATTGGATAGAAGTGGAGCTGGCAAAAGAGTTTAATGAGCAATACGGGGATTACAATCACACTTTGCTAGGGAGGGTCCTCTTTTTATCAAAGTTGGAGGAAGCTGCACAAGTTCGTGCCTTTGTGGAACTAGATGGGCAATCAAGCACAGAAAATTCAATGGTGGAGGTGGCAGGGGCATTTGATAAGAGGATGGGCGAAATCATAATGCATTGGAGGGCATTTTTAGTGGGGGGAGAAGAATCAAAGTGGTTTTCCATGAAAAATGATGATGACGTCGTCAACTTTTTGGTAGATAAAGTGGATGCTGCTTTGAGAGCGTTGAAGGCAGAAGACGTGGATTTGACTCCAAAACGGAAGAATAAACGGAAGATTGAAGACGAGGATGACTACTCTCCGGATACGAAACGACACTTTTCTGTAGTAGACATGGAAGCTGCGTCCAGGGGGCCCATGAGTGGCGGCAGTCTTGGTCCTCAAACATGCCGCGCAAGTGCAAGGCTGAAGGATAAAGAGGGTTCGTCACGTCTTTCTGAGGGAGGTAGCAATGATAATATATAGGGTAGTTATACCTTGTTTGTATTTCGATATGACATTATGGAGTGTTGTTTATTTTGAATCTCGAGAGGATTCAATACTATTAATTCACAACACTCATAGTATGCTATGAGTTGCTTTTCATTAATATAAAAATATGTGGGTTACTCAAATGTTTTTGAATTTACTCTCCTAAGTTTTTGATATTTTATGCGATACTTTTTTGTCAAGTATGATTTTGGACATGCCTATCTCTCAATATAATTTTATCTCATTAATTTCTGAATTCCTAAAATATCATGCATCTCTAAACTAAGTCCCTAAAATTAAAACTTGTAGAATTAGTCAATTAGTCAAAATCCAGCAGCCGTCCGCTAGTCCGCCACCCGCCTACAATTTCGACACTGCCGCCCACCTGTCGGAGCTCGCCGTCCGCGATTCTGCCGCTGCCGTCCGCCTGTTGCAGCTCGCCATCCGCGACTCCGTCGCTACCGTCTGCCGTCCGCAATTCTGTCGCTGCTGTCCACCTATCGCAGCTCGCCGTCCGCGATTCCGTCGCTGCCGTCCGCATTTTTGTTCTCGGAACCGTTGGGGCTTTAGAAATGTTTTAGTTTTTGCTGCTCAACGGTCATGAGGAATGGGCCTGATCTGAATTCTATAAGTTCTTAGAATTTCAGACTAACAAGCACTCCTGAGAAACTGAATGCTAAGATTTCCAAGGGCTAGGAGCTGTAATTTATTTTGTGTCCCTTGCTTGGTAATGCATAGTTCAGTGGACAGGGGGGCTTTGGTTTCCAAGGCTTCATTCACACATTGTTTCTAATATTTTTTACAAATCTTATCCAACGGTTACATTTTTAATTTGAATCCAATTTACGGAATCGGAGGTGATCACTATGAGCAAGGATTGGTCTTCTTGGTATGGCTTCCCGGAGGTTGGTAAAGTGCAATGCCGGTTTTGCAACTTGGTGTTTGCCAAGAAAGTAAGCCGGTTGTTTAGCCACTTAGGATACCAAGGCACATCGGGGGCTCATGACAAAGGAATTAGCCTTTGCGCAAAAATGACATTTGAAGTTCGAGTTTTATTTTTGGGTTGCCAAGGGGCGATCCCACGAAGATCGTCTCTAAACAATGTGGATGGCAGTGGCACACCTATGGCTATGCGGGAATGCGATAATTCAAATGGAAGAAACATGGCACGGTCTACACATTTCGACTCATGCACTGCACCGGAGGATTTGGATCCATTGTCTTCTGAAGTGAACCTCAGTACACAAAGATCAAGTGAGCGTGGTACTCCGCAAGGATCAAGTAGTAGGCCTCTGATTAGTCAGAAGCAAAGTAGTCTGGTGAATGGATTTGAAGAAGCAAATAAATGCAAGTTGAATGCGGTGTGGGCCAATTTCTTTTATGCTACAAACATACCATTTGCTGTTGCAAGGAACCCAGCATTCAAAGAAGCGGTGAAGCGAACCGCCGAGTTTCAACGGCCTTATATCCCACCGTCTTATCACGACTTACGCTATAAATTGCTTGACCAAGCAAAGGCAGACATTGAGGTCAATCTCCGAAAGCGGACCGAACACAGCATTAGGAAGTTTGGAGCAACATTGTCTATTGATGGATGGACGTCGGTTACGAATCGGCTGTTGATAAATGTTGCAACGTAAATTTTTGGTTTTGTAAAGTTATCTTGAAATTTGGAACGGAAGTTCTCTGCAGGAACACCAATCCGGTTTAGGGATAAGTTAGAACCAAAAATTAGTTGAGGAATGCAGTTAAGGAACTAACCGGATTCGAGTCTGTTACGGAATCTGTTTGGACCGGATTAGTTTGGATCGGATTGGGCAATCTGAACCGGATTGGTTCTGTCCGGATCAGATCTGGAGGACCGGATTAGGTCAGGAGCGGATTAGGGTTAACCGGATTAGGTCATTTGACCTAATTTCTGGCGGCGCTGAGAGCCTGGGACTATATAAGGAGAGGCCTTGCCAATTAGTATTCCTTTTCTACCTTGAGCGTTGAGGCTTGTTTTCACGCTTGGGGCTGTTTTGTGTTTCCTCTTTGTGATTTCTCTTCAGATTTGTGAGGTAGGGCGTCATTAGTGAGTAGTTCTTTTGGGCGCTGTGGAGTTGGACATCCACAGTTGCAATTTGTTGCTTTCCGGTCAGGATCAGGAGGGAAAGTAAGGAACGGGGCGTGCGGCTAGGAGTTGAAAGTGAGGTTGTCTCAAGGAGATTCTTGAGCGCCTCAGAAATGCGCCCATGCCGCGGTTATGTACAAGAAGCTATCCGGTTCCCGGATGGTCCGGATCCTGACAGACTTCGCCGAAAAGGTTGAGGCAGTTATGAGGGAAGCTCGGGAAGCTGCGGATCGGATGGAGATGAGCAGCGTGAAGCTGACCGGAACTGTACTCTCAAGGAGTATCCGTCTTTCGGATATTTCCTTTCCTGAGTCGTTTCCGGGAGGAACAGAGTTAAACCGGGGGAAGGATGTTACTCCCCAGTCGAAGAAGGAGCGGAAGCCGAGAGGGACCGGATCTGCTGAACACATCGAGTTGGATTCATTGCCAGAGCGACCGGATCCTCCTACTGGTGAGAGGGCCAGGAACTTGCAGGAGGTCTTCGACGAGCTTCCGCCTGAGACCGTCAGCGTCACATTGAAGATGGGCATGGGGTCTTAGTATAAAGTAGTTTTGTAAATACCGGGTGTTATGACCGGATTGTAGTTAGGAACCGGACCGGATTGGATCCCGGTCTGATAGTTAGGAACTGGATTAGTATTCCGGTCTGCTAGGGTTTTGAACCGGGTTAGCATTTCGGTTTTGCCAGCGAGGCTTATCCTGGAAATCCAGCGTGGGTTGCCTGCGAGGATTTTCTGGGGCGCTTTTAGCTTTTTGGCGCTTTACAGTGTATATAAATTCATTCTCTGCGGAGGAGAATGGGAGTCTTCTTTTGTTCAAACTTCTTTTGTATTCTATTGGCGCCTTGTTTGTGTGTTCTCCCGCAGTTGGCAGGGCAGATTGGTGAGGAGTTAGGAGCGCATTTAGAGTTTGGATTGGGATTTCTCCCCTTTGTGTTCTTGTTTTGGTTTTGAGTACATGAAGGCAGGTAGTAAGAGTTGGGAGTACTTTCTAGTGCCTCAGCACTGCTAGGATTCAGTATTCCGGTTGAGGAAGCCACTGCTAGGCTAGGCGTATAGGGAAGGAGTCCTTAGGCGCGCTAGAACTCCTGGATAGGAAATCCGGTCGAGTGTCCGAACTGTTGTGAGGCCTCATTGCTGTAGTGGCGAACGGAAGAGTCTTAGTTGATGTTGGTATGGACGGTTGTACTTGCAGACACCTACCTTAGTACGGCCGGAACTTGGCATCAAGGTCATTGTAGTATGTGTGGATCGTACGGGGGGGTCTTTGTGTGACCTGTGATCTGGATTGTTTTCTGGATTGTTTTCTGGATTACTGTGAAAGATCAAACCGGATCCGGATTAGAGTAGGGGAGTAGAGTAGAAGAAGTGGGTCTTCAGCCACTATAAGTCACGGAAGGAGCGGCGGGCCTGCCACTCTCAAATTCAAGCGGCGACCCCTCTGATGGTAAAACAGAGGCAAAATTAAACCGGATTGGTTACTGGACCGAGTGGGAGTAGACCGGAAGTTATAGGTCTAAGAATTGTACCCAGGACCGGAAGTGTAAAGGTCTTGATTTTGTTGCAAATTGACGGATCGGATTACTTCTTGGTCCGGATTAGGTCCGGGACCGGAAGATTGTAGGAAGTCTGGTAGTTATTTCTGTGGGTTTTGTTGTTTCCGGTTGCAGTTGTAGGACCGGAAAGGTGTAGTTGGAGACTGACTTAGCTTAAAATCGTAAATAGGGTGAATACTTCACAGAATCTCGTGGGTTCGATCTTTAAAGTCACTTTTGTTATACTTTAGAGTGGTTTTTGGTAGTATAACATGGGAATTGCGTATCCTGTGCTGCGACAATAAATGCCATGCTCGTGTCTTCTGCGGGTGAGCAATTCTTGGGAGCGGTGGATACGACAGGGCACGAAAAAAATGCAACATACTTGGCTGGCATACTTGAGAGCTTCATAGAACAAGTAGGCCCCAACAATGTGGTGCAAGTGAATACAGATAATGCGTCAGTGAACCCTGCAGCATGGAATTTGATATCTAGTAAATATCCCCACATTTTTTTTCAAGGTTGTGTGGTGCACGCCCTCAATTTGTTGCTGAAAGATTGGAGGAATGAACAATGGATTGAAGAGGTCATGGAAAATGCCCGTATCATGGTGAAATTCTTCAAGAAGCGGCACATGCCACTTGCAATATTTCGAAAGTACTCACCGGAATATAATTTGTTGATGGCGGTGGAAACAAGGTTTGCCTCTAATTACAACATGATTGGGTGCATGTTGAAGGTCAATGGGAAGTTGCAACAAACAGTGACGGACCCGCAATGGGATGAATACCAGGGTTGTCACCGTCACGTCCTGTCCGTCCGTCATGATGTCCGGACGGACATCAGGATTGAACCCTGGCGTCCGTCAGGATTAAAAATAAAAATAATTTTTTTTTTTTTTTTTTTTTTTTTGACGACCTGGCTGTTCACTGGTTTGCTCCAGGGTGCCAAACTGGCTGTCAAAAAAAAAAAAAATTTTTTTTTTTTTTTTTTTTTGGGCTGACGGCAATACCAACGCATCAGGATGGACGCGTCATGACATCCGGACGTGAAAAGCCCACGTCACGTCCGGATAGACAACCCTGATGAATACGCAAGGAAGTTTGGGCGGAACTCCAAATCCCGCAATGAATGTCGGATGGTGAAGAAGATAATTTTGAGCGAGCATTTTTGGCGTCGTTGTCAAAATTTCAAGGACTTGTCGGCTCCCGTTGTAAATGGTCTACGTGACTTGGATGCAAAGAGGCCATGCATGGGCAAGGTGCTGCATATAATGAGGAAATTAGAGAAACATGTCTTCTCTTTAGATAAACCGCCTTTTTGTTTATCCTCAGACCTTGCCATTCCACTAGTGCAACCGTATTATGCCCGACGGGAATTGGTGGAGACCGATCTACATTATGCAGGAGCTTTGTTGAACCCCTACCTTCTTGAAGACCAAGAGCTAGCCGACGACCAAGATGCAATGGATGCATGCAAGCGTGTTCTAATGAAAATTTGCAAACAAGGGGAGTACGAATCGGTCGTGAAAGAATTTGTAGCCTTCCGCCACAGGGAACCTCCATTTCACAACATGTTGAACCCGGACGAGCAACAATTGTCGGCGCACGCTTGGTGGGATTTTGAAGGTGCGTGTGGGAAGCTCATTGCTCTAATTGCTAAGAGGATTTTGGCCCAACCGGTATCTTCATCTTCATGTGAACGAAATTGGAGTAGCTATTCATTTGTTCACAACAAATTTCGAAACAAGTTGAAGCCACAGAGAGCCCAAGATTTGGTGTATGTGTACACTAATTCCAAAGTCCTTTCTGCATCAAAGGAAAACGATGAGAAGAAGTGGTACACCGAGAATGTGGAGTCGGAAGATTCTATGTCGGAGGACGAGCGTGATGAAGATGGTGAAGATGGTGATCCTCTATTCGATGACGAAGATGCTATGAACGATGACATCACCAATTTGAATGATGAGCCGCTCCGGAGCCCAAATCGGAACAATGAAGATGGGGATAGAAATGTGGAAGACATTTACAATTTTCCATTGATGAGGACAATTGTGAATATGATGAAGGTGGCCCTTCTATAACTAAATTTGTAGATGGAACCGGGTTGTTGACTAGCGAAAGGATTCTAGCCAATATGGAAGACACTCATGCGCAAATAGTGGAGGAAAATGAGGCAATGTTTGTCAATGATTGCATCCCCCAAACAGATGAAGTGATTCCAATTCTCGAGAGTCTACCCATGACAATGGCACTTGTAGAAAAAAATCCCGAAGTCAATGACATGGGAGAGTGTGGGGTGAAGTCTGACATGAATGTGGATAATACAAGTGTTGAATGTGTGGAAGTACCATCGAATGTAGATGCACGTGTGACGGAGTTTGGTCGCCCAATGCTAGTTCACAACGTCGAAGCCCAGAAGCAGATTGTGCAAGATCTCCAATTACGACCACGTAGCGATCGTCTATCAGCACTACATACAAAAGGTAGTACAACTTTGAATGGTCCCGGAGGCTCAAGATTCGGGAAACAAGTTGAACAACATTTGAGCAGTCCGACTGGAATGCACCTTCATGTCAATCCAGATCCATTCAATTCATCATGGAGCGATGATGAGAAGGACGAGACATTGGCATCAATGTTTGGTCAACGTTCTGGCCAAACAAAACGTGATTCATTCAAATCGTCTGATGGAACATTGCAGCAGATGAATGGAGCAAAGATATCCAATCATGGAGGATCGCAAGTAAGACCACCAATGGTGAAAGAGTCCCACAAAGCTCGAAATAAAAGATTAATGGAGGCTTTTGCAATTTCCCCATCAAAGAGACAAAGTCTTGGTAAAACCCCTCTTGATGTATGTCAACCAATTTCAGCGAGGAAATTAAAACCGATTCATGGCCTTAAAGAAGACATAAGAAAGTCTATACTAAGAGCCAAACAGGAGTAGAGGAAGGGCCGACCAACGAGGTCAATTGCATCCAAGCAAGTACAAGGAGGGGCAATTGTACAATCTTTATCAGAGGATATGGAAAAGTCAGACAACGATGAAGATGAAGATTTGGGATGGGATACTAGAGGTCATAGTAGCGGGCAGAGGTGAAAGGAGATAGTGATTACCAGCCTTCGGGATGAAAGGGATGTATAATTCATTATTCAAGTGTTCATGATGAATTGTTACATGGAAGCATGTAACGACAATTTATTTTTTGAACCTATCATTGTAATGCACATGAACTTAATGATGTTCAAAATATCATCAAGGTTTTTTGGTTTTTCAATAGTCAAGCACTATTGATTGAAATTACATTGTGTGCATCATTTTCTGGATCAAGTATTACCTACAAAAATGTAATAGTATAATGCATCAAATTTGGCTTCATGTACTGTTGTTTTATGGATGTCCGCCCGTCCGCACCATCCGCCGTCTGCGCCATCCGTCCGCTGTCCGCGCCTTTCGTTTGTTGTCCGCCCGTTGATCCATCCGCCGACCGCGCTGACTGCCCGTCTGCGTCGTCCGAACGGCCGACGGATGCCGTCCGATGGACACCGTCCACATCGTCCGCGCGTCCCGAAAATGTGAACGTCCGGACGTCCGGACGTCCGAAAAATGGACGTGATTTTGCCCCGGACGTTGAAATTCGTCAACCCTGGTGACAGCTATGGTGTAATGATTGGATACATGTATACAAAAAGAGGAACAATGGTTGTTTGGTTACAAAGTGACTGCTTTTGCAGTTAATTTTTGGAAATGTTCTACTATATATCAACTTTGGGGGGTTCAATTCACTAATTTGGGAGTGTAGTGTTTGGAAGTATACTACAGTAGGCACTTTTGATTTGTAGACATGTGAGCCCAAAACCCATACTATATGGTTTAAAAAATTTCGGGATTGCACTCTAATCAACATTTCGAGCCAACAATGTATTAAGTGATGCCAAGTGCTTTTCAAGTATTCACCATTCCAAAGGACAAACTAATGTGACCCATCATGTCTTGCACCATCTTCTACTCATTACCTTTGTTCTCCAACATCAACTCTACATTTGATGTGTGGCTCTTGCGAATATTCACTTTGAACAAGAAGTAGGAATCTCCTTGAAGTAGAACTTGCACTACCCATTAATTACACATAGAATCCCTAATATCACCTTTTGCCACATACTTCAAAGTTCATCATTAAACCTCCTCCCCCATCACAAATTAGAAAGCATAGTCTAGTTGCTTCTATTTAGGGTCTTCCATAACAACCATAACTATTGAATGATGCCACATTTAACTACTTCTGGACTATTCAATGAATTTTGGAGTAAACATTTGAAGATCATGGGGTAATAACATTGTGAGACCTCCCAATGTTTGTATAGATCTCCCGATGACCATTGTGGGATCTCCTGATGATTGTGAAATCTTCCGATGACCATTGTAGGATCTCTTGATGATCATTATTAATTCTAAACTTTCAAAAGTCCAAAAATAGTTAAATATGGTATAATGAAGATATTCTACTCTTACATGTTGAAAACATGAGACTTACATTTTGTGGTCAACATAATCTTGGCACCTTCTTTGATAGTCATTGATAGTCATCGTTATATGTGCATCCTAGCAATCATTGAGTAAATAAATGAAACGATACATTACATAAAAAAAAGTTAGGACAAATTTTTACCTTATGCACCTAATAAGTGTGAGTCCCTTCAATTATCATTTGTTACAATTGTCCTCTCCTTTGCTTGTTGCTTCCCATTTTCCCATTCTTTTATAGAAAAACTCCATCAAACAATTAGAGATGTACTCGAAGTCAAGGTGAATTGAAGGGACATGTTCCAAATCGAATTACATGATCCACAAGTCTCCTCACCTTGCACAACCTTTGCAACTTTAGAAACATTATTGTCATGAGAGACTTTAGTCACTTTCACATGAGGGTCCACAACAAGGGAGGAAATGGTAGCAAAATTCATTGACATCTTTCGCCTTCAAAAAGTCTTGCAATTTCAACAACAAAGTTGCCTTCAAAAAAATTTCATCATCAAATAGCTATCTCCATATTCACCACGTAGAAGAAGGTGATTGGAATGACATGCATTAGGATGGTGATTGCATCCTACAACAAGGAATTTGTGGCATGGTCAATGATCAAGGTGTTGGTGTTGTTCTACCAAAGCCACCCTTTATAGGGTTTTATAGACATTTTTACAAAACACTAGGAGATCCATCTTCAAACTTAACAACCTCACACGAGCCTCACACAGGCTCTACCATTGATTATATAAAGTGGAATTTTGGATCATCGTTGCCTTTTGCTTGGGAGAGCATGATTAGAACTACCTTTTCTATGTATTTTACTTGTTGTACAATGAAACTCTAGAATTCTTGAAGTACATAATCAACAACTCTTCCATTCACAATTTAAATGTCACTATTCTATACACTATGCAAAGCATTGGTCTTATCTTTTGGGTTGAATTTTTATAAAGGATCAAATTGGAAATAATATATACTCAACCAACATGTCATAAGCATCTAAGTCCATGGAAGGCACGTCCAAATTCTTAATCTTATTCGGCAATGTGGCAAACACGCATGGAGTTGAGTTGTCCTTAAGCAACATGAGTAGCTATTGAATAAAGCATTAGATGGTTTTTGAGGCCTCTAAGAGACTATGGGTTCCCTTGCTGCGAGAACGCAGGGAACATGACAGTTGGCCTGCCACCTTAGCGTCCTATGTGGTCGAGAGGCGACCAGGTCATTTCCGTAAAAAATAAAAAAATAAAAAATTCTTCAACTTCTTTTACCATTTGAAGACTTAAGTTTTTATTTTTATTTTATTTTTAATTTTTTTTCCGATAGTTGGTTGTCCTTCACTATGGGGAACAGTGAGGGGAATAGCCTTGAAACGGGCTCTCCTAGGCCTCAAAAAACATGTAATGCTTCCATCACCTTCTTTAAACTTATAAAGGTCCAAAATTATATCCTTGAGGTACTCATTCCATGTTCATTTTCAATATTATGTGCATCCAAGGGGGATTTTAGAAGAAGATATTACTTCCCTTGAAGGTAATTTAGGGTACCCTATTATTGTCTAATATTCCAACGCTTCTCATTAAAAATAAATCTTTATTTAAAAGTAGGATATATTTTTTATGACATTTTGGTTTTGGGCTTACACAAGAAAAAGGACACATTGCACTTGTGAATGCATTTGAAATCAAAGAATATACAATCCTACACTTGATAATACATTTATGCTTACCATATAAGACTTCTACAATGAAAGAAGACAAACATTGAAACATGGCAAGTGAATAGCTTTTACACTTTTGCAATAAAGGAACACATGCATTGAAACAAGGCAAATAAACAACATAAGAAACTTGTACTAAAAAAATATAAGCATCAACATAAGGTGAATATTCAACAATCATGCATTTGAAAAAGACAAAGTTAAGTACAAAAATTGAAGCTTGATAGAAAAGATTGACTACAAACCTTGAACCTGATGAAACAAAGTACATGGTGAGGAGAAATGGAACTTATGTTGGAGAAAATGACCATGATAGAGAATTGGTTGCTGCAATCCCTACAAAAATTTGATGTCATCGTTTATAGTGTGGAAACATTCAGTTTATCAAAATTGCTAACATTAAATTCAACTAGGGGCAATAAATGTTCACAATTCATGCTATTTGATAAGATTATCACAATATAACTTCAAAAATCCTAAAGTATGAAGGATGCAACAAACAAACAAGTTTGAAAAAAAAGTATCCTTGATGTTAAAGCATCTTTACTTAGAAGATCATAATTAAGTGTGTTGGTAATCATTTGTTGCTATAGCAAAATGACATTAACCATAAACGTAGTAGAGGCCCAAATTGGTGAATGTTTTGGCTAAAGGGATCCTAAGTTATTTTCAATATTAACAACTCCCTTTATTTTTTGAATGTATTTGTTAATTATAATGTATCTAAAATTTTATAAATCTATTTGTTGATACCTGTGGTAATACAAGAAAGCACAAATCCTCCCGTTGGATGTTAAATTGACGTAAAACATCCAAGATGACTTGTGTATCGTTCCCAAAGGACTTTACTCGTAGCTTCCTCAAGATATTTGGAACATGATGCGGAAAAACACAACCCCAGGACAAAAGAAACCGGAAATAACACTATAAGAAACCCATGTTTTTTGTGACAAGCCCTGATTTTTTTTGACGGATTTTTTTTGATGTCTAAGTTGACATTTAGCTATTTTTACATTTTTAATTATGTTCATTAGATCCTTTCCTTTTGGGGGGGATTTACATTTCGTTTTCTCCGTTGAACCAACTGATTTTGGGTTTAGATGTTTAGATAGTACTGCCCGACCCTTCTTTTCACCGACTGGCTGTGGAGGCAACAATGTTGACAGTCCTGCATTCATGTTGGGCTCACCACCGACTGGTGGTGGAGGTGACGAAGCTGACGGTCCTGCATTCACGTTGGGCTCACTAGCCATGTTGTTAGAGGGCTGAGAAGTTGCAGGAATCACACAATTGGTGGCACTAGGGGCTGGAGTTGTTGTTTCGGGCACAGAAGTAAGCCCGTTGGGCTGCAACATCTCATCTTGCAGCATGAGTTCTGCCGCATCTCCAACTATGGGCAATCGTCCACCTAGCCACATAAAAAATGTACAGTAATCACTGGAATGGACTCAATGGATTCAATGGACAAAGAAATTCCACCTCTAAACAAAAAATGAAGGTTGTGGACCAAGAAGTAAACATGTGAACATACAACCAAGGAATAAAAAACAAAGAAACTGTAGACTGAATAAAGGAACCTATAGTCTATGGACTCCTGTGAAAGAACCTATGGTCTCCTGTGAAGTAACCTATGGACTCCCGTGAAGGAACCTATGGACTACAAACTAGAACTATGGACAAGAGACTAACCTTGTAGACTTATAATACACACTATGGACAAAAAAAATTTACTTATGGGCCCAAAATGTAACCTATGGACCTCTAGTCAAGCCTATGGATTAAATATTAAACCTATGGACACAAAATAGAGCTTCCATGGACTAGGAACTAATCCTATTTCTAAAAGTACAACCAATGGACAAAAAATAAAAACTAGGGACCAAAACTACAACCTATGGACCAAAAATTGAACTTCAAGACAAAAAGGACTCATTCATTGAAAAAGAAATTAAAAGAATGCAATGCAATGAGTACCATGGACTACAATGCACAAAGAATACAATCTATGAACATCCCCATGGACTTGTATCAAAAACAATGCACTATGGTTCTATGACTAATGCAATTTACAAGCCCCAAGAACAAAACTATACAAGTCCATTCTATTGCACTTATACTACACTTAAAAAGCAGTACATGAGATGGGTTGGAATTACCTGCTGCAGGATTCCAGGATTTGGGGACAGTCGGTCGGGCCCTAGCAACTGCGTGTACTACATCAGTCCCTGGTTTCAACAAGCCTACTGCGCTCCACCATTTCTCGTGCATTTCTTCTTTGCAGTCCACCTCACAGCATGTAGTCGAAATTTGAAAGTGCACTCTGGAGCATAGTTCATGGTACGCATGTTTACAGGAAGAAAGCCTCACAGCCCAAATCGGAGAAAATCCTAATCCACAAAAACAACACTTGTCTACTGGTAACCATTCTTTTGAATCAGAAACTTCCCAACCTAGGTAAGGAGTAGGTGGTACCGATCTAAAAAATGGTGATCCCAACTCCAATCGTCCAAGCAAAAGCTGGATGGCCTGTTCATTGCGGCAACACTTCGACAGATCTGCCTCAAGATTAGCTACTTTGGCATGAATTCCCGATTCTGAGGCACTCATTCTACGGTGTTCAACCTCAGCATCTGCCGCTAAACCCTCAAATACTCCAACCAAGACTTCCTTCGCCTTCATGTGGACCCTCAAGTCAACCAGCAATGGATCATCCTCTTGAATTTGAGAGCAACCTTCATCTAAAGAATTCTCAGCAATGGAAAATTCGGCTTTCAAATGGTCAAGTTGATCTCGAGCGTCTTCTAATTTCTGAAAGCAGAACTTCATTTGAGACCTTGCACGGCACTCTGCTATGATATACTCATCCTTAGCTTTCGTTCGTAGGACCAACAAATTTGCAAGCTTAACGTGCTCCTCGCCAACGTACAACAAGTATGCCTTCCACCGCTCTAAAACCTCGGCCGTGGGAGCTCCTCCCCCCAAAACTTCAACGCCTTGGTGGTCACAAATACTACCACCCTCACTAAACTTGGATTGAGTGGATCCGCCATCTTCCAATGGAAGATCGTCCATCTCAGTTGTGTCGTCATCAATGGCACGCCCTTGCTTCTTCAGCTTCAGTCACCTCCGACGCTGCTCGGAACTAGTCCATTCGGCATAAGCCACCCAATTTACTTTCTTTTTCTTTTTCTTTTCTAAGTAAAAATCCCACGCCATCTCCTTCGTGATCAACCGATTGGACAGGACACCACTCTTCTGGTGCACCACCATCCACATGCGTTCAATTTCAATTATGAGATCCTCGTCATTCACGCACACGTAACGGTGCCCATTCTTGTTAATCGTGGGCCCAAGAAAACTCTCCAACTCTGCCTCACTGACATCACCTACAGTGAGAGATTTAGGGTTTGGACCTTCGGCGCTCAAACCATATTTTGTGGCAAAGTCACTCTGACTGTAAGGCCTCGTGTTTGTCAAAGGAAACAACTTTGGAGGCTCAGCATAGAATGGGGTACTAAAGCCACTCCTCCCATGTACCCCCGACGCACCTTCAATCTTCACCCGACATTGCCTCGCTAATGCCGATTCCGCCATTCTCAAACCTTGCGCACAACCTCACATCAATTTTGTATTCAAACGCCGAATATGCAATCATTCCCTACGCACATTGCACCCATCACAACATGCAACAAGCTTGATGCTCAAGCACTGCAACGAAGACCCCAAAACACTGGTCACAAAACCCTAAGCCGTCCGATCGGGGGAGGAGCCAAAAATCAACGTCCAAAAAGAGGCGCCACTGCAACGAAGACCCCGAACGGAATCCTAAGCCGTCCGATTAGGGAGGAGCCAAAAATCAACGCCCAGGAAGAGGCGCCAACTTCAAATGCCAAGCACGGAAACAGTTCACACTATTCGGGAATGAATGGCCTTTGTGGACTATACAGCTCGCCGCTTTTGGTACACAGTAGTGTGCATTTGCCCAAGTGGCCAAAGCAACGGGCCAAGAAAGGTTTCAACCAAGGATAGAAAATGACCCTCCTGCTCTTTGTTCTAGCACTAGGACGTATTCTATGGTTTGGGTTGGCATCTCAAAGAAGACTGCAAGCCACCAATGTTCCATGGACGTTCAAAATAAGCAACTTCGGGGCCAGGGAACTACTTCCACCTTTCCTATCTACCAAAATGTTGGACACAGACTTGCCAAGCTTCACTTCACTTGATGCACATTGCGGAGAATGTGCTGAGGCTTTTACCTTTGGAGGAGACTTCGGACGGCTCCTGAGGTTCTTCGAAATAGTGCTTCCGCCATCGTCTACCACTGCTGCGTCCTTAGGCACCTCCAATTCTTCCCCCTCAGGCACCAATAAGGCTGCTCTCGGAGGCACATTGACTTGCACCATAGCCGGTAATAGAGCGGTTTCCAGGGCTGCATCCAGGGTTACTAGGACGTCCGGACGTCCAGCGTTTGCGTCCGGACCCCCCCGGACGTCCAATTTTTCTGTTTTTTACCTAGGGTAAATAAAAAGTTACCTTGCTTGGGGCATCCGACGGCCTGGCCGATCAGATGGCCACTCCTGATCCGACAGCCTGATCGGACGGCCTCTTCCGACGGTCTGATCGGACGGCCAAGTTCGATCCGACGGCCTAATCGAACGGTCCGATCGGGTATGCTCTTCCGACTGTCTGATCGGATGGCCACATCCGATCTGACGGCCTGATCCGACGGCCAGGTCCGATCCGACAGCCTTATTGGACGGGCTGATCGGATATCCTCTTCCGACGATCTGATCGGATGGCCACATCCGATCCGACGGCCTGGTTTAATCCAGCCCTTTTCCTTGACAAAAGTATAATGTATGAGTGAAAAAAATTTAGAAATAAAAAATTTTAATTCTGAAAAATCTTTGTGTTGCCCGGTCTCCCAAGTTTTGAGTTATATGGGCATAACTTTTGTAGAGGGGTACCGATTGAGAAAAAAATTATATTTTCACAAAGGTTTTCAATTTTTCTATCTTAAAAAAAAATTTAAGAAAATCAGGAGACAAATTCAGCCCATAGGTATCAACCTGAAATCCATTTGTCAACGGAAATGACACTTTGTCCTTTAGGGGTTCAAATGAGCTATAAAAAGAAATAGAACCCATTGTTGAACTTCGGTATACAATAAGTTTTGTTTAAGGTCCCTATTGACGGTCACTTTCATTATTCTAACAAAAAGAAAAAGAAAAAGGTACAAGGTCTAAATACTAAATAGCGTCGAAATGCACGATGGTACTATTTTGTTAGGGTTTTATAGAAATGTCATTTTTTTAATTAACAAGGATTTAGGCCCAAAAATTAACCCATTCTTGTACTTTAGGGAGTACTGAAAGAATCCCCATTTGAACTCATGAAAGTAATTTGACTTCGAAAAAAATTAAAATTCTTAAAAATTCTGTATCGTTCCCAACTGTAGAATTCAACACATTTTTATTCTAACCATTTCTTTCTTAAGCCCTAAAGGACCGAGCCATTTTCTGGGTCCAAAATCACTGAAAACTGCCATTCCAGCTGCGATCATTCACGATGTTGTGAAAATGTTTTTTTTGAAAATGTAACCGTAAGATCTTGAAGTGAACTTGTATGAGAGGGTGTGGTAAACTTTTTGGGAGTTTTCACCGTAAGGATAAAGAGATATTTGCATTCAAAGTCTTTTTTTTTTTTTTTTTTCACTATGCCCCAGAATTTCAGATGCCTTTGACCGCCTCATGCTCAATTTTTTTGCACTACACACCATAAAATTAAAAAATTTTCTTGTAGGTATTGAAGTTGGGCATATGCATACCAATTTTCAAAGAAATCCAACACACCTAACACCTCCAAAAAAAATTTGCAATGCCATTATGCCACAATGTCCCAAATATTGACAATGCACTAAGTCATCTTTGAATCAGTTTTCCCACCACATACTTTGAGATTTTGAAAATCCGAACGATGGATACAAAGGCATACTTATATTTGACAAGCAAGAAATTTTTGTTTGGGAAAATTTCAAAATCTGAGATTCCTATGACCTTCTGAAGTTTGAAGCTGCTTGGATGATGGGGTTTACAAAGCTTAAAATGAAAACGATCTCCACACACCCTTGCTAATTGCCACCTCAACATTCAACAACAACAAGTAGTGCTTTTTTCATTCAAGTCATATGTATCTTTCATAGTTTCATGTGACAAAAAATCATAAGCATTACTTACTCAAATACACCGAACTTTCAAAATGTATAATTATCATATTCCATATATATGGTCATACATCGACATTGCATAATTAGGCACTATATAGTGTGCATGCGTACATCCTCATTCTATATTTACTACATACCTCTATAGTTCTATGCTACTATAAAGTACGTTGAACTACTAATATGAATGGCGGAAGTGCTCATCCGGCACAGGCCAATTGCACCGACCGGAAAAGAAATTGATGATGTGAGACAAGCCGCCACGGTAATTCGAACCTTCACTGCAAGGCCGCTCCATGTATGAGTGAAACATAAGGGCCAAAACGTGGTGACTCAACTTCGTCAGTTCAACTGATTCCCGATGCAACTTGTAGTATTCTTCAGACATGCAATCCTTGTTGATGCGTTGAGCGAGTTTACAAACCGCATATTCTTCTGATGCACGTGATAGATTTGGAATGATTGACCCATCTGCATCTCTTTTGTGCACATATGCAATCTTCGGTCCACCCACCACCTCTTTCTCAAAGCCTCCTCCATGTCACTCGCACATGTAAACGTGTACAAAGACTTCATTGGTTCAGAAGCTACGGTAGTCATGCCCCAATCGCAGACTCCAATGTACACGCGTGACTTGTCTTCAGGAAAGTAAAACATTATGTTGTCTGGAGAGATGTCATTGTGAAGATGTCCAGAAATGTGCACCGCATTCATGATGTGCAATAATGCCCATGCAAGTTGCGTGCGCTTCTTCCTAAATCGTCCGAGATGGTAAGCTTCAATCAACTCTACCTCTGTTGGCCTCGAATAGTGCAACCAAATGGCAATGTTGTCTGGATAATCATTATCCAAGTGCATCATGTGCCGTAGTGTTCCGCCATTCCACCAATATGAATACCCTTCATTTGTTGTTCCATGAACTACAGCAAACCGTATAACTCCAGGATGTGGAATCCGCACTGCCATTGACTCGTTCTGGTGTTCCAATCTTGCAAGATGAGGCTGTGTGCGGTGTTGATTAGATAGCTTTGCTGCAAACTCCCAAAATGTAGCTATCCATGGACACCCTTCAATTCGAACCCTACGAATTGTTGCATATCCACCCTTCATGGTTTTTTGGTCTTGAGCGATTACTCGTGCTGTGTCGGGAAGCGCTATGAGGTGTTGTCTGCCCCGATCCAGTTCAGCCACTCCATCAGTGCTATTCCACCAACCCAAAGATCCTCGTCTGTTACGGCTCTTTGCAAACGGCTTGCATCGTGCAACAAACAAGTCAGCTTTCAGAATGACTTCACGAAAATCCTCATCATTTTCCCGATATTGAGAGCCATACCTTGCTAGCACCATTGATGCATTCCACAATGCATCGTGGACCCTATTCTCCAAGAATTTTGGAAAGCCTTTCTTCTCTGTCTCATGGTGCCATTCCGGAACGCTAAGCGCATTCATCATCAGTTGCCACATGTCCGCCTTGAATTTTTGCGAGCACTCCTCGTTGTACCTAACGTATTTGTTGTGTAGTGACATTGTCGTTTCCGACTCATAGAAATTGACGATCAACTTGATCAAAAATCTCTTGCATGCATCAGAGGGAATGTCCCTACTTGCCTCATTGTGTGAACCTCCTTCATGCTCCATTTGTTTCCTCTTTGCAGCCTTCTTTGTTCGTGGCATCATGATGAACTTCTTGTACGAATGAATATTCGCAAAATGAAATGATAATTTCAAGTTCAAGTGAAACTCGAACCAAAACTGAAAAAAATGGCAATAAGGGGCCCCTAAAATCGCACTCTTGCTTTCCCAAGAAGAGGAACCAATAGGGGCATGAACCACCAAGCTCTCTGCTTCACTCTTGCAATATGCAAGGGGGAAAACAAAAGTGAGGATCGGACGGGCCCGTCCGACTCTCTTATAGCTTTCCAACGCCCTTTTCCGACGCACGGTCCCCGTCGGAAATCCGACGCCCACGACACGGCCGACAGATCGGACGGCCGATCGATCCAACGGCCCCAGCGAGGCGGACGGGCTGCCGTGCGACAGATCGGACGGCTCCGATAAATGGTATTTTCACCCCTTAATCCTTTAGGGGGGCCGAGCATGCCAAATTTGGTCGTTTTAAACAGAATTTTGGAAATTAAAACACTTTCCTAACCTCATTTGACTGTGAGGTGTAAATGAGATGTGAGGGCACGGGAATGTCGCTTCCAATGAGCCATTGGCCATCAAATTTGGAGCAATAATGACTTATCTATGGCAATTTGAAGTTAGGATTTAGAAAGTTTCAAAATACACTGTGGGACATGTTTCTATCAAATTTATTTGTATATAACGAAAGGGAGCATGAAAACTTCACCATAATGTTCATTATAATTTTTCCTATTTTCTATAAAAATTTCATCGTAAAGTGAGCTCTTTTGTAATTACTACGATTTTTCAAAGATAGAAACTCTAGAAAATCTTATAAATTTCATTTTTTTCCCAAAAAATATTAAAAATTCAGATCTGATAGAAGACATGAATGGTTATTTGTGATAAATAATAACTTAAATTAAATGATAAAATTTTGATATGAAAATTTGATTCCAAAAGAATTCAAGAGTTTGCTTGGGGCTCCTTAGGCCCTAAAGGGTTAATCCTTTACTTCCTAAGAAGCCCATTTTCGGACTCACATTTTTGCAACAATTTCGAAGAGTTTATATGGAGATTTTTATTTATTTTAATAAAAATATTTCTTTTAAACCAATGCATCCAATATTCTTTTTTTTTTGCTTGAAACAAATGGACAATTTGCATGCAATATTCTTCACTCAAGCTAATGATATAATGAAATTTTTCATTTAGATTATACTTTCCACGATACGAACATTCAAAGTTTGTAACTTAAAATCATGAATTAGCATTCCAAGTGGAAGAAAAGAATTTCTTTCAAGATAATCCTATGATAGCCCACAAAACAAGAAAATCCATAACTTTCGCATCATGAATCCAATTGGAATGAATCAAAGCATCCCATTTAGAAAAAATCCGCGGGCTAATATACAAGAAAAAAAAATTCATTTTTGATTCAAATTTCTAGTGGATTTTTTGGGTTGCTCGGTCTCACCCATTTTGAAGTTAATAGGTTATGGTGCAAAAAAATTTGCGCACGGACACCAACAAAAACATAATGGTAAAAGCTGGGCCATTGCTATACTTAGCTTCCAAAACACCATGGCTTAATCCATTGCATAGCAATGGCATTCAATAATACCATGAACATGAGAAATCTATCATTCTAATAATATATTTCAATACATCGCAATTGTAGCGGTTTTGCATTGTACGTGACGACGGACGACCACTCATTGACACCATTACACTATGCTTGCTACATTCTATATTGCATCATTGTATGGAAAACAACTAAATCTAAATTTAGAGCCCATATTGTAAGACAAACAATACAATAGTGTATTAGTGTTTGATTCGGCTTCATTCGGAATCTGAATCCGTGTCATCTCTCTGACTTGGGCTTGTAGGACCACCACCATAAACACCGAGATATGGTCCTCCGCCATAGTAGTCGGGAACATATCCGCTTTGCCCACCTCCTGGTCCATAATTTGCGGAGGAATGACCTCCAAAAGTTGGAGGAGGAATTGAATCACCGTGGAGTGATCCTCTTTGAGTTGAACCGCCATAATAAGAGCCTCCAACGTTTTGAGAGCCATGTTGGGGGTCATGGCCATAGTGTGAACCATAGGACCCATGTGGTGGGTCATATGCACCACGCTCACGTTGGTAGAATCCATCATACCCATCTTGTCGACCACGGTCCTCTACGCTTCTACGCATCGCTTCTTGCATTTGTTGTTCGTATTCAATGTCTTCTCGATCTTTTTTACGCTCGTGCTCCTCTCCCAATGTCACTGGTGCTGGAGCTTCACCTTCATCACCGTCACTCGACCATTCATCTTTTCCATGTAGCACCACAACTGCAGGAAATCCAAACTGCCCTCGATTGGACCACTCTGGCTGGCAATCACTTGCAACAGTCCAGCTAGTATAAATCATTGCATCATTCCGATTCAAACTATCCACATGTTTCCCATAAATGGTACGCCAATCCACATCTTTGTGGAGTACAATCTCTGCCCAAACCATAGCCATGTTAGAATAGTTCATTATATTAGGTTTGGAGTCACGTAAACCCGCTGAACGCGTTACTTCTTCGTAACGGTGAAGAAAGTGTCGGCTCGTAGCCTCGTACATGTGGACATTTGTCCTTCCCATCGACGAACTTGGCCTTCAGCACGTTCTCGTGACCACATTTTGGAGAGGTGAATCATCTTCACATACTTCTTGCATGTGGTGTAGTCCCAAACTTTCTTTGGCTCTTCTTCCCATCCATCTTCAGCTACGCAATTAGGGTTTTCCCAATCAACCCAATTCATATCTTGAGATTTCCCTTTCTTACTCTTACTTGATGGTTTAGGGCGAGACATGATAACCTTGATTACAATGAAGATAATTGATGTCCGAATTTTCCCAAAATATTGCACCAAGTGCACCAAGTGCTTCTCACTTCAAAATTCAAATGCAATGGAGTGAAACGGTTTTCTAATTCACAATTCCTCGCATACAAGAAATTATTCAAACCACATCACTTAAAACCACCAAGTATCCAAGCACAACCGTTCACACACCAAACTGAAAGGGGCGCGCAGAGCTACAGATTCACATCGGGCATTGGAAAACCCACTTCGGGAGGGAAGCGGCTGTGGAAAAATGAGGCGTCGGAAACGCTATTTATGGCTTCCGACGGCGCTTTAGGGTCCGTCCGAATCCGACGGCTTGTTTTCCGATGCCCCCATCGTGTGGCCCGAAACTGTCGCACGATGGATCGCACGGTCACCGAGAAAGTGCGGACGCACCGACATGCGGACGAACAGCTCGGACGGGGCGTCGGAAAGTCGGACGGGGCGTCGGTTTCGGCTTTCGGGACCGTCGGAAGGGCGGAAGGGCGGAGGGGCCGTCCGGCGAGGAGAATTTTGGAAAACAAGGGAAGTTTTGCCCCTTTCGAAATTGCAAGCTTTGCCCTGCAGCAGGGGCAATGAAGGAGGCAATTCAGCGTACCCTTTTTTGGCCCCCCCTGTGAGCACGTAAAAATTTTTGGAACTGAACCGTACGATCTAAAATGTTACTTGTAACACACTAAACCCTTGTATAACATGTAGAAGGAAAATAAGAAGAAGAAAGAAGTATGGAATTTTTGAATTCCCAAATTCATGAGGGTTTTGCTATGTCCTTGAAAAATTAGGATCCCATTGCTTCGAAATGCGTAATTTTTTGGATAAATCATGTACATCCTCTAATTCGCTTTCTTGAAATAATTGTAGAAATTATTGAACTACGGTTATCTCGGGGGGTCATTTAGAGTGTCCATTAGAAACCAAGTGCGAACAAAACTTTGGACCCCCTATATATTTTTTGAATTTTAAATAAAACAAAATTAAAAAAATATGAATAGATTTTCCTACTTTAAAAGTTTATGTTTTGAATTATTGATATTTTTATTTGTTAATAATAATTAGTTACAAATTTTTGAAGTAAAAAGATACACTGTAGAACTGAAAAATAGCTTTCACACCCCTCTATTATATAAGAAAAAATTGTCTAAAAAATGAACAAAAAATTCCTAAAAATAACTCATTATTGAAAGCTCATTTTGAATTGAATATTGACTCAATGGTCATCTAAATGTGTCCTCTATAATTATTTCAATTGAAAAACATGCCATTTTAGTTCATTTTCAAGTTTCAACCTCTTCTAGAAATCATTTCATATTTTATTTGAGTTGGAAATTTTGGCAATAGAAAGCTATAGTCATTATTAAACAATGTTCAAAATTTTAGGTTGAAATTATAGTTTATTAGAAACCACTTGTTCACACGGGATTTGTTATAGTAGAACTAAGTACACCCCCCAAGACGGTTATGGCCTTATGGGGCACTTACAACTGCATTTTCTGAGTAAAGAAAGAGAGATTCCATAATTGTTGACCATGTAAAAGTAGAAAAACTACCTTTCCATAATTTATTTGAAGAAATATTTATTTTTTGCTCAAATGTGCCCACTCTCTTTCAGTTCCACAAAAACATGTAGAACTTCTTTTCTAGTTAATAGTTATCAATCTCACTAGCAATTGCATGCAGAAATGAATTCTACCGATTTATAGATTTATTTTGGCAACACTCAAGAACATGCTATAATAGGCTAGAACTTTGAATAAAGAGATTATCCATAATTCTATAATATAATATATTTTTGTGCAATACTGCAAGGTATGAAAGCTTAACATTTCGTCATACATATAATTAATGAAACCTAAATTAATAGATTAATGAATTCAACTTTAGAAAAATTAGTGAAGGCCTTCAAGTTGGCCCCTCTCTCCCCCTTCTCAATGAAATGAAAAAATATATCAATATAGGGTATATGGTGAAATTTTTTCCATATTACAATGTCATGAATTCATGAATGAGTAGTACATTTTACAAGTAAATAAAAAACTTTCAAATGATCATATGTGACGTTCTCCTTCTATTAATTCTCGTACATGAGTGATCATCATATTCAATTGTCAATTTTGTGGGACAACCTTTCACTTCTGCAATTTCCACGGTGCCATGTAATAATTCATACCCGGAAACATAGAAATGAATAACTAATTAGTCGACAAGGTTCACATGTATAGTACATTTAAATTATCACATGTAGACTACAAGTTCAATGGATCAATTACACAATGGTCTCTACATTCAAATTACATTTCAATTTTCAACCAACATTTCCACATTGACTTTTTAAATCATATCTTAAAATCATAGAAGAAGTCATGTACTTTGTGGATCCAAAAAAATAAATGTCTTCAAATTGCAATGTAATAATGTATCCATGTAACCATGTATAGAGGGCGAGCCAAAATTGCTACTAGTGGATATTGGGATGGTGGGAATACTCGGTGAAATCGTAAAAGTGATGCCGCATGTTGCACCAATTTTTTGTTGAGCACGTGAATATTTTATATGGAAATTTAATAATTTGTAGGGTTTAGGGTTTAGGGTTTAGGGTTTAGGGTCTAGGGTTTAGCATTAAAAACAATCTCACAATGTAGGAAAGAAAATGAACAATAAGCTTTCACACATTGGATGCTTTCTACATTTCATTGATTATTTTTTACAGTGATTTAACTATTTCTAGGATCCGTTGTTTGAACAGTGCGTACACAGTTGGAGGATGACAGTTCAACAGGTCCGTACAGAGGAGACGATGGCCTGATCGGAGACCTGAAGACCTAAAATCCATCCGACGGCCTGATCCGACAGCCTGATCCGACGGCCACGGCCTGTTCGGTCCGCCTGATCGGGCGCAGGCGACTCCGAAACTTGGTCTTCCGACGGCCCGATCCGACGGCCCAAAGTCGGACGGATTGCGGTCCGGAACCGAACCGGTATTAGGGTTGGTTTCGGACGGCTATATGATCGGACGGGCCCTTCATTTCTTTTCACTTCTTCTCTCCAAGCTTGCCAAGTCAGATGTGCTGTTGTTGCCTCTGGTGCTAGTTGCTCTTACTTGGTGGAGAGAAGGGGTCCAACATATTTTATTACGGTGTGACTTTGGCAGATTTAAATTACCTACACGTATATTTCAATTGACCGAATTTTTTACTTTGAATTACTCTTCAATTCAAAGTACCAAGCATGGCCGCGGAAGGTGATGGAGGGGCTATTGGGACGACTTCAACACAACCTCCACCGAAGAAAATTAAAACAAGGGGGGCCGGACATGCGTTGCAGTATGACATTTTAGATGATCCGAACATCAAAGCGGAGCCTAACTGGGAGAAAGTGGAGGCCGAATATTGGAGCTCTAAAATGTGCAAACAATTTGTCAAAATGTACCACATTGACAAGTTGTGGCCTCGTGATTGCCACGCAGCCCACACAAGATATTTCAATTGTAAGCCGTGGACTTGCAAGGATAGTCATTTTGTACATCGATCAGACGAGGTGTGGAAGGCCCTCTTCGGCAACAAGGCAAGGAGTAAAGAATACATAAATTACAGCACGGCATCTATGGTGTATGCAGAACTCATATTGGGTCGGAAGGTGGATTGGAGCACGTTTCCAACGACATCGCAATTGCCGCTTCAACTTCCGAAAAATCAAAAGGATATTCCCGATTTATACAACCACGGGGCACAAACGGCTGAATCTAAAATAGTATTAAAAAATACTAGAACGCCTACAATGAAGGTTTCACAGGGTGTAGGCAACGCAGTACAGTTGGACCCCACACAACTAGGAGCAGAGGCCACCAATGCCTCTTCGGGAGGTGTATTTCGGAAGGTCAATTTCAAGGATCCGGAGATTTGTTTACCCACCTCAGTTCATGTACCAATCACGGGTGAGCAAAGCATTGCTCTAAACAAGCACGACCTCGTGAAAGAAGTTGTCCCCTCTTCCTCGTCGCGAGAAGACATGGATGAAGACAAAGTTGCAAGAGCAAATGCTACAATTGAACGACTTATAGATAGCGATGCTCTCGATAGTTTGAAGTACGTTCCTCCAAATGTGGACTCACCAACGCCACCTAGTCCAATATTGAGCCCGATCCGTGAAGTTCAACCGTCAGGTCTGTTCATAGAGCGACTTCAAAATGTGGCAATGACCTCCAATATTGATGGCGAGGAGATTGTGCGCAAGTATCCGCTCTTGTGCACTTTAACTCCAAGAAGATTGCAATATGTGGGTCAAATCCCAAATCCGGAGCATCTTGAAATCATACTTAGGTGCGGAGTTGAGTACCCACCTCAAATGGATGGATCGAGAGAAGGTGAACCTGTGAACGAGGCCGAGTGCTTTATGGCAACCGAAAACAAACTTGGGCTTCACGATTTTGTGACATCCGCTCAAGCAATAACATGTTCTTCTGAAGCTGTGGCGGAAATGGCCCCGTTGGCTATGGAATTGGCCAGAAATTTATCTACATTATCGCATCCACTATTGAAGGGTGGATTGGCTTTTCACAAGTTTGCTAGTGGAGCGCTAACACTTCTTGATGAGAAGTACAACTACTTGAAGACAATCGTGGAGCTGGAGCAGAAGAATGACGAGTGGAGTAAAAAGTATGGAAGGGTCGTTGAAAATTGTGAGTCATTGGGAAGGCAATTGGTGGCGTCAAGGAAGAAGTATAGCGAGAAATATTTGAAGGAACAAAATGAAGAAAAGGGCCTCTCTATAGTGGAGATCCAACTACCAAGGTCGCAAGAAACTTAAGAAAGCGATCAACTCTCTCTTCCATTTGAGAAGGCCAAAGCAGTGGAGGAGCTTGAGACCAGAAAGGTGGATGAGGTTCCAACTTGGAGCGAGTTGAATCGAAGATTGAATGAGGTAAACCAAGAAAATGCCCTTCTTCAATCGAGGTTGGACCGGATGAAACGAGTGGAGAACATGGATGAATGTCTACCGGCGAGCGGATCGGAGTCTCGGTGGTTGACATGGATACAACAACTTCAAGACAAACCGTCTTTAGCATCTCGGGCAATGATCGTGGTTCGCACCCTTGCAATGAAGTCGGATGAAGATTGCAATGTCGTAGAGGCTGCTTTGAAGAAATTCAAAAGTGCGGTCGAGCAACATTCTTGGGGGTCTATGCCAATGACATATTGGGGAGACATGGATGCCATGTACGAGCGGTTGAACCACGCCAAGAAGGAATCGCTAGCCCACAATCGCGACATCAATTGGACTTTTGAAGTAGAAGAAGGATGGACTCCTTACACAACGCTTTCAGCACACATCAAGAAGAACAAGAAGATAGTTGTGCATGGTTCCAATCCAGGCAATGAAATGTTGAAGGGTCATTGTAGCATTTGCCAAGGTCCTTTTGGGCCTGAAGGAGCCTTCACCATGGGCCATTGTCGCCACGTTTTTCATATCAAATGCGTTGTGCAAGCATCTCTGTTTCGATCCGCTTGTGCCGAGTGCCGTTCTCCTTTGAGTCCGAGGTTCTACGAGATGTTTGGCATCTTGGAAGGTATGCCCCCCGGCCACGAATACAATAGATGGACTCTTCCACTTGACCAAGGGCCATACAAATTTCAGAATTATTCGCATTGGGGGAAACCCCTCATATGGGATCCAAAGGAACAGAAGCATGAATTGTATGATGCATCCATGCAATCGATGGATTCCTTCATGTGGATGATCCAAAATATGGAAGTGGAGTTGCGGGCTCGTGCCATTCATGATGGCGAGGCTCGTGAATTGTTTTGTCGCAGTATGGGAGGGCATTGGAGCATGCAACACCATAAATTTTTCCGGTTTCCCGAAAAAGAAGTACAGAAAGGGCCAGATGGCAATTGGATAGAGGTGGAGCATCCTCTTGGCTTCAGTGAACAGTACGAGGCATACAATCACGTTCCCATAGGCAGGGCACTATTCTTATGTAAGCTGGAAGAAGCTGCATCAATTTGTGTTCAGGTGGAAACCGATGGAGAATCAAACAAAGGGGATTCGTTCGTGGAGGTGGCAGGGGCATTTGATAGGAGGGTGGCCGACATCACAGGTCAATGGAGAACGTTCCTATTGGAAGGAGTCACCGAAGGGTTTAGGGTAAACAACTCTAGTGATGACCATATGTGTGAGCCCCAAATTCGTCACTTGGAACTCATTGTTTTCTTTTTTTTTAGTTTGTTACAAATTAAGGCATAAAGTACTACAAAAAGCCCAAAAAAGAGTGTAGAACCAAAATAGGTATGTCACGTACCAATATAGCATTTGGTCATAAATAGCCTTTTATCCATAGATTATCCATAACACCCACTTGTATATAGGTTAGAACCCGTAATTAGTGGGAAACAATAGGGCTACTGGGAACTTACCCAAAATAGCCCAAACCTAAATTAGTCTTAAGAGAGTTAGGGGGGTCCCCACGTAAATCTCCAAAGATAGGTTCTAGTTTTCCCATTCTACCGACAAAACATTAGGAATCCCAATTGTTAGCTTGCAAGTATTACTTGTCCCAGACAGGCCGCATGGAGGAATCCACAGCCGCCGGATAGTGTTCTCGGATCCGGAACATGTCGGGATGTCCACGGCAAAATCCATTCGCTAAGATTCCCTCACATGTAAAAGATTCCTTGACTGCCGGTGATTCAACCGAAGTCAGTTTTCACCTTGCCACCAACTGTGTGCCAGAATAGCCTAAGACTTGGCACGTGGCTTGGGGGACTCCATGAGAGGTTCCCCAAAAAGTCTCGGTTTTTTCTGATCTCCAAAGGATCTTTTTCCGAGCAGTCAACCGCCAAAGGCCACGTTGGGAAATTCATGGAAAATACCCAGGCCGCGGTAAAATCTCACTAAAAATTAGACTAGCATCTTTTATGTTAATAATGCGCCCCGACAAATTTCATTGTGTTCCAATAGCGGGAAGCAGCCGAAACTGACAACACCCCCCCAATTAATAATTACGGCACGATCTTTGCAGGGTTGACCGGTGTCCTGGGAGCGTACGAAGTCGAAACAAAGACATCAAGGAGCCTTTTCTTACTCCCTAGAGCCTCCCCAACAACCCTAGCTAGTTACCCAAGCCAAAAGAGGTAAACCCCAAAAGTTAGGTTTTTACCCTTTTAATTGGCTCCAGTTGGCACTAGTTTCCGATGGGTTTTTTGTGATAGAAATAGGGGGTAGGAGTCCCTTAGAATAAAAATGGCATTCTGAAGCCATTGGCGCAATCCATTTGCAATTCCGAGCTAAACTCCAAAAGTTAGAGGTTAGGACCAGCGTAAAACCCAAAATTAGGTGAAAATCTCAAATTTGGATGAAAATCCGGATGGATGAGGTTACTCGTCGAGGGGGGGAGTGGGCCCTTGGAAACCTATAAAAGGGGGCCCTTCTCTCTCCCAAAACACCCCCAATACTTGTTTTGGGTCCGTAGGTCCAAGTTATTTTGGAATTTTTAGCATTTCAAGCCAAAAAAACCTCTACGGTGTTTTCGGAGCACTTTTGGCTCCCATTGTCGTTTTATTTCAAGCTCTTTAAAAGTCCTTGAGGTCCTTCCACCTTACCTTGTACGTGTGCGAGTCAAGTGGTTTCCATCTACTTGCATGTGTTTTCCATGTATCTTTTGTGTGTCTTGTACTAATCCTAAAGTCACCCCCCACCGTACCTTGGCGATGCCGCTTTGGGGGGCCTTTAGTATATGAGTATTGCCTTGTTTATGCTTACTTTGTGGATTCGGTTGCCTCTTGTGTAAGTCCTAATCATAGTCACCCTTGCCGTGTGGTTTACGAGTGGATCCCACCGCCCTTGAGGCGGCGAAGCTTTGAACTTGTAACCTACCCTAGTCTTAGAGTGTGTGTCAAAAACAGGCCTTAGACAGCGAAGCTTTGGACCCGGGGGGCATCACCAGTCTTAGAGTTGGTGTCAAAACCAATTCGACAGCAAAGCTTTGAACCCCCTATACTTTTGGTTCCAAAGTTTAGTTCCCAAGATCTTCTTGGGAAAAGCCAAAGTTTAGCCCCCAAGAGTGCCCTAGGTGGTAGACAAGTATAGGGAGAAACCCCGCCACTAGGCCGTTGTTTTGCTAGTTGTTAAACTTTTGTCTATTCCCCCTAGGCGGCGAAGCTTTGACCCTGACCTGTCCAATTTTAAGTTGTGTAGTGGGTTCCCATACGGGAACCCGGAGAGGAAGGATTGTAGTGAAAATACTTGGGACCAGCCCGTAAGGGGAGGAGCAGTCAGCCAACCCCAAGGGGAGGCCCGTAAGGGGAGCAGTCAGCCAGCCCAAGGGGAGGCTCGTAAAGGAGCAGTCAGCCAGCCCGTAAGGGGAAGCCAGTTCGGGGGGCCGGGTATCAGGGGGCCGGGTATCGGGGAGCCAGTGGGTCGGGGAGCCAGCGTTCGGGGGGGAGCCAGTTCGGGGAGGGCCAGTTCAGGAGGGCCAGGGAGTTGGGAGTTCAAGGGGGGGGGTAGGGAGTTGGAGAGTCCGGGGGGGAGGAAGGAGAAATCCTTACCTCAACTAAATTCAGCACTACGGGACGATGCCCTGCGGGGCCCCACCACACTTTTTGTGGGGGTTTTCATCACACTAAGATTGAAAACCGGGGGTCTAGTAAAAGACTAACAAAAGACCAATTCAAGGCTAAAGGAAGAAGGAGGGAAGAGAAGTCACCATCCTACGCGTCCAAACTTGCACAACCTCTCAAGGTCCCTCACCAACAAGCCACCTCACACAATGAGGACAAAATTAGGAAGGGGATAGTTATAGGAGAGGAAGAAGGGAGAGACGATAAATAGTGTTGTGTCATAGGATTAGGTAGGAAATCTCAAAAGCTTCTTACAACCATTAGGAAAGAGATTAGGATGACACCAAAATGACGACGTAAGAGAATAGGTGACTCTCCCATTAGATTAGCGTCATATGGTGTAAGGTTTCATTTAAGGGGTTGGTAGGAATAGTGTTGAAGTAAAAGAAAAAAGGGACAAGGAGAAAGGAAGGGACCATTAAGGGTCTTTAGAATGTACTACTTCGTCGAGGACTATGCCGTTGGCATTTTACTACTTCAAAATACATGTCAACTATGGAATACGAGCACGCGGCCGGAGGTATGGAGGAAAATGCCGCGCATGCCAACGACGATTAGGTGAGTCAGTAAACCAATCCCTGGGGCTTTCTTTCTTTTAATTTACGCTAAACCCTGTTAGGTAGTGATTAATTTCGATTAGCAAATAGGAATTAGGGGGGGGGGGCTTGAGTTTAGACATAGAAGTTTATCAATAGGACTCGAAGTATCCAAACCCATTTCATACATAGAAGTTGACCATACAAGCAACCAAATTAGACTAAGATAGGGTAGGACTAGGAATCAGTAACCGTTAAGGTCAGAACTCAACCAAGAAGTAAACACTAGATTAAGACAAAATAATCCAATTAGGAGTTAGGGTTAAATTAGCAAATTAAATTAGAAGATTAAATTAGGAAAAAAAAGGATAAATTAAATTAGGAGATAAATTAGAGAAAAGATAAATTAGATTAGAAGATTAAATTAGGAAAAAAGATAAATTAAATTAGGAGATAAATTAGAGAAGAGATAAATTAAATTAGAAGATTAAATTAGGAAAAAAGATAAATTAAATTAGAAGATAAATTAGAGAAGAGATAAATTAAATTAGAAGATTAAATTAGGAAAAAGGATAAATTAAATTAGAAGATTAAATTAGGAAAAAAGATAAATTAAATTAGGAGATAAATTAGGAAAAAAGGATAAATTAAATTAGAAGATTAAATTAGATAAAAGATAAATTAAATTAGAAGATTAAATTAGGAAAAAAGATAAATTAAATTAGAAGATTAAATTAGGAAAAAAGATAAATTAAAATTGAGAAATTAAATTAGGGAAAAAGATCAATTAAATTAAGAAAAAACAATAACTTAGATTAGGAAAAAACCCAATCAACTTAGGAAACCATGGAAGGGACTTAGAAAATCCTTCCTCAGTCTTAGGAAAGGTCAATTAGCCTCAGATTCCCATAGATTAGGATAGATTTGGTGGTAGTTCGCATAGGCTGCTGTTAGGGGACGGTTGGCCTGAACTATTCCCTCGCCAATTGGGGGCAACTCCATTGTCACCTGCGGAAACTAGGGACTTAGTAAAGAAGATCCATTGCTTGGAAGGCACAATGGACCTACGCTTAGTCACCCGTTAGGTTAGAATTTAGTTAACCCCTAGAACCTGGTTGTGTCCGATTAATTACCAAGGGTGGGTAATTAAGCGCCCACAATATGGTGAATGTGTTGGTAAATCGAGTGGATGCTGCTCTGAGAGCCTTAAAGGTGATGGATGTGGATTTGACTCCGAAGCACAAACAGAAGCGGAAGATTGAAGATGACGATGACTATTCACCGGAAACAATACGACAATTTGTCGTTGTTGACAGGGCAACCAAATCAAATCGGTTCTTAAGCTCAACAAGCCCTGGGGGAATTTTTCGTCGCGGAAGTCCAAGGATTGCCGCTCAAGTGGTGCAACGCAATACAGAGGGGTCCTCTGGTCTGTCTGGTGGTTCGGGAGATGGCAACAATGATAGAATTAAATAGAAATGGACCAATAGGTCTATTGCAATAGAAGAAATAGAACTCTATACTCGATAGACTTTTGTTTTAATGTCATGAGGTGAAAATAGTAGTAAATAATTGTAATCATGGCATGTCTTGTTTTGCCTTTAATATCTACGTACGTATGTCTTTTTTATATATACATATATATAAATATATATAAATATATAACTATATTTATTTATTTGTAATCCAATGTTCATGATATGTATGGATCTTTCAATGCATGCTAGTTTGTTGAATCGGTTGGTCAAATGTCGCTTTTTCTTCTTTCGCTATGATATAATGATTTGTTCATAGAATATGTAGTATTTTTTCCATTGTAACATTATTTCATTGCAAAAATATGAACTCCAAAATTTTTTGGCACAAAAGGCTCTAATCAATTCCTACAAACTTGTTAGTATTGCTTTGCACAACTAGTGATGTGCACCACTCGCATGCTTGAAGGTATTAATCAGAGCCGGGATTTGAACCTGCGACCTCCCCGATTGGAAGAAGGCAAGTCCAAATGTTTGGATAAGCCTTGGACACTTGTGCTGAAAGTGTGAAACAGTTCTATTTGAAACTGAACTACGAGAAGTCCTGAATCCGGATAAAAAGATCGGACGTGCTGATCCGATGGCCAATTCGGACGGGCTGGCCAGATCCGACGGCCTGTTCGGACGGGCTGGCCAGATCCAACGGCCCGATCCGACGGAATGTTCGGACGGGATGGTCAAATCAGACGGGCCATTCTGGGGAGAATGAGTCCGTTGGTACTGTTTTTAAAATTCATCTTTCTGAATAACGGTCAGCGCCACCTGTATTCAGCTGCGAAGTATAAGTAGAAGAAACAAGGCGTATGAAGGCACTCCAAATCCACTGAACACTATGATTTCCAAGGGCTAGGAGCTGCAATTTATTTTGTGTCCCTTGCTTGGTAATGCATCGTTTGGTGGAAGGGGGGCCTTGAATTTCAAGGCTTTGTGCACGACCGTAAACCCAATTTTAAACAGTGGTTCACTTGTGTTTACATTTTTCAAAACTTGCGAATTTGAAGAAGTTTAAGTTTGGAACTTGTGACCATGAGCAAGGATCTTGCCTCTTGGTATGTCATCCTTTCGGCGAGTAAAATAGAATGCAAGGCTTGCAACAACGTGTTTTCAAAGAAAACGAGCCGTATGTTGAGTCACTTAGGATATGAATCGATTCCCGGTTCTCGTGATAGGGGAGTGAGTTTGTGTCCCAAATTGTCATCGGAAACTTGAAGTCTATTTCTTCAATGCAATGGGGCATTTCCACAAAGACCTGTTCGTGGAAATGTGGATGTCAACAACTTGCCTATGGTTGAAAGTGATATGTCAAATGGGAGGGGCATGCCACGTTCTACGCAAGAAGATTCTTGTACAACACCGGAAGAAGTCGTTGGAGGGGGTTCCGAAGTAACTCCAAGTATGCAAACATGTAGCGGACGTGACATTCGCAAGGCCTCAAGCAGTAGGCCTCCAACACAAAGTAGGCTTTTGGATGGCTTTCAAGAAACCAAAAAACAGAATTTGAATGCAGTGTGGGCCAATTTCTTCTATGCGACAAATATACCCTTTTCAGTGGCCCGAAACGTAGCTTTCAGAGAAGCGGTGAAAAAACCCTCCGAGTATGGTAAGGCCTACACTCCGCCATCATATCATGATCTACGGCATAAATTGCTTGATCAAGCCAAGGCAAATGTCGTGAGGAAGGTGCATAGAAGGACCGAAGACAGCGTTAGGAAGTTTGGAGCAACATTGTCCATTGATGGATGGAGCTCAGTTACAAACCGTCCACTGATTAATGCCATGCTTGTATCTTCAGCGGGTGAGCAATTCCTTGGATCGGTGGATACTAGTGGGGTGGAAAAAACAGCACAATATTTGGCCACAATTTTAGAAAAATTCATAGAGCAGGTGGGTCCTACGAATGTGGTGCAAGTGAGCGCAAACAATGCTCCAGTGAATCCGGCAACATGGAATTTGGTATCCACTAAATATCCACACATTTTTTTTCAAGGATGCGTGGTGCATGCCTTGAATTTGTTGCTCAAAGATTGGGGAAAGGAGAAATGGATTGAAGAGTCGATAAAGAGAGCCCAAATTGTAGTGAATTTCTTCAAGAAAAGACACATGCCACTTGCTATATTTCGGAAGTATGAGACAAAGTACAGTTTGTTAAAGCCGGTGGAAACAAGATTTGCCTCTGTGTTTATCATGATTGATCGTTTGTTGGAAGTCAAAAGAGCATTGCAACAAAGTGTGGTGGATCCACAGTGGGTGGCATATGTGAATACACTCAACGACAATGGCAAAGCCAAATCTCGCACGAAGTCTCGTGATGTGAAGAGGTTCATTCTAGAGGAGCATTATTGGGACCGGTGGACAAATTTACGAGAATTGGTGGCCCCCGTTGTATATGGTCTACGTGATTTGGATGCAAAGACGCCATGCATGGGTAAGGTGTTGCATATTATGAGGAATTTAGAGAAACATGTCCTTAGCCTAGAAGGGCCTCCTTTTTGTTTGGCAACAAACCTCGCCGAACCATTGGAGTGATCCTTTTTCAAACGCCGTGGAATGGGGGAGACAGATTTACATTATGCAGGAGTTCTTTTGAATCCATACCTTCTGCATGATAAGGATCTAGCCGACGACCAAGATGCAATGGACGCATGCAAGCGTGTTCTAATGAAAATTTGCAAACAAGGAGAGTACGCCTCGGTGGTAAAAGAATTTGTAGCCTTCCGCCATAGGGAACCTCCGTTTCACAACATGTTGAATCCGGATGAGCAACAATTGTCGGCGCATGCTTGGTGGAATTTTGAAGGTGCATGTGGGAAGCTCATTGCTCCAATAGCCAAGCGAATTTTGGCACAACCGGTATCCTCATCTTCATGTGAACGAAATTGAAGTAGTTATTCTTTTGTTCACAACAAATCTTGGAACAAGTTGACAACGCAAAGGGCGGCAGACTTGGTGTATGTGTACACCAATTCCAAGGTCTTGGCAGCATCAAAGGAAAAGGATGAGAAGAAGTGGTACGATGACAACGTGGATTCGGAAGATTCAGAGGGGTTTATCTCGGACGACGAGGAGGATGGTGGGTCAGTTGGGCCTCTATTGGATGACGAAGATGCCATGAATTACGACGGGCACAATTTTGATGATGAAATGTTCGATAGTCCAAGTCGGCCTAGTGAAGATCTTCGAGCCAATGATCGAGACATCTATGACTTTCCATTGGATGAAGATAATGATGGGTATGATGAAGATGTACCTTCCATAGCTAGATTTGTAGATGGAAGTGGGTTCATGAGTAGCGAAAAAGTTCTATCGAAAAAAGAAGACGCTTATGTAGAGGCCAATGAGAGAACGATTCCCAATGATGGGACTCAAAGAATGGATGAAGATCTTTTTCCACTTGAGTCTCCGTTTAGAGGAGTGTTGCGAGCGGAAGAAAATGACAAATACATCGGCAAGGGAGGACGTGAGCCTTGGGAGGTGAATGTCAAAATGAACGTTGGCAACACGAGTGTTGAGTCAACCTTTGTATTGGCAAGTGCGAACAGTGGTCACCCAAGTATTCCAATCCCTAAGGCAAATGAAGCGGAGAAGAATGTTGATCTATGTGTGGTGGGGTTTAGAAGTCCAATTTCGTACATCAATGGAGAAGCCAAGAAGGAACTCATGCAAGATTTTGAAGTACCACCATCTAGCATCCCTCCACGTGCACAATTGAAAACCCCTAGTCAAATTTTGGATGGCGTTGGGAGCTTAGGGCTTGGAAAACGGATTGCAAATATTTCAAAAGAAAGGCGGCCTAGTCAAGGTATTTTATCATCCACGGACGATGACAAGGATGAGACATTGGCTTCAATGTTCATTCGGCATTCTCGTAATGCACCACCACGACGGCCCCCAACAATGTCAGTGCCTAAACCACAATCTTCAATTTCACCGAAGATAATCATTCATGGAGGCAGTGGAGGGCCCTCAACAATAAAATTAGAGGGCGGGGGATCACTTAGAGCCAATAAGAAGAGAGTCATGCAACCTTTTGCAATATCCCCGTTGAAAAAAACAAGAGCCATTGGAAACCCTCTTGATGCACGTCCACATGTTTCAAAGAGGAAAATGAAAAGTGTTGTTGGCATTAAGGAACAAAATGGAAAATCCTTATTAAGAGTAAAAGAAGAACTCAAAAAGGACAAATGAAGAAGAAGCCTTTCATCCACGCAAGTACAAGAGGGAAGAACGACATGTCTAGGCTCTTCATCAGATGATATGGAAGACACATCCGACGATGAAGACGCAAGATTGGGAAATGGGTGTGAGAGTAGTGGGGCAGAGGTGAAAGGAGATTTTGATTACAATCCTTAGAAATAGAAAGGACATAGGCTTAAATGTTCATGTGCTCATATTACATAAAGCACAGATTGTCGTACTGACAATTGATTGTTAGAGACTTTGATTGTAATACTCCTAAACTTATTGATGGTGGTAATACCATTATTTTTGAAGGGGGTGTGAGTGTTTCTAACTCCACCCTTAAGTCAGAAAGTTGCACACAGGTTCTAGCGGCATAAGTTAATAGCTTAATTGGGTGAATTTGTAAACTTAGTGTTCTTTGGCCTTCCAAGCAATGGACACTTTGTTATATTGATTTTTACCTAAATTAAGTACTTCAAAACACTCTAATAGTTAAGAAATAAAGGTTGTTGAGAGTTAGTTAATTGTGATTTAAACTTCTAGCTAAACTAAACTTTTACCTAAACTAAATCAAAGAATACAATTTGCCCTTTCCAAAATGGTAAAGGAAGTTGGATTCTGATATTCCTAATGAAAGTTATGTGTGGATGAAATTCGTACCTAATTCTATTCTAAAAACTTCATCCGTCAACTAAAAATAGCAAAATAATGTAAAATAAATCTAAATTTCAGGGTTGAAAGGTTAATTAAATTAGCTAATGGAATTTTAAGATAAAACCTAATTTTGACCTATTTTAGGACTTTTTATCCAGAATTAGGTCAAATCTTCATCTACCCTTTTATCCTTCCAAATTAAAGTAATTTAAAAAGTAAAAGGTGTATTTAGAATCTTCAAAAGATTCCCTAAAAAATTATGGTTTCAAAAGATTCCCTAGTCGTGCCTTGAGAATATTCCTAATTGTTCTTTAATTAATCCTAATTCTAAGTTATTATTCTAATTTTAGTGAATTTTTAGGGTTTTGTGGTTTTTATGAGTAAAGTGATTAATTAACTTCTTGTTAAGATAAAAAGTAAAAATTTAGAACTTTTAGGTGAAAACTTGTAAATGGATGAAAATTCCCCTTGGTTGGATGGAATCCCTTCCTTTAGTAATTTTCAAGAGAATAAGTAGATAAATTAGGTTTTGACTTTCCCTAATTATTCTAATATTCCCTAAGTTCCTAAATTAAATTAGATTCCTTTTGAGATTCTTTTGGATGAGATTTCTATTTCGTTTTCCAAATTAATTCAAAGTTAATCTAATTATTACTTTTTACGGTTTTAGATAAATTTTCAAAGGTTTTCTAACGATTTAAATTCTACTAGCTATTGGCTTCTTAATGGTTAATTTGTTAGTTTTAATTTTCTAATCTAAATTTTTAAAGAATGAAAGCAAAAGAAAAGACAAAAGATAAAATTTGAAATCATACCTTGGTGTCGAGAATGTCGATCGTCCCATCATCGCAAAACACCATCATAAGCGTCTCTTCGAAATTCTCCATTGTCTTTCATGAATTTGGAAGAAATCTTAGTATTCTTGTTTTTAAAACCTATCTAAAAAGTCCAAATTTGTTAGTTTTGGCAATTTTAAAACTAATCCTTTGATTTTAGGAATTTAAATTAAATGATAAATTTAATTCGTATTTCCTAAGTTTTCAATGAATAGTAGTTTTATTCAATTGCCAATTTTTTAATAGTTATTTTGTTAAATATTCCAAGATATTAGTTGTTGTTTGTTTTTATTGTTTTGGCTTATTAGGCCTAATAAAACAAATCCCCAAACTACAAACAAACAACTAATTTGGCTTTGGAATCCTAATTAATAACTAAAACCAAATGAATGAATAGTATTCTAATAAAATAATCAAAAACAATCAAAAACAAATCTATCAATGAATAGTAGAAGGAATAACTTCTAACAACAAGGCCAATTATGAATAGTGATATTCTTTTTAATGAATTTTATATTCAAACATTCCCCACGTTTCTAAATTCCTTCCTATATCATGTTCTTCATTCTTCTTCCTTCCCCATTTTCCTTAGTTGTTTTGTGGAAGATTAGGAATTTGAAAGTTTGTTAAACCGAGAGAGATGTAGGTGCAATAGAGAATTGTTGTTTAGAAATTCAAAGCCTTAGTTCCACTTAGGCCAATGCCACTCTTTAACATGATATTACGATAGTTTTTTAAGGGTTCAATTTCAACACAACAAGAATTTTGTTTGAGAAAAATCAATTGTTTTGCTTACCTTTTGATTTTGTTGGCGTTGGATTGCGACCCCCTGTTTGTGGATTCAGCCTTGCAATTCGAGCTGTGAGCTTAGTCTCTCCGACGCTCTGCTTGAACAGGGCTGGCTCGGTAGAGAGGGACACGTGTTACTCTCCTAGCCGTTCCCCGCACTGCCTTTACCGATACTGTGGGTGACCTTGCCTTCGGGCTGTCCCGTTGCTTTGAACTGTCCCTGCCTTGGGCTAATTCTCCTTTACAATCTGATTTTTGGTTATTGGAAGAAATCAAACCCACCTTAATAATAACAAAAAAAAAAAAAAAAGGAAGCCACGATGTGAGAAAATAATTCTTTTGGACAAGAATTATATTAATTAAATAAAACAAAGGCTTCAAAATAAATAAAAACAAACTAGCAAAATACCTCCATTAATGTAAGAAAAACCCAATACCTTCAAAACTCTCACAAGCAAAAGAGAAATAATTCAAGGGTTCTAGATCTTAAATAAGTTTCAAAAGAACCTTATTCCATTGATTCCTTTGGTTCAAAGATTCGCCATGTAGTTAAATTCACGATTAGATGGTCAGTTTAAACGTAAATTTTAACTTTCAAGGTCAAAGCTCCACCGTGCGGGAGCAACCCCAGAAAATAACTGACAACTTTAAGTTTTAAGTACCCGTTTCCAGGTTTCAAGTCAAAGCTCCGCCGTGCGGGAGCAACCCCAGGAAATAACTGACAACTTTAAGTTTTAAGTACCCGTTTCCAGGTTTCAAGTCAAAGCTCCGCCGTGCGGGAGCAACCCCAGGAAATAACTGACAACTTAAGTTTTAAGTACCCGTTTCCAGGTTTCAAAGTCAAAGCTCCGCCGTGCGGGAGCAACCCCAGGAATAACCAGTATCCAAGGATCCAAACTAGTATTTTGAAACTTAATTCTTAAAGGAGGTACACATGACAGTGTTTAACCGAACATTAAAAACTAATTTCCAAAATTCAAAGCAAAGTTTTAAGTTTAATCACTAAAGGAGGTACACATGACAGTGTTTAACCGAACATTAGCAACTATTCAAACCAAACACCCGTTATACAACGAGTTTTGGCACGTGGTGATGCTCAAAACCTTTTGGCAAAGTCTAGCTTTGCCGCTTTAAAGTTTTAAGTTCACAGACTATTCTCAATTCACACAAATGGTTGGTTAGTATCAAAAGAACAACAATATCAAAGTAGAGTTTGGGAACTACTCCCACAACTCCCAAAATGTCAAAGTTTTGGGGCTTGAAGCCTCCAAATTCAAGAAATAATTGGGTTAACACAAATAATACTAGAGTTAGGGGATTTCCTCCACCTAAACTCTTGAAAAACAAAGTTTTGGGGCTTGAAGCCTCCAAATTCAAACAAGAAAAGAAACAAAGCTTTGAAGGGGCCCTCCGGACCTTCAAAGTACAAGAGAAAACAAGAAAATAGAAGAAAATAGCCAAAATTTGGCTTTAAAAAGTTCTTCGACAAGTGTCGGTAGCACGACAAGAGCAACAACAAGAATGAAACAAAGAATGAGGGCCACGAACAACCTCGAGGAAGGGCCTTATATACTCGCTCCCGGCCCCCCCCCCCGGTAAGATGTTCGTAATTATTATCTTTTACTTTCAATCTAGATATTTTGCTAAACTACCTAAACGTATTTTCAAAATAATCTTTGTTTAATGGGAAGGAAGGTTCTCAAGCGAGTTCCTTCTAGGCCCTAAATGGCCTTAGAATCTTTTCCCAAATCAAATATTTGATTTTCCCAAAGATATTTTGAAAACCTACCTAATTAACCAAGATATTTTGTGTTTTAATCTAGGGTTAGTTCTAAATTGGCTTTCTTTAGTCCAAAAGATGGCTTCTTACGCAAGACAAGTATCTTGGGCAAATCCAATCTTCGATTTTACAAGAGATATTTGCAAAATCAACCCAGATTAATCCAAAATTACCTTTTAAAAGTCAAACTAAGGGCTGACCCTCTCTATCTTTTGAGGGACAACTCAAAACTGAAAACAAATTGCGCCATCGCGTTCAGAAGACCCCAATTAGCCTAAAGGACCCCTTACCCCTACCTCTCCAGCCGTTTTAAAGCGCAAATTTGAGTCATGGTAACTCAGAACAAAAGTTAAAAAGCTAACTTTTGGAGTTTGCGTCTTTTGATGAAACTGTTGGTCCTGGATGGTTTAGAATATTCGTGGGAGTAAGAATTGACCCTTGAAACACTCCGTTCGGACACCGCTAGCTCCTGGTTCGCCGGTCAACCTGCCGCCAAGTTGTAAATTCTTGTAAAATTCGCTGTCGGTCCTAATTTTGGTACTTGGGAATGTCGGAATGTCTTCAAACTTGATAAGGCTCTTTATTGGCACACAAAACACTATCCTAATTTTTAGTGAGATTTTACCGCAACATTGGTAATTTCTAGGAATTTACGAATGTAGTTTTAAACGGTTGACTTCCCATGGAGTCATCGTGGAGTTTTGTAAAATCCCGAAACTTTTGGGCAATCTTCTACAAGATGTCCATCAACTAAGGGCAAAACCAAATCTCCAATAAGAATGCTATTTTTAGCAATTCCTTAATCATTTCCACTCGGGGGGGAAATTATTCTTGATACCGGGGGAATCTTGGATGATCGGGCTTCTATTTGACCTCTTGGCATGCTTTGACCTAGAAAAGCACCTCTCTGTATGTTCCAATCATCATTTCCTCCATCTTGGTCTGTGAATGAATATATTTCTCAAAATTACCTGCAAACAATAAATCTAACTCTTTCGAGTTGGATTTGGACTGACTATGACTAGACTCTAACTTTTAACCAGTTTGTTACATGTATACTTATAGCTGTTGTATTACATGAACAAGACACTAGGACTGGTTAACTCTCAAATTCTCACATCGCTCGGAATTACTAACTTAACTACTTATTTCTACTAATAAGACCTAAAATTAGTGAAAATGTAACGTCTTACGTGTTTCACGCATTTAAGGCCATTACATACCCCTTTGGTAGAGACTTCTACCAAGACCTACAATAATTGTATTTTTATATGTTTTTTCCTATTTTTCACTTAAAAATTAACTAAAAATTGCGAAAAATAAGTTCAGAGTTCCAAGTGCCAACTTGAGGGCTCACAGGGGGCACTTAACCAAAGATGATTTCAATCCAAAATATCAATTGATTGTGTCATTTGTATGTTGTTTTTCTACAATGAAGCATGATATATTGCAAGATGATGAAAAAAATTAAAAAATTTGGCTTCATACTTGTGGTAATTGAAATGCTTTTGAAAGGCTAGAGGATCATGATGATATGATTGTTAATCCTGTTTCAACCAGGGTTGCAATTCAGGAGGACAACTGCGACTGCGTCGGAATTTACCCCGAGGTAAATCGGACGGACGGCTCCGTTTTACCCAGTGTCCCCCGCGTCCGCCACGTTTGGATGTCCTCGCGTCCGGACGTCCGCTTTTTGGACGTGATTTTGGACTGGACGCTCCAATTCATCAACCCTGGCTGCATCTCCTTTGCCAACCTCAGCCTGCTCCGCAACTGAATTTGTAATGTCAACGGTTGAACTGGGTACCTGTGTGCCGGTGCTATTGTCCTGGATTTCTTCCGTCCCTGCACAAACAACTGGACTTCGCACATGCTTTCCGTCGCCCTTGTCGTGCTCTTCTTCATTTTCAGCAGACATTACAAGGATTGGCAACTTGTTGGCTCCTTCTTCCTCGCATGAAGGAACATGAACCTCTTTAGACGCGGCCTCTGTTGGCTTCAATGAGCCCCCCTTTTCGATGGGTAGATTCAAGTCATCTTCAAGCGTAGGGGGGCCTTCCATGTCACTTGCCCCAACCACAACGTCTGGAGTCCCTTTTATCCCTGCAGAAGTCTTCATTTCGCCTCCCACACTTCTAGTATATGCGTCTGTCGACGGAGCTGCTACCTCACTAGTAGCGGCTGGTGGACTGGGAGGTCTGTCAGCAACTTTCCAGCGCGGTGATAGAGGCACAGTTGGCTCCTTGTCCTCAGAGTCGGAGGACAAAGTCACATCGGCCTTCTTTGCGATGAAAGTGGGGGGAGGTCCCCGTTTTGCTCTGCTAGGGTGTTTCACACTATTCTTGATAGACTGGCGGCAGGGTTGTTCGCTGCGACAGCGCGACACCGTGACAGACAGACGTCGCGCGACGTCTAGTAGAGCCCGCGCGATGTCACGAAAAGTCAAATTTACCTTTGACTTTACAGGAAATTACCCCCCTCCAAGTGGATGCCACATGGCATCCACTTGGCAAACTGGAGGGCGCGTACGGGTAGGAGAGTGCGGGTAGGGGCGATTGCGGGTGGACGAGGGCGACTGCGGGTGGGCGACTACGGGTGGGCGAGGGCGACTGCGGGTGGGCGACTGCGGATTTCTGAGGGAGACCGCGGGTGGGCGACTGCGGGTTTGGCAGGGAGACCGCGGGTTCAGGAAGTATTCTTGGGTAGGCGACCGCGGGTGCGCAAAAGGTACCTAGACCCGGTGTTGGACCCGAAGTCGCCCAATTTGGACCCGTTGTCGCCCTCTCGAGACCCGCTGTCGCCCTACCCAGACCCGCAGTCGTTGGATACGCAGTTGCCCTATCCGTACTCGCCCCCCTAGACCGAAGTCACTCGCCCTATATAGCCAGTAGCCCATCATCATGCTATCACCTTCATTTTCCATTGAGGCTTTCTGTCTTGCAGCCTTTGTTGGCTGCATGCGTGATCCTTTTGGATAATATATATACTATTTTTTGCTATCATTTGGTTCTTAGAATTTTGCGACGTCTGCAAATCTCATGGCAACTGGAGGTAGCAGTGATGGGTCCCTTCCAGTTTTTTCCACTGTACGCACTCCTGGTGCAATTAGGAAGGCTGCCAAAGACAAGACCAGAAAAAGGAGGGGTAACATTCACAAGAAGCGATGGCATGTGTTGAACAATGATAACCACCTAGCTTTCAAAGGGTGGAACGAGGAGCTAGAGCCATGGAGTATGCAGGTGTGCGAAGACTACATTGAATGGTGTCACACTAGGAAGTTCTTTCCGGCATGGCGCCATCATTACAACCGACACAATAACAAGGCAAATTTGAAGTATTGTGAAAATCCAACTTTCATACGAAGGTGTTTAGAATTGTGGCAGGTCCTCTACAAAACCCCTTTTGTAGATAGGAATGAGGCCCCTTTGTTCATTGCTAGAGGTGCCTATGCTGAGGTCGCCTTGAACAAATAGGTTGACTGGACCACGATCAAAGAAAGTACCTACGTGGAGCGTCTAGAAGTTGGAATAATTCCAAGAGGGGTTCTAAAATTTCCAGAGGGTGGACTTGGGCCTTTTCGAAGTGATCCACAAAACAAAGAAACTCAAGAGGTGGACACGGAAGAATCAGAAGAGGATAATGATTCAGATGGCACACGGATTCCTAAGCTTGTACGAGTGAAGGAGCAGATTATCACCCCCGTCCAAGTTCCAGTTCCAGTTCCAGTTCCAGATCCAAATGTTCAAGCCGCTTCATCATCGCGGGGAAAGAAGATGAAACATCCTGCGAAGGTGCGACGGTCCACCACGAAAATTAGATTGGCATCAGCCTCAACCACAATTGCGACTCCAATCTTGCCACCACAAGACGCCAGCAACGTCTTCGACATTGCTTTAAGTGACGACTCACCCGTATGTGCCACAAGTCACATTCCCATTCTACAGTCTGAATCTGATGTTGTTCACAATGCGATGACGTTGGCGAAGGCTCTCGACCTCTTGAAGACCAAGGATGCACAAATTGCAACCTTAGAAGGTGATGTGAAGAAATGGCGGTCTACATGTGAACAAAAAAATGCTCTCATTTCTCAACAATCCAAAGAATTACAAGGCCTTCGAGAAAAAGAGCGTCAGACTTTCACATTGTCGGACATGGACGAAACCTTTGTTGAGCAGGATCCACATCACTTGGACAAGCTTGTTGGAGACCTCACCAGCAATGTCATTCACCTTTCTCCCCCTGCCAAGCGTACGAAGCGTTCTTCAATTTTTCCAATGGCACCACTTCCGTTCGTCTCAAGAGATTCTAGCAATCCGCACGTTGATGGTTTGCAAGGGACTCAGGATTCACTTTCGTTTCCTGCCATTCCACATCTACAATCATCAAAGGAACTTGATTTGGCTGAGGAAAATAGAATGCTTCGAGAGAAGTTGGCAGTGTTGGCAGCGACATACTATCATTGGAAGGTCGCGTGCATTCTCTCCGTGGATCGATCTCAACAAGTTGCGAAAGAGCTAGACAAAGTTTCGAAGAACTTTGTAGCAAATGCCCCTAAACGAGAGAATGGATTGACATCATGGGCATTGATGGAGGACATGTTTCCGGATAACATGTCCATGCTTGACGTGGCGGAAAAAAATGTCATAGACTGGGCACAAAATGGTTGGGACCATGGAAATCAGATGTCTAGTCACTTCAACGAAAAAGACCAAAGTCTATTGTGGCCAAAGCCAGCTCATTTCGTCTTGGATCATACCAAATGCCCCATATGTCTAGAACAATTTGGGCCAGAAGGAGGATGGGCACTTGGATCATGTACACATGTGTACCATCCTTAGTGTCTCATCACTCAATGTCTGATTAGACGATGATGTGTGATTTGTGCAGCACCATTCCATGATCGCTTGTATACCATGTTCAACTTGATGACTTACATGCCACCTTCTTGGGAACACAATAGAGACACGACGGCAGAGACCTGATTTTGGGGACGAGACTTGCTTTGGAGTTGGCGAGAAGGCCTACATGATCAAGAAATGGGAGCTGCTGCCTCACAATTGAATTGGGAAACGGACCCGCGTGAAATTCTAAGAGTGGCATTCAACCTTATGGGAAAAGGAGCTCACAATGCAGGGAAGAGGGCGTTTTTTTTTCAATGCCTTGGTGGATATTTTGATAAGACATCCCAAACCTTCAAGTGGGGTGCTCATCCGGAAGGACACTGTTGGAATTTTGAAGGTGAACAAGGGGCTAATCGTGATGAAAATGCCACTCCAGAAGACTTGAATAGTATGGCTTACCTCGACTCAACATACGGGCCTTATTATCAAAGCCAAGCACTCGATTATCTATTGGAGTTACACTCTCCGCAAACTAAAAGGACACTTGAAGCTCTCAAGAACTCCAATGTCTTGGAATCTATTTTAGAAGCAGATGGACCTGCTTCAAGGACTCGTGCTAAGAAGAAACTGGTTGTTGGAGAGTCCAATGATTATGAACAAGGTGCAACGAGTGGTTCTCATAACAATCCAATGGACTTGAACTAAATATTTCTATGAGATACTTACTTCAACGGTGGTTCTAGTTAATCGTAGTAGTATACAAGATGTAAGGCCCATAGTATAAGGGCCATAGTATATCCATACTCGCACAATGTAGTACTCTAGCAAAAGTTAGGGTTCAGATGTTGGCTTCTAAAACTATACCGCCTTGGCTGTGTATTGTACTACTATGCTTATGGACAACAACCTTCTATTGCTTTGGTTTTGAAGGTTTGGGCATACTTATACATTTGTAGCCTAAAATGTAATTGGTGAAATGCAAATACATTTGTTGTAATGCCTCGCACAATGATTCCATACACGGTCCCCACAAAATTGCTATCTTCAAATCTTTTAATGAATTTTTTCCTTTTGAATTTTTTTCTCATACAACATGTTTTTGTTTACATGGAAAAATTTGATTCATTCCATTCAGATTTTTTATGAGAAAGTTATGGACCATTTTCTTTGGCGGGCAACTTGAGTCTACAGCTTCTTCTTTTAAAAGTTGCTTGTAGGATTTGTTTCTCCAGGCAATTTCTACAATCTAAAAAAAAATTAGGTCCGGTCACATCGTTAACTTCACTTGATAGCACACTCTCACCATTTTCATTTCATTTTAGAGATATTCATTATTTAAATTTTACAACTACATCTTACCTACTTCTACTCAACAATTTCTTAAAGTATCCAAAATTGTTTTTGAAAATTGTTTTTTTCCCACACATAACCATAGGATCTTACACCTTACTAGTATGAGAATGTGTGGAAAAAATTTCAGAATTTTTCATCTTACAGATTGCAAGATATCCGCATTTAGAGTAAAAAAAACAATTTTTTCAGCACATTGCTGGACTACATTATTTGACTTTTAACATTTTTCACTTTAATTTCTTGCACTACAGAGTTTTGAGCTTTAAACAAATATATAGTGGAGAATTGAGTTGAGAGTCTAAATAAAAAAAAGGTTTTCAAAAAAACTTAATTTTCATTCTTAAAAAACTTGTAGAATAGAAGTACATATGAGATTGAATGAAAATCTATTTTCTTTCTAAGATAGAATTAAAATGCACTAATCCCCACGGTCAAATTGTTGTTGCAAGCAAACTAAACCATGTCAAACTTCTTTTCTTGAACAATTGCCAAAATTGCGTTCCTAAATTAATCTTACAAGGTATTTTTCCCACCAGAAGCTCTAATTGCCCAATAAACAAGATTGTCCATAACTTTCTCATAAAATATCCAAATGAAATGAAAAAAAGCTTTCCGGATAGACAAAATTATAATCTATGAGGGAAAAAAACTTAGAAAAATAAATTCAAATGCTTGTCACATTTTTTTGATGCCCATTCTCCCCTGCTTTGGAGTTTGGACTATATGGGCATAACTTTTGTTCCCAGGCACCGATTGGAAAAAAAGTTATATTACCACAAAGGTAATCGTTTTTTCTATCTTCAAATAAAGTTTCAAAAATTCAGTCCCAAATTTCAGCCCGTAGGTACCATCTCTGACATCCATTCTTGCAAAGACACCAAATTCATAGCCCTCGTATTCAAAATATAATAAAAACATATGTACATTTCAAAAACAAAGGTGTGAATTTCTTTATTCCACAAAACCTTTGGAAAATCAAAAATTGGAAGGCCAAATTGTTTTTTTCTACCACACTAGATCCAACCACTAAGCATTTTTTTCACTATTCACAAAGTCACTTTCTTTGGGCTCCGGTCTCATTCTTTGAAGTTCCGCACGGGTGGCACCTATGCCTTCATAGGCCCACTTGCGCCATTCCTTAAAATAAAGGATGTGGCGCTCCAAGTCCAATATGCCCTCGTGCAACAACTCTTGTTTTTTCTCCAGTAGCTTCACCAAATAAAAAAGCGTTGCTCTTTCTTCTGTATTGCTACCATAATCCGGAGCTAAAGCCAAGATGCCCTCTTTTTTGGCTTCTTTTAAGGCATCATCATAATATTCCATCTCTAGCTCACGTATTTGAAGATTCAAGCTTCTCCTTTTGCTTTGATGGGACCATTTATCACGTTGCAAAAGATCAAGTTTATTTTGAAGCACCGCTAAATCATCGGAAATGTGTGCTCGCCCGTCTTCGATCTTCTTGAAATAATTTACTCTACTTTTGTTTAACTTAGAGTAAATCTTCTCATTTTCAGCAACGGCGTTTTCAGTCGCCTCTAACTCCTTCTTCAACCCATCCACAACAGTTGGATTCACTGGAAGATGTTGTACCTTCTCTTTCAAATTCATAAGATCCGCTACTGTTGAAGTCAAAGCTGCTCGTGCACTTTCGATCTTAGTGCCCAACATCTCCAAATTGTCTTCCGAATCATTGTCACTACTTCCGCTAGACCCAATGTCTGCACCAGAACGGTCCACATTGATCGGTACATGAACATCTTCGCTTTGTTTTTGAATCTTGGACAATGATTGCGGCTCCTCAAGCTTCCTCTTGCCCTTCTTGTCAACTTGAACGTCTTCAGCCGCCTCTTGTTTTTCTTTGCCAATGTCTTCGTCGTCACTCTCAAAAGAATATCCATCGTATTCGTGAGTGTGCTCATCTGAGCTAGAAGTTGAAGACCATTGAACTTGGTCATCACCAACAACCAACTTGCCAGGCTTTGCCTCTAAAAGCTTCTGATTTGCTTGAAGAAGTCCTTCTTCATCCAGCACTATCGGTCTGTCCGGGCGGTCACCGATAGGAAGCTCCTTCAAGGTTGTCCAATCTACCTTTTTCTTCAATTGAACTTCAACGTACACCATTTGCACAAGATAGAAAGAGAAGTTGTCATTTCGATAAGGTTGGGACTCCAAATAGAGTTGTTGCCATACCTCCAAACACCTTCGCTGGAAGACAACACTCTTGCAGTAAGCCAAATTTGCCTTATTAGACTTCACGTGCAAAGGGTGTCGCCAAAACGGGAACAACTTGTTGATGTGGCACCAATCCACATATTTGTTTACAGTTTCATATGTCCAAGGCTCTGGTTCTACTTCCCATCCCAAAAAGGCCTTCATCTTTGGATGCAACAAGATGGATACACGCTTCTTGCGAGGTTTGCCGCTCCTTTTACGATCCTTGTCATGAACCGCCTTTTTGTTGAGCCGAAGTCGGTATCTTGACATACCGTGTGGCGGTTGAGAGTCCTCGCCCTTCATAACGATCACTTCGTCTCAAAAGTAGCCAACTAAGTACTATGCGGTTTAGGGTTGCAAGCCTAAACCGTAGGTGTAAAAAATGCTAAACGTAATCCTATCACATTTAACATTTACAAAAATACAATGTTCTCGTGAAACACCCTATGTCATCCAAGCGTGAATAAAATGAGCTGTGCAAAGGGACAAAAATCCCCCCCCACAACTCAAACCCCTAGCTTCTGTGCACGCATTCAGCCACGTCAGCAGGTGAAAGACAGTGCGCAGAATGCCAGGGAAAATTTAATGGCGACTGCGGGTGGAGGAGAACGCTGATGTACCCGAGGTCGCCCTTGGGGCGCGTGCGGGTCCTGAAGTGGGGCGAGTGCGGGTCAGCCCAGTGCTCCAGGGCGACCACGGGTCCGGAAGTGGGGCGACTGCGGGTCAGCGCAAGTGCTCCAGGGCGACCGCGGGTCCTAGAGTGGGGCGACTGCGGGTTTGGACAGGTGCTCCAACGCGACCGCGGGTCGAAGGAGCCCGAGCGAGTGGGCGACCGCGGGTCCAGGGCGACTTCGGGTCCAGGGCGACTGCGGGTCCTAGGCGACCGCGGGTCCAGGGCGACCACGGGTCCACTTTGCGAAGGCGACCGCGGGTCCTGGGCGACAGCGAGTCCTGGGCGACCGCGGGTCCTGGGCGACAGCGAGTCCTGGGCGACAGCAGGTCCTGGGTGACCTCGGGTCCCAGGCGACCGCGAGTCCATCTATTAATGCATGGACTTTTCTTTTCTTTCTTAGTACATGTTTATAGATTGTGATATTTTTTTCCATTTTTCCTTGCGCTGGGAAAGTGGCGATACTAAATGTTACGGAGGGGCTCCAAGCTTCAACATTCATCCACGTACTAGATAGAAAATGTGATACTAAGTATCTAAAATTCTATTTTCATTTACATTGTGGCGATTTCATTGAAGACTTTTCTAGAAGTTGAAGTTTTTCTAGCAATTTCATCCAAAATTTTCCTAAAAAATTCCTATAGCTTATAGCTAGCCTAAATTTTTTGTTGCTTTTGAGCACCAAATCTCAAGGGAAAAAAAAAGGATTGTGAGCTCAATCCCATTTGTGTTGCAAAATTTATGGAATACTAGTTTATACTTTATACTATATTTGGGGAGCCATTAGGGTTGAGGTCGGTTGTGGTACAAATGGATTCCTTATTGATTATCTGAACAAAAGTTAAATCTTTGCAATTGTTTTAGAAGAAGTTGTTGTTAACTAATTTTTTTCTTATTAATTAATTTCATTGTTAATTCTTAATTTTATTGTAAATGACTTATTTCATTGTTAATGACTAATTTTATTGTTAATAACTAATTCAATTGTTAATAACCAATGTTATGATTATTAACCATTGCAATTGTAACAATAATGTCTTTGTAATTGTTTTGACATGAGATGTTCATTATGTATTTTTGGATGTAGACTCAAATTACATACTATGTTACACACACTAATTTTGGTAAATTACATGCCTAATAACTAAATTTCTTGTACGGACACAAATCTATAAATGAAAGTCATTGTTGGACTTATATCATACTCCAACCATCTATGAAAGAATGTGTGTTTTTATCAATTTGGATGACATATACCAAAAAAAAGAATATGGTAGGAAAACATTATGCTACTAGGAATAATATATATGGTAAAACCAGATTTACATTTATTATTGAATTCATCCAAGTTTTCTCGAATTGCGTGTTTAATAAATGACAAAGATTATGGCTAGATATCTTTTTTGCAATATCCACTCTTGTTTCATTGTCTCAAAAAAAAAGGGGGTCACAAGAAGTCAATGAACTTCCTTTTTCCAAATAAAATAAATAGGAAGAGAGCGAAAAAGGTTAAATAAATAAATAAAAACATCTCTCATCTATTTTGAAATAGGTAAAGTACGAATAAAAAGGAAAAGTCTAAAAAAGTCTAAAATGTATGTTTCCTATATTTGAATTAGAATAAATAGGAAAAAAAACCCAACTTGCTTTTATTTTTGGAAATAGAAAAAATAATAAGAGAATGTAAATGATGTATGACTTACATTTTTTTAGGGATTGAAAAAACAACTATTTGAATTCAATGACCATGAAAGTAAAACTCCTTTCAAGTGCATACTAGCACATTTTATTCAAGAAATAATACAAGTCTTCAACATCAATTACCAACTAATTTATTTTCATTTTCTTATTTTCCTTGCGTCCATTATATACTACGGAATCAAAAAGGACCAAGAACATTTGAATTCAAAAGTTGTTATACTTTGCATAACAATGTGTAAAAGGCCATATTCAATATATACAATTTGACAAATAGCCCATTGAGTAATTGTTTTTCTAAAGACAAGGCGCGTAGCATAAAATTCCTTCATATATTATAGGAAAATATTACAAAGTAAGCAACACATAATTGGCCACCAAGCTCATTGCTTGCAGCACTAAACTCTTGCTCTAGACTATCCTATTACAAAGGTGAGTCTCGGAACACCAATTCGGGGGGCATCATGGACCATGGTGGAGACATAAGGGAATTTGTGATCTCTATACACGTTGGTCTCTTCTTTGGGTCAGTGTTCACGAGTTCACGCAACTTCATTCCAAAGTACATTGATCCCTCGCGGTTCTTGAACAAATCCTTGTCCCAATCGTCCATATCACCAATTCTCATCCATTCGGTCAACTTCCCAATAGAATACGAGTCTGACTGTTGCGTATATTTATACCGTTGTTGCATGATCGGTATGCTTGTATCGGAATTTGGAGGTCCATATGCATAAAACAACTCCGGGGCAACCCACCAACGACCTTCTCGGTATTGATCCCTCTCGGCCTCAGATGGCTTTCCAAAATGTGAAGGCACGTTTTCGTCAAAACGACTTGATATTCCAAAATCACAAATTCCAATGTTGATTATGTCGTTTGAATAATCCGGAAAATGCAACATGATGTTCATGGGAGACAAGTCATTGTGTAGCACGCGGCACTTGTGCATGAGATTTGTCACATATACTAAAGCCCATGCCAACTTTGCCTTGTGCCTTCGGAAGAGACCAAGTTCTTTTTGTTTCTCTTCAGGAAGTCTTGTGGCTTTTTGCATTTCATGCCAGTCAATGGTTGGTGATACAGAACGATCTAAATGCCTCAACTCATTCAAATGGCCCCCATTCCACCACAAAGTGTATGCTTCATTCGTGCAAGAATGAATGGCAAAAAACTTAATGATGCCAGGGTGGTTCAAGGGGCATGCAAGGGCCTCCATGGATCGTTGCGCTCTCCCCTCGCGCGGGTTTATTGCCTTGGATACTTTCCCAGCAAAAGTGATATAGCTTGGAATTGTATCCATTCCTTCAATGCGTACCTTACGCACTTTTGCATACCCCCCTTCACGTTCAAAAGCACTAAGGGGCACCACTTTCGCCGTATCGGGGATCCACGTGATACACAATCCACCATCTCGTGCAAATGCTGCCTGCACCGCTGCATTTTTCCACTTAAAACCCCTTGCCGAGACTCTTGCCAATTTCTTCACTGCGCTGGACCACCACTCCATTTTTTGGCGGAATGCCTTGATGTCTTCTGATTCCTCTACTATCGGAAGAAACGGTCGATGTTCCTCCATCAATTTCTTGGTATTGAACATCACCGCTTTCAATGTGTTATCAAGCCATTCAAATAGTCTCGAAGAATATGTCAAGTCAATGTCTGCGAAATCATCGGATCCCTTTAGCTTGGTTAAAATCCGTGCTTGTAAATCGTTTGGCAAGGCCACACTACCAGTTGTAGGACACCTCAAATAGCTTGCCTCCAAGAATTGTACACTTTTCCCTGCGTACCACTGGAGACACGCTTCGTATACATATCGGGTATAACTCGGGGGAGGATAGTTGGAGTCCTTGTCATGTGTTGACTTCTGCTTCTTGCCCTTCCGTCGCTCTTGACTCCCTCCTTCTTCGTTTTCATTTACAGCTATCGGAACCTCGAAAAAAATTGGATCATCAAGGTCCAGATCCCATAAAGACTTTCTCCTTGTAGTGTTGCCTTCATGTGGAAAAGCCATGTTGTACTTAGGAACAATTCAAAACCGTAGTTCAAAATTCGTAGATTGAAAGGGTAAAAATTCCCCCCCCAATTGAAACCCCAGCCCACGGGCACGCATCCAGCCACCTGAAGGTAGGTGAAAGATAGTGCGCAAGGCTAAAGTAAGGTGAGAATCGAAAGTGGGGCTAACGCTTAAGTACCCGAAGTCGCCTCAGGGCGCGTGCGTTTGGGTGACTGCGGATCGGGAGGGGGCGACTGCGGGTCTGAGGAGGGACGACTGCGGGTCTGAAGACAGCGGGAATGGGCGACTGCGCATTTTTGGAGCGCTGAAATGGGCGACTGCGCATCAAGGGCGACTGCAGATCGTGGGCGACCGCGGGTACCAACTAAACCATCCCGAAACTTGCACACGCGGTCGCCCACAAAGAAGTCTCTTCGACCCGCAGTCGCCCCCTACGCACAGTCGCCCCACTGGAGATTGAGTTTGCATTTTCCAGAAAATTAGTCTCCCTCCTTGACCCGCAGTCGCCCCCTACGCATAGTCGCCCTGATTCAAATGTGTTTTTTGCTTCGTCGATGACCCGCGGTCGCCCCTGACCCGAGGTCGCCCTAAACCAACAACCAATCTGACCCAACACTAATTAGCATCTGCAGTATATTCTAATTGATTTTTCCTTATCTCACATCCAAAATTGGTAATAAATGTTAGGCGTCAGTTCATATCAAAGACATAGCAAGGCAATGGAAGAATTATTCTCACAATGTGAAGGGTTTCCCAAACCCTAAACCCTAGACCCTAGACCTTGGAAAACAATAATACAACTTTTATCTAGAATCAAATCCTTAAACCTACATAAAATACTTACACATCCTACACGAGATGTAGTGTTTTAGACCTAAAACAGAATCATGTCTTTTTTGTCTTGTTGAATTTGTAAACAAAATGGAGGAAGTAACATATGATTAAAGGGAATTAGAAACAATAAAGGAGAGGTCCCCAAAAAAACACCATCTCGTGAATCATGCCCAAATAAATCTAATTACACCTCCCCACTATTAGAATGTACATAAAACTTTCATTTGGAACTTCTTGCCAAAGGAGTGTTGGAGAGCTAATGCAAAACCTAGGATTTGTTTGTCTTGTTGAATTTGTAAACAAAATGGAGGAAGTAACATATGATTAAAGGGAATTAGAAACAATAAGGGAGAGGTCCCAAAAAAAACACCATCTCGTGAATCATGCCCAAATAAATCTAATTACACCTCCCCACTATTAGAATGTACATAAAACTTTCATTTGGAACTTCTTGCCAAAGGAGTGTTGGAGAGCTAATGCAAAACCTAGGATTTGTTTGTCTTGTTGAATTTGTAAACAAAATGGAGGAAGTAACATATGATTAAAGGGAATTAGAAACAATAAGGGAGAGGGGTCCCAAAAAAAAAATTAATCTTGTGAAACATGCCCATACCTGTAGTCGCCCAAAGCGCAGTCGCCCTAGAACCCCAGGTCTGATTTTGGAAGTGATCTGGGGACCCGCAGTCGCCCCCTACGCGCAGTCGCCCTGATAGAAGGGGGGAGATTGCATTTTCAAAATTTCTGGTGTCTCCCACCTTGACCCGCACTCGCCCCCTACGCGCAGTCGCCCTGATGGAAGGGGGGAGATTGCATTTTCAAAATTTCTGGTGTCTCCCACCTTGACCCGCACTCGCCCCCTACGCGCAGTCGCCCTGATGGAAGGGGGGAGATTGCATTTTCAAAATTTCTGGTGTCTCCCACCTTGACCCGCACTCGCCCCCTACGCGCAGTCGCCCTGATGGAAGGGGGGAGATTGCATTTTCAAAATTTCTGGTGTCTCCCACCTTGACCCGCACTCGCCCCCTACGCGCAGTCGCCCTGATGGAAGGGGGGAGATTGCATTTTCAAAATTTCTGGTGTCTCCCACCTTGACCCGCACTCGCCCCCTACGCGCAGTCGCCCTGATGGAAGGGGGGAGATTGCATTTTGAAATAGTTAGGTTGCTCCCACCTTGACCCGCAGTCGCCCCCTACGCGCAGTCGCCTTGATGGAAGGGGGGGAGATTGCATTTTCGAAATTTTTGGTGTCTCCCATCTTGACCCGCAGTCGCCCCCTACGCGCAGTCGCCCTGATAGAGGGCGGAAAAGTATTTGGTGTCTCCCTCCCCTTCCATATGGGCGACTGCGCGTAGGGGGCGACTGCGGGTCAAGGAGTTTGCATTTTCTCCTTGACCTGCAGTCGCCCCCTATGCGCAGTCGCCCTGATGGAGGGGGGATTTTGAAATGTGTTTCCCCCTCGAGGACCCGAGGTCGCCCTGACCCGCGGTCGCCCTGATCCGAGGTCGCCCTTGAAAGACGCGAGGAATCCTTGGACCGGATCCGCGGTCGCCCCACGCGCAGTCGCCCCATGCGCTGTCGCCCTAGTATCCGTGTTAGGGTTAGCGCATGCGCCCCTGGCGACCGCGGATATTTCATGGGCTGTTCCAGCCTGTGGTCCATAATTTTCATAACTGCGCCTTGTAGTTCACCTACCTTGTAGTGGCTGAATGTGGGCCCAATGTTGTGGAGGTCTCGTGGTTTTTTTGGTTTCCCACAAACAGCCAACAATACAACAGACACTTCTTGTATACTTCAATGAACCCAAAATCTTTTCCATTAGTTTAGGATAGTGAGAATATCAAAGCCATTTGATGTAGAGGGCCTTGAAACGGCAATTGCATTCATTGTGGCAAAGTTGTTGAATAATAAGGATGCACACACAAATGGGTGTGAAGTCACCAAAAAAGGGTACACTAAATTCACATTTAAAACAATTAGCAATTCAAATGAAAATGATTCATTTGGTTCTTCATTGATTTTCTTTCATTTTTGGGTGTTATAGTAACATAGGGGGGCCTCAATTGTTATGTAACCTATTCAAATTTAATCTTCTTGCATTGCTAATGATTAGTTATTTGGCTCCTTACAGGCTTAATGGCAGGTGTTCAATTTAGCAAGTGCTCAGAGGAAGTCATAATTATTCTCGACCATGAATATTTCCGGTAAAAATTTGTTTAGTTTGCGTTTGACTTCCTTATTGTCATCCACTTGTATTGTAGACAATGTCTTTTTAATAGGTGGGAGAATCACCATGACAATGACTATTCTATTGGAATTGATTTGTGATCTTTGAAATAGGATTAAGGACTTTTGGAAAGGCTACAAATTGTATTGCTTTGCTCATTATGGCCAATGCAATGAGTCCAAAGGCCATTTCCAAGCCAGCAAAATGGGTGAGTAAAATATTGCCCTTCATTTTGTATAGGTGATTTGAATCCTTGAATAATGAAATGAACATGTATTAATGAACATTTCTAGTTGGATAGTTAGTGGTGGACATTTCATCTCACTATTAGTGCTTATTTGCTGCAGGACGAGTGATGTGTTTGATACAAAACACACGCGATATTGTTTGGGGAGCCAAATTTGATGAGGCCATTAGGGAGGGGTGGGCCATGATGGAAAAATATGTGTGGGTTCGGCAAGGAAAAGATTGCACAAACCTCAGGTTCGGTTGTTCTAGTATAGAACTTGTATTATAAGATTATATGCTAAAAATACCCATATGTAGTTGTTATGTTTTAATATTCATTGATATGGGGGGCCGGGAGATGCAGGGCTTTATTAGAAGAATTTGAGGATGTCGAGAAACTTTTCGAGTCTGAGAATGGATGCTTGTTGTTACAACTCATTAAGGTTAGTGCAATACCACAACACGAGTTAATATACTTGCTAGGTTAGTATTGTTTGTACCCCATTCTGTGAATATCATATGTACTAATGACAATTCCACCTTAGGATGATGAGCACGGGACAGAACGCGCATTTACACAATCTCTGAGCGTTCAAATCAACACCACGGATATCTTTGAGCAGACCAATAATAGGTTAAACCAAGCTCGCGCAAACTTGGACAACCTTGTGCCACGGGAAAATCGTTCGTGACTAGAGACATTGTTGTGGTGCATCAAACGGCAGCCTTGTACCATGGCATAAGACCCTATTTTGATTTTTGAGTTGGGATCATAAAAAGAAATAAGTTATTTATGAAGATAATAGTACTAAAGTCATGCTAGACATGTGAAATAGCAATGTGCTTGACAAAGAACTTCATTTTACATTTCTATACTATGATTTTGCTAAACAATGCATGGATTGTTTATCTCAGATGGATGATCATATTTTGCTAAACAGTCCATGGTATATGAATGTTTAATCGGTTAGTGCCCAATACTTTAATGGTTTACATATGTGACCCCTCCCAAAAAATATATACCCATAAATGTGACCCCCCCAATAAAATATATACCCATAAATGTTGTGGCTTGTTATTCTTGGTTCACAAGTTTGAAATCCCCAAATATTGAAAATGTACAAACGTATGCCCTTGATTTAATCCCTTTGTTTGTAAATATGATGGCTACACTTTTAATTAATATGAAACAAGTTTTATTGTTTGGATACCTATGAATGTACAGATAAATAAAATTTGAACAAAACTATGAAATCAGCTGGGAAATAGCTATGACAATTAATTGTGACAATTAGTTCCCAACTACACCTTCACGGTGCTTGATGAAGCACATGATGAAAGTTATATGGGAGCTCATGCTGTCACATCCAATCCTTATGAGATATTTGAACAACCATCTTACTACACCTATCCTATGCATTGTATAATTGATTATATTGAGTTTTGTTCTCTCACGCAATTTATAATGTGTCAATCACACTTGACCATAAATGAATAAAAGGTATTTATTCCTCAATTCCCAAACCCCTTCTTTTGGAGCTCTCCGAAAGTGGTCTACATTGATCAAGAATCCCACATTCTTCATAGTTGGATCTTGTTTTACAATGGATTCACCATACAAATTCAAACTAAACATAATAGAGATTGCATTGGAAAATAAAACGCAACCATGTGAATTATGGATGGTAAATTTCTTATGTTTGATTATTTTCTTATTGAAATTGCAGAAGTGATGTTAGGGTGGGAATCCTCTTTTTGCATGTCAAATCTAATAAGTTGCAACAATAATTAATAAAATGGCTAAAGATGCATAACCCAAATTTTTAAATAAAAGATGAAAAGGTGCAATACATTTTTATGAAGTGCATTGGTAACTAAAATTTATGTCCACAATTTTGTGTAAGAGAACTTCAAAGTGAAAGTCTTAGAGGTTCAGAAATTCAAAATCCCGCCCTATACCTGCAGTCGCCCACCCGCGGTCGCCCCACTGTAGGGGTCCAGAAATTACTCTGTGGTGCCCCACACGCGGTTGCCCATCCCCAGTAGCCCCAGACCCGCAGTCGCCCTACCCGCAGTCGCGCAGGACCCCAGTACTTCTATAGCCATCGACCCGCGGTCGCCCATCCCTAGTGGCCCCAGACCCGCAGTCGCCCTACCCGCAGTTGCCTTCGCAGTCGGCCCCTTAGACCCGCAGTCGTCCTACCCGCGGTCGCTCTCAGACCTGCACGCGCCCCTTCCCGCACTCGCCCAGGGCGATTGCGGGTTAATTAGCTGTCTCCCCACCCAACTTCGCCACTTTCCCTTTTTGCTGCGTATTGCCTTTCACCTACTTTACAGTGGCTGATTGCATGCTTGGGAGCTTGGGTTTTGAGTTTCACTTACATGTGGCTCATGTTCTTGATTTTACTCCATCACTCACTAATCGCTAGATAATACTTTGCGGTTTAGGGTTAAGTTTAGATTCCTTGCCCCAAATCTCAAGAGCATCTCCAATGGTGGACCACAAGAAGAAGACCAAGGCAAAAGGAGCCATGCACCCTAGGCAACGACGCATCCTTTTGGACCCAGCGTGTGTGGCCTACCGAAGTTGGGATCGAATTACGGGCCACTGGACCGCCAAGACTTGTAAGTCCTTCGTGGGGTGGTGCCACATCGACAAGTTATTCCCCTATCATTGGCACTACACGAATCGGCGCAACAATACGGCCAATTTGCATCCATGCCGTAATGATGCATTTGTGCAACATTGTATCGAAATTTATCGATACTTGTATGGCACATATTTAGTGCCCAGGAGCGAAGTCCCGTATTTCATATGTGCAATGGTGTATGCGGAACTCATTTTGTTTGGAAGCGTGGATTGGAGTTCAATCAAGGGAGTGAAGCATGCTCGCCTTCCACCGACAAAAGACATCCCAAGGGCAGCTCTATCTGCCAATCCACGTGAAGGGCTAGGCCAGAAGAAAAACTTGAAGGTGGGAGTGCCCGATGAGCAGTTTCATTGGACGTCATCTGATTCATCTTCGGGAGAGGAAGACAACCTTAGTGAAGACCCTCCAATGCAGCCCCAAAACATGGCGATGGTGGCTTCTACTTCACAAAATTTACCTCCCCCGAGAATGGAAGAAGAGGGTGAACCAGCTAGGCAACCACAAAATCTTGATATTTTGCCTCTTGCTATGGTGAATCCGATTACAGTCCCTCGCACTGAAGAAGACGAAGTTTTGCAGTATGTGCTTGCATGCATGCAAGAAGCAGAAGATGATGTTTTTTGGACAGAGATGGAAACAGAAGAAGATGTGAAGCCTTCTTTGTTCCAATTGGATTGTGTTGATGACATGTACCGAAGTGAGGAATTTGTTGAAGATGGAACTGTCCCTGACACAGTAATGTTGGACACCAAAGTTGTTTACAAAGCTCAACTCAAGAAGCTTCTAAATGAGTTGGATGAAAAGCATCTAGAATGTGAGAAGCTTCGCAATCAAGAAACGCAAACTTTGAGTGGAGATATTGTGAATAGCTTACGTGCTGAACTTGAAAGTCGGCAAGTTCTTTTGTCAACGCAAATAACAAAGATTTTAGACTTCGAAGCATTTTACCTTAGATTCTCTTCTCGGCATGCTGGAGGATCTAGTTCTTCTAGCAATGAGTTTGCAAAAGAACGGCTTGCCAAAATTATGGAAGCATGCAAGCTGGAGGAAGATCAGATAGACTTGGAGAAGCGAGGGGTGGAAGAAGCACGATCAAGATTAAATTCCTTGAAAGCATTAAAGGACAAAGCCCCCCTTGACCGTGTTGCAGAAATGTGTGGTTGGAAAGACGTGGCTACTAAACAAGCATTGTCTCTTACGGAAGTAGTTGACTTGAAAAAGAAGCTTGGGGTTTCTTTGTCATTGGATCCAAAATTGGAAGAACATCGGGATGCACTGAAGGCGGTTTTGAAGTTCCAAAAATCATACAAGCAATTTTGGTTGGAAAAGAAGTTGGGGAAGGATGACCGATACCTTAGGATTTTGCAGTTGGAAGGTAGGAAAGTCTTGTATGAGATGGAACGTGAGGCTCATGACCGCAAAGAAAAGGCCAAAATGGATGTTGAATGATTTTCATTTTTAGCACATTTTTGAGGACTATGTATATTCCATCTTATGTATATATAAAAGGATATTATCCATTTTGAACATTTTAATGCAAGCACATTGAATTCTATGTAGTTCCTTGACAAGAGTACATAAATATAGATATGAATTTTTGGTTATTTATGTTTGCAATGTTGTGAATACTTGAATATTCTAGGAATTTTGGCAGGAAAATGACCTTGGGAGTTCGGACTTTCGGAATTAAAAGAGAATTAAAAAAAAAAGGAAAATTAAAAACTTGCCGGATTGGAAAAGAACTTGTTATTGAAGTTCAGAGCAATTGTCACGGCTAGGGTGAATTGACCTACTCATTGCCACTCCAAGGCAAATACTAGAATTTTTTATTTTCAAGGCTTATTTTTTTTGTGGAAATTCTGAATTCATAGTTTCAATTATAGGCCCCAAATTACCCCAGGGGATGCAAGAATTATCCAAACAAATGGCAGTCGCCCGTTCCTTGACCTGCAGTCGCCCATTACTGGACCCGTGGCGCCCACTTCTGGACCCGCAGTCGCCTACTTCTGGACCCGCAGTCGCCCACTCTTGGACCCGCTGTCGCCCAATCTTGGACCCGTAGTCGCCCATCACCTGACTTATTTTAGATTTTTGGACCCGCATTCTCTCATGGGGCGACCGCGGGTCCAAGGAGTTTTCTTGTATAAAGTTCTAAGGGTACCCCTTGTTTTATCACCTTGGCTCTGTTGATAAAACTCTTGTCTTGGACCTTCGAAAGAGGCTTCATGCGGACGTTTAATTTCTTCGGAGGGCAACAACCGTGTTTAGAAGGGTTTACAAGACCACTCTAAGCGGGTTGCTTTGTCATTACATCTTCCATAGTATTAGTGTGATTATTGTAGTCATTTTCTTTGAAGACCCAGTGTTGATCTACTACATGGCTGGACAAGGTGTTGGGAGGGAGGGGACCATGAATGATACGCGGAGGTCCACAAAGGATTGGGACCCTTGGCTAGTACCGTGTACCCCAATTGATAATTCCCCCCATGCTCGAAAATGCGTGTTTTGTGGGTGGAGCAAAGCATTTGTACGAAAGAGAGCATTGATTCACTTTGGCTATGGCGGCTCGACTACATCGAAGCGTTGTAAGGAGATCCCTAGAATTGTACGAGAAAAGTTTCGGACTGGCGAGGGGCAAGTTCCAAGGTCCATGAGTTACGAAGAGATGTATGATGCACCGGCTAGACATGATGCACCAGTTAATGTTGCAGAGTCTATTGTCGCACCTGCGTTGGATGTCGAAGAAGAAGGGTCTCTCAATCCCTTTGAATCAAATGCAAGACCAAATCCTACGCCTGATTCGGTAGATTCTACTGGAACAACGCTTGAGAGAAGGAGGAACATGCCATCTGTTTCTCGGCAAAGAAGCATGGATGAATCATTACAGACGGGCCGCAGACAAGAGTTGGATAGGTTGTGGGCTTCTTTCTTTTACGAGGCGAACATTTCATTTAATGTTGTGCGCCACCCGACCTTCGTGAATGCTGTTAAACAAACTGTAGCAGCTGGATTCGTGTACCAACCGCCACCGTATAATGCGATTCGCACGAAAATGATAGATGTTAAGAAGGCATCGGTTGAAGCCATGGTCTCGGAGCGGACGAGGGTTTCAATAAGTCAGTATGGAGCGACAATTTGTTCAGATGGTTGGTCCGATACTAATTCGCGGCCATTACTAAATATGATGTTGGTGTGTCCCACCGGGGATGTCTTTTGGGGATCAGTGGATAGTACTAGGGAGAAGAAGGATATATCTTACACGACTAAGACGATGGCACGATACATTGAGGAAGTTGGGCCTACCAACGTTGTGCAATTGTGTACGGACAATGCTGCAGTCATGACGGGGGCGATGGCAAGGTTGGAAGAAAGGTACCCTCACATTTATAGGCAGGGTTGTGCGGCACACATTTTGGACTTACTCTTAGAAGACTGGGGAAAGGATCAGAGAGTAAAGGAGTTGGTAAAAAAGGCTTCATCAATTGTGAAGTTCATCAAGAAATACCAACATACTTTGGCGTTGTTTCGGAGATTTTCACCAAACAAAGTGTTGAGACTTCCAAGCAAAACACGTTTTGCCACAAATTTCTTGATGATTGATCGTTTGGTAGACTGCAAGCAAGCAGTGCACAACGTGACACTGGATGAGACATACATGACGTTCGAGTTGAGTTTGCAAAACCGCAGAAATGGACATTTCATTATGGGCAAGGCCAAACTTGCAAGGCAAGATATCCGTTCAGAAGAGTTTTGGGTTCAGTGCGACAATTTCCTCCATATGGTAGAGCCCGTGCTGCTTTGTCTTCGTCATTTTGATGGAAAAGTCCCGGCAATGCCGAAAGCTTTAGTAATGATGACAGCCTTGAAGGAGCACATTTATTCTCTCAAGAATGCTCCATTTTTCCTTGATCCAGTGGTGGCAACACGATATGAGAAACAATTTGATGCTCGTTGGAAGTTGATGATTACTGACCTACACTATGCGGGGGCACTACTAAATCCATACTTGAGTGACGTGGAGACTATTCATAACAATGGCTACGCGAAGGGAGCTTTGAATCGAGTCATACGAAAACTGAGCGTACCATTGAACGTGTCAGTAGTGGAAGCAATGCAAGAGCTAACTCAATTTGAAGAGAAGACAGGTGCATTCGATCCTTTACATGAGGCTCCCGATATCATTGAATGTCAATTATTGCCTCATCAATGGTGGAATCGTGTGGGGGCAATGCTCTTCCAAAAATTGCAAAGCGAATTCTCGGTTTGACGTGCTCTGCATCTTCGTGTGAAAGGAATTGGAGCATGTATTCCTTTGTGCACAATAAAGTGCGAAACCGCTTGGCCACGACAAAGGCAGAGACATTGGTGTATATCTACGCGAACAACAAACTTGAACGTCAAAAACGTGGACACAACCCAACCATTTTTTACGACCAAATGCTTGCAGATGGAGACGATGAGGACGAGCGTGATGGGCCTTTGTCTTCAGGGGAAGAAGATGACGTTGTTCCTGATTTTATGAGAGAACGCGAGAACCGCAGGGATGAAGAGGATCGGTTGCGCAACAATCCTTGGAATGCAATGGTTAGGCCGCCACATAGTCCTCCACGACCAATATACGGGAATACATTTGATTTTAGTGACGATGGGTATGTTTCTCCGGGAAATTCACCTGTACGCAGTCCACCGCAAAACGTCGTGCACAATATGGATGCAATTTCGCCGGCACATGCATCACTGAGGAGGGAAAGCACCCCCAACAACAACGACGAAGGCGTACCTATTCCCATGGCACCCGTAGAAGAAGAAGGTAGATCTCCAATATCAACTAGTTCGCCTCCAAATATGGCCCGCAATTTAAGAAGCAGTGCACAAGTTCCAATGAGAAGCGAACATGAAGAAGAGGCCATCGAAGTCAATGAAGTTGTACACAAGGGAATACCAAATCCCGTTGTATTGAACGCATCTACCCTCAGAACAACTGTTACTACAGATGATGATGATGTGCCATTGGCATATGTTATGAATCGAAGTCGGAATGTGCCGTTGAATCCAGAGACGACTACAAATGTGGCAACAGTGAGGAGGTCTATCCCAACCCTTCCAACAAGGCCACCGGTGCGTGGAGGTGCTCTACGGACGATTGATGAAGAGGTTCACGGCTCAGCTCCACAACCCACTCAACCTTCATCCGTGTCTGGCCCTGGCGAATCATCATTAGGAATCCAGGGGCGCAACAGTAGAGGCCAGAAAAGGCGTATTAGGAGGGTTGACGAGAGGGGACCTCGAAATCCTAAACGACCCACTCAAATTGTCCAACGGTGTACCATTGGAGCGGGATGTTCCACCCAGAATGTTGGACAATCAAGTAGAGGAGGGCGACACCCTGCATCCAACATGGATGGAACTACGGATGCGTTGAGGCTCACGAAACGACTTGTGCAAACTGAAGGGTTCAGTGGTGTAGATACAGAAGTTCGAAATCTGAACTCAGAGGTAGAGCGTGAGGTACAAATCGAAGTAGTAACAAGGGAAGATGATGAAATCGAAAGCTCGGGCGACAACATGAGCAACGAAGAGTCTTACGAAGATACAGACCCTAATGCTGATGAGGTGCCGAGCGATTCCACATTCACGCCTGGTGACTAGAGTACTAGAGAAGTAGACAATAATTATAGTTATAGTTATAAGGTTTTAGCTTATATGTTAGATAGCAAATCTTTGTAGTTCAAGCTTTGAGCCTTCATCCTGATGTGTAAGGATTTTGTAATGCTTCATCAAGCATATGAGCATATTAGAGTGAGGGACAGATTACTGGTTTTAAAATATATGTTGAGTTCTAATTGGTAGGCAGTTAGGTGATGACTGCAACGTGGTTATAAAAGTGCAATGCAAGTATGGCTACATTTGAAGTCCGCCTCAAAGCAATATCGATGACTAATTAATATAATCGTTGTTGACATTATTATTGTGGCCTTATACTGGGTGAATTTTTGGGATTAGAGAAGTTTGTCCAATTTACATTTCATGGGCTCTATTATTTGCACTTGTAAATTGTAAACCCCAATATAACGTAGCACCTAATTCTGCGCTTATAAAACACCTATGTGACGTGTTACTTCAAAGACTGAATATACCAAACTTAAATCCTAAACTGAACCTGCGGTCGCCCTGGAACACGCGGTCGCTGTCTGCTGCTCCGACCCGCAGTTGCCCTGTAACCCGCAGTCGCCCCTACCTGTCGGACCCGCGATCGCCCTCAGTACCCGAAGCCGCGGTCGCCCCTTCACCCGAAGTCGCCCTAAAGCCCCTGACCCGCAGTCGCCCACTCACCCGCAGTCGCCTTCAAGCCTAAACCCGCAGTCGCCTCTATTTTTTCCACCCGCGGTCGCCCCTTCACCCAAAGTCGCCCTAGCGCCCCAGACCCGCAGTCGCCCCTTCACCCGTAGTCGCCTCAATTTTTCCACCCGAGGTCGCCCAAGGCAGACCTGCACGCGCCCACACCTGCAGTCGCCCACACTGGCTGTCCACGTCAGTTCTGAAGCCCTGCCACGTAGGCAAAATCTATTTACCATGGGGTAAAATTTTTTACCCCTCCGCGACGCGATGTCAAGTAAACTCGACACTTCGTGACACGCGACACGCGACGTCAGACGTCATACACGACGCCTAAACCCAAAAATATGTCAGACAAGACAACCCTGTCTGGCGGTGCTCCTTCTCCTTTGACATTTCCATAAAATTTTGAAACATGGAACGCAAATCATCCATTTGTTTTTCCAGTTGTGCAGACTGTGCTGTTGAACTGGCCAATACCTGGTTGAACTTAGCGTCGACGTCACTCTTTAGTGCCTCCACTACTAACCTCAAAGAAGAATCTGCTCTGCCACCACTCTATCATCCGAGATCAATGGCATTAGTCAGAAGTAGTCATGCATGAAGTCATCTCTCAATTAAGACAATCACATTTTGAGAAAGCTTGAGCCGCACCACAACAATTGAATAAAATCACGATAAATCATAGAACAGTCATTTCTCAGTCAAGATAGTCACTGCTCAGTCAAGACAGTCACATTCAAAGAGGCGGAGGCAACTAAGTGATTCACACGGCAAAATATGACATCCAAGTGTCACCCTGCTCTTCTTTAGTACAAATTGCTGTTTTGCCAAGGTTAAGAGTACAAGATGTACCTCATTTGTTTCTATCGCTGTGAGACTACCATCGGCGGAGTCTCGTATTGCAGAGCCTCCCTAAAAAGCAAATGTCACATACTGCAAAAAAAGGGCAAATACATCCAATTGACCCTAAATTCAACACCAAAAGAAATGAAGAAACATGGAAAAATGCTGGAAAGAGAAGACCATTGCATTTGAGAGGCTGAAATGGGCCTTACCGGAAGATCCTTGACATTCTTTCCCTTCCGTCCTACTTGGTTATTGCTCTTTGCACTTTGTCGTGCTACGATCATTTGCTGAGCCTTCTCCTGTTGTACGTCCGTTTGCCAGTACTCTACGAGTCTGTCCCACTGATCTTCAAAGTCTACGTTTAGAGGACAGGAAGTCATCCCTTTCAACCACTTAATCTTCAAGCGAAATCTCTCTAATTTGAGAAATCGGGTAATGGTTGTTCTGAAGTCCAACATGTTGAGCGGGCGTGGCACATATTCGAACTCAATGTCTAGTGCCGCTCTCAATTTCTTGACGGCCGACGGCGACTGCTTTGCCCACTTCACAACACTGAGGTCCAACATCAGAGGCACTAAACTCCGCACGGCCTCATCCCATGAATTCTTGCCATCGCATGTAGGATCCACTTCCCCCAGTTCGTTCACCTGCAGTCGGTTTGCCTTGCCTCTTTTTGTTGAACGGTCACGGCTAACAGATTCGTAAACACTTCTCTTCTTCCGCCTCCTCGAGCGATCCTCGCTCTCCTGTAAAGGTTGAATGAATGGAGGGGTTGGTCCAGCCCATAGAGGCATTGTCGTCTTTGTGTGTGGTGGCATCCACTGGGCTGGCATGTATGACCATGTGCCATAATCCCCTCCTGCAGGTGGCGCGTCTTCAGTAGTTGCTGCCCCTCCCGAAGGCTTTGTTGGTGACCTCTCCAAAGTCGGCCCTTTCCTTCGCTTCTTAGATTGGCGGCCAAGAGGTTCTGCTTCTTCGAAGTCGTCATTGCTGCTAAAGTGCAGAGCAACGCGATTTCCTTCTACATACACAAAATGAGGAAGAACACACCAATTCAAAATCAAACATTCAACTGAATTCCTTAAACAAGTAGCTTCGGATGCACTTCTTCAAATAGTGGCTGATCGTATTTCTAATTTCTAGTCCAGTTTGGCTTCAAATGCAATGGATGCATCACAAGTACCCTAAACCTCACCCTAAAAACAATGCCAACTTCAATTCCTAAACCCTAAATCCTAGGTGAAACACAAGGTAGCGTAGAAACTAAATACCTACGGGAGGCACCTTCTCGCCTTCTCGGTGGATTGCTCCAGAAGATGGGAACAAGCGATTGCAAGTTTGAGCATACTTGCTTCTATGTCCACTTCATTTGAGTTAGTGGCCTCCGATGACGAGTCCGAGGAATCGCTAGACATGTCGCTTAAAAAAAAATCGCTCTTCTGCCGACAGTGCGCAACTTCCTCCTTCTCCCGCTCTGCCTTGGATGGGCTTGGTGCGTGGATCTCCTCGGCTGCACGTTCCTCTCCTTCGTCTTCAGATTGGCCACAACTGCAGGCTTCCTCGCTGCCAAGTCCGCGTCCCTGCGACGTAGGAGCGGAACTTAGGATTCCCGATTCCAAAAAACTAGTGCTGCATGAAGAGGACGCTCTTAGCAAGGGAGAAAGCAAAAACAAGGGAGGCACGATGAGAAGCTACAGCAGAGTAGCAGACACTCCAAAAAGATAGGGTTTGCACTACAGGTGCAGAGGATTGTCAAGCAAGCCTAGGTTTCAAGAAGGAACTCCATGTGGACAGCCGACATTTGTTTCAAGGCAGCGGAGAATTTATATTCAACAATGTGACTAAGTCATGTCTCTAAGATGACTAAAAAGTGACCCAAGAAGGGTCACGAGATAGTGAAGACTAATATAGAATGACTTGCATTCGACTTTCCAAAGACTAAATTTTGGCGGCTGCTAAAGTCGGCGCCGAATTTAATGCTAGCTTGAAAGGAAACCCTACCTGCAGCCACCTCTGAGACTTTTTGACAATTCAAAACGCAAATTCTAAAGTGAAACAAAAACCCACACAGCGATGCTCATCCTAAAACCGAAAGTAGCATTGTCTTCTATAGAATACAACGACCAGTAATGAAGGCCTCCAAATACTGTAAGCCTCAGATGCTCTGACTGTGCATTGGGGCAGTTTGAAATTCAAATATGGTAGAGAAAAAGAATTTACTTACAAGATTCCTTTGGCGCGCAGAGCATTGTTGAGAATTCTTTGGTTCGCCGCCACGTTCCTATCACAAAGCAGCTCGTACTCCGTCTTCTCAGACGACGGAATCTCAGGCTCGGTATCCATGTTCGACCGCATCCACCCTTCACTAATACTCCTGATGTGACGAATGCGGTAGGACGCAAGTGAAGACCTCTGAAGGAAGATCTGTAGCTTTGTCGATGGTGCCACAATGCACCTGCCTTGAGTACCAATCGTGGCGGTGAGTTTCTTCTGATGTCCACTACAATCTGTGTCTGCCTTTGTGTTGCATAGAAACAATTGCAATGACGGTCGAGCGTCTGTATTATAAAGGATTGCAGAGAGAGGTTGTGGGTATGATGGTCGAGATTTGTTTGGCGGCCGATCATTACATTGGCAATTTAGCAATTACTGCGCCCCTCGGTTCTAGTTAAGGGATTGAAGGGCCGGTCCTATGATTACGGAATCAGATTTTGGAAGGGTGTCCCCCCAACGGTCAATTGTATCACTATGATGATCACACCGATATCTCTCAGTCATTGCAAATGACACGAAAATGAATGCATGACAAGCCTGTTCAGAGACAACGTCCATTGTGTACAGTTTTTCCTCAAATTGAAAAAAGGCTCACTTGTTTTCAGAGGGTGAATACGTAGGATCCTCAAGCATTCAGTGGTATAGAAGGCCGACGTTGCATTTGATGGTTGAATTTCAAATGCATAACTAACTGCTTTGTCCCATAATGTATAGAAAGACTCCTTGTTTGTGAACCACAGCAGGGTGCACGAGAAGTGTTCCATGAAAGTTAGAACTCTAATGTACAAGGCCTGTCTTCCGTTGAGTTTTCATCACAAACTTAAGGTACAGGGGGCTCACATGGGGCTATCAAATTCAAAGGTAGGCAATGCTGCTTTTCAGGGTCAAAGAGTAATATATATCTTTGAAGTTAAGATTTAGTCATGTCTAAGTCAAACTTCCATTTTTGGAGTGAAAACAAAGTCATAACAGTCATTAAGAAGTGACTAAGAAGTGACTATTGTCATTTTGTTGGTGACTATGAAGTTAGTACAGTCATTTTCTGGTTACTACAAAGTCACATAGAAGTGAATTTGTACATTCATAGTGGAACCTAGCGGTTTAGGACAAGTCATGAGGTCGCCATTCCATTTTATCTTCTGATTGAATGTCATTTTATCACTTTCAGAGGGCTGTAATCCGGCTTGCTCAACATGATTCCTACCAGACTGCCTCTGTCTGAGGAGCACAGACAACGACTTTGCGATGAGCTGTTGTGGATTAGGGAATTGCAAAGGGCGAAAGAGTATAACGTTACAAGAATTCACTGCCCTTGCACTAAATGTCGTGGACGCAAGAGGCTATTCATCCAAAATGTGCGTGAACATCTAATCTGCAATGGTAGGCATGCGGATTGCAGAATTTGGAGAGGTCCAGGCACCCGAGATTCTTCAGACGAAGAGTGGAACCGACATTTCTGGGGAAGACAAGAAGCTGGTCCGTATGACGTAGAACAGGAAGAGTGGGTCGAAGTTGATGCCACCGTTGATGTCGAAGGGATGGTCAGGGACACACATCCTCCACCGGAAATTTCCCAGACCTCACTGGAGAGATTCCATGACAAGGTAGCCAATACTTTTGCGACGGCAGACTCCATACATGAAGAAAGTATGGACTTCACTGAGGAAGATGTTGCAGAGCTAGAAGAATGCAGGCCCGATGCAGTTGAGCCAGAGGCGGGTCCGCTGGGAAGTGCAGAGGCTTCTAATTTTGACGCTTCTGAGTTGGACAAATCCATGGAGGCTCTATACGGTGGTTCACGTTCTAGCAAACTCGCAGCAATAGTGCTGCTTATGAACATGTGCATTGTGCATGGGGTCAACAATCAATGCACCCATGAACTATTCAGCCTTTTGCAGCGCCATTTGTTGCTTGAGGGGAATACCTTACCTAAGACATACCACGCTGCAAAAACATTGACTACAACATTAGGATTGTCATACAACAGTATACACGCATGTGAGAGGGGTTGTGTCTTATTTCGCGGTGAATTTGCCGACGCCTTGTGCTGCCCAAAGTATGGTGGCCGACGGTATAGAGATGAAGAACGAAGGTGCTATCCGGTCAAGGTTCTTCGTCATTTTCCACTCATCCCGCGACTTCAACGACTGTACAGGAGCCGTGAGATCTCGAAATTGATGGTATGGCACGTTGAAAATCAGAGTAACAAGGAGGGAGGCGACGGACTAGTACGTCACCCTTGTGACTCAAAGGCTTGGGCACATTTCCATGAGAATGTGGATCCTACGTTTGCAGTGATCCTCGTAATGTTCACTTTGTTTTATCGGCAGATGGCGTGAATCCATTCAAGCAAAACAGGTCCTTTTGGTCCACTTGGCCAGTATTACTCCTAAATTACAACCTTCCACCATGGCTATGTACCAAAAAGTTCTTTGTATTGCTTTCCCTCTTGATCCCAGGCAAGGAATCCGTGACATCTGAAGTGTTTGATGTTTACCTTGAGCCACTAGTTGAAGAGTTGCTGCAGCTATGGGTTGGAGTTCCGGCTCACGATGCAACAAAGGATGTTGGATGTAGGACCTTCTAACTGCGTACTATGTTGATTTGGACAATTCATGACTTCCCGGGCTACGGTATGGTAGGAGGATTTTCTCATCAAGGATATGCTACTTGTCCGTGGTGTGGAGCAAACTTGGGGGCGGAGCATTCAATTGAGCTTGGAAAATGTACCTACGAAGGCACACGACGTTGGTTACCTGCAGATCATCCATATAGATCAGAAGAGATGAAGGACCACTTCAATGGATACATGGAAGACCGTCCTGAACCAAGTTCTGTAACAGTGGAGGACCAGATGGCACATGCGGCTGAATGCGAAGCATGGAGAGTAGCAGGAAATAGGGACGGCGCAGCTGGTGACCCTTCAAAAATACACGGCGTAAAGAGACTATCGAGCCTATACAAATTGCCATATTGGAAGGTGAGAATCAGTAATCCCCTTCTATTTACTATTGAATGACTTCCTTACGACTGGAAGGTTTCCGCTAAGTCACGTTTAAGTCACTTGTTAGTAGTGGAATAGGTACAGTCACATTCAATGATGCAAAAATGACAGTCTTCCGACTTCTTATCTGTATTTGAGACAATGGCCCTTGAAACCAATCTTCAATGCCATTGATAATCAGCCTCTGCCTAAAATTCCTTAATTTTTTTTGGTCCATTTCAATTGTAAGACTTTGTATCGTGTTCAAGACTGCTCAATTTCTGCCTCATAAACCGCATGTGAGCAGTAACAAAGACAGTGAATGCTTGCAGTACCTTCTCATTTGCCACCTCCTAGACGTCATGCATTGTGAAATGAATCTTGCCAAGAACTTTTTGAAGACTATTACGGGGAAGAAGGACATTGTGAAGGTTAGAAGAGACTTGCAAAGGCAGAATATTAGGAGGAACTTGTGGCTAACGCCAAACCCACGTAAGCCTGGAAAGATGTTGAAGCTACAAGCACCATATGTATTTTCTGAAGATGAGTTTGAGAAGTTTGCTAGGTGCATTGAGTCCTTGAAGACGCCGAGCGGATTTTGCTCACACTTGGGGAGGTGCATTCGGAAAAAGAACTTCGGAGGTCTGAAGTCCCATGATTACCACATACTCATGCAAAAGGTGATGCCATTGGCACTTCATGGTCTCCTTAAACCGGGTCCACGCATGGCTGTGATGCGCATGTGCAAGGTCTTTAGACGCTTATGCACAAAAGTTTACAATCCAGTTGACTTCCCATCATTGCAAGCAGACGTGGCAGAGAGCATGGCATTGTTGGAGATAGAATTTCCCCCTTCTTTCTTTGATGTCATGACACATCTCCCCTATCATCTTGCAAGGGAGCTAGACCTTTGTGGACCTGTTAGTGCAAAGTGGATGTATCCAATCGAGCGATACATGAAAGTTTTGAAGGGTCATGTTCGAAATATGGCACGTCCTGAGGCATGCATGGCAGAGGGGTACTTGAAAGACGAGTGCTTAGGCTTTGTTACAAAGCACTTGCATCGCTTTGAGGGTACCCAAAGACGTGGGTGGGATGCAGATGAAAAATATGGCGATGCTGAGGACGTCTTGCAAGGTGCGGGGAAAACCTACGTACTCAACGCTAAACTAAGGGACATAGCGCATCAGTATGTGCTATTGAATGCGTCAATTATGCAAGATTTGTACATGTAAGTTTTCATACGTGATCATACTGTAGGGATTCAATTCAATTATTATTTCACTAGAATGTTTTCAAATGAATAGGGCGCAGTAGTCGTTTAGCCACTATGAAGGTGTTGTAAGCACTGTAGTAGCATTACTATCATAATATAGTCACATAAAAGTCATGACTCAGTGACATTGTGGAAATAAACTACACTTTGACTTTCATTGGTTACGTCTAAGTCATATTTTTGTCATGAATTGAATTTGTGTCTTTTTAGGCACAAGAGCTTAGCATACCAGGTCAGTCTTTGCATTAGTACAATGGAGTATGGTAATGCTTCTTCATTCTCAGTTTGTATATGAGTGCAAGAAGTGGAAGGACGAGGCAGAGACAAATCCTTCTACCCCAGTACTAGCAGACTGGATACAAAACAGTGTCTGGGATTCAAACATGGATTTGAGCAATTCCGAGAATAGGGACCGCTTATTACTCAGTCGAAGGCCTTCGCAAAGAGCAACCCGGTATGCTCGGGTCACGTCTTTTAGCAACCACTTCCGAGTAGAAGATGATAATACCGCCCATTTGGTGAGCTATAATAGTGGTGTGGCTTCCTTGTTTGAATTGCCTGCACAAAGTATTGGTGGTTCAAGAGTGGACTATGTGGGTGTTTTGAAGGACATCCTACAGTTAGACTACGGAACACTACAAACAAAAATCATTTTACTACGTTGTGAGTGGATGAAGCACGAGGACGGTAGAGGGAATCCCACATATGTTAGAGATGATGCAGGATTTCTAATGGTAAACTTCCGTCATAAACTGCCTCGCCTGGCAGAGCCTTTCATTTTCCCAAGCCAAGCCACTCAAGTATTTTTCTCTAATGTTGTAGAGAAACCGGGGTGGAAGGTTGTCTTAAGGAAGGAAGCGAGAGCAAAGAGGGAAGTAGTGGATACTACGGATGCCTTCATCAGCACCACTGTAGAGAGTGCAAGACTCATTGCTCTAGAAAGGTGGCCTCTCCCATTGCAAACCGCTAGTTTAGTTAGAGCCATAGAACTAGATGCAGAAGAGAACTTGCTAGCACAACAGGAATACTAGGAGGAATCACCTTACATGCAAGGGGGGTAAAATTTATGTATTACACTTGGATCATGTGCTAATTCAATGACCCGCAGTATGTGGGAGCCATGCTTGGTGCCTGGTTCCGTAAAAAACACAATTTTATTGTGCGATGCTTCCTTTTACAACAAAGTACTTTAACAATACTAATGCAAGTCATTTTTTAGTCGAAGGGGAGTAAGATGTAGTCATTCTTTAGTGTCAGATGAGTAGCCTCGTAGTGAACTCAGTCATTTTTTAGTCATGCTTTGTCAGTACTAGGTAATAAAAACTGCTTGCTCGAATTTTACACTGTCAGTGACCAAAGCATCACTACAATACATGTGAATGGACAAAACCCAGTGCAATGCTCCATAATGCAAATTGAATTGAAATTCCTTACTATAGTGGTACCTAATGCAATTGGAGTGTCACAACTTCCACTCAGAAGTGGTAGTCATCTATTCCAGAAAAAAATTCAGCAATAAAAAACATCAATCATGCACGCATGATTTTTTAGCATGCAACATTGCAAACCCAAGAAGAAGACCTAAATAAACCATAGAAGGAGGAAAAAAATTGAACTTCAAAAAGACATGGAAGTGAACATTAAGACATGGTTCCTCGGTCTATAAAATGAAGAAATGCGTGGCAAAAATATAATATAAGATTAAGAACACCTTCATTAGAAGAAGACAATTATATGAAGAAGAAGGAAATTCATAAAGGAAATAATTAAAGACTGGGGAAAAAAAATACAAGGTAGAGCATTGAAAATGAAGTAATGCAATATTGAAAATTTATTTCAGGAAAAAAAAAAGCTATTAGAAAGAAAAAAGTACACTAAACATAAAAGAAATTTATAAAGGAACCCCCCAAAAAAAATTGTAAAATAAACTTGAAACCATAAAGAAGGATTCTTGAAAATCAAGGAAGGTAAAAAAATAAAAATAAAATTGAAACAAACAACAAAGAAATAAGAGAATAAAAATAGGCAAATATAATTAACTAAACACAAAGCAAATTCACAAAGGAAACAATGAAAAAAAATGGAACTATAAGTAAAGAGTCCTACCTAAGGATCAAGTAATGTAACTTGAAAAAAGAATTTTAAAGAAATTAAAAATAAATTAGAAAAAGAGTGTTACGTACATAAACAAACGGAAGATTAACCTCAGGAAATTATTCCCCACAAAATTAACATTAAAATATGAGTGAAAATAATGTAAATCTAACTATGAATATGGAATCTCGAGAATCAAGTAATTTAATTTTAAAAAATAATTTAAGGCTAAAACGTAAATTGCATTTGCTTACCGCCATGCAAGAAGTAAAAGAATAACACAATGACACGTAAGCCTTCTTTATGCTATCTTTACAAGGAACACATTACATTCCTCATTGCAGTCATTTTTTTAGTAACGTTTCAGTCACAAGAAGCCAGTTTGTAGTCACCTTAGTGTTAAAGTAGTCATTACAAGTCGCCAACATTAGAAATTGCTCAGGCAACGTCACCCCGTCCACGGTAAACAGAACAGAATATTGCGGATGAAAGTAGGAACTCGTACAACCCTCGTTCCGTAGTCACGCTGGCGACTACAAAATGACTATGAACTTGAACCCAATCTGGTCACGGTGCAATTATAGAGGTATAGTCATTGTTCAGTCATTACAGACAAATAGTCACGGGGTTGCAGTCACGATAAGGGCTATTTTCTTGTAGTAATGTTGCAACGTAAAGTCCGCCCCACGTTTTCCAGATGCTTGAAGCCACTTGTTGTGAATTGTTTCAGACAGATTGCAAGTTGGAATATCATCCAACTCTTCTTCCGAAAATTCCTGTAAGAATGAAAACATGTCCTTCCAAGAATAAGGCCAAAATCATGGTTCAACTCTTATTAATGTCGGTAAGTACAATTAATGGACAGACTCATCTTTAAAATTGATCACTACAGATTCTTGTCTCAAATGTGCCCTCAGTACTCATGAAATTGTACAGACCACTTAAAGAACAACTATATCCAACACTTTGAATATTTATAGTTTAATCATACCATGGAATATAATAATGGTAAGCATGCAAAATTACTTACTCTACCAAGTTATATGTAGTTAACTCATAGTCAAATAAATGCTCATAGAGAAAAAGAATTTGAGACTTACCGTTTCCATGAAGCCACCCCACTGACGGTATCTAAAGTGCCAAAACGCTAACTAGAGTTCAAGTTCTCTTAAAGACTCCTCTGTTGCTGCCCCAGAGGAATACCACCATGCCTTGATTTGTAAGTACCTACTCTCTGCTTCGTCCAAGGTCTTCGTTGCTTTATAGTCTCGACAAAGTTTGACATGTTGGTTCTGTAAATCTCTCTTAATAAGTATTTCTATGTGTTGCTTCATTGAAGTTGCCCAATGAAATAGGCATGTGCGTTCTCGGTCAATCATCTTTACGGACGGATCACCTGAGCCGTAAACGATTCGAACAGCATTCCAGTTGGCTTGAGCACTGTCCTCCATAAAGCCTTTGAAGTTTGGATTGGGTAAGCCGTTCTTCTCCATAACTCTATTTAGACACCTTCACATAATGACTTGTCCTTCAATATCTTCGCATTGCATATCGCAAACTGCAATAGTCATAACTTTACAGTAACTAGAATCGTATACATGGCAGGCAATAGTGGTCCACCCCTTCACACGTCTCACATGGTCGAACATCAACCAACTATTTTCAAGATCAAGGCCCACTTGCATTTGGCGTATAAGATCAACACCACTTCCCAGGCCATCAACAAGCATTTTAAACAGATACACTTTTTCTTGACCTTGGCCAAGAAATACACTGTCGTGAATGTATTCAATCTTTTCTTGCTTCTTCATAGCAAGTATGCGATTGATCTCTCCGACTCCTATGCTAGTGTTACGAAAGGAGGAAATAATATTTCTAACATTTGGGGAACTGAGAACCTGAAACTTGTCCATAACAGCATCAAGGGCCTTCCCTCGAAGCATTACTTTAGGACCCTGTCCTTCGTGTACAAGAAATGTGTCTAAAAACTCCTTGCTAGCGGCCAATGCAATAGCTGATGTTTTTGCTGTAGGGGTCTTTGCAACCTCTTGAGCAAGAAGTCCAGATATGGTGTCTATGGAATCCCTACACAAACCATCTGCGACTGGATGACAATGACTGCCTAGATGAATGCAAGCCCTTGTCATGTCAATTGAACCTGTAACATAGTAAATTCTGCCATCACAGAAATTTATACAAGAAGGAGGATTCTTGCATATTTTACAAACCAAGATAGAGTCTTTTGGGGGAACTGAGCCCACAAGAAAGGGAGAGTTTGTGTTACCCGACCACTCAGTTTCATTTCTCTTGGAGCATCGCTTCAAGTAATCACATGCAACGTTAGTGCATGCCAAGTGTCCAACACAAGATGACTTCCTGAACTTTAGACCTAGATCATTGTAAATATTAGAAGTCATGGTGTGGCACCATACATGTCCATCATAGTGTTTATCCATACCAATCATGCTCCTAGAAGAATTAGAAGATGATACTGACCGACATGGTGGCAACTCGAAGATTACATCACCATCAAAAGTAGTTGGAAGAAATTGGACTTTCTGGAAGTTTATATTCTCAAAATCAAGAGATGCAATCTCGTTTCTTGATCCACAAATAGCCCCGAACCTCCTCAAGCATTGCATCACACTAGGATATTCCCGACTAGTAGGGTAAAGGGGAGGGCGGGATAAAATTGAACTACCTGCACTATAATCCTGTGCATCACTAGATTGTGTTGCAACCAACTTCTTAGAAGCATGTGCAATGTCTGATGTAGAAGGACAACGACAAACATCTAATGGCTCGTCCTTTGAATCACTTGACAAGTCAACTATTGGACTTAGAATCTCTCATTTTGCCAAATTGACACCAAGACAACCCTTACCATGAACTACTTTAATGGGACTTCCTTTTTCAACTTTCACAGCTCGAAGAAATGGCACTTGTGCCGTAGATGCATCTGATTGGGGGGTAAAGACCTCTATGGAAGCACGAAATACATTAGAAGACCATCCGAACGCTCTATAAAACCCCGTAGGCAAGTTCCAAAAATCCCCGTGCTCGCTACTAGTCTTAGACATAAGAATGGATTGAAGTAGAACTCCTGCCTTAGAGTGAATTTCTTGTTCAACGTAGATGGAAGACTCAATGAAACCATAACGGATGTGAAGCATGTGACATGGAACTTGAGCTACAGCAGCATCATTTAAGTGAAGGAGTAAAGGAACTTCGTGACCATCAGCCCTAATTAAAGCCATTCTAAAGGAAAGAAAAGAATGAATCTTTCAAAGACAGAGCATTTCAATAGCATTGTTGATTCAGAAGAAACGGACTCTACAAATATATAACGGAGTTTTGGCGTTGTACATATTTCTCATTTGATGAGTAAATTTGAAAAAAATCAGTGGTTCATCTAGAACAATTAACCACATTAGTACATTCATTGATTTCAATATATGAAAATCAGAAACTAAAGAAGTACAAGTACAATTTTTTATTTTCTAAAGAATATATCTTTGTAGGGATCTATAAGGATATTATCGTTATGTCTGCTTCATGGAACGCAAAGGAACAACACGTTCAGAAATTCAAATTATAAATTGTAATTTAAACATGTACATTATACGGTTAACAATTTGAAAATCATTAACAATCTTGAAGATATAGTTGTACCTCACAAAGATATTACATTATCATAGAACCAAGCGCATAGGATATGTGGCTGTAGATACGATCCATTATGACACATCAATAGAAAAAACTAGTATTATCCATGACAAGGACAACAACAATGTTAGGTATCCCGTTAATAATGAGGACTTCAAGGACACGTGTCACACTTTGAACATTTTTAAATTTAGTAAATGTATACATTCACTACAGTATAAAATGAAGTATTGCTTATTCCTCATGTCTCTTACTTTGTGATGTGGCGGATGCCTTTCCTATCTATAGTGATATTCATTTAATCGAATAGGATAGAAATGCGTAGATTATAATAGTTCATATAGAGACATAGATGCCACCAACTGCAGAAATATGTCAAATTGATTTTCAAAGTGTAAAAGCAAGAAAGCGGAGGAAGAGTATATTTACTTTCAGTACATCTAGAGAATTGAAAAGGTCTAGAATGAATCGAAAGAGACTTGTCCGAAAAGCCACATCAAATAGTGATGCAGAAATAGAAGATGTGGATTGGTGGAAGGGTAGATTAGATCCAAGTATATGCAAGAGTCATATACAATGTGATTCCGATGATCATGATACTCAAATTATGTTGAGAGATGCTCTAGTTTCAAGAGCAAAGCCTCGTGAATTGGTAAGATTGAGTCATTAATGTATTTGAAGTGATGTATATATGATTTCGTAATTTATGACAAAAACTAATTACCATATCTATGGGGACGAAAAAGAGGTGTAGGAAGTCAAAGACCTCACCCTGGATAGGCATTTCCGGATCATCGGTTTGGGGCCACGGTAATACAGTCAACTATTCCCAGTGAACCCTAAATCCTCTGGTACTATCCTTGTCCCCGCCAAACACATTGCTTTCGACGTCTTCAGCCTTCCGCCTTACTCACTGCTGGCTCGTTCAGATCTATGTAAGGGCCAAAACTTTGGTGGCAATGGAGACCAGGAGAGGGAAGGAGCTGGCCCGGCAAGAACTAAAAGATTCGGCGGCAAATCACCCCGCGGAAACAAACTTGGTAAGCATCATCTTGGTCAGCCGCTCGTCTTGACGCTACTCATTTTGCAACCAAAAAATGTAATTTGCCACCCTTCACCCGGTGGGGATCCAGCGATGAGGGATACCGCGGCAACAAAATCCGGTGAGGAACTCAGCAAGGAAGTTCCGGGATTGTTCTCTCGGTAGCGAGAGATGTGATTTTATATTTCTCTGTCGCGGTAGGCTTCGATTGCGGCAGGCTCCAATATAAGGCACTAATTCACTCAATTGTGTACTCAAATATGCGCAGGGTCCAATGATTCAAGTGCACTGGAGGGAGGAACAACACGGGAGCATGGATAGGAAGACAAAGCAACAACTGCATCACCGGAGGAAATTGAGGTACAACTGATTCTCTTGTCCATCATGTTCGAGCGGGATTCCTTGATGACTGGAGCCCTGATGTGGGCAATCCGTGACGCGCAATTGTGGAGCTTCCTTACGATTTCGTTTTAGGGTTCCTCGTTGTTGTCTCAAAGATCGGGCTTATATGATCACCTCTCGGTGACGAGACATGGTTAGCAGGCCATGTGTCACGGGGATGTTGATACAAAATTTCTATAGAGGGTATTTGATAGGCTGCATTGGACTTATCGGGAATCCCATTATCTCATTATCCAGTCTTCCCATAATTAATGCGATATGATATGAAGCTAAAGTCTTGCTAAAAATTCGTTGTGCCGATCGCTCCTCAAAATTGTGTATTACTGTGATTCCCTAATCTAACCAGTTAGTATCTGGTTCATTTCCAAAGTTTACTTGAGATATCATAGGGAATTAGTATTTGATCCCTAGTGCAGATGAGAGCTCCAAGTGCGCAACTTGATCATTGCAGGAAGATCCTGGAGCCGGGATAAGCTTTTCAAAATCATTTATCCCTAAGTCTGGTATCCTGATTTCCAAACTGATTGAACCCGATACTTGATTTGCACATAGCTTGCATAACTTGAGTCTAATACAATCGGAGAAGTTGCAAGCGTGGTCATCCACCGAACTTGTCTTGCTGCGGAGAGAGGTGTCGATGTCTTCATGAGTCAGAAAACCATACTCAAGCTTCAACCGTAATTTTCTTTATAACAATTTCATGGTAGTATCGGTCGGCCACGAACCCTTGAAATCAACAAAACGAAATACAGTCATAAAAGAATATGATGCAAGAGAGACCTTCTTCCATGTCTCACTCGCTGCCGAGAGCCTTGATGGTGGCCTCGAGAGTTGCAAAAATGTCATCAAAATGAAAAAAACGACAATAGTCTCAATCGCTGATTAGTGATATGAACACAAAGATTTTCACGTAGCCAAACTAATAGAAGTCTAATGCAATTAGAGAAGTTGCAAGGGGGGCCACCTACCGATCATGTCTCGCTGCCGAGTGCGGTTCTGAAGTCCCCATTTGTCGGAAAGCCCTGTCTGAAGGTTCTGAGACTGAATTTATATCGAGTCCGGGTTCTCGACATCTGGTTCTGAGACCTGTGTACTCCTACGAGATCTCATCCTCTGGAATGATCTCTCGCCATCGAGAGATACCTAATCACTCGCTAGTCTTGGAAGACAAACCCTTAATGTCGCTGAATCCTTCGGATGTGACGGGAATCTGGACAGAGGCCTCTATTCCCAAGTCAGTAAATAGAATGGCACCGGATTATCGTATTTTGGAATAGATACATACATTCAATTTTTGAGAGAGTACTCATGATGATACGGTCCTTATCAAACCACTCGTACCTAAAATTGCAAGTATAGGTCGGCCATAAATATCTCTCGGCACCGAGATGTATGTATCCTGCATATCGGAGTGCAGAAAAGTATAGCATATCGTAGGAAGTCATCATCCAATGACATCTGAACAAAATTTGAGTTATACGAAACTATCTAGTGATTCCAATAGCACACCGGAAGAGATTATCTCTCGCCAGCGAGACTAGATTATTGGTACAAAGCTCTTGCATCCTTGATTGATGAATTATCAATAAATTGTAGGTTTATCGTGAACTTAATGGTAATGTGTTTTATTTATAAATCCAATTTTCATTCAACTGGACCCTTGTCTAGAGGGCCTCTTGCTACCAAGATAGACTGGATAGAGAGGTGAACTTAGAATTTATTTTTTTTAATACAAAAAATCATAAGAGTTCATATGGAGGCAATGCAATATTAATGAGATTTTTCGGCGTTGGGACATGTTATCTCTTGCTATTGCTTTTAGTAATTTTTAGTTTGGTGTTCTATCTTCAAGTATCACTTAGTAATGGATGTTGTTGTGTCAAAATATGTATGAGTTTCGGGAAAGTAATGAGTGATATTTTGTCTTCTCGTTTATTTTGATTAAATCAATGGTGTCTAATTATGTTTTTTCTGCCCTGTAGAATACTACACGCCAGGTTGAAGACAATGTCCCATCTTTGGTAATGGATATCAATGACAAAATGATCAATAATCAACCTTCTATCATTGAAGAAGACAACATTGTTCAGGGCAGGGACGGTGGGGACAGAGATGAGAAAGATGGGGAAGATGCCATTCGTAAGAAACAAAAACTAGATTTTGTGACTACAATTTCTAGTTTGAAACTAAAGCCTCACCATCTCTCGCGGCAGAAAATTCCATTGTGTCGTTTTGTTCCAATGCCTCTGGTAAGGCCCACGTTAGGATGTGATATTACCAAACTTGAGCAGGACTTTGCCCAAGGTTACGAGAAAGGAGCTCGGGTGTTCTATGTCTCCACTTCCGATGGTGACGGAAATTTGGGATTGTTTTCGGCTGCGGAGAAGGCTCAATGGGGCTCTATGTGGAACACTTTGAACGATGAATTTAACATGTATTTGAGAAACATACCTGAGCTGCAGCACTTGGTGGATGCTAAATTTTTTGTTTGCAATGGGAATCACCGATGTATAGCGTGGATGAGACATATTAATCGTCTTTATTCTACAAATTTGAAGTGGCATATTTTGGTTGATTCAATCATTTTGGATACCAGAGGTCGAGTAGGTGCAGCGATGCAAGTTATGCACGACATAAACAAGTAAGATTCCTCCTTCTCATTTCATTATGAAGATTTTTTTTTCCGTTAATTCAATGAACTCTAATTTTTTGGCCTACCCTCTATATAGGCACATGGAGCACTTGCACATCAAGACAAACCTAGTCCATACTCTACACCGTTGTCGCATTGTAAATGCGTACATAGTGTGAAAATGCATAGTAATACATTATTTCCATAGATTTGGTTTTAATAATATAAAAATAAAGATGACATCATCTTTGGTAGCTTCAAGATGACGCCTTCTCACGATGACATAAGCCATCTATATAAGAATAGGTTACCATCTTAGAATGCTACCAAACTTGAAGTAGTTTTCTTTATTGTATGTTATAGATTTCAGTATGTCGAATTGGAGGGTTTTTCTAAGTCTCAGGATGAGGAGCCTCTACCAGAATTGGAGTTTGAGTTTTCGTTATCTCAACTACCGACTCAACCTCTTCAGCCGCTAGGTCTTTCATTATCGCACGAGCGTCCTCAAGATGAATCTGGGCCTTCTCGACCGCCAAAGCAACCCCGCGTGGAGCAGCGATGGCACGGGAACCTACAGCATGGAGCTCGAGCACTAGTGATCCTGTTGCAGGTTGGATGTGTTGAACCTGGTACCCAAGAAGTGACATTTGAAGGGAGTTTTGAAGGTCCTAACGACGATCAATACTATTGTATGGTCAGGCCTATTAAAGGGAGTCGCGGTCACCAACGATGGTTAGAGGGGCCGATCAATCCCTTGACAAAGGCGGATCGTGTTGAGTTTGTTGCTACTACCATCAAGCGAATTCTCAAGTTCTTGAAGATGGAGTGAAGTTTCTTTGAAGACTTTAGTTTTTTTTACCTTTGAGAAGACATTTATTTTATATTAGTTGTTTGTAGATTCCATTTTGGGTGTTGAAAATAGAGAAAGAAAAGATAAAAAGGAATTAATGAAATAGTTTTCCTTCTAGGTGAATTTGAAGTGAATTTTCTTTCTAAGATAAAGATAAAGAGATAGTTGTGGAGTCAAATAAGGGCTCAATTATTGATGTGAGAGCTTTGAGAGTGAGTTAGGGGCTGACCTAACTTATTTGTGTGGTTAAAGTAGAGATAAGGTGGAGGAAAAGGGGAACACTATTCATCTTCTCTCCCGTTGTGAGTTTAGGAGGGCCCAAATGTTTGAAGGTCCATTGTGTTGTGAGTTTGAAGGATTTTGAAATGAAATTTGAAGGTGTTGTGTATCATGGTGTGTAGTTTTCAAATTGATCTCATTTGCTTGATTTGGAGTTGTGAAGCAAAAGTTGTGCTAGTTTGAGTGGAGGGAGGTTTGTTGCCTTTAAAATTAAGAGGCAGAGACTTCGACCGACCATAAAAGACGGACAGGTTCTTGTTTTGCCATGAAATTTGGAGGGAGTGTAGTAAATTGTGTTAACTTTTCATGAAGCTATCATTCGTTCTGTTTGAAGTTTGTATGAGAAAGTTGTGAGTGTGGAAGCGAAGGAAAGTCTGCTGACTTTCCCTTCTCAAGGCCGAAACTTTGAATGGCCATAGAAGTTGGACAGAGTTTTAGAATTGTATGAAATTTGGAGGAGAAGTAGATGATTGTTTTAGCTTTCCGAAAAGCTATCATTTAGTTCATTTGGAGTTGTAAATCAACATAAACACTCGTTCAAAGCTCAGCTTGGGAATTGGAGTTGGAGTTGAAGTTGAAGGAGTTTTGAAGACTTGTGTGTTTGTGTGTTTGTGTGTGTGTGGCTTGTGGCTTTGTAAATTTCATTTTATTGTTGCGGGCAGTTTGGTTCACACCAATACTAGCCTCATTTGGTGTTGTGGATGCGACGAAGTGGGGTTAATTGCCCACATAGTCGAGACTTTTATGTTGTTCCCACTGGTGAGGCAAATTTGTTGGTCACCGTGGGTTTGAAATTTAGAATCCAATCCCTCGGACGACTCAGCTCGTGGTCTGGCCGTCCCGTTTTACACGTCCGAAGCCCGTGGTTTCTTATCACCCTACCTTAACCTTTGGCCTATTTAGAAACACAACAGGATAGGACAACAAGTAGCAGTTTGAAGATTTGAAGACTCGAAGATTTGAAGATTCAACAAGTTACGATTTATTTCATTCCCGAGCCATTTCTAGTCGCAGCCAGAATCCTCGTGATTTCCCGAGGCAAACTCTCTCTACACGACACCGTGTTAAGAAGTACAGATCCATGCCCATTGACAAGTTCAATGAACTTCTAAGTGTTGAGGATATGAAAGCATGCTCGCAAAACATGGTATTCCATACCTTTAGATGTTTTCACATCTTTTATATTTCAAGTAAGATGCTCTTCACTTTCTAATTTCTTATGTTCTTCTCTTGATTTTTTATTTGAGTTGGTATCGATCCTATAGACAATTATTCAATAATACTTATTTGCTTCATGTGATATACACTTCGTAGCAAGAGATTGCAGCAACAGCAGATTTAGGGGTCCGCAAGTACCATGAGGAGACACCACTGGAGGATGTGAGTGTTCTAGGGGTTGCAACGGCAATGCAGGTGGCCACAAAGGAATCAACAGACAAGCTGTACGAGAAACTATCGAAGATTGTTTCAGTAGCTCATCCAGCCTTAGGGAATGAGTGGCTTCAAGAGGTATTTCTATATTCATTTTTAGCCTTTTCTCTTTTTTAATTTTTTTCTTCACGTTTCTAATTGCTTTTTGTAATTTACAGATTGAGAGACACTGGAGTTTATAATTTGTTCCGGAGTTGACGCTTGACAAACTCCAACTAATTGCTATGGCAAATGCAAGTCCGAGCCAGAAAGTGAAGTGGCTTAAGTGGCTTAATTCCTCAGGTCCAACTCAAGAGGCACGCTAATTTCCTCCAAGACTAGCCAATGATGAGAAATTGAATTTTTTTTCTTTGTAAGGCTTGCTGGTATGCTAGGGTAAGTTATCTTAATTCACTATTATGTTTTTTGATCATTGGTAGGATAGATGTTTTGTTCCTATTTTGACCTTGTTCTGTTTTGATACTATTCCAGATTGAAGATTCTGCTGTCGAATTGTATGAGTCCATATTTTGATTAGACAACATTACTATCAATATGGAGGTGCCTCAAGAGCCACAATCCCTTGTAGATTTCATAGAGAACTGGTGGATGAAGCTTTGGGACCACGCTTTTGTGGATGTCTTCAAAGGGGCTGACTCATTCAAGAAGTCAGATGCATTTAAAGTCTTCAAGGGATCTATGCGCGCTGTGAAGAGGATCTTATACATGTATTGCCTTTTTTTTCTTGTTTATAGAGTTCATGTTTTTTTAAGGCTTCATTTGTAGTGCCTGTGCCTAAATCCCTTATAATATTTGCAGGTACTTTATATTCGAGTTGTATGTAAAGAAAGCCATTTCAAAGGTTGATTTACCACCGTTCCTCAACACTTGGCTTGATCGTTCATTGCCTAAATCATGTATGTTCTCTCCGGCGCAACTGAAGAATTGGCCAAGTGCTCATCTTCAAGCTATGCCTTGGTACCTTGAGTGCAGCCAGGGATTTATCCCGCCTCATGAATTGGCTCTGTTTCAGTCCATCAAGGAAAGTGTTGCCATGGTGTCAACCGTGGATGAATTTGTAGGCTTGGATGCTGATGCTCGTGCGAAGGCTATGAAGAGGCGAGAGTTATCAGACAAGAAGAAAGAAGAGAAATGGGAAGAAACGAGGAAGAAATCTGAGGACAATGATGCGAAGAAGAAAGAACGGGAATCCGAGAAAGCCAAGACTGATGTGAAAGATAAGAAGAAGGGCAGGAAGAGAAAAGCTGAGACAGTGGTCCCGGACCAAGCACTCAGTGATGGTGCCATGAAGGACACTTCGTCCGGTTTTTCTTTGACTCAAGAGCGCCTTTTGCATGGACCTCTACCTCATGCTCGTAATTTGCAAGGGGTGCCTACTGTGGATGAGTGCATTTTGAATGTTTCCATCACTACTTTACTGGAATTGGAGGAAGGACATATTCCTCATGCATTCAATGCCATCACAACCTTTTTAGAAAAAGTATTCACTATCTACTTTGCTCTATCCTAGATTGTTGTATTCCTCTTTGTTTCTTTTCACTATTTTTCCAAGGCATTATCAATGATGCACTTCTACATTTGTACTTCTTCTATTTATTGATTACGTATACACTATTTTGATTTGTGCAGCATGCTTCAGACAAGGATCGTTTTGTTGATGGGGTCTTGACTAAGCAAGCCCTTGTAGACCTCATCATTGTGGATGTCCCAGAGGGTTTATCGGTCCCCACCGTGTCCATTCCACCATCAACCATTCCATTGTGGAATCAATTCTCTGAAGACGGCCTACAAGTTGTCTTTGATCTTGCCGAAAACTATCTTCACGACGGAGGGGCTCTTCTTGTCATGTATCCTCTTAGTCGTAAGATGCAATCCTACCTTAAAGGATTCTGTATGGATTTTGGTGTGAAATCTATCAAAGACTGGTGGGGTATGAATAGACTTCACTTGAAGTCACCTACAGATCCACTTGCCACGGTAAATTCCTAAGCCTTGGTTTTGGTATTCATTTCTCAATAATACATTTTGAATAATGCATATTAACTTCAAAATCTTCTGCAGACTATGCGTTTTGGTATATCACTATATGTCAAGGCTATAGTAGAAGAGGTTCCGTCAAAGTTCTCCTTCTAAGAAGTACTTGCTTATGATGCCGTAGGCGTTAGCGTGGCCTGAGACGACGTCCTCCAGAATTTCTGCAACAAGGAGGATGTCATTATGAATGGCAAGACGCCATGGCGAGGTCCACGAGAGAAGGCTCGACCCTTCATGCAGATGCTAATAGAGGCGACTACCTCACTAGGTGACATTGTAATAGACTGCACCGCAGCTATAGGTGTTTTTCTTCTTTAATTTTTTTAGTTTTCCGTATTTTGCATTTTATAAGTTCTGTCCATTCCTAACTATTATTCTTTGATAATTTCTACAGGTTCTACTATCTATGCTTGTCGAGCTACTGGACGCCATGTCGTGGCTTTGGAAGAGGATAAGTCCATATTTGAGGCTCTACTTGCTCCTTTGATTTGCAGCGTTTCCACTTTAAAGGCGCAACCAATAGTCTCTTCAGCTCCTCCAATTGACCTTGATAATGACGAGGTGCAAGTCCACCGTATCCCTAAGAAATCACAATTTAGTAAGTAAGTTTATCCTTAATTGGTTTAATGTGAATTTTAAGGGTATATTTTATACTTTGTACTCATACTTGTTCATTTATTTTTTGTAGACAAGCAAAAGAAATGAAGATGGCGCGACATCGACCATTCTTTGGGGATCCAACATTTTTTGCTAGCCCCCCAAAACCTTTCCAGCTACTAATGTATGTTGAGGTTGTAGCATTGCACCTTCAAACTCATGCTCCTAAACCGTCTTCCAGGGCCCGTAAAGTAGATCCACGTGTCTTGACATACATAGATGATTCCACTAGAGAGTATAGTGATGAGAGCTCTGCATCTAGATCCTCTAGCAACATCCTTCATGAATCTACTCCATGAGCCTTTTCTACTACATCTCTTTATAACGTTTATTGTTTTCTGAGATTCTGATATTTTGTTTTTTTTATTTGGTATATTTCAATGGATGGGAAGTGCTATCGGTTAGTTACAAGCTATTAGATTGATATTGAGATTTTTTAAATGAATTAGTCATGTTCGTGAAGGGATTCTAGAAGAAAAATCAAAGTTTTTGGAAAATAATCTCTAGGGAATGATTGGAAAGGAAACTAAAGAAGGAAAAAAATGGGGAGGGAATGAGAACATACTTTAATCCTAAACACTTGACAAGAAAATAATAGGGAATTCAAGATAAGGAAACTAATGAAGGAAAAAAATTTGGGGCCAGAATGAAAACCGGAAAATAATAGGGAATGAATGATAAGGAAACTAAAGAAGAAAAATGATGGGGATTTGTCATGAAAATCCACCATGAGAATACATAACTGGCCCCCTTTAAGACATTCACTTAATTGGAACAAAAATATGCGCACTACTAGATTAAATACATAAGGAAATGGGAGATGAGGAAGTCCTAAAATTTGCACTCCCAAATCTCGTTTTAGGGTAAAAATTAAATCATCAAAACCACCTCCTGAAAGCTTCGTAATAGATATTTTTAATCACCAAATACATTTATATTCTCTGATTTCAATTTCCCTCAGCTCTGAACCACGGTCATAGGTCCTTGATCTCAAAATTACAAAAAAATATATTAGTAATCGGAGACTCTTAGGCTCACAAGCAACGACACTAGCATGCGAGCTTGGAGCGGCGAGCCTGCGAGCTGTGAGCGTCAAGTTTGCGAGCATAGAGATCCAAAATTATACAAATTTTGTTAATGATGTCTAAAAAAAGAAAGATTTCAAAAAATTGCCTAAAATAGAAAAAAAAGTTACTATTTATAGTAAGTGTTGCGACCTATGACCGTAATGACCGTGGCTCCTAAAACCGTGGATTTGGTTTAATTTTTTTTTTATTGTCTTAAAATTCTTATTTTCTATGTTTTAAGGCTTTTACTCATTTTGACTTTTTTGCAAAGTTAAAGCACTTACGACATGTGTAGAATGAGTACATAGCTTCAAAGGTAGTTTCAGATGAATACCTCATATCATTGTTGTAGACATATGACTCCAATGTTTAAGTGTTTAGCATATAGAGTTTAAAATTTTGAAATTAATTTCTAGGACTCGTTTTAAATTTGTAATATCCTGCCTCATATTCACATCTGAAATAAATTTGTACAAAATGGAAGAAGAGAAGGTTTAGGGGTTTAGGGTTTAGAAATGGAAGGCGTTGTACTAGAAAAAAAGATGAAGAAAGTGAGAACCTCAACAAATGAAATGAATGAAGAAAAAGGTGGATTAAAAATAAAAAGGAGAAGAAGGTTTAGGTATTATCGAAATTGAAGGGAAATAAAAATTGAGAATTACAAATGAAAGGAAAACGAGAAAGAAATGGAAATACAAATGGAAGGAAAATGAAAAAAAATCGTTTTTTTGGTACATCCTGAACTAGTCAGGCACTTATCTACTTCTTCCCAGTTGAAAAATTGTATAACTGGAGCAAGCTTAATTTCCAGCACATTGTCATATAAAGTTCTGTAAACTATAGTTTCCATTCATTGTCCATATATGACTAGCTATGATAGACATGAATAGACAAGACTTTAGTCAAAAGTGGTAGAATCAACAAAATAGAATAAATCCATGTAATAGAGTATTGGCATAACCATTTGAACATGGAAAACTTCTAAAACATTAAAGCAACATCAAAGTATGAGAGTATTGTAGATAATCGCAATTATCTTGAGTCCAAAATTCCTCCAAGAGGTTTGGGGCCTCACCTGTGCCCATCCCAAAAATCAACACACAAAAATGCAAGATTAGTGAGGATATAGCAGGTGTCTTAAGCCCACAAACGCGTGTTATAGCTTTCGCTTGGAAAAAACATAAACAACATGTAACTATGCAATAATCTCAATCAGTCAAAAAACCCTGTGAAGCAGTGGTTTGGGAGGAAGCCATGTGTAGCAATTAGGTGAAAATCCACAGCAGGTAGCAGTAAGCAGATAGTTCTGAAATGCCCTCTTCATAGTTCTACAACTAATATGCAGCAGTGCTGCATCCAGGCATTCAGGCCGAAATTGCCTCAAGTCACAGTAAGCCAGTCAAGTTCGGTACTGGGCCTACTGGCTTGTGCAGGCATAGTTTGACATAACGGCTAGTTATTGTAAATGCTTCCATATTTAATCTCATAACACTTGCTGATGTGCTTAGATACCATTAAGCATCATATACAGATATTCAAGATCTGAAAAATAAATGCATTTAGCTGTGTTGGTTAATTGCTACCAAAACATCTCATAAATCTTTAAGCAAGCGGTAGAATGGCAATTAGTAAGCCATGTTACTAATATGCTTAGTAAAGAGGTTAGATGCATTTAGTTATCATTTCAAGTTTATTAGTACAATCAACCCTATGGGATTTCAGTGTACCAACAAACTAATAGTTTACTTACTAGCAGAGCCTTTAAGGAAAAAAATAGGGAATCAAAAAAATGTAAAATCATTGTTCAAACACATTCTATTTGAAGAAATAGAATGTAAAAAATAGGGAATCAAAAAAATGTAAAATCATTGTTCAAACACATTCTATTTGAAGAAATAGACTGTAAAAAAGGCTCTTGTGGATTTTTAATAAAATTTCAGGGCTTTATTCCTCCAAGTGTTAGTTTTGGGAAATTAAATCCCGAAGCTTTTGTCACCATCTTGCTATTGTCAAATTCTAGTATTCTATCTTAAACACATATCATGTGACTAGTGCTTAAAAATGAAATCTAGAAAAAAAGAAAAAAGAAAAAAGAAAAATCCCGCCTCCACCCCTGGGAGTGCAAAGACCTCAGTAAGAAAACCTGGTGTGTCCTCTTACTAAGGCGCACACCAGGCTTCTTTAGCTCCAAAAGTTTTTCTAGAAAAACAATTTAAATTAGAGCAAACTTTTTTCTTTAAACAATAGCAGCAGGTTAAATGATGAGATGCGCTACCTGAGATTAGCGCTGAGTTGCTGGATGTTGAATCTCAATCCTGGAAATGGATTGTTATTGAGACAGTCTTGTATCGTTTTCTTCAAACGTGGTTTGAACAAAGAAACCATTGCTGACGAGGGTCTTGATCAATGTTTGGATTTCAGTCGTGGCCGCTTCCACAGAGTTTGACAGATATAGAATTGGCACGCATTGCGATATAGCAATGCTATATGACTGTTTAATGGGTCTATTTGAATGGAACTTGATATACTGAGTATATGCAAAAGGTAGTTTTCGACGCTTGTCATACTTGCATATACTGTACCGAGTAGGATCAGTTTCGGAAACTTGTATTTCCATATTCATAAAATTTACGTGAATGCCTCTATGAGGTTCTTGCTCAGTGTATTTCAAAATTTTAGCTTTGATTTCCAATACATGGAGGGGATAGATCCAGTAAGGATTGGATTCATGCCGTTCCTGTTCCGGGGATAGAAATTGTAGTGAGCAACCCGTATTGATCCAGCATAAGTCATCTATATAACGAAATGCTGATTGGAATTTTTCCATGAGATCTATTTGTCCTAATTTGGCGAGTCTCTGGATAAATGAGATTTCATAGTGGAGCAGATAAATGTTGCACCAGAGAGGTGAACACGAAAAGCCCATTGGTATTTCAAGGTTCTGTCTCCACACGCGATCCCCTAATGCCACATAACAGTTAGTCATCAGCCAGTGATGAATTTTAACTAGTTGTGCTTCTGAGAGAGAAAACCATGACCCATAGTGCGGTCGGGTGGAACCCAGATAGCTTTGGCGGGTTTTCCTTCAGCATCAACTTGTATCCATAAACAAGGTATAGAACGTTGGTGCTCAGTTCTTGCCTGCTGGTATCCGATTTTGACGATATGAGCCACAGCATCTAGTAGGTTGTCAGGGCCTTGAAGCGGGATAGTTTCGTAACAACGTGTTACATCAGCAACGAATACATCTTGGATTTCTGATGGTAGATTGAGGGCCACCTCGATCGAGGAGTTCACCAACCAGAATATCGATGTGTCACAGCGAAGAAAGTTCTTATAACCTTGCACTGTTACTTTTGCCCAAATTTTGACTTGCTCTAGCACTACTATGGTGGCTAATGTGAGCATATAGGGTAGATTAGAAAAGACTGTTTGAAAGGCGTTAGTCAGCCATCGATAGGTTCCCTTGTGCAGTTTGAATGTGGACATCAAATATGGCAACGAAAGCGATGATATTTGCAGATCTGGAACTAGGTCTGAGATCTCTTGTGCAACTTGATCGAGTATATGGGAAGGTAATATCCATCCAGTGGTATCTTTACATGGAACAAAGTCCGGTCCAGACAGCCTTTCCAAAGCAAGCAGTCGTATGTGCTTGATACAAATGAAGCAAATATTATTGGACGCTTTGTCCAGGCCCGAACAATATAGATTGGTCGTGATCCAAGTGATCTCGTTCCTTACGTGTTTTTGTGACAGGAGGTCACGGCCTGAGAATCGTAATCCTGCCCGATTAGCCTTAGAGGCGCATTTGAGTTCTTTCAAGCATGCAGCACGAACCCATTTTGTTGTTTCTTCGATCAGTAAACCTATTGTATTTAAGTCCAAAATCTGGATAAGTTGCGAAAAAGCATCGATGGCTGTAGCAACGCTTACCGCAAGATTTGTTGGCTTCAACGGAATGTGATTCAATCCCATAGACACCGCCTGTCTGAGCTCACGATTCTGAATCAGATCGACGTCAACTGAACGTACATGCACTTGCGCAGGTCCGTAACTGTTACCTTCCGTGCTGGTTCGACTGTCCAAGAATTTCGACAGCCTCTTAGCCTTTAAACACATACATTGATCATCACTGTCAAGTAAGTGAACAAAAGAATTTTTTTTGAAAACCTCAGCTGGCCTATAGAAGGCCGAGATAAGGCTATCATGGTATCGCCATGCAAATCTGACATCCGCAAGAAACACAGTCACATGTTCAAGGTCAAAATGGCACAAACAATCTGAGAAGATCTTACGCAAATTAATCCAATCCATTGCTTGGCATGGATAAGTGAGAATAATATACCCTTAAGGGTTTTCTTGTATTGTTCTTAAGTAGGACCTTGCGGCCAAGCTGATCAGTACTTAGGATCCTCTGGATCCATGTTTCAAAAACCACCACATACGGAGGTAAGTAGACACACATTATATCCCTAGTAATATACTACTCATCTGTAAAGCTAAGAGTACGTCCTCGAATGGGAGATCGAAGAATCTCCGAGATGATTGGAGAGCTGCTGATTCTTCTAGTTTTGGTCGAGTTAGCATTAGACCCCGATCCGTTCTCTTCTGTGAACACTGTTAGCCATTCAGACCGTGGCGTGGCCGGATAGAACTGAAACGGGGAGACATTGTGCGCTGGAGCGTTGTAGCGGCGATGCAAGTTGGAGTTACCTCTCCCACCGCCACTACCCCTACCACGAGCATGCGATCCACGTCCTCTGTTGTGAAACCCGCCTTGATAAGTTTGGCGTCCAGAAGGAGGCGGAGTATTCAGATTGATTTTTTGTTTTTTTGTCGGAGGCGGGTTACTTGGCGTTCCTGGATTGGCCATTGAGAAGGTCGCTGGCTTGAGAAGCCGCTCGATCTTTTGAGTTCCGGGCAGATCCGGGAGATTACCAAGAATCCTTCCTAACGGGTTAGCTGCGAACTGCACGGCTGCATTACACATCCATGAACGGGAAAAGGCAAATGCTATTTGACATCTAATTGCAGTTCGTCCAGCCCCTTGCATCCAAATTAAGAAAGCAATGAATTTAGCTTTCAGAGAAGGAAAAGTCTCATCGGGGAAAAACTTCTCCAGATGATTGATCATGTACCACGCAGCATGATCCCACCAAATAAAAGATCCTGTGCATCCAGTATTTGACTTGGGGTAACATGCACATCTCATATATGGACGGTAAACATTCCACATTTCCTATGGGTGTTTTTCCCTTCTGTCGTTAGTAGTAGGAACGTCCAATTTTATATGAAGCTTGACGTTGGTTACTGAGCATTTTCCATGATCAAAACCATATAAAGCAAAAGCGTTAATAATATTCTGTCCGTTTGAGATGAGCTGTTTGCTTTGGAGCGCTGATTCTTTGCACTCATCTATTTCAGATTTGTTCAGACCAGCCCAAATTCTCCAGGTCAATGTTAGAATCGGAGCCAAGGAGTTGACATTACCTGTGGCCCAGACCCTGTAGTCTTTGCCTGCTACCAGATCCTCGACAGTGCGTTGGGGCACAAAAGGAACGGCCAAATGTCGACCAGTAGAAACTAGGAGCTCCCGCTCCTTCTCAATTTGAGTTGACAAGATCGTATCTTGAAAATCCTCCAACGCTGCTTTGTGGGACTCTTTGATGCATAAGTTAGTAAAAAAGGGGTGGCTGAAAGTACCTGTCTTTGGAACAGCTATTTGAGATAGTGAGATACCAGCATCATCAAACTGGTTATTAGCATGTCTAATGGCAACCTCAACTACGGCAGTATTCTTCTTAGCTATCTCAAGCTCCGATTCGTCTTGGAGTAGAATATCATACAAAGCCTTATGTAGTTCTTTCAGACAAGCTAACGTTGTGGCCAAGTTGGTGTTGGCACACTCAAAAATTCGAGTCCATTGGGATAAGTCTAATACGGTGAGAAGTAACGGTGGCTCACCGTCTTCAGAGGCTGTTGTCAACGCAGCTAAATCAACGTCCTGCACAAACTTGTGCACCTCGCTGGGGATGATGGCAGACAGAGTAGCTTGGATACCAGGGATCGGTGCAGGTAGCGGATCTTTATATCCCAACTTGCTTAGATCAGCATGCCATGAACTCAAGGACCAGAAGCGCCGGCTTTCCTGGTTTGTAAACACAAGATAATTCACCAATCAATTAACAAACAAATTTTCTACAGAAAGCTTTCGATAAGTGAAGGTATCTCACCAACACCCAATGGATCAAGTTGAAAAAAATCGTTTTTTTGGTACATCCTGAACTAGTCAGGCACTTATCTACTTCTTCCCAGTTGAAAAATTGTATAACTGGAGCAAGCTTAATTTCCAGCACATTGTCATATAAAGTTCTGTAAACTATAGTTTCCATTCATTGTCCATATATGACTAGCTATGATAGACATGAATAGACAAGACTTTAGTCAAAAGTGGTAGAATCAACAAAATAGAATAAATCCATGTAATAGAGTATTGGCATAACCATTTGAACATGGAAAACTTCTAAAACATTAAAGCAACATCAAAGTATGAGAGTATTGTAGATAATCGCAATTATCTTGAGTCCAAAATTCCTCCAAGAGGTTTGGGGCCTCACCTGTGCCCATCCCAAAAATCAACACACAAAAATGCAAGATTAGTGAGGATATAGCAGGTGTCTTAAGCCCACAAACGCGTGTTATAGCTTTTGCTTGGAAAAAACATAAACAACATGTAACTATGCAATAATCTCAATCAGTCAAAAAACCCTGTGAAGCAGTGGTTTGGGAGGAAGCCATGTGTAGCAATTAGGTGAAAATCCACAGCAGGTAGCAGTAAGCAGATAGTTCTGAAATGCCCTCTTCATAGTTCTACAACTAATATGCAGCAGTGCTGCATCCAGGCATTCAGGCCGAAATTGCCTCAAGTCACAGTAAGCCAGTCAAGTTCGGTACTGGGCCTACTGGCTTGTGCAGGCATAGTTTGACATAACGGCTAGTTATTGTAAATGCTTCCATATTTAATCTCATAACACTTGCTGATGTGCTTAGATACCATTAAGCATCATATACAGATATTCAAGATCTGAAAAATAAATGCATTTAGCTGTGTTGGTTAATTGCTACCAAAACATCTCATAAATCTTTAAGCAAGCGGTAGAATGGCAATTAGTAAGCCATGTTACTAATATGCTTAGTAAAGAGGTTAGATGCATTTAGTTATCATTTCAAGTTTATTAGTACAATCAACCCTATGGGATTTCAGTGTACCAACAAACTAATAGTTTACTTACTAGCAGAGCCTTTAAGGAAAAAAATAGGGAATCAAAAAAATGTAAAATCATTGTTCAAACACATTCTATTTGAAGAAATAGAATGTAAAAAAGGCTCTTGTGGATTTTTAATAAAATTTCAGGGCTTTATTCCTCCAAGTGTTAGTTTTGGGAAATTAAATCCCGAAGCTTTTGTCACCATCTTGCTATTGTCAAATTCTAGTATTCTATCTTAAACACATGTCATGTGACTAGTGCTTAAAAATGAAATCTAGAAAAAAAGAAAAAAGAAAAAAGAGAAAGGAAAAAAAAATGAAAAAGATTAAAAAAATGGAAAAGGAAAAAAAGGAAAAAGGAAAGGAAAAAGGAAAGGAAAAAGGAAAGGAAAAAGGAAAAAAATTGAAAGGAAAGGAAAAAAAAGTGAGAAGAGACTAAAAAAATAGGAAAGGATAAGGGAAAAAAGTGAAGTAGGCCAATAAAATCGAGAATGGATTGAGTGAAAATGATTTTCATATTCATAAGTGTAATACTAGATAGGGGTTTAGGATCATTCACAAGAACTCACCTTAGAACAGTGTACTAATGAGAGTTATGAGACATGTTTTCAATTTTGTATACTTTATAAATACCTACTCATTCTTTTTTCCGCTTACAACAAATGGAAATCCCAGTGCATTCAAAAAAATACAGAATGTAATCAAGAATTAAGCCACGAGTCTGGACAATGAAGAGAAAAGAACAGAAGATAAGGGTTTAAGGAAAACAAGAAACGAATGAAGGCCCAAAAAAAAGCTTACCTTTTTTCAATATTAGGGGTTTCAAATCATTTCAATCGGTATATACTTAAATAAATACCATACGAATGAAGTACATTTGAAAATGCGCCTATGCCTATTCGGGAACTGTAATAATTCTTGCTTGAACTAGAAGTAGCTTCAACTCATTGAAGCTATAACTAGGTGCATGAATAAATTTGTCTTCGTTCACGTCCATCTTGCAGAAGTACCTATACAAGTAGTACAGGTGTTTGCAATTTACGTACTGTTGTCGACCTCCAATAGCAGAAACAACCATATTTACAAAGTCTGGGCATGTGCATGTGGGAAATAGGCCGACTGTAATTCAATAGACGTTTTTGTTATGATCTGCCCCTGTCTCTAGTGACACTACTGCACCTAAACCCGGATTGGGGATTAAGGTTACTCCCAGAATTTGACCTTTAATGTTTCCTGCACTCTCCCACTTATTCCGTTGTTCTATAGTTGGTGCATTTGCAATCCTTCGAATGTTTCGGCTATTCCTAACCGTTGAATACACATCTGGATTTGTCGGTGGAGGTTGGTCAAATAAAATAGTGTTGAAAATCTTTGACATATTGAAAAGTCGACGAGGCGACAGTGTAGGGTGTTGTTGGAGTTGGAATCCTGCATGTTGTAAGATCAAAGTTTCTTCCCGATTGAGATGTGTTCCTGATAGAACTGGCCAAACCTCTGGCACCTCCGGCCAATCTATTATCCACTTCCGTTTTGAGCCTTTGACACATCGTTCTATATCATCCCAGCAAAACTAGAAGTCTACCACCACCTCTCGCTTACTTCCATACTCTACTTTTCTACCTCGATATGTTGGAGTTGGAGTTCCTTTCTTTCCCCTTGCAATTTTGGCAGTACACTTGATATTTGACCCTTTCTGTTGAGCATGACATTTTGCATTCGATTTGTGGCTGATCCTTGCAATATGCCACTTTGATATGTCACAGTCACTTTCGCAAGCAATAGTGACATGTGGAGAATTGTTAGCATCCGGCTCTTTACCTTTCCCTTGCAAGATGTCATAAGAAGTTGTTGTAGACCTCGTTCGCACCCGCGGTTGACTAAAATTCACTTTATCCAGTCTGTGTGAGTCTCCAGCATCTCCAATGGGTACATCTAACTTCCTCTTTGTACTTCCAAAGATTTCTTCTCCTTCCAAATGCTGTATACGATTTCCAAGCCTCTCTGCTCCAGGTAAAGTGTTCAGTGCTTCTGCAATTTTCTTTGGATCTTTGCTTTGTGTGGCAGCCCTCAACCTCAATTCTTCCTTGGAAGGACCAGAACCACATGCATGACCTCTAAGGTAGGCCCGATAGTTCGTCATTTGCATCCAAGCATGAATACTGTCGTCACAAGTGGCATCAAATAAGTTGTTTCCTCTTTTTCTAGACATTTGCAACCACTTGTTATGGACCGTTTCAGATAAATTGCATGACGGTAAGTCCAGCATCTCTTCTAAATTCAATTTCTACATATTCAAGCAAGTACAAGGGTTAGTTAGCAATTCACTTTATAAACTTAATAGACTTCCGTATTTTTAAACTAAATTGTGGTCCACTTAATATGTCCTCTTATGAAATGAAGTACAGTCAAAGAAAAATTCATATAGAAATATATTACCATATGAAAAGAAAAAAATAGAATATTTACCCAATTTCTTCATATACAAAAATAGTCACAATTTCTTTTAAGAACTACTTACTACTAGGCCATACTGACATTCAAAATTTGGACTCCTACTAATTTGAAGTTGTGTTCAGGGTTGAAAAAATCAAGAGGTCCACCAAACACCAAAAAAACAACCATCGGATCCGACGGATGTATCTTCACTATTTGAGGGACCACCACAATTCAAATACATTTAAAAAAATTATCAACTAATTAAAAAAAAAAGTAAGTGGTTTCTTTATATTTTGTCAACAACTGTAAATTACTGTAAATTACATGAAACAATACAGTTTTTGGGTTGTATTCAATAAATACATCTCCTCAAATAAATATACTTGCAAACATTGAAATAATGAATTCACTCACCATGTCCATGAAGCCTTCCCATTGCCGGTACCGAAAATGCCAGAATGCTAACCAATGGTCTAAGTAATGAAGCGATTCTTCATTTGCAGCTCCAGATGATAGCCACCAAGATCGTATTGCAATGTATCGTATCTCTACCTGGTCCATATTCTTGGAATCTTTATACTGTTTACAGAGAGAAATATGTTGATGTTGAAGTGCTTCTTTGATATACTTCTGGGTGTGTTTATGAAGAGAACTACTCCAATGCAGCAAACATGTTCTCTCACGATTTTCCATTTCTTCATTGGCAGAGCCATTTCCGTAAACTATACGAACAGCGTTCCAATTGGCCATGGCACTATCTGCCATGAATCCTTTAAAGTTTGGTTGAGGCACTCCATGTTGCTCCATAACAGCATTTAAACTCTTCCAAAACTGTACCTGCACCACGGTATCTTCGGATTGTATATCACACATTGCAATGGTCATCACCTTCTTGTACTCCGCATCGTATACGTGGCAAGCCATTGTGGTCCAATCCTTCACGCGTTTCACGTGATCAAACATCAACCACGCGTTCTGTAGATTCCCTTCTGGTTGCATGCGCTTCACGAGGTCCACTCCACTTCTAGGTCCTTCCGTGAGCATTTTAAAAATATAAACCTTCTCCTTGCCCTGACCTGGAAAGACGCTGTCATGTATGAATTCGAACTTCGACTCCTTCTTCATTGTCATAATATTGTCAATGATCCCTCCTCGATTGTTTGAGCGAAATGATGAGATTACATTCCGAATACTTGGAGATGAAAGATATTGGAAGCGGTCCATCACTTCTTCCATTTCCTCCCCCTTCAGCATCTTCTTCTCTCCATCTCCGTTGTGAAATAGATGATTAGTCAGAAATTCTTTACTAGCAGATAGCACAATTGCTGAGTTAGTGGCCGACGGTGTTTTGGAAACTTGCTCTTCTATAAGTCCAAAGATTTCCTGTGTGGAATCTCTATACATCCCCTTCGCAACCGGGTGGTTGTGCTCTCCAAAGTGAATAGCGACCCTACTCATTTCGGGATTGTCACCAAAACAGTAGTACATCCTACTATTACAAGCGCTAAGACAAGAAGGTGGTATCTTGCACACCTTGCAGACTAGAATTGAGTCTTTAGAAGGACTATTCCCAACTGCAAAAGGATATGATGTGAATCCAGTTCACTCTGTTTCATTCTTCTTGGATGTTCGGCTTAAGTAATCACAGTAGGGATTCACACAAGCAAGATGGCCGGCAAAGAGAGACTTACGGAACTTGAGATTGTCGGAGTTGCTAATGTTTGCAGTTACAAGCCTACACCATGGGTGTCCATCATACCATTTGTCCATTCCTTCCAAGCTCCTCGCCGCTGATGAAGATGAAGAAGATCGGCATGGTGGTAGTTCAAAGATGACATCACCGTCAAAAATGACTGGAAGAAACAACACAAGATGGTGTTTCATGACAGTCAGATCCATTGTAGACAACTCATTTCTAGATCGACGCATGTTTGCTAGTTTCCGCAAACAATCCATTATGCTGACTTTAGTAGTTGGATAAGTAAGCAACGGAGTACTAGACAATATAGATTGCCCCTGACTACTCCAAGGGCTGCCAGATATAGAATTCAATACAACCTTCTTTCCAATTGTAGTTCCAATAGAACATCCTGGATTTTTAGGAGTCAACTAAGGAGACTCTCCTTCCGATTCACTAGACAGTTCTATGATTGGATCTAATTTCTCTATCTTCACAGCATGAAGGAATGAAGACTTCAGAACAACCGGAGAAGATGGAGGACCTACACTAGGTGAAACAAGTTTTACTGCAGACGGCATATCTACTGTTGAATTCTCACTCTGGCGACTCCAAATCTCAGAAGAAACATTGAGCATGGGAAGAGGAAGTCCGTATGCTCTATAGTTTCCAGGGGAAAGGTACCAGCAATGTCCTTCACCTTCCGCAGATTTCACAACAGAGACAAATTCACTTACTTTTCCCAACTGCGACATCCTTTCTTCTTCAACATAGATAGAAGACTCTACAAATCTAAACCGGACATGCAAAGATGACTGGAAATTCTAGCTTGTCCCCCATCTTCCACGGGAAATAGAAGAGATACCTCATGACCATCTACCCGAATGCAAGCCATTTTGAGAAATCATGCACAAAGCACTCAGAGAAGAGGTCTATCCATATTCCTATGCTTGGTATAAGGAAGAATAGAACTTCTATAACCTAAGAGAAATTGTCACCGTCAAATATACAGAATCACAATGTAGTCCCAGTAGTCTAGCCGTTATTTTCATTCGTGTTTGGAAACGGAGCTTTAAAATCACTTTCCACAAGATAAAAAGCCGCCACCTTTCGCACTTATAGTACCATTATGTATCACAATATTCACTTACCATGTATTATTGTCCACGGCAGTCAAGGAATATAGAATTCCTATAATATGCCGTCACTTCCAGTTAGTAATTACAATCTCCACTACCCTTAAAATTCTGTAAAGTATTCCCTAGCTTGCCTAGAAATCTGACCATCTTAGCCTTGTATGTCGCCGCCGTCTAGGATCTTTGTACATTCATTCCTTACACAAGATTTAAATTCAGTTAGGTCGCCTCTTGGACCCCATTTCCCATTGTCCAAGGTGTCAGACCCTGTTATAAATACGCATCACCTGTATGTTTAATGTTCTCGGCGCACCAAGCCGACTTTCATCTTCCACGTTGCCTCAACCATTATGAACCTCTTAGACCACTCTAGTATCGTACGTCACATTGTAGGCTTCCTGACCATTCCTTCAAACACTATAAAAGAAGGCATTCCAACTCATTAGATTCATTTCCGCCTTTAGTTGCAGTATGCACCGCAGTTGAGAGTGATTGTTTCTTTAGAGTCATCTTTCTCATGCTTGTAGAGCATTTTGTCACGCCGGATAGTTGTAAGTTGTTTTCAAAGAGTGAGAATAGGCGTAGGTCCTTGTATTTCTCCACGTTTAGAGAGTTGAGGAGATCCAGAATGACCCGTAGGAAGAAACTGATGTCCAAGACAAGCCATTCCACCCAAGAGGATCTTCGCAAAGTCTTAAGCTTTGATGTTGGAGGTACAAGCGAGGAGGACAATGTAGGCGTGCAGAACTTGGATGCAGCGGAGGAGATGTCCGTGGATACAACAGGTGTTCAACATCGAAGAGGACAACAAGCCGATGCAAATGTAAGTTACAATTGCTTGGCACTATCTTTTTTTTTTTGTGTTAGCATGATCACCATGATGGCAAATGTTCAATGAGTTGAGGATCATAGACATCTATTGATGCTGATGAAGTGCTTGCACAGCCTTTACTGTTCTTTTACTTCTACCTTCAATGTTTAAACATACACTAGTACTTGAAGTGCCTCTATCTCATTTCTAGTTGAGTGAAGAATTATTTGAAAGATTTACAGATGAATAGTTACAGACATTAAAGAAATGACAACAGTTTATGTCATAGTTTAGAAGCTTGGTACATGCAAAGAAATTCAGATAGAAGTGATTTCTTAGGTTTTAAATATATGGAGGCAATAGACACATCAGTATAATACTCATAAACTGATTCATTTCATCTTGGCTTTCTTGGTTCAATCTTAGAGCATAAAGTTCAAGGAAAAGGGTTGCAGCGCTATGAATGTAAATCCCAGAATTCAATCAACCTTGTAAGGAATTTACATGCTTCAAGGAGGAAACACCGAATACCAGATGTAAGTCTAATCTATGTTCGTCCACGAACAATTATGCATCCCTAGACTCGTATTTATTTGGTCCTTCACATGTGCCATAAACACTTCTCCTCTCATCACTCTGATAGGGTAAGAGCACAAAATCTAGAAATACGGGCAGTTGTCGACCTTCAGTAAGGTTCCACTGGTGCAGGGAATGCAACTTTGAAAATCCATAGAAAATCCACCCCACTCTAAATTTTTTTTTTTAATCTTTAAATGGTGCCTATACGTATGCTGACAACCTCAAACTGAAGCTTTTAGAGACATCAACTTTCTCCTTCACTAGATTAAGTTGCATTATAAGCTTAAAAAGTCATCATCCAATTCGACTAGTCTTTTCCATTCAGATGTTTTAAGAACTTAATGAAAACTTGAGGGGCGGTAAATATTCTAATTTATCTATGGTAGTTGACCAACGAGAACCATAAAGGCAGATAAATAATATAAAATAAAAAGAGAGTTTCTTGAATGAAAGCATGAAGACAAAATGAAAAAGATAATAAGGTGGGCAACCCCGTTGAATTCTAAATTCTTTCGTGGCGTTTATGGAACCCCCCAAAAGATGACCTAGAACTCCATATTTCCAATTAGGCGTGCAGAATGTGCCGTGCCATATTTCTTGTGCATGAACGCTATGGAACGTAAGGTAATACCTCCATAAGGCACACGTGTCATAAATTGCACACCTCTATAAATGTACACTATCCGAACATGTGGTTTAGTGTTGTATTCAAAATGTTCAAATACTGTACATTTTTGGAGATAGGCTTCCTAAATGCACGATGCATTATAACTTTATAAATTCTTAACTAATTAAAAAAAAATTCCAAACATAAAAAAGTTTCTTGTGTTCGGTTAGCACTGAACTTTCTTTTTGATTAGAATTTAGAAGAACTATTTCAATAACTCTTACCTCACTAAAATTTTTTAAATTAGCAAATGGTCAAATAAGGACCCTAAACCTGCATCTTGCAGCGCTCCAACAACGGCAACCATCCCGAAGCTTTAAAACCGCCATAACGTAATTTCTAGATGAGGCTGATCTGTAAGTAGGCGCTAGGCGGCACGCAGGGAACGAATCCCGATCAGGTTTGGTTGCAATTCATCCAGCAGATCGCCTAATTTTAATAGCGGCCTTTTTTTGAATTCCACGCCTGGAATGTCTCTTTGTCGCACGTTGGGCGGGAATCTCGACTGCCTTATCTGAAGCTCTTCGTGAAGATTGGGTGGCTCTCCATGAAGCTCCTCGTGAAGTCTCTGAACACAACGTCAAAGTTAGAGTTATCCCAAAACCGGTTGTACACAGACAGATTCCATTCAGAGCGTGAGTTCTCAACGTAACAGAATTCAAATTGTGAACTGCCTATGCAGGTGGACACCATGACTCGAACGACGCGGAGCCGCACGCGCGAGGGTGGAAGTTCACAAGCTTCAGATAGTGACTTCAGAGGTGGCCGACGCGAGAAGAAGGTACGTTGTTTCTGAAATGCCGAATTACTCATCGTTTTTGAATGATCGATGTGCTCAACCCAGTGCTACTCGATTATGTATCATCGAAGTGCTCCTCGCTTCTTCATCACCGAAGTGTACCATTCAAAGAGTCGGGGTAGATTTAAATCGCAGTGTGCTCAGACTGAGGGATCCTTGCGTGCTCGGATTCCAAAATGCAAAACAAGGAGTGTTTGGATTTGAAGATTCAAAAGCAAGTGTGTTTGGACTCTCGGATCCTACGGTGCCAAGATCTCGACAGTTCATAAATTTATAGCTGAGGGATGATCAGAGGATGTCCGAGGTTTCGGTACTGATCAGTTGATCTCCAAAGTGATCAGTTCATCTCCGCGGTTTCGGCATGATATCAGAGGTTTTGGCATCATGGTTGTGCGTCATACCAAGGCATTGCCATTGTTGATCACACCCAAAACCCAAAACATCTTCCTCAAGCGGCCGTGACTGACTTTCATTTCCTTGGGCGGCATTGGTTGATTCTTTCATAGAGTCGGGTTTCGGGGGTGCAGGTGAGTCCGGGGCGTCCATCGTCGGATCCGACAGTCCTGCGATGGGAGTTGTCGGGACCCTTGTCTAATTCTTTAATTACCGAGTCGCTCCGTTTAGGCTCCGTCGCGGTCACTGCTGGAGTCGGGTTTCGGGGGTGCAGTTGAGTCCGGGGCGGTGAGCGTCGGATCCGACAGTCCCGCGATGGGAGTTGTCGGGACCCTAGTCTCAAGTTTTACAGATTGAGTCGCTCCGTTTAGGCTCCATCGCAGTTACTGTTGGAGTCGTGTTTCGAGGGTGCATGTGTGGCTTTGCCGATGACCATCGGATCTGACAGTCCTACGTGGGGAGTTGTCGGGACCTCTGATTGAGTGTTTAATCGAGCGAGTCGCTCCGTTGTCAACTCCATCGGTCACTGCTGGAGTCGGAATTCTTGGGTGCAGGTGAGTCCTTCTCGATGACTGTCGGATCCGACAGCCCCGCACTGAGAGGTGTCGGGACCCCTAGCAGGTTGGTTTACCGAGCAATACGATCTGTTCTCTGCTCCAACGCATTCTTTATTGGAGTCGGCCTTCGGGGTGCAGGTGAGACTGGTGAGTCCTTCATATTGGCAGTTCAGCTCGTGCTCTCCGATATCCGTTCAGCTTCCCCCTTCCGTTCTGCGCCCCTCTTCCGTTCTCGGCCTTTGGCTCGCTCGGTCTTGGGTCACACGGCCTTCGGGTGTTCCCACCTCGGTCTGAGGTCATACTGCCCTGCCTTCGGTCTGCACTGCCTTGGTCGGAGGTCTGCACTGCCTTTTGGTGGGGGTCCAGTAGATAGAGACTTATTCACCGTCGGATCCGACGATGGATTATTGCTTGTTTGCTTGACCCCCCAAAAAATTGAAGCGAATGGTTAAAAATATATATTTAGAGGATATACTTTTATCATTTTGGCTTGTAGTGGAAATTTTGGCTATGTATGAGTTTATTATAAAGTGCCCAACATACGTATGCAATGAAATGAATTTCTTTTTTTGAAGTTTAGGTTAGTTTAGTTATAAAGTCCGTGCATTCTGGAAGCTTCATTGAAATGATATTCTTTGAAATTTTGTGGCTCTTTGGACTTGTTCAAAAAAGATCGTTTAACTGAATTTGAGTTTATGGAATTTGATGTTTTGAGTATAGGGAGCATGAGGAGGCAGTAGTTCAGTACCCGTTCTCCAACTTGAAAGTTTGTCCATTGCTCAGGGAGAGGGTTCTTCAGAGCCATTCACACCGGTAAATACACCCATGGACGTCTCTAGTGATGCAAAAGAGGATGAAGCTGAGAAGGACGACGTGGTAAGTTTTGATGACGTCATGGATGCTGCAGACCGAGCGGTAGATGCTTTTGAGACCTTGGTGTTGAGTCGTGTAAGTGATACTAGGGCGCGCAGACGTCGTGAGCGTTTGGCAAGAATCATGATGATGGCCAGGGATAGGAATAGGCCAATTCGGTTTATGTCTCCTAAGAGCTTTGAGACTGAGTACAGTTCAGATAGTGAAATTTCCATCACTATAGATGGTCCAGCAATGCAGGACTGCTCTCAAGGTGATTGTAGTACAATTCAGGGTAGACAAGAGGTCGTCATCATTCATCTCAGTTCAGACTCGGAGGTGGATGTTGACATCGATTGATCAATGAGTGGGAATAATTCTGTGCGGAAAGTTGTGTAGAACCCTGCTTGTCCAATACATATAGTGTTTGACCTCTTTGATTCCCATACTAGTAAAATACTGCCTTTTTATTCCATTTGGAGTCCTCGAGTAATTGATTAAAGTTATAAGTGCCAGCAATTCATTTTTATTTGGATTCTGTTATTTGAAGTTTGTGACTATTGATTTGTTCTATCTTGAATTGGCAGATGGATGCATCTCCTTCCATTTTGTCACAAGATGAGACCATACTTGAGACCCAAGTCAACGATGACACCCCTCAGCCGGACATTGGTTGTGAAGATGAAGGAGAGTTTGTGGAAGACGAGGTGGAGATAGATGTCTTGGAAGAAGAAGATAAAGACTTGGATGAAGACGAGTTACGGTCATATCACAAGGTAGATGCGGTCAGGACCATTGCGTCTCTAAGGATGAAGCCCGAGCATCTCTTTCGAATGCGGATTCCTCTTTGTCGAATGGTGGCCATGCCTATGGTAAGGCCAACGCTTGCTTGTGACTTGAAATTGCTTGAGATGGAGTTTAACAAAGGATACCGAGATGGAGCCGCAGTTTTTTATGTGATAACAACCAACGAAGCTGGAGAGGGTTCAACATTCACTGAGGAGGAGATGGAGGGTTGGGATCCACTGTGGAAGAAGAGAAATGACATCTTTAACGCCAAGGTCGAGGCCGTGCCTGAGTTGAGGTTCTTAAAAAAACTCAAGTTCTTCGTTTGTGACGGTAACCACAGGCTTCTTTCTTGGATGAGTTATATATCCTGGAAACACTCAAAGGATTGGGACCGGCATTCTTCTGTAGACTCCATTCTATTGGATCCCAAAGGGAAAACAGAGTTGGTCATGCATGTAATGCATGACATAAACAAGTGAGTAATTCATGAAGACTTTGTAATACAACATTGAATTTGATTTTAATTTGGGAATGTTTTAATGTTAGCTTGTAAGCATTTTAATAAATTTTTCTTATGAATTATAGGTTCACAGAGGGTTCACATGTGAAAACGAATCTGGTCCATACTTTATACCGCATTCAAAAGTATGGACTTCTTCCCATTGAGAGATTCAACGAGATGTTGAGGCCGTCAGAACTCAAACATTGTGGGGCACCTAAATCAAAGAGGACATGGTACTCTATGCCCCTTGAGGTCTTTACAACTTTCTTTTTTCGGGTGAGAAATTTCTTGTATCTAATCACTTTGATTCTTTTTGGGTTCTTTTTGAATTCTTATTTTTTAGTACATTTTGACTATGATTTGAATATGCTTTCTCTATTTGTTTGTTTTTTATTAATTCCTTTTATTGGACTTTTGAAGCAAGAGATATCCCAAGCAATGGATGCTGCAGTTCGAAAGTATAATGAGGTCACCCCTCAACAGGACAAGACTTCTGAGGGACTTGCACATGCAATGAGAGCTGGAGCAAAGGAGAAGACAGGGAAATTGAATGTGAAGATGACAAAGTTGGTCACAGTGGCCAATCCGTCTCTTAAGCCCGAATTTTTGGCAAAGGTATGTTTCATCTATCAATTGTCATGGATGGCAATAATCTTGGATGGATTATAAATTATAATCTACATTGTGGATATTTGAGCAGGTGGAGAAACATTGGAATGCAAATGAGGTCCCTGAAATGACTCTAGAGAAACTTCAAATGGTGGCCACTTGTAACACCACTCCTTTCCACAAGACGAAGTTTCTAAAGTGGTGGAACTCATCAATGCCATCACGTGATGCTAGGCGGCTTCCACCGAGACCTATATCGAAGCTACTATTGGGCCCTTTCTTGAATAGATGCGTGTGGTATGCTGGGGTAAGTATTTCATTTGACCCTAATTTGGTTTTCAGAGGTTATGAGTTAGAGAACTATAGAAATTTTGTACTCTATAAGTTCCAATCGCAAAATAAATATTTTTGAGAATGAATAAATTCTTGGATTTTGTAGATTGAAGACGCAACCGTTGAATACTTTGAGGATGTCGTGAAGCAAGACAACATCAACATCAATATGAGCGTTCAATTGCAACCCGAGACTTTGTCGGATTATCTAGAGGGGTGGAGGAGGAAGATCCGGGATCAAGCCTTTTTGGCTCACCTTAGAGGAACAAACTACTTCAAGAAAAATGACAACTTTATGACTTACGAAGGGAGGAAGCAAGTTGTGCAAAGGCTTCTATTCCGGTATGCCTCAATTTACAATCAAAAATTGTGATCCTTAGTATAGGATAATTTTGCAGTTTTATATGTTTATGTTTTCCTGCTAAGTATATTTAATTTATTCAGACCACTAGAAACATGATCGTGGTACAATAATGGGGGGTCCCTAACATACCTTTTCAAGCATTGTCGGATCCGACAGTGCTTGGAATGGTACGTTAGAGACCCCCTAGTTTTATCCCTTGTAAGTCCTCAAATGCATTTTTTGGGGCTACTTCAAAGTTTCGTGGTGTTGTGGTTCAATTTGAAATTAAAATAGTATTTGGGCCTTGGCTTGGTATGTTGTTATTGATCTTTGATGGACATTGTGTTGTCTAATTTCACAGGTACTTCAAGCACAAGCTCGAGGTAAAAAGAGCAATTCAGAAAAATGATTTGCCACCATTTCTCTCAAGTTTTGTGGATCGTAGTTCCGCAGATTGTATGTACACGCCAAACCAACTCCGGACATTCACCACGGCTCACCTTAGTGGCGGCGGTTGGTACATTGATTGCCCTATTTCCTACACACATCCATCAGAGGTACAAATGTGATTGTCGTTGGAGGGACTTGGGACTATTGACATGGATGTGGACGAGTTTGCAGGGCTCAGTGATAAACAAAGAGAGAAGGCCATTGAAAGGAGGGATAGGAATGACAGGAAGAAAGCAACTCGACTCCAAGTGGCTCTAGACAACAAAGAGAAGAAGGAGGCAGAGCGTGTGGCCAAATTGGCGGAGAAGGAGAAGGAGAAAGAGAAGGAGAAGGAGGAGAAGGCCAAAGCAAAAGGGAAGAAAAAGAACGAGGAAGGAGACATCGTTCCGGCATCATCAACTATGGATCAAAACTCGCAGATGGAAGGTGGTGTTCACATTGGAATGAAGCGGAAGACCGTTTTGCCAGACTTTACTGAAGATGTTGTGACACAAGGGATACAAGTGATTGAAATTGGTGACGATGACATCGTCACCTTGGAGGAGTTGGTTCTCAACGTCTCCATTGAAGAGGTTGTTGACAATGAGAAAAACGGGGGCTCCAATTGCTACACCGAAGTTATGGCTTTTCTTAAGAAGGTGAAATACAAGTTTTTTTAATCAAAAGTTTGATTTTATTATTACTTAGTTATACCTTCCTCTTGAGAATGACTCATGAACTGCCATTTTGTATTTTAAGATGGCGGCCGGGAAGGACAGGGTGTATGATGGAGTCCTGAATCGGTGGCCAGGATTCGACCTCATGCTCTTTGACTGCCAGAAGAATCTGCCAGTGCCGGGGCTGTCAACTCCTGCTTCTCACTTGCCTTATTGGAACTCCGACCCAGAGTACAACATAATCAATGAAGCATTTTTCTTTGCAGAAAAACATTTGCAGGATCATGGTTGCATTGTGTTGTTCCATTCGTGGAGCGTGGACGCCAAAAGCACCATTGCAGGATTATGTGAAGGGTATCCCATAATGATGAAGAAGAAAGAGTGGATGGGCATGAATCGGGTCCATTTGACTTCAGCCATAGACAAGACGAGCACGGTACAGGTTTTTTAATCGTTGACAATGTAGTTTGTATTTCTCATATTATAATTTTATTCAATTTTTTTATGTGTGAATTTTTCTTGTACTTGCAGACTTTGAAGTTTGGCATCTCACTGTTGGTGAAAGACCTTGGAGAGAGAGAAAAATCTAAATTCTGTTTTAAGCGCTCATCAACAATATTGAAGGCCAAAGTTGATCTCGGGCGTGATGACTTGCTCATGAACTATACCACCGAGGATTCCATGTTGATGAATGACATGGATCAAATGCCATGGCGAGGGCCTCGAGAGAAGGATGCCCGCTTATTACGGCACATCATTGAAGGAACCACCGATGAAGGAGACGTGGTTCTCGATTGCACAGCATCCACGGGTGAGTTTTGTTTTGAATATGTATATGTTCCATCTCTATGCTGTACACAAAATCATTGACGTAGTGATTTATTCTATTTTTTTCAGGAGCCTCTATTACGGCATGTCGGGCAACAGGGCGCCACATTGTGGCATTGGAGGCAGATAAGTCGATTTTTGCAGGCATCCTTCAGCCCATGAAGAAGACCGTCCCTCCAATTGCGACAGTTGTATCTACCGATGTGGCACCGGTTGTAGTTTCACAAGATCCAGATGCAATGACTGTAAAAGTGCGGAAGTTTGTTCAGCAAGATAGACCTAATAAATAAGTTTCTTTGTTTTTGAATTATTGGTTTATATGGTACTGGTGTGGTTTCTTGTATCTAACATTTAATCATTTGTGTTTGCAACAACGAGGGATTGATGGCGGATGCTGTGAAGAAGAGACGAAGACTTATCTTGAGTCTAGAGAAGTCATTTGATCTTCCAGTCTATGCAAAGCAGCTGGCATCGGCGTTTGTTGAGTTTGGTACTTCAAAGTCCAAACGTCGTAAACCTTCGTACGCTTTAAATGTCTTGCAATTCATAGATGGATCAGCATCCGAGGGTAGGGAGACATTTGATTCTTCTAGTGACAAGGATTCTGCAACGGAGTCTACAACAACATAGATTCATGAGATCGACGTATCTTATGAGTCAAAACATTATGTATTAATTTTCTTGATGATTGGATTTGTGTGTTTTATGGCTACATATTGTGTGATTGAATTAACTTGACATCGGTGCATTCCAAGTATTGTCTAGTACGTGAATATGATCCACAAGGGCTTTAATACTAGAAAACAAAAAGGAAGAATCAAATAAATGTACACCGGTTCAAATGCTGGAACATAAAAAAATAAGTTGAAGTAGAAAAATATATTCTCACTAAGTGAAGTGTGTACCCCCCTTAAATGTAGTGTAAGCTAGAGCTCGAGTTCCAACCTGCAAAGTAGAGTATACAGAAGTGAAAGGACTAAACAAAAGATCATCCTAAACCCAAAATGAAATCTTTTTTTGAAACATAGTGTTTGACAATTAGACAGAATTTAATGTAACCAAAGCGATGCTTCAAAAAAATTAGTATCCTTAACAAATTATCCCCTTACCTAAACCCTATAACCTCTACTTTAGTAATTAGTGTGTCCTAAAAAAATTAACATAAGGTGTGAGAACGACAAATATGTATTCACGCTATTCCATATGTGTTTGCAAAAAAAAATGGGGTGGAAAGAAGTTACTTTATCAATAGTCTTTTAGAGCAAGATGAGGTGTGAGATGAAAAGATCATTTCAAAACAATTACCGTACCATACGTAAACATCAAATGTAAAAAAGCTAAATCCTTACTTAAACCCCTAAATATGTTTAATACAAAAAATGAGTAAGAGAAAGAAAATAATGTTCACACCATCCAAAAAGCCTTCATAAACAGAATACAAAATTTATTCACACCATCATGTGAGCGTCCGAGGTAATAAAAGAGGGTGTCAAAAGAAAACTAAATCAACCCTAAACCAATCCATGTAATTATGAGAAATATTAGACTATCCCTTAAAAAGAATACTCCACTAAAAGTATCTTATTGAATGCAAATGTTGAAGCATGTTTTTTTTCTTCAATTCATAAGTCACCTAAAATTTGAAAGAATAGTGAGCTAACCATTTATTGAAATGCAAACTTAGTGCATGCACGCTCATAGGTACATCCACGGTCATAGGCACCTCAGTAATTTTTCCAATTTTTTTTTTCATGCTCACAAGCTTACAAGCTCACAAGCTCACGCTTTCAAGCTCGCACGCTAGCAACCCTAGGCTCACAAGCTCACATGCTCAGCTCCAAGGCCCACAAAATAGCACCCCCGCTTGAGCAAAGTCTAATCCAAACAAATAGTACTAGGATTTGTAATGTGCAAATTTCTCATAATGGTCATATAGTGGTTTGGAGGAAAAAAATGATGCAATTGTTAGGCAATAAAGGGCCAAGTTAGATTTACACCAATAATGTTGTTATTGGGCAATTCCTTCTTGCCCATATAAAATGCAACTGCTCTAAGCCTATCAATGCGTGAAATTCCTTGATTATCATGGCATATCAATCATCCTCACTAGTTATATAAATGCATACCAATGTCTCGTTCTCATCCTTCTCTTCTAATACCTTTGTTGTGTAACAATTTTTTTTCATATATATTATTTGCAAAAAATCTTTAGGCCAAAAGATTTTAAATAATTAAAAAAATATCAAATTTTGATCCCAAGTTTTTGTCAATCCCATAGGTTTGTCAATATATGGAGAAGGTAGAGGATGGAATGTGATTTATCCTTGTTGCCAATTGTTGTTTGCATACTTTTCCCTAAAAATATCTCTTGTATTAGTGTCTTCTTTGAAACACTCACTCTCATGCTCCCTTTGACGTGGATGGGACAAACTTGCCCACCTTGTACTTTGGTGAGTGCCAAAAAATAGTCAATTGGGCATTTAGAGGTTAAAGAGTTCACTTTTATGTGGGTTGTAAAAACAACAAGTGAAGTTTTCCATTGAAATTGTCAATGAGGTCCTACTCACAATAGACATCAATGTCTTTTTTCAGCTGGTGAGGCTGAGGAGCACATTCACTGTTGAATGTCCATTTTGCAATTTTGGATAAGCATGGTAGAAATTTGCTAAATATATTCCATTCCATTTAATTAGCTTAGAATTTCAAAAGTTATTGAGCTATTGAATATTATGAACCCAACATGAAACATGAAAAATGAATCATTAGGGAGAAATTAAACATACCTTAGAAATTCCACCCAAACAATCTAGGATAAATATTTCTATAAATAGATGCCAAAATATTAAAAAAAAAAAATTTAACTTATTTTTTTTGGGAACTAATAAATATTTGTAGTTTTAAGTATTGCTTGAATCACATGTAATTTTAAGTATTTGGAAGGAAATGCCAATGTTGACCATTGTATACAATAGTCAATATGCAATTCAAACTACCCAACATGTGTATATTCAACTCTTTTTGTCTATATATTTCATGTTAACATATATTGAACAATCCTATATGCTTTGCTATAGAAACATGACCAAGTCTCTTACTAAGTAAAACTTGCCCCATATTTTGTAGTTGGTTAATTTTGTATTTCATAAAGGATGATTGCAAGAAACACTTCACGTTTTTTTTGTCCCCTTGACCTTAGATAGGTAGTTTTTTGCTCATAACTTTTGCATCGTGTGTCCATCTTCTATGAAACTTGAAATGAAGGTACACGTCATAGTTTCAAATGTTGAGTAATTTTTTGGGTTTTCTTAAAATTATTTTACTATTTTTAAACTGCCCCCGATTGGATGTCTACCTTGGCCATTTTGAAGGTTCTTAGTACTATTTTTCATCCAAAAATACGAATTTGAAGCTCAAAATTGGTATACTAGGACTTCTACTAAAGTTACACAAGCTTACCAAAGATTTTCAGAAAATATTTAATTTTCCATCTTCCACATGTGCTCAAAGTGCACTACCTTTGTGCAAGTGTAGAGAACACAATTTTATTTTTCCAATAGTGAAAATTGGTGAAAAGGAGTATCTATAAGTTAGGAAAAATGGATGTTTTTTTTGAGAATTTTTTGAATTTTTTTACTATTTTTTAAGAGTTAAATTTCAAATTGTCTATTTTCTTGCATTTTTCAACCCTCTTTGACCATGCATAACTCTTAGAGATAAAAAATTTTAGGTCTGAATTTTTGCACATATCATTTTCTTAATGCTTTACACATTATCCATATTTTATTTTATTTAAAAAAATTTATTCCAAAATCCACGAACAGGAGTGAAATGGCCATTTTGAACAAAAACCGGCAGGTGTTTCTTGCAACTACCCAAACTATTAGAATAGAATTGAAATTCTATGTTTCTAAATATGAATTCATAAGTTCCATCTATGGTATATTATAAATTCCAACTTTTTTATTTGAAACCAATTGTATAGATTGGTTCTCTTTCTCCACCCTACACCTTTTAAGGTAAGCATATCCACTATGACCATTCTTTCAATTGCATCCCCTACCTACACTTAGCCTAGAATTGTGGGTAGAGATGTTGGACAACTATAGATTGGAAACACAATTGGGTGAGGAGCTATAATGAACATGTCTATGTTTCTTAACTATGAATGGCTTGTGCAATCAAGAATGGCTAATGAATGACCAAAATTATAGATCTTGTCTTTTTTAATATAACTCTAAAAAGATAGGCCTATGAGGCTATGATCACTTTTTTAAACTTCAAATTTCTTCTCTCCATATGTTCCCATTTTGCTACCATATATGAATGAGTCCTTTGTATTTATTTTTTAGAGATGTAATCACATGTCTTTTATAAGTCATAAAAAAAATTCAGATTTTTTTGTGAAAATTTGAAATTAGTGTGAATTTTTGAATAAAATAAAATAAAATATCATATCAAATACAATGTATGCTAAAAAAATCTGAATTTTTTTCCACAGTTGTATATTGTAGTGCACAACATCATGATGCAAATAAATTTACTGTGATATTCTAAATTAGAAAATTAGCACTCCTTGGTAATAAGTCCATAATTCAAATTACAATAAAATATTCAATTTTAGGAATTTTTCAAAATTTTAAATTGGACTAGAAGCTGTACTTGATAAGCTTTGTACCATTAGTTGGACTCAAAGTCAAAAATGATAATTTTTAGGACTAAAATTCAAATCAAGAGGAAGGAGAATAAGTTGTCAAAGTACACTACATGGTGATCCATGGATTTACTGTTTTCTTGTGTAAGAAAGTCAACAAATATCAGTAGGGGAGAATACGGCTAGGCTGAATTGACCCCCTCATTGCCCCGGCCAAGGGTTATTGTGAAAAAAAGCCCTCTAATTTTTGCTGTGATTTTTCTAATTCCTACACCTCCCCTAGCTAAGTAGAGGCCATTGATTGCAATTCTGAATTTGCAAATCTTATCACCTGATTACAAATAAAAAATTCTACAGTGTTTTCCCCAGGGGTAAAACGGGGCAATGAGGGGGTCAGTTCACCCTGGCCGGGAGAATACCCAACACCATTCAGTTCAAGGACCTCGAAATTTTGGATGAAATTTTTTTTTTTTTTTTTTTTTCATCCTAGAGGCCTCCCTGAAATCATCCCAAGAACACAAAACGTGTTTCAGGGGTAAAGTGCGATTCTGAGTAGAATCGTCTTCCGGATCAAGATGAGCTCCAGAAGAATAATACAGAAAGCAAAGACTCAAGCGCACGCTCGTGGCTATGGCGGATCAAACCTGCTTTGGTGGTCGCACTGGGACCAGTAACTTTGTTGCCGCTTCAAGAATACCACAATTTCTAGCTCTCAGAAAATCCAGATATTCTCGGATGTGGCGTGTGCTGCGAAATTGACGTCGAGGCTCGAGATTCTTCGATTCGGTACCCAAGCACGCAAGGCACAGTCGGAAACTGCCAAATGGAACTAGCTATGGTGCCTTCTGCATTACATTTTGGTGAAGATTTCAGTATAGCCTTGGTTTTCCTTCACAGCAGCTTGTATTGAGTGTCGATTCGAGCTTTCGGATCGAAGCACGCAAGCTGAATTTCGGGAATTTTGAGAAATGGAACTTGGTGTCGTGTCTTTTGTATGAAAGTTTAGCAAAATTTTGCTATCTTTGAGTATAGGTTCAGGTTGGATTCGGGATAGGAGCTTGTTTTGAGTAGCGATTCAGTCTTTCTTGGAATGGCTGGAGGGATGCATTTGTTAACCACTGCGGACGCGGGAATCTTACAGAGGGGATTATTGAGGACGGATGCTGGAGGTTGGATGCAGTTGTTGCGAGAAAGTGATTATTTAGGTTGTGGAATAAGTAGTAGTAGAGCAAGGATTGTAAGCAAATGTTTTAGTGGTTATGGTACGAAATTTGGAATACGCTCGATTAGGTCACCGTCTAAAACTGGCGATAGCGTTTCATCGCTGGGCAAGACGAGGTTGGAGCGTAAGGTTTTGCGATTTGCTGCCATGTTAGGAGATGCTCCATCGTGCATTTTCGTCGGGCCAATCGAGACAGCTGAGAAAGCGCGCTTAGAAGCTCTGTACCAGCAGGCACGGGACTCATATTATAGCGGGCAGCCGTTAGTCGTGGACGACATGTTCGACAAGGTGGAGTTGCAGCTGCGGTGGCATGGGTCGAAGCTGGTTCTTAAGTATCCCCGGTGTAGCTTGAGGCGGTTCACGGCGTACGCGGATGCGGAAGTGGATCCGTCGCAGATGCGAGCATTGAAAATCGTTTGGAGCCTCCTCTTCGCACTGGGATTGAGCCTTGCGGTAGGCCTTCCGATCCTGCAACTCCATTCCCACGCCTTCATTATGTCGGATTCCAACCGGATGCTGTTCTCGGTTGTGAGTTTTCTTGTTGGCGTCCCGGTATCCCAAGCAGCAATGAAGCAGCTGCAAGCCCTTGGGAGAGGCGATCTGGTGGCGCTCAAAGGCAACTGCCCTAATTGCGGTGAGGAAGTGTACACGTTTGTGAAGCCGGATCTGTCGTCTTTGAAGGCCAGGCATGAATCGGAATGTCATATATGCGAGCGACAACTCGTTTTTCAAGCCACTCTGCACCCGTCTAAGTCTGGGTTAGGGCCACCTTGGGCTCATGGTCGTGTATATTTGCAAATCAGAGCAAATCAGTTGGCTCCTGCGAGACGGGATTCATAGCAGCTCCTGAGAAACTTTCCAAGTAACATCAAATTTGTTATATCATTCGAAAGAGAGACTTCTTTGGAGGTAACTCTTCCGACAACTGTGTATCATACATAGATTTGTAGTGGCAATATTCTTCTAGGTTGCCGCTTTCTGAGAATGTAAATTTGCTGAGTGTGAAAGAGCATGTCCAGACTCCAGAGCATAACCCTAACCAAAAGGGGTGTTCATGAATGCAATTAGTTTTTGTCTCTCACCGCATCTCCGATGAACTCCAGGGCTGATGATGATTCTTCCCATGTTTCGTCACATCTATTTTAATGCTTTGCGTTTTCCTTGAATTTAAAGTATGACCATCTAATTCCAGCAACGTCCTCCCCTACATTTCAAACAATGAAAACATATTGATTTTGATTGCACACCACTGAAACGTAAAATCCTGTGGAGGTTTTAGTTCATTCCCGAATGACTTTGAACCTTCACTATCCACCATTAATCCTTGCAGGACTCATGCTGAAGGGGACGGAAAGGGTTATGACTCTCAACCAAGGAAATTTGGACAAATTTATGTTGACTACTCGATTCAGCATTAAGTAGTATGTTCCAAGTAATTCGTATTTAAAGGTGGCCTGGTTGTTATATCCATCGAAGAAGCTTACATTTTGGTGACGAGTTGAAAGTGATAAATGCTCATTCTAATACGTAAAGCATGTATTTATTACACAATCTTGAACTACAACGTGTCATGCTAACTTATCTCTTCTGTTGTTGAGTGTGCAAATCTTATAGACTGGATTGCCCGAGTGCTTATTATACGTACTCATAAATGACCGTGCCAGCGATGAAATTCTTCAACGTACGGCTCAGCTGCGAGATTTTTGAAATGTTCATGAAGGTTTCTGCGAACCTTGGCGGCTTCTCCCAGATGAAAGTACGCCATTGTTACCAAGCACTCTGACTAACTCTGCCACAGTCCAAAATCTCAAACACCAATTTTTGGAATCGGTTACTTGCAAGGACAAGTGTCGCTTTATTTTGTGCAGTACACACCCAATGAACCAATAATGAACTCTGGAAACCTCACGAAACCTCCTAATCTTGTTGGTTCGATCAATACAAATGCATGAATTTCATGCTTTACCTTACATGAATGAATGGTCAAATCAAATCAGCACGACCCTAGCTAAGCAATCAATTCGAATTAAAGCCTACTCTGAACTCCAGTTCAGCTGTGGAATTGGTGGCGGAATTAGCTGCCAAACGGAACTACCACTCAAGGGTGACCGGGGTACGAGCCCTTGAGGAGCTTGGCCGTCGCGGCGTCCACGCCGAAAGACTTCTCGATCACGGCGCTCGTGATGTTGGGCTCGAAGATTTGGTTGGCGGTGAGCAGCAGACCCGGATTCTGAGACGTCAACGTGTTGAAGGTGATGGCGCTCTCGTTGCCCACGTTCAGCTGGAAGTGCAGCATCGCGCGCGGAAACACGATCACGTCGCCCTTTTCCAGCGTGGATGCGTACAGCACGTTGTCGTCGCTCACGAAGCCGGTGTAGATGCGTCCCTTCAACACGAACAGCGTCTCGGTGGCGCGCGGGTGCGTGTGCAGCGGCACCACGCCGCCCAAGTCGAAGTCCAGTCGTGCGTGCGTGACTCCCTGCGTGTTGAGTCCCGGGAACTCGACGGGTGTGGCGAGCGCCGCGATGGCCCCGGTGGGTGACAGCTTCACGTCGGCGCCTGGCGCTCGGAATCCCGAGAACACGAAGTCTTTCGCGGAGACGCTGCTTCTTGGTCTGCAGGCGAATCCGTTGACGAGAGGCGCAGTGGGCGACAGATCTGCGACGCAGAAGTCTTGCAACGGGTCGGGGTCGGCGGCGTTGACCGTGCCGACGACCAGCATTATCGTACAGCAGGCGATAACAAAAGTCATGGCGCTTCCTCTTCTGGAGCCGGCCATTGCTACAATCAACCTTCCCAGCTTATCACGCGATGAGGATTGCCAAGTGAATTTCTGGAGAATAGCTAGCTAGCAAGCGAATTGGTGAAGACTAGCAAGCCAATTCACGAGACTTCAGAGCTAGGCAAGGCCGGAAACCGGTTGTGGCTGTGAAGCTAGATGGTTATTTGATTGTTCAATGGTGATCTTTGAGTGTGAAATTGAATCCCGCACTGGTGAGCCATTTATACATGTACACTCTCCGTGGCCCGCGAGAATTGTGAAATTCCTCGAATGTCCGATCTGATTCTTCATGACTTCTCCACGCAGAGTCTGACCCAGATCCACCAGTATTGGAGCCTTCCAGGATAGTGTTTGGAAGTGGTGCATGATCCCGACGTCCGTTCAGCTGCACCAATTAAAAGAACAGTCGGGCATTGGCTACTCGTTCGCAAAAAGCAGATTCATGGGTTTCGTTGTAATTGGTGACTTAATTCACACATGGTCGGACATGGAAAGGAAATCTTTTGCGGCGGGCAAGTTGATAATTAATGCTCGTAGATAGAATTGAAAGCGAACTACTCCGTATTTTCAAGTGGAAAGGAGTCCGGGAAGAGGTTTTGGAGCTGAGTTACGAAGGTGGAGGCGACTTTCGTTTCTTCGTGGTAGTGAGAGCGAGCAGCATGGCATGTCAACACAAGATGTAAGTTAATGGAGTTTTTGTTTGGCAGCAGCTTCCTCGCAAAGCACAGTTCGTTGACGAGAATAACGAAAAATCACATCACTCCTTGCAACTCATGTATTCAGTTAAAAAAACAAAAAAACTGACTGGATTTGGATGAGGGAAAATACCAGCTCTAATTAAACGGACTGCACCTAGTTTGGACCCCTTTCTAAAATGGACTCCTATAGATTTTGGCCACAAATGTAATGCTTCTATTCCGAAGAGCTTTTTTGGGTACATGTATTTCTAGTATTTTGCAAATTCATAATTTATTTGTATGGTATCCCCCAAATGCATGAGAAGGGAATCTAGTGTACTCTTTTGACTTCCAACAAAATTCAACAAAAAATTAGGCCCTTGTATAATAGGTACCAATGAATTTTCAATTTGCTTATTCAAGCTTGTTTAGATGTAGTTACTTAAAAATGAGCTAATGTCTTGATTCTTCAAGTAGAAGGAGAGTACTTGGGTCAAGAATTGGAGAAATATGGTATGCACTTGCAAGGTTCATCTTAGTAGAGTTCTAGTTATTGACTATAGGACATCACATACTCATAAATCAAGCACATACACATGTTGCAGAAAATTCAATGAGCACTCCAGGGTGAATGCAAGAAACACCGGTACTATTTGGCGTCACAATTGGAATGACGGAGATGGAATTTGCCATATCTTTTGGGAAATGAAGTCCATGTACTTGAAATTTTTATTGGAGATGGCTAATTTGGAAGTCCTCAGATTCCTTACTTTTGAGAAATTTTGAAAAAAAATCCTTTAATTAAATTGTAATTTACCTAATTTGTCACACTTTGCGTTTTAGGGTTTTTTAGTACTGTGGAGCATCCAAAAATGATGATGTATGTCTAGGATTGTTGTAGGCTATTGCCACAATAGAAGGGCATGTGCCCACCAAAGGGCATTCAAAAAAACACAATTCTTTGTCTTCAACTTGCATGCAAATAGGGGTCCCTTGCCCATAGCGCTCCTAACATTTATGATGGTTTCAATTTTTAGTTTTTGGTGAAATGTAATCACTATCAAGTCTCTACAAATGGCCAATTTTTAGTTTTTTTTTATTCATGATTTTCTAATTATTATTAATTTATACTTAATTTTATCTACTTTCTGTGACAAACTGTCATTTTTTTAAGTAGTACAATTTTAGTATTATAAAGTACTCAAAAGTACTACTGGCCGTTGATTTTTCGGATCAATGGCTGAGATTGCTCCGTTTTGCAGTACTAGCAGTACTTGTAATACTAGGCAAAAAAAACCCAGTTTTGGCAGAACGCTCCCTAAATCGTTCGGTGTTTCTTGCATCCACCCTCCAATGTAAGCTCCAATGGTGGATTCAATTGATGACATTTAGTCCTTGACTTATCCCAAGTCCCAATGACTCCCTTTATTGATGGTTTAACATATAGATTCTTCTTTCCGCATTCATACCATCATTTGAGGTGTTGGTATTTAGGCAAAGTTGATAGTGGGTGCTCATACTCTAGTGATTCTGTGTGTTCAACATGTAAGGTCATAGGAGCCCAAATGTGGCATATGAATAGTCAAAAAATATTCAAGAATCATCTCATTTTTTGTAAAGAGATTTGCAAATATAAATATTCACAACATCTAACAATATTGTTTTTGCATGTTCAAACTTTGAAAGCATCTCCAACAATGAATTAAAAATTTCAACACCTATATGGTGAGTTCCTTGTTTACTCCACTGTGCAATTCACAACCTAAACTTTTGACCTATCATGAATCTCTTCTTAAGTATACAAACTAACAAAAGTACTTATTAAATATCCCTAGGTATGAAACTTCCATAATTATTACATGGTCTTGGTTAGTGATTATAATCACTTCTAATGTGTTTTAGTCCAATCTCAAGGGATATAATTTGTTTTAATGTAGAAAATTCTTGTAGCCCTTTCAACAAGAAATCCAAAAAAGTAATTATATACATGAAATGAATATTCTTTAAGGAAAATAACAATATTAAAAACCCAATTATATGAATTTTTTTAATACATGTATTATGGAACAAACTACCTAACATTTTGGGCTTTTTAATAAAAGTTAAATTTTTTTTTGAGGAAATTTCTTGTATGGAATTTTAAAAACTATGTATAAGATTGTCAATTCTTCATATATATCATGAGTATTTTAAAAATATGTATACAAACCCAAAATTTTCTTAATGTGATTTAAAAAAATTTGGTCTTCACCTCAATCTTTGGTCTTTTTTAATGCCAATGACCCTTGCGTATAACACATGAGTTGTGTACCTAGAACAATATTTCCATCATTTTAGATGAGAATGTATTGATTTTTACAAGAAATATTACCTATGCCTTTGAATCATTCAATCACTACAAAATATTGAATAGTGTGTGATTAGCTCATTCTTATTGAATAAATTTGAACAAAATTTGGACAAATGTGGCCGAATTAGTGCATTCGTTTGATGAAAGTGGATGACTTTTGGATAAACGTCATTGAAAGTTACACAATAATGATCACACTATTTGGAATAGAAAATTGGAAATAGTATAGACTACATTAACGTAAACTACCCATTATGGACATAATGGGAGCAAGTCCATTTTGGGCAAAACTGTGATGGTGGTGTACATTCAAGCCCAAAATGGGCTTGCTCCCATTCTGTCCGTATTGGGCTAGTTTACCTTACATCTATAGTGCTATCTTCTAAAATACCATAAACTTCCATAATTGTGGGTACTATCACAAGTTCACTCTTAAAATGATGCCCTTTAACAATCGGCATCAAAAAGGGATTCACGTAGCTCACTAGCTCCAGGGGTTGGTTGAGTAGTTATGATTTGTGATGTTAGTAAGCCGGGCTCCGTTTTCGTGTCATTATAGAGACTCTTTCTTCGAATGTGGACAACGAGCCGAGAGTTGCAGTGAAGCAGCTGCCGTGACCCACCTCGTGCGATGTGCTTTGAGTCTTTGACTGAACTCGCCACCACCCCTTGGAAGGAGCTCGCAGCATGCATGGCTCAGTCTGGAGATTTTTTAATTTGGAATTCCCTACCCGGCCCCGCGTGCTCAATGCGTATTCGCGGGATTGCTTTTCATTTCCAAATATCTTTTCCTCCAGCTGCGAGTGTCCCACATTTAGTCCATTAATTTATCCAAGCTCTGTCAGGCAGCTCTTCGTTAGCTACAGTAAGTTACATCGGCCGGTGGCCGCATTTCCTTGCCGACAGTATCATTTCCCAAACTCATTCTCACGAATGCTTTCTGCACCTAGGATCGAAGCTGCGGAGTCAACTGCCCGAGAGAAGGCAACTCGATCACATGCTTTCCTCGCAACACACCAAACAATGTCCGGGAAGGTCGATCTAGTACGTGGACTCCAAATAGCCATGGGGGCTGAGAGAGACCATGCGTAATACCTCTCGTTCGCCCGCCTTGCCAGTAGTATATATACCTCAGCAACGGGGTGTTCAATCATCAATCTTCACAGCCAACTTTGGTTCCTGAACAGTTGAACGGATTACATATAAACTTGCTTGTGCTCATCTCTGTCTGTGGTGAGCTAGAATTGCAGTCCTTGAGGGGCTGATATTCATTACAAGCGCTCATCAATACGATTGCTAGTCTAGCTTCATCACTTGACAAGCTGGGAAGGTTGATTGTAGCAATGGCCGGCTCGAGAAGAGGAAGCACCATGACTTTTGTTATTGCCTGCTGTGCGATAATGCTGGTCGTCGGCACGGTCAACGCCGCCGACCCCGACCCGTTGCAAGACTTCTGCGTCGCGGATCTGTCGCCCACTGCGCCTCTCGTCAACGGATTCGCCTGCAGACCAAGAAGCAGCGTCTCCGCGAAAGACTTCGTGTTCTCGGGATTCCGAGCGCCAAGCGCCGACGTGAAGCTGTCGCCCACCGGGGCCATCGCGGCGCTCGCCACACCCGTCGAGTTCCCGGGACTCAACACGCAGGGAGTCACGCACGCACGACTGGACTTCGACTTGGGCGGCGTGGTGCCGCTGCACACGCACCCGCGCGCCACCGAGACGCTGTTCGTGCTGAAGGGCCGCATCTACACCGGCTTCGTGAGCGACGACAACGTGCTGTACGCGTCCACGCTGGAGAAGGGCGACGTGATCGTGTTTCCGCGCGCGCTGCTGCACTTCCAGCTGAACGTGGGCAACGAGCGCGCCATCACGTTCAACACGCTGACGTCTCAGAATCCGGGTCTGCTGCTCACGGCCAACCAAATCTTCGAGCCCAACATCACGAGCGCCGTGATCGAGAAGTCTTTCGGCGTGGACGCCGCGACGGCCAAGCTCCTCAAGGGCTCGTACCCCGGTCACCCTTGAGTGGTAGTTCCGTTTCGCAGCTAATTCCGCCGGGCACCACTTCAACAGCTGAACTGGAGTTTCAGTGTAGACTATAATTCGAATTGATTGCTTAGCTATTATCGTGCTGATTTGATTTGAACATTCATTCATGTAGGGCAAAGCATGAAATTCATGCATTTTTTTTGATCGAGTCAATGAGATTCGGAGGTTTTGTGAGGTTGCCAGAATTCGTTATTGGTTCATTGGGTGTGTACTGCACAAATAAAGCATCTTTTGTCCATACAAGAAACCGATTCTAGAAATTGGTGTTCGAGATTTTGGACTGTGGCAGAGTTAGTCAGAGTGCTTGGTAACACTGGCGTGCTTTCAGCCGTGTGAAGCCGCTATGTTGCACAGTAATCTTGCTGAACATTTCAAAAATCTGGCAGCTGGGGGACTAATGAATGTCATCACTGGCACGGTCATTGATGAGTTCGTATAAAATCACTCTGGCAAACGAGTCCATTAAAAATGCACTCAACAGCAGAAGACATAGCATGACGAATTGTTGTAGTTCATGATTGTGTAATAAATTTATGCTTAACATATTAGAATGAGCATTTATCACACTTTCAGCTCGTCATCAAAATGTAAGCTTCTTGAACGGATATAACAATCAGGGCACCTTGAAATACTAATTACATAGAACATACTACGTAATGTCCAATCGACTAGTCAACATAAATATTTCCAAATTTCTTGGTTGAGAGTCATAACCCATTTCGTCCCCTTCAACATGAAGCCTCCAATATGGAGGACGTCAGGACGAAGAATTTCTCAAGTCCAATAGATGTGAAGGTCGACATACACTTACACTATCAAAGTTCATGCTCATGTTTGTTGATTTATTTGTCAATATGATTAACCTTGTCCGCAGTATTTCAGGTCTGTTTCCTCCAGACTTGTAGAGAAAAGGCTCCGCATCTCACATGAATGGGTTTATCTACAGGAATACATCCCTTTCCATAAGCTTACCAACAGGAGAAAGTATTTCTCATCAGGTCATGATTTACTATGTTTTCCACGAGTCATGACTGTCACGATTCTCGCATTTTGATCATTCAAGCACATTCGGCGGCTACGAGATTCAAATTCGGAGCTCATAAACTGGTAGGCACCTGACTGACTCGTGATCAATCAAAGCACCTAATTCGGTAATCAAAGCTATATATGAACGTCAATTTCGTGAAATCAATAGAATCGGCGGAATTCCACGACTTTGACAAATTCCCGGGGACGTGGAATGTAAACGTAAAAGTATAGGAGTCCAAATTGAAGAGCTCTGTGCAGGTGAATGTCAGCATTTTCGCGGTCCGAGTCCTCCACATTTGGCGAAATTCACGATTATATTGTGAATAAGGAGGAAGTAATTATTCCAGAGATCGAATCGTTCCTTCTGCATGCATCTCCTACAACTGGAATGTTTATCACCAACACTCTACTCTAATCACATCTAGATACAGCATTTCGTACACACAGAAAAAACTAGAGGGCCTCAGATTCCTTTCTCAAATACCAATAATCTTCGACATGAGAGCTTAACAGCTCATTCGAATGAACAAGTAATGCATTACAGAATTCTGGTGTACACACCCAGTTCAGAAGAAAAATTTGAGGCGATACATTCAACCGGTAAATGTCATCCGCTTGAATGGAATGGAATACATAAATATACAGTGAATACACATGAATGTTTAAATCATATCGGCAGGACCCTAGCCAAGCAATCAATTCGAATTAAATTCCCAAAATCTCGAACACCAATTTCTAGAATCGGTTTCTTGTATGGACAAAAGATGCTTTATTTGTGCAGTACACACCCAATGAACCAATAACGAATTCTGGCAACCTCACAAAACCTCCGAATCTCATTGACTCGATCAAAAAAAATGCATGAATTTCATGCTTTGCCCTACATGAATGAATGTTCAAATCAAATCAGCACGATAATAGCTAAGCAATCAATTCGAATTATAGTCTACACTGAAACTCCAGTTCAGCTGTTGAAGTGGTGCCCGGCGGAATTAGCTGCGAAACGGAACTACCACTCAAGGGTGACCGGGGTACGAGCCCTTGAGGAGCTTGGCCGTCGCGGCGTCCACGCCGAAAGACTTCTCGATCACGGCGCTCGTGATGTTGGGCTCGAAGATTTGGTTGGCCGTGAGCAGCAGACCCGGATTCTGAGACGTCAGCGTGTTGAACGTGATGGCGCGCTCGTTGCCCACGTTCAGCTGGAAGTGCAGCAGCGCGCGCGGAAACACGATCACGTCGCCCTTCTCCAGCGTGGACGCGTACAGCACGTTGTCGTCGCTCACGAAGCCGGTGTAGATGCGGCCCTTCAGCACGAACAGCGTCTCGGTGGCGCGCGGGTGCGTGTGCAGCGGCACCACGCCGCCCAAGTCGAAGTCCAGTCGTGCGTGCGTGACTCCCTGCGTGTTGAGTCCCGGGAACTCGACGGGTGTGGCGAGCGCCGCGATGGCCCCGGTGGGCGACAGCTTCACGTCGGCGCTTGGCGCTCGGAATCCCGAGAACACGAAGTCTTTCGCGGAGACGCTGCTTCTTGGTCTGCAGGCGAATCCGTTGACGAGAGGCGCAGTGGGCGACAGATCCGCGACGCAGAAGTCTTGCAACGGGTCGGGGTCGGCGGCGTTGACCGTGCCGACGACCAGCATTATCGCACAGCAGGCAATAACAAAAGTCATGGTGCTTCCTCTTCTCGAGCCGGCCATTGCTACAATCAACCTTCCCAGCTTGTCAAGTGATGAAGCTAGACTAGCAATCGTATTGATGAGCGCTTGTAATGAATATCAGCCCCTCAAGGACTGCAATTCTAGCTCACCACAGACAGAGATGAGCACAAGCAAGTTTATATGTAATCCGTTCAACTGTTCAGGAACCAAAGTTGGCTGTGAAGATTGATGATTGAACACCCCGTTGCTGAGGTATATATACTACTGGCAAGGCGGGCGAACGAGAGGTATTACGCATGGTCTCTCTCAGCCCCCATGGCTATTTGGAGTCCACGTACTAGATCGACCTTCCCGGACATTGTTTGGTGTGTTGCGAGGAAAGCATGTGATCGAGTTGCCTTCTCTCGGGCAGTTGACTCCGCAGCTTCGATCCTAGGTGCAGAAAGCATTCGTGAGAATGAGTTTGGGAAATGATACTGTCGGCAAGGAAATGCGGCCACCGGCCGATGTAACTTACTGTAGCTAACGAAGAGCTGCCTGACAGAGCTTGGATAAATTAATGGACTAAATGTGGGACACTCGCAGCTGGAGGAAAAGATATTTGGAAATGAAAAGCAATCCCGCGAATACGCATTGAGCACGCGGGGCCGGGTAGGGAATTCCAAATTAAAAAATCTCCAGACTGAGCCATGCATGCTGCGAGCTCCTTCCAAGGGGTGGTGGCGAGTTCAGTCAAAGACTCAAAGCACATCGCACGAGGTGGGTCACGGCAGCTGCTTCACTGCAACTCTCGGCTCGTTGTCCACATTCGAAGAAAGAGTCTCTATAATGACACGAAAACGGAGCCCGGCTTACTAACATCACAAATCATAACTACTCAACCAACCCCTGGAGCTAGTGAGCTACGTGAATCCCTTTTTGATGCCGATTGTTAAAGGGCATCATTTTAAGAGTGAACTTGTGATAGTACCCACAATTATGGAAGTTTATGGTATTTTAGAAGATAGCACTATAGATGTAAGGTAAACTAGCCCAATACGGACAGAATGGGAGCAAGCCCATTTTGGGCTTGAATGTACACCACCATCACAGTTTTGCCCAAAATGGACTTGCTCCCATTATGTCCATAATGGGTAGTTTACGTTAATGTAGTCTATACTATTTCCAATTTTCTATTCCAAATAGTGTGATCATTATTGTGTAACTTTCAATGACGTTTATCCAAAAGTCATCCACTTTCATCAAACGAATGCACTAATTCGGCCACATTTGTCCAAATTTTGTTCAAATTTATTCAATAAGAATGAGCTAATCACACACTATTCAATATTTTGTAGTGATTGAATGATTCAAAGGCATAGGTATAGGTATTATTTCTTATAAAAATTAGCACATTGTCATCTACAATTCCATCCTCTAATGGAGATACGTAACCTCCTAAAGGACCATTTGTCCCTTTGGGAGACAAATAGGATTTTGGATAGGTAGCTAAGGTCTCAATTTTTGGATTCTTTTTTTAGGATAGAAAAATTGATAAGCTGCATGGGACATTAGATAAGAATTGAGGCCTGTGAGAGACCTTCCGGCCATGGTTCCCCATGCTGAGAACCATATCCGGACAGTCTAATTAATTAATTCTTAAAAAAATATTAAAAATATTAAAAATATTTTAATTTTAAAATAATATTTTTAAAAATATTTTTAAATTAATTCATTAATGCAATCCTACCTGGTAGTCTCTGTGCCAGGTTGGACTTCTGGTTCTACGATGTTCCCATAGTCCGGGAATGTCAGAGAATTCAAGGTCTCCTAATGGCTTGTAAACTCTTCTAAAGTTCTAATGATATAGTTGGGTTTTTTCAATCAGTGCTCAAGAACAAAAGGTATGCCCTAAACAACTCTGAATAGGAAGGAGGCCGAAGGCCACTAGGACCTACTCTAAGATAAAATGGTAAAAAGAGGGGGAGTGGAAGGATAAAAAAAGAAGGAGGGGAAAGAAGAAAAAAGAGAAAAAAAAAAAAAAAAAAATTGAGTTTTTGAATCATTTAACAATTAAAAACAAAACTTTAACATTAATACCTTAAAGAAGAGAATTTGACCTCTTGATTCATTATCAATCAAGAGTGTAGAGGCTTTGTACCCTTTATTTGCAAAGTAAAAAGTTGAATAAAAATAAAAATACTATAGTAACATTTGTTCAAGTTTGTTTTGTATGTAACATTGAGATATCCGCCTAGTTGTGCACTGATAAATCATTCTCTTTATACCATTAGAGAGTTTGATTTGACGAAGGGTGTACTAAAGTGGACCAAGTGGTATCATTGCTTTGGACATATGATGGATTGTAAGCAATTTTTAAGGTTGTGAATAATTGAATTAAATTATGAGAAATAGAAAATAGGAGTTTATGATGTCATTCTTGGCATTACCAAAAAGCTCTTAATGAGTTGAAATACACCAAAGTTGTTTTGCACTTTTGGTTCTTAAGTGTGAAAATTATAGGTTTTCAATTGAATTTTGTTTCTATAAATTTAATTTAATTACAGAAAAATTATTCTAAAAATTAAAAATTAAAATAATATATAGGTAAATTATGAAAAACAATTAGACAAGTACACAATGCAACACAAGTTGTTTGTAAGTCAAACTCTAAAAAATTACATTAATCTTAAATTAAAAAAGATAATAACAAAAAAATCACTGTATTTAAGGATAATTCTTTTAAATTCAATTCATAAATGAGTTTAATATTTTCTAAATAATTAAATATTCCAAAACAATGTTCAATGCACTATATATATTTCAATATTATGGTAAATGTTGTTATTATTATTATTATTATGGTATTTTCAAATTAAAATAAAATAATAAATTATTTAGCATTGTTGAAGGAAAAAAATCAATAATTATAAATTGATTATAAATTCTACATAGTGAATGAAATTATCTAAAATGAAGTGAAAATAAATGAAATCATACACATAGTGAAGTGAAGGAATTATAAAATGATTGCAATAAAAGTTGTCATTTTATTTGTACAAAAGGAAAGATGCGTTCAAATAGGAACATACATTATAACATTAATGAAAACTAGTGTTTTGTAAAAAGCATCAATATGACAAATAAATTCTCCAAATCATCATAGTTTTACATGTATGATAAAATCTATAATTATATCAATTCCTAAAGCCCTAAACTGCGTTCTCTAGCAATATAGCAATTTAGGGGCAACTCACTACAAATGGAGTTTTTATTTTTTTCTTTGAAATTTTCACACAACGTGTGCTTGAGGAATGGCTTTAAAGCCCAACAATTTTCATAACTTTTGACTACATGGTTAAAAAGTTATTAATTTGTATGGTATGTCATTAGAGGAGATTTGGGGGGTCGAGAGGGCCATTTCAGACTTGTTCTTGGCTCCGTTCCCTCGACAATCCAGGAATGGCTGCTATCAGATTTTCTTTTGTTTTTTTCTTGAATTTTTTTAAATTTTTTTAAAAATTAAACAAAAAGTTGAATTTTTTTTTTAAATAATTATTTTTTGACCTGGCAAGTCTCCTTGCCACATCAAGTTGCAACTTTGGACTGTTGTGGGGTTGTTCCCAACCCAGGGGAACTCGCAATCCTCTACAGGAGTTGAATCCCCTCTAATGTAGTTTTTAGCAATTGGCAGGCAATCTGGGCACTTAAAAAAACTTCTTCAAAAATCATTGTTTGAAGAAATAAATATTTGAAATTTATTTTCTAGATTTATATATATGTGGAAAACTTTGAATCATTCCATTTTGATTAATGAGATGAAAATTATGAGGAGTTTTAGTTTGCAAGTAGTTATAAAATTTCTACTCTAAGATAAACTTTCAAGTCTTCTATTAAGCTCAATTTTCAATATTTTTTGAAAAAATAAAAACACTAGGTGCAGATTGTTTATTACAACATTACAACCATTGGGGTTGGAATCTTTCAAGTTCATAACTAAATTGTTAACAATTTAGTATTTTGAATCATTCTCTATTTCTTTCTATTTACTATTATTTCCTATATATAATATGTTGTACAATTCCAAATGATTTGAAAATTTTCAAGCATGTAGCCAACTTGTCTTGAAGAATGAATCCAAAGAACGACCACCATTTTGGACATTTTTTCATACAAATGTGACCTTGTGAAGTGCAACTGCCCTATTTTTTCCAAGGCCCCCCAAAAGAATTTTTGTCACTTCAAACGCTAAGATCTTGCAATCTATACCGTGAAATTTTGTGAAATTTTTTTCACATCTTCTCAAACCAACATACTACAAGATCCTATGGTTACATGTGACCAAAAATGTTTTTTTTTCTAAAATTTGGTACTTGTACTAGAAATGGTAGTTTTGGATTAGTTTGTATGAAAACATAGTAAAAAATCTTTACAGGTTATATGAAATACACATAAATTCTAATATGATGGCATTTAATATGAGTGCATGTCAAGGAATCTTGATCAAAACTGTGCTCTTGTAGAAAGGAATCTGATGGTTGAAACAAGAGGTGCAAAGGAAATTGTGAAGGTTGAGAGTGTGTAGAAATATTGCAAATGGAAGCTTTGGATTACATCTATGTTTCAAATCTTAGTTACAGGTATGTGAATTTAATTATCACCAATCTTGAGCTTATTACTGTGCCCTAAAGAAGAGGATACCAAACCATCCAAGTCTCAGTCTTAACTATTGTTCATCACTTTAAAGATTGTCCTACTTTGACCTAATTATTTGGAGTGAGACCCCATGGGGAAGAGGGGGAGAAAGGAGGCAACAAAATAAAAATTCAAAAATTTGATTTTTTTTTCCTCATAGATTTTATTTTTGTCTACATGGAAAGCTTTGATTCATTTCATTTGGATTTGTTTTGAAAAAGTTATAGGCAATCTTGTTTTTCAAGCAATTAGAGCATCTTCTTGAAAAAATAGCTTAAAGGATGCATTTCTGAATGCAATTTTTTATAATTTTTGAGAAAAAGAAGTTCTACATGGTTTATTTTGCTTCTTAAAACAACATTGAGATTAGTGTGATACTATGTTTTAATTCCATTATAGAGATATTAATAATTTACATTTTCCTACTATCTCATATCTACTCCTACTTAATAATATTTTAAAGAATGAAAAATTGAAAATTAAGTTTTTTTTTAATTTTAATTTTTTTTCCTAGACTCTCAACACAATTCCCTACAATAAAGATTTAAAGATCAAAACTCTACATTGCAAAATATTTAATTTAAGAAAGTTCAAAGCCAAATAATGTAGTCCCATATTGTGATGAAAAACTTGTTTTTTTCACTTTAAACACAAATGTCTTGCAATCTGTGCGGTCTAAGTTTCTGAAATTTTTTCCATAAATTTTCATACTAGTTAGATGTAGGATCCTACGGTTAGATGTACAAACAAAACACTTTTCAAATTTTTTTACTCTTTGGTATAGAAATGGCAGTTTTGAGGGGTTTTTGGCAAAAAAAAAGGCCTTGGTCCTTTAGAGGATAATATGTCGCATACTTAGGTCATTTAGGTGGAGACTAATGATGGGTCAAAAGTTTAGGTAGTGAGTTGCACAGTGGAGTAAACAAGGAACTCACCATTTGGGTATTGAAGCTTTGGCTCATTGTTAGAATTGCTTTGAATGTTTGAATATGCAAAGTCAATTTCATTAGATTTTGTGAATATTTATAGTTACAAATTTCTTTGTGAAAAATGAGATGATTATTGAATGTTGTTTGACCATTCATATGCCACATTTTGGCTCCCTATGACCTTATATGTGCACCACATAGAATTAATAAAGTATGAGCAACTATTAATCACCAACTTTACTTAAATATCAACACCTCAAATGATAATATGAGTGTGGAAGGAAGATATGGTAAAGCTTCAATAAAGGAAGTCATTGGAATAAGTTTAGGAATAAATGACATTACAAGAATCTTCCATTGGAGAGTTCATTGCATTTTTGCAACATGTGTATGTGCTTGATTTATCAATATGTGATTGTGCCCCCACGGTCAATAATTGAAGCTCTACCAAACATGAATTATGGAAGTTAGGATATTTTTCAAGTTTTAGACCAAAATACTCTCTTTTCACTTCAAGACACTAGTTTTCTTTAAAAGTACTTGCACCTAAACATGTTTGAATTTAAGCAATTGAGAATTGGTACCTATTATACAATGACCTAATCTTGTTGAATTTGGTTGGAAGTCAAAAGAGTACACTAGATTCCCTTCTTATGCATTTGGGGGATACCATACAAATAAACTATGAATTTTCAAATAGCTAGACACATATCTATCCAAAATTGCTCTCAGGAATAGAGGCAATACATTTGATGCCAAAATCTGTAGAAGTCGATTTTAGAGAGGGGTCCAAACTACGTGCAGTCCTTTGAATTGAAGTTAGTTTTTTCCCTCATCCAAATCCAGTCAGTTTTTTTTTTCCCTTAACTGAATCCATGAGTTGCAAGGGTGGCGTGATTGTTCTTTATTCTTGTCAACGCGCTCTGCTTCTCAAGGAAGCTGCAGCCAAACAAAAACTCCATTAACTTATATCTTGTGTCGGCTTGACATGCTGCTCGCTCTCACTACCACGAAGGAACCAAAGTCACCTCCACCTTAGTAACTCAGCTCCAAAGCCTCTTCCCGGACTCCATTCCACTTGAAAGTAGTTCGCTAGCAATTGTATCTCCCCAGCCGCGAAAAAATTCCTTTCCATGTCCAACCACAAGTGAATTAAGTCACCAATTTCAAGGGAACCCATGAATCTGCTTTTTGCGAACGAACGAGTAGCCAGTGCCTGTTCCTTCGGTGCAGCTGAACAGACATCGAGATCTCCACTTCCAAACACTATCCTGGTTGGCTCCAATACTGGTGGATCTAGGTTCGACTCGGCGTGGACTCGTGGAGAGGTACGTCATGAAGAATCAGATCGAACATTCGAGGTATTTCACAGTTCTCGCGGACCATGGAGAGTGTACACGTATAAATGGGTCACCAGTAGAGAATTCAAATTCACACTCAAACATCACCATTCACTCAAACATCCATCTAGCTTCACAGCCACAACCGGTTTCGAGCGTTGCCTGTCTTCTGAAGTCTCGTCAATTGGCTTGCAAGTCTTCACCAATTCGCTTGCGAGCTAGCTACTCTCCGGCAATTCACTTGGCAATCCTCATTGCTTCATAAACTGGGTAGGTTGAGTATAGCAATGGCCGGTTGCAGAAGAGGAAGCGCCATGAATTTTGTTATTGCCTGCTGTGCGATAATGCTGGTCGTCGGCACGGTACAGGCCGCCGACCCCGACCCGTTGCAAGACTTCTGCGTCGCGGATCTGTCGCCCACTGCGCCTCTCGTCAACGGATTCGCATGCAGACCAAGAAGCAGCGTCTCCGCGAAAGACTTCGTGTTCTCGGGATTCCGAGCGCCAAGCGCCGACGTGAAGCTGTCGCCCACCGGGGCCATCGCGGCGCTCGCCACACCCGTCGAGTTCCCGGGACTCAACACGCAGGGAGTCACGCACGCACGACTGGACTTCGACTTGGGCGGCGTGGTGCCGCTGCACACGCACCCGCGCGCCACCGAGACGCTGTTCGTGTTGAAGGGCCGCATCTACACCGGCTTCGTGAGCGACGACAACGTGCTGTACGCGTCCACGCTGGAGAAGGGCGACGTGATCGTGTTTCCGCGCGCGCTGCTGCACTTCCAGCTGAACGTGGGCAACGAGCGCGCCATCACCTTCAACACGCTGACGTCTCAGAATCCGGGTCTGCTGCTCACGGCCAACCAAATCTTCGAGCCCAACATCACGAGCGCCGTGATCGAGAAGTCTTTCGGCGTGGACGCCGCGACGGCCAAGCTCCTCAAGGGTTCGTACCCCGGTCACCCTTGAGTGGTAGTTCCGTTTCGCAGCTAATTCCGCCGGGCACCAATTCAATAGGTGAACTGGAGTTTCAGTGTAGACTTTAATTCGCCTTCATTCCTTAGATAGGGCCCTGCCGATATAATTTGAACCTTCATTAATGTAAGGTAAAGCATGAAATTAATGCATTTATATTGATCGAGCCAATGGGATTCGGAGGGTTCGTGAGGTTTCCAGAATTCATTATTGGTTCATTGGGTGTGTACTGCACAAATAAAGCGACACTTATCCTTGCAAGTAACCGATTCCTGAAATTGATGTTTGAGATTTTTGGACTGTGGCAGAGTTAGTGAGAGTGCTTGGTAACATTTGGCGCACTTTCATCTGTGGGAAGCCGCTAAGGTTCGCAAAAACATTCATGAACATTTCGAAAATATCGCAGCTGAGAATCTGAAGAATTTCATCGCTGACACGGTGATTAATGATTACGTATAATAGCACTCAGGCAAACGAGTCCATAAAATTTGCACACTCAACAGAAGAGATATGTTAGCATGATACGATGTTGTAGTTCATGATCGTGTTGTATATAGTCCTAAATATTAGAATGAGCATTTATCACACTTTCAGGTCGTCACCAAAATATAAGCTTCTTGGATGGATACAACAATCAGGCCACCTTGAAATACGAATTACTTAGAACATACTACTTAATGCTGAATCGACTATTCAGCATAAATGTGTCCGAACTTCTTTGTTGAGAGTCATAACCCATTCTGTCCCCTGCAGCAGCAGCCCTGCAAGGCTTACTGGTGGATAGTCGAAAAGGAGGAGCTTCAAAGTGTTAATGGTGAATGCTTTAGAGCGACAAAATGGTGCAGAAAACTAGGACTGACACAGGTCTGAGATTTAAGACACGAATTTATTTCAGTTTCGCTAAATTTGGCGGAAATTCAAGAGTTGGACGCTTTCAAAGGAGAAATTCAGTTTGCTGTGGATCATTTGTTTATCCCTCTGGGTCTTCAATCCTACTTTATTTTCGAATTTCGAGTTCTATTCCTGAATGCGCTAGATTTGTGAAACTCTGCCGAAGAATTCAAATTCGTGGATTTGAACTTTTGTAGGGCGTTACAACTTCCGATAGTTCCGAATACGACCCCATCCAAGATAAACATGGACGACGAAGAATCAATAATGAATTGCAGCAACCTCACAAAACCATCGTATCTCATTGGCTCGGTCAAAAATAATGCATTAATTTCATGCTTTACCTTACATAAATGAAGGTTCAAATTCTATCGGCAGGGCCCTATCTAAAGAATGAAGGCGAATTAAAGTCTACTCTGAACTCCAGTTCAGCTATTGAATTGGTGCCCGGCGGAATTAGCTGCGAAACGGAACTACCACTCAAGGGTGACCGGGGTACGAGCCCTTGAGGAGCTTGGCCGTCGCGGCGTCCACGCCGAAAGACTTCTCGATCACGGCGCTCGTGATGTTGGGCTCGAAGATTTGGTTGGCCGTGAGCAGCAGACCCGGATTCTGAGACGTCAGCGTGTTGAACGTGATGGCGCGCTCGTTGCCCACGTTCAGCTGGAAGTGCAGCAGCGCGCGCGGAAACACGATCACGTCGCCCTTCTCCAGCGTGGACGCGTACAGCACGTTGTCGTCGCTCACGAAGCCGGTGTAGATGCGGCCCTTCAGCACGAACAGCGTCTCGGTGGCGCGCGGGTGCGTGTGCAGCGGCACCACGCCGCCCAAGTCGAAGTCCAGTCGTGCGTGCGTGACTCCCTGCGTGTTGAGTCCGGGGAACTCCACGGGTGTGGCGAGCGCCGCGATGGCCCCGGTGGGCGACAGCTTCACGTCGGCGCTTGGCGCTCGGAATCCCGAGAACACGAAGTCTTTCGCGGAGACGCTGCTTCTGGGTCTGCATGCGAATCCGTTGACGAGAGGCGCAGTGGGCGACAGATCTGCGACGCAGAAGTCTTGCAACGGGTCGGGGTCGGCGGCCTGTACCGTGCCGAGGACCAGCATCATCGCACAGCAGGCAATAACAAAAGTCACGGCGCTTCCTTTTCTCCAGCCGGCCATTGCTACAATCAACCTTCCCAGCTTGTCAAGTGATAAGCTAGACTAGCAAGCGATTTGATGAGCACTTGCAACGGATCGATATATATCAGCAGCTATCCAGCTGAAGGTCAATGCAATTCTAGGTCACCAGCGACAGAGATGGACACAAGCAAGTTTATGTGGAAGTCAGTTCAGCTGTTCCTGAACCCAGGTTGGCTGTGGAGGTTGCTGATTGAATACCTCGTTGCTGAGGTATATATACTCTTGGCAAGGCGAGCGAACGAGAGGTACCACGCATGTTCTCTCAGTCCCTATGTCTATATTTGGAGTCCACGTACTAGAGCTTCTCGGACATTGTTTGGTATGTTGCGACGAAAGCATGTGAGTTGCCTTCACTCGGGCAGTTGACTCCTGAGCTTTCATCCTACGTGCGGAAAGCATTCACGAGAATTAGTTTGGGACGAGATTTACTGTAGCTAGCGAAGAGTTGCTCGATAGAGCTTGAATAAATTAATGGACTAGGAGTGGGCCCCGCGCAGCTGGTTGTAAAGATATTTGGCGATCAGAAGCATTGCCGCCTACAGAACGCATTGAGTACGCGGGGCCCGGTAGGGAATTCCAATTCCAAGTTAAAATATCTCCAGACTGAGCCGTGCATACTGCGAGTTCCTTCCAAGGGGTGGTGGCAAGTTCAGGCAAAGCACATCGCAAGATGTGGGTCACGGCAGCTGCTTCACTGCAACTCTCGGGCTCGTTGTCCACGTTCGAAGAAAGAGTGTCTCTAATCACACGAAAATGGAGCCCTTGCTTACTGACATCACAAATCAGAACTTCTCAATGAACGCCTGGAGCTACGTGAAATCCCTTTCTAATTCCGATTGTGAAAAGGCTGTGTTCTAGCTAGTATTATGGTGTGCGAACCTTGTGATAGTACCCACAATTATGGAGGTTTGTGGTATTTTAGATGACATCACTATGTAATGTAGTCTACAGTCTACACTAATTAGTGTGATCATTACTGTGTAACTTTGAACAACCATTCAAAAGTCATCCACTTTGATCAAATGACTGCACTAATTCGACCACATTTGTCCAAATTTTGTTCAAATTTAATGAATTAGAAATTTAGAATGAGCTAATCACACACTATTCAAAGGCAGAGGTAATATTTCTTGTAAAAATTGGCTTATTGTCATCTAAAATGATGGACATATTTAATACCTTAGTACACTTATGAGGAGGTTCATGGTTGGTCGAAAGTTTATCATTAGAGGAAAAATGAGTCCTCAGGAGGCTTGCTCTGGAGTGACGAAATAAGCTATTGTTTTCAAAGTAGTCTCTGGCCAGAATTTAGCTGCAAAGGAAAGTCACCTTGGGACTTGGAGTGAATATTGCTGGAGCACTGGAGCAGTCAGCCTCGGCGAGGGAAAAAATAAAAATTATTTTTAGTTTAATTTTTTTAGTTTTCTAATTGTTATTTTTTGTGAGTAAATTTTTTATTTAAAAAAAAAAAAAAAAATGTAAACTGACTGGGTTCTTGTGCCACTAATAGCCAAGGTTGTCCCCATCACGTCACGTCCAGAGTCCAAACGTCCGGATACATCCCTGGTGTCCGTCGGGATAAAAAAAAAAGATTTTTTTTTGACAACCTGTTTGTCAACTGGACGACTAGTTTGCTCTAGGGTGACAAACTGGCCGTCAAGAAAAATAAAATACAATTTGGCTGATGGTAATACCGATGCGTTAGGACCGACGCTAACAGACAAACGGCCGGAAAAGCCAGCGTCACATCCGGATAGACAACCCTGCTTGGGCGATTTTAGGGGAAATATTTTTTTTTTGCCAAATAAAAAAGATGGAAGGGTAGTTCAACTCTCAGTTCAACTGCTGCTAGAGCAACCCTCATGAGGCCTCATTTTTTCTCTAATGGCAGTGAACTGTATGGTGGGGTAAACAAAGAACTCACCATTTGAAATTTTGACTTGTTGTTGGAGATACTTTAAATGTTTGAACATTCAAATTTTAAAGTCAATTTTGTTAAATGTTGTGAATATTCATATTTACAAATTTCTTTGGGAAAAACGAGATAATTCTTGAATACATTTTTACCATTTATATGCTACATTTTGGCTTCTATGACTTTCATGTGCACCATATAGAATCATTAAAGAATAAACACCCATAACCAACTTTGCATAAATATCATTATATCAACACCTGAAATGATTGTATGAGTGAAGAAGGAAGATATGATAAAGCTTAAATAAAGGAAGTCATTAGATGAAGTTCAAGAATAAATGTCATTATGTGGAACTACATTTACACTGGTTTGTGAATTTTTTGCAACATGTGTATGTACTTGATTTATAGGTATATGGAAAATTTTGTTGAAATGGCAGTATTTAGTGTGCCATTTCTAAAACGCTCAATCTAAAGTCTAAACGGTAAAAGTGGCATCTAAAACAGGTATAGTTTTTAGAAATCTAGGACTTATGTAGATGTTAGATCGTGCAATTTGAACTATGAAAGTGCCATCTATGACACATGTACATTTAAGACATCTAGGTTAATTCTAGGTAAGATATAGATTTAAAAAATCTAGGTCACTTGTACATTTCAAATCGAGGCAATGGCATGATATGGGTTCAAAAAGGATTGTTTCACTAAAACACTCTCATTTTTTGACTCATTCAATGTATGCTAGAAATTACACATTTTTTATTTACATGAATTTGATGACAAATTCATGAAAAAGTTATAATACTCCATCCAAAATACTATAGAGCAAGAAAAATTGAACAATTTTGATATTCTTGTTCATTCCTTTGTTGACAAATCCAGAACTAACCAAATTTTAGATTTGAGGCAAAAGAAATAATTTGGAATACCAATTTATAGAGAAATTGACAAATTGTTCATAAATATGATAATTTGCTAACAAAGTGTTTGAGTCATATCCATGCTCAATTTTAACTCTTAATTTGATGTATTACTATATTTCCTTATTTATGAGAACTTTCAAAAATCACAAATTTTTACACAGTTAAAAAGAATGTAATTTCATAACATCTTCCTCCTAAAACCATATGATATACTTAAATACAAAACTTTAATAAAGTGCATGCCTAGTTGTTTAATAGAAAACCTTAAATATATAGTCCTTTCACTACAGACTATGATGTGATCAATTGTTGAATATGTTAAATTAGGAGAAAATTCAATTATGAAATTTGACCTTTATATCTATCACATGATTGTGGTGTACCAACATGACTTCTATAACACCATGCAAAATTTATAATTTTTTAATATTGTTTTCATTTCTAAAAGGACATTTTTCTAATGTCCGGAGAGTCTGGGAAGCGATACCCATATTGTGCTATTGCCCACCGCCTAGTCTGAACTAGAAAACCTGAAAAAGTTGCAGAATTTCAACATTTTAACAAAATTACCCATGTATGTGATTTTGAACCTATGGTCACCAAAGATAAACTTTGAGAGTGGATAATCTCCAACTGACTGTAGACTGAAGTACCTCTCTTTACTTGCACTTAGATTCTCCCTTCATCCAAATCGAGTCAGTTTTTGGTTTTTTTTAACTGAATACATGAGTTGCAAGAAGTGACGTCATTATACATTATTCCCGTCAACGAGCTCTGCTTTGCGAGGAAGCTGCTGCCAAACAAAAACTCCATAACTTATACGGAGTATCTCGTGTTGGCATGCCATGCTGCTCGCTGCCTCGCTCTCACTACCACGAAGAAACGAAAATCGCCTCCACCTTAGTAACTCAGCTCCACAACCTCTTCCCGGACTCCTTTCCACTTGAAAGCAGTTCGCTTTCAAATCGATCTACGTGCATTAATTATCAACTCGACCGCCGCGAAAGATTTCCTTTCCGTGTCCGACCATGTGTAAATTAAGACACCAATTCGAACAACGGAACCTATGAATCTGTTTTTTGCGAACGAACAAGTAGCCGGTGCCTGTTCTTCCGGTGCAGCTGACCGGACGTCGAGACACTATCCTCGATGGCTCCATTACTGAGTCAATTCTGCGTGAAGCAGTCATGATGAATCTGATCGAACATGCGAGGTATTTCATAGTTCTCGCGGGCCACGGAGAGTGTATGTATAAATGGCTCACCAGTGGAGAATTCAAATTCACACTCAAACATCACCATTCACTCAAACATCCATCTAGCTTCACAGCCACAACCGGTTTCGAGCGTTGCCTGTCTTCTGAAGTCTCGTCAATTGGCTTGCAAGTCTTCACCAATTCGCTTGCGAGCTAGCTACTCTCCGGCAATTCACTTGGCAATCCTCATTGCTTCATAAACTGGGTAGGTTGAGTATAGCAATGGCCGGTTGCAGAAGAGGAAGCGCCATGAATTTTGTTATTGCCTGCTGTGCGATAATGCTGGTCGTCGGCACGGTACAGGCCGCCGACCCCGACCCGTTGCAAGACTTCTGCGTCGCAGATCTGTCGCCCACTGCGCCTCTCGTCAACGGAGTCGCATGCAGACCAAGAAGCAGCGTCTCCGCGAAAGACTTCGTGTTCTCGGGATTCCGAGCGCCAAGCGCCGACGTGAAGCTGTCGCCCACCGGGGCCATCGCGGCGCTCGCCACACCCGTCGAGTTCCCGGGACTCAACACGCAGGGAGTCACGCACGCACGACTGGACTTCGACTTGGGCGGCGTGGTGCCGCTGCACACGCACCCGCGCGCCACCGAGACGCTGTTCGTGCTGAAGGGACGCATCTACACCGGCTTCGTGAGCGACGACAACGTGCTGTACGCGTCCACGCTGGAGAAGGGCGACGTGATCGTGTTTCCGCGCGCGCTGCTGCACTTCCAGCTGAACGTGGGCAACGAGCGCGCCATCACGTTCAACACGCTGACGTCTCAGAATCCGGGTCTGCTGCTCACGGCCAACCAAATCTTCGAGCCCAACATCACGAGCGCCGTGATCGAGAAGTCTTTCGGCGTGGACGCCGCGACGGCCAAGCTCCTCAAGGGCTCGTACCCCGGTCACCCTTGAGTGGTTGTTATGTCCAGCAGCTAATTCCGCCGGGTACCACATCAGCAGCTGAACTGGAGTTCAGCGTAGAAATTGATTCGCCTTCATTCCTTAGCTAGGGTCCTGCCGGTTTGATTTGAACTTTGAATCACGTATAGCTAGAAATTCATGCATTATTTTTGATCGAGTCAATGAGATACGTAGGGCGGTAGGGTTCGTGAGGTGTCCAGAATTCATTTACTGATTCATTGGGTGTGTACTGCATAAATAAAGCATCTCTTGTCCATACAAGAAACCGATTCTAAAAATTTGCGTTTGAGGTTTTGGGATTGTGGTAACGCTAGTCAAGTGCTTGGTAACACTAGCGTACTTTCAGCCGTGTGAAGCCGCTAAGTTGCGCAGTAATCTATCTAAACATTTCTAAAATCTCGGAGCTGGGGGACTAATGAATTTCATCGCTGGCACGGTCATTTATGAGTAGTTATAAAAGCACTCAGGCAAACGAGTTCATAAAGTTGACACTCAACAACAGAAGACATAGCATGACGAACAGTTGTAGTTTATGATTGTGTAATAAATATATGCTTTACGTACTTGAATGAGCATTTATCACACTTCGAACTCGTCAGCAGAATTTAAGCTTCTTGGACGGATATAACAATCAGGGCACCTTGAGATACGAATTACTTAGAACAGATTACGTAATGTCGAATCGACTAGTCAACATAAACATGTCCAAATTTCCTTGGTTGAGAGTCATAATCCATTTCGTCCCCTTCAGCATCAGCCCCGCAAGGCTTATTGGTGGATAGTCGAAAATGTGACGCTTCGAAGTGATAGTGATGAAAGCTTCAGAGCACCAAAATGGTGCACAAAACTCGGACTGACACAGGTTTGAGAATCAAGAAAGGAACTTCAGTTTCGCTAAATTGGCGAAAATTCAAGAGTTGGACGCTTTCAAAGGAGAAACTCTGCATGCTTTGGCTCATTTGTTTATCCCTCTCGGTCTTCAATTCAAATGCATTTTCGAGCTCTATTCCTGAATCCGCCGGCTTTGTGAAACTATGACTACGAATTTAAGTACTTGGATTGGAATTTTTGTGGGCGTTACAACTTCCGACTGTTCCGAATACGACCCTATGCAGAATAAATATGGAGGACGAAGCATTTCTGGAATTTTTGAGGGATGGAACTTGGTGTCGTGTCTTTTGTAATTTTAACAAAATTTGGCAATCTTTGAGTGTAGGTTAATGTTCGGTACGGGAATGGTACGAAATTTGGAATGCGGTCGATTATGTCACCGTCTAAAACTGGCGAGAGCGTTTCGTCGCTGGGCATGACGAGGTTGGAGCGTAAGGTTTTGCGATTTGCTGCCATGTTAGGAGATGCTTCATCGTGCATTTTCGTCGGGTCAATCGAGACAGCTGAGCTAGAAAGCGCGCTTAGATGCTCTATACCAGCAGGCACGGGACTCATATTATAGCGGGCAGCCGTTAGTCGTGGACGACATGTTCGACAAGGTGGAGTTGCAGCTGCGGTGGCATGGGTCGAAGCTGGTTCTTAAGTATCCCCGGTGTAGCTTGAGGCGGTTCACGGCGTACGCGGATGCGGAAGTGGATCCGTCGCAGATGCGAGCATTGAAAATCGTTTGGAGCCTCCTCTTCGCACTGGGATTGAGCCTTGCGGTAGGCCTTCCGATCCTGCAACTCCATTCCCACGCCTTCATTATGTCGGATTCCACCGGATGCTGTTCTCGGTTGTGAGTTTTCTTGTTGGCGTCCAGGTATCTCAAGCGGCAATGAAGCAGCTGCAAGCCCATGGGAGAGGCGATCTGGTGGCGCTCAAAGGCAACTGCCCTAATTGCGGTGAGGAAGTGTACACGTTTGTGAAGCCGGATCTGTCGTCTTTTGTTGAATGCGAACTCATTCTGTAACGTGAAACTCTCTTTATTCAGTGATGCGAAACAGTACAGACTACAGAGTCGTGTTGCGATTCTTCAGCTATCTTACAGAGACTTAATGTGCTTGCACATTCTCTCTCTGGTACGCAGACACTCTCTAAAAGCAACAACCGAACTAAACTACATTGACACAGATCCTGGACTAGTAGTCAGAGGGACGACCTATGGATGATACCCTCGGTAGAATGTGGATGGATTTCATCCACCACCAATACTCCCACAGATCCATTCACATTCTACGAAGAAATCTTATCACTATACTTCCACTGATTCTCGTGGAATGCACAGACGCCCATGAGCTGTCGAAGGCGTTGGAAAGTATCTCGAGGTAGAGGCTTCGTGAAAATATCAGCAATCTGTTCGGTAGTATGGACGTATGTGAAATCCAACAATTTGTCTTCATAGTATGTCTTGATTGCATAATATTTCATATCAATGTGTTTTGTACGCTTGTGATATTCCGGATTCTTCACTAGAGCAATCGCTGCTTGGTTATCGCAGTAGACGGTGAGAGGAAGCTCCTGGGTGCAGTCAATGGTTCGTAGAAGTCGACAGAGCCATATAGTTTCTTTTGTCGATTCAGCCATGGCGACAAGTTCAGCTATTGTTGTGGAATCAGCAAAGCATCCTTGTTTGTGGCTTCCCCAAGCAATTGCTGTGGAACCAAGTAAATAAACAAACCCTGTACGACTTTTGCGATCATCGAGATCCCCACCAAAATCTGCATCAGAGTAGCCAATTAATCTCGGGGGAGGAGATTGGCCACGATAATAGAGTCCAAATTGCTTTGTGCGTTTGAGATAACGCATAATGCGTTTAACTACAGTCCAATGACTTTGCTGGGGTCGCTCCTGAAATAGCGATACCTTGTTTACAGCATATGCTATATCGGGCCTGGTAATAATAGTGGTGTACATCAGACAACCAATGGCTTGGCGATATGGTACATCTACTGCCGGATCTTTAGGATCGTTATTTTTGCAAAGCTTTGCATGAGTATCAACTGGAATAGAAACTTCATGCGCATCTTGCATACCAAAATGGAGAAGAACATCCTGGATATACCGTTCTTGGTGCACGAAGATAGAACCAGTGAGCTTACATCGATTAATTTGGAACCCAACAAAGTAATCCATATCCCCACGAGTGACTTTGAAAGTGCTTTCCAAATAAAGCATAATACTTTCAACGTAATCAGGATTGGTAGATGCTATAATGCCATCATCAACATAAATTCCAAGAATGGTATGTAACTCTCCATGATTTGAGTATACGCAGCAATCAGCTTCACTTGCGATGAGTCGGAACTGCTTGAGAAAACCTGAAATTCGCAAGTTCCATTGCCTGGCCGATTGTTTAAGTCCATAAATGCTTTTCTTCAGACGACAATAATGCTTTGGATTTTGAGGATCAATGTAGCCCTGTGGTTGAACCATATAAATTTCCTCAATAAGATCGCCATTTAAAAATGTAGTAGCAATATCAAATTGTTGAAGGTGCATTCGTTTCGCTGCGGCAGTTGCAAAAATTGCCCGAATTGAGTCATATCGTATAACTGGGGAGTAAGTCTCCGTAAAATCTAGTCCCTGTTTTTGTGTAAATCCCTTAGCGACAAGTCGCGCTTTGAATTTGTCAATATTGCCATTAGGTTTGTATTTGACTTTATACACCCATTTGTTTTGGACCGGTTTGCGATCTGATGGTTTCGGTACTAAATCCCAAGTCTGATTCTCAAGTAGAGAGTTATATTCCCGATTCATAGCATCTTGCCAGGATGATGAATGAATTGAAGCAATCGCTTCATGATACGTCTGTGGCTCTTGAATCGCTTCTCCCATGGATGCAAGTAAGGCATCAGAAAATCAAATAGCATCATGATGCATTGGATCCAAGTGAAATAAATCTGGCGGTATAGGATCCTCCGGTAGCTCTGGAAAATTAGCGTAATCCGGAAGACATGGCATGCTGTTCAATAGCTCTTGGATGGATCGGAATCTAGGATTAGTAGGTTCGTCATATGCATCGGCAATTTCCACTGGTGAAGAGATAACCACAGTTTCCTGTGAAGATGAAGCTCCCACTGTTGGGGAGGAAAGATTAAGATCATCTGAAGGAAAATCAGGAGGATCAATAATCTGTAAAACCGCTTCAAGATGTACAGGGACATCGTTAGGGTATGAATGTGTCGACCGACTCCCACTACTATTCCACTAGAAGAAAAAAGGGGTTTTTGCGACTGCAAGTTTTGAGTCACTGTGGACACAAATTACAGTAGTTGCAGTGTAGTTGTTTTCTAGTTGCATCGTAGTTGTTTTCACTAGAAAACAACTACGATGCAACTAGAAAACAACTACACTGCAACTACTGTAATTTGTGTCCACAGTGACTCAAAACTTGCAGTCGCAAAAACCCCTTTTTTCTTCTAGTGTTCGGGTCTCCTGCTGGACTATCAATGATAATCTCATGTGGTCTTTGGAGAGGAATATCAGGATCGATCACTCGTGGTGACTGGTCAATTGAGAATTGAACGACCTCTTCACGTCCAGGATCAGGAGGAAAATCTTGAAGATATTTCCCAGATTTTTCATCAATGCAGTAATTAGCAGTCTCAATAATTTTGTCAGTAACAGGTTCCCAAAACCGATAGGTACGACTCGTGGAGGAGTAACCTACGAAATAAGTCTTGATGCTTTTGGGATCTAGTTTTCTACGCACCTGTTTGTTGATAAACACCCAAACTACAGAGCCGAATACCTTGTAATTTTGAACAGAAGGTTTTTCCCCAAACCATCGCTCATAAGGAGTCTGATTTTCGAGCTGATGATTGATGGTCCTGTTAAGAATGTAGACAGCGGTATTGACCGCCTCAGCCCATAACTTCGTGGGCAACGCTTTTGCATGAATAAGGCTTCGTGCCATCTCTAGTACAGTCCGATTATCACGTTCGATATAGCCGTTTTGCTGAGGGGTATAAACTGTGCTAAGTTGACGATCAATATTCATGTCTTGTAGATAGTTATTGAAAGCATTGTTGAAGAATTCTTTACCTTGATCAGTTCGTATGGAAATAACGTCATGTCCTGTTTCCTTCTTCACGAGTTTGACAACTCGTTTGAAAAACGGAAGGGCCTCAGACTTCTGCTTGGCAAAATGTACAAATCGGTATGCTGTGGCGTCATCCTTGTATAAGACATAATAGAGAGAGCCCTTTAATGACGGATTTTGAGCTTGCTTGCCTAAAACGTCGCCATGTATCAATTGCCCTGGTAATAGAGATCTCTGCTTACTAGGATCGGATTTATAACTGGATTTATGCTGCTTGCCAAGCATACATCCTTCACACGGATGTTTAAGCTGAACATGCGGATCAAGTTTAAAATCCTGTAAACTATCATTGGTACTCATCTTGTGGATGGTATCAATATTGACGTGGCCCATGCGGGCATGCCAAAGAAGGAGATCTTCATAAGCTTTCGATGAATTAGCCAGAAAAGCAGAATCAACTTCAGAGGAGTTTGATGGTATGATCTGAGCAGTATTACACGCTTCCACTAGAGGATTGAAAACAATATGAGTAGAATCAAGCAATGGAGATACCATCCTATTTGTTGGAAGAATGACCGTTATTAAAAGTTGATACAACTTCCGATATCGAACACCTTCCAAAACTTTTCGACCAGAAAGAGTAGAAAATGCACATCGGCCTGGGAAAGTGCTAAAGGACAGATTCCGCTCGGATACGAGACCAACTGAGAATAGATTGCGTTTTAGTTTCGGAACAAAAAAGACATCACGAAGAAGTCCATTGTAATACTGGCCATCGACAAGGCATCGGATCTGAATATTGCCTTTTCCTCTGACCCAAAGTTTAGTATCATCGGCAATTTGTACAGTATGCATACCTTCAGGAATCGGCATGAAAGTAGAAAACCAGTCGATTCTGTCAGTCATGTGCTCACTTGCACCGCTATCAGCAAACCAGGTGTCAGAATAAGAATCTGTTGCAAAGGCATAACTCGAGACAGTCGAAGTGATCATAAAAGCAAAGTCGCTCTCTGAAAGAGATGTAGAGTCATCATCTGAACTGCTTGATAAGCGTAAACTCTCCGCCAAATTTGCTTCGCTAATTCCTCCATCAATTTTTCGGGGGTCCTTGCCATTTGGACGCTTCTTCTGCGGCTTTGGACAGTCAGCAGACCAATGTCCGAGTTCATGGCAATTGTAACATTTCGTACGCGCTTTCAGGTCACGAATGTAACTCAAATCCTTCTTATGTTGTTCCTTCTTCGAGAATAGATGAGTTCGGGAACCGGTAGCAGTAGCAGAACGGGTGAAGAAAGCATGATCTGCTTCATTGTCACCACTGCCTTGACGATGAAGTAAACTTTCATGTCTCAGAAGGCGTTCTTCTAAGGTGTCAACCGTTTGACAAATCTTAGGGACATTTGACCACGCAGCAATAATGCTGTTGTAACTTGGTGGAAGACTGTAGATTATTTTAGAAATAATCATTTTATCGGGAATCACGTGACCAAGATCAGCGAGTATCATAGCCATTTCGGTGATATTCTGAATGTGAGAAGAAATGTCATCGTTATTCTGCATTTTGTAATCGAAGAACTTTCCCTGAAGTGTAAATACACTTTCAGGAGTTTTCTTTAGATGTAACGAACAAAGTTTCTGCCACATAGCTGCTGCTGTATTACAGCTAGTCAGCTTACCGAGGATTTTCTGTGATATGGACTTACTGATAAACATGCGAGCGTTTGCATTTTTCTCGTCCCATGTGTCTATCTGGTTGAGCTCCTGAGGAGTAATACTCTCAAGATTAACTGGAATTGGTCGCTTATCAAGACCAGAAACTACTCTCAAGACCTTCTTAGCCTCAAAAACAATTTCCATGTGATACTTCCAGACTGAGAACTGCGTTCCGTCAAACATCTTGACAGGGATCTTATCGTGCTTTTCCATTGGTAGGAAATCAAGAAAATCAAGAAGAGCAAAAATGAGTGAAGAAAATCTACAGAGAAGCTCTACTATTATTCTATGTCTATCAAAAACGAAAATAGAAACTATAGTTCTTAATGAAATCAAGCGCCAGCTCGTGGATCTAAGCCATCATAGTATGATGAAAAAGCATCAAAGAAGGAAGTGAAAGGAGTCATTGTACTCTGCTAATGGATTGTGCTACAATTGTTCTATGGCAAAGAAACGAAAACAGAAAAAGAGAAATCGAAACTAAAACCTAGAAAAAGAGAAATTGCAGCAAAAATAGCACTTAGAGGCCCATAACCTGTTGAATGCGAACTCATTCTGTAACGTGAAACTCTCTTTATTCAGTGATGCGAAACAGTACAGACTACAGAGTCGTGTTGCGATTCTTCAGCTATCTTACAGAGACTTAATGTGCTTGCACATTCTCTCTCTGGTACGCAGACACTCTCTAAAAGCAACAACCGAACTAAACTACATTGACACAGATCCTGGACTAGTAGTCAGAGGGACGACCTATGGATGATACCCTCGGTAGAATGTGGATGGATTTCATCCACCACCAATATCTTTGAAGGCCAGGCATGAATCGGAATGTCATATATGCGAGCGACAACTCGTTTTTCAAGCCACTCTGCACCCGTCTAAGTCTGGGTTGGGGCCGCCTTGGGCTCATGGTCGTGTATATTTGCAAACCAGAGCAAATCAGTTGGCTCCTGCGAGACGGGATTCATGGCGGCTCCTGAGAAACTTTCGAAGTAACATAAAGTTTAATATATCATTCGAAAGAGAGACTTCTTTGCATTGGAGGTAACTCTTCCGACAACTGTGTATCATACAAAGATCTGTAGTGACGATATTCTTCTAGGTTGCCACTTTCTGAGAGTGTAAATTTGCTGAGTGTGAAAGAGCATGTCCAGATTTCATCTGGAGCATAACCCTAACCATAAGGGGTGTTTATGATAGCAATTAATTTTGTCTCTCACCGCATCTCCCATGAACTCCAGGGCTGATGATGATTCTTCCCATGTTTCGTCACATCTCTTTTAATGCTTTGCGTTTTCCTTGCATTTAAAGTATGACAATCTAATTCCAGCAACGTCCTCATTCCTCCCACCCTACATTTTAAACAATGAAAACTTGATTGCACACCACTGAAAAGTAAAATCCTGTGGAGGTTTTAGTTCATTTCCGAAAGACTTTGAAACTTCACTATCCACCAATAAGCCTTGCAGGGCTCATGCTGAAGGGGACGAAATGAGTTATGTATAGGGCAATGCCCGAGGAGGACCGAGGGGTTTACGGGAAAAAATGCGTCGACGAGGAGGGCGGAGCCCGACGAGGAGGCGCGTTTTTTCCCGTAAACCCCGACGACGAGGACATTGCCCGCCGTAAACAACTATCAAGAAATCGACAGAAAGCGGGGGATGATAACGAGATCGTGGATGAAGAATCCGTAATGCCCGATTACGCTGGCAAAACCACGTAATCGGGCATTACGCCCTCATTGCACCAGAGAATCCTCCCAGGAAATGAACGGGCGATTTCCTGTGAGTGGTTTACAACTTATGACTTTCAACTCCGAAAATGTGGACACATTTAGTTTGACTAGTCGATTCAACATTATGCACTATATTCTAAGTAATTCGTATTTCGAGGTGGCCTGATTGTTGTATCCATCCAAAAAGCTTAAATTTTGATGACGACCTGAAAGTGTGATAAATGCTCATTCTCGTACGTAAAGCATGTATATAGTACACAATGTGGAACTACAACAACGTGTCCTGCTTACTTATCTCTTCTGTTGTTGAGTGCGTAAATTTTATGGACTCGTTTGCCTGAGTGCTATTATACGTAATCATTAATCACCGTGTCAGCGATGAAATTCTTCAGATTCTCAGCTGCGATATTTTCGAAATGTTCATGAATGTTTTTGCGAACCTTAGCGGCTTCCCACAGATGAAAGTGCGCCAAATGTTACCAAGCACTCTCACTAACTCTGCCACAGTCCAAAAATCTCAAACATCAATTTCAGGAATCGGTTACTTGCAAGGATAAGTGTCGCTTTATTTGTGCAGTACACACCCAATGAACCAATAATGAATTCTGGAAACCTCACGAACCCTCCGAATCCCATTGGCTCGATCAATATAAATGCATTAATTTCATGCTTTACCTTACATTAATGAAGGTTCAAATTATATCGGCAGGGCCCTATCTAAGGAATGAAGGCGAATTAAAGTCTACACTGAAACTCCAGTTCACCTATTGAATTGGTGCCCGGCGGAATTAGCTGCGAAACGGAACTACCACTCAAGGGTGACCGGGGTACGAACCCTTGAGGAGCTTGGCCGTCGCGGCGTCCACGCCGAAAGACTTCTCGATCACGGCGCTCGTGATGTTGGGCTCGAAGATTTGGTTGGCCGTGAGCAGCAGACCCGGATTCTGAGACGTCAGCGTGTTGAAGGTGATGGCGCGCTCGTTGCCCACGTTCAGCTGGAAGTGCAGCAGCGCGCGCGGAAACACGATCACGTCGCCCTTCTCCAGCGTGGACGCGTACAGCACGTTGTCGTCGCTCACGAAGCCGGTGTAGATGCGGCCCTTCAACACGAACAGCGTCTCGGTGGCGCGCGGGTGCGTGTGCAGCGGCACCACGCCGCCCAAGTCGAAGTCCAGTCGTGCGTGCGTGACTCCTTGCGTGTTGAGTCCCGGGAACTCGACGGGTGTGGCGAGCGCCGCGATGGCCCCGGTGGGCGACAGCTTCACGTCGGCGCTTGGCGCTCGGAATCCCGAGAACACGAAGTCTTTCGCGGAGACGCTGCTTCTTGGTCTGCATGCGAATCCGTTGACGAGAGGCGCAGTGGGCGACAGATCTGCGACGCAGAAGTCTTGCAACGGGTCGGGGTCGGCGGCCTGTACCGTGCCGAGGACCAGCATTATCGCACAGCAGGCAATAACAAAAGTCACGGCGCTTCCTCTTCTCGAGACGGCCATTGCTGCAATCAACCCTCCCAGCTTATCAAGTGATGAAGCTAGACTAGCAAGCGATTTGATGAGCACTTGCAACGGATCGATATCAGCAGCTATCCAGCTGAAGGTCAATTCAATTCTAGGTCACCAGCGACAGAGATGGACACAAGCAAGTTTATATGTAATCAGTTCAGCTGTTCCTGAACCTAGGTTGGCTGTGGAGACTGATGACTGAATACCCCGTTGCTGAGGTATATATACTCCTGGCAAGGCGGGCGAACGAGAGGTACCACGCATGTTCGCTCTCAGTCCCCATGTACGTCTATTTGAAGTCCACGTACTAGATCGACGTTCCCGGACATTGTTTGGTATGTTGCGACGAAAGCATGTGAGTTGCCTTCACTCGGGCAGTTGACTCCTGAGCTTTGATCTCCGAGCAGAAAGCATTTATGGGAGTGAGTTTGGCAAATGATCCTGTCGGCAAGGAAATGTGGCCACCGGCCAACGTAACTCAGCTAGCGCAGAGCTGCTGGATAGAGCTTGAGGAAATGAATGGACTAAAAGTGGGACACTCGCAGCTGGAGGAAAAGATATTTGGAAATGAATTGTTATCCAGCCAATACGCACTGAGCACGCGGGGCCGGGTTGGCAATTCCACGTTAAAAAATCTCCAGCGCAGAGCCATGGACGCTGGGAGCTCCTTCCAAGGGGTGGTGGCAAGTTCAGTCAAAGCACATCGCACGAGGTGGGTCACGGCAGCTGCTTCACTGCAACTCTCGGCTCGTTGTCCACATTCGAAGAAAGAGTCTCTATAATGACACGAAAACGGAGCCCGGCTTACTGTACTAGTCACAAATCAGAGCTTCTCAAGGAAACCCTGGAGCTAAGTGATATCCCTTTTTGATGCCGATTGTGGAGGGGCGGTCTGTTCTAGTATCATTTTTTGTGTGAACTTGTGATAAGGTAGTATGCTCTAAAAGCGCCCATCTTCTTTAATCTGCTCCTATTTGGGGGAGAAGAATAGAGATGGAGTGATCCTTAAATGGACCATTTTAGCAATTGAATGCATCAAATAAAATTTATTTTTGTATTGCAAGAGCCAATCATTGCCTTTGATTTCCTCACATCTCTTTACAAGTTTCAAGTCGATAGATTTTGGGAGACTTATGGTCACAAATAGGTGCCTATGCCTTGAATCTTTGAAAATTTATAAGTAATCCAAAAATGCTTGGAAAAATTTAAAACCACTTGTGTTAGGTTCCACACCCATTTTTCTTTTCTCTAAAAAATTATCTAAAAATAATTCTGTCCACATAAGCCTCTAAATAAGGGGTTCAAGCCCTTAAATGGTTACTTTTAGAGCATACTACCTTAGTACCCACAATTGTAGAAGTTTTTGGTATTTTAGATTATATTATTAATATAATGTAGTCTACACTATTTCCATTCTCAATCTATTGTATCATAATTGCGTAACTTTCAATGATCTTCATCTAAAGGTCATCCACTTTCATCTAATTTTCATTATCAAATGATTGCACAAATTTAACCACATTCATCCAAATTTTGTTCAAATTTATTGAATTAGTGTGACGACAACACACACTATTCGATATTTTATAGTGATTGAATGATTCAAATGCATTGGTTATTTTTTTTGGAAAAATTAGCACATTGTCATATAAAATGATGGAATGCAACATTTAACTACTTCTGGATTATTCAATGAATTCTAAACAAATCATCTAGAGATCTCTAGATAATAACATTGGGGGATCCCTAATGTTTGTATAGATCTCCCAATGTTTTGCATTATTTCCTAATGATTAGTTATTTTTCTCCCAATGATCATTACTAATTGTGAAATTTCCAAAGTCTAGAAGTAGTTAAATGTGGCATTAGAGATACCTAACCCCTAAATGATCATTTGTCCCTTCAGGGGACAAATGGGATTTTGGATAGTTAGCTATGGTCTCAATTTTTGAATTTTTTTTGAAGATAGAAAAATCAATTAGCTTCAAGGTTGTCCCCGTCATGTCCTATCCATCCGTCAGGATTCGACCTCGCGTCCATTGGGATTTGTAAAAAATTTAAAAATAATAATAATAATAATTCCCTGTACGGTCCGTCCGTCAACCTGGACAGGTGGTCTGTCGACCTGGACAAGTAGGCCGTCCACTAGACGGTTAGATTGTCGACCTGGACGGTGGACGGACTAGCCGTCCAAGTCGATGGATAAGCCATCCACGAAAGAAAAAAAAAAAAAATTTTGACGACCTGTCTATCGACTGGTTTGCTCCAGGGTGACAAACTGGCTGTAAAAAAAAATAAAAAATTGGGGGTTTGGGCTAACGGCAATACTGACGCGTTAGGACAGACGCATCATGACATCCGGACATGAAAAGCCCATGTCACGTCCAGATAGTCAACCCTGATTAGCTTCATAAGAAATATTATTATTTTTTTCAATGAGTGCCCAAGAACAAAAGTCATACCTCAAAGATCCCAACAACTCAAAACATGGTAAGAAGGGTTGCCAGGACCTATTTTAAGATAAAAAGTCAAAAAGACAAGGAGGGGAAGGAAAAGAGGAATAAAGAGGGGAAAGAGGAAAAAAAAGAAAAAAGAATTGACCTATTAAATTAATTAACAATCAAAAATAAAATTGTAACATCAATACCTTAAAGAAAAGTATTTGACCTCTTGATTCATTATCAATCAAGAATGTAGTCAGAGGCCTTGCACAATTTATTTGCAAAGTAAAAAGTTGAATAAAAATAAAAATATAATGGTAACATTAATTTATTTTGTTTTGTATGTAACATTGAAATATCTCTTGTTGTACACTCACTAATCATTCTCTTTATACCATTGGAGAGCATGATTCAACGAGGGTTGTACTAAAGTCATATCATTGCTTTTGGACATATGATATATTTGTGATCAATTTTTAAGGCTGTTAATAATTGAATTAATTATGAAAAATAAAATATAGGAGTTTATCATGTCATTACCAAAAAACTGTCAATGAATAATGAGTAGAAATACACCAAAGTTGTTTTCGTTTTTTGGTTTTTAAATATGAAAGTTAATATGGGTTTCCAATTGAATTTTGTTTCTATAAACTTAATTTAACTATGGATACATTATTCTAAAAATTAAAAGAATACATAGGTATATTATGGAAAACATTTGGACAAGTCCACAATGCCACAGAAGTTGTTTATAAATGAAACTTTAAAAAATTACATTCATCTTAAAATAAAAAATAATAATAATAAAAAGTTACTATATTTAAGGAGAATTTTTTTAATTCAATTTATAAATGTGATTAATATTCTCTAAATAATTAAGTAAAGCTTTAACATGATTTTAAAATAAAAAACAAAATATTCTAAAATAATGTTCAATGCATTGTATATATTTCAATTTAATGGTAAATGTTGTTATTGTTATTATGGTATTTGCAAATTGAAATAATATATTAAATTATTTAGCATTATTTAAGGAAGAAAATCAATAATGATAAATTGATTAGAAATTCTATATAGAAAATGAAATTACCTAAAATGAAGTGAAAATAAATGAACCCATATAGTGAGGAGAAGGAAATATAAAATGATTGCAATAAAAGTTGTCATTTTATTTCAATCTACAAAAGAAAGCATGTGTTCAAATAGGAACATATATAAATGAAAACCAATGCTTCGTAAAAAGCATCAATATGACAACTAAATTTTCTAAATCATCATAGTTTTACATGTATGATAAATCTATATATTAATTCCTAAAACCCTAAATTGCGTTTTCTGGCAACAAAGCAATTTTGGGTAATTCACTACAAATGGAGTTTTTCTTTTTTTTCTTTAAGATTTTCACATAACATGTGCCCAAGGGGTGGCTTTAAAGCCCAACAATTTTTATAGCATTTGACTATGTGGTTAAAAAGTTTTTGTATGATATGTAGTTTTTAGCAATTGGTGGGGAATCTGGGCACTTAAAAAAAACTTCTTCAAAAATCACTATCTTAAGAAATAAAATTTTGAAATTTATTTTCTAGATTTCTTTATATGTGGAAAGCTTTGAATCATTCCATTTTGATTAATGAGATGAAAGTTATGAGGAGTTTTAGTTTGCAAGTAGTTATAAAATTTCTACTTTAAGATAAACTTTTAAGTTCTTTATTCAACTCAATTTTCAATATTTTTTGAAAAAAATAAAAGCAATAGGTGTAGATTATTTATTACAACATTACCACCATTGGGATTGGAATTTTTCAAGTCCATAACTAAATTGTTAACAATTTAGTATTTTGAATCGTTCTCTACTTCTTTCTACTTACTATCATTAGATGTGATTTACCTAATGGGGAGGGCTGTGAGTTCCCAAGTGAGGAACCCCTGAAATTGGTCGTAACTGGCCGTTTGTGAGCTCTGCTAACCTAGCCGAGAGACTGTCATGTTGTTTTTAAAAATAAAAAATAAAAAAATAAACTTTGTTTTTCATTTTAAGAACTTTATTTTTTTATTTTTTTATTTTTTTTTGAAAAATAAATAAATCTGGCATCCGCGTTCGATGAGGCCCCGGGGGAACGGAGCTGAGAACAACCTCGAAACGGCCCTCCAGCCCCCTCGGATCCCATCTAATGTATTTTCCTATATGTTTACAATTCCAAATGATTTGAAAATTGTGAAGCATGTAGTCAACTTGCCTTGAAGAATGAATCCAAATAATAACCACCATTTTGGACATTTTTTCATACAAATATGACCTTGTGAAGTGCAACTGCCCTATTTTTTCCAAGGCCCCTCAAAAGGATTTTTGTCACTTCAAACGCTAATATCTTGCAATCTACACAGTGGAATTTAGTGAAATTTTCTTCACATCTTCTCAAACCAACATACTACAAGATCCTATGGTTACGTGTGACCAAAAATGTAAAAAACTTTACAGATTAAATGAACTATATATAAATTTTAACATGAATACACATAATATGACTGCATATAATATGAGTGCATGTGAAGGAATCTCATGCAAATGGAAGGAATCTTAACCAAAACTGTGCTCTTGTTTTAGGAATCTGATGGTTGAAACAAGAGGTGCAAAGGAGATTGTGAAATTTGAGAGTGTGTAGAAACATTGCAAATGGAAGCTTTGGATTACATTTGTGGTTCAAATCTCAATTCCAGGTACGTGAATTTAATTACCACTAATCTTGAGCTTATTATTGTGCCCTAACGTAGAGAACTCAGTCTTAACTATTATTCATCACTTTAAAAATTGTCCTACTTTGACCTATCTAAGAGTGACATCCCATGGGAGAAAGGAGGGGGAGAGGGGTTAGCAAAATAAAAATTCAATAATTTGAATTTTTGAATTTTTATTTTTCTCCTCATAAACGATATTTTTTTCTATATGGAAAGCTTTTATTCATTCCATTTGGATTTATTATGAGAAAGTTATGGACAATCTTGTTTTTCAAGTAGTTAGTGCATCTTCTTGAAAAAATAACTTATAGGATGCATTTTTTAATGTAATTTTTTATAATTTCTGAAAGAAAAAAAGTTCTACATGTTTAGTTTTCTTCTTAGAACAATCTCATGATTGGGATTAGAGTGTTTTAATTTCATTATAGAGATATTAATAATTTAGACTTTCTCCCTATCTCCTACTTAATAATATTTCAAAGAATGAAATTTTTTTTAATTTTTTAATTTTTTTTTTCCTAGACTCTCTACACAATTTCCTACAATAAAGATTTAAAGATCAAAACTCTGCACTGCAAAATATTTAATTTAAGAAGGTTCAAAGTCAAATAACGTAGTCCCACATTCATTTGTGATGAAAAACTTGTTTTTTTCACTTTAAACGTAGATATCCTGCAATCTGTGTGGTTCAAATTTCTGAAGTTTTTTCTATAAATTCTCATACTAGTTAAGTGTAAGATCATACATATGGTTAGATGTGTAGAACAAAACAATTTTCAGAATTTTTTACTCTTTGCTATAGAAATGACAATTTTGAGGGGGTTTGGCAAAAAACAAAGGCCTTGGTCATTTAAAGGATAATACATAGGTGGAGACTAATGACGGGTCAAAAGTTTAGATAAGGTAGAAGGTCCAGAAACCAACCATCTAAGCACTGGAACTGAATTTTAGGCAGGTGAAACTTCTCAAAATATTTTTCAGTGAATTTTCCTTCATAGATAAGTAGAATTGGCATCTAATCCAAGTTGTTTCATATTTTTCAGAGCTTTGTGGAATTAGTTATGAATTTTCAAACGAAATCTGGCATAGGTCCCTATTTGTGATTCCTAGGCCTTGAAAAAACACACATGCTTGGTTTCGAAAAAAATATGGTTTTGTTCAAAAACTAGCATTGCAACATGTAAAAAGTAACAGATATGGTTTCTATGAGCAACCTTTTCTAAAACTGAAATGAATGCTTGAATCAATCATTATTTTAGATTTTTTAACCTTTGTAAGAAGGTAGTTGAACAACTAATTCTTATTTTGAATAAAATTAATAGACACCTATCCAATTAAGGTTAGAGGCTGAAAAAACAACCATCTAAGCACTGATCTGCCTTTTTCATGTATCTCCTCAGATGGAAGTATTTTTAGTTTATTTTTTCAGTCAAAGAAAAATAGATGAGGAATCTAACTCAAGTTGTTTCATATTTTTTTGAAGCAATATTGAATTAGTTACGAATTTTTGAACACAATCTGCTATAGGTCCCTACTTGTGATCATAGGCCCTTAGAAACCCATCCATGCATAGTTTGAAAAAAAATCAGGCCTTGTTTGAAAACTAGCATTACAACATGTATAAAGCAATTGAAATGGTTTCTAAAAGCATCCCTTTCTAAATCTGAAATGAATGCTTGATTTAATCATTATTTCAGATTTTTCAATGCTTGTAAGAAGGTAGTTGAACAACAGATTATAATGTTGAATTAAATTAGTAGACACCTAACCACTTAGTTAGAAATGAACCCCATGTGGCTCTTAAACCATCCATTGAAGAAGTTAAAACAAATCTCATCAAGCTCCAATGTAATTCACATTTCCATTTTCCACAATTCACATGTCCATTTCAGAGCCCCTACTGGATGGTTGAAAATGCCCGGTTGGTTTTAGAGCCCTCTCCTATAGTTAGGAAAGAACCCACTGTGGCTCTTAAATCATCCATTGAAGAAGTATAAACCAAATCTTACCATGCTCTGATGTAATCAAGAGGCCATTTTCCCACAATCAGGTATCCATTTTACAACCTCCTATTGGACAGTTGAAAATGCCCGCACTGTTTTAGAGCCCTCTCCTATAGTGAGTTGCACAGTGGAGTAAACAAGGAACCCACAATTTGGGTGTTGAAGCTTTGACTTCTTGTTGGAATTGCTTTGAATGACTGAATATGCAAAGTCAATTTCATTAGATTTTGCGAATATTTATAGTTATAAATTTCTTTGAGAAAAATGAGATGATTATTGAATGTTGTTTGATCATTCATACGCCACATTTTGGCTCCTATGACCTTACATGTGCATCATATAAAATCATTAAATTATGAGCAACCATTAACCCCTAAAGTTCCAAGGCCATTTTTCTGTCAAAACCACTCAAATTTAATGGCACTCATACAATCACCTATGAAATAAATACTCATATGATATTACTCATATAATCACCTATGAAATACTTAGAGATTATTAATCAAATTTAATAACACTATGATCACCTCTGAAATAATTTTTTTTTAATTTTTTTAAGAATCTAACCATAGGATCTTGTTCTACACTTGTCTTAGATCACGTGATAAATTTTTTGTGATGTTTGACTATATAGATTGAAAGATATTAGCATTCAAAGTAGAAGAAAAAAAATTCTTTCAAGAAGTTGCTATGATTGCCTGCAAAACAAGAAGCTCCATAACTTTCACATCACTAATCCAAATGGAATGAATCAAAGCTTCCCATTTAGAAAAAGATATAATCTACAACTCTACAAGAAAAAAATATTAAAATTTTCATTTCAATTTTTTGTGGATTTGTTTTTGCTACCTAGTCTCCCCCATTTTGAGGTTATTGTGGCATAAGTGCATAACTTTTACTTCCAGAAAGTTCATAAGTTTCTCTATTTTATGAGAAAGTTTCAAAATGTTTTAGTAAGAATTGAGATCATAGGAGGCTACCCAAAATCCATTTTGTTCCTTGTAGGGACAATGGGACTTTAGAGGTTAATTACAAACTTTACCTAAATATCAACACCTCAAATGATAGTATTAGAGTCTAAGGAAGATATGGTAAAGCTTCAATATAGGACGTCATTGGAAGAAGTTTAGGAATAAATGACATTATGTGAATCTACCATTGGAGAGTTCATTGCATTTTTGTACCATGTGTATGTGCTTGATTTATCAGTATACGATTGTGCTCCTATGGTCAATAATTGAAGCTCTACCAAACATGAACTATGGAAGTCATTAGATGTGATTTGGGGCAAGGGGAGGGTTGTTTCAAGCCTATTTCCTTTGTTGTTTCCTTTGCAGTGAAAGAATGTTTCACTGTCCGAATTTAAATTAAATTATATTTAATTTTTTTTTTTAATTTAAATTTTAAAATTAAATATATTTGTTTTTTTAGTTTTCGTAAGGACAAAAAAAATAGGAACAAAATTTCATCTTTTTTTTTAGAACTTTGGCCATGTCAGACTATTGTAGTGGCAGCGTGCCCCTGTTCCCTATAGCTTAGAAACTCGTAGCCCTCCAACACCTCCAAATCCCATCTAATGAGATATTTTTCAAGTTTTACACCAAAATACTCTCCCTTTAGTTGAAGACAATAGATCTCTTTCAAAGTACCTCCTATTTTCAATTGTTTGCTTAGACATGTTTTACCTATTATATAAATATACAATGGCCTAGTTTTGTTGAATTTTGTTGGAAGTCAAAAGAGTAGACTAGATTTTCTTTTGAATTTGTGGTGTACCATACAAATAATCTATGAATTTTCAAATAGCTAGAGACACATCTATCCAAAATCGCTCTCAAAAATAGAGGCAATACATTTGAGGCCAAAATTTGTAGAAGGTGATTTTAGAGAGAGGTCCAAACTACATGTGGTCCCTTCGATTAAAGTTAGTTTTTTCCTTCATCCAAATCCAGTTAGTTTATTTTAAAAAAAAATTGAATACATAGGTTGCAAGGAGTGGCGTGATTACATTAGAGAAAAAAATGAGGCCTTTGGGGGGGCTCTATTAGCAGTAGTTGAACTACCCTCCCATCTTTTTTTTTTGGCAAATATTTTTTTTCCCCCTAAAATCACCCACCTTTAACTTGTAGTTTTCAATGCTGCCAGTGGTATAGGAACCCAGTTTTACATTTTTTTTTTCTCAAAAGAAAAGAAAAGAAATTAGTCGCAAAAAAAAAATTGCAAAAAAAAAAAAAATTTTAGTCACCAAGGTTGACTGCTCCGGCGATATTCACCCTAGCTGACTTTCCTCTACAACTAGATTTTGGCTAGGGACTACTTCGAAAACAATAGCCATGTTAATCACTCCAGAGCAACTCTCCGGAGGCCTCATTTTTTCCCTAATGTATGTTATTCTCGTCAACGAACTTTGCTTTCCGAGGTAGCTGTTGCCAAATAAAAATTCCATCAATTACTTTACATCTTGTGTTGAGATGACATGTTGCTCGCTCTCACTACCACAAAAGAACAAAAGTCACCTCCACGGCTCCACGTGCGCAACTCATCTCCACAAACTCTTTGGGAGTCCTTTTGACTTCAAAATACGGAGTAGTTCACTTCCAATTCTATCTACGAGCATTAATTTTTCACACTAGTAGAAAATCTGAAATTTCTGTCATTTTGGACGCGTTGTTTTGGACAAAATCTAACAGAATTATGTCCAAAACAACAGATTTTTGTTAGATTTTGTCCAAAACAACGCATCCAAAATGACAGAAATTTCAGATTTTCTACTAGTGTCATTGTGCTTTTATTGGTATAACTTTTAAAGATAAATATTTTTAGGTCTAAATTTTTAGAGACATACTATTTTTAGTGTTTCAAAAGTTATTCATATTTCATTTATTTCATCTCATTTAAAAAAATATTGTTCAAAAAGTCATAGTACTCAATGAAATAGGACATTTTGAGCCAAACCTTGACAAGTATTTCTTGCAATGATCCATGTGCTTGATTTATAGGTATATGATTGTGACACCATGGAAAATAAATGAAGCTCTATTGAGATGAATTTTGGAAGTGGATATTTCTAAAGTTTTAGACCAAAATACTCTCCTTTCACTTCAAGACACTAATTCTCTTTAACCTAAACATGTTTGAATAAGCAATTAAGAATTGGTACCCGTTATACAATGATCTAATCTTGTTGAATTTGGTTGGAAGTCAAAAGAGTAAACTAGATTCCCTTCTTATGCATTTGTGAGATATCATACAAATAAACTATGAATTTTCAAATAGCTAGACACACATCTATCAAAAATTGATCTCAGGAATAGAGGCAACACAATTGAGGCCAAAATATATAGAAGTCGATTTTAGAGAAGGGTCCAAACTACGTGCAGTCCTTTGGATTGAAGTTAGTTTTTTTCCCATCAAACTCCAGTCAGTTTTTTTTTTTTTTTAACTAAATACATGAGTTGCAAGGAGTGGCGTGATTATTCTTTATTCTCGTCAACGCGCTCTGCTTTGCGAGGAAGCTGCTGCCAAATCAAAACTCCATTAACTTACATCTTGTGTTTGCTTGACATGCTGCTCGCTCACTACCACGAAGGAACGAAAGTCGCCTCCACCTTAGTAACTCAGCTCCAAAACCTCTTCCCGGACTCCTTTCCACTTGAAAGTAGTTTGCTATCAACTATATCTCGCCCACTGCGAAAAAATTCCTTTCCATGTCCAACAATGTGTGAATTAAGTCACCAATTACAACAAAACCCATGAATCTGCTTTTTACGAACGAACGAGTAGCCAGTGCCTGTTCTTTCGGTGCAGCTGAACAGACGTCGGTATCACCACTTCCAAACACAATCCTGGATGGCTCCAATACTGGTGGATCTAGCTAGGTCCGAGTTGGCGTGGACTTGTGGAGAGGTCATGAAGAATCAGATCGAACATTCGAGGTATTTCACAGTTCTCGCGGGCCACGGAGAGTGTACACGTATAAATGGGTCACCAGTAGAGAATTCAAATTCACACTCAAACATCACCATTCACTCAAACATCCATCTAGCTTCACAGCCACCATGCCACCGCTTTCGAGACTTGCCTGACTTCTGAAGTCTCGTCAATTGGCTTGCTAGTCATCACCAATTCCCTCGCTAGCTACTGTACCTACTCTATCTCCGACAATTCACTTGGCAATCCTCATTGCTCCAGAAGCTAGGTAAGCTGATTGTAGCAATGGACGGCTCGAGAAAAGGAAGCGCCGTGACTTTTGTTATTGCCTGCTGTGCGATGATGCTGGTCCTCGGCACGGTACAGGCCGCCGACCCCGACCCGTTGCAAGACTTCTGCGTCGCAGATCTGTCGCCCACTGCGCCTCTCGTCAACGGATTCGCATGCAGACCAAGAAGCAGCGTCTCCGCGAAAGACTTCGTGTTCTCGGGATTCCGAGCGCCAAGCGCCGACGTGAAGCTGTCGCCCACCGGGGCCATCGCGGCGCTCGCCACACCCGTGGAGTTCCCCGGACTCAACACGCAGGGAGTCACGCACGCACGACTGGACTTCGACTTGGGCGGCGTGGTGCCGCTGCACACGCACCCGCGCGCCACCGAGACGCTGTTCGTGCTGAAGGGACGCATCTACACCGGCTTCGTGAGCGACGACAACGTGCTGTACGCGTCCACGCTGGAGAAGGGCGACGTGATCGTGTTTCCGCGCGCGCTGCTGCACTTCCAGCTGAACGTGGGCAACGAGCGCGCCATCACCTTCAACACGCTGACGTCTCAGAATCCGGGTCTGCTGCTCACGGCCAACCAAATCTTCGAGCCCAACATCACGAGCGCCGTGATCGAGAAGTCTTTCGGCGTGGACGCCGCGACGGCCAAGCTCCTCAAGGGTTCGTACCCCGGTCACCCTTGAGTGGTAGTTCCGTTTCGCAGCTAATTCCGCCGGGCACCAATTCAATAGGTGAACTGGAGTTTCAGTGTAGACTTTAATTCGCCTTCATTCCTTAGATAGGGCCCTGCCGATATAATTTGAACCTTCATTAATGTAAGGTAAAGCATGAAATTAATGCATTTATATTGATCGAGCCAATGGGATTCGGAGGGTTCGTGAGGTTTCCAGAATTCATTATTGGTTCATTGGGTGTGTACTGCACAAATAAAGCGACACTTATCCTTGCAAGTAACCGATTCCTGAAATTGATGTTTGAGATTTTTGGACTGTGGCAGAGTTAGTGAGAGTGCTTGGTAACATTTGGCGCACTTTCATCTGTGGGAAGCCGCTAAGGTTCGCAAAAACATTCATGAACATTTCGAAAATATCGCAGCTGAGGGTCTGCACGGTGATTTATGAGTTCGTATAATAGCACTCAGGCAAACGAGTCGAGAAAATTTGCACACTCAATAGAAGAGATAAGTTAGGTTGACACGTTGTTGTAGATCAAGAATGTGTAATAAATACATGCTTTACATGTTAGAATGAGCACTTATCACACTTTCAGCTCGTCAGTAATCTGTAAGCTTCTTCGCTGGATACAACAATCAGGCCACCTTGAAATACGAATTACTTAGAACATACTACTTAATGCTGAATCGACTATTCAGCATAAATGTGTCCGAACTTCTTCGTTGAGAGTCATAACCCATTCTGTCCCCTGCAGCAGCAGCCCTGCAAGGCTTACTGGTGGATAGTCGAAAATGTGATGGTTCAAAGTGTTAGTGGTGAATGCTTCAGAGCGCCAAAATGGTGCAGAAAACTAGGACTGACACAAGTCAGAGAATCAAGAAAGGAACCTCAGTTTCGCTAAATTGGCGAAAATTCAAGAGTTGGACGCTTTTAAAGGAGAAATTCTGCTTGCTGTGGATCATTTGTTTATCCCTCTGGGTCTTCAATCCAAATTCATTTTCGAGTTCTATTCCTGAACATTTGCGCGGGCTTTGTGAAACTCTGCCTAAGTATTTAAATTCGATGATTTGAACTTTTGTAGGGCGTTAGAACTTCCGATTGTTCCGAATACGACCCCGTCCAAGATAAATATGGACAGCGAAGAATCTCTGAAGTCGAATAGATCTATAGAGGGCGACATACACGTACATTATCAAAGTTCATGCTTGTGTTTGTTGATTTCCTTGTCAATATGACTAACCTTGTCCGCAGTATTCCATGCTTGTTTCCTCCAGACTTGTAGAGAAAAGGCTCCGCATCTCACATGAATGGGTGTACCACTGTACCTGCAGGAATACATCTCTTTCGATGAGCTTACCAACAGGAGGAAGTTGTTCTCATCAGGCCAAAAATATACTCTGTTTTCCACAAGTCATGACTGTCACAGGTCTCGCATTTTGATCATTCAAGCACATTCGGCGGCTACAATATTCAAGTTGGAAGCTCATAAACTGGCAGGCACCTGGCTGCCTAGTGATCAATCAAAGCACCCAATTCGGTGATCAAGGCTACATATGAACGTCAAGTTCGTAAAATCAATAGATTCGGCGGAATTCCACGACATTGAATTGACAAATTTCTAGAGACTTGGACTGGAAACGTAAACCACTAAACCTACAGCCTGAGTCCAAATTGAAGAGCTCTGCGCAGCTGAATGACACCATCAGTGCTCCCCGAATAGTCCCCATTCGACGAATTGACGAATAAATTCAAAATTAGGGAGGAAGCAATCCGTGCAGAGATCAAACCGCACCTTCGACATGCATCTCGCAAAATTGGAGTGTATATCACCAACATTCTACTGTGATCTCAACTTCATACAGCATTTTCTATGCACTAAAAAATTAATCTTAAGGGCCTCAGTATTCCTTCTGTAAATTACAATAATCTCGGACATCACAGCTCAACAGCTCACTTCATTGAACCAGTAATGCATTCGCTGATTGTAAACCAAATATTACTCGCAACACCATTGGTGTCATGCTGGCTTCAATGGAATCAAATACTTTTAATATAAGTACCCTGAATACACATGAATGTTTAAATCATATCGGCAAGACCCTAGCTAAGGAATGAATTCGAATTAAATTCTACTTTGAAATCCAGTTCACCTATTGAATTGGTGCCCGGCGGAATTAGCTGCGAAACGGAACTACCACTCAAGGGTGACCGGGGTACGAGCCCTTGAGGAGCTTGGCCGTCGCGGCGTCCACGCCGAAAGACTTCTCGATCACGGCGCTCGTGATGTTGGGCTCGAAGATTTGGTTGGCCGTGAGCAGCAGACCCGGATTCTGAGACGTCAGCGTGTTGAAGGTGATGGCGCGCTCGTTGCCCACGTTCAGCTGGAAGTGCAGCAGCGCGCGCGGAAACACGATCACGTCGCCCTTCTCCAGCGTGGACGCGTACAGCACGTTGTCGTCGCTCACGAAGCCGGTGTAGATGCGGCCCTTCAACACGAACAGCGTCTCGGTGGCGCGCGGGTGCGTGTGCAGCGGCACCACGCCGCCCAAGTCGAAGTCCAGTCGTGCGTGCGTGACTCCCTGCGTGTTGAGTCCGGGGAACTCCACGGGTGTGGCGAGCGCCGCGATGGCCCCGGTGGGCGACAGCTTCACGTCGGCGCTTGGCGCTCGGAATCCCGAGAACACGAAGTCTTTCGCGGAGACGCTGCTTCTGGGTCTGCATGCGAATCCGTTGACGAGAGGCGCAGTGGGCGACAGATCTGCGACGCAGAAGTCTTGCAACGGGTCGGGGTCGGCGGCCTGTACCGTGCCGAGGACCAGCATCATCGCACAGCAGGCAATAACAAAAGTCACGGCGCTTCCTTTTCTCCAGCCGGCCATTGCTACAATCAACCTTCCCAGCTTGTCAAGTGATAAGCTAGACTAGCAAGCGATTTGATGAGCACTTGCAACGGATCGATATATATCAGCAGCTATCCAGCTGAAGGTCAATGCAATTCTAGGTCACCAGCGACAGAGATGGACACAAGCAAGTTTATGTGGAAGTCAGTTCAGCTGTTCCTGAACCCAGGTTGGCTGTGGAGGTTGCTGATTGAATACCTCGTTGCTGAGGTATATATACTCTTGGCAAGGCGAGCGAACGAGAGGTACCACGCATGTTCTCTCAGTCCCTATGTCTATATTTGGAGTCCACGTACTAGAGCTTCTCGGACATTGTTTGGTATGTTGCGACGAAAGCATGTGAGTTGCCTTCACTCGGGCAGTTGACTCCTGAGCTTTCATCCTACGTGCGGAAAGCATTCACGAGAATTAGTTTGGGACGAGATTTACTGTAGCTAGCGAAGAGTTGCTCGATAGAGCTTGAATAAATTAATGGACTAGGAGTGGGCCCCGCGCAGCTGGTTGTAAAGATATTTGGCGATCAGAAGCATTGCCGCCTACAGAACGCATTGAGTACGCGGGGCCCGGTAGGGAATTCCAATTCCAAGTTAAAATATCTCCAGACTGAGCCGTGCATACTGCGAGTTCCTTCCAAGGGGTGGTGGCAAGTTCAGGCAAAGCACATCGCAAGATGTGGGTCACGGCAGCTGCTTCACTGCAACTCTCGGGCTCGTTGTCCACGTTCGAAGAAAGAGTGTCTCTAATCACACGAAAATGGAGCCCTTGCTTACTGACATCACAAATCAGAACTTCTCAATGAACGCCTGGAGCTACGTGAAATCCCTTTCTAATTCCGATTGTGAAAAGGCTGTGTTCTAGCTAGTATTATGGTGTGCGAACCTTGTGATAGTACCCACAATTATGGAGGTTTGTGGTATTTTAGATGACATCACTATGTAATGTAGTCTACAGTCTACACTAATTAGTGTGATCATTACTGTGTAACTTTGAACAACCATTCAAAAGTCATCCACTTTGATCAAATGACTGCACTAATTCGACCACATTTGTCCAAATTTTGTTCAAATTTAATGAATTAGAAATTTAGAATGAGCTAATCACACACTATTCAAAGGCAGAGGTAATATTTCTTGTAAAAATTGGCTTATTGTCATCTAAAATGATGGACATATTTAATACCTTAGTACACTTATGAGGACCAAGGTTCATGATGGGTCAAAAGTTCACATAGTGAATTGCACGGTGGGGTAAACAAGGAATTCACCATTTGAAATTTTGACTTGTTGTTGGAGATACTTTCAATGTTTGAACATTCAAAGTCAATTTTGTTAAATGTTGTGAATATTCATATTTACAAAAAAAAATTGGGAAAAATGAGATAATTCTTGAATATTTTTTGACCATTCATATGCCACATTTTGGCTTCTATGACCTTACATGTGCACCATATAGAATCATGAAAGTATAAGCACCCATTACCAACTTTGCATAAATATCAACACCTCAAATGATTGTATGAGTGCGGAAGGAAGATATGGTAAAGCTTCAATAAAGGAAGTCATTCCAGGACAAAGTCCAAGAATAAATGTCATTTTGTGGAACCACACTTGCATTGCTAAGTGAATTTTTTGCAACATGTGTATGTGCTTGATTTATAGGTATATGGGGAATTTCGTTGAAATGGTAGTATTCCGTGTGTCATTTTCAAACCACTTGGTTTGAATAGTAAAAGTAACATCTAAGACAGGTATAGATTTTAGAAATCTAGGACTTATATAGATGTTAGACCTTGTGGTCTAAATTGTAAAAGTGCCATCTAAGACACATGTAGATTTAAGACATCTAAGTAAGATATAGATTTTAAAAATCTATGTCACTTATACATTTTAAACTAGGGCGATGGCACAATATGGGTTCCAAAAAGGATTGTCTCACTAAAACACTCTCGTTTTTTGACTCATTCAATGTATGCTAGAAATTACACATTTTTTATTTACATGAATTTGATGACAAATTCATGAGAAAGTTGTAATATTCCATCCAAAATACTATAGAGCAAGAAAAATTGAACAATTTTGATATTCCTATTCATTCCTTTATTGACAAATCTGGAACTGTCCAGGTTTTAGATTTGAGGCAAAAGGAATAATTTGGAATACCAATTTATAGAGAAATTGTTCATAAATATGATAATTTGCTAAAAAAATGTTTGATTCATATCCATGCTTAATTTTAACTCTTAATTTGATGTATTACTATATTTCCTTATTTATGAGAACTTTCAAAAATCACAAATTTTTACACAATTTAAAAGGAATGTGATTTCGTAACATCTTCCTCCTAAAACCATATGAATGATATACTTAAATACAAAACTTTAATAAGGTACATGCCTAGTTGTTGTAATAGAAAACCTATCCTTTGACTACTATGCTGTGATCAATTGTTGAATATGTTAAATTAGGAGAAAATTCAAATATCAAATTTGACCCAATATCACATAATTGTGGTGTACTAACATGACTTCTATAACACCATGTAAAATTTTTAATTTTTAATATTGTTTTCATTTCCGGAAGGACATTTCTCTAATGTTCAAGGGGTCTAGGATTCTAGAAAGTGATACAGTGATACCCATATTGTGCTATTGCCCACCGCCTAGTCTGAATTGTAAAAGCTACCAAAGTTGCAGAATTTCACCATTTTAATGAAACTGCCTATGTATGTGAATATGTGATTGTGAACCCATGGTCAATAATTAAAGCTCTACCAAAGATAAACTTTGGGAGTAGATATTTCTCCAATTCTAGAATGAAGTACCTCTCTTTTCACTTTGAAATACTGGTTCTCTTTAAAAGTACCTATAGCTAAAAGTGTTTGAATAACCATTTGAGAATTGATACATATTATACAGTGACCTGATTTCTCTATTGAATTTTGTTGCAAGTCAAAAGAGTATGATAGATTCCCTTCTTTTGCATTTGCAAGATACCATAAAAATAAACAATGAATTTTCAAATTGCTAAAAATACATGTACCCAAAAAATTGAAAAAACTCTTAAGAATAGAGGGAATACAATTGAGGCCAAAATCCTCACTGTATCCATAACCATCTCCTCTAAAATCTTGGGAAGTGAATAGATGTGATTGCAAGGATGCACTACATCTGAATATCTGACCTTGGTGTTGGTATTAGGTGCATGCATAGTTGGCTCTTTAAAAATTCACAACGTATACTCACAATGTCCAAAAAATATATTTGAAAATGTATAGGAATTCTTTTTCTCTTTTCCTAGTAGGCTCCAATAATTTGTTGGATGCATATTAATAGACATCATGTCCAAAATCCTTAAATTGACAATTATGGGTGTTGCTACTTTAAGATCACAAATCATAACTTTTCAATGATATTGTTTTTGATGTGGATTGTAAAACAGCTATGTCCTAGTATTATTATGTGTGAATTTGTGATAGTACCTATAGCCATGGAAGTTTGTGGTATTCTAGATGATATTAATAATATAATGTAATCTACACTAGTTCCATTCCAAATAGATAGTGTGATCATCACTACGTAACTTTCATTGCCATTCATCCAAAAGTCATTTTTTTTCATGTAATTTTCATCAAATGATTACACGAAGTTGACCACATTCATGATTCATCCAAATTTTGTTCAAATTTATTGAATTAGTATGGGGTAATCACACACTATTCAATATATTGTAGTGAATGAATGATTCAAATGCATTCATTTGGTTATTTTTCTTGTAAAAACTAGCACATTGTCATCTAAAATGATGGAGATACTTAACCCCTAAAGGATCAATATGTTTTTTTTGACCACATAGAAATTTTGGGTGGGTACATGTAACTAGAGATTTGTATATTTTAGGCTAAAATTTTATAAAAAAATGGGAATAAGGAATACTTCATATGTAGTAAATTTCATGACATTTGGAAATATGACACTAGTAGAAAATCTTGCCCAATCTGTTGTTTTGGTCGCGTTGATCATCAACAAATTTTTGTTGATCAACAAAAATTTGTTGATGATCAATGTGACCAAAACAACAGATTGGGCAAGATTTTCTACTAGTGTGAGTAAAAAGTTATGGCCTAATTTGTTATTTTTTCCCTTAGTTGCACAATCCAGGCAAATTAGAAAAAACACTTTTTTCATAAACAAAAGTTTGAAATCGGTTTTCTAGAGTTATATATATGTGGAAAGCTTTGAATCATTCCATTTTGATCAATGAGTCAAAAGTTATGAAGAGTTTTAGCTTGCTGGTAGTTATGGAATCTCTACCATCTAAAATAAACTTTAAAGTCTCGTATCTTATTGAATTTTCAATATTTTTTGAAAAAAATAAAATCATAGGATGTAGATTGTTTATGACAACATTGCAACCATTGGAATTGGCATTTTTCAATTCTATAACTAAATTCTTAACAATTTTGTATTTTGAATCATCCTCTACATCTTTCTACTTACTATTTTTTTCCTATATGTTGTACAATTCCAAACGATGTGAATTTTTTAACCATGTAGCCAACTTGTCTAGGACAAAGAATCCAAAGAAGCACAACCATTTTGGACATTTTTTCATAGAAAAGTGAGCTTATAAAGAACAAATGTTTTGATTTTGGTGAATTTGAATGCTTATATCTTGCAATCCACAGGGTGAAAATTTCTGAAAATTTTTCCACATCTTTTCTAACTAGCATACTACAAGATTGTATGGCTACTTGTGTCAAAAAATGTTTTTTTCTCTAAAAGTTGGTACTTGTACTAGGAAGGGCAATTTTGGAGCATTTTGGATGAAAACATAGTCAAGCCGTCAAGGAACTTAAGGGGTTAATACATTTGCACACTAAAGAGGAGACTCATGATGGGTTGGAAGTTTAGGTAGTAAATTATTGCACAATGGGGTAAATAAGGAACTCACCATTTGGATGTTGAAGTTTTGACTTGTTGTTGGAAATACTTTCAAGGTTTGAATATGCAAAGTACATTTTGTAAAATGTTCTTAATATTCTTATTTACAAAATTCTTAATAAAAAATGAGATAACTATTGAATAGTGTTTGAGCATTCATATGCCACATTTTGGCTCCTAAGACCTTACATTATCACCACACAAAATCACTATAATATGAGTACTCATTACCAACTTGGCCTAAATATCAACACCTTGAGTGATAATATGAATATAAAAGGAAGATGGAAAAAGCAACAATAAAGGAAGTCATTGGGAAAAGTTAAGGAATAAATGCCATCAAGTGAAACCACCATTGGAGTGCTTAGTGAATTTTTTTGCAACATATGTATGTGTTTGATTTATAGGTATGTGATTGTAACCCCATGGTCAATAATTGAAGCTCTACCAAGATGAACTTGGAAGTGGAAATTTCTCTAGTACTAGACCAAAGTACCTCTCCTTTGAGTCCTTTCACTTCAAGATACTAGTTCTTTTTAATAGTAACCACACCTCAACGTGCCTAAATAAGCATTTGAGAATTGGTACCCATTATACAATGGCCTAATTTTTTTGTTGAGTTTGGTTGGAAGTCAAATAAGAATGCTAGATTTTCTTCTTGTACATTTGGGGGATACCATATAAACAAACTATGAATTCTCAAATTGCTAGACACACATTTATCCAAAAATGCTCTCACAAATAGAAGCAACACAATTAAGGTCAAAACATGTAGGAATCATTTTTAGAGAGGAGTCCAAATTAGCTAGTTGCAATCCCTTTAATTAGAGTTAGTTTTCCCTTCGTCCAAATCCAACTATTTTTTTTTTTTTAACCCTTCATTAGAAAAATTCTCAGCCCTCCGGAGGGCCGCTTTAGAGCAGCTGAAAGGACCCAAGATTACATTTAACTTTGCTTAATGATTTGTTTCTCCCCTATAGTCGATCATTGGAAGTCGTAATGTCCGATGATTGTCAATGGTTCAAAATTCAAGTATAAGTAGTTAAATAATCAAGGTTCAAATAATGTAAATTAAGCAAATTCAATGAAATTAAGCAAAATGAAGTGAATTTTCAAGCTAGTTGCCAAAAAATTATGAAACTCTTACATTTTCCAACTAAATTTTAAAGTCACTTAGTTTAGGGTGTTTAATGATGAGAAGAGAATATCTTTATATACACATGGGGTGGTAGGAGGTAAAACAACCCATGTGGGATATGTAGTTTAGAATTTGTAGTTTTTCAACCGCTCATTGTTAAATTTAAAGTAGGAATCGTGTTAAAATTAGAATTTAAAACCCCATTTAGGCATAGTAAAATGAATTTTTTCAAAAACCTTTGAACTGAACAAAAGTTGAAAAATAAAACTAGTTTTTATGTTCAGAAATCCATTTGATTTTTAGAGCCTCCAATAAAAAGTTATGGACAAAATTCTAAAAGGGGTTGAAAGGGAGATTTTTTTTGACATTTTCAAAAACCTTCTCCAAATTTTGTCCATAACTTTTTATTGGAGGCTCTAAACTTCAAACTGATTTTTGGACATGAAAATTAGCTTGATTCTCCAACTTTATTTAGTTCAAAGGTTTTTGATAAAAATTATTCTACTATGCCTAAATGAGGTCTGAGATTTTAGTTTTAACACAATTCCTATTTTAAACTTAACTATGAGTGGTTGAAAAACTACAAATTCTAAACTACATATCCCACATGGGTTGTTCTACCTCCTACCACCCCATGTGTGCATAAAGAGATTTTCGTCTCATCATTAAACATCCTAAACTAAATGACTTTAAAAGCTAGTTGGAAAATGTAAGAGTTTCCTAATTTTTTTGGCAACTAGCTTGAAAATTCACTTCATTTTGCTTAATTTCATTGAATTTGCTTAATTTTCCAATTAATCACCTCGTATGTTCACGCGGTTGATTATTAAATAGACTTCTACTACACTTTCATTATTGGAGTTCTGAAGTCTTTTGCGATATTCACCCACTCTGACAATGCACTGCGGCTATATGCCCCTACTAATTCTTATGCTATTAATAGACTGGTTTGGTCACTATAGAGCGGCCCTCTGGAGGGCTAAGAATTTCTCTAATGATAGGACAAAGGGGTAACTTTGAAAATCATCCCTTTTCATTACCTAGTGAATTAGCTTAAGAAATAGCAAAAACACTTATTGGAAGTCAAACTACTATAAAACACCTCTCCTTTTCTCAACAAAATTATGAGGATGAGTAGTTGCACTTATATCCCACTAGAAGGATTCCTTGTCGTCCATTGGATGCCAAACGTCCTCCTCCACATTTAAGTGTTAACGGAATACATGAGTTGCAAGGAGTGGGCGAGTGGCGTGATTATACGTTATTCTCGTCAACGAGCTCTGCTTTGCGAGGAAGCTGCTGCCAAACAAAAACTCCATTAACTTATATCTTGTGTTGACATGCCCATGCTGCTCGCTCTCGTTACCACGAAGGAACGAAAGTCACCTCCACCTTAGTAACTCAGCTCCACAACCTCTTCCCGGACTCCTTTCCACTTCAAAGTACTTCGCTTTCAACTCTATCTACGAGCATTAATTATCAACTCGCCCGCCGCGAAAGATTTCCTTTCCATGTCCGACCTTGTGCGAATTAAGGCACCAATTCCAACGGAACCCATAAAACTGCTTTTTGCGAACGAGCGAGTAGCCAGTGCCTGTTCGTTCGGTGCAGCTCTACCGACGTCGGGACACTATCCTGGAAGGCTCCATTACTGGTTCAGATTCTGCGTGGAGAAGTCATGATGAATCTGATCGAACATGCGAGGTAATTAACAGTTCTCGCGGGCCACGGAGAGTGTATGAATAAATGGCTCACCAGTGCGGGATTCAATTTCACACTCAAACATCACCATTGAACACTCAAACAACCTTCTAGCTTCACAGCCACATCCGGTTTTCAGCCTTGCCTGGCTTTGAAGTCTCGTCAATTGGCTTGCTAGTCTTCACCAATTCCCTTGCTAGCTAGCTGCTCTCCGGCAATTCACTTGGCAATCCTCATTACTTGAGAAGCTGGGTAGGCTGATTGTAGCAATGGCCGGCTCGAGAAAAGGAAGCGCCATGACTTTTGTTATTGCCTGCTGTGCGATAATGCTGGTCGTCGGCACTGCCAACGCCGCCGACCCCGACTCGTTGCAAGACTTCTGCGTCGCAGATCTGTCGCCCACTGCGCCTCTCGTCAACGGATTCGCATGCAGACCAAGAAGCAGCGTCTCCGCGAAAGACTTCGTGTTCTCGGGATTCCGAGCGCCAAGCGCCGACGTGAAGCTGTCGCCCACCGGGGCCATCGCGGCGCTCGCCACACCCGTGGAGTTCCCCGGACTCAACACGCAGGGAGTCACGCACGCACGACTGGACTTCGACTTGGGCGGCGTGGTGCCGCTGCACACGCACCCGCGCGCCACCGAGACGCTGTTGGTGTTGAAGGGCCGCATCTACACCGGCTTCGTGAGCGACGACAACGTGCTGTACGCGTCCACGCTGGAGAAGGGCGACGTGATCGTGTTTCCGCGCGCGCTGCTGCACTTCCAGCTGAACGTGGGCAACGAGCGCGCCATCACCTTCAACACGCTGACGTCTCAGAATCCGGGTCTGCTGCTCACGGCCAACCAAATCTTCGAGCCCAACATCACGAGCGCCGTGATCGAGAAGTCTTTCGGCGTGGACGCCGCCACGGCCAAGCTCCTCAAGGGCTCGTACCCCGGTCACCCTTGAGTGGTAGTTCCGTTTCGCAGCTAATTCCGCCGGGCACCAACTCCACAGCTGAACTGGAGTTTAGATTAGAATTTAGTTCGAATTCATTCTTTAGTGAGGGTCCTTTAGAATTTAATTCGAGTTCATTCGTTAGATAGGGTGCTGCCGATATAATTTGCACCTTCATTCATGTAAGGTAAAGCATGAAATTCATGCATTTTAAATGCTTATGCTGATGAGATTCGGAGGTTTCGTGAGGTTTCCAGAATTCATTATTGGTTCATTGGGTGTGTACTGCACAAATATAGCGACACTTGTCTTTGCAAGTAACCGATTCTTAAAATTGGTGTTTGAGATTTTGGACTGTCGCTGAGTTAGTGAAGAGGTTGGTAACAATGGTGTACTTTCATCAGTTCATCTTTGAGAAACCGCTAAGGTTCGCAGAAACCTTCATGAACATTTCAAAAATCTCGCAGCTGAGGATCGGAAGAATTTCATCGCTGGCACGGTGATTTATGAGTTCGTGTAATAGCACTCAGGCAAACGAGTCCATAAAATTGGCACAGTGAACAACTGAAGAGATAAGTTAGCATGACACGTTGTTGTAGTTCATGATTGTGTAATAAATACATGCTCTACGTACGAGAATGAGCATTTATCACACTTTCAGGTCGTCACCAAAATGTAAGCTTCTTCGATGGATATAACAATCAGGCCACCTTGAAATACTAAGTAAGTCTTAGAATTACCTACTTAATGCTGAATCGACTAGTCAACATAAATGTGCCCAAATTTCCTTGGTTGAGAGTCATAACCCGTTTCGTCCCCTTCAGTATGAGCCCTGCAAGGCTTGCTGGTGGATAGCCGACAATGTGAAGCTTCAAAGTGTTAGTGATGAATGCTTCAGAGCGCCGAAATGGTGCACAAAACTCGGACTGACACAGGTCTGAGGATCAAGAGAGGAACTTCAGTTTCGCTAAATTGGAGAAAATTCAAGAGTTGCATGCTTTCAACGGATAAACTCTGCATGCTTTGGTTCATTTGTTTATCCCGCTGGGTCTTCAATCCAAATTCATTTTCGAGCTCTATTCCTGAATGCGTCAGCTTTGTGAAACTCTGCCTAAGAATTTAAATACTTGGATTTGAACTTTTGTACGGCATTACAACCTCCGACTGTTTCGAATACGACCTCATGGAGGATAAATATGGAGGACGAAGAATATCTGAAGTCCAATAGATCTATAGAGGGCGACATACACGTACACTATTTGATAGCTCATGTTCATATTTATTGATTTCCTTGTCAATATGAGTAAGCTTGCCCGCAGTATTACACGTCTATTTACTGCAGATTTGTAGAGAAAAAGCTCCGCATCTGACGTGAATGGGTGTACGTGCAGGAATACATTCCTTTCCATGGGCCTACCAACAGGAGGAAGTTGTTCTCATCAGGCCCTTTATAAACTAAATTTTCCACAAGTCGTAACTGTCACGAGTCTCGCATTTTGATCATTCAAGCACATTCGGCGGCTACGAGATTCAAGTTGGAAGCTCATAAACTGGCAGGCACCTGGCTAGCTAGTGATGAATAAACTCACCAAATTCGGAAATCAAAGCTACATATGAACGTCAAGTTTGTAAATTCAGTAGAATCGGCGGAATTCCAAGACATTGACAAATTTCCAGAGAGGTGGACTGGAAACGTGAACCTACAGCCTAAGTCTGAATTGAAGAGCCCTGCGCAGCTGAATGACAACATCAGTGCCCCCCGAATAGTCCCCATTCGACAAAATTGACGATAAGAAAGACAAGTAAAGAGGAAGCAATCCTTGCAGAGATGAAACCGTTCCTTCGACATGCATCTCGTGAAATGGGCATGTATATCACCAACACTCTACTATGATCTCAACATCATACAGCATTTTCTATATTTGCACTAAAAGATCAATCTTGAGGGTCTCAGTATTCCCTCTGTAAATTACAATAATCTCGGACATCACAGCTCAACAGCTCACTTCATTGAACCAGTAATGCATGAAATCGCAAATTGTAAACTAAACACCCAGATCCCTGAAGTATTACAGGCGACACCATCGGGGAAATACACTGCCTTGAATGGAATCAAATACTTCTAATTAATCCAAAATACACATGAATGTTTAAATCATATCGGAAGGACCCTCACTAAAGAATGAATTCGAACTAAATTCTAATCTAAACTCCAGTTCAGCTGTGGAGTTGGTGCCCGGCGGAATTAGCTGCGAAACGGAACTACCACTCAAGGGTGACCGGGGTACGAGCCCTTGAGGAGCTTGGCCGTGGCGGCGTCCACGCCGAAAGACTTCTCGATCACGGCGCTCGTGATGTTGGGCTCGAAGATTTGGTTGGCCGTGAGCAGCAGACCCGGATTCTGAGACGTCAGCGTGTTGAAGGTGATGGCGCGCTCGTTGCCCACGTTCAGCTGGAAGTGCAGCAGCGCGCGCGGAAACACGATCACGTCGCCCTTCTCCAGCGTGGACGCGTACAGCACGTTGTCGTCGCTCACGAAGCCGGTGTAGATGCGGCCCTTCAACACCAACAGCGTCTCGGTGGCGCGCGGGTGCGTGTGCAGCGGCACCACGCCGCCCAAGTCGAAGTCCAGTCGTGCGTGCGTGACTCCCTGCGTGTTGAGTCCGGGGAACTCCACGGGTGTGGCGAGCGCCGCGATGGCCCCGGTGGGCGACAGCTTCACGTCGGCGCTTGGCGCTCGGAATCCCGAGAACACGAAGTCTTTCGCGGAGACGCTGCTTCTTGGTCTGCATGCGAATCCGTTGACGAGAGGCGCAGTGGGCGACAGATCTGCGACGCAGAAGTCTTGCAACGAGTCGGGGTCGGCGGCGTTGGCAGTGCCGACGACCAGCATTATCGCACAGCAGGCAATAACAAAAGTCATGGCGCTTCCTTTTCTCGAGCCGGCCATTGCTACAATCAGCCTACCCAGCTTCTCAAGTAATGAGGATTGCCAAGTGAATTGCCGGAGAGCAGCTAGCTAGCAAGGGAATTGGTGAAGACTAGCAAGCCAATTGACGAGACTTCAAAGCCAGGCAAGGCTGAAAACCGGATGTGGCTGTGAAGCTAGAAGGTTGTTTGAGTGTTCAATGGTGATGTTTGAGTGTGAAATTGAATCCCGCACTGGTGAGCCATTTATTCATACACTCTCCGTGGCCCGCGAGAACTGTTAATTACCTCGCATGTTCGATCAGATTCATCATGACTTCTCCACGCAGAATCTGAACCAGTAATGGAGCCTTCCAGGATAGTGTCCCGACGTCGGTAGAGCTGCACCGAACGAACAGGCACTGGCTACTCGCTCGTTCGCAAAAAGCAGTTTTATGGGTTCCGTTGGAATTGGTGCCTTAATTCGCACAAGGTCGGACATGGAAAGGAAATCTTTCGCGGCGGGCGAGTTGATAATTAATGCTCGTAGATAGAGTTGAAAGCGAAGTACTTTGAAGTGGAAAGGAGTCCGGGAAGAGGTTGTGGAGCTGAGTTACTAAGGTGGAGGTGACTTTCGTTCCTTCGTGGTAACGAGAGCGAGCAGCATGGGCATGTCAACACAAGATATAAGTTAATGGAGTTTTTGTTTGGCAGCAGCTTCCTCGCAAAGCAGAGCTCGTTGACGAGAATAACGTATAATCACGCCACTCGCCCACTCCTTGCAACTCATGTATTCCGTTAACACTTAAATGTGGAGGAGGACGTTTGGCATCCAATGGACGACAAGGAATCCTTCTAGTGGGATATAAGTGCAACTACTCATCCTCATAATTTTGTTGAGAAAAGGAGAGGTGTTTTATAGTAGTTTGACTTCCAATAAGTGTTTTTGCTATTTCTTAAGCTAATTCACTAGGTAATGAAAAGGGATGATTTTCAAAGTTACCCCTTTGTCCTATCATTAGAGAAATTCTTAGCCCTCCAGAGGGCCGCTCTATAGTGACCAAACCAGTCTATTAATAGCATAAGAATTAGTAGGGGCATATAGCCGCAGTGCATTGTCAGAGTGGGTGAATATCGCAAAAGACTTCAGAACTCCAATAATGAAAGTGTAGTAGAAGTCTATTTAATAATCAACCGCGTGAACATACGAGGTGATTAATTGGAAAATTAAGCAAATTCAATGAAATTAAGCAAAATGAAGTGAATTTTCAAGCTAGTTGCCAAAAAAATTAGGAAACTCTTACATTTTCCAACTAGCTTTTAAAGTCATTTAGTTTAGGATGTTTAATGATGAGACGAAAATCTCTTTATGCACACATGGGGTGGTAGGAGGTAGAACAACCCATGTGGGATATGTAGTTTAGAATTTGTAGTTTTTCAACCACTCATAGTTAAGTTTAAAATAGGAATTGTGTTAAAACTAAAATCTCAGACCTCATTTAGGCATAGTAGAATAATTTTTATCAAAAACCTTTGAACTAAATAAAGTTGGAGAATCAAGCTAATTTTCATGTCCAAAAATCAGTTTGAAGTTTAGAGCCTCCAATAAAAAGTTATGGACAAAATTTGGAGAAGGTTTTTGAAAATGTCAAAAAAAATCTCCCTTTCAACCCCTTTTAGAATTTTGTCCATAACTTTTTATTGGAGGCTCTAAAAATCAAATGGATTTCTGAACATAAAAACTAGTTTTATTTTTCAACTTTTGTTCAGTTCAAAGGTTTTTGAAAAAATTCATTTTACTATGCCTAAATGGGGTTTTAAATTCTAATTTTAACACGATTCCTACTTTAAATTTAACAATGAGCGGTTGAAAAACTACAAATTCTAAACTACATATCCCACATGGGTTGTTTTACCTCCTACCACCCCATGTGTATATAAAGATATTCTCTTCTCATCATTAAACACCCTAAACTAAGTGACTTTAAAATTTAGTTGGAAAATGTAAGAGTTTCATAATTTTTTGGCAACTAGCTTGAAAATTCACTTCATTTTGCTTAATTTCATTGAATTTGCTTAATTTACATTATTTGAACCTTGATTATTTAACTACTTATACTTGAATTTTGAACCATTGACAATCATCGGACATTACGACTTCCAATGATCGACTATAGGGGAGAAACAAATCATTAAGCAAAGTTAAATGTAATCTTGGGTCCTTTCAGCTGCTCTAAAGCGGCCCTCCGGAGGGCTGAGAATTTTTCTAATGAAGGGTTAAAAAAAAAAAAATAGTTGGATTTGGACGAAGGGAAAACTAACTCTAATTAAAGGGATTGCAACTAGCTAATTTGGACTCCTCTCTAAAAATGATTCCTACATGTTTTGACCTTAATTGTGTTGCTTCTATTTGTGAGAGCATTTTTGGATAAATGTGTGTCTAGCAATTTGAGAATTCATAGTTTGTTTATATGGTATCCCCCAAATGTACAAGAAGAAAATCTAGCATTCTTATTTGACTTCCAACCAAACTCAACAAAAAAATTAGGCCATTGTATAATGGGTACCAATTCTCAAATGCTTATTTAGGCACGTTGAGGTGTGGTTACTATTAAAAAGAACTAGTATCTTGAAGTGAAAGGACTCAAAGGAGAGGTACTTTGGTCTAGTACTAGAGAAATTTCCACTTCCAAGTTCATCTTGGTAGAGCTTCAATTATTGACCATGGGGTTACAATCACATACCTATAAATCAAACACATACATATGTTGCAAAAAAATTCACTAAGCACTCCAATGGTGGTTTCACTTGATGGCATTTATTCCTTAACTTTTCCCAATGACTTCCTTTATTGTTGCTTTTTCCATCTTCCTTTTATATTCATATTATCACTCAAGGTGTTGATATTTAGGCCAAGTTGGTAATGAGTACTCATATTATAGTGATTTTGTGTGGTGATAATGTAAGGTCTTAGGAGCCAAAATGTGGCATATGAATGCTCAAACACTATTCAATAGTTATCTCATTTTTTATTAAGAATTTTGTAAATAAGAATATTAAGAACATTTTACAAAATGTACTTTGCATATTCAAACCTTGAAAGTATTTCCAACAACAAGTCAAAACTTCAACATCCAAATGGTGAGTTCCTTATTTACCCCATTGTGCAATAATTTACTACCTAAACTTCCAACCCATCATGAGTCTCCTCTTTAGTGTGCAAATGTATTAACCCCTTAAGTTCCTTGACGGCTTGACTATGTTTTCATCCAAAATGCTCCAAAATTGCCCTTCCTAGTACAAGTACCAACTTTTAGAGAAAAAAACATTTTTTGACACAAGTAGCCATACAATCTTGTAGTATGCTAGTTAGAAAAGATGTGGAAAAATTTTCAGAAATTTTCACCCTGTGGATTGCAAGATATAAGCATTCAAATTCACCAAAATCAAAACATTTGTTCTTTATAAGCTCACTTTTCTATGAAAAAATGTCCAAAATGGTTGTGCTTCTTTGGATTCTTTGTCCTAGACAAGTTGGCTACATGGTTAAAAAATTCACATCGTTTGGAATTGTACAACATATAGGAAAAAAATAGTAAGTAGAAAGATGTAGAGGATGATTCAAAATACAAAATTGTTAAGAATTTAGTTATAGAATTGAAAAATGCCAATTCCAATGGTTGCAATGTTGTCATAAACAATCTACATCCTATGATTTTATTTTTTTCAAAAAATATTGAAAATTCAATAAGATACGAGACTTTAAAGTTTATTTTAGATGGTAGAGATTCCATAACTACCAGCAAGCTAAAACTCTTCATAACTTTTGACTCATTGATCAAAATGGAATGATTCAAAGCTTTCCACATATATATAACTCTAGAAAACCGATTTCAAACTTTTGTTTATGAAAAAAGTGTTTTTTCTAATTTGCCTGGATTGTGCAACTAAGGGAAAAAATAACAAATTAGGCCATAACTTTTTACTCACACTAGTAGAAAATCTTGCCCAATCTGTTGTTTTGGTCACATTGATCATCAACAAATTTTTGTTGATCAACAAAAATTTGTTGATGATCAACGCGACCAAAACAACAGATTGGGCAAGATTTTCTACTAGTGTCATATTTCCAAATGTCATGAAATTTACTACATATGAAGTATTCCTTATTCCCATTTTTTTATAAAATTTTAGCCTAAAATATACAAATCTCTAGTTACATGTACCCACCCAAAATTTCTATGTGGTCAAAAAAAACATATTGATCCTTTAGGGGTTAAGTATCTCCATCATTTTAGATGACAATGTGCTAGTTTTTACAAGAAAAATAACCAAATGAATGCATTTGAATCATTCATTCACTACAATATATTGAATAGTGTGTGATTACCCCATACTAATTCAATAAATTTGAACAAAATTTGGATGAATCATGAATGTGGTCAACTTCGTGTAATCATTTGATGAAAATTACATGAAAAAAAATGACTTTTGGATGAATGGCAATGAAAGTTACGTAGTGATGATCACACTATCTATTTGGAATGGAACTAGTGTAGATTACATTATATTATTAATATCATCTAGAATACCACAAACTTCCATGGCTATAGGTACTATCACAAATTCACACATAATAATACTAGGACATAGCTGTTTTACAATCCACATCAAAAACAATATCATTGAAAAGTTATGATTTGTGATCTTAAAGTAGCAACACCCATAATTGTCAATTTAAGGATTTTGGACATGATGTCTATTAATATGCATCCAACAAATTATTGGAGCCTACTAGGAAAAGAGAAAAAGAATTCCTATACATTTTCAAATATATTTTTTGGACATTGTGAGTATACGTTGTGAATTTTTAAAGAGCCAACTATGCATGCACCTAATACCAACACCAAGGTCAGATATTCAGATGTAGTGCATCCTTGCAATCACATCTATTCACTTCCCAAGATTTTAGAGGAGATGGTTATGGATACAGTGAGGATTTTGGCCTCAATTGTATTCCCTCTATTCTTAAGAGTTTTTTCAATTTTTTGGGTACATGTATTTTTAGCAATTTGAAAATTCATTGTTTATTTTTATGGTATCTTGCAAATGCAAAAGAAGGGAATCTATCATACTCTTTTGACTTGCAACAAAATTCAATAGAGAAATCAGGTCACTGTATAATATGTATCAATTCTCAAATGGTTATTCAAACACTTTTAGCTATAGGTACTTTTAAAGAGAACCAGTATTTCAAAGTGAAAAGAGAGGTACTTCATTCTAGAATTGGAGAAATATCTACTCCCAAAGTTTATCTTTGGTAGAGCTTTAATTATTGACCATGGGTTCACAATCACATATTCACATACATAGGCAGTTTCATTAAAATGGTGAAATTCTGCAACTTTGGTAGCTTTTACAATTCAGACTAGGCGGTGGGCAATAGCACAATATGGGTATCACTGTATCACTTTCTAGAATCCTAGACCCCTTGAACATTAGAGAAATGTCCTTCCGGAAATGAAAACAATATTAAAAATTAAAAATTTTACATGGTGTTATAGAAGTCATGTTAGTACACCACAATTATGTGATATTGGGTCAAATTTGATATTTGAATTTTCTCCTAATTTAACATATTCAACAATTGATCACAGCATAGTAGTCAAAGGATAGGTTTTCTATTACAACAACTAGGCATGTACCTTATTAAAGTTTTGTATTTAAGTATATCATTCATATGGTTTTAGGAGGAAGATGTTACGAAATCACATTCCTTTTAAATTGTGTAAAAATTTGTGATTTTTGAAAGTTCTCATAAATAAGGAAATATAGTAATACATCAAATTAAGAGTTAAAATTAAGCATGGATATGAATCAAACATTTTTTTAGCAAATTATCATATTTATGAACAATTTCTCTATAAATTGGTATTCCAAATTATTCCTTTTGCCTCAAATCTAAAACCTGGACAGTTCCAGATTTGTCAATAAAGGAATGAATAGGAATATCAAAATTGTTCAATTTTTCTTGCTCTATAGTATTTTGGATGGAATATTACAACTTTCTCATGAATTTGTCATCAAATTCATGTAAATAAAAAATGTGTAATTTCTAGCATACATTGAATGAGTCAAAAAACGAGAGTGTTTTAGTGAGACAATCCTTTTTGGAACCCATATTGTGCCATCGCCCTAGTTTAAAATGTATAAGTGACATAGATTTTTAAAATCTATATCTTACTTAGATGTCTTAAATCTACATGTGTCTTAGATGGCACTTTTACAATTTAGACCACAAGGTCTAACATCTATATAAGTCCTAGATTTCTAAAATCTATACCTGTCTTAGATGTTACTTTTACTATTCAAACCAAGTGGTTTGAAAATGACACACGGAATACTACCATTTCAACGAAATTCCCCATATACCTATAAATCAAGCACATACACATGTTGCAAAAAATTCACTTAGCAATGCAAGTGTGGTTCCACAAAATGACATTTATTCTTGGACTTTGTCCTGGAATGACTTCCTTTATTGAAGCTTTACCATATCTTCCTTCCGCACTCATACAATCATTTGAGGTGTTGATATTTATGCAAAGTTGGTAATGGGTGCTTATACTTTCATGATTCTATATGGTGCACATGTAAGGTCATAGAAGCCAAAATGTGGCATATGAATGGTCAAAAAATATTCAAGAATTATCTCATTTTTCCCAATTTTTTTTTGTAAATATGAATATTCACAACATTTAACAAAATTGACTTTGAATGTTCAAACATTGAAAGTATCTCCAACAACAAGTCAAAATTTCAAATGGTGAATTCCTTGTTTACCCCACCGTGCAATTCACTATGTGAACTTTTGACCCATCATGAACCTTGGTCCTCATAAGTGTACTAAGGTATTAAATATGTCCATCATTTTAGATGACAATAAGCCAATTTTTACAAGAAATATTACCTCTGCCTTTGAATAGTGTGTGATTAGCTCATTCTAAATTTCTAATTCATTAAATTTGAACAAAATTTGGACAAATGTGGTCGAATTAGTGCAGTCATTTGATCAAAGTGGATGACTTTTGAATGGTTGTTCAAAGTTACACAGTAATGATCACACTAATTAGTGTAGACTGTAGACTACATTACATAGTGATGTCATCTAAAATACCACAAACCTCCATAATTGTGGGTACTATCACAAGGTTCGCACACCATAATACTAGCTAGAACACAGCCTTTTCACAATCGGAATTAGAAAGGGATTTCACGTAGCTCCAGGCGTTCATTGAGAAGTTCTGATTTGTGATGTCAGTAAGCAAGGGCTCCATTTTCGTGTGATTAGAGACACTCTTTCTTCGAACGTGGACAACGAGCCCGAGAGTTGCAGTGAAGCAGCTGCCGTGACCCACATCTTGCGATGTGCTTTGCCTGAACTTGCCACCACCCCTTGGAAGGAACTCGCAGTATGCACGGCTCAGTCTGGAGATATTTTAACTTGGAATTGGAATTCCCTACCGGGCCCCGCGTACTCAATGCGTTCTGTAGGCGGCAATGCTTCTGATCGCCAAATATCTTTACAACCAGCTGCGCGGGGCCCACTCCTAGTCCATTAATTTATTCAAGCTCTATCGAGCAACTCTTCGCTAGCTACAGTAAATCTCGTCCCAAACTAATTCTCGTGAATGCTTTCCGCACGTAGGATGAAAGCTCAGGAGTCAACTGCCCGAGTGAAGGCAACTCACATGCTTTCGTCGCAACATACCAAACAATGTCCGAGAAGCTCTAGTACGTGGACTCCAAATATAGACATAGGGACTGAGAGAACATGCGTGGTACCTCTCGTTCGCTCGCCTTGCCAAGAGTATATATACCTCAGCAACGAGGTATTCAATCAGCAACCTCCACAGCCAACCTGGGTTCAGGAACAGCTGAACTGACTTCCACATAAACTTGCTTGTGTCCATCTCTGTCGCTGGTGACCTAGAATTGCATTGACCTTCAGCTGGATAGCTGCTGATATATATCGATCCGTTGCAAGTGCTCATCAAATCGCTTGCTAGTCTAGCTTATCACTTGACAAGCTGGGAAGGTTGATTGTAGCAATGGCCGGCTGGAGAAAAGGAAGCGCCGTGACTTTTGTTATTGCCTGCTGTGCGATGATGCTGGTCCTCGGCACGGTACAGGCCGCCGACCCCGACCCGTTGCAAGACTTCTGCGTCGCAGATCTGTCGCCCACTGCGCCTCTCGTCAACGGATTCGCATGCAGACCCAGAAGCAGCGTCTCCGCGAAAGACTTCGTGTTCTCGGGATTCCGAGCGCCAAGCGCCGACGTGAAGCTGTCGCCCACCGGGGCCATCGCGGCGCTCGCCACACCCGTGGAGTTCCCCGGACTCAACACGCAGGGAGTCACGCACGCACGACTGGACTTCGACTTGGGCGGCGTGGTGCCGCTGCACACGCACCCGCGCGCCACCGAGACGCTGTTCGTGTTGAAGGGCCGCATCTACACCGGCTTCGTGAGCGACGACAACGTGCTGTACGCGTCCACGCTGGAGAAGGGCGACGTGATCGTGTTTCCGCGCGCGCTGCTGCACTTCCAGCTGAACGTGGGCAACGAGCGCGCCATCACCTTCAACACGCTGACGTCTCAGAATCCGGGTCTGCTGCTCACCGCCAACCAAATCTTCGAGCCCAACATCACGAGCGCCGTGATCGAGAAGTCTTTCGGCGTGGACGCCGCGACGGCCAAGCTCCTCAAGGGCTCGTACCCCGGTCACCCTTGAGTGGTAGTTCCATTTCGCAGCTAATTCCGCCGGGCACCAATTCAATAGGTGAACTGGATTTCAAAGTAGAATTTAATTCGAATTCATTCCTTAGCTAGGGTCGTGCTGATTTGACATTCATTCATGTAAGTAAAGCATGAAATTTATGCATTTTTTTTTATCGAGCCATTGAGATTCGGCGGTTTCGTGAGGTTTCCAGAGTCCATTATTGGTTCAGTGATATTAAATTAAATTAAATTATATTATTGGTTCATTATGGGTGTGTACTGCACAAATAAACCGAGACTTGTCCTTGCAAGTAACCGATTTCAAACATTGGTGTTTGAGATTTTTGGACTGTGACAGAGTTAGTGAGAGTGTTTGGTAACACTGGCGTACCATCACCTGTGAGAAGCCGCTAACGTTCGCAAAAACCTTCATGAACATTTCGAAAATCTTGCAGCTGAGGGGTTTTGTTTGGCAGCAGCTTCCCCGCAAAGCAGAGCTCGTTGACGAGAATAACGTATAATCACGCCCCTTGCAACTCGTGGATTCAGTTTTAAAAAAAAAAAAAATGACTGGATTTGGATGAGGGAGAAAACTAACTCTAATCGAAGGGACTGTGTGTAGATTGGATCCCTCTCTAAGACCACCTTCTACAGATTTTGGGCTCAAATGTATTGCCTCTATTTTTGAGAGCGATTTTGGATAGATGTGTTTCTAGCTATTTGAAAATTCATAGGATATTTGTATGGTATCCCAGAAATTCATAAGGGAATCTAGTGTACTTTTTTGACTTCCAACAAAATTCAACAAAACTAGGCCATTGTATAATAGGTACCTATTCTCAATTGCTTGTTCAAGCATGTTTAGGTACTTTGAAAGAGAACTATTGTCTTGAACTAAAAGGAGAGTATTTTGGTCTAAAACTTGAAAAATGTCCCATTAGATGGGATTTGGAAGTCTTGGAGGGCTACGAGTCTCTAAGCTGTTGGGAACAGAGGCATGTTGTCGTTGTAGTGCCACTGCAGCAGTCTGACGTGGTCGAAGTTCTAAAAGAGAAAAGATGAGAAAAAATTTAACTTCCTTTTTCCTTACAAAAACTAAAAAAACTAAAAATTTAAAATTTAAAATTTAAAAAAAAATATAATTTAATTTAAATTCAAACAGTGAGATGTTCTTTCACTTCAAAGGGAACAACAAGGGGATTAGACCTGAAACAACCCTTCCCTTGCTCCAAATGACATCTATTGACTTCCATAGTTCATGTTTGGTAGAGCTTCAATTATTGACCATGGGGGCACAATCACATACTGATAAATCAAGCACATATACATGTTACAAAAATGCAATTAACTCTCCAATGGTAGATTCACATAATGTCATTTATTCCTAAACTTCTTCCAATGACTTCCTTTATTGAATCTTTACCATATCTTCCTTCCACACTCATACTATCATTTGAGGTGTTCATATTTAGGTAAAGTTGGTAATTAACCCCTAAAGTCCCATTGTCCCTACGTGGGACAAAATGAATTTTGGGTAGCCTCCAGGGTTGTCTTGTTTGACATATTTTTGAGTTTTGGCGTCGTGTATGACGTCTGACGTCGCATGTCACGTGTCACTAAGTGTCAAGTTTACTAGACATGTTGTCAAGTAGGGCCATCTTCATAGCCAAAAAAACTTTGAAATCTCACTATAATTATGAACCTGAATTTAAAATGTTATGTGTATTTATTAAATTGATACACTTTATGAAAATGAGACTTGAATATGTCAAAATTGTAAACAAAGGAGGATTTTTTTAAAGTCAACTTGACATTTGGTCAACTTGACATCTTGAGGGCTCTATTGGACGTTGTGTGACATCTGTCTGTCGCGGTGTCGCAGTGTACAACCCTAGTAGCCTCCTATGATCTCAATTTTTACTAAAACTTTTTTAAACTTTCTCATAAGATAGAGAAATTTATGAACTTTCTAGGAATATAAATTTTATTTCAATTGGTGCCCAAGAGCAAAAGTTATGCCACTATAACCTCAAAATGGGGGAGACTGGGCAGCAAAAAAAATCCACAAAAAATTGAAATGAAAATTTCAATATTTCTTTTTGTAGAGTTGTAGATTATATCTTTTTCTAAAGCATGCACGAAATCATGGGAAGCTTTAATTTATTCATTCCATTCGGATTAGTGATGTGAAAGTTATGGAGCTTCTTGTTTTGCGGGCAATTATAGCAACTTCTTGAAAGAATTTTTTTTCTTCCACTTTGAATGCTAATATCTCTCAATCTATACAGTCAAACATCTCAAAAAGTTTATCACATGATCTAAGACAAATATAGAATAAGATCCTATAGTTAGATTCTAAAAAATATTTTAAAAATTTATTTTATAGGTGATCGTAGCAAAAATGGTAGTTTTGAGTGGTTCTGATAAAAAAAATGGCCTTGGGACTTTAGGGGTTAATGGTTGCTCATAATTTAATGATTCTACATGAAAGTTGGACCACACAATTTCAGAAATTTGGAACACACATATTGCAAGATATTTGCATTTAAAGTGAAAAAAACAAGTTTTTCATCATAGTATGGAACTACATTATTTGGCTTTGAACCTTCTTAAATTATATATTTGGCACTACAGAGTTTTGATCTTTAAATCTTTATTGTAGGGAATTGTGTTGAGAGTCTAGGAAAAATAATTAAAATTAAAAAAAAACTTAGTTTTCATTCTTTGAAATATAATTAAGTAGGAGTAGGTATGAGATAGTAGGAAAGTCTAAATTATTAATATCTCTATAATGGAATTAAAACACACTAATCCCAATGATGAGATTGTTCTAAGAAGAAAACTTAACCATAAGGAACTTCTTTTTCTCAAAAATTGTAAAAAATTAAATTCAGAAATGCATCCTACAAGTTATTTTTCCTAGAAGATGCGCTAACTACTCGAAAAACAAGATTGTCCTGACCATAACTTTCTCATAATAAATCCAAATGGAATGAATCAAAGCTCTCCATGTAGAAAAATATATAATCTATGAGGAGAAAAAAATTATTTTAAATTCAAATTTTTGAATTTTTATTTTGCTGACCCTTCTCAAATACGTCAAAGTAGGACAATTTTTAAAGTGATGAATAATACTTAAGATTGAATAATAAGCTCAAGATTGATGGTAATTAAATTCACTTACCTGTAACTAAGATTTGAAGCACAGATGTAATCCAAAGCTTCCATTTGCAATGTTTCTACACACTCTCAAACTTCACAATCTCCTTTGCACCTCTTGTACAAGAGCACAATTTCAATCAAGATTCCTTCCATTTGCATGAGATTTCTTCACATGCACTCATATTATATTCAGGAATATTATATGCACTCATGTTAGAATTTACATGTATTTCATTTAACCCCTAAAGGTTTTTGACTATGTTTTCACCAAAACTCCTCCAAAACTGTCATTTCTAGTACAAGTACCAAAATTTTAGAAAAAAAAACATTTTTGGTCACATGTAACCATAGGATCTTGTAGTATGTTGGTTTGAAAAAATGTGGAAAAAATTTCACAAAATTCCACTATGTAGATTGCAAGATATTCACTAGAAGAAAAAAGGGGGTTCTGCGACTACAAGTTTTGAGTCACTGTGGACACAAATTACAATAGTTGCAGTGTAGTTGTTTTCTAGTTGCATTGTAGTTGATTTCTACTAGAAATCAACTACAATGCAACTAGAAAACAACTACACTGCAACTATTGTAATTTGTGTCCACAGTGACTCAAAACTTGTAGTCGCAGAACCCCCTTTTTCTTCTAGTGATTAGCGTTTGAAGTGACAAAAATCCGGGCAAAAATCCTTTTGGAGGGCCTTGGAAAAAATAGGGCAGCTGCACTTCACAAGGTCACATTTGTATGAAAAAATGTCCATAGTGGTGGTTATTCTTTGGATTCATTCTTCAAGGCAAGTTGGCTCCTTGCTTCAAAAAATTTCAAATCATTTGGAATTGTACAACATATAGGAAAAATAGTAAGTAGAAAGAAGTAGAAAATGATTCAAAATATTAAATTGTTAACAATTTAATTATGGACTTGAAAAATTCCAATCTCAATGGTTGCAATGTTTTAATAAAGAATCTACATCTTGTGTTTTTATTTTTTTCAAAATATATTGAAAAGTGAGCTAAATAAATGACTTGAAAGTTTTATCTTAGAGTAGAAATTTTATAACTACTTGCAAACTAAAACTCCTCATAACTTTCATCTCATTAATCAAAATGGAAAGATTCAAAGCTTTCCACATATATTTTATATATAAATCTAGAAAATCAATTTCAAAATTTTATTTCTGAAAACAATGATTTTTAAAGAAGTTTATTTTAAGTGCCTGGATTGCCTACCAATTGCTAAAAAACTACATATCATACAAAAAAACTTTTTAACCACGTAGTCAAATGTTATGAAAATTGTTGGGCTTCAAAGTCATTCCTAGGGCACATGTTGTGTAAAAATTTCAAAGAAAAAAATAAAAACTCCATTTGAAGTGAATTGCCCAAAATTGCTTTGTTGCCAAAAAACGCAGTTTAGAGTTTTAGGAATTAATATATAGATTTATCATACATGTAAAACTATGATGATTTAGAAAATTTAGTTGTCATATTGATGCTTTTTACGAAGCATTGGTTTTCATTTATATATGTTCCTATTTGAACACATGCTTTCTTTTGTAGATTGAAATAAAATGACAACTTTTATTGCAATCATTTTATATTTCCTTCACCTCACTATATGGGTTCATTTATTTTCACTTCATTTTAGATAATTTCATTTTCTATATAGAATTTCTAATCAATTTATCATTATTGATTTTCTTCCTTAAACAATGCTGAATAATTTAATATATTATTTTAATTTGCAAATACCATAATAATAACAACAACATTTACCATTAAATTGGAATATACATAGTATATTGACCATTGTTTTAGAATATTTCATTTTTTTATTTTTAAATCATGTTAAAGCTTGATTTAATTGTTTAGAGAATATTAAACTCATTTCTGAATTGAATTTTAAAAAATTCTCCTTAAAATACAGTAATTTTTTAATTATTATCTTTTTTTAATTTAAGATGAATGTAATTTTTTAAAGTTCCACTTATAAACAACTTGTGTGGCATTGTGCACTTGTCCAAGTGTTTTCTATGATATACCTATGTATTTTTTTAATTTTTAGAATAATGTATCCATAGTTAAATTAAGTTTATAGAAACAAAATTCAATTGAAAACCCATATTAAATTTTATATTTAAGAACCAAAAGTGCAAAACAACTTTGGTATATTTATACTCATTGATAGCTTTTTGATAATGACATCATAAACTCCAATATTCTATTTTTGATAATTTAATTCAATTTACAACCTTAAAAATTGCTCACAAATCCATCATATGTCCAAAAGCTGAATGATATGACTTTAGTACAACCCTCGTCGAATCACACTCTCCAATGGTATAAAGAGAATGATTGGTGAGCGTACAACTAGGGATATCTCAATGTTACATACAAAACAAACTAAAACAAATGTTACCATTGTATTTGTATTTTTATTCAATTTTTTACTTTGCAAATAAAGGATGCAAGGCCTCTACACTCTTCTTTAAGGTATTGATGTTAAACTTTTGTTTTTAATTTTTTATTAATTTAATAGGTCAATTTTCTTTTTCTTTTTTTTCTCTTTCCCCTCCTTATTCCTCTTTTCCTTCCCCTTCCTATCTTTTTGACTTTTTATCTTAGAGTAGGTTCTGGCGGCCCCTCCTTCCCTATTTTGAGTTGTTTGGATCTTTGGGGTATAACTTTTGTTCTCAGGCACTCATTGAAAAAAAAATATACATATTTCTTATGAAGCTAATTGATTATTCTATCCTCAAAGAAAATTCAAAAATTGAGACCATAGCTACCTACCCAAAATCCCATTTGTCCCCTAAAGGGACAAATGATCATTTAGGAGTTAGGTATCTCCAATGCCACATTTAACTACTTCTACACTTTGGAAAGTTCACAATTAGTAATGATCATTGGGAGAAAAATAACTAATCATTAGGAAATAATGCAAAACATTGGGAGATCTATACAAACATTAGGGATCCCCCAATGTTATTATCTAGAGATCTCTAGATGATTTGTTTAGAATTCATTGAATAATCTAGAAGTAGTTAAATGTTGCATTCCATCATTTTATATGACAATGTGCTAATTTTTTCAAAAAAAATAACCAATGCATTTGAATCATTCAATCACTATAAAATATTGAATAGTGTGTGTTGTCGTCACACTAATTCAATAAATTTGAACAAAATTTGGATGAATGTGGTTAAATTTGTGCAATCATTTGATAATGAAAATTAGATGAAAAAGGATGACTTTTGGATGAAGGTCATTGAAAGTTACGCAATCATGATACAGTAGATTGAGAATGGAAATAGTGTAGAATACATTATATTATTAATATCATCTAAAATACCAAAAATTTCCATAATTGTGGGTACTGAGGTAGTATGTTCTAAAAGCAACCATTTAAGGGCTTGACTGCCTTTTTTAGAGGCTTACATGGACAAAATTATTCTTAGATCATTTTTTAGAGAAAAGAAAAGTGGATGTGGAACCTAACACAAGTGGTTTTGTATTTTTCCAAACATTTTTGAATTACTTATAATTTTTCAAAGATTTAGGACATAGGCACCTATTTGTGACCATAGGTCTCCCAAAATTTGTCGACTTGAAACTTGTAAAGAGATGTGAGGAAATCAAAGGCAATGATTGGCTCTTGCAATAGAAAAATAAATTTCATTTGATGCATTTAATTGCTAAAGTGGTCCATTTAAGGATCACCCCATCTCCATTCTTCTCCCCCAAATAGGAGCGGATTAAAGAAGATGGGCACTTCTAGAGCATACTACCTTATCATAAGTTCACACAAAAAATGATACTAGAGCAGATTGCCCCTCCGCAATCAGCATCAAGAAGGGTTTCACGTAGCTCCAGGGGTTCATTCAGAAGTTGTGATTTGTGATGTTAGTAAGCCAAGGCTCCGTTTTCATATTATTATGGAAATTCGTTCTTCGTATTAAGGTGAAGGCACAAACTCTAAGCATAACATACAACACAAATGAACAAGAGAAATATATCTCCCCCTAGCATGGGGAAGATCAATATATACTACCCAATACAAGTGTGTAAAAGTTAAAGTTAAAGTTAAAGTAACTAGTAGATCGCTCTATATAGATAGAACCTTCTATTCTAGTGTCATCTAGAAATAGCATCTACTATTCTATTTTTGAGTCAATGACTACTTCAATACTCCTCCTCGATCAATAGTTACCTCATTAAAAACTAATCTATGATAAAACCTAAATTAGGATAAATCCCACAGACAGAAAAGAGTGTAACTTCTATTGAGGAACTATCTCATGCAACAAACGCATGCCGACCTCTTATACCAATTTCCTATGAGTATAGGCTGGAAGAGCTTTGGTCAACATGTCTGCAATGTTGTGCATTGATTCGATCTTCTTAACTTCTATTTGCCCAAATTTGATTGAGATCTTAGGTGAACCCAAATATCTATGGAGAAATGTGTTTGGTGCGGTCAGTTTTGATGAAGCCCGACGCCACGTGATCTATACATACAGAGTTGTCCTCAAAGATGATAGTCGGCTTGAATTCTTGAGTAATTTCGCATTGCTCCATGATGATCTTGTTCATGTTCCTCAACCATACTGCTTTCCGGGTTGCTTCAAGGAAAGCAATAAGTTCAAAGTGGTTTGAAAAAGTAGCGGTAACCGTCTACTTCACTTGTAAACACTGTAGCTTTGGTGGAAGCTCCGTTGGTAGTGTCCACCTCGAGGGGCGCTTGATGAGCTTTCCTTGGGAACAAGCAGTGCACTCCCCCACCTTGTCAACGTCGTTGGGGCAGATGTTATGGCCTGCTAGCAACGGCAACATACACCTGAACATTGTAGTTCCAGAGTGCCCCAACCTATTGTGCCATAATCCAGTCTTGGCTGGAAACATGACTGAGAAAGCAGAGCGCGCAGGTTGCTTAATTCCAGTAGCTGGATGCATCAGAGCCGGTCTGGTAGTACCGCTGATGTGAATTGCATATAGGCCGTTGGCTCCTGCACATGCAGTGGCTAGGAATCTTTGTCCTTGCCTGAGCTCTAGAACTTCTTCACCATTCCTCACCGCGATGAGAATGTGGACTCCGTTTGCCCATAGGTTTCGGTAGCTGATTAGGCTCCGGGGGGCTAATGGAGCATACATTGCTTTTGCAATTTGGAGTGGGGTCCCCTTAGGCAAAATCAATGTTGTTTGGCCCTCACGGAACATCATGTCCCGTTTTCCTGCAATGGTTGTAATACCACACTTTTGCCAGGAATCGGCTAGGCCAGAAAAGTCAAAATACTTTTGATCTCGTAAGATCATATGCGTGGTGGCACTATCCAAGAGAGCTACATACATCAGGTTGATCTACGGATTGTATCGTACTCACCATATAATTTTCTAGATCTGTTTCATCTATCGAGGGGCATCAAGGGTATGGGCCTCTCTCTGCCCAGCCTTGAGCTGCTGCAACTCCGTGTAAATTTTTGAAAGGTAATCGGAAGCTCTACAGTCCTTAATAATATGCCCAACCCTACCACACTTGTGACATGTACGGGTATCATGAGACTTTGAATTAGTTGAGTAAGGTTTGTCAGAGATTTTGGACTTATCTCTAGGTTTTGATGAAGACGGATGCTTCTGATGTTGCTTCCACCGCTGTTGTGTCTTCATGTCCCTTGGCCTACATGTTGGTATCTCCACCGTGTGCGCTTCCTTGGCAAGCTTGGACTCAGCATTCTTCAAAAGAAGTTGTTGCTTTTCCGCAAGTAAAAGATAGGACATCAACCGAGAGTGAGTTTTAAACTTCATATTTTGATACTGTTGAACTAAAAGAGCAGAAGCAAGAGGGAGGTGGAGAGAGTCTTATCAATGAATTCCTTATCGGTGATTGTCTCTCCACACAAGCGCAACTGGGCGGTGATCCAGTGCAGCTCTGCGTTGAATGCCAAGAGGTCAGAAAAATCCAAGACACGCAAATGAATCCAGTCGTTGCGGGCTTGAAGAAGAAAAATTGTCTTCTCATGGTGAAATCTGGCCTCGAGTTGCTTCCACAATTCGGCAGGATGATCAACTTGAATGTACTGTTGTCGAAGGGAGAAGTCTAAGTGCCGTCTCAGAATAAGAAGCGCCTTCCACTTGAAAGATGATGGTTCCAAATGCAAATGATTGCCCCTTTCTGCCGTCAAAGTACCATCCAACTCCTCTGCACACAGATAGGATTTGGCATCGATGCTCCACTCCAAGTAATTGCTCCCGTTAGCTTCCAACGCCTCAAAAAGTAAAGGTTGAACACGTGCTTTTTCTCCCTTGGGACGTTTCACTGCAGACATTGCCATCGATAGAGAAAACTAGGACGGCCGACGGCAAAGGCTCTAAAAACAAGAGAGAATGAAAACTAAAATAAAAGTTGAGAGATCAAGGAGAGTCTCGTGCTGATAACGTATTAAGGTGAAGGCACAAACTCTAAGCATAACATACAACACAAATGAACAAGAGAAATATATCTCCCCTTAGCATGGGGAAGATCAATATATACTACCCAATACAGGTGTGTAAAAGTAAAAGTAAAAGTAAAAGTGACTAGTAGATTGCCCTATATAGATAGAACCTTCTATTCTAGTGTCATCTAGAAATAGCATCTCCTATTCTATTTTTGAGTCAATGACTACTTCAACACTTCGAATGTGTACAACGAGTCGAGAGTTGCAGTGACCCACCTCGTGCGATGTGCTTTGACTGAACTTGCCACCCCCCCTTGGAAGGAGCTCCCAGCGTCCATGGCTCTGCGTTGGAGATTTTTTAACGTGGAATTGCCAACCCGGCCCCGCGTGCTCAGTGCGTATTGGCTGGATAACAATTCATTTCCAAATATCTTTTCCTCCAGCTGCGAGGGTCCCACTTTTAGTCCATTCATTTCCTCAAGCTCTATCCAGCAGCTCTGCGCTAGCTGAGTTAGAGCATCGCCACCCCTGCCCCGTATGTGGGGCCGGGACGGCAAAAAGTTGGGCCGGGCTCCAACGCTTTCCCCACCGTGTCCCTGGCAGAGCCCGGTTGCAAGCCGGGCTCACTAAATACCTTGGTTTTCTCCGCAGCACAGCGTGCGTGGTCCAAACTTCCCCGGGCCCGGAGTTTGAAGATCTTCATGTTATTTTTGGTGTTTTCTCGTTGATGATATGGTGAGCGGCAGAGCCTGTTGTCATTGAGGGGCTATTCATTACCGTACTAGAATCTCCCAAGCAACTTCCGAGGCTTTTTTTAACTGAAGTTTGTGGGCCAGGGTTTGGTGACAAAAGGTTCCATCACATTTGGAGTGCTCTGGCAATCCCAACAGTGGGGTGGAGTAACCCAACAGTGCCCGGGATTGCTGCCTGGCACGCCACCATGGGTTCACCGTGGGGGATTGGCCGCCCCACGGTGGCGATGCTCTTAGAGCGCCTCTCCATTGCCTCCTGGACCTCCAGGATCGGAGGGGGCCACATTTCCTTGCCGACAGGATCATTTGCCAAACTCACTCCCATAAATGCTTTCTGCTCGGAGATCAAAGCTCAGGAGTCAACTGCCCGAGTGAAGGCAACTCACATGCTTTCGTCGCAACATACCAAACAATGTCCGGGAAGGTCGATCTAGTACGTGGACTCCAAATAGACGTACATGGGGACTGAGAGCGAACATGCGTGGTACCTCTCGTTCGCCCGCCTTGCCAGGAGTATATATACCTCAGCAACGGGGTATTCAGTCATCAGTCTCCACAGCCGACCTCGGTTCCCAAACAGCTGAACTGATTACATATAAACTTGCTTGTGTCCATCTCTGTCGCTGGTGACCTAGAATTGAATTGACCTTCAGCTGGATAGCTGCTGATATCCATTGCAAGTGCTCATCAATTCGCTTGCTAGTTTAGCTGCATCACTTGATAACCTGGGAAGGTTGATTGCAGCAATGGCCGGCTCGAGAAGAGGAAGCGCCATGACTTTTGTTATCGCCTGCTGTGCGATAATGCTGGTCGTCGGCACTGCCAACGCCGCCGACCCCGACCCGTTGCAAGACTTCTGCGTCGCAGATCTGTCGCCCACTGCGCCTCTCGTCAACGGATTCGCATGCAGACCCAGAAGCAGCGTCTCCGCGAAAGACTTCGTGTTCTCGGGATTCCGAGCGCCAAGCGCCGACGTGAAGCTGTCGCCCACCGGGGCCATCGCGGCGCTCGCCACCCCCGTCGAGTTCCCGGGACTCAACACGCAGGGAGTCACGCACGCACGACTGGACTTCGACTTGGGCGGCGTGGTGCCGCTGCACACGCACCCGCGCGCCACCGAGACGCTGTTCGTGCTGAAGGGACGCATCTACACCGGCTTCGTGAGCGACGACAACGTGCTGTACGCGTCCACGCTGGAGAAGGGCGACGTGATCGTGTTTCCGCGCGCGCTGCTGCACTTCCAGCTGAACGTGGGCAACGAGCGCGCCATCACGTTCAACACGCTGACGTCTCAGAATCCGGGTCTGCTGCTCACCGCCAACCAAATCTTCGAGCCCAACATCACGAGCGCCGTGATCGAGAAGTCTTTCGGCGTGGACGCCGCGACGGCCAAGCTCCTGAAGGGCTCGTACCCCGGTCACCCTTGAGTGGTTGTTATGTCCAGCAGCTAATTCCGCCGGGCACCAATTCACCAGCTCAACTGGAGTTCAGCGTAGAAATTGATTCGCCTTCATTCCTTAGCTAGGGTCCTGCCGGTTTGATTTGAACATTGAATCACGTATAGCTAGAAATTCATGCATTATTTTTTATCGAGTCAATGAGATACGTAGGGTTCGTGAGGTTTCCAGAATTCATTTACTGGTTCATTGGGTGTGTACTGCACAAATAAAGCATCTCTTGTCCATACAAGAAACCGATTCTAAAAATTGGTGTTTGAGGTTTTGGGACTGTGGTAACGTTAGCCAAGTGCTTGGTAACACTGGCGTACTTTCAGCCGTGTGAAGTCGCTAAGTTGCGGAGTAATCTTGCTGAACATTTCAAAAATCTCGGAGCTGGGGGACTAATGAATTTCATCACTGGCACGGTCATTGACGAGTTGGTACGAAAGACTTGTGGCAAACGAGTCCATAAAATTGGCACTCAACAACAGAAGACATAGCATGACGAACAGTTGTAGTTCATAATTGTGTAATAAATACATGCTTTACGTATTTGAAAAAGCATTTATTACACTTTGAGCTCGTCATCAGAATTTAAGCTTCTCGGACGGATATAACAATCAGGGCACCTTGAAATACGAATTACTTAAAACATACTACGTAATGTCGAATCGACTAGTCAATATAAATATGTCCAAATTTGCTTGGTTGAGAGTCATAATCCATTTCGTCCCCTTCAGCATCAGCCCCGCAAGGCTTATTGGTGTCCAGAGAGTCGAAAATGTGATGCTTCAAAGTGTTAGTGATGAAAGCTTCAGAGCGCCAAAATGGTGCACAAAACTCGGACTGACACAGGTTTGAGAATCAAGAAAGGAACTTCAGTTTCGCTAAATTGGCGAAAATTCAAGAGTTGGACGCTTTCAAAGGAGAAACTCTGCATGCTTTGGCTCATTTGTTTATCCCTCTCGGTCTTCAATTCAAATTCATTTTCGAGCTCTATTCCTGAATGCGCCAGCTTTGTGAAACTATGACTAAGAATTTAAATACTTGGATTTGAACTTTTGTAGGGAGTTACAACTTCCGACTGTTCCGAATACGACCCTGTGCAGAATAAATATGGAGGACGAAGAAATTCGGGAATTTTTGAGAAATGGAACTTGGTTTCGTGCCTATTGTATGAAATTTTAGCAAAATTTTGCAATCTTTGAGTGTAGGTTAATGTTGGGTTCGGGATAGGAGCTTGTTTTGAGTAGCGATTCGAGGCTTTCCTGGAATGACTGGAGGGATGCATTTGTTAACCACTGCGGACGCGGGAATCTTACACTCTAGGGGATTATTGAGAACCGATGCTGGAGGTTGGGTGCAGTTGTTGCGAGAAAGTGATTATTTAGGTTGTGGAATAAGTAGTAGTAGAGCTAGACTTGTAAGCAAATGTTGTAGTGGTTATGTATCAAAATTTGGAATGCGCACGATTTTGTCACCGTCTAAAACTGGCGATAGCGTTTCGTCGCTGGGCAAGACGAGTTTGGAGCGTAAGATTTTGCGATTTGCTGCCATGTTAGGAGATGCGCGCTTCATCGTGCATATATTTTCGTCGGGTCAATCGAGACAGCTGAGCTAGAAAGCGCGCTTGAATGCTCTGTACCAGCAGACACGGGACTCATATTATAGCGGGCAGTCGTTAGTCGTGGACGACATGTTCGACAAGGTGGAGTTGCAGCTGCGGTGGCATGGGTCGAAGCTGGTTCATAAGTATCCCCGGTGCAGCTTGAGGCGTCCCGGTATCTCAAGCGGCAATGAAGCAGCTGCAAGCCCTTGGGAGAGGCGATTTGGTGGCGCTCAAAGGCTACTGCCCTAATTGCGGTGAGGAAGTGTACACGTTTGTGAAGCCGGATCTGTCGTCTTTAAAGGCCAGGCATGAATCGGAATGTCATATATGCGAGCGGCGACTCGTTTTTCAAGTCACTCTGCACCCGTCTAAGTCTGGGCTAGGGCCGCCTTGGGCTCATGGTCGAGTATATTTGCAAACCAGAGCAAATCAGTTGGCTCCTGCGAGACGGGATTCATAGCCGCTCCTGAGAAACTTTCCAACCAACATAAAATTTAATATATCATTCGAAAGAGAGACTTCTTTGGAGGTAACTCTTCCGACAACTGTGTATCATACATAGATTTGTAGTGACGATTTTCTTCTAGGTTGCCACTTTCTGAGAATGTAAATTTGCTGAGTGTGAAAGAGCATGTCCAGATTCCATCTGGAGCATAACCCTAAAAATAAGGGGTGTTCATGAATGCAATTAATGTTTTTGTCTCACCGCATCTCCCATGAACTCCAGGGCTGATAATGATAATGATAACTTAAAGCATGAATGAAGGTTCAAATTATATCGGCAGGGCCCTATCTAAGGAATCAATTCGAATTATATTCTACGCTGAACTCCAGTTCAGCTGTATGTGGAATTGGTGCCCGGCGGAAATAGCTGCCGACGTAACTACCACTCAAGGGTGACCGGGGTACGAGCCCTTCAGGAGCTTGGCCGTCGCGGCGTCCACGCCGAAAGACTTCTCGATCACGGCGCTCGTGATGTTGGGCTCGAAGATTTGGTTGGCGGTGAGCAGCAGACCCGGATTCTGAGACGTCAGCGTGTTGAACGTGATGGCGCGCTCGTTGCCCACGTTCAGCTGGAAGTGCAGCAGCGCGCGCGGAAACACGATCACGTCGCCCTTCTCCAGCGTGGACGCGTACAGCACGTTGTCGTCGCTCACGAAGCCGGTGTAGATGCGTCCCTTCAGCACGAACAGCGTCTCGGTGGCGCGCGGGTGCGTGTGCAGCGGCACCACGCCGCCCAAGTCGAAGTCCAGTCGTGCGTGCGTGACTCCCAGCGTGTTGAGTCCCGGGAACTCGTCGGGTGTGGCGAGCGCCGCGATGGCCCCGGTGGGCGACAGCTTCACGTCGGCGCTTGGCGCTCGGAATCCCGAGAACACGAAGTCTTTCGCGGAGACGCTGCTTCTGGGTCTGCAGGCGAATCCATTGATGAGAGGCGCAGTGGGCGACAGATCTGCGACGCAGAAGTCTTGCAACGGGTCGGGGTCGGCGGCGTTGACAGTGCCGACGACCAGCATTATCGCACAGCAGGCGATAACAAAAGTCATGGCGCTTCCTCTTCTCGAGCCGGCCATTGCTGCAATCAACCTTCCCCGCTTATCAAGTGATGCAGCTAGACTAGCAAGCGAATTGATGAGCACTTGCAATGGATATCAGCAGTTATCCAGCTAAAGTACTGCAATTCTAGGTCACCAGCGACAGAGATGGACACAAGCAAGTTTATGTGGAAGTCAGTTCAGCTGTTCCGTAACCGAAATTGGCTGTGAAGATTGATGATTGAATACCCCGTTGCTGAGGTATATATACTCTTGGCCAGGCGGGCGAACGAGAGGTACCACGCATGTTCTCTCAGTCCCCATGTCTATATTTGGAGTCCACGTACGTACTAGAGCTTCCCGGACATTGTTTGGTATGTTGCGACGAAAGCATGTGAGTTGCCTTCACTCGGGCAGTTGACTCCTGAGCTTTGATCTCCGAGCAGAAAGCATTTATGGGAGTGAGTTTGGCAAATGATCCTGTCGGCAAGGAAATGCGGCCACCGGACAACGTAAGTGTAACTTAGTGTAGCTAGCGCAGAGTTGCTGGATAGAGCTTGAATAAATTAAAGGACTAAATTTGGGACACTCGCAGCTGGAGGAAAAGATATTTGGAAATGAAAAGCAATCCCGCTAATGCGCATTGAGCACGCGGGACCGGCTTGGGAATTCTAAGTTAAAATATCTCCGTCGCAGAGAAATGGATGCTGCGGGCTCCTTCCAAGGGGTGGTGGCAAGTTCAGTCAAAGCACATCGTAAGATGTGGGTCACGGCAGCTGCTTCACTTGCAACTCTCGGCTCGTTGTCCACATTCGAAGAAAGAATCTCCATAAAAATACGAAAACGGAGCCTTGGCTTACTAACATCACAAATCACAACTTCTCAATGAACCCGTGGAGCTACAGTGATTACAAAAACCGAGTCTATGTTGTGTTCAATTTCAGTCCGTGTGCCACATGTTGAAAAGGAGTGGACGAAATCCAAATGAGCAAATTCAAATATTGTAGTGTCATTTGTGCACTACAATCCTAAAAAACTTGAAGCAAAAATCAATTACAGTTTGAAAGTAAATGAATTCCAAAGTTGATCATTTCATAGACTTGGTTATTGAGGCGGGTTTTATAATCACTCTAAAAATTGCTTAGGCTTCTTTTTTGAGCCTTGATGACTTGAATATTTTACTACATGTTGTTGTACACCCTTTAAGACCCACCTTCATTGATATTGTAAAAAGTTGACATATGTATGCTTCAAAAGAATTATATATAGAGAAAAATGTTGATAATTTTAATGTAAATGGAATTTGATGAATTTTGATGAACCAAAGACTTGAGGTGTCATTTACAATCATACATGATCTGTAGGTTGCAATTTGAATTGTTGTTACAGCTACTTTGAGTAGATTTGAAGATATTTGTCGTAACATACAATTAAGACAATTCATTATAATTTGTATTAAGCAATCAAAACAATTACTTTCACCTCAATCTTTTTGATTCTAACATATTAGTTTCTCGATTAGTTTAAAAAGGTTGTATATAGTATATTTGTTTAGATTGTGGGTAATTTAATATAGTATGACAACAATTTACCAATACCAAAAAATTAAAGTTATTTTGAATATGTATAATTAAAATTTAATGATTTATTGATGCATTAAATATATTATAAATATTATATTATAGAAAGTAGATGTAACAACAATTCAAATTGCAACCTATAGATCATGTATGATTGTAAATGACACCTCAAATTTTTGGTTCATCAAAAATCTTCAAATTCCATTTACATTAAAATTATCAACATTTTTCTCTATATATAATTCTTTTGAAGCATACATATGTCAACTTCTTACAATACCAATGGGGGTGGGTCTTAAATGGTGTACAACATGTAGTAAAATATTCAATTCATCAAGGCTCAAAAAAGAAGCCTAGGCGATTGTTAGAGTGATTATAAAACCCACCTCAATAATGGAGTCTATGGAATGGACAACTTTGGAATTCATTTACTTTCAAATTGTAATCGATTTTTGCTTCAAGTTTTTTTAGGATTGTAGTGCACAAATGACACTACAATATTTGTGTTTGCTCATTTGCATTTCGTCCACTCCTTTTCAACATGTGACACATGGACTGAAATTGAACACAACATAGATTGGTTTTTGTAGTCATTGTATGTGAAACCCCTTTTTGATGCTGATTGTGGAAGGGCAATTTGCTCTAGTATCATTTTATTTATGAATTTGTGATGGTACCCACAGTTATGGAAGTTTGTGGTATATTAGATGATATCACTATGTAATGTAGTCTACACTATTTCATCAAATGGTTACAAAAATTTGACCACATTCATTCAAAATTGTGTTCAAATTTGTTGAGTTAGTGTGAGGATATCACACACTATTCAATACTCAATCTGTAGTGATTGAATGATTCAAATGCATTGGTTATTTTTCTTGTAAAAATTGGCACATTGTCATAGAAATACTTTAGGGGACAAATGAGATTTCAAGTAGGTACTTATGGGCTGAATTTTTATCCTAATTTTTAAAAATTCTTCTTAAAGATAGGAAAATTGATAAACTTAATGGAAATATATATATTTTTTCAATCGGCACCCAGGAACAAAAGTTATGCCCCCAAATAGCTCAAAATTGGGGAGAGGGGGAGAGAGGGAGAGAGTGGGCAACAAAATAAAAATTCAAGAATTTAAATTTTTGAATTTTTTTTCCTTCCTTGTAGATTATATTTTTGTCTACATGGAAAGCTTTGATTTGTTCCATTTAAATTTGTTATGAGAAAGTTATGGACAATCTTGTTTTTTAGACAATTTGAGCATCTTTTTGAAAAAATAACTTGTTGGATTCATTTTTGAATGCAATTTTTTCAATTTTTAGAAAAAGAAACTTCTGCATGGTTTAATTTGTTTCCTAGAACAATCTCATCATTGGAATTAGTGCATTTTAATTCTATTTTAGAGATATTAATAATTTAGATTTTCCTTCTATCTCACACCTACTTCTACTCATTAATATTTTAATGAATGTAAATTAAGTTTTTTTTTTTTTTTTTTTTTTTTCCAAAACTCTCAACTCAACTTTCCACAACAAAGATTTATGAATCAAAATTATTTAGTACAAAAAATTTGATTTAAAAAGGTTCAAAGTCAAATAATGTAGTCCCACAATGTGATGAAAAACTTGTGGTTTTCACTTTAAACAATGATATCTTGTAATCTATATAGTTAAAATTTATGAAATTTTTTCCACATATTCTCATACTAGTTAGGTGTAAGATCCTATGGTTATATGTGCAAACAAAAAAAAATTCAATTTTTTTAATCTTTGCTATAGAAATGGCAACTTTGAATGTTTTTTGGCAAAAAAAGGCCTTGGTCCTTTATAGGTTAATGCTTTTGCCCACTTAAGAGGAGAATGATGGGTCAAAAGTTTAGGCAGTGAGTTGCACAATGGAGTAAACAAAAAACTCACCATTTGGATGTTGAAGCTTTGACTCGTTGTTGGAATCGCTTCAATGTTTGAACATGCAAAATCCATTTCATTAGATCTTGTGAATATTTATATTTGCTGATTTTTTTGTGAAAAATGAGATATTTATTGAATGTTATTTGACCATTTATGTGCCTCATTTAGGCTCCTATGACCTTACGTGTGCATCATATAGAATCATTAAAGTATGAGCAACCATTAATTACCAACTTTCTTAAATATCAACACCTCAAATGATAGTACGAGTGTGGAAGGAAGATATGGTAAAGCTTCAATAAAAGAAGTCATTGAAAGAAGTCTAGGAATGAATGACATTATGTGAATTTACCATTGGAGAGTTCATTGCATTTTTGCAACATGTGTATGTCCTTGATTTATAAGTATCTCAGGGGGGGGGCATTTAGAGTGTCCATTAGAAACCACGTCCGAACAAAACTTTTGACCCCTATATACTTTTTGAATTTTAAATAAAACAAAATTAAAAAAATATGAATAGATTTTCCAACTTTGAAAGTTTATATTTTGAATTATTGATATTTTTATTTGTTAGTAATAATTAGTTACAAATTTTTGAAGTAAAAAGATACACTATAGAACTGAAAAATAACTTTCACACCCCTATATTATAATAGAAAAAATTGTCTTAAAAACGAAAAAAAAATTCTTAAAAATAACTCTCTATTGAAAGCTCATTTTGAGTTGAATATTGATTCAATGGTCATCTAAATGTGTTCTCTATAATTATTTGAGTTGAAAACATGCCATTTTCAACCTCTTCTTTAGTTCATTTTAGTTCATTTTCAACCTCTTCTAGAAATCATTTTATATTTTATTTGAGTTGGAAATTTCTGAAATAGAAACCTATAGTAATTATTAAACAATGGTCAAAATTTTAGATTGAAATTATAGTTTATTAGAAACCACTTATTTGCACGTGGTTTGTTGTAGTAGAATTAAGTGCACCCCCCAAGATAAGTATGCGACTATGACCCCATGGTCGATAATTGAAATTCTACCAAAGATGAACTTTGGAAGTGGATATTTTTCAAGTTTTAGACCAAAATACTCTCCATTCATTTCAAGACATTGGTTCTCTTTAAAAGTACCTAGTACACCTAAACATGTCTGAATAAGCAATTGAGAATTGGTTCCAATTATACAATGGCCTAATTTTTTGTCGAATTTTGTTGGAAGTCAAAAGAGTACACTAGATTCCCTTCTTATGCATTTGTGAGATACCATACAAAAAAACTATAAATTTTCAAATTGCTAGACACACATCTATCCAAAATTGCTCTCAGGAGTAGAGGCAACACAACTCAGCCCAAAATCTGTAGGAGTCAATTTTAGAGAAGGGTCCGAACTAGGTGCAATCCCTTTAATTAGAGTTAGTTTTTTCCCTCATCTAAATAAAGTCGTTTTCTTATTTATTTTTAACTAAATACATGAGTTTCTTCATTGCACGAGGTCACGGCAGCTGCTTCATTGCAACTCCCTGCTCGTTGTCCAAATTCGAATAAAGAATCTCAATAATAATAATATGAAAACGGAGCCCTGGCTTACTAATAACATCACAAATCACAACTTCTCAGTAAAACCCTGGAGCTACGTGAAATCCCTTTTTGATGCCGATTGTGAAAGGGCAGTCTATTCTAGTATCATTTTATGTGTGAACTTGTGATAGCACCGATTATTTTCTTTGGACCATTGGAGAGCTTGATTAGATGAGGGTTGAACTAAAGTCGTATCATTGCTTTCGGACATGTGGTGGATTTGTGAGCAATTTTTAAGGCTGTAAATTGAATCAAATTATGAAAAATAAAATGTAGGAGTTTATGATGTCATTCTTGGCATCACCAAAAAGCTCTCAATGAGTAGAAATACCCCAAAGTTGTTTTGCACTTTTGGTTCTTAAGTGTGAAAGTTATGGGTTTTCAATTGAATTTTTTTTCTATAAATTTTATTTGATTATGGATAAATTATGCTAAAAATCAAAAATTAAAAAAATACATAGGTATATCATGGAAAAAACTTGGACAAGTGCATAATGCCACACAAGTTGTTTATAAGTTGAACTTTAAAAAATTACATTGATCTTAAATTAAAAAAAAGATAATAACAAAAAAAATATTGTATTTTAGGATAATTTTTTCAAACTCAATTCATAAATGAGTTTAACCCTTGAACGTCGACACGGACGCCAAACGTCCGATGAATGACAAGGAATCTTTGAGTGTAGGATGAAAGTGCAACTATTCATCCTTGGAATTGGGTTTGGAAAGGAAAGATCTCCTACAATACTTTGACTTCCAATAGGTGTTTTTGCTATTTTTTTGACCAATGATTCACACGGTAATACTAATGGATGATTTGTAGCATCACCCCTTTGACATTCAAGGGTTAATATTCTCTAAATAATTAAATAAATCTTTAACATGATTTTAAAATATAAAAATTAAATACTCTAAAACAATGTTGAATGCACTATATATATTTCAATTTAATGGTAAATGTCATTATTATTATTATTATTATTATGGTATTTTCAAATTAAATTAAAATATTAAATTATTTTAGCATTATTGAAGGAAAAAAATCAATAATGATAAATTGATTATAAATTCTATATAGTGAATGAAGTTAATACCTAAAATGAAGTGAAAATAAATGAAATCATATAGTAAAGTGAAGGAAATGTAAAATGATTGCAATAAAAGTTGTCATTTTATTTCTACAAAAGGAAATATGTGTTCAAATAGGAACATACATAAATGAAAACCAATGTTTTGTAAAAAGTGTCAATAAGATAATTAAATTCTCTAAATCATCATAGTTTTACATGTATGATAAATCTATATATTAATTCCTAAAGCCCTAAATTGCATTTTGTGGCAACAAAGTGATTTTGGGCAACTCACTACAAATGGAGTTTTAATCTTTTTCTTTGAAATTTTCACACTACATGTGCCTGAGGAGAGGCTTTAAAGCCCAACAATTTTCATAACTTTTGACTACATGGTTATAAAGTTATTTATATGATATGTAGTTTTTAGCAATTGGCGGGCAATTTGGGCACTTAAAAAACCTTCTTCAAAAATTCATGTTTTAAGAAATAAAATTTGAAATTGATTTTCTCTCTCTCTCTCTATATATATATAGAAAGCTTTTAATCATTCCATTTTGATTAATGAGATGAAAGTTATGAGGAGTTTTAATTTGCAGGTAGTTATAGAATTTCTAAGTACTATAAGATAAACTTTCAAGTCCTTTATTTAGCTCAATTTTCAATATTTTTTTAAACAAAACAAAACTCTAGATGTAGATTGTTTATTACAACATTACAACCATTGGAATTGGAATTTTTTAAGTCCATAGTATTTTGAATCATTCTCTACTTCTTTCTACTTACTATTTCTTCCTATATGTTATACAATTTCAAATGATGTGAAATTTTTTAAGGATGTAGCCAACTTGCCTTGAAGAATGAATCCAGTAAATAACCACCATTTTGGATATTTTTTCATACAAATGTGACCTTGTGAAATGCTGCCTTGTTTTTTTCCAAGGGCCAAAAAAAAGATTTTTGTCTCTTTAATTGCTAATGTAGTAATATCTTGCAATCTACATGATGGAAATTTCTGAAATTTTTCCCACATCTTTTCAAACCAACATACTGCAATATCTTACGGTTATATGTGACAAAAAATATTTTTTTTCCTAAAATTTTGGTACTTGTACTAGAAATGACAGTTTTAGAGTAGTTTTGGTGAAAACATAGTAAAAAACCTTTAAGAGTTAAATAAAATACACATAAATTCTAACATGAGTGCATATATATAATATGAGTGCATGTGAAAGAATCTCATGCAAATAGAAAGAATCTTTATTGAAACTATGCTCTTGTACAAAGGAATCTGATGGTTGAAACAAGAGGTGCAAAGGAGATTGTGAAGTTTGAGAGTGTGTAGAAACAGTGCAAATGGAAGCTTTGGACTACATCTATGGTTCAAATCTCAGAAGATGGTAGGATTCAAAGTTGAGTTTACAAATACTTATACTAATTTCTAAGTTGTTTATGTAAACATTTATATAATCTCCAAATATCCTTAGATGCTAAAGCAGTCCATTGGGACATTATAGAAACTTTTCAGTGAATGGATTTTGACACAATTTGCTAATCTTACCTAGTACCTAGTATTGAAGCTTTAGAGTTTGGAATTTAGATCTTTTGCAGTGAAATATCATAATATAGGTAAACCTCTTTTAGTGTATGGTGTTGGGACTATGCACTAAGAGAGGTGTAATGAATGAAACCTAACAAATGTCAACTTCCAACACTATTATTCAGAGAATGTCCTTCAAATTGGCCCCATCTACAAACTCCATTATTGCAACTTATGCACAAAGAAGAAGTGCAATAAGAGAGATTCTACTGGTAGGTTGTTTTAGTTATTTTGGCCTTGTTTATGTAAATAGTAAGTTGCACCATGCCTCACGTTGCACTTTGTTGCTGCAGAAAATTTTGTAAAGAAAGTACTAAGAACCTTTCCTGGTGTGTCGTAGAGATGTTTTGCACCAGTTGTGGGTAGCCCTAGTGTATGTAATTGAAGCTTGTCGCATCAAAATGCTCACGGCAAACCGTTGGTGGCCAAGCAAGACTTGCCTGGTGTTTGCACAAATTAGTTGAACTTGCAAGAGCTATCCAAGCTCAGTCATAGTTGCAATATGTCATATATCTTACTTCTAAAGTTATTGAAGGAAAATTGTTGTAAGGAAATGTAGTAGGTAAGGTAGGAATACCATAAATGATTAAAATAAGCATTTCAACCTATAAGATATGGAAAATTCATTGAGAAATTCAGCTCAATGTGTGCAAAAATAAGGATGAGGAAAAATGCAAAAATGCAAAAAAAAAAAATTCAAAAATGAATATTTTATTGAATATAAATGTGGATTCTTCATTTGGACCCCATTCTTGTCTCATAGCTTCAACTAAAATGGTTACCTTTGGAACTTGTTCCTAATAAAGTTTAAGCCAATCAAATTTCAGCAAATCAAATCTTATTCAAATCAACATCAAAGCTAGCTATTGTTGGTTTTAGAACACCCTATTGTGCCATTAGGAAGGGGGGTGCCATTTATGGTATTCCTACCTTATATAGTCATTGACTAGTAGACATCTACATTACTTTGGATGTTCAATTGAAGTTCTAGTATCAATTGTCCAATTGTATCCTCTTGATTTGAGTTTTTATTTTTTATTTTTTACATTTGATGAATGCCTTGTGAGGAATAGACAGATCAAGTCATCAATTTTATGTATTCTCAAATTAACCTCCTGCTTTCATCTTGTGCAGATATTAATGAGGACTTGAGTATCATCTGTCCTCTAGAATCTTGCCTTGACAATTTCACTTACTTCATGGCTCACTTCAAATAACTCATAAGCATAGATGAAAAGATTCTGCGGATACTTGAAATGGCTAAACAAAGATACAAGTCTTTGGACTTTGTGGTAGGAGGTCCATATATAAATCATCCATTTAATAGCGAAAGTTGGATTTTGGGGAGGTGGAACTTGAATCTTGAAATGATTTTTAGTAAATTTTACTTGAAAGACAAGTGGAATTGGCATCTAACTCAAGTCATTTCATATTTTTTGAAGCTTTGTGGAATTAGTTATGAAATTTTGAAGTTGAAAATGGCATAGGGCTCAAAATCACCCACCCCCTCAAATGTACACTTCTTGTACATTGTTAAAGGCTACGAAAAATAGCATGTACAAATAGTGTACATTTGAGGAGGTGGGCAATTTTAGAGCCTATGCGTTTTTAGAATCTCCTACTTAAATGTTTGGAGTTGCAAAATTTATTAGAAGATAGGTATCAATTAGTTATTTTAATTGTTGTGATTTCTATGGAAAAATGAACCTATAGAGATATCGTCATTATTTATATTGTTATTTACTATCCTAACCATCCATTAAGATAGGTTGTTTGTTTTGTTTGTTTGATACAATTTTGATCTCCTAGATTGTGCGCCTCCCGGTCACATGTTTGGTACCGTCAGAAAGCCCTCGGCGAGTAGTGGTGCATGGGCGTTGTTTTGTGGCTTTTACAAATACAATTTGAAAGTTATCAAATTTAAAAAAATTTATGAATTTAAAAATTTAAAAATTAATTGTAATTTTTAAAAAGCTAATTAGTTTTTGGTTTTTGGTAAGTTATGTTTGTACACCAGATTCCAATCACCTCTCTATCCCTTAGTTACTTCATATGAATGATTTGGTGTTTCATTGTGGGTAACACTGGTGTTTGATATTCAGACCTTAACTTTAAGGTCAATGCTGAAAGTTTGATGGACGATGCAAATGAAATGTCGTGCTCAGAAACTTACAGGGTTGCATGAGCATTTGTCCAGATCATGAAGATCCAGATTGGTTGAATTCTCTGCTAGTGATATTTAACTCACCAACAATCTCTCATCCAAACTTCATCACATTAAGCCCTCATCGCCGGAGGGGACGAAAAGTGTCCTCACTGAAAATTCAAAGTGCTGTAACTTTTGCATCTGATGTTCAAATTCAATAAAACTTGTTGGTAAAGTTGCGCTCTCTCTTCTAGTTTATGTGGTACAATTTTCAGATCAATCCAAGCTTTATTGATTTCTTGGAAGCCAATCGAAGTTCACAGGTTCAATTTGAATTCACCAAATTACATTTGAAGGCTGAAACTTTGGGGGCTTTTATCTCCTTCATCAAATGTTTATTTTCAATAAAATTTGTTGTGTTATGTTCCCCTTGAAGTCTAGTTATTGAGGTAAAATTTTCAAGTCAATCCAAGTTGTTTTGAATGCTTGGGAGCAATTCGAAGTTCAAAATCCAGACATTTTTGCATTACAGTGAACTTTGGCGGCTTATAACTTCTTCAGACAGGGTTTGTTTTCAATAAATTTTGTTGGAAAAGTTGCACATACTAGTCTAGTTCTTGTGGTAAAAATTTCATATCAATCCAAGAAGTTATGATTGACTGAGAAGCATTTTAGTAGAGGTAGGTTTAGCCATAGATGTGTTTTTTTGCTACTTTTTTCACTATTTTTTGACATTTCAATACAATTTTGCAAACGCAATGAGTCAATTGAATGATTTTTTTTCCCCATCAAAGTGTTTGTCTTTTGTTTCTGAAGCATTTTGTAGTTTCAAGTTTTTTCATTTGAATAGGTTTAGAAATCGAATTTTACCTCCAAAGGTGTTTTTAGGAAAATTTCAGCATCTTTTTTTAACACTAAAACATTATAATCTCTCAATCTATATGGTCAAATGACCTCAAATTTGATTTACACCATCTAAAACATGCACACTACAAGATTGTTTGGTTGAGATCTCTATAACTTAGCGACGTTTACATCTATAATACTTTGAAATCAATGATGTTTTTGAACTCAAATAAACCTTAAGCAATGAGGGGTTAAAGGTATTGTCCTACTTTGTCCTATGTAAGAGTCACACCCCACAAGGGGAAGACAAGCCAGCAAAATAAAAATTCAAAAATTTGGATTTATTTATTTATTTTTATTCTCCTCGTAGATTATATTTTTGTCTACATCTCGGTCTACATAGAAAGCTTTGATTCATTTCATTTGCATTTGTTATGAGAAAGTTATGGGCAATCTTGTTTTTTAGCCAATTAGAGCATCTTCTTGAAAAAATAACTTGAAGGATGCATTTCTGACTGCAATTTTTTACAATTTTTGAAAAAAAGTTGTTCTACATGTATGGTTTATTTTGCTTCCTAGAACAATCTAGCATTGGGATTAGTGTGTTTTAATTCCATTTTAGAGATATTAATAATTTAGATTTTCCATCTATCTGATACCACTCCTACTTATTCATTTTTTAAAGAATGAAAATTAAGCTTTTTTGAATTTTTCTTTTTCTTTCTAGATCTCAACACAATTCTCCAATCCCCACCATAAAGATCTAAAGATCAAAACTTTGAAGTGCAAAAAATTTAATTTCAAAAGGTTCAAAATCAAATAATCTAGTCGTGCAATTTAATGAAAAACTTGTTTTTTTCACTTTAAACAATGATATCTTGTAATTTATGTGTTCTTAATCTCTAAAAAAATTTCTGCACATTCTCATACTAGTTAGGTGTATGATCCTATGGTTAGATGTGCAAACAAAAGTTTTAACTCTTTGCTATAGAAATGGAAATTTTGAATGTTTTTTCTCGTGTTTTTTGGTAGAAAAAAGGCCTTGGTCCGTTAGGCCGGTGAATATGTTTGTACACTTAAGAGGAGACTAATGATGGGTCAAAAATGTAGGTAGTGAATTAAACAATGGAGTAACAAGGAACTCACCATTTGGGTGTTGAAGCTTTGACTTGTTGTTGGAATTGCTTTCAATGTTTGAACATGCAAAGTCAAATTTCATTAGATTTTGTAAAAATTTATATTTGCAAATTTCTATGTGAAAAATGAGATAATTATTAAATGTCGTTTGACTAGTCATATGCTTCATTTTGGCTCCTATATATGACCTTACATGTGCATTATATAGAATCATTAAAGTATGAGCAACCTTTAGATACCAACTTTACTTAAATATCAACACCTCAAATGATAATATGAGTGTGGAAGGAAGATATGGTAAACCTTCAATAAATGAAGCCATTAGAGGAAGTCTAGGAATAAATGACATTATGTGAATTTACCATTGGAGAGTTCATTGAATTTTTGCAACATGTGTATGTGCTTGATTTATAGGTATGTGACTGTGACCCCATTGTTAGTAAGTGAAGCTCTACCAAAGGTGTACTATGGAAGGAATATTTCTCAAGTTTTATTCCAAAACACTCTCCTTTCAGTTCAAGACACTGGTTCCCTTTAAAAGTAACTACACCTAAACATGTCAGAATAAGCATTTGATAATTGGTATCTAATATACAATGGTCTAATCTTTTTGTCGAATTTTGTTGGAAGTCAAAAGAGTACACTAGATTCCCTTCTTATGCATTTGGGGAATACTATACAAATAAACTACTACATATGAATTTTCAGGAATACAGACAATACATTTGAAGCCAAAACCTATAGGAGTTGATTTTAGAGAAAGATCCATACTAGGTGCAGGCCCTTTAATCAGAGTCAGTCTTTTCAGTTCTTTCACCCAAATCCAGTCATTTTTTGTTTTTATAACGGAATACATGAGTTGCAAGGAGTGGCGTGATTACTCGTTATTCTCGTCAACGAACTCGACTTTGCGAGGAAACTGCTGCCAAACAAAAAACTCCATTAACTTACATCTTGTGTTGGCTTGACATGCTGCTCGCTCTCACTACCACGAAGAAACGAAAGTCCCCTCCACCTTCGTTACTCAGCTCCACAAACTCTTCCCGGACTCCTTTCCACTTCAAAGTACTTCGCTTTCAACTGTATCTCGCTTGCCGCGAAAAATTCCCTTCCATGTCCAACCATAAGTGAATTAAGGCACCAATTTCAACGGAACCCATGAATCTGCTTTTTCCGAACGAACGAGTAGCCAGTGCTTGTTCCTTCGGTACAGCTGAACGGACGTCGGGATCACCACTTCCAAACACTATCCCGGATGGCTCCAATACTGGTGGATCTGGGTCCGACTCGGCGTGGAGAAGTCATGATGAATCTGATCGAACGTTCGAGGTATTTCTCAGTTCTCGCGGGCCACGGAGAGTGTATGTATAAATGGCTCATCAGTAAGGATACAATTTCACACTCAAACATCATCATTGAACACTCAAACAACCTTCTAGCTTCACAGTCACAACCGGTTCCCAGCCTTGCCTGGCTTTGAAATCTCGTCAATTGGCTTGCTAGTCTTCACCAATTTCCTTGCTAGCTAGCTACTCTTTGGCAATTCACTTAGCAATCCTCATTGCTTGATAAACTGGGTAGGTTGATAGCAGCAATGGCCGGTTGCAGAAGAGGAAGCGCCATGGTTCTTGTTATTGCTTGCTGTGCGATAATGCTGGTCGTCGGCACTGTCAACGCCGCCGACCCCGACCCGTTGCAAGATTTCTGCGTCGCAGATCTGTCGCCCACTGCGCCTCTCGTCAACGGATTCGCATGCAGACCAAGAAGCACCGTCTCCGCGAAAGACTTCGTGTTCTCGGGATTCCGAGCGCCAAGCGCCGACGTGAAGCTGTCGCCCACCGGGGCCATCGCGGCGCTCGCCACACCCGTGGAGTTCCCCGGACTCAACACGCAGGGAGTCACGCACGCACGACTGGACTTCGACTTGGGCGGCGTGGTGCCGCTGCACACGCACCCGCGCGCCACCGAGACGCTGTTGGTGTTGAAGGGACGCATCTACACCGGCTTCGTGAGCGACGACAACGTGCTGTACGCGTCCACGCTGGAGAAGGGCGACGTGATCGTGTTTCCGCGCGCGCTGCTGCACTTCCAGCTGAACGTGGGCAACGAGCGCGCCATCACCTTCAACACGCTGACGTCTCAGAATCCGGGTCTGCTGCTCACGGCCAACCAAATCTTCGAGCCCAACATCACGAGCGCCGTGATCGAGAAGTCTTTCGGCGTGGACGCCGCGACGGCCAAGCTCCTCAAGGGCTCGTACCCCGGTCACCCTTGAGTGGTAGTTCCGTTTGGCAGCTAATTCCGCCGGGCACTAATTCAATAGCTGAACTGGAATTCAGCGTAGAATTTAGTTCGAATTCATTCCTTAGCTAGGGTCCTGCACTCCTGCCGATATGATTTCAACATTCATGTGTATTCAGGGTATATTAAAAGTATTAAATTCCATTCAAGACAGTGTAATTTACCGATGATGTTGCTTGAAATTTTTCCACTGAACTGGGTGTGTACTGCACAATTGAGTAATGCATTACTTGTTCATTCCAGTGAGCCGATAAGCGGTGATGTTTGAGGTTATTGAGGTATACTGAGACCCTCTAAAATTTTTAATGCATACACGATGCCCTATCTATTTGTCATCAGAGTTGAGTGTTGGTGATAAACATTCCAGTTGTAGGAGATGCATGCAGAAGGAACAGATCCATCTCTGTAAGAATTACTTCCTCCTTAATTTACAGTATAATCGTCAATTTCGCCAAGTGGGGACGATTCAGGGCGCAAAGATGCTGTCATTCAGCTGCGCAGAGCTCTTCAATTTGGACTCATGCTATAGGTTTACGTTTACAGTCCACGTCCCCGGAAATTTGTTAAAGTCGGGGAATTCCGCCGATTCTATTGATTTCACAAAATTGACGTTCATATATAGCTTTGATTACCGAATTAGGTGCTTCGATTCATCACTAGCCCGCCAGGTCCCTGCCAGTTTATGAGCTTCGAACTTGATTCACGTAGCCGCCGAATGTGCATGAATGATCAAAATGCGAGAAACGTGACAGTCATGACTTAGTATATTATTGACCTGATGAGAACAACTTTCTCCGGTTTGTGAGATCATGGAAAGGGATGAATTCTTGCAAGTACACCCATTCATGTCAGATGCGGAGCCTTTTCCCTACAAGTCTGGAAGAAACAGACATGCAATACTGCGGGCAAGGTTAATCATATTGACAAGGAAATCAACAAATATGAGCATGAACTTTGATAGTGTAAGTGTACAGTATGTCGACCTTCACATCTATTGGACATGAGAAATTCTTCGTCCTCCATATTTATCCTGCATGGGGTCGAATTCGGAACAGTCGGAAGTTGTTTTGCCCTTCAAAAGTACAAATCCAAGTATTTAAATTCTCAGGCATGGTTTCACAAAGCTGGCGCATTCAGGAGTAGAGCTCGAAAATAAATTGGGATTGAAGACCCCGAGGGATAAACAAATGAACCATAGCATGCAGAGTTTCTCCTTTCAAAGCGTCCAACTCTTGAATTTCCGCCAATTTTGCGAAACTGAAGTTCCTTTCTTGATTCTCAGATCTGTGCCAGTCCTAGTTTTGTGCACCATTTGGCGCTCTGAAGCAATCACCAAGAAGACTTTAAACCTTCACGTTTTCGTCTATCCACCAATAAGCCATGGAAGCCTCATGTTGGTTATGACTCTTATGTTGACAAGTTGATTCAGCATTAAGTAGTATGTTCTAAGTAATTAGTATTTCAAGCTGGTCTGACTGTTATATCCATCGAAGAAACTTACATTTTGGTGACGAGCTGAAAGTGTGATAAATGCTCATTCTAACATGTAAAGCATGTATTTATTACACAATCTTGAACAGACTAAGCTTATAACAATGTGTCACGCTATCTCTTCTGTTGTTGTGTGTGCCAATTTTATGGACTCGTTTGCCTGAGTGCTTTTATACGAACTCATAAATGACCGTGCCAGCGATGAAATTATTCAGACCCTCGTCTTCGAAATTTTCGATATTATCATCAAGGTTTCTGCGAACCTTAGTGGCTTCTCACAGATGAAAGAACGCCATTCTTACCAAGCACTCTGACTAACATAACCACAGCTCAAAAGACTCAAACACCAAATTCTGGAATCCGTTACTTGCACGGACAGAGATGCTTTATTCGTGCAGTATACACCCAATGAACCAATAATGAATTCTGGCAACCACACGAAACCTCCGAATCCCATTGGCTCGATCAATACAAATGCATGAATTTCATGCTTTACCTCATATGAATGAATGTTTACATCATATCGGCCGGACCCTAGCTAAGAAATGAATTCGAACTAAATTCTAATCTAAACTCCAGTTCAGCTGTGGAATTGGAGCCCGGTGAAATTAGCTGCCGGACGTAACTTCCACTCAAGGGTGACCGGGGTACGAGCCCTTCAGGAGCTTGGCCGTGGCGGCATCCACGCCGAAAGACTTCTCGATCACGGCGCTCGTGATGTTGGGCTCGAAGATTTGGTTGGCGGTGAGCAGCAGACCCGGATTCTGAGACGTCAGCGTGTTGAAGGTGATGGCGCTCTCGTTGCCCACGTTCAGCTGGAAGTGCAGCAGTGCGCGCGGAAACACGATCACGTCGCCCTTCTCCAGCGTGGACGCGTACAGCACGTTGTCGTCGCTCACGAAGCCGGTGTAGATGCGTCCCTTCAACACCAACAGCGTCTCGGTGGCGCGCGGGTGCGTGTGCAGCGGCACCACGCCGCCCAAGTCGAAGTCCAGTCGTGCGTGCGTGACTCCCTGCGTGTTGAGTCCCGGGAACTCGACGGGTGTGGCGAGCGCCGCGATGGCCCCGGTGGGCGACAGCTTCACGTCGGCGCTTGGCGCTCGGAATCCGGAGAACACGAAGTCTTTCGCGGAGACGCTGCTTCTGGGTCTGCATGCGAATCCATTGACGAGAGGCGCAGTGGGCGACAGATCTGCGACGCAGAAGTCTTGCAACGGGTCGGGGTCGGCGGCTTGTACCGTGCCAACGACCAGCATTATCGCACAGCAGGCAATAACAAAAGTCATGGCGCTTCCTATTCTCGAGCCGGCCATTGATGCAATCAACCTTCCCAGCTGCGCTTATCAACTGATGCAGCTAGACTAGCAAGCGAGTTGCTGAGCACGTTCTTGCAATGGATATCAGCAGTTATCCAGCTAAAGTACTGCAATTCGAGCTCACCAGCGACAGAGATGAGCACAACCAAGTTGATATGTAATCAGTTGAGCTGTTCCAGATCCAAGGTTGGTTGTGGAGATTGATGACTGAATACCTCGTTGCTGTGGTATATATACTCTTGGCAAGGCGGGCGAACGAGAGGTACCACGCATGTTCTCTCTCAGTCCCTATGTCTATATTTGGAGTCCACGTACTAGAGCTTCCCGGACATTGTTTGGTATGTTGCGACGAAAGCATGTGAGTTGCCTTCACTCGGGCAGTTGACTCCTGAGCTTTGATCTCCGTGCAGAAGGCATCCATGAGAACAAGTTTGGGACATGATCCTGTCGGCAAGGAAATGTGGGCACCGGACAACGTAACGTACTCAGCTAGCGCAGAGGTGCTTGATAAAGCTTGAATAAATTAATGGACTAAAAGTGGAACACTCGCAGCTGGAGGAAAAGATATTTGGAAATGAAAAGCAATGACGCCAATACGCACTAAGCACGCGGTGCCGGGTAGGGAATTCCAATGTTAAAAAATCTCCAGACTGAGCCGTGGACGCTGTGAGCTCCTTCCGGGAGAATGGCATGTTCAGTCAAAGCACGTCGCACGAGGTATGGTTCCTGGGTCACGGCAGCTGCTTCATTGCCGGGTCATTGTGTTCATATTTGGCTAAAAAATCTCCATCATCATAGGAAAACGGAGTCCTTACTAAAGTGGCAGCAGCCATAACCCTTACTGGACCCATAATCATCCATAATATCTTGGGAAGTGAATAGATGTGATTGCAAGAATGCACTACATCTGAATATCAGACCTTGGTGTTGGTAATTTGGTATAAGGTGCATGCATAGCCGGCTTTTTAACCCCCGAAGGAACAAACATTGTTTGTTGACAATATAGTAATTTTGGGCAGCTCACTACAAATGGAATTTTTTTTTTTCCTTTGATGAAAGTTATGAGGTGTTCTAGTTTGCGGGTAGTTATGGATTCCCTTCTTGAAAATAAAATTTGGAGTCCTTTATTTTAACTCAAATTTTTATATTTTTTGAAAAAAATAAAAATATATGATTTAGATAATTTTTTACTACATTATCACCGTTGGGATTGGAAATTTTCAATTTATAATGAAATTCTTAACAATTTAGTGTTTTGAATCACTTTGTACTTCAATTCTTTCTACTTACTATTTTATTCCTATATGTTGTGCAATTCCAAATGATCTTAAATTTTTCAAGCATGTAGCCAACTTGACTTGAGGAATGAATCCAAAGAGTAATTACTATTTTGGACATTTTTTCATACAAATGTGACCTTGTGAAGTGCTGCTGCCCGTATTTTTACAAGGCCAAAAAAATGATTTTTGTCACTTCAAACGTTAATATCTTGCAATCTACATAGTGAAAAATTCTGAAAATTTTCCACATCTTTTACTACAAGATCCTCATTAGAGAAAATTTCAGGCCTCGGGAGAGCTCCTCCACAACCCTTCAAGGTATCCTGAAATTTACTTTTTTTTTGCTCAAAAATTTGTTTTCCCCCTATTTCCGTCCAACTGAACCTGTTGTGAGAGTGGTGTAGGAACCAAAATTTATGAGTAAATTTAAAAAGAAATTTATTTAATCTTACAAAAAAAAAATTCTTAAAAGAAAAAAAATTGCAATTTCTGATTGTTTCGGCGAGCATACGCTGAAATTCACACAAGCTGACAATACATTGCAGCTATAATTGTCAGTCAACCTATTCCACTGCTAATAGACTTCTCATGTCCCTTTCTAGCGGCCCTCCTAAGGCTTTAAAACTCGGGGGGTGCACTTAGTTCTACTATAACAAACCACATGCGAACAAGTGATTTCTAATAAACTATAATTTCAACCTAAAATTTTGAACATTGTTTAATAATGACTATAGCTTTCTATTGCCAAAATTTCCAACTCAAATAAAATATGAATTGATTTCTAGAAGAGGTTGAAAATAAACTAAAATTGCATGTTTTTCAACTCAAATAATTATAGAGGACACATTTAGATGACCATTGAATCAATATTCAACTCAAAATGAGCTTTCAATAATGAATTATTTTTAGGAATTTTTTGTTCATTTTTTAAACAATTTTTTCTTATATAATATAGGGGTGTGAAAGTTACTCCGTATTTTTCAATTCTACAATGTATTTTTTTACTTCAAAAATTTGTAACTAATTATTATTAACAAATAGAAATATCAATAATTCAAAACCTAAACTTTCAAAGTAGGAAAATCTATTCATATTTTTTTAATTTTGTTTTATTTAAAATTCAAAAAGTATATAGGGGGTCCAAAGTTTTGTTCGCACGTGGTTTCTAATGGACTCTCTAAATGACCCCCCCGAGCTTCAAAATTTCTCTAATGACGGTTACATGTGTCCAAAAATAATCTTCATTTAAAATTTGGTGCTTGTATCAAAAATGGCAGTTTGGGAGTAGTTTTGGTAAAACAATCTTTGACCTTTAGCTTAAAAATTTACAACTTATACTCACAATGTCCAAAATACATTCGAAAATGCATAGGAATCATTTTTCTCTTTTCCTAGTAGGCTCCAATAATTTGTTGAATGTGTATTAATAGACATCATGTCCCAAACCCTTAAATTGATAGTACGTTATGGATCAATGGGTGTTACTACCTTTAAGATCACAAATCATAACTTTTCAATGATATTGTTTTTGATGTGATATTGTTTTTGCTCTAAATGAATATTATTATGTGTCAATTTGTGATAGTACCCCAAGGTCAAGGAAGTTTGTAGTATTTGAGATGATATTAATAATATAATGTAATCTACACTAATTTTATTCCAAATAGTGTGATCATCACTAAGTAACTTTCATGGGCATTCATCTAAAAGTCATCCACTTTCATCTAATTTTCATCAAATGATTAGTTGATTACACGAAGTCGACTACGTTCATTTAAATTTTGTTCAAATTTATTGAGTTAGTGAGGTAATCACATGATATTCAATATTTTGTAGTTAATGAATGTTTCAAATGCATTCATTTGGTTATTTTTCTTGTAAAAATTGGTACATTGTCAACTAAAATGATGAAGACACTTAACCCTTAAAGGACAAACATACATTTTTTGGCAACATAGAAATTTTGGGCGGGTATATGTGATTGGAGATTTGCTTATTTTAGGCTGAAATCTTAATAGAAGATGGGATTGAGGAATATCTTTCATATGCACTAAATTTCAGGACATTTGGAAATATGAGTCAAAATTTATGGCCTAATTTCTTACTTTTTTTTCCAGCTAGAGTGTCCGGGTAGATTAGAAAAAACACTTTTTTGAGAAACAAAAAATTGAAATTGATTTTTCAAGAGTTATAAATAAGCGGAAGTTATACACTTTTAATCATTCCATTTTTATCAATGAGTCAAAAGTTATGAAGAGTTTTAGTTTGTGGGTAGCTATGGAATCTCTATTCAAAAATAAACTTTGAAGTCTTGTATCTAACTCAATTTTCAATAATTTTTTAAGAAAATAAAACCATTGTTTATTACAACACTGCAACCATTGGGATTGGCATTTTTCAATTCCATAAATAAATTCTTAACAATCTTGTATTTTAAATCATCTTCTAGTTGAATTCTACCTACTCAATAGATTCTTTTTTTGGCCTCCGGGAGACCGTTTCCGGCTTTAGTTGTTTCCTTCACTGTTCTCCCCGCAGTGAAGGAATGACTAGTTGTTAGAATTTTTATTTTTATTTTTATTTTTAATTCTTTAAATGAAAAAAAAAAAAATTAATTTAATAATAAATAAAAATTGAGAAATTAGCTAACAGCTTCTCAGCCATGTAGGACCGTTGCAGTGTTACTGCAGCAATCACGTTCTCTGGTTATCATAGCATTATAACTTGTGGTCTTCCTAAGGCCCAAAAAAACATCTAATGATTCTTTTCCTATATGTTATACAATTCCAAATGATGTGAAAGTTTTTAAACATGTAGCCAAATTGTCGAGGAAAAAGAATCCAAAGAAGCACTACCATTTGGGACATTTTTTCATAGAAAAGTGAGCTTGTAAAGAGCAACTGCCCTGTTTTTCCAAAGGCCCAAAAAATGGTTTTAATAAATTTGAATGCTTATATCTTGCAATCCATGCAATGGAAATTTTTGAAATTTTTTCCACATCTTTTCTAACTAGCGTACTACAAGATCCTACTGTTATTTGTGTCCAAAAATGTTTTTTTCCTAAAATTTAGTACTTGTACTAGAAATGACAATTTTGGAATGTTTGGGCATTAGAAAAAATTTGGGGCCTCCAGAGGGCCGCTCCGCTATGACAAACACAACTATTAAAAGAAGAGTAGGGAGCCTATGGAATACATCAAATCTGAAGTGTCAGCTTAGGTGAATATTGCGAATGTTGTCAGACCAAACCAATTAACAATTACTAAGGCAGCAATGTATACGGCAATAAGTACATGGTGTGTTATTTCCAATTAAGCAAGTTCTTTTTTTTGACACAAGTAACAATTTAACAAGTTTTCCGTCATTTGCTTAATTTCGTAACACCAACTACAATGAGCTATTTACTTGACTTAAAGTGTGGAGGATGGTGAGAAGAGAAGGTCTTTATATAAGTGGGGTAGTGGTAGGTACAACAACCCATATGGGATATGTGAATTAGGACTAAAATGAGGAGCTTCACCGCTCATAGTTATGTGAAAACGCAGAAAATGTGTTAAAAAACAAATTTTAGACCTCATTTAGGCATAGAAAAGTATCTTTTTTCAAAAAGTTTTGGTCTAAAAAAAGTTGGGAAATCAATTCAAGTTTTATTTTCAAAAATCCGTTTCAAGTTTTGGCACTCGACATAAAAGTTATGGAAACATTTCAAAGAGGGTGTTTGAAAATGTTCAAAAAAATGACCCTTCCAACCCCTCTCTGAAATTTTTCCATGTGAAGTGTCAAAACTTGAAACGGATTTTTGGAAATAAAACTTGACTAGATTTTCCAACGTTTTTTAGACCAAAGCTTTTTGAAAAAAGATACTCTTCTATGCCTAAATGAGGTCTGAAATTTGTTTTCAACACATTTTCTACTTTTTTACATAACTATGAGCGGTGAAGCTCTTCATTTTAGTCCTAATTCACATATCCCACATGGATTGTTGTACTTACCACTTCCCCACTTGTACAAACACCTTCTCTCCTCACCATCTTCCACATGAAAATGGTAATGAAGTGTATCATTAGTATGCCATCCAAAAAAAGCTTGCATGGTAGATGTTCAATGGACTACCTTGGACATTATTGTGTTTTTCACAACTTGTTTGGAATGCAAAGTATTCAATAATCAGGGTTAAGGTGCATTTAAACATCTTCATCCTCATTATTGTAACCCTTGTACTTGGAGTCCGAGCCACTGATAGGCATGTGACGTTGTGATAGAAGGTGAGCGAGAATAGGGAAAAAAAGAATTTCTAAGCAAATAAAGTTCAATCTATGGGGTCCTTGGAGGTGCTCTAGAGCGGCCCTCCAGAGGCCTGCAATTTTTTCTAATGGTGAAATTATAGCATTACAATAAATTTCAGGCCAAAAGAAGGCCATTTAATTTTTAGACCATGGTGCAAGTACAAAAAAAATAAAAAATAAAAAATAATTTTTTTTAATACTCCAAAAAATAAATAAAAAATAAAAAACATTTTTGAAATACCCAAGCTGATGTGGCATTATTAATACCATGTTAGTTCCTGAATGTTCTTTTTTTTTTGGTAAATTTTAATAATTTTTCAAGTTTATTTGCACCCAGTTGCAAGTTGTCTCGCGGCCTTGTTTTGGCCTGAAATTTTTTGTAATGGCAAGGAAATTAAGGGATTAATACATTTGCAAACTAAGTAGAAGACTGAGGATGGGTTGGAAGTTTAGGTAGTAAATCGCACGGTGGGATAAATAAGGAACTCATCATTTGGATGTTGAAGTTCTGACTTGTTGGAAATACTTTCAAGATTTGAATATGCAAAGTACATTTTGTAAATTATTTTCTTAATATTCATATTTACAAAGTTCTTTACTAAAAATGAGATAATTATTGAATAGTGTTTGAACATTCATATGCCACATTTTGGCTCCTAAGACCTTACACATTCACCATACAAAATCACTATAGTATGAGCACTCATTACCAACTTCGCTTAAATATTAACACCTTGAATGACAATATGAATACAAAAGGAAGATTGTAAAGCAACAATAAAGGAAGTGATTGGAAGAAGTCAAAGAATAAATGCCATTATGTGAAACCACCATTGGAGTAATTAGTGAATTTTTTTACAACATGTGTATTTGCTTGATTTATAGGTATGTGATTATGACTCTATGGTCAATAATTGAAGCTCTACCAAGATGTACTTTGGAAGTGGAAACTTTTGCCAAAGTACCTCTCTTTTCACTTCAAGATACTAGTTCTTTTTAAAAGTAACTACACTTCAATGTGTCTAAATAAGCATTTGAGAATTACTACCCATTATACAATGACCTGATTCTTTTGTTGAATTTGGTTGGAAGTCAATAAAATATGCAAGATTCCCTTCTTCTACATTTGGAGGATACTATACAAATAAACTATGAATTCTCAAATTACTATACACACATTTATCCAAAAGTGCTCTCATAAATAGGAGTAACACAATTGAGACCAAAATTTGTAGAAGTCCATTTTAGAGAGGGGTCCAACCTAGTTGCAATCCCTTTAATTAGAGTTAGTTCTTTCCCTTCATCTAGATCCAATCAATCTGTTTGTTTTTCCTCGTGTTTTTCACACTTAAACACACTTAAAGGGTAACTTTGGAAATCATCCCTTTTCATTACCAAGTGAATCATTGGCTTAAGATATAGCAAAAGCACTTATTGGAAGTCAAACTACTACAAAACACCTCCCCTTTTCTCAACAAAATTCAAAGGATGATTTGTTGCACTTTTACACCACTAGAAGGATTCCGTGTCATCCATCAGACTGCAAACGTCCTCCTCCACATTTAAGGGTAAAGCGAATACATGAGTTGCAAGGAGTGGCGTGATTATTCGTTATTCTCGTCAACGAACTCGGCTTTGCGAGGAAGCTGCTGCCAAACAAAAACTCCATTAACTTATACGGAGTATCTCCTGTTGGCATGCCATGCTGCTCGCTCTCACTACCACGAAGAAACGAAAGTCGCCTCCACCTTAGTAACTCAGCTCCAAAACCTCTTCCCGGACTCCTTTCCACTTGAGAGCAATTCGCTTTCAATTCTATCTACGAGCATTAGTTATCAACTCGCTCGCCGCAAAAGATTTCCTTTCCATGTCCGACCTTCTGCGAATTAAGGCACCAATTACAACGAAACCCATGAATCTGCTTCTTCCGAACGAACGAGTAGCCCGTCCCTGTTCTTTCGGTGCAGCTCAACGGACGTCGGGACACTATCCTGGAAGGCTCCATTACTGGTTCAGATTCTGCGTGGAGAAGTCATGATGAATCTGATCGAACGTTCGAGGTATTTCTCAGTTCTCGCGGGCCACGGAGATTGTATGTATAAATGGCTCACCAGTGCGGGATTCAATTTCACACTCAAACATCACCATTGAACACTCGAACAACCTTCTAGCTTCACAGCCACAGCCGGTTTCGAGCCTTGCCTGCCTCTGAAGTCTCGTCAATTGGCTTGCTAGTCTTCACCAATTCCCTCGCTAGCTACTGTACCTACTCTCCGACAATTCACTTGGCAATCCTCATTGCTTGAGAAGCTCGGTAAGCTGATTGTAGCAATGGCCGGCTCGAGAAGAGGAAGCACCATTCCCTTTGTTATTGCCTGCTGTGCGATAATGCTGGTCGTCGGCACTGTCAACGCCGCCGACCCCGACCCGTTGCAAGATTTCTGCGTCGCAGATCTGTCGCCCACTGCGCCTCTCGTCAACGGATTCGCATGCAGACCAAGAAGCACCGTCTCCGCGAAAGACTTCGTGTTCTCGGGATTCCGAGCGCCAAGCGCCGACGTGAAGCTGTCGCCCACCGGGGCCATCGCGGCGCTCGCCACACCCGTCGAGTTCCCGGGACTCAACACGCAGGGAGTCACGCACGCACGACTGGACTTCGACTTGGGCGGCGTGGTGCCGCTGCACACGCACCCGCGCGCCACCGAGACGCTGTTCGTGTTGAAGGGACGCATCTACACCGGCTTCGTGAGCGACGACAACGTGCTGTACGCGTCCACGCTGGAGAAGGGCGACGTGATCGTGTTTCCGCGCGCGCTGCTGCACTTCCAGCTGAACGTGGGCAACGAGCGCGCCATCACCTTCAACACGCTGACGTCTCAGAATCCGGGTCTGCTGCTCACCGCCAACCAAATCTTCGAGCCCAACATCACGAGCGCCGTGATCGAGAAGTCTTTCGGCGTGGACGCCGCGACGGCCAAGCTCCTCAAGGGCTCGTACCCCGGTCACCCTTGAGTGGTAGTTCCGTTTGGCAGCTAATTCCGCCGGGCACTAATTCAATAGCTGAACTGGAATTCAGCGTAGAATTTAATTCGAATTGATTGCTTAGCTAGGGTCGTACCGAATTTGACGTGAACATTCAATCACGTATAGCTAGAAATTCATGCATTTGTTTTGATCGAGTCAATGAGATTCGGAGGTTTCGTGAGGTTGCGAGAATTAATTATTGGTTCATTGGGTGTGTACTGCACAAATAAAGCGGCACTTGTCCTTTCAAGTAACCGATTCCAAAAAATCGTGTTTGAGATTTTGGACTGTGGCAGAGTTAGTCAGAGTGCTTGGTAACAATGGCATACTTTGATCTTTGAGAAACCGCTAAGGTTCGCAGACACCTTCATGAACATTTCAAAAATTTCGCAGCTGAGGGTCTGAAGAATTTCATCACTGACACGGTCATTTATGAGTAGGTATAAAAGCACTCAGGCAAACGAGTCTATAAAATTGGCACACTCAACAACAGAAGACATGGCATGACGAATTGTTGGAGTTCATGATTGTGTAATAAATGCATGCTTTACATATTACAATGAGCATTTATCACACTTTCAGCTCGTCATCAGAATTTAAGCTTCTTGGACGGGTATAACAGTCAGGACACCTTGAAATACTAATTACTTAGAACATACTACGTAATGTCCAATCGACTAGTCAACATAAATATGTGCATAAATCCTTGGTTGAGAATCAGAACCCATTCCGTCCCCTTCAGCATTAGCCATGCAAGTCGAAAATGTGAAACTTCAAAGTGTTAGTGGTGAATGCTTCAGAGAGCCCAAAATGGTGCACAAAATTCGGACTGACACAGGTCTGAGAATCAAGAAAGGAACTGCAGTTTCGCTGAATTGGCGGAAAATTCAAGAGTTGGACGCTTTTAAAGGAGAAACTCTGCATGCTTTGGTTCATTTGTTTATCCGTCTGGGTCTTCAATCCAAATTTATTTTCGAGCTCCATTCCTGAATGCGCCAGCTTTGTGAAACTATGCCTAAGAATTTAAATACTTGGGTCTGAACTTTTGTAGGCCGTTACAACATCCGACTGTTCCGAATACCACCCTATGCAGAATAAATATGGAGGACGAAGAATTTCGGGAATTCTGAGAATTGGAACTTGGTGTCGTGTCTTTCGTATGAAATTTTAGCAAAATTTTGCAATCTTTGAGTGTAGGTTAATGTTGGGTTCGGGATAGGAGCTTGTTTTGAGTAGCGATTCGAGGCTTTCTTGGAATGGCTGGAGGGATGCATTTGTTAACCACTGCAGTGCGCGGGAACCTTACAGAGGGGATTATTGAGGACGGATGCTGGAGGTTGGATGCACTTGTTGCGAGAAAGTGATTATTTAGGTTGTGGAATAAGTAGTAGTAGAGCAAGGATTGTAAGCAAATGTTTTAGTGGTTATGGTACGAAATTTGGAATGCGCTCGATTAGGTCACCGTCTAAAACTGGCGATAGCGTTTCATCGCTGGGCAAGACGAGGTTGGAGCGTAAGGTTTTGCGATTTGCTGCCATGTTAGGAGATGCTCCATCGTGCATTTTCGTCGGGTCAATCGAGACAGCTGAGCTAGAAAGCGCGCTTGGAAGCTCTGTACCAGCAGGCACGGGACTCATATTATAGCGGGCAGCCGTTAGTCGTGGACGACATGTTCGACAAGGTGGAGTTGCAGCTGCGGTGGCATGGGTCGAAGCTGGTTCTTAAGTATCCCCGGTGCAGCTTGAGGCGGTTCACGGCGTACGCGGATGCGGAAGTGGATCCGTCGCAGATGCGAGCATTGAAAATCGTTTGGGAATCATAATGAATGACACCCCTGGAGCTATTTCCATTCATATCTACTGTGATCACTGCATAACGTTCAATGACCTTCATCCAAAAGTCATCCACTTTCATCTAATTTTCATCAAATGATTGCCTGATTTCGACCACATTTATCCAGATTTTGTTCAAATTTGAATAAAAGTAAAATAAATATACAATGGTAACATTTGTTTTAGTTTGTTTTGTATGTAACATTGAGATATCTCTAATTGTGCATTCACTGAAGATTCTCTTTATACCGCTGCAGAGCTTGATTTGAGGAGGGTTATACTAAAGTTGCATCATTGCTTTCAGACATATGATGGATTTGTGAGCAATTTCTAAAGCTGTAAATTGAATCGAATTATGAAAAATAGAATATAGGAGTTTATGATGTCATTCTTGGCATCACCAAAAAACTCTCAACAAGTAGAAATACCCCAAAGTTGTTTTGCACTTTCATTGGGTTCTTAAGTGTGAAAGTTATGGATTTTCAATTGAATTTTGTTTCTATAAATTTTATTTAATTATGGATAAATTATTCTAAAAAATAAAAATAAAAATAATACATAGGTATATCATAGAAAACATTTGGACAAGTGCACAATGACACACAAGTTGTTCATAAGTCGAACTTTGAAAAATTACATTGATCTTAAATTAAAAAAAGATAATAACAAAAAAATTATTGTATTTCAGGAGAATTTTCTTAAATTCAATTCATAATTGAGTTTAATATTCTCTAAAAAAATCAATAATGATAATTTAATTATAAATTATGAAATTATCTAAAATGAAGTGAAAGAAATATAAAATGATTGCAATAAAAATTGTCATTTTATTTCTACAAAAAGAAACAATTGTGTATTCAAATAGGAACATAAATTAAATGAAAACCAATGCTTTGTAAAAAGCATCAATATGACAACTAAATTCTCAAAATCATCTTAGTTTTATATGAATGATAATCCTATATATTAACTCCTAAAGCCATAAATTGCTTTTTTTTGGCAACGCAATTTTGGGCAACTCACTCTAAGTGGAGTTTTTATTTTTTTCTTTGAAATTTTCACACAACTTGTTGCCAAAGAGTGGCTTCAAAGCCCAACAATTTTCATAACTTTTGACTACATGGTTAAAAAGTTATTTGTATGATATGTAGTTTTTAGAAATTGGTGGGCAATTTGGGCACTTAAAAAAACTTCTTCAAAAATCATTGTTTTAAGAAATTAAATTTTGAAATTGATTTTCTAGATTTATATATATGTGGAAAGCTTTAAATCATTCCATTTTGATTAATGAGATGAAAGTTATGAAGAGCATTACATGTGTTTTTAGACCCTTAGAAGGCCGTTTCATCCTTGTTCCCATTCCTGTGAACATTGTTCTAATGCCCAAAATATTTAATAATGAAAAAATGAAAAAAAATGAAAAAATATATTTAAAAAATAATTAAATAATATGCTGCCGATGTGGCTATCGCCCGACCACATCAGCATGTTGATTTGGCAGCATGGGAACGCCTAGGAACGCTATGATAACTCATAGTCTTCTACAGGACTGAAATCTCTTCTAATGTTTTAATTTGCAGGTAGTTATAGAATTTATATTCTAAGATAAACTTTCAAGTCCTTTATTTAGCTCAATTTTCAATATTTTTTGAAAAAAATAAAAACACTCAGTGTAGATTGTTTATTACAAATTTACAACATTACAACCATTGGGATTGGCATTTTTCAATTCTATAAATAAATTGTTAACAATTTAGTATTTTGAATCATTCTTTACTTCTTTCTACTTACTATTTTTTCCTATATGTTGTACAATTCCAAATGATCTCAAAGTTTTTAAGCATGTAGCCTACTCGCCTTGAAGAATGAATCCAAACCATTACCACCATTTTAGACATTTTTCATACAAATGTGACTTTGTGAAGTCGGTAGCTACCCTATTTTTTCCAAGGGCCAAAAAAAGGATTTTTGTCACTTCAACTTGCAATCTACATAATGGAAATTTTTGAAATTTTTTCCACATCTTTTCAAACCAACATATTGCAAGGTTCTATGGTTCTATGTGACCAAAAGTGTGTTTTTTTCTAAAATTTTGGTACTTCTTCGAGAAATGGCAGTTTTGGAGAAATTTTGGTGAAAACATAGTCAAAAACCTTTAGGGGTTAAATGAAATACACATAAATTCTAACATGAGTGCATGATATTCCTGCATATAATATGAGCGCATGTGATGGAATCTCATGCAAATGGAAGGAATCTTGATCGAAACTGTGCTCTTATGCAAAGGAGATTGTGATTTGTGAAGTTTGACAATGTTTAGAAACTTTGCAAATGGAAGCTTTGGATTACATAATTATGTGGTTCAAATCTCAGTTATAGGTATGTGAATTTAATCACCACCAATCTTGAGCTTATTATTGTGCCCTAAAGTATAGGATACCAAACCATCCATGACTCAGTCTTGACTATTGTTCATCACTTTAAAAGGGGTTGTAAAAAAGATCAAACAATTTTGGTAGTGTTCTGCCAAACCTACAGTTTTTTACACTTAGTACTGTGAGTATTACGGTACTACAAAACAGAACAATCTTAGCCATTGATCTAAAAAATCAACAACTAATAGTACTTTTGAGTTTTGACTACTTGTAAGTACTGAAAAAGTACTATTTGAAAAAAAGACAGTTTGTCATAGAAAATAGATACAATTAAGTATAAATTAATAATAATTAGAAAATCATGAAAAAAAATAAAAATTTGCCATTTGTAAAGACTTGATAGTGATTAATGATCACATTTCACCCAAAACTATCTAGAAGTTAAAACCATCTTAATGCTACTTACAAGGGCCCCCTACTCACACCATGTTGAAGACAAAGAATTGTGCTTTTTACTGCCCTTTGGTCAACACATGCTCAACTAGTGTGGGAATAGTCCACAAAAAATTCAAGTGAACATCATGATTTTTGGATACTCCATAGTACTAAACCCCCCTAAATTGCAAAGTGTGTCAAATTAGCTAAATTGACATTTAATTATAAAATTATTTTTCAAAATTTCTGAAAAATAAAAAATCTCATGCTTTTTGAGTTTATCATCTTCAAAAATTCAAAGTTTGAATTAAATATTTTTTTCTCCTCATAGATTATATTCTTGTCTGTATGAAAAGCTTTGATTCATTCCATTTGGATTTGTTATGAGAAAGTTATGGAAAATCTTGTTTTTCAGATAATTAGAGCATCTTCTTGAGATAATAATTTGTAGAATGAATTTCTAAACTCTGAATGCAATTTTTTATAATTTTTGAAAATAAAAATTCTACATGGTTTAGAACAATCTCATCATTAAGATTAGTGTGTTCTAATTCCATTATAGAAATATTATTAATTTAGATTTTCCTTCTATCTCATACCTATTCCTACAAATAGTTTTCTAAAGAATGAAAATTAAATTTTTTTGAATTTTTATTTTTTTTCCTAGATTCTCAACAAAATTCCCCGCAATAAAGATTTAAAAATCAAAACTCTGTAGTACAAAAATTTAATTGAAGAAGTTTCAAAATCAAATAATCTAGATGCGCAATGTGATGAATTTTTTTTTTTTTTTACTTTAAACAATGATATCTTGCAATCTGTGCAATTAAAATTTATGAGCTTTTTTTTACACATTCTCATACTAGTTAGGTGTAAGATCTTGTAGTTAGATGTACAAACAAAATGATTTTCAAATTTTTTACTTTTTGCTATAGAAATGGCAGTTTTGATTGTTTTTTGGCATAATAAAGGCCTTAGTCCTTTAGGGATTAATATGTTTGCACACTTAAGAGGAGACTAATGATGGGTCAAAAGTTTAGGTAGTGAAATGCACAGTGGAGTAAACAAGGAGCTTACCATTTGGATGTTGAAGCTTTGACTTGTTGAAATTGCTTTCAATGTTTGAACATGCAAAATCAATTTCATTTGATTTTTTGAATATTTATATTTGCAAATTTCTTTGTGAAAAATAAGATAATTATTGAATGTTGTTTGACCATTTATACCAATCATACGTCACATTTTAGCTCCTATGACTTTTTATGTACACCATATTTAGAATCAATAAAGTATGAGCAAGTATTAATTACCAACTTTACCTAAATATCAACACCTCAAATGATAGTATGAATGTGGAAGGAAAATATGGTAAAGCTTCAATAAAGGAAGTCATTGCAAGAAGTCTAGGAATAAATGTCCCATTATGTGAATCTACCATTGTAGAGTTCATTAAATTTTTGCAACATGTGTATGTGCTTGATTTATAGGTATGTGATTGTGCTCCTAAGGTGGATAATTGAAGCTCTACCAAAGATGAACTATGGAAGTAGGGATATTTCTCAAATTTTAGACCAAAATACTCTCCTTTCACTTCAAGTCACTAGTTTTGAGTTCTCTTTAAAAGTACTTGCACCTGAACATGTCTAATTGAGCAATTGAGAATTGGTACTTGTTACACAATGACCTAATTTTGTTAAATATTTGTTCAAAGTCAAAAGAATACATTAGATTCCTTTTTCATGCATTTGTGGGATACCATACAAATAAACTATGAATTTTTAAATTGCTAGACACAGATCTATCCAAAGTTGCTATGAAAAATAGTTGAGGCCAAAATCTGGAGGAGCTCATTTTAGATAAGGGTCCAAACTAGGTGTAGGTCCTTAAATTAGAGTTAGTTTCTTCCTTTATCCAAATCTAGTCAGTTTTTGTAATTTTTTAACTAAATACATGAGTTGCAAGGAGAGACAATTATACATAATTCTCGTTATTCTCATTATACGTTATATTTTATTATATTATACAATGGTCTAATTTTTTTGTCTAATTTTGTTGAAAGTCAAAAGAGTACACTAGATTCCCTTCTTATGCATTTGGGGGATACTATAGGGTGATTGCAAGAAACACTTGTCCTATTTCTTGTCCCTTTGTCCTTAAAAATTGGCTTTTTGTTCATAACTTTTGCGTTGTTTGTCCATTTGGCATGAAATTTGGAATGAAGGTAGATGCTAAAGTTACAGACCTTGAGTAATTTTTTAAATTTAAAAAAAATTAGTTTACTATTTTTAATCTGCCCCCGATTGGGTGTCTACCTTGGCCATTTTGGAGTTTTTTAGTCCTACTTTTTACCCAAAAATCCGAATTTGAAACCACAAATTGGACATATTGGAGGTCTACTAACACTAAAAGGGTTGATGTTGAGTTTTTATGAAAATAGCATCATGTCGATTGCATACATGGGGTCAAAGTGACCATCCTTTATGCAAAAGCTATGAAGAAGGAAAAAATTTCCTTCATGAATTTTTTGGTGCAATGCAAGCGCAATCTTCACTAGTAAAATGGCGTTTTTTTATGGATTTCTTTTGAATTTTTTTTTAATTACTAAAAATGAAAATCTCTACAGACCCCTTTTCTGCTATTTTCTGTTCCTAGTGGCTTTTGCAGTACTTCGTAGTAGTCCATAGTACTGCATAGTACAACATAGTACTAAATCAACGGTGTAGATCTACAGGCGCCTTCAATCAACGATGCAGATTTGTCGGGGCACTTTTAAAACGTAGTATTAGTAGTATTGCATAGTACTGTCAATCCTATGATCAGAGAACGCAATTTTGAACGAAAAACGTGAAGTGTTTCTTACAACTACCCTATACAAATAAACTACTATACATATGAATTTTCAGGAATAGAGACAATACATTTGAGGCCAAAACCTACAGGAGTCAATTTTGGAGAAGGTTCCAAACTAAGTGCAGGCCCTTTAATCAAAGTCAGTGTTTTTCTTTCACCCAAATCTAGTAAGTTTAGTCTTTTTTTAACTGAATATATGAGTTGCAAGGAGTGGCGTGATTATTTGTTATTCTCGTCAACGAACTCGGCCGCTTTGCGAAGAAGCTATATGAGTTGCAAGGAGTGGCGTGATTATTCGTTATTCTCGTCAACGAACTTGGCCGCTTTGCGAGGAAGCTATATGAGTTGCAAGGAGTGGCGTGATTACTCGTTATTCTCGTCAACGAGCTCCGCTTTGCGAGGAAGCTGCTGCCCAACAAAAACTCCATTAACTTATATCTTGTGTTGATGTTAAGGTGAAGGCACAAACATTAAGCATAACAAACAACACAATTGAACAAGAGAAATATATCCTCCCATAGCATGGGGAAGGTCATTATATACTATCTAATACAGGTGTGTAAAAGTTAAAGTTAAAGTTAAAGTAACTAGTAGATCGCTCTATATAGATAGAACCTTTTATTCTAGTGTCATCTAGAAATAGCATCTACTATTCTATTTCTGAGTCAATGACTACTTCAACACTCCTCCTCGATCTATAGTTACCTCATTAAAAACTGATCTGTGATAAAACCTAAATTAGGAAAAATCCCACAGACAGAAAAGAGTGTAACTTCTATTGAGGAACTATCTCATGCAACAAACGCATGCCGGCCTCTTGTACTAATCTCCTATGAGTATAGGCCGGAAGAGCTTTGGTCAACATGTCTGCAATGTTGTGCGCCGATTCGATCTTCTTGACTTCTATTTGCCCAGATTGAATGAGGTCTTGGGTGAAGCCAAATATCTGTGGAGAAATGTGTTTGGTGCGGTCAGTTTTGATGAAGCCAGACGCCACTTGAGCTATACATGCAGAGTTGTCCTCAAAGATGATAGTCGGCTTGAATTCTTGAGTAATTTCGCATTGCTCCATGATGATCTTGTTCATGTTCCTCAACCATACTGCTTCCCGAGTTGCTTCATGGAAAGCAATAAGTTCAGAGTGGTTTGAAGAAGTAGCAGTAACCGTCTGCTTCACTGATTTCCACGAAATAGGAGAGTTATTCTTCAAAAATATGTATCCAGTTTGTGACTTCCTAGTACTCTCATCGAATTTGAATCCGGCATCAGCATAACCTATGATATCTGAGGTCCCTTCTTTGGAATAACAGAGTCCCAAGTTTTCAGTCCCCCGGAGGTATCGGAATAAGTGTTTGACACCATTCCAATGACGAGCTTCCGGTCTCTGGCTATGACGAGCTAACACACTTGTAGCAAAAGAAATGTCAGGCCTGGTATTTGTGGACAAGTAAAGGAGAGCTCCTACTGCTGCGAGGTACCGGGTTTTGTCACAAAACTCCTCCTCCTCCTCGCAAGGACGGTAGGGGTCATCCATAATTCGACTTCGTCCCATCATGGGAGCGGAAAGAGGACTAGCTTGGTCCATTTGAAACTTCTTGAGAAGTCTTTGGGTATAGCCGGTTTGATGGAGAAAAATACTTCCATCTAGTAAGTGAGTCACCTCAAGGCCAAGACAGAAAGAAGTCTGACCTAGTAACTTCATCTCAAACTGAGAGGTTAGGAGACTTATAGCATGACTACAAGTGGATGGGGTGCCTACTAAATTGAGATCATCTACATAAACATCAATCACTACAAAGCCTGTATCATTCTTAAGTGTAAAAATGCAAGGTAGGGATGGATCATGTTTGAACCCATGGTGGAGTAAGAAATCCCGAAGGTGTTTGTACCACATTCTACCTGCTTGTTTAAGGCCGTAAAGAGCTTTCTGAATTTTCAGACCAGAATAGGATCCTGAATTGTCATCTGATGGGGTATTGTCAAGAAAATCAGGTGGTGGTCTAATATAGATGGTGGCATCTAGGGGACCGTAGAGGTAGGCTGTAACAATATCTAGCAAACGGGTTTCTAATCCAAGTTGAACAGCCATCCCTAGCAAATATCTAAATGTTGCAGAATCCATAACAGGAGAATATGTAAAGTCATAATCAACACCAGGGTGTTGGTTAAAACCTTGGGCAACTAATCGGACTTTGTATCTAACAACATGTCCCTGAGCATTCCTCTTTTTAGTGAAGATTAACTTGAAACCGATGGGTTTAGTATGAAGCTTTGTATCTAGGGGCCCAAAGACTTTGTGTTTCTTGAGAGATGAGTACTCGGCTTGTAAAGCATCAGACCATTGAGGCCAATCAGATCTAGATTTTGCGTCAGCTAAGGTGATTGGATCAGAATTTGAGGTGAGAATCCGAGTGATAAAGGTATTTACAGAGGTTGTTTCACTTGGGGTACAAGGGAACAATGGATCCGGATGAGAATCAGAAGAAAAATCACTATGAAGGCTAAGGGGATCAAGTTTTGACTGTTTGGAGGAAGATGTTAACTGAGTAGGTTTTCTCTTCTCGGGAAGATCACTAATCAATGGTTGGCCGGCTCCAGGAAGTGGATTACGAGTAATCCTCGCAGTATTAGTGAAACCATCCGGAAGCTTTTCAGCTAAGAATTTTAGGGTAAGAAGTTTCTGAACTTCTGAGTCTATTAGGGCAGTTCTAGGGTCTGGATTAAGAGTGAACGTTTCAGGTGACTGAAAGTCCAAAGCAGAATTAGATTTGGAGTTAGAGATCAGAGGAAAATGGGTTTCTTCAAAGTGACAGTTTTGAAACCGGGCTCTTTGTAGAGTTCCACTAGAAGGGGAGATGTAGCGAATGATACTAGGAGAATCAAAACCTACGTATATTCCTTCCTGCCGGTGGTTACCAATGGTTTTCCTATGTGGTTCAGCTACGGGAACCCATACTCTACACCCAAAAGTTCTAAAATGAGAAACGTTAGGAACCTGTCCCGAAAGTAACTCTAAAGGAGAATGATCATTAAGGAGAGTAGGGCGGAATCTAAGGAGAGTAGCGGCATGAAGAACGGCATGGCCCCAGAAAGTAGGGGATAGCTTTGCATGCAGTAAAAGCGGCCGTGTAATTAGCTGAATTTTCTTAATGAATGCTTCAGCTAAACCATTTTGGGAGTGTTCATATGGAACTGAATAGGTCAAGGTAATCCCAGAGGCTACACAATAATCTTCAAAGTGTCGTGACCTAAACTCCTAGGCATTATCCATCCTAAGAGTTTTCACGGGGTAGTCCGGGTAATGAGCCCGGTACTTGATTAACATAGCTAATAGCTTGGAAAAGACCATATTTCTAGTGCTAAGCAATGATACCTCAGAATGAGTCCCGGACGCATCTACAAGGACTAGAAAATATCTGAAAGGTCCAGAAATAGGATTAATGGGTCCGCAAACATCACCTTGTAAGCGTTGTAGCTTTGGTGGAAGCTCCGTTGGTAGTTTCCACCTCGAGGGGCGCTTGATAAGCTTTCCTTGGGAACAAGTAGCGCACTCCCCCACCTTGTCAACGTCGCTGGGGCAGATGTTATGGCCTGCTAGCAACGGCAACATACGCTTGAACATTGTAGTTCCAGGGTGCCCCAACCTGCTGTGCCATAATCCAGTCTTGGCTGGAAACATGACAGAGAAAGCAGAGCCCATAGGTTGCTTAATTCCAGTAGCTGGAAGCATCAGAGCCGGTCCGGTAGTACCGCTGATGTGAATTGCATATAGGCCATTGGCTCCTGCACGTGCAGTGGCTAGGAATCTTTGTCCTTGCTTGAGCTCTAGAACCTCTTCACCATTCCTCACCGCAGTGAGAATGTGGACTCCGTTTGCCCGTAGGTCCCGGTAGCTGATCAGGCTCCGGGGGGCAGATGGAGCATACATTGCTTTCGCAATTTGGAGGGGGGTCCCCCAAGGCAAAATCAGTGTTGCCTGGCCCTCACGGAACATCATGTCCCGTTTTCCTGCAATGGTTGTAATACCACATTTTTTGCCAGGACTCGGCTAGGCCGGAAAAGTCAAAATACTTTTGATCTCGCAAGATCGTATGTGTGGTAGCACTATCCAAGAGAGCAACATCAGATTGATCTACGGACTGTACGGTGCTCACCATATAATTCTCTACATCTGTCTCCTCTATCGAGGGGGCATCAAGGGTATGGGCCTCTCTCTGCCCAGCCTTAAGCTGCTGCAACTCCTTATACATTTTAGAAAGGTAATTAGAAGCTCTACAGTCTTTAGCAATATGCCCTACCCTACCACATTTGTGACATGTACGGGTATCCTGAGACTTTGAATTAGATGAGTAGGGTTTGTCAGAGATTTTAGACTTATCTCTAGGTTTTGATGAAGATGGTTGCTTTTGATGTTGCTTCCACCGCTGCTGTGTCTTCATGTCCCTTGGCCTACGTGTTGGTATCTCCACCGTGTGCGCTTCTTTGGCAGGCTTGGACTCAGCATTCTTCAATAGAAGTTGTTGTTGCTTTTCCGTAAGCAAAAGATAAGACATCAACCGAGAGTGAGTTTTAAACCTCATATTTCGGTACTGTTGAGCTAAAAGAGCAGAAGCAGGAGGGAAGGTGGAGAGAGTCTTATCAATGAGTTCCTTGTCGGTGATTGTCTCTCCACACAAGCGCAACTGGGCGGTGATTCGGTGCAGCTCTGCGTTGAATGCCAAGAGGTCAGAAAAATCCAAGACGCGCAAATGAATCCAGTCGTTGCGGGCTTGAGGAAGAAAAATTGTCTTCTCATGGTGAAATCTGGCCTCGAGCTGCTTCCACAATTCGGCAGGATGATCAACTTGAATGTATTGTTGCCGAAGGGAGAAGTCTAAGTGCCGTCTTAGAATAAGAAGCGCCTTCCACTTGAAAGATGATGGTTCCAAATGCAAATGATCGCCCCTTTCTGCCGTCAAAGTACCATCCAACTCCTCCGCACACAAATAGGATTTGGCATCGATGCTCCACTCCAAGTAATTGCTCCCGTCAGCTTCCAACGCCTCAAAAAGTAAAGGTTGAACTCGTCCTTTTTCTCCCTTGGGACGTTTCGCTACAGGCATCGCCATCGATAGAGAAAACTAGGACAGCCGACAGCAAAGGCTCTAAAAACAAGAGAGAATGAAAACTAAAATAAAAGTTGAGAGATCAGGGAGAGTCTCGTGCTGATAATGTGTTAAGGTGAAGGCACAAACATTAAGCATAACAAACAACACAATTGAACAAGAGAAATATATCCTCCCATAGCATGGGGAAGGTCATTATATACTATCCAATACAGGTGTGTAAAAGTTAAAGTTAAAGTTAAAGTAACTAGTAGATCGCTCTATATAGATAGAACCTTTTATTCTAGTGTCATCTAGAAATAGCATCTACTATTCTATTTCTGACTCAATGACTACTTCAACAGTTGACATGCCATGCTGCTCGCTCTCACTACCACGAAGGAACGAAGGTCCCCTCCACCTTCGTAACTCAGCTCCAAACCTCTTCCCGGACTCCATTCCACTTGAAAGCAGTTCGCTATCAACTGTATCTCGCCGGCCGCGAAAAATTTCCTTTCCATGTCCAACCCTGTGTGAATTAAGGCACCAATTACAACGAAACCCATGAATCTGCTTCTTGCGAACGAACGAGTAGCCAGTGCCTGTTCTTTCGGTGCAGCTCAAAGGACGTCGGGATCACCACTTCCACACACTATCCTGGATGGCTCCCATTCTGGTGGATCTAGGTCCGACTCGGCGTGGAGAGGTCATCAAGAATCAGATCGAACATTCGAGGTATTTCACAGTTCAAGCGGGCCACGGCCCACGGAGAGTGTATGTATAAATGACTCACCAGTGCGGGATTCAATTTCAAACTCAAACATCACCAAACATCCATCGAGCTTCACAGCCACAACCGGTTTCGAGCCTTGCCTGGCTTTGAAGTCTCGTCAATTGGCTTGCTATCTTCACCAATTCCCTCGCTAGCTAGCTACTCTCCACCAATTCACCTGGCAATCCTCATTGCTTGATAAACTAGGTAGGTTGATAGCAACAATGGCCGGTTGCAGAAGAGGAAGTGCCATGGTTCTTGTTATTGCCTGCTGTGCGATAATGCTGGTCGTCGGCACGGTACAGGCCGCCGACCCCGATCCGTTGCAAGACTTCTACGTCGCGGATCTGTCGCCCACTGCGCCTCTCGTCAACGGATTCGCCTGCAGACCGAGAAGCACCGTCTCCGCGAAAGACTTCGTGTTCTCGGGATTCCGAGCGCCAAGCGCCGACGTGAAGCTGTCGCCCACCGGGGCCATCGCGGCGCTCGCCACACCCGTCGAGTTCCCGGGACTCAACACGCAGGGAGTCACGCACGCACGACTGGACTTCGACTTGGGCGGCGTGGTGCCGCTGCACACGCACCCGCGCGCCACCGAGACGTTGTTCGTGTTGAAGGGCCGCATCTACACCGGCTTCGTGAGCGACGACAACGTGCTGTACGCGTCCACGCTGGAGAAGGGCGACGTGATCGTGTTTCCGCGCGCGCTGCTGCACTTCCAGCTGAACGTGGGCAACGAGCGCGCCATCACGTTCAACACGCTGACGTCTCAGAATCCGGGTCTGCTGCTCACCGCCAACCAAATCTTCGAGCCCAACATCACGAGCGCCGTGATCGAGAAGTCTTTCGGCGTGGACGCCGCGACGGCCAAGCTCCTCAAGGGCTCGTACCCGGGTCACCCTTGAATGGTAGTTACGTTCGGCAGCTAACTCCGCCGGGCTCCAATTCAAGAGCTGAACTGGAGTTCAGCGTAGAATTGACTTCGAAGTGATTGCTTAGCTATTGTCGTGGTGATTCGATTTGAACATTCATTAATGTAAGGTAAAGCATAAAATTCATGCATTTGTATTGATCGAGCCAATGAGATTTGGAGGTTTCGTGAGGTTGCGAGAATTCATTATTGGCTCATTGGGTGTGTACTGCACAAATAAAGCGGCACTTGTCCTTTGAAGTCACTGATTCCAAAATTCGTGTTTGAGATTTCGGACTGTGGTTAACTGGTTATGTTAGAGTGCTTGGTAACAATGGCGTACTTTCATCTGTGAGATGCCGCGCTAAGGTTCGCAGGAACCTGCATGATTTTTTTAAAATCTCGCAGCTGAGGGTTTGATGAATTTCATCACTGGCACGTTCATTTATGAGTAGGTATAAAAGCACTCAGGCAAACGAGTCCGTAAAATTGGCACACTCAACAACAGAAGAGATAAGTTAGCATGTCACGTTGTTGTCGTTCAAGATTGTATAATAAAAAGATGCTTTACATATTAGAATGAACATTTATCATACTTTCAGCTCGTTATCAGAATTTAAGCTTCTTCGATGGATATAACATCTAGGCCACCTTGAAATACTAATTACTTAGAACATACGGAGTACTACTTAATGCTGAATCGACTGGTCAGCATAAATGTGTCCGAAAATCCTTGGTTGAGAGTCATAACCCATTCCGTCCCCTTCAGCATGGGCCATGCAAGGCTTACTGGGGGATAGTCGAAAATGTGAAGCTTCAAAATGTTAGTTGTGAACATGGCTTTTTTTTTATTTTTCAATTTCTAAGAAGTGCCAAAGTGGCAATATAAAATGTTATAGTGGTGCTCCAAATTTCAACATTCATTCCCATATTGGATAGAAAATATTAGATTAGCTCATATCACATGTCTATAATTTGATTTTCATTCACAATCTGGCAACTTCATCCAAGATTTTTTTTTATATAAATTTTTTTGGCAATTTCATCCATTTTTCTAGGCACTTGACTGCCACTTTTTAGCCAGTTTTTTTTTTTTGGTGCAATCTGGCACCAGAAAGCCAAAAAGAAAGCCCTTGAATGCTTCATATGGAGGACGAAGAATATCTGAAGTCCAATAGATCTATAGAGGGCGACATACACGTACACTATCTGATAGCTCATGCTCATATTTATGGTTTCCTTGTCAATATGAGTAAGCTTGCCCGCAGTATTACACGTCTATTTACTGCAGATTTGTAGAGAAAAAGCTCCGCACCTGACCTGAGAATGGGTGTACGTGCAGGAATACATTCCTTTCCATGGGCCTACCAACAGGAGGAAGTTGTTCTCATCAGGTCATAATATACTCTGTTTTCCACGAGTCATGACTGTCACGAGTCTCGCATTTTGATCATTCAAGCACATTCGGCGGCTAGGTGATTCAAGTTGGAAGCTCATAAACTGGCAGGCACATGGCTAGCTCGTGATGAATCAAAGCACCTAATTCGGAAATCGAAGCTACATATGAACGTCAAGTTCGTGAAATCAATAGAATCGGCGGAATTCCACGACATTGACAATTTTTCAGGGACGTGGACTGGACACGTAAACCTACAGCCTGAGTCTAAATTGAAGAGCTTTGCGCAGCTGAATGACACCGTCAGTGCGTCCCGAATAATCCCCACTCGACGAAACTGACGATTAAAGAGACCATTAAGGAGGAAATAATCCTTGCAGAGATGAAACCGTTCCTTCGACCTGCATCTCGTGAAATGGGAATGTATATCACCAACACTCTACTGTGATCACAACTTCATACAGCATTTTCTATGCACTCAAATTTCAATCTTGAGAGCCTGAGAATTCCTTCTGTATATTACAAAAATCTCGGATATCACAGCTTAACAGCTCACTTGATTGAACCAGTAAAGCATTTGCTAATTGTAAACCAAATACCCAGTTCAGTGGAAATATTACAGGCAACACCATCGGTGAATTACACTGCCTTGAATGGAATGTAATACTTTTATTATGCACTGAATACACATGAATGTTTAAATCATATCGCAGGCCCCTAGCTAAGGAATGAATTCGAACTAAATTCTAATCTAAACTCACGTTCAGCTGTGGAATTGGTGCCCGGCGGAGTTAGCTGCCAAACGGAACTACCACTCAAGGGTGACCGGGATACGAGCCCTTGAGGAGCTTGGCCGTCGCGGCGTCCACGCCGAAAGACTTCTCGATCACGGCGCTCGTGATGTTGGGCTCGAAGATTTGGTTGGCCGTGAGCAGCAGACCCGGATTCTGAGACGTCAGCGTGTTGAACGTGATGGCGCGCTCGTTGCCCACGTTCAGCTGGAAGTGCAGCAGCGCGCGCGGAAACACGATCACGTCGCCCTTCTCCAGCGTGGACGCGTACAGCACGTTGTCGTCGCTCACGAAGCCGGTGTAGATGCGGCCCTTCAACACGAACAGCGTCTCGGTGGCGCGCGGGTGCGTGTGCAGCGGCACCACGCCGCCCAAGTCGAAGTCCAGTCGTGCGTGCGTGACTCCCTGCGTGTTGAGTCCCGGGAACTCGACGGGTGTGGCGAGCGCCGCGATGGCCCCGGTGGGCGACAGCTTCACGTCGGCGCTTGGCGCTCGGAATCCCGAGAACACGAAGTCTTTCGCGGAGACGGTGCTTCTGGGTCTGCAGGCGAATCCGTTGACGAGAGGCGCAGTGGGCGACAGATCTGCGACGCAGAAGTCTTGTAACGGGTCGGGGTCGGCGGCCTGGACAGTGCTCACGACCAGCATTATCGCACAGCAGGCAATAACAAAAGTCATGGCACTTCCTCTTCTCGAGCCGGCCATTGTTGCAATCAACCTTCCCAGCTTATCAACTGATGCAGCTAGACCAGCAAATGAAGTAATGTGCACCTCCAGCGGATATCAGCAGCTATCCAGCTCAAGTTCACTGCAATTCTAGCTCACTAGCGACAGAGATGAGCACAAACAAGTTAATGTGTAAGTCAGTTTCAACTGTTCAGGAACCAAGTTTGGCTGTGGAGATTGATGACTGAATACCTCGTTGCTGTGGTATATATACTCTTGGCAAGGCGGGCGAACGAGTGGTACCACGCAAGTTCTTTCAGTCCCCAAGTCTATGTTTGGAATCCACGTACTAGAGGTTCCCGGACATTGTTTGGTATGTTGCGACGAAAGTATGTGAGTTGCCTTCGCTCGGGCAGTTGACTCCGCAGGTTTGATCTCCGACTCTCCGAGCAGAAAGCAGAAAGTGAGTTTGGCAAAGGATCCTGTCGGCAAGGAAATACGGCCACCGGACAACGTAACTTAGTGTAGCTAGCGCAGAGTTGCTGGATAGAGCTTGAATAAATTAAAGGACTAAAAGTGGGACACTCGCAGCTGGAGGAAAAGATATTTGGAAATGAAAAGTAATCCCGCCAATACGCATTGGACACGCGGGGCCGGGTAGGGAATTCCAAGTTAAAAATCTCCCTCGCGAAGAAATGGATGCTGTGAGCTCCTTCCAAGGGGTGGTGGCAAGTTCAGTCAAAGCATGTCGCACGAGGTCACGGCAGCTGCTTCACTGCAGCTCATGGCTGATTGTCCACATTCGAAGAAAGAATCTCCATAATAATACGAAAACGGAGCCCTGGCTTATTACTAACATCACAAATCAGAACTTCTCAATGAACCGCTGGAGCTATGTGAAATCCCTCTCTGATGCCGATTGTGAAAGAGCTCTGTTTTAGGTAAGGTAGGAGGTCCATAAATGGACCATCTAAGGGCTAGAACTGAATTTTGGGGAGGTGAAACATCTTGAAATATTTTTTAGTAAATTTTACTTGAAAGACAAGTGAAATTGACATCTAACCCAAGTCCTTTCATATTTTTTGGAGCTTTCTAGAATTAGTTATAAAATTTTGAAGTTGAAATGGCATAGGGCTCTAAAATGGATCACCTCCTAAAATGACTGACACTGTCTGTACATTGCTGAAGGCTATGGAAAATAAACATTTACAAATAGTGTTCATTTAAGGAGGTGGTCCATTTTAGAGCCCGCTCCATTTCAGGACCTCCTACCTAAATATTATATTTGAAGTTTGAACTTGTGATATTACCCACAATTATGGAAGTTTGAATGTGGTATTTTATATGATATCACTATGTAATGTAGTGTACACTATTTCCATTCCAAATAGTGTGATCATTACTGTGTAACTTTCAATGACCATTCAAAAGTCATCCACTTTCATCAAATGATTGCACTAATTCAACCACATTTATCCAAATTTTGTTCAAATTCAATTATTAGAATGAGCTAATCACTCACTATTCAATATTTTGCAATGATTGAATGATTCAAACGTAGAGGTAATATTTCTAGTAAAAATTGGCTTATTGTCATCTAAAATGATGGAGATATTTAATACCGTAGTACACTTATGAGGAGGTTCATGGTGGGTCAAAAGTTTACGTAGTGAATTGCATGGTGGGATAAACAAGGAAGTCACCATTTGAAATTTTGACTCATTTTTGGAGATACTTTCAATGTTTGAACATTCAAAGTCAATTTTGTTAAATGTTGTGAATATTCATATTTACAAATTTCTTTGGAAAAAATGAGATAATTCTTGAATATATTTTTACCATTCATACACCATATTTTGGCTTCTATGAATCTATGATCTTACATGTGCACCACATAGAATCATTAAAGAATAAGCACCCATAACCAACTTTGCATAAATATCAACACTTTAAATGATTGTATGAGTGTAGAAGGATGATATGATAAAGCTTCAATAAAGGAAGTCATTGGACAAATTTCAAGAATAAATGTTATTATGTGGAACCACACTTGCACTGCTTAGTGAATTTTTTGCAACATGTGTATGTACTTGATTTATAGGTATATAGAGAATTTTGTTGAAATGGCAATATTCTGTGTGTTATTTCTAAAACACTCAATCTAAATGGTAAAACTGACATCTAAAATAGGTATAGATTTTAGAAATCTAAGACTCATATTGATTTCAGACTGTGCAGTTTGAATTGTGAAAGTGTCATCTCTGACACATGTAGATTTAAGACATCTAGGTTAATTCTAGGTAAGATATAGATTTAAAAAATTTAGGTCACTTATACATTAGAACAAATTTGGGGTCTCTAAAAGGGTGCTCCACAATCCTAAAGGGACCTTGAAATTTGGGTTTTTTTTGCAAAAAAGTTGTTTTCCTCTTATTTCCGCCCGCCTGAATCTGTAGTGTAGCAATGTAGAAATCGAAATTAATGAATAAAAAATTGACTAAATTTTAAAAAAAAGAAATTCCAAGCTAAAATAGATTTTTTTAAATTTATAAAAATTTATTAAAAAAAAAATCGCAAAAACTGGAAAGTTTTGAGATATTCACCTTGGCTGTGACCACGAGGCAACCCTCTAGAGACTCCAAAATTTCTCTAATGACATTTCAAACAAGGGTATTGGCACAATATGGATTCTAAAAAGGATTGTCTCACTAAAACACTATCATTTTTTGACTCATTCAATGTGCACTAGAAATTACACATTTTCTATTTACATGAATTTGATGACACTAGAAGAAAGCTTTGTTTAATTGGATGTTCTTGCGTCAAAGTTGGCGGATTTTCTTAAGCATCCAATGTAACATCTTCATGTGTATATGTCAACAATGACATCCAATGTAGCATAAAGATGTTACATTGGATGTCATTGTTGATATAAACACATGAAGATGTTACATTGGATGCTTAAAGATGCTTAAGAAAATCCGTCAACTTTAACGCAAGAACATCCAATTAAACAAGGCTTTCTACTAGTGTGACAAATTCATAAGAAAATTGTAAAAGTCCATCCAAAATACTATGGAGAAAGAAAGATTGAACAATTTTGATATTCCTTTTCATTCCTTTGTTGTCAAATCTGGAATTGTCCCAATTTTAGATTTGAGGCAAAACTACAAAAGGAACAAATTGAAATACCAATTTATAGAGAAATTGTTCATAAACATGATAATTAGCTAAAACAATGTTTCAGTCATATCCATGCTTAATTTTAACTCTTAATTTGATGTATTACTATATTTCTTTATTTATGAAAACTTTTAGAAATCACAAATTTTTACACAATTTAAAAGGAATGCGCTTTCATAACATCTTCCACCTATAACCGTATGATTTACTTAAGTAAAAACTTAATAAGGTGCAAGCCTAGTTGATTTAATAGAAATCCTTAAATACATAGTCCTTTCACTACTATAAGTGCAATCAAGTGTTGAATATGTTAAATTAGGAGAAAATTCAATTATCAAATTTGACCTTTATATCACATAATTGTGGTGTACCAAGTACCAATATGACTTCTATAGTTCTATAACACCATGTAAAATTTGTAATTTTTTAATATTGTTTTCATTTCTAGAAAGACATTTTGTAATGTCTAGAGAGTCTGGGAAGCGATACCCATATTGTGCTATTGCCCATTGCCTAGTTTGCCTGGGAAAATTTGCCAAAGTTGTGGAATTTCACCATTTTAACAAAATTACCCATGTATGTGAATATGTGATTGTGAACCCATGGTCAATAATTAAAGCTCTACCAAAGATAAACTTTGAGAGTAGATATTCTCCAACTCTAAACTGAAGTACCTCTCTTTTCACTTTGACATGCCAATTCTCTTTAAAAGTACCTAAAGCTAAAAGTGTCTAAATGACCATTTGAAAATTGGTACATATTATACAATGACCTGATTTTTTCATTGAATTTTATTGGAAGTCAAAACAATATGCTAGATTTCCTTCTTATACATTTGCGGGATGCCATACAAATAAAATATGAATTTTCAAACTAACAAAAACACATCTATCCAAAAGCGCTCTCAAGAATAGAAGCAAGGCCAAAATCAACACGAGACAATTATAGAGAACAGTCTGAACTAGGTCAATTCCTTTACTTGCACTTAGTTTCTCCCTTCATCCAAAATGAGTCAATTTTTAGTTCTTTTTGTTGAAGTAGTCGTTAACTCAAAAATATAATAGTAGATGCGACTTCTGGATGACTCTAGAATAGTAGGTGCTATTTATATAGAGCAATCTACTAGTTACTTTAACTTTAACTTTAACTTTTATACACCTATATTGGGTTGTATATATTGATCTTCCCCATGCTAGGGGGGGATATATTTCTTTTGTTCATTTGTGTTGTTTGTTATGCTTAGAGCTTGTGCCTTCACCTTAATATGTTATCAGCACGAGACTCTCCCTGATCTCTCAACTTTTATTTTAGTTTTCATTCTCTCTTGTTTTTAGAGCCTTTGCCGTTCTAGTTTTCTCCATCGATGGCGATGCCTGCAGCGAAACGTCCCAGGGAAGAAAGAGCACGTGTTCAACCTTTACATTTTGAGGCGTTGGAAGTTGATGGGAGCAATTACTTGGAGTGGAGCATCGATGCCAAATCCTATCTGTGTGCGGAGGAGTTGGATGGTACTTTGACGGCAAAAAGGGGCAATCATTTGCATTTGGAACCATCATCTTTCAAGTGGAAGGCGCTTCTCCCTTCTGAGACGGCACTTAGACTTCTCCCTTCGACAACAATACATTCAAGTTGATCATCTAGCCAAATTGTGGAAGCAGCTCGAGGCCAGATTTCACCATGAGAAGACAATTTTTCTTCTTCAAGCCCGCAATGACTGGATTCATTTGCGTGTCCTAGATTTTTCTGACCTCTTGGCATTCAACGTAGAGCTGCACCGGATCACCGCCCAGTTGCACTTGTGTGGAGAGACAATCTCTGATAAGGAATTCATTGATAAGACTCTTTCCACCTTCCCTCCTGCTTCTGCTCTTTTAGCTCAACAATACCGAAATATGAAGTTTAAAACTCACTCTCAGTTGATGTCCTATCTTTTGCTTGCGGAAAAGCAACAACTTCTCTTAAAGAATGCTGAGTCCAAGCCTACCAAAGAAGCGCACACGGTGGAGATACCAACACGTAGGCCAAGGAACATGAAGACGCAACAGCGGTGGAAGCAACATCAGAAGCAACTGTTTTCCTCAAAACCTAGAGATAAGTCCAAAATCTCTAATGAACCTTACTCAATTGATTCAAAGTCTCATGATACCCGTACATGTTACAAGTGTGGTAGGGTTGGGCATATTGTTAAGGACTGTAGAGCTTGTGATTACCTTTCGAAAATTTACAAAGAGTTGCAGCAGCTCAAGGCTGGGCAGAGAGAGGCCCATACCCTTGATGCCCCCTCGATAGAGGAGACAGAACTAGAAAATTATATGGTGAGCACGATACAATCCGTAGATCAACCTGATGTAGCTCTCTTGGATAGTGCCACCACGCATACGATTTTACGAGATTAAAAGTATTTTGACTTTTCCAGCCTAGCTGATTCCTGGCAAAAGTGTAGTATTACAATCATTGCAGGAAAACGGGACATGATGTCCTGTAAGGGCTAGGCAACATTGATTTTGCCAGGGGGGATCCCTTCCAAATTGTGAAAGCAATGTATGCTCCATCAGCCCCTCGGAGCTTGATCAGCTATCAGGACCTATGGGCAAATGGAGTCTACATTCTCACCACGGTGAGGAATGGTGAAGAGGTTCTGGAGCTCAAGCAAGGGCAAGATTCCTAGCCACTACACGTGCAAGAGCCAACGGCCTATATGCAATTCACATCAGCAGTACTACCACATCGACTCTAATGCATCCAGCTACTGGAATTAAGCAGTCTGCGGGCTCTGCTTTCTCTGTCATGTTTCCAACCAAGACTAGATTATAGCACAGCAAGTTAGGGCACCTTAGAACTACAATGTTCAGGCGTATGTTGTTGTTGCTAGCAAGCCATAACATCTGCCCCAACGACGATGACAAGGTGGGGGAATGCGTTGCTTGTTCCCAAGGAAAGCTCATCAAGCACCCCTCGAGGTGGACACTACCAACGGAGCTTCCACCAAAGCTACAACGTTTACAAGACTTCTCAAGAAGTTTCAAATGGACCAAGCTAGTCCTCTTTCCGCTCCCATGATGGGACGAAGTCGAACTATAGATGACCCCTACCGTCCTTGCGAGGAGGAGGAGGAGTTTTGTGACAAAACCCGGTACCTCGCAACATGAAGCAGATGGTTACTACTACTTCCTCAAACCACTCTGAACTTATTGCTTTCCATGAAGCAACCCAAGAAGGAGTATGGTTGAGGAACATGAACAAGATCATCATGGAGCAATGCGAAATTACTCAAGAATTCAAGCCAACTATCATCTTTGAGGACAACTCTGCATGTATAGCTCAAGTGGCTTCTAGCTTCATCAAAACTGACCGCACCAAACACATTTGTTCACAGATATTTGGGTTCACCCAAGATCTCAATCAAATTTGGGCAAATAGAAGTTAAGAAGATCGAATCAGTACACAACATTGCAGACATGTTGACCAAAGCTCTCCTAGCCTATACTCATAGGAGATTGGTACAAGAGGCCGACATGCGTTTGTTGCATGAGATAGTTCTTCAATAGAAGTTACACTCTTTTTTGTCTTTGGGATTTTTTGTAATTTAGGTTTTATCACAGATCAATTTTTAATAAGGTAACTACTAATCGAGGAGGAGTGTTGAAGTAGTCGTTAACTCAAAAATAGAATAGTAGATGCTATTTCTGGATGACACTAGAATAGTAGGTGCTATTTATATAGAGTGATCTACTGGTTACTTTAAGTTCTCTACACCTTTTACACACCTGTATTGGGTAGTATATATTGATCTTCCCCATGCTAGGGGGAGATAGATTTCTCTTGTTCATTTGTGTTGTTTGTTATGCTTAGAACTTGTGCCTTCACCTTAACACTTTTGAACTGAATACATGAGTTGCAAGGAGTGACGTGATTTTTCGTTATTCTCGTCAACGAGCTCTGGCTTTGCCAGGAAGCTGCTGCCCAACAAAAACTCCATTAACTTACATCTTGTGTTGACATGCCATGCTGCTCGCTCTCACTACCACGAAGGTACGAAAGTCACCTCCACCTTCGTAACTCAGCTCCACAACCTCTTCCCGAACTCCTTTCCACTTGAAAGTATCCCTATCTACGAGCAGTCGTTATCAACTCGCCCGCCGCGAAAGATTTCCTTTCCATGTCTGACCTTGTGCGAATAAAGTCACCAATTCCAAAGAAACCCACAAACCTGCTTTTTGCGAACGAGCGAGTAGCCAGTGCCTGTTCCTTCGCTGCAGCTCAACGGACGTCGCGACACTATCCCGGATGGCTCCATTAATGGTTCAGATTCTGCGTGGAGAAGTCATGATGAATCTGATCGAACATTCGAGGTATTTCACAGTTCAAGCGGGCCAAAGAGAGTGTACATATAAATGGAATTCAATTTCACACTCAATCATCACCATTGAACACTCAAACATCCACCGAGCTTCACAGCCACAACCAGTTTCGAGCTTGCCTGACATTTGAAGTCTCATCAATTGGCTTGCTAGTCTTCACCAATTCCCTTGCTAGCTAGCTACTCTCCACCAATTCACTTGGCAATCAACCATTGCTTGATAAGTTGGGTAGGTTGATTGCAGCAATGGCCGGCTCGAGAAGAGGAAGCGCCATGAATTTTGTTATTGCCTGCTGTGCGATAATGCTGGTCGTGGGGACTGTCAACGCCGCCGACCCCGACCCGTTGCAAGACTTCTGCGTCGCAGATCTGTCGCCCACTGCGCCTCTCGTCAACGGATTCGCCTGCAGACCCAGAAGCACCGTCTCCGCGAAAGACTTCGTGTTCTCGGGATTCCGAGCGCCAAGCGCCGACGTGAAGCTGTCGCCCACCGGGGCCATCGCGGCGCTCGCCACACCCGTCGAGTTCCCGGGACTCAACACGCAGGGAGTCACGCACGCACGACTGGACTTCGACTTGGGCGGCGTGGTGCCGCTGCACACGCACCCGCGCGCCACCGAGACGCTGTTCGTGTTGAAGGGCCGCATCTACACCGGCTTCGTGAGCGACGACAACGTTCTGTACGCGTCCACGCTGGAGAAGGGCGACGTGATCGTGTTTCCGCGCGCGATGATGCACTTCCAGCTGAACGTGGGCAACGAGAGCGCCATCACGTTCAACACGCTGACGTCTCAGAATCCGGGTCTGCTGCTCACCGCCAACCAAATCTTCGAGCCCAACATCACCATCGCCGTGATCGAGAAGTCTTTCGGTGTGGACGCCGCGACGGCCAAGCTCCTCAAGGGCTCGTACCCCGGTCACCCTTGAGTGGTAGTTCCGTCCGGCAACTAATTCCGCCGGGCACCAATTCCGATCCACAGCTGAACGTGAGTTTAGATTAGATTTTAGATTGAATTCATTCCTTAGCTATGGTCCTGCCGATATGATTAAAAATTCATGTGTATTCAGGGTATTATATAAGTATTCGGACATTCCATTCAAGCCAGTGACATTCACCGGTTGAGTTGCCTGTAATTTTTCCACTGAACTGGGTGTGTACTTCACAATAATTAAGTAATGCATTACTTGTTCTTTCTAGTGAGCCGTTCAGCTCCGATGTCCAAGATTATTGAAATTTGCGAAAGGAATACTGAGGTCCCCTAGATTTTTTAATGCATATTTGATGTTGTCATCAGAGTTGAGTGTTGGTGATATACATTCCAATTCTACGAGATGCATGCAGAAGGAACGGTTCCATCTTTTTAGAAATTACTTCCTCCGTGTTTTGCAATGTAAACGTCAATTTCGCCAACTGCGGTCGTTTCGGAGTGCAAAGATGGTGACATTCAGCTCCGCGGAGCTCTTCAATTTGGACTCCTGTAGATTTACGTGTCCAGTCCATGTCCCCGGAAATTTGTCAAAGTCGTGTAATTCCGCCGACTCTATTGGATTTCACGAAATTCACGTTCATATGTAGCTTTGATCACCGAATTAGGTGCTTTGATTCATCACTAGCTAGCCAGGTGCCTACCAGTTAATGTGCTTGGAACTTGAATCGACTAGCCTCCGAAAGTGATTGATGATCAAAATGCGAGTATCGTGACAGTCATGCCCTTGTGGAAAACTTAGTATCTTATCGAGCAGATGAGAACAACTTTTTCCTGTTTGTAAGATCATGAAAGGAATGAATTCTTGCAGGTACACCCATTCATGTCAGATGCGGAACCTTTTCTCTACAAGTCTGGAAGAAACAGACATGAAATACTGCGGACAAGGTTAATCATATTGACAAGGAAATCAACAAACTTGAGCATGAACTTTGATAGTTTAAGTGTACAGTATGTCGACCTTCACATCTATTGGACATGAGAAATTCTTCGTCCTCCATATTTATCCTGCATGGGGTCGTATTCGGGACAGTTGGAAGTTGTAACGCCCTACAAAAGTACACATCCAAGTATTTAAATTCTCAGGCATAGTTTCACTAAGCGGATGTATTCAGGAATAGAGCTGGAAAAGAAATTGGATTGAAGATCCAGAGGCTGAACCATTGTAAAATTTCGCATTTAAAAGCGTCCAACTCTTGAATATTCGCCAATTTAGCGAAATTGAAGTTCCTGTCTTGAATCTCAGACTTGTGCCAGTCCTAGTTCTGTGCACCATTTTGGCGCTCTGAACCAATCACCAAGAAGACTTTGAACTTTCACATTTTCGTCTATCGACCAATATGCCATGGAGGCCTCATGTTGGTTATGACTCTAAACCAGGGAAATCTGGACTCATTTACGTTGACTAGTCGATCAGCATTAAGTAGTATGTTCCAAGTATTTCAAGGTGGCCGGATTGTTACATCCATCCAAGAAGCTGACATTGTGTTGACGAGCTGAAAGTGTGATAAATGCTCATTTTAATACGTCAAGCATGTATATACTACACAATCTTGAACTAAGCTTATAACAATGTGTCATGCTATCTCTTCTGTTGTTGAGTGTGTAAAATTTACGGACTCGTTTCCCTGAGTGCTTTTATAACTACTCCTAAATGACCGTGCCAGCGATGAAATTCTTCAGACCCTCAGCTGCGAGATTTTTGAAATGTTCATCAAGGTTTCTGCGAACCTTAGCGGCTACTCACAGATGAAAGTATGCCATTGTTACCAAGCACTCTCAGTCTCTCACTAACATAACCACAGAACAAAAATCTCAAACACCAAAATCTGGAATCGGTTACTTGCACGAAGAGAGATGATTTACTTGTGCAGTGTACACCCGATGAACCAATAATGAATTCTCTCAACCTCACGAAACCATCGTATCCCGTTGGCTAGATCAAAATAAATGCATGAATTTCATGCTTTTCCTTATATGAATGAATGCTCAAATCAAATCAGCACGACCCTAGCTAAGAAATCAACTCGAACTAATTTCTACGCTGAACACCAGTTTAGCTCTTGAATTGGAGCCCGGCGGAATTAGCTGCCATACGGAACTACTACTCAAGGGTGACCGGGGTACGAGCCCTTGAGGAGCTTGGCCGTCGCGGCGTCCACGCCGAAAGACTTCTCGATCACGGCGATGGTGATGTTGGGCTCGAAGATTTGGTTGGCGGTGAGCAGCAGACCCGGATTCTGAGACGTCAGCGTGTTGAACGTGATGGCGCTCTCGTTGCCCACGTTCAGCTGGAAGTGCATCATCGCGCGCGGAAACACGATCACGTCGCCCTTCTCCAGCGTGGACGCGTACAGAACGTTGTCGTCGCTCACGAAGCCGGTGTAGATGCGGCCCTTCAACACGAACAGCGTCTCGGTGGCGCGCGGGTGCGTGTGCAGCGGCACCACGCCGCCCAAGTCGAAGTCCAGTCGTGCGTGCGTGACTCCCTGCGTGTTGAGTCCCGGGAACTCGACGGGTGTGGCGAGCGCCGCGATGGCCCCGGTGGGCGACAGCTTCACGTCGGCGCTTGGCGCTCGGAATCCCGAGAACACGAAGTCTTTCGCGGAGACGGTGCTTCTTGGTCTGCATGCGAATCCGTTGACGAGAGGCGCAGTGGGCGACAGATCTGCGACGCAGAAGTCTTGCAACGGGTCGGGGTCGGCGGCGTTGACAGTGCCGACGACCAGCATTATCGCACAGCAGGCAATAACAAAATTCATGGCGCTTCCTCTTCTCGTGCTATCCATTGCAGCAATCAACCTTCCCAGCTTATCAACTGATGCAGCTAGACCAGCAAGTGAAGTAATGTGCACCTCCAGCGGATATCAGCAGCTATCCAGTTCAAGTTCACTGCAATTCCAGCTCACCAGCGACAGAGATGAGCACAAGCAAGTTGATATGTAAGTCAGTTTCAGCTGTTCCGGAACCAAGGTTGGCTGTACGTGGAGATTGATGACCGAATACCTCGTTGCTGAGGTATATATACTCTTGGCAAGGCGGGCGATCGAGAGGTACCACGCATGTTCTCTCTCAGTCCCCATGTCTATATTTGGAGTCCACGTACTAGAGGTTCCCGGACATTGTTAGGTATGTTGCGACGAAAGCATGTGAGTTGCCTTCACTCGGGCAGTTGACTCCGCGGCTTTGATCTCCGAGCAGAAAGCATTCATGAGAATAAGTTTGGCAAATGATACTGTCGGCAAGGAAATGTTGCCACCGGCCAACGTAACTCAGCTAGCGTAGAGTTGCTTGATAAAGCATGAATAAATTAATGGACTAAAAGTGGGACACTGGGAGCTGGAGGAAAAGATATTTGGAAATGGAAAGCAATGACGCCAATACGCCAATACGCACGCGGGGCCGGGTAGGGAATTCCAATGTTAAAAAATCTCCAGCGCAGAGCCATGGGCGCTGGGAGCACCTTCCAGGGGGTGGAGGGAGAGTGGCGTGTTTAGTCAAAGCACGTCGCACGAGGTTGGTTCCTGGGTCACGGCAGCTGCTTCAGTGCCGGTTCATTCCGGGCATATGTGGCTGAGAAATCTCCATCATCATACGAAAACGGAGCCCTGACTAAAGTAGCAGCACCCATAACCCTCAATGTACCCATAATCATCTCCTCTAAAATCTTGGAAAATTTTGGGAAGTGAATAGATTTGATTACATGGACGCATTACATCTGAATTTCAGACCCTAGTGTTGGTATTAGGTTCATGTATAGTAGACTCTTTAAAAATTCACATACTCACAATGTCCAAAAAATACATTTGAAAGTGTATAGGAATTCTTTTATTTTTCCTAGTAGGCTCCAATAATTTGTTGGATGTGTATTAATAGACATCATGTCCAAAACACTTAAATTGATAGTTATGGGTGTTGCTACCTTAGTATCACAAATCATAACTTTTCAATGAAACCATTTTTTATGCCAATTGTGAAATGTCTCTGGTCTAGTATTCTTATGTGTGAATTTGTGATAGTACCCATGGTCATGGAAGTTTGGGGTATTTTAGATGATATCAATGATATAATGTAATCCACACAACTTTCATTCCAAATAGTGTGATCAACACTGTGTAACTTTCATTGGCATTCATCCAAAAGTCATCCACTTTCATCTAATTTTCATCAAATGATTACACAAAGTTAAGTACATTCATCCAAATTTTGTTCAAATTTATTGAGTTAGTGTGAGGTACTGAGGTAATCTTAGTATCATACACTATTCAATATTTTGTAGTGAATGAATGATGCAAATGCATTCATTCTGATATTTTTCTTGTAAAAATTGGCATATTGTCATTTAAAATGATGGAGATACTTAACCCCAAAAGGACCAACATGGCAGAATTCGTAATTTTTGCACTTGGCCGTTTAAAATTGCACTTATGAAGCATTCGGACAAAAGTGACCTCATCTCCAAAAGGGGGGGGGTCATTTTCCAATTATTGATTTTTTGTACAATATGAAATCGTAGAATGAAACAAAAATTCTTCTCCATGCAAATGATTGTATTTTTATCACATTCTTTGCATTCATAGTGCAAAATACAAGTTTTTTTTAAGAATCCACAACTTCACAAATGCTTTTCAATACTCACTTTTAAAATTTATAGAGCAATATTACAATTCTCCAAGAAAGTACAAATATACTCATACTGTACTAGGTAAAGCTGCAGTTCAGAATTGCAATGCTTGTGCACTACATGTACAACTACTACAAATCCTCCTACATGTAATAACATGCTTCAATATGCATGTATGTCATTCTCCAATCGTTCATTGTCCAACTCCTCCATCTGCATTGCAATATATTCCAACAAATGAGGTTTTGCTAATGTCGGAATATTGACTTCCTTCTCTGTAACCTCTCCATGAACTAGTACATTATTCCGTACCACAAACCCACTTCTTGATTTTGTAGGTATATCTTCCCATGAAAATATAGCTGCTTCTTTCTCCACCCATCCATGTCTCTCACGGGACGGCTCCCAAGATCCTTCCAAACAATTAGCATACCGTTCTTTGCTTGAACGTCCTCCTATACTAGCTCTGGCACTCAGAATTGGCCAGTACCATATCACTTTCATCTTGGTTGCCCACTTCCGTTGACCGAACTCCAAAATCTTCCCAATATAAAATGGCACGCCTTCTTTTACTTCAGTTGGCTCCACAGTGAGGGCTACGAACTGTCCAACTCGTAGGTCTTTCTCTGGTTCAAACACTGGAAATGGATCTTCTTCTTCATTAGTGCTCCGAACTACATTTGTACTTGTCCCTTCATTTATCCTTCTTCTTTTTGGAGCCCTTGTTCCAAGAGGTTGTTTCGTTTTGTTCCTTCGCGGACCAAAGTAGCCTTGTGCTTCTGGATTTGGCATTGTTGCCATGATTGAATCCACTGCTGCTGACATCATGTTTGACTCTTCACCTGTAGTTGGAACTGTATTCAACTCTGTATTCTTTCCTTCATTCACTTCAGTTATTGATGGCCAGAAAGGTAGTTCGCTCTGTACTGTTCTATCCATATTGGGAAATTCTCTGAGGTGCTTCATGAACTCTTCTGTGTCCTTCATCGCTTGAAGGTTCTTCTCCACATTTATTCCCCTCTCCACACATTTTTCCTTGTACACAATGAAATCTTCCAACGCCCTGAGCTCTCTCTCATCCGCTGCAAATACCTCTGTTAGAGCCGGTTTCTCCATTGGAGTAGGTAAAGATTGCAAACACATGTGCCCCTCTGTCGGACCCCACGCATCTTTGCTGAAGTGCTTGTGTTGAACTCTGGGCATTCCATTTTCCATGTAGAACCTCATGTGGTGTGGAAATGTTATCCCTGTTAATTGGTCCCCTCCCCTCAAAAGGTGTGGTGTGATAAAGGACTTCCAATCTCGAACGTTCTCAAGTTTTCGTGCACTCACAAAAGACTCTGTATATGATGTTCCTTTCTCAACCAAAGATAACATCTCGTCAAGAGAGTCAATATTGGTCCTCTTCAAAGTATTTGAAATAATACTGAATCGTTGGTCTATGTCTTCATGGGTGTGCCCAACGATGAGAAAACATAATTGCACCTCCTGAAAGTAACCCATGCCCACTAATGCTGCACATAATGCAAACATGTATATGTTCTTGTTCTCGCGAGTTGTGTTGTCTGCTTGGATTCTTAAAGTTGGTGGTAGCTTTCCTTTCCGTCTTCGAACATCAGATATCACATGCATTATTGTGGTTATCACTTGATTGTTGTCATGCTTGTGGTGCGCGTCAATCCACACATCTGCATACAATCCAATCCCATGCACTAGTACTCCACATAGATGAGTTTTCACAAACCGAGACTCTATGTTCTTCACAGTTTGCCTCATCTTCGGAACCATCATCGTATTCTGGTCCATACCATCCACTATCAAACACATATATAAGTCTGGTGTAATCATTGCTAACCTCTTGAACAACCAATAATCGCGTCTCTCTTCCATTTGATGATGAATGTGTATAATATACCACTTCTTTATCTCCGCACGCGTTGCTGCATTTGTTGTACCTTCCATTCCACACTTATATTCCCAACAATGGTAACACTTTGAAAATCGGGAGTACAGTGGAATCTATACGTGTGAAAATTCCTTGCGCCACAATCGATGAAAAGAAGCGAGCGACAATGGCTCTCCATCTACCATCTTCTTCACTTCTTCATTGACATAGTGAAATACATCCACCTTTGTTGTGTTCATGGGTAACAATACCAAAGGTACTATGCTATTGTCAACCTTCCTTCGTACTTGCTGGTGAGGTTGAGTGCATCCAGCTTCTTTCACAAATTCTTCAAAGCTCTGACGTGCTGCAGACATTTTTGCTCCTTCTCTCAAATGACATGTATTTCCGTGTACCGCAGACACTCTTCCATAAACTTGTTGTGATTGCTTCAACTGCTTGAACCGCCGTTGCGAATAACCCAATGCTACTACATAGCAAGCATTGCAAACATGGATGCCATCCAATTTAGTCTCATATTTGTCCCTCTTCCCTCCTTCTTCTCTTTTGTAGAAAGCACTCAACATTTGTAGCATCCATGTTGATCGAACCTCATACTTTTGCCCCCATGCCATATATCTTTGATTCAAAATGTACTTTTTGTCTATCTTTGTCAAGCAGTTCTGTTTGCATCCGCCTTCATTTTTGGCTGTTAGTACACTTTGCAAAGTCACTTTCTGAGTCAATGATTCTCCTCTTAAACGTGGTCCTCGTTCTCTTCTTCTACGGGTACCCATTGAATAACTTCGGGTACTTCTGCATTCCGGTAACCCATCCCTCACTTCTCCACTATCTCCAAAATTGTTCAGCCGTTCAATTCTTGAAGATCTTTCATGATGGGTACTACTAGTACCGGGAGTATTGTGAGATATTTCTGATGGACTGGGATTATTGTTGCTCTCGTGGAACTCGAATTCTGGTGTTGCTACTGGAGAAAAGGTAAAATTGTGTCCTCCTCCTGCTTGCATGTTAATTGGCCTTCCCCCTCCTTTGATACGAATTCTTGATTTTTTCCAACGAATCACCAACCCCAAACACTGCCCGAGACGCTCCCCTACCAATTCTCCAGTCCACACAGTTCTATCCACAACATGCAACACTCGCACAACAACTTCATGAGGGAACAATTTAACATGATGCAACTCCATCCCACAAACAATACTCTCCTCAATGAGTCATGTTCCAACAATTGCTCCCAACTCTGAGATGAGTTCTACGGTGTCTTCCCTCATCTGTGTTGCCACTTCATGCCTTTCAACATCACTGTCTCTAAATAGAATTGCTCGACAAGCTCGGACTATTCTGTGCCCAACACTTCCTGGGGTAGGCCCTCCTATTGTTGCATTTGTTGGTAAGGCCACTAGACTACCGAAACCTCGAGCATCCATATTCGTCAATTCTTTCACCCAAGGTTTCTCCTACAATACCATTTACATGTAAGATTCACAGTACCACAAAAACAATTCAAAAAATAAAAACTTCATTTTCATACTTCAGAAACTTATCAAGTAGAAGTAAAACCAAGATTGTAAGAAACACTTCATTGTTAAGTGCCTTCAGATGGGATTGAAAGAATATAATTCCAACGATGTGATTGTTCTAGCAAGCACACTGAACCATTTAAAAAAAAATGGAATTTTTTTTCAATATTACATTCTGCAATGAATTATATAAGTTCTTTTTCCAAAAAAATGCTTACATTGCCCAATAAATAAGATTGTTCATAACTTTCACATCACTAATCCAAATGGAATGAATCAAAACTTCAGATGTAGACAAAACATAATCTTCTACAAGAAAAAGCAAAAAAAAAAAAATATAATTTTTTTTCAATATTTTTTATGTTGCCATCTGAGTTCAATTCTTGCCTTTTTTTGGTATAACTGTTGCTACCAAGCACCGATGGGAATAAAAAATGTATTCCCATAAAACTTATTTGCTTTTCTGTCTTCAATGAAAGTTTCAAAACATTCAAAAATTATCCCACAAGGAGACAATGGGACTTCAAGGGTTCACTAAAGATATTAGCATGTAAAGTCAGTTCATGTGTGTTTTTACCAATTCTAATTGCATATTAAAGTGTATGTCCATCAATCAACCACTTAAAAGTTGGATTTGAATATTTGACTAGTAAAACTTATCAAAAGTTTGTTTAGTAAATTTACATTTGAGGCAGTCAAGTGGAATTGACATGTATGCTTCGGTTATTCATATTTTGTGAAGCTAATAATAATTCATTATGAATCATTAGTTATGACCTCCTGCCATGTATTCCCTCTGCGCCAAAACGATTTTCTTCTATTTTGTTGACATTTATTTTATGCCAATTTCATTAATCATATTGAGAAAGCTTCCTAATTTTATATCACTAGAATCAATAAAGAACATTTCATGTATTCATTTCATCCTACATGAAAAATGCCACAAGGAAGTGTCCACATGACCTACTCAAAACCCTTAAAAGAACATGAAGTCTCGCATGAATTTCAAATTGAACTATCATTCATTCATAATCTGACTTGTAATGCTTTTATTATTCATGGTTTCGAGCTCATAACTCATTTCGTGCCATCGTTGAATCTCTAGAACAATTGCCAAAATATTACTAATGAGTACAAAGCACGCTCACTGTCCATCAAAAAACAGTATTTAAGGGAAAAATTTCGAATTCAAAATAATATTTTTGGTACTCTAATAGGTTATCTATGATTTCTATAATGAGTTCATTTGAAATGTGTTTGATATTTCAAAAACAAACATGCCAATAACCACAAACATGAGTGGTCCTACTTTGGTAACAAAGTTGCACTAGTGAAGTAGGCTGCAAATTCTGCCCAACAAGGCAGAAGCCATTGTAACAAACGCCTCGAGCCTTCAAGGTCACTCCTTAGCACAAATATTTTGTGATGTATTGGACAATCACATAAAAAAATTCTTTTTGTAATGCAATTGAAGATTCAAGAATGTCCTCAATTACGTTCTAATTATAATATAAAACTTAATAAGTTAACTAAGTGTCAAATTGCATCAATTATATGATTTATATCTCAATATTGCTTTCAATTAAGGTTCAAAAATACATTTAATTTTGTGTCAATTATTTCGATTTCAGCATTATATTGTAGCAAGCCAAAGTACACTTAAAACAACAGCTAAACAAGTTCAGAGACTCTCATAAAGCAATTTTTCCCACTTTATGCACTAACTTTGTAGAGGCAGAGGTAAGTTTACTTTCTTAAATACAAACCACATAGCTCTCTAGCAAAATTGTATCACTCCATAAATTTCAAAATTGTGAAAGAGGAGAAATTTTTTTATTACCCCAACATAAAACACTGTTCTTTTGGGTATGTACAACCATAATCAACAATGCCCCAAATGTTACACATACACTTGGTTAAAAAAAGGTCAACATCATGGAGATTTCGGTTACAAAACATGTACACAATCAAACTATGAGAGTTTAACATGGTGCCTACTGCTGTTTCTTGATTCACCTGTAAACAACATTTTGAAAGTTCATAACTTATTCATATGGAGTCTGTCTAAATTTTACTTGTTCTGATTTCTCTTCAAAGTCCCAATCATATCCAATGTTTTTTTTAACGTTTTTCATGTAATGGCAAAGTGGCAATATTAAATGTTCTGGTGGTGCTCTAAGTTTCAACAGTCATCCACGTACTGAAAAAAAAATGTGATATTATGTATCTATGATTCTATTTTCATTCACAATGTGGTGATTTCATCCAAGATTTTCCTTGAACTTGAAGTTCTATTGGTGATTTCATCCAAAATTTTACTAAACATTTTCTATACCTTGCTGCTCATCTAAATTTTTTGGTGCTTCTAAGCACCAAATCGCCAGAAAAAAATAACACTGATCATATCCATTAAATAATGAATATAAGTAAAATAAAAGTAATATGAGAAGATAAATGCAGCCTCATAGTGAAGGACTCTCTATTTTAATCTTTACTGATGGACATATGACATTTACTTATGGAAGCAAGTTAAATCTTCATTCCACTATGTGCATTCTTCCTAACTCCAATCACATTGTCTTGCTTGAAATTGGCAGAATAATTAGCCCTAGAACGCCTGGAATGTCATTCTTTCGGAGGGCAATGGCGTTCGGAGGGCAATCGTATGCGTTCGGAGGGCAATCGTATGAATTATTAGTTTAAAATAAAAATTCTCCACGTAAATGATGTTTATTGAGTGGGAGCCAAACTACATAAATAAAATGCAATAAATTTCGGGAAAATTGATATTTTTTAATTACAATTAGAAATTTTTATGTATTTTCAATGTCTATTGACTCCAAGGCCAAGTTCAAGGCCAAGGCCAAACCCATATTGTTCGACTTCTATCCCTTTTTCTCCCATATCTATGACAAATAACCCTTTCTCCACAAATAACAAATAACAAATATATTTTTCTCCCATATCTATAACAAATAACAAATAACAAATAACAAATAACATCCAAATAACAAATAACATCCAACAACAAATAACATCCAACAACAAATAACATCCAACAACAAATAACATCCAACAACAAGCAACATCCAACAACAAGCAACATCCAACAACAAGCAAATCCAGACCCCGCGCAGTTGCGCGGGGTCGACAACGTGGGGCGGCGGGAGTATACCTGCGGAGGGGGGAATACCGTCGGCTCTTTTTCTCAGGTCCTCGTTCGAACACTGCTGCTGTCTGCTCTCCTTCGCCGCAGCTGTCTGCTCTGCTCTCTCTCTCCTCCGCCGCAGCTGTCTACTCTGCTCTCTCTCTCCTCCGCCGCAGCTGTCTACTCTGCTCGCTCTCTCCTCCGCCGCAGCTGTCTGCTCTGCTCGCTCTCTCCTCCACCGCAGTTGTCTGCTCGCTCGCTGTCTGCTGCTCGCTCGTCCACTGGCTGCTGGCTGCTCGCTAGCCCGCTGCTGCTCGCGTCCGGCGCAGGTACTCTCCTCCGCCACTGCTCGCTGGGCCGACACTACTGCTGTCTGCTCGCTGGGCTGCCACTGCTCGCTGTATAGTGTGTAGATTTTAGGGTTTTAATTGAGGGCCTGTTTTTCTTTTGTTGTTGTATGCGTTGTTGGCTTTGTTGTGTTGTTGCCGTTGTTGCCGTTGCGTTGTTGTTGTTGCGTTTTTTCAGTTGCGTTGTTGCAGTTGTGCTTACTGGAGTCACAATCGAGTTTTCTTCAAGTATTGAATGCATGATTTTACAGGACGCAGCACCCCTGAAGAAGCGCCTATTCCGACGCAGCGCCTGTTCCGTTATAGATCTGTAGGTCGTTTTTGGGAGCCTTGCTGTCATCATCTCTGCGGAAGCATTTTTAGGATATTGTAAACTGCTTGGACGATTTCGTGGTTGCCCGTGCTCTTGTGTTGGAACTCGTGTGCATTACCTTTCTGATCTAGCATTTCTGTATGCAAAATTACAAGTTTCATGACTACATTCTGAGCTCATATGAACGACATAATTGAGATAGTGAAAGAATACCATTACCTCAGATATCTAAATTGAACAAGAAGTGAACTGTAACCACAGAAATTCAATCTAGACATGGTTGAGACCACAGTGGAAAATAAAACACAGCAGTATTACTCATAGATCGAAGGATTATAACTTGAATTGTAATGACTGATCATAAGGATGTTAACTCTATGAAACTATTTGATGTCTTTCAATAGTATTTTCATTTGCCTAATTTTAAATATTGGTCACCAAAAAAATCTGAGTTTGTAACTTATAACATGCATAACTCCAATCAATTTACAACTTCTTAAAACCTATTTTTAAAAAATAAATAAATGAATTTTTAATGTGATTTTTCTTCCAAGATTTGGTGTATTTGAGGCTCATTCCAAGAATTCTCAACACTTAAAAAATAAAGATTTGCAATGGACACCCTTGCATAAAATCTTGAATAGAAAAAAAACATTCAATTATTTTCAGATTTGGACTATTGATGCTAAAACTAAACTTTGAAGAATGTTATTCAAAAATATAAACTACTAGAAAAAGAAACTTGGTTAGATTTTATTTAGCTTCAAAGTACTGTCGGCACCAGAATTTTGTGCCTAAGGCATTCAGGGGTTAAATCCTTAATGCCTCAATCCATTTTCAAATTTTGAAACATTTTTTATTATATCTTTGTACAATAATACCATTTACCAAAATTTCATGAAATTTGGCATAAAAGGAAGTTGTATTTTTAAGATTCAAGTGTTACATTGGATGAATGAGAAGGTAGTTGGATGAAATAGTGTCTACAAGCCCTTTGTTCATTGTCCAAAATATGGACGTCGGAGCACTGAATTGTTAAAGTGTTGAAAGTCAATAGAATATAGAGAAAGAAACAAACGAAACAGAGAATAGAACATCAATGCTCATAGAGACAGAGACATCAAGTGATGGAAGTCACACTCAAATGCAACCAATTGAATCTGGAACCAAATACATAGAATAAGACTATATTTCTAGAACGATTTGAAATACCTAAATAAAATAAAAGCAATTAGGGGAGGCTTTGTCAGTTTGTAGTGAACAACACAGGTACTACACGGTGCTCCGTGTATAGAGTGCATAGCCCCCAAATCACCATCTTTTTCTACTTTGCCCAGTAGCTATTATTAGAAGTGGGCAAATTTTCATATTTTCTTATTGACAATTGACAAGTGAAAGAAGGTTCCAATGCATCAAAGAACACAAGTAAAAGAATTTTCTTTTCATTAACCATGTATGGAATCTTCATAATTATAGAATTTTCTTATTAAAAGTTATAGTAAAAGGGAAGTTGCAAAATTAGGTTTGGAAGGAATCCTATAAATGCAGTCAGTAATACTTGAAACATTTAGTAGTAATAAACCAAAATATAAATTGATTCTAGATTCATTGTTTGTGTGCTAGAAGAAATATGTTGTATTTGAATATTCAATTCAATTTTGTATTTATGAACATAAAAAATGTCACATGTATGACAAAAGTATTGCTCACTAAATAGAAGAAGGTGATATTATGAATTCATATGAAATTTTCATGTAATATGACTTGAATAGATAAGGTATGGTACAACATGGTTGATTTCTATTGTTCTAATGGAGTTTTTGTAGTTCAAAGTTTGAAAGCTCATTACTTATACAATGTTTTTTAGATTTCGTGGTATATGAAAATTTTATATAATTATTATAAGTGAGTGCAATGCGTATGCCTTATGTGGTTTGTGAAGTAACTTTCTTACAGTCAGGCTTTTTTTTTTGTAGTCAAATGTTGTTTACTTTTTGTGTAGTAGATATTCTTTTAAAGTAGAAGATCTAAATTGTACTAATGACTTATGAATGTGAAGTATGTGGGAAATAATAAATTTCTTTTGAGGATCAATGAACTAACTTTCTACATATATTATGGAAATAGTATGCATTCCACACATGCCTGTACTAGTGTACATAATGATTTTATATGTACATGCAATGAAAAATGAATTTGTGAATTTCAAAAATGAATGCATCCAGAAGGCATTTTTTGGTTTCTTAAGACTTTTAGCAGTGTATTCTTCAAAATATAGGAGACAATCATTGCTTAGTTCTTGTACTTATACTTTTGTATTTCATGATGATTACCAACAGAACCATTATGGCTATCAAAACATATAATGAATGGGTTGAACACGGATGGTGGCTTGTGGCGATTGACACAGCAACGGATGCAGCAACAAGCACTCCGACAGGAATGTTGTAGATCACAGAGCACCCTATGCGGGAAGGGAGGCATTGGACAGCTTTGGATATGGAACGTGGGAAACTGACATCCATTTCCACTGCACCTGACGATTTCATATTTTTGAATGTTCAAATGGAAGTAGGCAACAATGCGAGGTACAAGCTGCAGAGGAATTTGATGATGGCACCAATTCCACCTTCTTGTTTGGAGGTAGAGAAACCCATGAGGGTCATACAAAAACTTGCAGAGCATTGGAATATTATGCCAGAATTGCTTCAGAATGCACGTAGTGAAGCAGTGCAAAGGATCATGAAATTGAGTCTAGAAGATGTTTTAAGAGGGAGGCGATATGTGGTGGATGCCTTGGCTTATGAAGAGATGCAAAATACAGATCCCTCCAATGTCAGAGATAAAACTCCGCCACGTGAACCTGAAGAAACGGATCCTGTGTACAGGATACTTGCAGCTCCGTTAAACGTGCACTGGTTGCTTGTTCAAAACCGTGTTAGAAGGCGTTCACCACCACGAGCAGTTCAAGAGAATGAGTCCTCTCCTATTTCTGTTGAGCAACGAAGAGTGAGAACCAAGCATGGAAAAAGTCCACACGATGGAACAAGAGGGAGGTCATCATCTAGTGCAGGCACATCTAGGGGTGCTGTTGAACATGGTGGTTTAATCTCACCACGTGTTGAACCAAGCACAGTGATGTCTACAGGTGCAGCTATCAACACCTTTCCAGTTTCAGCATCCATAGGAGGAGAGTCATCCAAAAGAGTTGCCCAACGGAAGAAAGGACCACAAGGTTCTAAAGCATCCAAAGTTGTTAATCCACGTGGAAGAGGAAGAGGAAGAGGAACTGTGAGACAAGTAGATACTCAAATGCCACCAAGCACCGAACATGGTATAGGAGAAAGGAATACACGCGCAATAGAAGAGCATGTTGAACACGATGAAGCATTTGAAATTGTGGAAGAATCCGGAGAAGAAGAAGAAGAAGAAGAAGAAGAAGAGACCCATAGAACTCACGTGTCTACAAGTGTTGGTCCATTTGTAAGATTTCCTTCAAATGATGAATTTCTAGCGGGATACATATAGGGTATGGGCTTGGTTTTCAATGCGAGGATTGAAAACATTCGAGCTGTTGGACACGTGGAGACGAATCACCGAGCTTTGACTGATAGGCGTGTGTCAACCACGTATAAGCGACTTTGTGGAAGAGAAGAGCCTAATATGTCACCTCTAACTTTACGTCCAATTGCTTATATTGTGGAAGGAGTGAACATGGAAGGTGTTGCCCAACAAAGGGAGATCCCATTTTCAAACACTGATGCAGTGAAAGAGTTTAACGCTGCATACCTACATAATGCTCGAGCTGTTGCAAGAAATCCCGACATGTCGAAGATCAATTGGTTGGAAAACAACATCATTTGGGAGCCAGTTGATGGTCAACATGTGGTTGCAGCTTGCAAACAAGGTGAAAGGCAGCACATAGCAGGGTTGTTGGAGGATGAGGAGTACTTTAACATATTTGCCAGAAGGAAAGCACGATTTGTTGTGTACAATGATTCGAAGGTGTATATAGAAGCGTCTGTGCGAATAAATGCTAAAGAATTTGAGAGAGAGTTCTACACAACAATGGAAAAAGATCTGGTGAAGCTACGAGCAATTTGGGAAGCTTGTGGGAGACCTAATCCACAATCACGAGCAGATGATGCACAACGAGCTAGAGCAGTAACGATGGCAGCAAGTGCGTTGCATTGGATGAGGTCATCTGTGCAGAATGTATCGTTGGGGGGTATTTCTAAAAGGATGGCACAGTACACCCGCCATGCATGGCAGGAAGACGAAGTTGCGTATGAAGCTGTTCTACAAGTTTGCCGGGATTATGAAGAAGGACTATTTTGGTATAGCAAAGATGATTTGAAGAAGTGGAAGAAGTATGCAGATCAGAAGTCGTTGGATGCAAATGTTGATGTGAGGGAAAACAGAAAGAAGATGGAGAGGCTTTGGCTGAGGCCACTGGTGAGGGTTCCTAAAGTAAATTACTTGCGGTTGGCAAAAGAAATGTCTGCTAAACCTCTTGTTGATGGTGAACGTCCACAACAAAGATTTTTCTTCAACAATGCTAGTAGCAACACTCCAGCAAAGGGTACTTTGGCTTGGGCAACTGAGCGTATTCAACGAAGGGAAGTAGTGCGAAATGCAATACGGTGGTTGATGGTCGAATCAGGGCAAACACATCCGAAGACTATGGACAATTTTTTCCTTATGAATGTGCGAAAATTTGAAGGACATGACCGCAAGCAGTTGCAAGTGCTTGTTGAAGTAGTTGACAAGAAAATGAAGATAGCTTGGTCATCTCCAACAGTGAAGACTATCGAAGCGCTGCGGAGGTTTGAAGCTCTAATACCTCCAATGATCAAAGATCATTATGTGAATATCGAACGTGGTGGATCAGGGTACCACGGGTATAACAAAGATGTGACGAACTTGGATGAGGCGAGCTGGGATTGGCAGTTGACTGTACCGTGTAATACACATGAAGTGAATGTTGGAGGTGTTTCAATTCGATGCGGAGGATGTTTTTTTACAAAAGGTGTTGTGGAATTGGGAATGCCTTGTTTGTGGATATTTGATTGTAGACGGTGCGGGGCAAAAGGAGAGGATGAAGCTTGGACAGACGTTGAGTACAATACTGCATTGCAAATAGTGCAACAGTGGATGGCAGGCATTCACAAGTGAACAACAATATTTTTGTTTCCACCAGGAACGTATTTCGAAGAGAAGATGAGAGAGAATATGGTATTGCCATCAGCGTGTACATGGCGGAAAGGAGTTTGGGTGTTTCAACCACAAACAAGGTCAACATATGTATATGACCTACGACACGAAGGCCGAACTGATCGGAGTATACAAGCGGTGGGTGACATTGCAATTGTAATGGTACATCCTAATGCATCGAGGGTGGCAGACAACGTACGAGGAGGTCTTCACCAAGTACCTGTAGTATTTATAGATGCATGGAGAAAAGGAAGGATGCCTTCTACTGTGGATCCAGTGGAGAGGACCCCTATGGAGTTGCAAAGGTTGGTTGCGTCATATTTACCTGAGAAATGGGGGCTTGTTACAGTGGGCATTACATCAGCCATACCAAGTATACTGCAATCAGCTTTTGTGGGTACGGAACTGATTGTATTGGATGGTTCAATAGATCGAACACGTTTTCTATACAACACATTGTAGGAACAATTTCATGCAGGAATCCAAATGCGACAAGCTGCAATGCTAATGAATGAAAATGCAGAGATAGGAGACCCTCAAATTAGTAGTGCACCATCTGCGCAACGTTCTACAACGCATGTACAACAATCTATGGCAGAAGAGGAGGAGGAAGACAGTCTTGGAGATGAGGAAGAGGATGTCGAAGACGGGGAAGATTTGCATTCAGAAGATACGCCGATACGAGAAGGATATGAAGTAAGGCAACCTCGAAGCCCAAATGACCCAGAGTATGTCGAAGGGGAGGAGGAAGAAGACGAGGATGAGGTAGAGTATGACAGTGAAGAGGATACAGAAGAGACATCTACCTCAGATGACGAATCATTAGATGAGTCTTCTGATTCATCAGAGGAAGGGGAAAAGGAAGTACATAAAGTTGTCTTTGAAGAGAAGAGAATGAAAAGTATTGAGAAGACAATTGAGGTTCCTAATGCATCAGAGGAGTTAGAGACTACGAGGACACTACAACATGATGTTGCTCAAAGCATTGTCTCTTCAACGCCAGAAGTTCAAAAAGAAGATGGGTCCTCAAATGATGCAGTTCTTGAGGGAGAGACTGTTACACAAGAAGAAGTTCTGAAAGACGTGGATGTAGAAGAAGTACAAGGAAGTCTTCATATTGCAAGAAACGAAGGAAGTGAAGGCACTCATGGAAGAATGCACGAGATGCGAAGTGAACTTGGAGTACCTGCAGAAGTGGTGACATCTATGGAAGAAGAAGCAATAGAAAAAGAGAGGACCATATCAGAGGCAAGGACTCCAATTCATGCAATGGAAGAGGTGGATACAGAGATGGAAGATGCGGTGAAAGAATCATGTGAAGAGGTTTTGGCTTCAGCATCTGCGACTACAACTTCGCAAGGTACAACAGTGATTGGTTTGACAAATGAAACGCATTTGAGTATTATGTCTTTTGCGTGGGCCTCTCAAGAGCAAGCGATGACGGAAGGAGCGGATGGACTTTATTACGATCAAGAGGGTATTAGATATCGTCGTAGTGGAACTGAGGGAGAATATAGATTTAAGCAAGTAACATCAGTTTTGGAGGAGACAATGCACATGGACGAAGAACCTTCTCTAAGAGCTCAAGTTGTGGTCGATACGACTTTGGATTACGATGAAGTACAAATTCCAGATGAGGTTCATGCAATACTCACTACACGATCTATAAATAGTACAAGTGGTGAAACACTTGGAAGTCAATCTCCGAGGGTCATTGCAGAGACACCAGAGCCATTAGAGTAGTATATTGACAAAGTTCATATGGAGAATGTTGTTTAGTTTGACAAGAACAAAGTTGGACATCTTGTATGAGGATTCCTTTGTTCTACTGTAATACTTCAATGATAATAAATGGATGGTGTGCTTTTTCTTTCCAACTAAGGACTAATGTTTTAGAATATAATGAAAATGATTGTTTAAAAATGAAGTGAACAAGGAACATCAAGTGTGTTGTATATATCAACAATTGAGCTTTTGAATGATTCCATATTGGAAAATTACAAATTTGTACAATTAGTTCGGGCGTTTTTAAATAACTTTTGCATGCAAGTGTACTATAGGTAGTAGAAATGGAAGGTTAATATCGTACAATGAACAAGGAAAAAAATTGAAAATTACTTGTGAAAATGGTGTACCAATTTTTTTAAAGTGAAGAAAATGCACCTATTTTGCAGTACAATTAGTGCACTTGGCCAAGTGCAAAAATTACGAATTCTGTGTTCAACATGCATTTTTTGGCAACATAGAAATTTTGGGCAAGTACATGTCAACATGTGACTGGAGGTTTGCATATTTTAGGCTAAAATTTTAATAGAAGATGGGAACAAGGAATATCTTTCATATGCAGTAAATTTCATGACATTTGGAAATATGAGTAAAAAGTTATGGCCTAATTTGTTACTTTTTTTCCCGGCCGAACATGCCGGGTAGTCGGGGTAGATCATAAAAAAACACTTCTTTTAGAAACAAAAATTTGAAATTGGTTTTCTAGGGTTATTTATTCACAGAAAGCTTTGAATCAATCCATTTTGATCAAAGAGTCAAAAGTTATGAGGAGTTTTAGTTTGTGGGTAGTTATGAAATTCCTAAACCCTAAAATAAGCTTTGAAGTCTTGTATCTTATTGAATTTTTAATATTTTTTGAAAAAAATAAAATCATAGGATGTAGATTGTTTATTACAACATTGCAACCATCGGGATTGGCATTTTTCAATTCCATAACTAAATTCTTAACAATTTTGTATTTTGAATCATTCTCTACTTCTTTCTACTTACTATTTTTTTCCTATATGTTGTACAATTCCAAATGATGTGAAATTTTTTTAACATGTAACCAACTTGTCTAGGAAAAAGAATCCAGAGAAGCACCACCATTTTGGACATTTTTTCATAGAAAAGTGAGATTGTGAAGAGTAGCTGCCCTGTTTTTTGCACGGCCGAAAAAATGATTTTAGTGAATTTGAATGCCTATATCTTGCAATCTACGTGGTAGAGGTTTCTGAAATTTTTTCCACATCTTTTCTAACCACCGTACTACAAGATCCTATAGTTACTTGTGTCCAAAAATGTTCTTTTTTTAAAAGTTGATACTTGTACTAGAAATGATAGTTTTGGAGCATTTTAGGTGAAACCTTAGTCAAGGAACTTAAGGGTTAATACATTTGCACTCTAAAGAGGAGACTTGTGATGGGTCAGAAGTTTAGGTAGTAAATTGCACTATGGGATAAATAAGGAACTAATCATTTGGATGTTGAAGTTTTGACTTGTTGTTGAAAATACTTTCAAGGTTTGAATATGCAAAGTACATTTTGTAAAATGTTCTTAATATTCATATTTACAAAGTTCTTTACAAAAAATGAGATAATTATTGAATAGTATTTGAGCATTCATATGCCACATTTTGGCTCCTAAGACCTTATATGTTCGCCACACAAAATCACTATAGTATGAGCACTCATTACCAACTTTGCCTAAATATCAACACCTTGAATGACGATATGTATACAAAAAGAAATGGTAAAGCAACAATAAAAGTAGTTGTTGGAAGAAGTCAAGGAATAAATGCCATTATGTGAAACCACCATTCGAGTGCTTAGTGAGTTTTTTTGCAACATCTTGATTTATAGGTATGTGATTGTGAATTTGTGATCCCATGGTCAATAATTGAAGCTCTACCAAGATGAACTTTGGAAGTGGATACTTCTCTAGTACTAGACCAAAGTACTTCTCCTTTCACTTCGAGAATCAAGATACTAGTTCTTTTTTAAAGTACATTAGAGAAAAAATGAGGCCTCCGGAGGGTTGCTCCAACAAAAGCTAAACTACTCTTCCATCTTTTTATTTTGGCAAAATGAAAAATTTCCCTTACAATCGCCTAGTACCTCAAACTTGCAGTTTTCAATGCTACATTGCTGCCAGTGGCACAGGAACCCAATTTTACATTTTTTTTTTCTCAAAAAGAAAAAAAAATTAGTCGTCAAGGCTGACTGCTCCGGCAATATTCACCCAAATTGACTTTCCTCTGCGGCTAGATTCTGGCCAGAGACTACTTTGAAAACAATAGCTTTGTTTGGTGACTTTGGTCACTTTGGAGCAAGCTTCCAGGCCTCATTTTTTCTCTAATGAACTACACCTCAACATGTCTAAATAAGCATTTGAAAATTAGTACCCATTATACAATGGCCTCATTTTTTGGTTAAATTTTGTTTAAAGTCAAAAAATATATTGGATTCTCTTCTTGTGCATTTGGGAGATACCATACAAATAAACTATGAATTTTCAAATAGCTAGACACACATCTATCCAAAATCGCTCTGAAGAATAGAGGAAACACAATCTAGGCCAACATTTGTAGGAATCGATTTTGGTAGAGAAGGATCCAAACTAGGTGCAGGCCCTTTTAACCCCTTAATGCCTTGATCTTTTTTCTAATTTTGGCACATTTTTGCTCATATCTTTCTACAAAAATATCATTTATAGCAATTTGATGAAATTGATCATTAAGGAAGGTTGTCTTTTCAAGATTCAAGTGTTACATTGGATGAATGAAAAGTTAGTTGGACAGAACAAAGCCTCGAAGCCCTCTGTTCATCGTCCACAATCCACAATATGGACGTCGGAGCGCTTAAGGGTTAATTAGAGTCAGTCTCTTTCCTTTATCCAAATCCAGCCAGTTTAGTTTTATTCAACTGAATACATGAGTTGCAAGCAGTGACGTGGTTTATACGTTTTTCTCGTCAACGAACTCTGCGTTGCGAGGAAGCTGCTGTCAAACAAGAACTCCATTAATTAACTTATATCTCGTGTTGACATGCCATGCTGCTCGCTCTCACTGCCACGAAGAAACGTACGTCGCCTCCACCTGCGCAGTTCATCTCCACAAACTCTTCCCGGAGTCCTTTCCACTCGAAAGTAGTTCCCATTCAATTGCAATTCTATCTGCTTGTATTAATTAACAACTCGCCCGCCTGCCGCGAAAGATTTCCTTTCCATGTCCGACCATGCATGTGAGAATTATGTCACCAATCCAACGGAACCCATGAATTCGCTTTTTGCGAACGAACGAGTAGCAAGCACCTGACTGTTCATTCAATTTCGGTGCAGCTGAACGGATGTCGGGATCATGCACCACTTCCAAACACTATCCTGGAAGGCTCCTGGTAGATTTGGGTCAGACTCTGCGTGGAGAATATGAGGAATCAGATCGAACATGCGAGGTACTTCGCAGTCCTCGCGGGCCATGGAGAGTGTATGTATAAATGGCTCATCAGCGCGGGATTCAACTTCACACTCAAGCATCACCACTGAAGACTCAAACATCCATCTATCTCAACCGGTTTCCAGCCTTGCCTGGCTTTGGAGTCTCGTCAATTGGTTTGCTGGTCTTCAATAATTCGCTTGCCAGCTAGATACTCTACGGAAATTCACTTGGCTATCCTCATTGCTTGAGATCCTGAGATCCTGGGAAGGTTGATTGCAACAATGGACAGCACGAAAAGAGGAAGCGCCATGAATTTTGTTATTGCCTGCTGTGCGATAATGCTGGTCGTCGGCACTGTCAACGCCGCCGACCCCGACCCGTTGCAAGACTTCTGCGTCGCAGATCTGTCGCCCACTGCGCCTCTCGTCAACGGATTCGCCTGCAGACCCAGAAGCACCGTCTCCGCGAAAGACTTCGTGTTCTCGGGATTCCGAGCGCCAAGCGCCGACGTGAAGCTGTCGCCCACCGGGGCCATCGCGGCGCTCGCCACACCCGTCGAGTTCCCGGGACTCAACACGCAGGGAGTCACGCACGCACGACTGGACTTCGACTTGGGTGGCGTGGTGCCGCTGCACACGCACCCGCGCGCCACCGAGACGTTGTTCGTGTTGAAGGGCCGCATCTACACCGGCTTCGTGAGCGACGACAACGTGCTGTACGCGTCCACGCTGGAGAAGGGCGACGTGATCGTATTTCCGCGCGCGATGCTGCACTTCCAGCTGAACGTGGGCAACGAGAGCGCCATCACGTTCAACACGCTGACGTCTCAGAATCCGGGTCTGCTGCTCACCGCCAACCAAATCTTCGAGCCCAACATCACGAGCGCCGTGATCGAGAAGTCTTTCGGCGTGGACGCCGCCACGGCGAAGCTCCTCAAGGGCTCGTATCCCGGTCACCCTTGAGTGGTAGTTCCGTATGGCAGCTATTTCCGCCGGGCACCAATTCAACAGCTCAACTGGAGTTCAGAATAGAATTTAATTTGGATACATTCCTTAGCTAGAGTTCAGCCGATTTGATTTGAACATTCAATTGTGTAAGGCATGAAATTCATGCATTTGTATAGATCGAGCCAACGAGATTCGGAGGTTTCGTGAGGTTGCCTGAATTCATTATTGGTTCATTGGGTGTGTACTGCACAAATAAAGCAACACTTGTCCGTACATGTAACCGATTCCTGAGATTGGTGTTTGAGATTTTTGGACTGTGGCTGAGTTAGTCAGAGTGCTTGGTAACAATGGCCTATTTTCATCTGAGAAGCCGCTAAGGTTCGCAGAAACCTTGATGAACATTTCAAAACTCTCGCAGCTGAGGGTTTGAAGAATTTCATCGCGGGCACGGTGATTTACGTGGACGTGTAATAGCACTCAGGCAAACGAGTCCAGAAAATTTGCACACTTAATAACAGAAGAGATAAGTTAGCATGACACGTTGTAGTTCAAGATTGTGTAATAAATACATGCTTTACATATTAGAAGGAGCACTTATCACACTTTCAGCTCTTCACCAAAATGTACGCTTCTTCGATGGATAAAACATTCAGGCCACCTTGAAATACTAGTTACTTAGAACACACTACTTAATGCTGAATCGACTAGACGACTGGTGAACATAACTGTGTCCAAATTTCCTCGGTTGATCGAGAGTCATAATTAACCTATTCCGTCCCCTTCAACATGAGCCCTGCAAGGCTTACTGGTGGATAGTCAAAAATGTCAAGGTTCAAGCATAATCAGCGGCTACGAGATTCAAGTTCGAGGCACCTGGCTAGCTAGTGCTGAATCAAAGCACCTAATTCGGAAATCAAAGCTAGCATGTATGAACGTCAAGTTCGTGAAATCAATAGAATCGGTGGAATTCCACGACTTTGACAAATTTCTAGGGACGTGGACTGTAAACGTAAACCTATAGCCTGAGTCCAAATTGAAAAGCTCTATGCAGCTGAATGTCAGCATCTTTGAGCCCCGAATCGTCCCCATTCGGCGAAATTGACGATTAAATTGAAAAGAAAGGAAGAAACAATCCTTACAGAGATGAAACCGTTCCTTCTACATGCATCTCGTAGAATCGGAATGTACATCACGATCACTCTACTCTAATCACAACTTCATGCAGCATTTTCTATGCACTTAAAAATCAATCTTGAGGGCCTCAGTATTCCATTTGTAAATTACAATAATCTCGGACATCAGAGCTTATCAGCTCACTTGAATGAACAAGTATTGCATTCGTTAGTTCTAAACCAAACACCCATTTTAGTGGAAATATTCCGGGCAACACAATAGGTAAATGACAATGGATTGAATGAAATGGAATATTCATATAATACCCAGGATACACATGAATGTTCAAATTCGGTACGACCCTAGATAACCAATAAATTCAAATTCAATTCTATTCTGAACTCCTGTTCAACTGTTGAATTAGTGCCTGGCGGAAATAGCTGCCATACGGAACTACCACTCAAGGGTGACCGGGGTACGAGCCCTTGAGGAGCTTGGCCGTGGCGGCGTCCACACCGAAAGACTTCTCGATCACGGCGATGGTGATGTTGGGTTTGAAAATTTGTTCGGTGGTGAGCAGCAGACCCGGATTCTGAGACGTCAGCGTGTTGAACGTGATGGCGCGCTCGTTGCCCACGTTCAGCTGGAAGTGCAGCATCGCGCGCGGAAACAAGATCACGTCGCCCTTCTCCAGCGTGGACGCGTACAGCACGTTGTCGTCGCTCACGAAGCCGGTGTAGATGCGTCCCTTCAACACGAACAGCGTCTCGGCGGCGCGCGGGTGCGTGTGCAGTGGCACCACGCCGCCCAAGTCGAAGTCCAGTCGTGCGTGAGTGACGCCCTGCGTGTTGAGTCCCGGGAACTCCACGGGGGTGATCAGCGCCGCGACGGCCCCGGTGGGCGCCAGCTTCACGTCGGAGCTTACCGCTCGGAATCCCTTGTAGACGAAGTCTTTCGCGGAGACGCTGCTTCTGGGTCTGCAGGCGAATCCGTTGACGAGAGGCGCAGTGGACGACAGATCTGCGACGCAGAAGTCTTGCAACGGGTCGGGGTCGGCGGCGTTGACAGTCCCGACGACCAGCATTATCGCACAGCAGGCAATAACAAAAGTCATGGCGCTTCCTCTTCTCGAGCCTGCCATTGCTACAATCAACCTTCCCAGCTTGTCAAGTGATGAAGCTAGACTAGCAAGCTAATTGATGAGCACTCGCAATGAATATCAGCACCTCAAGTACTACGTACAATTCAAGCTCACCAGCGACAGAGATGAGCACAAGCAAGTTTATATGTAATCCGTTCAACTGTTCAGGAACCAAAGTTGGCTGTGAAAATTGATGATTGAATACCCCGTTGCTGAGGTATATATACTCTGGCCACACCCGTCTTGGAAAACGGATGAACTTATTAAGTGCCCCACCCGTCTTGCAAAACGGATGAACTTGTTAACCCCTTTAGGATGTTAGCAGCCCAAACTGGCCTACGAATTTTTATATAATACAGTATGCCTTGCCTTAATTGGGTCCTCTTTCCAATGTTTTTGCTTTCCATTAAATATGTAGTGAGCTTTGATGTGTTTTTGTTGTATGGTTTGAGGTGGGCAAATGTAAGTGGATGGCTCATTGCTTCTCTCCTTTTGTTCAACATGTGATTCTTCTCATTAATTGCTGAAATTCAATTCAAGTCTTGGGATGTGAGACAAAAATGCAAAATTTTGGATAAAATTATTAATCTACTGATGGAAACTTGTGCACTATCACATTTTCAGATTTCAGACTTTAATGCGAGTCAGACTGTATTTTACTACGTAGTATACAAAAGTGTACACTTGCTAATATCCTAAAGGGGTTAAGAGGCCAGGCAAAAAGCCTTGGGTGGCTTGCAAAATGGGGGATTTTGCAAGCCAAAGCATGGCTTGCAAATTGGCTTGCAAACCACATGAGACAAGAGCACCAGCACTTTCCCCCAAAGTACAGACCTTTAGCGCTATAACCCACTGGTCCACCTTGCAAAGCGGTCCAAATTTGGAAACTTACCCATCTTGCAAAATGTGGTTATAGCATGCAATGGGTGGGGTGTTTTGGCTTGCAAAGTGGATGGCCCCGGATTTTGCAAGCCAAACCACCCCGCATTTTGCAAGATGGGTGGTGATGCTCTTAGACAACAGACTTATTTGGCATTCCCTGTGATCACTTTGGAGATTCTGTAGTTTGTACCTGCTAGTTTTTGTCAATCGTTTTGTTTCCCTGTGTTCCAATGCCATTGTGGGAGGATCTTCAAAGAATTTCTATAATTAAGGAAATCGAGTGGGTTTTCTTTGTAGGGATTTTCATAAACTCTCCTCAAATCCCCATGTGAAATCCAAATTGATAGATTTTACAACAAATTGACAAATCTTACATTTTAATGTTGTTTCCACCTAATAGTTTGTAGATTTTACAAGATGCAATTGTCCCATATTGATTGTTAAGAGCACGATGAGGTTGACACATAATACTTGTAAGTTGTCAATCTTCATGACAATGTATTCTAATCACAAAAATCTAACATTCTAGAATTTGTATGTTTGAAAAACTAAGAAATTTTGTAGATTATCATTAGAGAAAAAATGAGGCCTCTAGAGGATTGCTCCAGCAGTAGCTAAACTACTGCCATCTTATTTTTTGGCAAAAAAAAAAATTCCCCTAAAATCACCCACCTCAAACCTGTAGTTTTCAATGCTACCAGTGGCATAGGAACCCAGTTTTATATATATATATATATATATATATATATATATATATATATATTTTTTTTAAATTTAAAAATTAGTCACAGAAAAAAAAACTATATATATATTTTTTTATTTTTTATTTTTTATTTTTTAAAATTTAAAAGAAATTTGGTCGCCAGGGCTGACTACTCCGACGATATTCACCAAAGGTGACTTTCTTCTACAATTAGATTCCAGCCAGGGACTGTTTGAAAACAATAGCTTGTTTGGTCACTCCAGAACAGCCCTCCAAAGCCCTGAAATTTTTTGTAATGGAAATTGTAAAACAAACGAAATGTACATATTACTAACATTTTGAACTCTTGAGTCTTGAATCCTAGAAAAGGGTCTAGATCAATAATATTGAAATGTACAAATCAATGAGATTGGAAATTCAAATTCTACATATTAGTTAGATATGAACCTCCAAAATCTATGAATTATTTTAATTGTGTGCACTAAAATCTACATTAAATTTAGATGTTAGAGGCATAAATCTACATTCTAGAATATTGAATTTCATAAATTGAATTGATTTGGAGTCGGAGACATCTTCAAATAACACTGGAAAATGCACAAATTGCCCCTTCAATAGAATTGCATGTCTCACATTTCCTTGCGATGACCACATTCCCTGTTTATAGAAAAAAGAAGTAAAAAGTGGATTGTCACAAGGGATTTCCATTACAATGTCTATAGGGGACTTTGAAAATGTTTGTTGTATATTTGCAAATTTTTGTGTGAAACACTACAAGAGAAAGGGGTGTTTTAAGCAAGGTTTTAAGTATAGTCCTAGACACATGATATTAAGTAATGACCTATAAGTCAAATTTCAGCAAAAAATGACCTAAACACATGTCTTTTTAGTCATTTTTTGCTGAAATTTGACTTAAAGGTCATTACTTAATATCTTGTGTCTAGGACTATACTTAAAACCCTACTTAAAACACCCCTTTCTCTTGTAGTGAAAAATGAGATAATTATTGAATGTTGTTTGACCATTCATACACCACATTTTGGTTCCTATAACCTATTGACCTTACATGTTCACCACACAGAGTTATCAAAGTATCAACATGCATTACCAACTTTGCTTAAATATAAACCATCAATAAAGGGAGTCATTGGGACTTGGAATAAGCCAAGGGTTAAATATCATCACTTGAATCCACTATTGGAGTTTGCATTGGAGTGCTCATTGAATTTTTTGCAACATGTGTATGTGCTTGATTTCTGAGTATGTGACTACAGCCCTATGGTCAATAACTAGAGCTCTACTAAGATAAACCTTGCAGGTGAATACTATACTTCTCCAGTTCTACATCCAAACACTAGGGACTTTTTTGCATTTCCTTGTCTTACTTTCTCCTGTGTAGGTGGCAATCTTGTGATTTTTCCAGTATGTGTATAGAGGAGAAAGTCACTAGATTGTCACATACACGGGTGAAAGTGAAAGAGGGAAACAAAAAAAAGACCCAAGTGAAGTACTCTCCTTTCACTTCAAGAATCAACACACTAGCTCATTTTACATCTAAACACGCATAAATAAGCAATTGAAAATTCATTGGTACCTATTATACAATGGCCTGATTTTTTGTTGAATTTTGTTGGAAGTCAAAACAATGCGCTCAATTCCCTTCTTATGCATTTGGGGGATACCATACAAATTAACTAGGAATTTTCAAATTGCTAGACACACACCTATCCAAAATCGCTCTTAGGAATAGAGGCAACACAATTGAAGCTACCATATGTAGGAGTCGATTTCAAAAAGGGTCCAAACTAGATGCAGGCCCTTTAACCCCTAAAGTCCCATTGTCTCTTCAGGGAACAATTTGGAATTCAGGCAAGTTTCTATTGGCTGAAATTTTACCCTAATTTTTTTAAACTTTTAAAAAAAATAGAAAATCTGATAAGCTTTGTGAGAATAATTTTTTTATTTCAATCGGTGCCCGGAAGCAAAAGTTATACCACAAGAAGCCTAGGAACTAAACTCGGCGGGTAGCACAAAAAATATTGCAAAAATTCAAAATAAATTTTTTAAAATTTTTTTTCTCAAAGATTATGTTTTTTTCTACATCTGAAGCTTTTATTCATTCCATTTTGATTAGTGATGTGAAAGTTATGAACAATCTTATTTTTTGAGCAATCTAAGCATCTTTTTGAAAAAATAACTTGTAGGATTCATTTTAGAATGCAATTTTCAAATTTTTTCAAATTTTTTTATTTGAGAAGGTTAAGTTTGCTTACTAGAATAATCTCATTGTTGGGATTATTGTATTTCAATCCCATCTAAGAGCTATTAACAATTTAGTTTTTCTTTCAATCTGGACCTACTTCTACTTGACAATTTTTTGAAGTATGACAATCAAGTTGTTATTTTTGAATTTTTTTTCCTAGACTCCCAACTCAATTCTTCAACACAATAAATTTTTAATTCAAATTCCATAGTGCACATTTTTTCCACAAATAGCAATCAAAGTCATCTAAAATTGCAATCTGACTAGTGTTAAAAAAAACTTGTTTTTTAAACTTTGAATGCTCCTATCTCTCAATCTGTATGGTCAAACTTCATGAAATTTTACCACATAATCTCAAACAAGTAAATTTCAAGATCCTACGGCTTAATTCCAAAAAAAGTATTTTTTTCTTTCTTTTCTATTGGACAAATGCAGTAGAAATGACAGTTTTGAATAGTTTTTGACAGAACAATGACCTTACAACTTTAGGGGTTAATTAGACTCAGTCTTTCCCCTTCATCCAAATCCAGTCAATTTTTTAAAACTGAATACATGAGTTGCAAGGAGTGGCATGATTATACGTTATTCTTGTCAATGAGCTCTGCTGTGCGAGGAAGCTGCTGCCAAACAAAAACTTCATTAATTTATATCTCATGTTGAGATGACATGTTGCTCGCTCTTATTATAGGAGGGGGCTGCAGAATCGCTCAATCATTTACAGTAGCCCCTACAAATGCTGTGAAAATGGTGCAGAAGCAGTTTTGTATGATGTAGATTTTTTATGTTGAGAACCACCCATCCAAAGTGGTTCATTCTAGAATAATTTTAGGGTGGAAAAAGTGATTGTACTGTATAGTATTTAGTAATGAATGAATGATGATGTACCTCATACTGAAAGTGAAGTGTAGTTAATGAGATGCAGTAATTTTTAATTGTAAGTTGGAACTAAATTGAATTAAGATGTGTTTTCCATGATTTAGAGAGCGCCATGAATACTTTAAGTTGTCATTTGATCCATTCACTGGCATTTTTGTATTCTTTATAGCTGCCATCTATGTGCGTAATGAGCGACTAATGCACTTTTGCCTTAGAAAAATCGCCAAAAATTTATTTTTATTGCGGGTTTTCTGATTAAAAAAAATGGAATAACAGCTCCTCTTCTTTCTCTACCATGAAAAAAAAATTACATACTTTTGGTTTCACCGGCTTCTAGAAACAGGCCTACATTTCCTTATATGCACCATTACTGAGCCTTCTACCTTACCACAAAGGAACGAAAGTCGCCTCCACCTGCGCAGGGAGAATTGACCCCCTCATTGCCCCGGTCAACATTGGTTTGAAAAAAAAGGCCCTATGTTGTGCCAATTTTTTGGTAATTCTTGGATCTCCCCAGAGTAATTCAGGGCCTCTGATTGCAAATATGAATTCAGAATTTCAAAAGAAAATTAAGCCTTGCAAATAAAAAATTCCAGGGTTTGCCCTGGAGGGGCAATGAGGGGGTCAATTCACCCTGGCCCCTCCACCTGCGCAACTCATCTCCACAGAATCTTCCCGGACTCCAGTTTCCACTCGAAAGTAGTTCGCATTCAATTGCAATTCTATCTGCGTGCATTAATTATCAACTCGCCTGCCCGCCGCTAAAGATTTCCTTTCCATGTCCGACCATGTGTGAATTAAGTCAAACGGATGTTTCGTTAAAATGGCGGTATTCTTAAACCATTTTTTCATTCATTTTTCTAGGACAGGTATAGATTTCAGACCACATGGTCTAAAGTCTAGGACTAGTTTACATGTCAAATTACATGGTCTAAAATCTAGGACTGGTTTACATTTTAGACCACATGGTCTGAACTTAAAAGTGCCAAGTTTGTAGAATATTGTCATTTTAACGAAATATCCATTGTCACCAATCCAACGGAACCCATGAATCTGCTTTTTGCGAACGATCGAGTAGCCAGCACCTGACTGCTCATTCAATTTCGGTGCAGCTGAACGGATGTCTGAGATCATGCTCCACTTCCAAACACTATTCTGGAAGGCTCCTGGTAGATTTGGGTCAGACTCTGTGTAGAGAAGTCATGAAGAATCAGATCGAACATGCGAGGTACGTACTTCGCAGTCCTCGCGGGCCACGAAGAGTGTATGTACAAATGGCTCAACAGTGCGGGATTCAATTTCACACTCAAGCATCACCATTGAAAACTCAAACATAAATCTATCTTCACAGTCACACCCGGTTACCAGCCTTGCCTGGCTTTGAAGTCTCGTCAATTGGCTTGCTAGTACGTCTTCACCAATTCCCTTGCTAGCTAGCTACTCTACGGCAATTCACTTTGCAATCAATCATTGCTTACAAGTTGAGTAGGTTGATTGTAGCAATGGCCGGCTCGAAAAGAGGAAGCGCCATGACTTTTGTTATTGCCTGCTGTGCAATAATGCTGGTCTTCGGCACCGTCAAAGCCGCCGACCCCGACCCGTTGCAAGACTTCTGCGTCGCCGATCTATCGCCCACTGCGCCTCTCGTCAACGGAGTCGCCTGCAGACCGAGAAGTAGCGTCTCCGCGAAAGACTTCGTGTTCTAGGGATTCCGAGCGCCAGGCTCCGACGTGAAGCTGGCGCCCACCGGGGCCGTCGCGGCGCTGACCACCCCCGTGGAGTTCCCGGGACTCAACACGCAGGGAGTCACGCATGCACGACTGGACTTCGACATAGGCGGCGTGGTGCCGCTGCACACGCACCCGCGCGCCACCGAGACGCTGTTGGTGTTGAAGGGTCGCATCTACACCGGCTTCGTGAGCGACGACAACGTGCTGTACGCGTCCACGCTGGAGAAGGGCGACGTGATCGTGTTTCCGCGCGCGATGATGCACTTCCAGCTGAACGTGCAGTGGGCAACGAGCGCGCCATCACGGCGATGGTGATGTTGGGTTTGAAGATTTGTTTGCCAAATTTGGACGATTCGGGGCGCAAAGATGCTGACATTTATAATTTAGCTGCGCAGAGCTCTTCAATTTGGACTCCTATACGTTTACGTTTACAGTCCACGTCCCCGGAAATTTTTCAAAGTCGTGGAATTCTGCCGATTCTATTGATTTCACGAACTTGACGTTCATACATACTAGCTTTGATTTCCGAATTAGGTGCTTTGATTGATCACTAGCTAGCCAGGTGCCTGCCAGTTTATGAGCTTCCAACTTGAATCTCGTAGCCTCCGAATGTGCTTGAATGATCAAAATGCGGGAATCGTGACAGTCATGACTTGTGGAAAACTTAGTATATTATTGGCCTGATGAGAACAACTTCCTCCTGTTGATAAGCTCATGGAAAGGGATGTATTCCTGCAGGTAAAAGAAAAAGAAAAGACATGCTTGTGTTTGATCCACGTATGATCTTTCAAGTCCAGTTTCTTTAGTCCAGTTTCTTTAGATGGGGAATATTATTATGGGCATCAAACTAGGTGCTGGATTGGAGAAGAAGTCTCTTCTATCTCTTCTTTTAAGAGAATTTTTAATTCAACATTTGAAAACTAATTATTGCACTGGACGTAAAAACAGTACCACCAAGTAGATTTTCAAATGGTAGTTCATAGATTGTGTTGTATCTCCACCTTTGTACACATATTGGTCACATATGATTGAACACTATTTTTTTAGTCTCTGGATACTATCGAAATCTAAATTGGCAATTTTGTATTCCATTGGCAATCTAAAATGGCGGTATTCCATTGGCATTTGTACATGAAGAAACAGAGATTGAAATGTATTGAGGCACCTATTCATCTCATATTAAGCATCCATTGTGTCCCATGCATGCCCAAATCACTACTCATTTATGTATGGCATTGCCCCCACCATCGTCTTCCACAAGATCTCATGCCCTAGTTGGTCCCTTGAACCGTCATTTTAATGGAACACCACCATTTTAACGAAATTGCCCATCTAACTATTTTGGAAATACTAAATACTAATGGAGTTGGCTCCTCATTCAACAACAAAATTTAAGATTTTGTGGAAAAAGTTGTGACTTTTATCAATTTGAGTTCATATAAGTTTGTTAGCTATTATGAGAAAACCCCACGGATCTTTACTAGACAAGTCAATGATTGAACCTCTTATTTTTTCTATCTTCACTAGACATTACTCTTATTCATTTCAATATGCCTAGTTAGCTGTCTGGTTTATTGCAAGTGTCCGTTCATTGGCATGTGTTCAATACGTTGGAGTTCCACTGACAATACAATTTGTGTTAGTCTCACATGTTCTTTTCCTTTTTTCTTTTTCCTTTTTTTGGAGCCATTTCAGTTCAATGAACCGAAGCCTTCGTGTTGCACAGTACTTTCATGTTCCAAAGGGATCTACATAAATTCCTTCAATAAAGCTTTTACTCCTACAAAACCTACTAGTACCATCAGCTTCTGATTTTTAAATGTAATAAAACAGCCAGTAACTTAAGTCTTGGAAATACCTTAGAATATCCAGTTCAAATTCAAAACGCCAGCTCCACTGCAGTTTCCATTAAAAAAGAAAAAGAAAAAGAAGACATGCTTGAAAAAGAAAAAAATGTACAACTTTTGACTGGGCCGACCGCCTTGGTTAATGGACACGTGCTCGTTTTCAAGTGAGTCCACTTGTACCACGAGCATTTGCACTTCTTCTCTTTTAACGTCATTTTTCACAAGTAAGGTACATTGAAAATGGAAAAAACGACAAAATGGAGAAATTCAAAAATGCTAAGATAACTAAAGATCCCTTTCCTTTTGCAATGAAATTCCGTTTCATTTGTTTCAAAAAATAAAAATAAAGTGGGAAAATCTAACTACTTGATTTCTTCTTGATCATGTATATCCCCCAAAACTGTCATTAATAAGCTTATTTGTACGTGGAATTTGACAGAAGTAACTATTAGGGGAGGGAGGGGGGGGGGGGTACATTAATGAAAAGAATTTCACTCATTGGCTACAGTAAATAACTTTGCAACGGGTCGTGACTTACTCCTCAGATGGGTATTTGACACGTGCTGCTTTGAGAGGGAGCCCACTTGGAACATGATTGAACTTGCTCACCATCGCCCGTTATCATCATTTTTTTCAGAAATTCCTGAAATGGAAAAAACATGAATCATCATGATTTGAAAGACTTCAAATAAAAAAGGCTTCAGTGGGTAGTAAATCAGCTCAAAATGACCCTGGAATTTAACCCCAAAATGACCTTGGAATTTCCTAAGCTTCTAGGAATTTGTTCTAAATTGGAAAAAAAAAAAATTTTGATAAGTTGTATCATATTTTCTTGAATTGTAACCGTATAAAATCAATCTAGACATGTTAGAGATCACATTAGAAAAGAAAACACAACAATATCTCTTATGGATTGAAAGATTATAGTGTTTGATCATGAGGGTGTTAAAACTGTGAAAGTGATTTGCAGTCTTTCAATCCTCTTTTCACATGTCAAATCTAAAAAGTTGGGCACCAAAAAAATATAAGGTTAAAGGGCTTAACATGCATAACCCCAATCAATTTATGACTTCTCAAAATATACTCTACAATTTTTTTAAATGAATTTCTAATGTGATTTTTTCTTAAAGATCTAGTATATTTGAGGCTCATTCCCAAGAGCCCTCAACACTACAAAAAGTCAAGATTGCAATGGACACCCGTGCACAAAATCTTGAATAGAAAAATCATAATCAATCATTTTCAAAATCAGATTTTTGAAGCTAAAACTAAACTTCAAAAAGATTTTTCCAAAAATATAAACTACTAAAAATATTAATTTAGTAAGATTTTATTTAACTTCAAAATTTGGTCAAGGACACATTCTGTCCTCAAGGTCATTTAGGGGTCATTTAGGGGACACATTCTGTGCAGTAAATAAGTTATGCTTTTTCTTTTAAACCTACTTATTGCAGTGATGGGTACTGTCGGTATTTGAATACTTACCCCATTTTGGAGGGGACTGTAAGTTCCACGCGGTGTCAGTCCATCAGCTCTAATTTCATGCTTTGCAGGCGTACTTCATTAGTTCATAATGCTTGTGAGCTCGTTTGTCACTTATACAGTGGGAACATCTCCAACCTTTCTCGGTAAGCAGGCAGGGCCTAGCGTCCAGCGTGCCCTCTGTTGTTTTGGCCCCTAACGTGAAGCCATTTAAGGTACCAAACTGACACTTTTTGCTATTGTGCCTAGTTACTATTATTAGACTGATTCAATTTTTTCATATATTCTTGTTGGCAAGTGAAAGGAGGTTTCAACACATCTAAGAATGAGACATTTGAATAGAGTATGCAGAAGTTGTAGAGGAATAGAGGTTGGTTCTAAAATGGCTTCTTTCACATATATAGGAAAATAATTGATTGTGGAGATGTATACAAAGTGACAAAGTGAAGATGATGTTTAGGGTCAATGGCACATTTTTGGAGGTCCACCTCAGACTCAATATGTTATCCGCCCCTATAAAAAAAACTTCTCTACGCACCATTCCCATGTGTCCAACTACATCAGGAACTTCAGGGCTAGTGAATGGGGTGCCATATTGTTATCAAAACTACATATTGTTAAGTTGATGTGGGGAATAATGTTAGAGTCATGTCATGTTGACTGGAGATACGTTAATGCAAACTTGGTGCTAGAAGGGTTTATCATTCTAATGCTAAAATGGCACTCAAACAACTAGAGACTATTTTGATGCTAAATGAGGTCTAGATTAATGCCAAGTAACTTTGATGTAAAAAATGTACCACTTGTGCACTCAATGAATAACATGCAACTTAGACTTATGTTGGAAGCAACATAGTTCAATGATGAAATCATAAAATAGCTCCACAATGTCACTAATTTGGTGATGAAATGTAATAATGTTAGACTAATGAAAACTCTAACTTGGTGACAGGCAATGTAAAAATGGCAACACTATTGTGCTAAAATCAAACAATATTTAGTGCAAATTGACACTCATCAATATATTTGGGATGCTCAAATAGCTATGAAATGGCTATATAAATACAACATGTAGGGTTTAGGGTGTTGTCATACCATTATAGACTTTTGATACTAAAATGATGCCACAACTTCATTAAAATGAAATATGCCAACATCTTTAAATTATGATGTTGAATTAATATATAAAATAATACTAAAATACATTTGATTCTAATGTTATTGTTGTATAAATAATACAATAAAATAGCACAATCATTGTAATTTTGACATTCAAACATCTTCTATATATTTATCAAAATGGCATTTGTTATATAGAGTGAAAAAGTCAAGGTTGAGTGCCAAAAATCCTTTATCCAAGTTTATGTAGAATATATTCTATATCAAGTTGTCTGTAATACATAGTATTTAGTATCTAGTAAATACCTATATGTATTGTATACCTAAGATTCTACAATTGTAATCATATACAACAAAATTACTCCTATTCAGTTCAAGTTGTCTTCATTGTCACAATAGAACACAATGGTTTATATAAGTGGGAGGTCACTTTTTGAAAATTGAAGCCCAAGTTAAAAATACTCGCTCCATTTAAATTTGGTACAACCACCAATCTTTGTCATACTATAAATAAAAAAGAACATTTCCTTGTGTTCTTGTGTCACCATCAATTCCTAATTCTTCACAAGTATACTTTTGTTTTCACCTGTAATAAATTGATACTTTATTAGTTTAGCATACAAACCTACAAGATACATGCAACAATTCAATTACTAACTGCCTTACCATTATTTGGAGAGGAATAAAAAACATATTAAATGAAGACCAAGATGAAGACTAAATGAATATATAACTAAAAAAGAATTTCAATTTGAAATAGGAAGCTTCAAGAAGTACTCAAGTTAAGCCCTTTAAGTTAGGTATACATACTTGACCCAATGCGAGATGCATGATTATAACACTCAAATAGGCTATAAAATATTTGAAGCCTGTTGCATTCAACGATCCACACATTGGTTATAGGAGAGTTATTTAACACTAAACTTCAAAGCGAAAATAAATGTTGGAAATATTGGCATTTCAGTTAGTAGAACAAACAACATTTTTTTTTTTGGTTTTGGGCCTATTTTTTCCCATACTGTACAACACAAGCAAACACTTGAATTAATTAAAATATGATTCAAACGAAAACCAATAAAATAACAAAATTCAAAACTTTCAATACATGTTGGATGGAAGGCTCAAGTTTTAAAAGTGTAGAAAAGGGGGTGCATCAAAGCATCCTATGATGCTATAAGACTAAGTCACAGCACCACACAGTCAACACAGTTACCCTTTTATACACTTGAGTAATGGCATCATTCATAAAGATCCTCAAAGCATCCTGTGATGTTGCAAGACTAAGTCACAACACCACACAACCAAGGTCTCTACAAATGTACATAGCCATTGCTTCGAAGAGCAACATCCATAGACAAGAAGTCTAAAGAGTGATATAACAATCCTAGGCATTGTCCTCTAGTTGTAACGACTTAGTAGAGTTCTACACTATAGTCAATTTCTAATACAATGCCTAAATTTCAAAGCACACAAATTAGATTTGGCCATTTTAAGAGCAACAATACCTAATCTTTGTATTTTCACCAATACCTATTAGCACCTTCCACATTGCAATCAAGGCAGCACACTTTATTGGTAGAAGAGGTAAAGAAGACACCACGAACTCGCCATTTACACCATTTAAATATCAGATAATCACTAATTGATTAATCAGCTGTGAAATAATCACGATTTAGTCAGAAAATTAACATAAATTGCTTTGACATTCAACGAATACACAGTGAACAAATCGGATTGAAATCCTCAGAACTATTTCCCTATACACATCCTTCCCTGTCAATTGACCTCATCAGCATCTCAAACTCACGAAGGACGCAAAAGAAAGCGTCATCACACAGCCTGAATCTTGAATCACCAACTCACAACAATCATCTCAATCCAATAACTTCAATTCCAAGCAAATATCTACAGGCAAATAAAATTCTTTAGCTAAAGCCGTGAAATTTTGAATGAGAGATAGCTTGATTTTCAGTCATTTTGTGACAAGAAGATACTAGGAAGAACCATAGTAGAATCAAAACAATTTTTTAGGGTGTGTCCCATGGAATAGTAGAATGATATGCAGCTCATTACCTGCAGAGTGTTGGACATCCCCAAAGACAGGCATCACAGAGCAGCATTGCTAATCCAAGGCCTTAACACTCTTGGAAGCTCGGTTGAGGGCACGTCGTGTGTCAAGCATAAGCAATGCATTGATCTGAACAATGTTCAAATAGTCCTCGCCCTTGTATACCTGCAAACATATCAATCACAACCCTAAAAAAAGAAAGATAAAGGAAAACGTAGTTGCAAAACCCTAATCTTGATGTGTCAAGGAAACCACACTTAACTGTCACACCTAAAGGAGCAGCCCCACAACAACTCATCAAAGCAACTCAGAAAATAAAATCAATAGAGGACATTTCTGTAGCAGAGAATATCAAAAGATCAGTTACGGCCTCCTACAAACTGCAATGAGCATTGCAAACCTAAGATGTACACGCAAAGTAAGTAGTTTAGAGCATCGCCACGGCAGCGCATCAAGTGGCGCATAAATGGGAAAATGGCGTGTTTTCACTGCGCAACTCCCCCACGGCAGGTGCACAAAACTTCAAAACAGGGCCAGCCCCGTCAAAAAATGGTGAGGGCCCAAGAAAATAGTGGGCCTTGGGCACGCCTCGCCAAATTGGTTTGACTACCTTTTCGCTCCTTCTCGAGGCACTGACAATCCGTTTTATTCGGAAGTCAAGGCACTGACCCCACCTGGCCTCAAATAACCTCACAAGGAATTGAAACCACAACAAAATTGAAAAAGAAAATCATTTTCCAAATACAATAAAGTTTCCTTTATTTGTGTGTAGGGTTGGAAAATAAGCTTTTCAACTATATTAAGTTTTAAGTGCGAAGTGAAGCTCACTATATAGCCATGGGATGGTAGGAAGGAGAACAAACAATGTGGGATAAGTAAAATTAGAGTAAGTAGGAGCTCAACACTCATAGTTAATTCAAAAGTAGGAATTATGTTGGAAATAGAATTTCAAACCTCATTTAGACATAGTAGAATAACTTTTTCCAAAACACTTTGAACTAATAAAAGTTGGTAAATGAAGATAAATTTCTCCTCTAAAAATCCGTTTGTGATTTTGAGCCTCAAATCAAAAGTTATGGACAAATTTTATTTCAAAACCTTATTTGATGTGGTTCATGAGGTGGTAGTTTCATTCCTTGGGGGACGTGTTTGGGGAGTGAGCTCCTACTCCAACGTGGGGCACCCTTCTGAATGGCTCGCCAACTGCAGGAGTCAGCCACGCCATACCCCACTTGGCACCCCTGTTTCAGGAGGCTACGGTGGCGATGCTCTTACTTGCTCCCTCAAAGGCCTGTAGCCTCCAAAGGTTGCTTGCGGTCTCTAGACTTTAGAGGAAATCATCTTCAGAGGACATTCCGGGACTGTGGAACGCTCTTCGATGGTCTGCAAGATAACATGATTGACCTAATTAAGTTAAACGGAATTTTTTGCAATTAATTATTTCTTTAGGTTTTCAGAAGGCTTTATATGAGCTGGTTGTTGCAGTTTGCAAGGTGCCAAGGGTTACAATTATCTGGCCTCTAAACTCAGATTCTTTTTATTTTAACCCCTAGTAAAGGTCGGAGACTATGTTTTCATCAAAACCTCTCCAAAACTGCCATTTCTAATACAAGTACCAAATTTTAGAAAAAAAACATTTTTGGAAAAATGTAACCATAGGATATTGTAGTAAACTATTTTGAGAAGTTGTGGAAAAAATTTCAGAAATTTCCACCGTGTAGATTGCAAGATAATAGCGTTTGAATTGACAAATATCCTTTTTTTGTCCATGCAAAAATCCGGGCAGCTGCCTTTCACAAGGTCACATTTGTATGAAAAAATGTCCAAAATGGTGGTTACTCCTTGGATTAATCCTTCAAGGCAAGTTGTCTACATGCTTAAAAATTTCGAGATCATTTGGAATTGTACAACATATAGGAAAAAAATAGTAAGTAGAAAGAGGTAGAGAATGATTCAAAACACAAAATTGTTAAGAATTTAGATATAAAATTAAAAAAATGCCAATCTCAACGGTTGTAATGTTGCAATAAACAACCTACACCCAATATTTTTATTTTTTTTCAAAAATATTAAGAATTGTATTAAATAAAGGACTTCAAAGTTTATTTTAGAATAGAGAATCCATTACTACCTTCAAACTAATTATCCTCATAACTTTTGACTCATTAATCCAAATGGAATGATTCAAAGATTTCCATGTACATATAAATCTAAAGAACTAATTTCAAATTTTCATTTTAAGAAAAAGTGATTTTCAAAGAATTTTTTTTTGATGCCTGGACTGCCCACCTAACATTGAAAATGACATATCATACAATAACTTTTGAACTGTGTAGTCAAAAGTCATGAAAATTGTTGGACCTTAAAGCTACTCCTCGGGCACTTCTTGTGTGAAAATTTGAGAGAAAAAAAATAAAAATTGCATTCGTAGTGAGCTGCCCAAAATCGCTATGTTATCAAAAAACAGTGTTTGGTCCTTTAGGGATTAATAATTAGCCATCAATTTTTGTGGTTGTTCCTATTGTAATTGAAACTCAAATCCATCTTTACTCATTGAGTTTTAAGTACTATGACAAAAAAGATGATTCAAGCCTATGAAGAGCAACATGATTATAGAAAGCAACTATTAGTAAATTATCTCTCAAAAGTACCAAAATTTGCATCAATATGACATTTGTTTAAAAGAGTCACATAAAAATGATGGTGTCAAGCTGCCAATGAAATGGCTCTGAAATGCCCTACAAAATATGTGAACATCAAATTGGTGTGAAAATGGTATAGAAGTATTGTTACATTCCATGTCTTCTGTGTAGCATTGAAATCGTGTATATTGAAATTGTAGGGCAATGACACCAAATAGGCATTGAAGAAGGGGATGTCAAATTTTTGTTCGCACAGAGTTATAATATTATTGTCATGATGCAAAAATAGCATGGCATTTACCTAAAATGAATACCAAATTAGTTCACATTAGGAAGGTGTCAAGAAGGCATTCAGATAGTATTAGATAAACTGGCATAGACATGGCATTGAAAATGTGCATGTCAACAATGCTCTTATTAATTGACAAAATGGGGTGCAAATGGTCCAAGAATGGTTCTTATATAAAGTTGCATTATAGTAGCATGAACCTGACATAGTAAACATATACCCTAAATTGATATCAAAACAAAAGTTAAATAGTTCAATCACTATGGTATGGAAATCGTAACAAAATTGCACTAGAGTGTCATATACATGACATTACATTATTCCATGCTATGTTTTGGCAATAATAATATAAGAATAGTTCAAGTAAAATTGACATCTAATTAATACACAAAGAATAATGTCTTATTTGGCATCATTTTACCATCAAATAAATGCCAAGTTGACATTGAAATAATATACACCAAAATGATATTAAAATGGCTCTACAACGATGTAATAATGACAATGCTGACTCTACATTGAAATAATATTAAGATAATTTAGTGCTACCTTAATATCAAAGTAAATCCCAAAATGACAATGAATTGAACTCTATGATAGATTGCTGTCAAAAAGGCATCAAAATATTCTTGCCCAACTTTTCTGATGTAGCTTCACACGGGCCTTGGATAGCGTATAACATTTTGCCATGATTTTTTTGTTTTCTCCTGCAATTGGTTTTTAGAGTGAGGGCAATTAAGTGAAGTGGACAAAAGAGTGAGATGTAAAGATGCATGGTCTGAGTGAGGGTTACTACAAAAGCCTAGAGATAGAGTTCACTGAGAGAGGTGAAGAAGAGATGAAAAAGGTGATTTAGGGTTTAGGGAGGAAGGAGACACTATCAACAAGAAAGGAGGAGTTGTGTGTGGAGGTCATGAATCCACACCTCCATGACATTCAGGAATAGAGCTCGAAAATAAATTGGGATTGGTGACCCAGAGGGATAAACTAAGGAACCATAGCATGCAGAGTTTCTTCTTTAAATTCCGTCCAACTCTTTGAATTTCCGCCAATTTTGCGAAACGGGAGTTCCTGTCGAGAAAATCTCAGACCTCTGTCAGTGCGAGATCTCTGCACCATTTTGGCGCTCTGAAGAATTCACCACTAACACTTTGAAGCTTCCGATTTTCGACTATCCACCAGTAAGCCTTGCACGGCTGATGCTAAAGGGCACGGAATGGATTCTCACTCTCAACCAAGGATTTTTAAACACATTTATATTGACCGGTCGATTCAGCATTAAGTAATATGTTCTAAGTAATTAGTATTTCAAGGTGGCCTGGATGTTATATCCATCGAAGAAGCTTAAATTCTGATGACGAGATGAAAGTGTGATAAATGCTCATTCTAATAAGCAAAGCATGTACGGAGTATTTATTACACAATCTTGAACTACATGTCATGCTAACTTAAGTTATCCCTCCTCCTGTAGAGTGTGCCAATTTTATGCCTGAGTGCTTTTATACCTACTCATAAATGACCGTGGCAGTGATGAAATTCTTCAGACCCTTATCTACGAAAATTTCGAAGTGTTCATCAAGGTTTAGGCTCAACTTAACGGCTTCTCACAGCTGACAGTGTGCCACTGTTACCAAGCACTCTGACTAACAGTCAGCCACAGTCCAAAAATCTCAAACACCAATTTTTGGAATCGCTTACTTGCGCGGACAAGTGTCGCTTTATTTGTGCAGCACACACCCAATGAACCAGTAAATGAATTCGGTCAACCATACGAAACCTCAAAATCTCATTGGCTTGATGAAAAGAAATGCATGAATTTCAGGCCTTACATTAAATTAATGAATGTACAAATCGAATCAGCACGACCGTAGCTAAGGAATGAAGGCGAACTAAATTCTACGCTGAACTGCAGTTCAGCTGTGGAATTGGTGCCCGGCGGAATTAGCTGCCAAACGGAACTACCACTCAAGGGTGACCAGGGTACGAGCCCTTGAGGAGCTTCGCCGTGGCGGCGTCCACGCCGAAAGACTTCTCGATCACGGCGCTCGTGATGTTGGGCTTGAAGATTTGGTTGGCGGTGAGCAGCAGACCCGGATTCTGCGATGTCAGCGAGTTGAAGGTGATGGCGCGCTCGTTGCCCACGTTCAGCTGGAAGTGCAGCAGCGCGCGCGGAAACACGATCACGTCGCCCTTCTCCAGCGTGGACGCGTACAGCACGTTGTCGTCGCTCACGAAGCCGGTGTAGATGCGGCCCTTCAACACCAACAGCGTCTCGGTGGCGCGCGGGTGCGTGTGCAGCGGCACCACGCCGCCCAAGTCGAAGTCCAGTCGTGCGTGCGTGACTCCCAGCGTGTTGAGTCCCGGGAACTCGACGGGGGTGGCGAGCGCCGCGATGGCCCCGGTGGGCGACAGCTTCACGTCGGCGCTTGGCGCTCGGAATCCCGAGAACACGAAATCTTTCGCGGAGACGCTGCTTCTTGGTCTGCAGGCGAATCCGTTGACGAGAGGCGCAGTGGGCGACAGATCGGCGACGCAGAAATCTTGCAACGCGTCGGGGTCGGCGGCGTTGACAGTGCCGACGACCAGCATTATCGCACAGCAGGCAATAACAAAAGTCATGGCGCTTCCTCTTCTCGAGCCGGCCATTGCTGCAATCAACCTTCCCAGTTTATCAACTGATGAAGCTAGACTAGCAAGCGATTTGATAAGTACTTGCAATGGATATATATCAGCAGTTATCCAGCTCAAGTTCACTGCAATTCTAGCTCACCAGCGACAGAGATGAGCACAAGCAAGTTTATATGTAATCCGTTCAACTGTTCAGGAACCAAAGTTGGCTGTGAAGATTGATGATTGAATACCCCGTTGCTGAGGTATATATACTACTGGCAAGGCGGGCGAACGAGAGGTATTACGCATGGTCTCTCTCAGTCCCCATGGCTATTTGGAGTCCACGTACTAGATCGACCTTCCCGGACATTGTTTGGTGTGTTGCGAGGAAAGCATGTGATCGAGTTGCCTTCTCTCGGGCAGTTGACTCCGCAGCTTCGATCCTAGGTGCAGAAAGCATTCTTGAGAATGAGTTTGGGAATTGATACTGTCGGCAAGGAAATGCGGCCACCGGACGATGTAACTTAGTGTAGCTAGCGGAGAGTTGCTGGATAGAGCTTGAATAAATTAAAGGACTAAATGTAGGACACTCGCAGCTGGAGGAAAAGATATTTGGAAATGAAAAGCAATCCCGCGAATACGCATTGAGCTCGCGGAGCCCGGTAGGGAATTCCAATCGCAAGTTAAAAAATCTCCAGACTGAGCCATGCATGCTGCGAGCTCCTTCCAAGGGGTGGTGGCGAGTTCAGTCAAAGACTTAAAGCACATCGCACGAGGTGGGTCACGGCAGCTGCTTCACTGCAACTCTCGGCTCGTTGTCCACATTCGAAGAAAGAATCTATGTTATAATATGAAAACGGGGCCTTCAGGGCGGGTATATACACGGCCTGGGGCCGGATGGAAGGCCGGCCCGATTTGCCTCCAATCCGGCCCACAATCCGGCCCCAAATCACCACTCCGGCCCCAGATAATGTAAAGTGGTTGAGGCCGAATTCTGGGGCCGGATTTCAATTCATCACTCCGGACCCAAGCAATGTAAAGCCCTTGGGGCCCGATTCTAAGGCCGAATTCTTGATTACTACACTCTTGAATTTTTGAAATGCTCAATTAAAAAAATTTAAGACATGCATATTTTCCTTTCTCTTATTATTTTGTATACTTTAGAAAAAAAGAAGTTTTTCTTATCTATTTATTCTATTTCAAATATAGGAAAAAAAATTTAGAATTCTTTAGACTTTTCCATTTTATTCCTACTTTACCTATTTCAAAATGGAAGAGAGATTTTTTTTATTTTTTTTAACCTTTTCCACTCTCTTCCTTTTTTCTATTTGGAAAAAGGAAGTTCTTTGACTTCTTTTGAAACTTTTTTCATTTACACTAAAACTAGAGTTGACATTGAAAAAAGATTTGTAGCCCCATAATAGTTGTCATTTATTAAACATACAATTCAAGAAAACATATAATTTTTTTTAATCTCTTTTTCGAATCTATATTCTTAGTTTATTTTAAAGAAAAGCATGAAAATTTTTATTATGAAAACTTGAATGAATTCAATGATAAATGTAAATCAAGTTTTACCATACATGTTATTTCTAGTAGCATAATTTTTCCTTACCATATTCTTTTTTCAACTATTTGTCATCAAAATTGATAAAAACACACATTATCTTGTAGATGTCAAAGTTTCTGGCATAACTTCAACAATGACTTTCATTTACAGATTTGTGTCCGTATAAAAAATTTACTTATTAAGCATGTAATTTATCAAAATTAGTGTCTATAACATAGTATGTAATTTGTGTCTACACCAAAAAAATTAATTATTAATACCTCATGCTAAAACAATTGCAAAGACATTATTGTTACAATTGCAATGGTTAATAACAATAAAATTCATTATTAATAATAAAATTCATTATTAACAATAAAATTCATTATTAACAATAAAATTCAGTATTAACAATAAAATTCATAATTAACAATAAAATTCAGTATTAACAAAAATTCAGTATTAACAAAAATTCAGCATTAACAAAAATTCAGTATTAACAAAAACTCAGTATTAACAAAAATTTCAGTATTAACAATAAAATTCATTATTAACTCAGTATCTGTATCACAACCAGATGACTCAACCAGATGGGATTGACCTCACTATTAATAAAAAAATGTAATAAAAAAGAAAAAAAAAAGCCCTTGCATGGTAGACGGTGGAGATTTGTCCGATCCAACGGAGGAGACGAATGTGACACCAATCCGGCCCTAGATGGGAAATCGGGCCACCAAAAACCTTGGCCCGATTGCTCCCTTGGGGCCGGATGGTTTGGCACCAAAACCATGCCACCTAAGGCGACACGTAGGATGAGTGGTGGTTCCATCCGGCCCCAAGTATAAAGCCCTTGGGCCGGATTTGGAGAAATTGAGCAATCCCATTGGTTCAAACTTGGAGAGTTCCGGCCGGCCTTCAATCCGGCCCCAAGTGTATACCGGCCCTCAGTTGGCTTATTATTAACATCACAAATCATAACTTCCCAATGAATCATTTCATTTCCATTCCATATCTACTGTGATCATGACTGCGTAACGTCCAATAACCTTCATCCAAAAGTCATTCACTTTCATCTAATTTTCATCAAAGGATTACCCAATTTTGACCACATTCATCCAAAATTTGTTCAAATTTATTGAGTTAGTGTGAGGACAACACACACTATTCACTAATTTGTAGTGATTGAATGATTCAAATGCATTGGTTATTTTCTTGTAGAAATTAGCACATTGTCATAAAAAATGATGGAGATACATAACCCCTAAAGGATCATTTGTTTCTTTGAAGGACAAATGGGATTTTGGATTTTTGGATAGGTAGCTATGGTCTCAGTTTCTGATTTTTTTTTTATTGAAGATAGAAAAATTCATTACCTGTATGGGAATATAATTCTTTTTTTCAATCAATGCCCAGGAACTGGAACAAAAGTTATGCCCCAAAGGCCCAAACAATTCAAAACAGGGGAGAGGGGGCACCTCAATGTCTCTAAATAAGCATTGCATTTGAGAATTTAGAATTGGTACCCATTATGCATTTATACAATGGCCTAATTCTTTTGTTGAGTTCAGTTGGAAGTCAAAAAGTACACTACATTCCCTTCCTTTCCATTTGGAGATACCATACAAATAAATTATGAATTTTCAAATTGCTAGACACATATGTATCCAAAAGTGCTCTCAAAAATAGAAACAACACAATTAAGGCCAAAATTTGTAGGAGTTGATTTTAAAGAGGGCATCAGAGAAAATTTGGGGTCTTAGAAGGGCTACTCCGCAGCCCTTAACCCCTAAAGGACCATTGTCCCCTCGGGGGACAAAATGGATTTCGGGCACGTTCCTATGATCTCAATTTTTAGTGAAACTTTTTGAAATTTTATCATAAGATAGGAAAACTTATTAGCTTTGTGGGAATATGATTTTTATTTCAATCAGTGGCTGGGAGCAAAAGTTATGCCATCTTAAACATAATTTTTACGTCATTGGGCAGAAAAAGAAATCCACAAAAATTTGAAATTTAATTAAAAAAAAGTCTTCTTAAACATCATATTTTTGTCTACATGTGAAGCTTTGATTCATTCCATTTGGATTAGTAATGTGAAAGTTATGAACAATCTTGTTTTTTGGGCAATTTGAGCATCTTCTTGAAAAAATAACTTATAGGATTCAATTCTGAATGCAATTTTCACAATTTTTCAACAAAAACTGGTTGACAAGATTAATTTTTCTATTTAGAACAATCTTACCGTTGAGATTATTGTCTTTCAATTCCATTTTAGAGCTATTAACGATTTAGTTTTTCTTTCAATCTTGGACCTACTTCTACTAAACAATTTTTTAAAGAATGAAAATCAATCGTGTTTTTTTTTTAATTTTTTTTTTAAAGACTTTCATTTCAATTCTTCAACACAAGAATTTTTTAATTAAAGGTCTATGGTGTAAATTTTTTCCACAAATGGCATTCAAAGTCATCTGAAACTACAAGCTAGTGTTCAAAAAAACTTTCTTTTTTCAACTTTGAATGATAATATCTTCCAATCTGTCCGATCAAACTCCATGAAATTCTTACCACATGATACTAGACTAGTAAAGTACAAGATCCTACGGTTAGATTTTAAAATAAGTATTTTTTTTTTGTTTTTTTGGATGAATGCAGCAAAAATGGCAGTTTTCAGTAGTTTTTGACAAAAGAACGGCCCTGGTCCTTTAGGGGTTAAAGAATGAAAATCAAGCTGGGTTTTTTTTGAATTTTTTTTTAGACTTTCAACTCAATTCTTCAACAATTTTTAAAAAACAATTCAAGGTCCACAGTGCAAAAAACATTCACAAATGCCAGTCAAAGTCATCTGAAATTGCAGGCCAGTGTTCAATTTTTTTTTTTCCAACTTTGAATGCTAAAATCTTCCAATCTGTACGGTCAAACTTCATGAAAATTTTACCACATGATCCTAAACAAATAAAGTACAAGATCCTATGGTTAAATTCTAAAAAAAAGAATTCTTTTTTGTTTTTTTGGATGAATGCAGTAGGAATGACAGTTTTGAGTAGTTTTTCACAGAAAAATGGCCTTGGTCCTTTGGGGATTAAGTGACCCTGAAATTTGTTTATTTTTTGCAAAAAAAATCGTTTTCCCCCTATTTCAGCTCGATTGAATTTGTAGTGGCAACAACGCAAAAATCAAAATTAATGAATAAAAAATTGTTGCACTTATATCCTACTACAAGGATCCATCGGACATCAAACATCCTCCTCCACGAACTGAACTCGTTATTCTCGTCAACGAACTCTGCTTTGCGAGGAAGCTGCTGCCAAACAAAAACTCCATTAACTTATATCTTGTGTTGACATGCCCATGCTGCTCGCTCTCGTTACCACGAAGAAACGAAAGTCACCTCCACCTTAGTAACTCAGCTCCAAAACCTCTTCCCGGACTCCTTTCCACTTCAAAGTAGTTCGCTTTCAAATCGATCTACGACCATTAATTATCTACTCGCCCGCCTCGAAAGATTTCCTTTCCATGTCCGACCATGTGTAAATTAAGTCACCAATTCCAACGGAACCTATGATTCTGCTTTTTTGCGAACGAGTGAGTAGCCAGTGCCTGATCTTTCGGTGCAGCTGAACGGACGTCGGGACACTATCCTGGATGGCTCCATTACTGAGTCAGATTCTAATGTGGAGAAGTCCTGATGAATCTGATCGAACATGCGAGGTATTTCACAGTTCAAGCGGGCCACGGAGAGTGTATGTATAAATGGCTCACCAGTGCGGGATTCAATTTCACACTCAAACATCATCAGTGAACACTCGATCATATATCCATTTAGCTTCACAGTAACAACCGGTTTCCAGCCTTGCATGGCTCTGAAGTCTCGTGTCAATTGGCTTGCTAGTCTTCACCAATTCGCTTGATAGCTAGCTACCCTCCGGCAATTCACTTAGCTTGGCAATCCTCATTGCTTGAGAAGCTGGGTAGGTTGATTGTAGCAATGGCCGGCTCGAGAAGAGGAAGCGCCATGACTTTTGTTATTGCCTGCTGTGCGATAATGCTGGTCGTCGGCACTGTCAACGCCGCCGACCCCGACGCGTTGCAAGATTTCTGCGTCGCCGATCTGTCGCCCACTGCGCCTCTCATCAACGGATTCGCCTGCAGACCAAGAAGCAGCGTCTCCGCGAAAGATTTCGTGTTCTCGGGATTCCGAGCGCCAAGCGCCGACGTGAAGCTGTCGCCCACCGGGGCCATCGCGGCGCTCGCCACACCCGTGGAGTTCCCGGGACTCAACACGCTGGGAGTCACGCACGCACGACTGGACTTCGACTTGGGCGGCGTGGTGCCGCTGCACACGCACCCGCGCGCCACCGAGACGCTGTTGGTGTTGAAGGGCCGAATCTACACCGGCTTCGTGAGCGACGACAACGTGCTGTACGCGTCCACGCTGGAGAAGGGCGACGTGATCGTGTTTCCGCGCGCGCTGCTGCACTTCCAGCTGAACGTGGGCAACGAGCGCGCCATCACCTTCAACTCGCTGACGTCTCAGAATCCGGGTCTGCTGCTCACCGCCAACCAAATCTTCGAGCCCAACATCACCATCGCCGTGATCGAGAAGTCTTTCGGCGTGGACGCCGCGACGGCCAAGCTCCTCAAGGGCTCGTACCCTGGTCACCCTTGAGTGGTAGTTCCGTTTGGCAGCTAATTCCGCCGGGCACCAATTTCACAGCTGAAATGGAGTTCAGTGTAGAATTGAATTTGAATTTATTGGTTGTCTAGGGTCGTACCGGATTTGATGTGAACATACATTCATGTAAGGTAAACCGTGAAATTCATGCATTTCTTTCATCGAGCCAATGAGATTTGGAGGTTTCGTGTGGTTGACAGAATTCATTTACTGGTTCATTGGGGGGGTGCTGCACAAATAAAGCATCACTTGTCCGTGCAAGTAACCGATTCCAGAATTTGGTGTTTGAGATTTTTGGACTGTGGCTGACTTAGTCAGAGTGCTTGCATGGTAAGTATGGCGTACTTTCATCTGTGAGAAGCCGCTAAGATCCGCAGAAACCTTCATGAGCATTTAAAAAATCCCGGAGCTGAGAGATCGAAGAATTTCATCGCTAGCACGGTCATTTATGATTAGGTATAAAAGCACTCAGGCAAACGAGTCCGTAAAATTGGCACACTCAACAACAGAAGAGACAGCATGACACAGCTTAGTTGAAGATTGTGTAATAAATACATGCTTCACGTATTAGAATGAGCATTTATCACACTTCCAGCTCGTCACCACAATGTAAGCTTCTTCGATGGATATAACAATCAGGACACCTTAAAATACTAATTACTTAGGAAATACTGCTGAATCGACTAGTCAACATAAATGAGTCCAAATTTCCTTGGTTAAGAATCATAATCAACATGAGACCTTCAAGGTTTATTGGTGGATAGACGAAAATGTGAAGGTTCAAAGTCTTCTTGGTGCACAAAACTAGGACTGGTACAGGTCTGAGATTCAAGAGAGGAACTTCAGTTTCGCGAAATTGGCGAAAATTTAGGACTTGGGTGCTTTTAAATTCGAAATTCTACTATGGTTCATTTGTTCATATTCTGGGTCTTCAATCCAAATTTTCTTTCCATCGCTATTCCTGAATGCACCAGCTTTGTGAAACTATGCGAATGAATTTTTATACTTGGATTTGTACTTTTAAAGGGCAAAACAACTTCCGACTGTTCCGAATTCGACCCCATGCAGGATAAATATGTGGGACGAAGAATTTCTCATGTAGAATAGATCTGAAGGTCGACATACACGTACACTATCATAGCTCATGCTTATATTTGTTGATTTCCTTGTCAATATGAGTAACCTTGTCCGCAGTATTCTATGTCTGTTTCCTCCAGGCTTGTAGAGAAAAGGCGTCGCATCTAACATGAATAGGTGTACCTGGAGGAATACATCCATTTCTATGAGCTCACCAACAGGAGAAAGTTGTTCTCATCAGGTCAATAATATACTAAGTTTTCCACAAGTCTTGACTGTCACGTTTCTCGCATTTTGATCATTCAAGCACATTTGGCGGCTAGGTGATTCTAGTTCGAAGTTCATAAACTGCCTGGCAGGCACCTGGCTAGCTAGTGATGAATCAAAGCACAGGCGAATTTGGTGATCAAAGCTATATATGAACGTCAATTTCGTGAAATCAATAGAATCGGGGGAATTCCACGACTTTGACAAATTTCCAGGGACGTGGACTGGAAACCTAAACTTATAGCCTGAGTCCAAATTGAAGAGCTCCGTGCAGGTGACTTTCCGCCCTGAATCATCCCCATTTGACGAATTTGACGATTATATTGAAGATTAAGGAGGAAGTTATTCTTACAGAGATAGAACCGTTCCTTCTGCATGCATCTCCTACAACTGGAATGTTTATCACCCACACTCAGCTCTGATGACAAATAGATACAGCATTTTGTATGCATTAGGAAATTTAGAGGGCCTCAGTAATCCACAATAATCTCGGACATCACAGCTCATCGGCTCACTGGAATGAACAAGTAATGCATTAATCGATTGTGCAGTGCACACCCAGTTCAGTGGAAAAATTTGAATCAACACTCGCTTGAATGGAATGGAATAATTCTATAATACACTGAATAGACATGAATGTTCACATCAAATCCGGTACGACCCTAGACAACCAATAAATTCAAATTCAATTCTACACTGAACTCCATTTCAGCTGTGAAATTGGTGCCCGGCGGAATTAGCTGCCAAACGGAACTACCACTCAAGGGTGACCAGGGTACGAGCCCTTGAGGAGCTTGGCCGTCGCGGCGTCCACGCCGAAAGACTTCTCGATCACGGCGATGGTGATGTTGGGCTCGAAGATTTGGTTGGCGGTGAGCAGCAGACCCGGATTCTGAGACGTCAGCGAGTTGAAGGTGATGGCGCGCTCGTTGCCCACGTTCAGCTGGAAGTGCAGCAGCGCGCGCGGAAACACGATCACGTCGCCCTTCTCCAGCGTGGACGCGTACAGCACGTTGTCGTCGCTCACGAAGCCGGTGTAGATTCGGCCCTTCAACACCAACAGCGTCTCGGTGGCGCGCGGGTGCGTGTGCAGCGGCACCACGCCGCCCAAGTCGAAGTCCAGTCGTGCGTGCGTGACTCCCAGCGTGTTGAGTCCCGGGAACTCCACGGGTGTGGCGAGCGCCGCGATGGCCCCGGTGGGCGACAGCTTCACGTCGGCGCTTGGCGCTCGGAATCCCGAGAACACGAAATCTTTCGCGGAGACGCTGCTTCTTGGTCTGCAGGCGAATCCGTTGATGAGAGGCGCAGTGGGCGACAGATCGGCGACGCAGAAATCTTGCAACGCGTCGGGGTCGGCGGCGTTGACAGTGCCGACGACCAGCATTATCGCACAGCAGGCAATAACAAAAGTCATGGCGCTTCCTCTTCTCGAGCCGGCCATTGCTACAATCAACCTACCCAGCTTCTCAAGCAATGAGGATTGCCAAGCTAAGTGAATTGCCGGAGGGTAGCTAGCTATCAAGCGAATTGGTGAAGACTAGCAAGCCAATTGACACGAGACTTCAGAGCCATGCAAGGCTGGAAACCGGTTGTTACTGTGAAGCTAAATGGATATATGATCGAGTGTTCACTGATGATGTTTGAGTGTGAAATTGAATCCCGCACTGGTGAGCCATTTATACATACACTCTCCGTGGCCCGCTTGAACTGTGAAATACCTCGCATGTTCGATCAGATTCATCAGGACTTCTCCACATTAGAATCTGACTCAGTAATGGAGCCATCCAGGATAGTGTCCCGACGTCCGTTCAGCTGCACCGAAAGATCAGGCACTGGCTACTCACTCGTTCGCAAAAAAGCAGAATCATAGGTTCCGTTGGAATTGGTGACTTAATTTACACATGGTCGGACATGGAAAGGAAATCTTTCGAGGCGGGCGAGTAGATAATTAATGGTCGTAGATCGATTTGAAAGCGAACTACTTTGAAGTGGAAAGGAGTCCGGGAAGAGGTTTTGGAGCTGAGTTACTAAGGTGGAGGTGACTTTCGTTTCTTCGTGGTAACGAGAGCGAGCAGCATGGGCATGTCAACACAAGATATAAGTCAATGGAGTTTTTGTTTGGCAGCAGCTTCCTTGCAAAGCGGAGTTCGTTGACTAGAATAACGTAAAATCACGCCACTCCTTGCAACTCATGTATTTAGTTAAGAAAAACAAAAACTGACTGGATTGGGTGAAGGAAAAAGAATGACTCTAATTGAAGGGCCTGCACCTAGATTTCACCCTTCTCTAAAATTGACTCCTACAGATTTCGGCCTCAATTGTTTGCCTCTATTCCTGAGAGCGATTTTGGATAGATGTGTGTCTATCAATTTAAAAATTTATAGTTTATTTGTATGGTATCCCCCAAACGCATAAGAAGGGAATCTAGAGAATATTTTTGAATGGTCAAACAACATTCAATAATTATCTCATTTTTCACACAGATATTTGCAAATATAAGAATTCACAACATCTAACGAAATTGACTTTGCAATTTCAAACATTGAAATCAATTCCAACAACGAAGTTAAAACTTGAACACCCGAATGGAGAGTTCCTTGTTTACTCTACCGTGCAACTGACTACCTAAAGTTTTGACCCATCTTCAGTCTCCTCCAAAGTGTGCAAACGTATTAAGTATCTGCCTCATTTCAGATGACATTGTGACAATGTACCTCGTGCGACATGCTTTCACTGAACATGCCAGCACCCCTTGGAAGGAGCTCGCAGTATGCATGGCTCAGTCTGGAGATTTTTTAACTTAGAATTCCCAACCCGGCCCCGCGTGCTCAGTGCGTATAGGTGGATTACTTTTCATTTCCAAATATCTTTTCCTCCAACTGCGAGTGTCCTACTTTTAGTCCTTTAATTTATTCAAGCTCTATCCAGCAACTCTGCACTAGCTACACTAAGTTACGTTGGCCGGTGGCCGTATTTCCTTGCCGACAGTATCATTTGCCAAACTCATTCTCATGAATGCTTTTTGCAGAGATCGAAGCTGCGGAGTCAACTGCCCGAGAGAAGGCACCTCGATCACATGCTTTCCTCGCAACACACCAAACAATGTCCGGGAAGGTCGATCTAGTACATGGACTCCAAATACACTGTAGACATGGGGACTGAGACAGAACATGCGTGGTACCTCTCGTTCGCCCGCCTCGCCAGAGTATATATACCTCAGAAACGGGGTATTCAATCAACAATCTTCACAGCCAACTTGGGTTCCTGAACAGTTCAACTGATTTACATATAAACTTGCTTGTGTTCATCTCTGTCGCTGGTGAGCTAGAATTGCAGTGAACTTGAGCTGGATAGCTGCTGATATTCATTGCAAGTGCTCGTCAATTCGCTTGCCAGTCTAGCCACATCACTTGACAAGCTGGGAAGGTTGATTGCTGCAATGGCCGGCTCGAGAAGAGGAAGCGCCATGACTTTTGTTATTGCCTGCTGTGCGATAATGCTGGTCGTCGGCACTGTCAACGCCGCCGACCCCGACGCGTTGCAAGATTTCTGCGTCGCCGATCTGTCGCCCACTGCGCCTCTCATCAACGGATTCGCCTGCAGACCAAGAAGCAGCGTCTCCGCGAAAGATTTCGTGTTCTCGGGATTCCGAGCGCCAAGCGCCGACGTGAAGCTGTCGCCCACCGGGGCCATCGCGGCGCTCGCCACACCCGTGGAGTTCCCGGGACTCAACACGCTGGGAGTCACGCACGCACGACTGGACTTCGACTTGGGCGGCGTGGTGCCGCTGCACACGCACCCGCGCGCCACCGAGACGCTGTTGGTGTTGAAGGGCCGAATCTACACCGGCTTCGTGAGCGACGACAACGTGCTGTACGCGTCCACGCTGGAGAAGGGCGACGTGATCGTGTTTCCGCGCGCGCTGCTGCACTTCCAGCTGAACGTGGGCAACGAGCGCGCCATCACCTTCAACTCGCTGACGTCTCAGAATCCGGGTCTGCTGCTCACCGCCAACCAAATCTTCGAGCCCAACATCACCATCGCCGTGATCGAGAAGTCTTTCGGCGTGGACGCCGCGACGGCCAAGCTCCTCAAGGGCTCGTACCCCGGTCACCCTTGAGTGGTAGTTCCGTTTGGCAGCTAATTCCGCCGGGCACCAATTTCACAACTGAAATGGAGTTCAGCGTAGAATTTAATTTGCCTTCATTCCTTAGCTAGGGTCCTGCCGATATGATTCAAACATTCATGTGTATTCAGGGTATATTTATGCATTCCATTCCATTCAAACCAATGACATTCACCGGTTGTGTTGCCTGAAATTGTTCTTCTGATCGAACTGGGTGTGTACTCTACAATTAAGTAATAAATTACTGGTTCATTCTATAAGCTCTCATGTCCAAGATTATTGTTATTTGAGAAAGGAATCTGAGGCCCTCTGGTATTTTCTGTGCGTACGAAATGCTGTATCTAGTTGTGATCAGAGTAGAGTGTTGGTGATACACATTCCAATTTTACGAGATGCATGCAGAAGGAACGATTCAATCTCTGTAGAAATTACTTCCTAATATGCAATATAAACGTCAATTTTGCCAGATTTGGACGATTCGTGGCGCAAAGATGCTGACATTTAGCTGCGCAGAGCTCTTCAATTTGGACTCCTAAACGTTTACGATTCCAGTCCACGTCCCCGGGAATTTGTCAAAGTCGTGGAATTCCGCCGGATTCTATTGATTTCACGAAATTGACGTTCATATGTAGCTTTGATTACCGACTTAAATGCTTTTGATTCATCACTAGCCAGCCAGGTGCCTGCCAGTTTATGAGCTTCGAACTTGATTCACGTAGCCGCCGAATGTCCATGAATTATCAAAATACGAGAAACGTGACAGTCATGACTATGAGCATGAGCTATGATCGTGGACGTGGACGTCGACCTCCAGATCTATTGGACTTGAGAAATTCTTCGTCTTCCCGTATTTTTTTCCTGCATGGAGTCGTATTCGAAAGTCGTTATGCCCTACAAAATCCAAGTATTTCATTTCTTTGGCATAGTTTCAATCACAAAGCTGGCGTATACAGAAATAGAGCTGGAAAAGAAATTTGGATTGAAGACCCAGAGGGATAAACAAATGAACCATAGCAGATTTTCGCCAGTTTAGCGAAACTGAGGTTCCTGTCTTGAATCTCAGATCTCTGCCGGTCCTAGTTTTGTGCGCCCATTTTGGCGCTCTGAAGCACGCCATTGTTAACAAATGTGACCATTGGAGCTTGAATCCAAAATTACTGACATGAATGACTGGTAAATTGACACAAACCATGTCCGAAAACAGCTCGTAGTTAGAGCGGCAGTCACTGAGCTATTTCATTCAGTCACCCTCTTGCAACCCTTACCTAATTGCATCACAATGTATACCTCATCTTTGTGGACACAAATCTCATAAGACAAGTATGACTCATAGATTTAGGTTCTGAAACAAAGAATAGGTTTACATTTTGACACAATCAGGTGTAGCCACCTTAAAGAATTTCCCGTATTTGTTAAACTGGCACATTCCAAAGTGCCAAATTCTGATCTGGGTCCAAAATCTCTATTTAGGATTGGTTATATTTGTTAAAATGCCAATTTTGTGAGTTCCATTAGATATGATTCCAAACCTCAAAAATTTATAGATTTATAGTTCAGCCATCCAATTTGAGGTTTTAGTCAGACAACTCAAATTAAAATTGCTCTAGTAATCCTTGATTGACTCAAATTCCTCAAGTTTCAGGTGGTACACTTCAAGCGGTGCCAGTTCCTCCTAAACCATTTTCATGCGTGCCAATTTCATGAAATCTATCTGAAGAAGAGAAAGCAAATTTTTTGTCATGTAAGGAGAAACTACACTTACTTTTGAAAAAAATTCCAGACTGAATGTGAATGTTGCAAGACAGAGATGATGAGAAAAACTCTATGAATCAATAAACAAAGTTTTTCAGCATGCTCCAAGAGGTGTTAATTTCAAGGCTTGTGATATGTTTGACCTTGGGTTTGACTTGCTTATTTTACTGAAATCGCTGATTTCACTAAAAATTGGCATAAATCTGTGTGCACAATGCTCTCAAAACTAGGACTGGTGTAGATTTTTGTTTGAGGCTGCAAGTCCTCAAAGTATGAAAGTACTGTAGTGTGTGGAAAACCACCAAATTAACAAACTGATGTTTGAATTCCAATTCTTCTCTAATTATGTGCATTGCATTGCTGCCGGGGAACATAAAAATGGAGAATCTCTTACCAGCTTTCTTCCATGACAATCCCAAGCCCAATATATTTAATAAGACATTAGATACGTCATACAGAATGTGAGATATTTATCCACTTTTAAAACTGAATTGCTTATGAATATCATTTGAAGAAAATCTTGGCTTCTGAAATGTATGAAACTTATGGAAAAGCCTTTGTTGCAATAGAAAGGACTTTGAATGATCATTGGGACCATGGACAGACTTCTCTGTGAATTGTGGGGAATATATTTTTTAAATGCTGACAAAAGTTTTTGAAAACATCTAACCTTACTGGAAATTTCAATTATTGATTTATTGCTTCAGTTATATGAGTAATTTGTCTCATCTTAGTGCCGGGATAGTGCATTAGGGAAAGAATGGGGTCTCAAGACGGCCATCCATACAATACAAATAAATAAAATATTTTTTTTGCTTTTTATTTTTTATGCAACCACATCAGATTGTTGGTCCAAAGTCTAGCAGACTTCTTGAGGTTCCATTCTTTTTCTAAATAAATGGGTCAAATCACATGACAAGGCTATACACTTTGGGATTCAATTGTAGTTATAAAGCAATCCATCCTATTTGTGTCACAATTTAGTTGCCAAAACTACTTCTACACTATGCACCAATAGTGCAAAGAAGCACAATTCAAACTTTAAAATATATACAAGTGCATAGTGGCACAAATAGACTTTTTATTAATAATTGAATTGGCACACAAATCAGATGGACTACCTTGCTTTTGAACTAGCTTTCACAACGAATTCTCTAGATTTGAAAGTCAATTCAGATTCCAATAGAGAATCCAATTGATCAATATTTATATATGAATTGTACTATGAAACTTGAATTGCTATTGCATTTCTTTTTGCCTCACAAACCATATACTCATACTTCTCTACCAATGTTGCATTCGCATGTCCAAGGCATTAGAGGGGATTCAAGGGAAGGGAAGGACCGTTTCAGGCCTATTCCCCTTACTGTTCCTGATGCTTTGCGAGAACGACATGATGTCAGAAATTTGAATTTAAAAATAAATAAATAAATAAATAATTCTTAAAATGGAAAAGAAATGAAGAAAAAATTATTTTAATTTTAATTTTAATTTTTTTTATTATCTGACATGGCCGAAGTCTAGGAATATAGGGGAATCCGCAGCCTTCCACGGGGGCTGAATCCCTTCTAATGTCACTTCCCCATTTGTAATGCCTTCATGCTTTCATACTTCTATACCAAATTTATCTTGAGGGAGAAATGTACTTCCATTAGCGCACCCATGCATGTTCACAATTGTCCATGTAGAAGTTGTCCAATCAAATATGTAGATATCATGACAAAATTTAGATATATGCATCGAAAATGTACAATTTCAAAGTGTGTCACTAAAGAAGGTCAAGTTAGTACATATTTTCTAAAGATACATACTCTACACCAAAGGGGAGGAGGCTTTGCATTGACAAAGCTACATGTGAGGAATTTTAAGTAAAACCTCACTCAAAAAGCTAATCAATTAGCTACAAAGAAAAAACTCTCATAGTATAATTGTTTGTTATTGTCACATGTGAATACAGTATATGACCTCTAGATGTGGAATAAAATAAATCACGTAGTTGCTAACCATTTTTTTCATTAGAAGAAGTGCAAAATAGCATTCGATTCTAAATTTGAACATCACTAAGATAGGAGGCTCCAAAATTGTTCATTTATGGATTAGTCCACCTTTTTCATGCATTTTTTTGGATGGGAATATGTATTCTTATCTCATTTTTCAAACAAAGTGAAATAGACGTGGAAGGTAACCGAGAAGGTAATACAAGCAATTTTATATTTTTCTAAGCATTATCGAATTAGCTATAAAGTTTTGAATGAGTTGTATCATAGGCACCTATTTATGATCCTAGGTCTTCTGTAAACTATTCACTTGCATGCAACTTGTAAAGAGAAATGGGTAAAGCAATGAGGATGATTGGCTCTTGTAATAAATGATATTTTTCCTCAATCCATTTAAGGACTACAAAAGTCAATTTGACCTTAAATGACACAACAATCATTTTTCAGCCAATGAATGAGAAGGAATCTTTTTGTATAGGACAAAGTGCAATTGTTCGTCCTCGGAATTTTGTGCAAAATGGAAAAATCATGCGCAATAGTCTCAGGGGGGTCACTTAGGGAGTCCATTAGAAACCACATGTGAACAAAACTTTGGACCCCCTATATACTAAAAATATGAATAGATTTTCCTACATTGAAAGTTTATGTTTTGAATTATTAATATTTTTATTTGTTAATAATAAATAGTTACAAATTTTTGAAGTATAAAGATACACTATAGAACTGAAAAATAACTTTTACACCCCTATATTATATAAGAAAAAATTATCTAAAAAACAAACTAAAAATTCCTAAAAATAACTCTCTATTGAAAGTTCATTTTGAGTTGAATATTGATTCAATGGTCATCTAAATGTGTTCTCTATAATTATTTGAGTTGAAAAAATGCCATTTTAGTTCATTTTCAACCTTTTCTAGAAATCATTTCATATTTTATTTGAGTTGGAAATTTTGGCAATAGAAACCTATAGCATTCTTAAACAATGCTCAAAATTTTACGTTGAAATTTTAGTTTATTAGAAAACACTTGTTCGCACGTGGTTTGTTGTAGTAGAACTAATGGTGCACCCCCCAAGACAATAGTTTGACCTCCAATGAGTGTTTTTTATTTTTTTTATTTTTTTTAAGTATATGATGTCATATAGTGCCCAAAAGGATGGTTTCCACGGTCACCATCCAAGCCTTCAAGGGTTAACCCTTGAGCGCCCCAATGCCCCAAATCTAGCCTCCCTCCAGCTCACATTTGACCATTATAATCTCATAAGCCGTGAAAACTTCCACAATTTTCCCTAAAGTTGTCCTCTCTAATCCTCTTACAATCTAAATGGCCACCTCTCATGGATCTTATTTTTTAATCGGCAAGGACAACTTGAGTGGCAACCATGGCTTGATTTGGGGATTTACAATGGGCACTCAAAGGTTAAGAACCACGTCCATTTCAATGCTAATTATAGGGCGGTTCTTAATGCCCGAGCAAATTTCAAGCCTCCTACCTTAGTCACAACGCAGATTTCAATGGAAGATGCATCTGATGCACAATTTCAATGTATGACACCTAAGCTGAGCCTCCTATTTATTGGTGTTGGAGCCTCTGAACTTGACCATTTCAGCTGATCAGTTTAACTTTTGCGTGCATAATGGCATAAATAACAAAATAAAAAATAAACTTGAGATAAAATAATCTCATACTTGAGTCTCATACTTGGGACAAACCTAATGAGATTGTGGATGAGGCAATCCAGCAAATTTAATGTTCTCAAAAACATTTGGATTAGAACATTGGCAGTTAACACATAAACAACACGGAGGACGTTTTTTGGCCGACGAATGACAAAGAATCTCTCCATGTGGGGACAGAAGTGCAACCATTCATTCTTCAAATTTTGTGTGAAAAGGGAACGTCTTCTACAACAGTTTGACTTCCAATGAATGCTTTTGCATTATTTTAAGTCAACAATTCACATGGCACCAAAACAACTGATTTTCACGGTGACCAGCTGGCCGTTTAAGGGTTAATGTTTTAAAAGAGACTCATAATCTGGTGTTTTCTCTTGGAATTTTTTAACTTGCTGTCGGCAAGAGCTCACAGTATTATGTGGAGTAAGGCAGCTGCATTTGAGAGTGTTCACCAATGTAAGGTGACTCGGTCAATGAGGGACGTGCATGTTAGGTCCAAGTTTCAGTAGCCTTACAACAATGACAATGAAGGATGAGAAACTACTTGGCATTTGATCATAAGGTTTCGATAATAACCAATTTCAAGTGCCCGTTGTTACACTCTGTCCACTTTGCTTTATATATCCCAGAGTTGTAAATTAAAAGGTCAAGTACATGGTAAAGCTATCACTAAAATGCAATCTTGCAAAATTCAAAATTCCATGAATTGTGAAATAAGCAACTCTTCAAATAAATGGCTTTACTATTGTCAAGCTACTGAGCCCAAGTCTATGTGACCTTACAATGGAGAAACTACACACAAGATTTTTGCTTCTCCTACACAATGAAGCAAGAAAAAAATGCAACAGTTGTGGGTTTTAGGGTTTAGGGTTCTTACAACATGCTTTGCCATTCTGTTCATGAGTCTTCACCACGTGAGACTAACACAAATTGCACTGTCAGTCGAACTCCAACATATTGAACACATGCCAATGAATGGACACTTGCAATAAACTGGACAGCTAACTAGGCATATTGAAATGAATAAGAGTAATGTCTAGTGAAGATAGAAAAAATAAGAGGTTCAATCATTGACTTGTCTAGTAAAGACCTGTGGGGTTTTCTCATAATAGCTACAAACCTATGTGAACCCAAATTGAGAAAGGTCACAACTTTTTCCACAAAACCTTAAATTTTCTTGTTAAATGAGGAGCCAACTCCATCAGTATTTAGTATTTCCAAAATAGTTAGTAAGGTAGTATGCTCTAAAAGCAGTCACCTTCTTCAAACCGTCCCTATTTTGAGGTGAAGAATGGAAACAGGGTGATCCTTAAATGGACCACTGTAGCAATTAAATGGATTGAGAAAAAATTATTTTTCTATTGCAAGAGTCAATCATTGCTTTCGATTTCTGCACATCTGTTTACAAATTGCAAGTGGACAGATTTTGGGAGACCTATGATCACAAATAGATGCCTATGCCCTGAATCTTTGAAAATTTATAAGTAATTCAAAAATGATTGGAAAAATTCAAAACCACTTGTGTTAGTTTCCACATCCATTACTCTTTCTCTGAAAAATGGTCTAAAAATAATTCTGTCCGTGTAAGCCTATAAAAAAGGCGGACCAGCTCTTAAATGGTTGCTTTTAGAGCATACTACCTTAGTGCTGGTATCCACAAACTAAGAAACTAGTGGTATAAGTCATATGTGACTGATATCTGTACAAAGGCAGAGATACAACACAATCTATGGACTGGCATTGAAAATCCACTTGGTGGTACTGTTTTTACATTCAATTGCAACAATTAGTTTTCAATTTATTTATTTATTTATTTATTTTTTGACATAAATGAAAGTTTTCAAAATGTTGAATTAAAAATTCTCTTAAAAGAAGAGATAGAAGAGACTTCTTCTCCAATCCAGCACCTAGTTTGATGCCCATAATAATATTCCCCATCTAAAGAAACTGGAATAAAGAAACTGGACTTGAAAGATCATACGTGGATCAAACACAAGCATGACTTTCTTTTTCTTTTTCTTTTTTCTTTTTTCTTTTTCCTTTTTTTTGGAGCCATTTCAGTTCAATGAACCGAAGCCTTCGTGTTGCACAGTGTTTTCATGTTCCAAAGGGATCTACATAAATTCCTTCAGTGAAGCTTTTACTCCTACAACACCTACTAGTACCATCAGCTTCTGATTTTTAAATGTAATAAAACAGCCAGTAACTTAAGTCTTGGAAATACCGTAGAGTAGAATATCCAGTTCAAATTCAAAACGCCAGCTCCACTGCAGTTTCCAGTAAAAAAGAAAAAGAAAAAGAAAAAGAAGACATGCTTGAAAAAGAAAAAAATTTACAATTTTTGACTGGGCCATGACCGACCCACCCCCTTGGTTAATGGACACGTGCTCGTTTTCGAGTGAGTCCACTTGTACCACGAGCATTTGCACTTCTTCTCTTTTAACGTCATTTTTCACAAGTAAGGTACATTGAAAATGGAAAAAACGACAAAATGGAGAAATTCAAAAATGCTAAGATAACTAAAGTGGGAAGATCTAACTACTTGATTTCTCCTTGATCCTGTATATCCCCCAAAACTGTCATTAATAAGCTTATTTGTACGTGGAATTTGACATAAGTAACTATTAGGGGGGGGGGGTACATTAATGAAAAGAATTTCACTCATTGGCTACAGTAATTAACTTTGCAACGGGTCGTGACTTACTCCCCAGATGGGTATTTGACACGTGCTGCTTTTGAGAGGGAGACGTGCTCACCATCGCCCGTTATCATCATTTTTTTCAGAAATTCCTGAAATGGAAAAAACATGAATCATCATGATTTGAAAAACTTCAAATAAAAAAGGTTCTGTAGGTAGTAAATCATCTCTTTTTCTGTGCAGTAAATAAATTATGCTCGTTTTTAACCTACTGATACTGTCGGTATTTGAATACTTACCCCGTTTTGGAGGGGACTGTAAGTTACACGCGGTGTCAGTTCATCAGCTCTCTGATTTCAAGCTTTACAGGAGTACTCGATCATCAGAACTGTGCTGTAATAAGCTTAGAGTATCCCCACCAATGAGTTTCATACCCCTAAAGCTTTAGCGAGAGGACCTCATATGCAAATAGAATAGAGATACAGAAATTTCATCGCACCAACCTTTATCCAAAAATTGTATCTCTAAAATATACAGAGGCTCATATGGAGAATTTGCAAGGTCTCATCCCTACTTGAGGTCCCAAGCTTAGTAAACAGATAGAGAAACGGAAGAGCTAATGGGATTGTACTAAGAACATTTCCAACTAGCTCTTAGTGCAATCCCACCAGCTCTTCCGTTTCTCTATCTTTTTATAACCATTGTGGATTGTTCATTACAACATTTACAACCATTGGGATTGGCATTTTTCAATTCCATAACTAAATTCTCAACAATTTAGTATTTTAAATCATACTCTAGTTCTTTCTACTTTTTTTTTCAAGCATAAATATGAAAAAAAATATATTTGAAATTATTTATATGTATTCCCAACTTATTTCTTCAATATATTATGAAGAGTAAAAAAATGTAGGATCTACACATTTTTGTGTAAAAAGTTGAGAGATGAAATCTAACCATTTGAGAAGAGTTGAAAATGATTCTTTTTCAAACTCAAGTGACTTGATTTTGCAATTGGCACGATTTCTTATTTTGAAATTTTAAGAGGGTGTATTCTAAAAACTTAACTAAAGGATCCTATGGTTGAATTTGTTAATGAATAAATATAGATGAAGATTTTAGTCTTGCTTTGAGTTTGAGTACTTTGAAACAATTTTAGGCCTAAAAACACTAAAAATCTTTATGGTGTAATAGCCCACAAGTGTTCAATCAAATCACCCTTAAATCCATGATGGGCATATGCACCTTGCAAGTCTCTAATACCACTTATCAAATTGCTCCACATCTTTTGGCATGGCCTCTTGCCTCTCCAAAAAATACACCCACTTTTCATTGAGTACCATATAAATAGTTTGCATAAAGCAAGACCATTTGGGTAGATGTCACATCCATTAATAAATAGTATCGGTTGTAGTGGTACCCATTCAATTTAAACTTCATGTCTCGAGCTTTGCTTATCAATAAGTTGTAAATTAGTGGGGTCTAGGTAAATACATTTTCGCCCTGTGTAGTCCAAACAAAACATGTCATATGTACAAGTTTTTACTTGCTATGGCTTCTAAGATGATAAATTTTTTACATGACCTATCTCTTAAGTCCTCTTGCTAAACCATTGTCCAATTCTTCTATTTATAGTGCATACAATCTAATGAGGCAAAGACACCTAAAAATTGACCATGTGCTTCATTGATAGATATTTGTTTCATAAAATCTTCTTGGGTGGGTTGATGCAAGTAAAACTCCTCAAATTAATCCCCAATAGCAACGCAAAAGCGTTTTAAAGACTCCATAGCTCTGGGATCACTAGTCCTATAATATTCATCAGTTGTATCAATATATAACCCATAAGAAAATATTCTTAGGATATATGTGATCTTTTGATGTGGAAACAATCTTTGTAAACTACATGCATCCAATTTTGAATAAAGTAGTTGTCTTTACTACAAACCCTATCCACAATGGTTATGAACATTGAGCATGGCATATGATTCTTGTGTCCGAAGAGACTTGGATCATAAATAGAAGTGTCCCTAAAGTATCAGTGATCTTTTTATCATGTATCCATGCATCTCTTCTCTATCCCTTCCAATGTTTGCATGGCTCCTAAATTAGGATCCACCAACAACCCTTGTCCTTTCCAAAGCACCTTCACTCCCCATTTGAAGACCATAATCCACTCTAATACAAAGTCATCCTCCTTCTCATCTTCAAGGAGTTGCTCTCTTGTAGTTAAGAACCAAATCCTCTAAGGGTGCATTGTGTAACAAAATTGATCAACAAAAGAAGAGATCGAATAAGTAAGAAGAAATGTTGAAAAAATTTGAAATAAAAATCTCAAAACAAGCTTCCAATCTCAACCCAAAACTTAGCTTGTTTTCCTTACTCAAACTTCAAAAAATGAGTTGCCAAGTGGAACAAATGTCAAGGCAACTTTTGTTTGACTCCCTCTAATCAGGTCAACTAGGCAAGAAATAATGGGGCCCTAGCCCAATTCATTAGAAGAGATTTTGGGCTAGGGGAAGGCCGTTTCAGGCCTGTTCCCCTAGCTAAAAACCAGACGTACGTAGTTAGAATTTTTTTTTAAATTAAAAAATTATTATTTTTAAAAAATAATAATAATAATAAAATATTAAAATCTGATGTGGCTAAGTTCACAGAGTTAGGGAACTCAAGGAACTTGCAACCTTCTATACCAGCTGAATTTCCCCTAATGGGACTATTAGCCACCCCCCACCAACTATGCCAAAGATTGCATGCCATTCCCTTTCTATGAAGAAATGGTGATGATGCTCTAACAAGAATATTTGTACTTTGGTATTCTATTCATGAAGAATCCAAACCAAATACATGACAAGAAATACATGAATCTAAGATGGGTACCTAAGGAAGACATTTCTTACAAGAAGCTACTAGTTTCTTCAAACTCAAACAATTCCCTTCCAATATGGATACTCTAATCTTCTCTATTTTCTATAAAATACTAGTACAATAGAAGTATTTTGATTTTCTAGAGAATAAATCCATCGGCAACTTGTAGTGAAGCCTTGTATAGCTTTTGGTTTAAATGGCTATTTTCATATTTAACAACAAAAATTCCCACTTAAATACAAACCCAACTTGAAGCAAGGAGTGCTAGCATGTGAGTATAGAATCTATGAGTCCATGAGCCTATACACTTTCTATGGTTATAGGTGTCTATGTTATAGATACCTATGTTATAGATTATTTTCATATTATAGTGTATTTATGTTATAGGTACAATAAGCACCTCAAAATGGTTGTAGCATTAGAAGAGATTTCGGGGTTTTCAGGGCCGTTTCAGGGCCGTTCCCGGCACTGTTCTCATGATAGTGAAAGAACGTTGTTGTCAAATTTTATTTTTTTTGAAAAAATAAAAAAATAAAATTTTAAGTCCTTAAAATGAGAAACAAAGTTAAATATTTTTTTTTTTTTTCGAAAAAACTGACCTGACAGTCTCTCAACCAGGTCAGCACAGGCGGGGAACAACGGGTTTTGGCGGTTCTCAGGGGGGGGTCGAGTTGGGAACTTGCAGTCCTCTCCGAGAGCCAAAACACATGTAATGATACATACCTACAACTAGGTTAAGGGTTTATAGGCTCACATCTTTGCGCTCATATGCTAACATCATTGCATTGAAGGCTACCACTACAAACTTCAAGAAATTCACTAATGTTACAATTCCCATTCTCAACCTTGTATCGTTAATCGGCCCCTATGAATGACCCTAAAACTAACTACAAGGACTTGTTGTCCACTACAATTTGAGTTGTCCAACTTTGTGACTTTCAAGTTGTTAGAGGATCAATTTCAAACTCACATTAGCATGTATGTGGAGTCAACCATGACACGATTTGTGGATGGGTATACACAATTTGAAATAGAGGATGTACCCCACCCACCATTGAAATTCCATAAGAAATTCATCGTCTTCTTGAAAGAAATTAATTCTTGGTTGAATGACCTTTGCTATTGTAAATGCTAATGCTTTGACTTCTTTTTCTTCCATTTTGATGCAATATTGTTTGACTTTTTGTTAAAGGACCAAGAATGGATACAATTACCTTATATTTGTCATATTTTATATAGGGTATGCCACTCTAACAAATGGTTTCACGAATACAAAGCAAATGTACACAATGATATAACTATAAGTCTTGTTTGCTTTACATATATTGGTGGAATCATAAGGGGGGTAGTAGTCATGAAAGTGTATTGTTTTGTACTCAAGGCTTGCCATACATTGATTTCAATTTCACTTAATGGCTCACAATCCAAGTTTTATTACATTTAATTACCAATAACAGGAGGGTAGTAATCGCTACATATGACACAAATAGTAGATTTATCTCCCCAATAAATTCTTCATTCAAGTGAATCAAAAAGTCTACATTCTTCATCTTCTTATATATCATTCATATAAGAAAAATAATGTCTGACAAGCATTTCCAATAATACATTTGAACAATTTCTAGAATACTTTCAATCTATAGAAAACCTTTGCACCTTGTACAACCATCAATATTGGCTAGGATTTTTAAAAGTCTTATATTTCTATTACTTTTGAGTAGAAGGCGGGGAGGGCTTCCTTGAAACCAACTCATTTAGATTAACTCCCTTAACTCTTTTAAATCCAAAATATTTTTGAGTTGTTTTGGTCACCTTAAGTAAACTAGCAAAAGTTTATTTTTTTGCATACATGGATCTCACTCATGCAATGCCTAGAAGTCCTACAAAATTTATATGTCATTGCGACATAAGTCAAAAATGAAATCATCTATAAAAATGTTCTTCAAAATGCACAAAATTTTATTTACAATTTTTTTTTGGGGGTCTAAGGCACTCTTTTGTGCAATTTCAAGAGCATTTTACTAAAAATCAAGAATTGCGTGATACGAATCACAAAAGAAGTCCTTTTGGTGTACTTTGGCAACTCCTACCTCCTTGCTCTTGATGTGAATTCGAGTCATGTAAATGATCTTTTAGGAATTTGAGCCCAACTAATGAATTGGATCTTACCGAGTCTATTTTCTACTCCAATTCAAAATTTTCAACAAAAAGAAATAAGAAAAAAAATTGAACATTTTATTGTATATTGAACATTGGGCCTACTACCATGGTCTACTGATTTTCTATTTACAATTGTACACAAAAAAATTGTTTGCACTATAATATTCTTCACTACAATATACACATAGAAAAAAGTTCATTTTTTTTGAGCTAATATTGGATTAGATATGAATTTTCTTTACTTCTTCTTCAAAATATCATGGTAATTTGAAACCATCACCAATCAATCTGAAAATTTGTACAACTTACAGAACACATGTGATTTCATTTCTGAAAATAATAGAATAAAATAATTCTCACTCAAACTTAGTTGCAAAATAGAGGAAACAAAGAAGAAAAACAATTGAGACAGATTTCAAGGCTCCATCACCTTCCAGGGCTCATTTCCGGGCCCAGGCACGGGAATAGGGGAAATACCTGGACAGGGAACCGGCCGGCAAGGGTTGGGTAGCCGGGGTTCTCAGCAATACCCGGTTGGGAATACCGCGTGGCCGTGATCTCTGGAGCCGCCCAAACCTCAAACAGACGGAGCCTTTTTCAAATATTACCATATAAGTTATACCCTCTATTTCCGTCCCCATTCAAACTAAAGATGACACCACTAAAATAGAGGTGGAGCAATCCGATCACAACAGCTGTCAAACTTGGCTTTTTTTTTATATAATAAGTAAATTAAACTGGATATATATCCAATAATCCACATCCTAATCATTGCTTAGTAGCTGTTAGACACGTGTCACGCCCCAGCCCACCCACCTGGGTAGGTAAGAACCCTAAACTGAAGCAAGGTGAAAAACATTTGACGGACAGGAACGTCACGTCACGGAAGTCCAGAAAGGCAGCTCCGGGAACTTTCGGAAACACATCATTAGACGGAGAGGCCGGCCTGAACTAACGGAGAAGCCCCTGAACTAACGGAGTAATGAGTTAATCCGGAGCTTTCCGGGATTTTACCTTTCGGGGGGTTGAAGACAGAATGTGCCTTCACTGCAACTGTCGACGGAGAGTGAGGTCGGCCGGCTGCTCACTCTAGAGGTGACTTCCGGAACTCCAGGTGAAAATTTGACGGAAGGGGGGGTTGTTGCAGGGTAACTTCACCCTAAAAGGACAAGACTTATCACCAAGGTAGTCAGCCCAAGGTAGTAGTACTCTAGATGAAATGGTACATACAAGAATAGTTGTCACCAAGGTAGGTAATCAGCCACAATGTCGAATAATCTAATGAGTTGATTGGATGAAAAGGTACATGTAAGACTTATCATCAAGGTAATCAACCAAGGTATGATCCAAATATTGGATGAAAAGGTACATAGAGACCATGATTTGTAATAAGTTTTGCATATGTCCATAAGACACTCTGCATGTGAGGTGTTTTTTGTTTTTTAGTGCATTACATGGACAACAAAATCCAATTCAACTAGAATGTATTCATCTTATACATTTTATGAAATGAACATAATCTTGCAATTATGCTCATATTAATGTTTTAGGGGAAAACTAACTTATGACATACAAAATATATAGGTTGTATGTGTTTTCAACAAATTTGATACATTGTCTGACTATAGTAGAACTTCTTTATACAAATGTGATTTCTTTGTTTGAAAGTCTACCTATATGTCTTTTATTACTTATTTCCGTGTGACATAGTTACTAGAATCATTCCAACACACTCTTCATTTGTAAGGGATAAAAAAAATTGCATTAAGGTAGGAGGTTCATAAAGCAAGACACTCTCTAAAAGCATTATCTAACATAGAGGTAAGTATTGCTTATTTCTTCAATCTACCAATTGCCATTTGTTAGTGTCCCAAAAGTGAGCATACCAAGAGGTGGATGCTTTTACAACTTCAAAATCTATAACTACTTGCACAAAGGTCCAAAAAATATGAAATGACTTGGGTTAGATGCCAATTCCGTTTGTCTTTCAAAGGGAAATTCACTGAAAAATATTTCAAGAACTCAAACTCCCCCAAATTGTGAATTGGTTAGTAAATGCTCACTCTATGGAGTGACCTCCTATCGTACTCTTCTTCATGGGTCTCTCTATCACCACCAGCGGTATCTGGCAACACAGCATGTCCGTCTTCCACGGCTTGATTTGTTTCTAATTCCAACGAAAATCATTACATCCTCAAGCTTTCTGGTGTTTGCCCACACCTAAGCTTAAGTTAAGCTTGTTCTTGCCTGCTTTCGGGCTCTGATGGAGCGCGCTCAAGTCGATTCCTGGCACCCCATATTGTCGGTTAATTATTCAAAGAATTGGCAGGATTTCACTGCGGGATTCTAATCACAAAATCACACAATGCAAGGCTAATACGGGTACTCATGCCTCCAACGCTGTTATTATGAATGAAAAGGTAATAATGCAAAACGCCAAAGGGAGTTGTGAATAATGAATGTGGCCTTACGAGCACGACTGCCTGACTACCTGACACATACACTCGAGTTTTTTTGAGGATGAGAAGAGTGATGACTCTATCAGTCTATCTTCAAGTGTTGGAAGCATATATCTTAACTTAAAAACTTATCTGTAGATGGAAAGTCCTGTCAATGACGACAGCTCCTTGCCAGGTGGAGTTGTCCATCTCATCTTTTATGCTGTGGCACTCTGGGCGAACTAGAAACAAAAAAGGCCAGGTAATGCACAGTTGTCACATAAGCGACTAGAAGCTCACTCTGAGTTAGAATAACTTACATTCTGAAAAGAGACCGACCTCGTTAAGATAGTTTGAGAGAGAGAGATGATTTGGATCCTTCTGATTCTAGAACCCGCCAGCCATGCGTAGAGTCTGTTTTTGTTACACAGAAACACGACTTGGAAAATTAAGTATGCTTAACTTCAGTACTTTCATTTCAAAACATCGTCGTCTTAAGAAATGCAAGCAACCATAATTAGTGAGCAAGCCCTATTGACATGCCCTCTCACAAGCAGTGTGGATAATCTTCAAGAGTGGGGAGGTTTGAGAAGATAGATGCACATCATGCTAAGTACTTTTCTTGCATCTTGAATGACCAAATCTGTAGTTTTCGTTTGAGAAGGCCAGGAAGGTCATGAATTGCACCTTCTTCTGATGACCAGCCAAAGAGAGTACTGTACTACGGTTGCTTTGAAAACTTGGACTTGGCATCATGTCGAGGACCAGACAAATCCTTGCACAAATCTCGGTACACTCTAAAGCAGTAAAAGCGAAAGCATTGGAATGAGAGATGCAGGTATTTGTGATCACAAAAATTGACAATTTCAAAGAGTAAGTTATACTCGGTCAATGTTGCAGTGAAGGATTTTATGAGAGCACTCTCGTGATGTCAATCACCGACCACGGTAGCTCCCTTGATATTGTTCACATGATCCTGTTACACCAAATGAAAGCTTAGCCATCTCTTCATTGTAAACGATAAAATACAAAAAGTGAGCTTGGAAAACGGACTTCATATTCGAGTGTGCATATACGACGAGTACTTGGCATCGGAGTAAAAGGAATGACTTGTAACCCACAAAAAGAAGCAATAAGTTAAGCGCAATGGAGTTCCATAAAACAGGGTAGGCACCAAGATAGGTGATTGGAAATTGTCATTTCATTATTCTCAAAAAATCAGACTTCCCATTTGTCATTGGCAATGGAAGCAAGTAAACTGAACTCAGAGCCCAACTTCAGCAGCTCGTGAAAAAAACCCAACTACCGGGAGTGGCAAAACCCGCTCCTAGAACTTTACACATTAACAACAACACCGTTGTCCTGTACTACACTAGTCCTCCAAAAATGCAGCACAGGAACTGTGGACTATAATAAAACCAGCCACAAACTCCGTCCTCTGCGGTACTCCTTGTCAACTCCTCCCCAACGGCAAGATGCCTTCGTCGGGGCAAAGGTTGTCTGTCATTCCGGCAATGTCGAGCCCAAAATTTCATATGCTTCTAACCTAGAATCTCTCGCACAAACTATTTTCTCAACAATGCCAGCCTCGTCGTGAATGAAAAGACGATAACCTTGCGGTAAATATAGGTGGCAACAATATGCTACAGGCGCTACATCGTGTATATATTACAGATTGAAGTAGCGCGCTAGTCAGGCAGCGATCGGTAAACCCTTCCGCTCCGCCCGCTGTTCTTCGATCAAGGTCCGAATGGAGGACGTCAAGCCTGCTTCTCTCAAAATAGATGCAAGTCCGGTCTGGCCAGGTCGCTGAAAGACTCTTGGCTTGAAGGCCGGAAGCGTCCATCCACTGTTGTCAACAATGGGCTTGATCGCGACGTTTCCTGAAGGTTTGTTGCTGACCTCCGTGGGCTTCTTGCCCACAAGATTCTTCAAGTCCTTCATCGCCCGCCTCTCTCCACCTCTTAGGTAGTCCACCTCCATCTCATCCGTGTACTTGGCATTCCAGCCGTTATCTCTCAAAGCAATACGAGAAATATTAGAGACATCCTGGTCGTGTGTCTTGTAAATAGTGTCGTTTGTTGTGCGCCTGTATATTGAGAACCACTTGGCACGCATATACTCAGGTTTCCGCCATGGAGGGAGATGCATCCCTCGCTTCTTTAAAGACAACTTCACGGCATCGGACATGATGTTTACAATCTGTAGAAGACGATCCGCCCTGCCGACAAACACGGTCGGCAGTACTTGAACAACAGCGTTGTAGCACGAAGTAGGTCGCGCAATCTCGAATTGCGCCTTGAAGTCGACGTCGATCAACACTCTCTCGCTCTTTCCCGTTGCACTCTCGAAAACCACGTCAATGTACTCGTAGTCGCCACCGGGGAAGCTTCCGGCGTGGTCCCACCGCGATTTGCATATGGCAGCATTGTAACCGCCGGTTCTAAGATGCTTCATAACTTGGCGCTTCAAGCAGCCTGTGGCGCCGTCCTCTTTAGCCTTCGCCTTGTTCACTTCACTCAGCAGGATCCTCTCAGTGACATTCATGCTCGACATCAATTCCTGTAAAATCTCAGAAAGCTCTCCGCCAAGTGAAGACCTGGAGTCTTCGAAATCGCTGCAATCGCACATGGAGCTGCAATTGCAGCGAGACCGAGGGAAGCGCCCGCCGTCGGAGTCGTTTTCAATAAACCCGTCCACCATGGCGCCTAAGCAAACAGAGTTCAACTCGTGCTCACTTCCGCTGCTCACATACTGATTCCCGAATTTGTTCTCCAAATCAACTCCATTCCCAAACATCTTACTTCGGATATTCTCCGCTCCTACTTCCGGCATCTTAGACCGAGCTTGGAACTGCGCGGACAATAACCCCATGGTATTGATATTCACGCTCTGCGACGGCACACGCACAAGCGTCGTTGCGCCCGAAGCGGACTCTTCCCTCCCTTTCTCCGTCTTCGCCCGAGCCAGGTTTCTTGCGCTGCTACTCCTCGCCTTCGACGCAGCGCCAATCGATCTCATCGGCAACAACCCCGGCATCCTCACTCACCACTATCACTAACCACTATCACTTCTTCAAATAACACTCGTCAAACACAACCTCTCGAAAACCACGAACGCTATAAAATGCTCTCCATGGAACGGTATCCAAAAACACCGATCACGTCCCCCAAAACCAATCACGCATCAAACCAACAGCCCCTTGCTCTGTTTCGATTGCTCTTTCTTCAATCAACTCCTAAACACATTCGCATACAATCTCAACCTCTTTCCTGTTTCAATTCTCAAGCACATCTCAACTAATCCTGCAACTCAAAATTTCCAAACGGAGAATCAAGCCGCAGGAGCTAAGTTAGAGGAAGCTTGAGGAAGCTTGAGGAAGCTTGAAGAAGCTGGGACAACACCACTATGCGGAGCTCCGACAGGAATGGGGGGGGCTTATAGAGAGAGCCTACCTCCTTCACCGAGAATGTCTGCACGGAGGGATGAATGAGAATTGGATGGATGCGCAATTTTCGAACTGACGGAGATTGCGTGCAATCAGTGTGGGAACGCAGGTGATCATTCCGGGGTTTGGTCAAACAGGGTGAACGGGAATGGGGGGTGGTTTGGGTGGGCCCCGTTGAGGAAGCCCCACGAGGCGCTCCGTCAGAGGTCGGCAGGAATCTAGGTTCCTGAATTAGTAAATAGGTACATTTCGAGGGAATGTGCTAACAGGGATAAGAAACGGGCCTCGTCACCCTCGAAGACCCTGGTTGGAGCCTAAAAATCTACATTTAAAAAAAGTTTTGCTTCGATTATTTTTAATTTGAGGGTTGAAAACTCAAGTGATGACATTAGTCGCCGAGGCAATGTTGATAAGAAAATGAGGCAAAATGTCAGAAGTTAAAATTTTCAACTAGTAGGAATAAATAAAGATTGAGAAATCAGGATCATTCATGTGAAATAAGTCTATGCAATAAGTTAGGGGTTGTCACACCTTCTCTGAGAATGAAATTTCACACATGTAAACTTCTTTGCACCCGTTCTTCACATCCAAAGGAAAAGGAAAAAAATTCTCAATCTTCAAAGAATGGGCCCTTTGCAATTCAAGGATAGAGTGCCACATCCTCATTCTCTAAAGATTGAGAATGGGGTGAAGAAGATGTGACTCACCCCCAATGCAAAGGCATTGACACTAGTAGAAGAGTTCAGTAAGGTAGAAATACCAAAAATCATCACTTCTTCTACCTATATCACAACAATAAACAAAATTGAATATAGATTTGAAACTTTTTCATTGAAACAACCATACCAATATAAACATGAATGTGCAAAGTTCAAGAGTAAATATATGAAAGTTGTAGTATACGACATACAACACATCACTATGGAAGTTTGAAGAAAAAATTAGTTGTGATTTGAAAGAAAATTAATTCCATTGTTAGCCATGTCTAAAACTTAGTTTTGTTCACAATAATTCGAAACCACTTTATATTTTTGTCAATTTTTTCTTAGAACTCCCAAAAAACTTTTTGTGCTTTGGCATGTTGGTATACATCATTTCAAATTGTTGTACACAAAAATTTAAAGGAAGCTAACATTTGTAGAATTTAAAATATTCAAAATTTGACAAATGTACAAATGATGTTGGTTCTCATAATATTTGAATATATTTTTGGAATTGAAAGTATAGAATTGCATTAGCCATTGTAGAAAGAGCATAGGTTGCAACATGAACCATTATTACATATTAATATCCTTACACTTGAAATATTTGGTGAGTAGGACAATGCGTTTAACTTATATTTTAAAGTCGTATGATGTGTTTTTTAATTCAGATTCTCTGTACAAAGATTTTTTTTATGAAGTCTTCAATTGTTGACCTTGTTCAAAGGTTTCTAAGGAACTTTTCATTGTTTCATGAAAATAAACAAAACGTTCCTTTGAAATGTTTTGATACTATTGTACAACAAGTGTTGTAATGAAGCCGTCCCAAGAGAGAAGTGAAGTGCAATTGATTCAAAATTTACCTAAATATAAAACAATGAAGGTTTTAATAGTATTTGAATAAACTCTAATAATTGACAATCTTATAATTGAGATGCACTTTCAACAAACTTTTAAGCCACACGTAGATCACGTTGAAATCACCACTAAGCACTCAATAGAACCTTCTTCTACAATAATTGACAACTCTCTATCCATAGTTCTTTTAGATATTTCCATCCACAAAAATGATAGAGATTAGAGGGAAAAATTCAACGATAAAAAAAACTCCTTGATATTTATCACAATCCTCAATACTTGTCACCACTAAAAGCATCTTTCAACACCCTAAGAAAAAAAAAACCCGAACCGTACCATTCGTTGATCTTTCCATGTGACTGGAGACGTGACAAAAAAAACCCAACACACAACCAAGTTGTACTCTCCTTATCACAATGATTTTTTCCCCCCTCCCTTCCACATAACATTATTAATCAACCCAACGCTAGTGCAGGGAGGACCTTCATTGCTTCCCACATAAAGTAGTAGGGAGCCCCCCACCCCCACCTCTACCCCGACATGGCAATTTCCCCGCCAACCAATGACTCTCTTCCAACTAGTCCCACTCAGCCAATGAAGCCAAAAAATTGCACCCCTTCCCACTCAACCTATGAAACTAGAGTTGCACCTTCCCACTCAGCCAATGACTCCTTTTTTTTCCTGCCGATTAAACAAAAGTCTTTCCCACGCATCGAGGGTTGGATTCTCCCAATCTCCAAAAGGAAGAATGGTTGTTTAGGTGCCACCAAATAAAAATTATAATTATGATTCTAGCTAGGGGGACTAGGGGAGGGGATGGTGGGGAAGGTGTCCATGGAAGTCTCCTAAGTTTTCACATTCCCTGCTCTACGCAATCCATGCATGTCAGTCGCTTGCACACTTGATCATTGATAAGGCTGTTGGAGTGGTGTGCTTATCAAGGGAAGTGCACTATTCAGTCAGTCCCCACTCCCTTCTATGATGACCTTCCCGGCCCCGGCCCGGCCCCCCCTCCTCATCTTGAAGTCTGCGCCCCGGTCCCAGACTTCGTCCCCACCCTCACTCAACCGTTGAAGACTGCCTGACTTGAAGGGCCGGGCGCCCGGGTCGCAATCACGGGAGACCCGACCCGTCCACCCGTTCCGCTGATTCAGGGCCCCAAACTTCTCAGGACTGCCGCAACCGTCGTACAATAAGCTTACTCCCCCTTCCGGACGGCCTGCACCCGGCCCGGTATGCGTCAGCACCCGCGCTGGCTCAGCTCAGTCAGGCATCATGAATTCATGATAGTAATAAAGAGCAGGTCTGGCTGGGCCGTGGAGCCGTACCCTGTGATTCCATTCCGTCTGTGACGGACGGATGCCAATCTTCTAATTTCACGCCGGGTAACTTATTTTTACTGCGCTTTCAAGGGTGGGTGGAGCACCTCACTGGAAGTCACTCGGTCAGTCTTGCCCTCACTGACTTGGGGATTAAGTTACTCGCCAATAATTTTACCGCGTGGGTAAATCTGCAGACGAAAGGGAGTGATCATGGCTGGGCGCCCGCCGTTCCTGGGGAACTGTGTTGCTCTCTGCGTTCCCCAAAGGGAACGAGAAATGTGGGAAGAGCGTGAGCTTCAGAAGAGATGGGTCGGGGGTACACGTGGTTTTATGACGTGGACGTCCACGTGGATATGAATTCGTGGCACTCTGAGTGGCCTTCAGACCTTTTTGTGACGTTTGAGTGGTGCCCGTTCCCGTCAGTGCAGTTAACATTGAGTTCGCCAATGTTTAAAAAAAAAAATTTAAATGGTAGAATGTGATCAACTTTATTACTTCTCTGGGTAGTGGATGTGCTACATTTGACGTATTGTTGTGTGGTTTGATGCAAAAATACACTAAATTTTGGTGGAAATTTTTACAAAAACATTATATCTGAAAATTAGCCCCTTTCTCTATATATCCAATTGTCTTAACCCCTAAAGTTATAACCTGTTTTTTTCATAAAAAAAACATGCTTCAAATTGCCATTTCTATTGCACAAAGCAAGAAACTTTATGAATTATTTTTTTGCAAATTTAACCGTAAGATCTTGCACTAAACTAGTTGAAGAATGTGTGGAAGAAATTTCAGAAACTTTCATCTAGATTGCAAGATAATTGCACTTAAAGTGGAGAAAATTGATTTTGAAGCACATTTCGTGATTAGATTATTTGACTTTGAATCTTTGTAACTTAAAATTTTTGAACTAAGAATTTTATGTTGAAGATTTGAGTTGAAAGTCTAGGGGAAAAAACTATAAACTAAATGCTTGATTTTCAAAAATTGTTGAGTAGAAGTTGATATATTTTTCTATCTTCAATAAAAGTTTTAGAAAATCATGTTAAAAATTGAGGTCAAGTGAGTTTGCCCAAAATCTCAAGTGTCCCTCAAAGGGACTTTAGAACTTTAGGGGGTAACTTTCATCCAATTAACTAGTACACGAAAATTAAAATTAAAATCCTAGTGGTACTTTATGATTCTATATAAAGGAATCCCATGTGTTAGAGGCACTTGCATCACCACCCATCTATAGTCTACAGTATTGTGATTACAATTGTATTTTTATTTGAGTTTGTTTCATAGATATGTTGTAAATTTCCATCTTTCCAGCTGTGTTCAAAGGTTTTGAACTTCAATTTAGAAAAAAAAATGACAATTCAAAATTGGGGTCATATTTCAATGATGGTCTAATGCTTGAGGACGAGATTGTTGTGCCCAATTTAGAACAATGTTGATAAATATAGACTACTATTTAAGAGCTATGATACTATCTAGTGATGAAAATTAGCATGATGTATAATAAGTTGATGTTGATTAAGATAATTCGTTAAAAAGGAATACTAGTTCATTGCTAAAAATATGATTCACTTATACCACATATTTAACTCTCAAAAATACCTCATGACAAATTACACCAAATATGGGTCTTCTCATGGTCATTTTTATGGTCTATGCAAATTATGTTTGGTATTGAAGCAAACTATACTAGTCCAACATTTTAGAAACCTTTGTTTGTAGAATATTACTAGAACCAATTTTTTCAATGTTACCCATTAGAAGAGATTTCAGGATTTTAAGGGCTGTTTCGGGGCCGTTCCCGGTGCTATTCCCCCGGCAGTCAAAGAACACCGCTGACAGATTTTTTTTTTTTTAATAAATAAATTTAAGTCCTTAAAATGAGAAACAAAGTTAATTTTTTTTTTTTTTTTTTTCAAAAAATCTGACCTGGCCGTCTCTCAGCCAGGTCAGCACAGGCCGGGAACGGCGGATTTCGGCAGTTCTCGGGGGGGGTCGAGTTGGGAACTCGCAGCCCTCCCCGAGAGCCAAAACACATGTTACCAAGTGCTAAATTTCAATTTCCAATTGAACATAATTATTGAAATGGAGATGGCCAAACTTGTGGGTTCAATATCAAACACTTCAAAGCAACGTGTTAATTTGGGTAAGATATCACTATTGTCGACCTATGTCCTTGACTCCCTCTAGTATAGAGAAGGCAAGAGGATTTTATTGTTCCAAATAAGAAATGTTGATTATCGCATTGCTTCTAAGTATATACATAGTTATAGAAGCACTTTCTATCTTGGATTACAAGTTAGACCTAGTTAGTATCCAATCCACTTTTCTTTTCTAAAACCAAGGGAAGAATTCCATACACCTAAAAATTGTCAAATCTTGTATAAAAGACCCCCTTCCACACTAGATTTATGTTTGGAAGTGTACTATAGTTGTAAGAGGAAGATTGGAATTGTTGGTTGACAAAAAGTTGTGGGGGAGGTTCGTAACAAGTGGAAGGAATAAGTTTTCGACTTTTAGAAAACTATTTTGAACACTGGACTTGAATTTTATGGTTGCCTCTTAAATATAGTTTGACAACAAGGCAAAGTTTTTGTTAAATGTAGTTTTTTTCTGCTCCATAACAATATTAATTAACCTCAACCATTGGCTCCCTTGGAAATTGGAATAATCCCTCCCTACATCTCTAGGAGTGAATTTAGTTTTTATAGAGAGTCATTAGCAAGTTCGGAAGTCACAATGCTAGTATCATTAGCTGACTAGGAAGTTGGACAAAATTGGGTCCTCTACCGTTTTTTGGAAGAGCTAAAGGGACACACCCTAACGTTAGTTAATATTGTTATTTATGATAGAAGTGAAAACATCACTAAACTTCGTAAGGATAATTTCGTACCAGCTATAGAATACATCGTATGGAGGGCATTTTTTGCACAAGAGCAAGTCAGCCATTCATGCAATGATCCTATGGCAAAGTTGGCCCCTAGTTGCTTGTTATGCATTCTAAATTGTCCCTTGACAACACCATGATCAAAGGAGGGATTGCTCTTAACGACTCTAGATATTTGAAAATTTGTTTCTAATTCCAATAAATCATGGAAGTTTACTCTTATAAGTTGCTATATTACTTCTTGTAACTTCTAGGCTTTTATTCAAGAAGAACCAATGGCTAGTTCAAAAAACAATTCAATTTGGGAATGAAAGGAAAATAGCCAATAAAACTAAAAAAACTTTCCAAATGTTGTCCCGAAAGTTGTTCTAGCCTCATCTCAAGGCCAAATTAGGGAGTTGAATCCCTCCCAATATTGATACCATGTGAGGACCAATGAGGGCTCCTACCTTACTTTACTTTGCAAGTGAGCCTTCCTTGCATAAGATGCTAAACTTATCCTATGAAGTTGGCCACACATAGTAAATTTTGTGTTTTGTAAAAAAAGCCCCCTATTTTGTGCCATGTCAATTCTATGTTCTTCATCTCTTTAAATTAACTTGGGGCGGCTGATTGCCAATAGGAATTCAAAATTTGCAAATTTTATCATGTGCAAAAAATAAAAAATTCCCTTTTTTTTTTTCCAGGGGTAAATTCACCCGGCGTGGGGACGGGTTAAGTGTCCTGCGGCTTCCTCGCTTCGTCAGCAGAGCAGGACAATTGAGCCCATGCTGCCTTCCATTCTAAGTTAGGGCACATCGTCAGATGGATCAAATTTAGCGTGAGCCCCAGGGAGCCCCAAATTTAGCCCAGCCCTGCATGCCTGCACCAGAGTCCGTCCTCCGGAGTGCCGGCCAGGGTCCTATCATCAATAATTAAACCCGAGCTACCCTACGGAGCTCGAGGCTACAGTACAGGGCCCGGTATTCTATCCAAACCCATCCACCAAATGTTCCTGGAATATGGACAGTCTGGAGTCTGGACTGGGGGTCATGTGATAATTGTGGGGGGACGGCATTGAAGTCTGCCCATCCCTCGGGGACAATCAACTGCCTTCTTGGACGGGGGGTAATTAAGGGAAATGAAGGGTTCGAGGATGACGGAGGGGACATCATCCTTATTAGGGTTTTGATTTGGTAAAATAGGGTAGGGCATTAGGGGCAACCACTTGCAACCCAATCGGTTAGTTCAATGTTAGCCGGTGAAATTGGGGGAATAAACAGGTAGAGTGAACTGACCCCTTAGCTCGGCCCCTCAGGAAAACGCAGAATTTTTTTTGTTTTCCACGCATGATAAAATTTGCAAATTTTGAATTCTTATTTGCAATCAGAGGCTCCAAATTAGGTAGGAGAAGTGTGGAAGGTAAAGTACTCTAGCTCAAAATAGGGAGTCTTTTTTTTAACATGCACCCCCGAATGACTTGGAGGGGCCGAGCAAGGGGCCGAGCTCTCACCCTAATAGGAAAAACCTGGTTGCAAGTTGAAAACATCTAAAAAAAATATAGTAGAGACAACTATGAAAATAATAGAGAAAAAAAATTAGACTTGATATAGTGAAAAATTGATTCATCATGGAAATCAAAGGAAAAAAGTGGTGAAACTCAGGAAAAACATATTGAATGTCGTTGCAACCTATGCACATGCTTGTCTCCAAAGTCAATTGTATGGCTAGAGTCATACCATGGGTGATGAAAAGGAAGAGAAGAAAACGGAGGTACATATTTTAATGTGTGTTTTTAAAAATACAATCCAAGTGAGGATAAATGGTAGGGGCTAGTTTACACGATATGGGGGGAATTCAACAATCAAGAAGTGAAAGGTCACAATTTATATTGACTTATTATCTCTTGCATGGACAGGAATAGCTTGAATAGCCACCCCCATCCCCAAGCATAAATCAACAACCGTCGATAAATCATGAAAAAAAAGCGGCATCCCCTTCTCAGTCGTCGATTTAGAAAAATTCGTAGCCGTTGATGGATCCTCCTCTTCTTGCATCTCAGCCGTCCAAATATGATATAGATATGCCCAATATTGGATACGGATATAGTATTGTATACAAATACACAATGAATATCAGATATGGATACAGTACAGACGTGGATACAATACTGGATATGAATACATGTACGGATTGGATACGGAGTATGGGTACGGGTACAAGATATGGGATGAATTGTCCCATATTGTTTGTCAACTAAATTGGTTTCTAAAAATTACAAGAGGGAGGGGGGGTAAGGGTATGAATTTTTTTAATTAATTTTTTTTTGTGGTGGTGGGGGAATTTATAATTTTTTTCTTAAATTTAAAATTCTTTTGGGTGGATAGTGAGGCCTATCCTCACTATCCACACTATCCTCACTATCCACTCAAAAGATAGCCTACAATATTAAACAAAACAAAAGTATATGAGAAGAACTGCTCTAGGTGGTTTGATTGGAGGCCCTCACACAATATCCATCAACCCTTTGTTCCCTTAGTTTCTAATGGATATTCTTGTGAATGCTTCATAATCCTACCACATTATTTATGTATACTTTATACATCTATACTTTCACAGGATGCTTTATGATTATGAATGTTTTTTTCAAATCATATATGATTGTTATGCATTCAAATTTGTTTGTTTATTTATTTAACAATGTAAAGAATTATGGACTTTGACCCATTCAATAGGCATGAGCCTTGAAATTGTCGTGTATTCAAATTGTGGGCTTTGAACAGGATTTGGAAGGGTTAATTATAAATTTGTATGTCTATATCAAATAATAGAAAAAACTTTAAATTCTTCCTAAAATTTTACAAAAATTAAATGTTAGATCATCACTGAAAACAAACATCAATAGAGAAATGACTATGAGAAGATACATAACATTATTAATCAATGTTGGGAGGTACCTTTTATTCCCCTAGAAAGAGGGAGCCCTCATTGTTGCAACTTCATAGCCATTCAATGACTCTTTATAGATTAAACTAAATTCACTCCCAATGATTCAAGGAGGGATTATTCCAATCTTGAAGGGGAGAATGATTTAGGTTGGTTAACAATGTCATGCAAGTAGTCAAGTTTGTCATTTGGACTTCTTGTGGATCATTTTCCTAATCTAAGTAGCCCATGTTTCTAATCATTTACACTTAAATTGTGAAATTAGGTTGCATAAATTATTAGGTTGCCTTACCTCAAAAAAGTTACTTTAGAAGCCATCAAAATCAACATATTTTCTACAAATATTTCCATTTGTATATATGGAGGTTCATGAGTCCCAATTACAACAATACCCACTTCAAAAGCAATGCATTCTTGTATAGTAACAAAAAATATTTATATGGTGTCAAATGCCACGAAATTAGTGTGGAGCAACCTAATTTTACTATTCAATGTAGTGAATTTAGTGTGTAACCTTCTACCATTTCTAATTTCATGTTGTAAGCTTAGGATCTTAAATCATTGAACCTCTTCATCAATTGGTTCAAATTTCTCTACTTCTAGTCCAAGATGACCCTAAACTACTTAACGATGGTGGTGAGGTACCCAACACAGTTGCAGGTTCGATCCCTAGTGGCAACAAGTTCTTTACCTTGTGTGACGTCCCTAAAAAATGTGTTGAGAGTGGAGAATGAAAAAAATGAAAAATCCATTTACCTAAACGTAAGATTAGAAAGGCGATAGAAAGGCGAAAGTGTAGAGTACAAAGGAATATTCTTAGTTGGATATATCTTCTGCGCTCCCAATCTTTACCTTGAGAAGTGAAGACTAGGAGTGTAGAAGATATATCCAACTAAGAATATTCTATCAATATGAAACCAACCCCAAGCCGCCACGTTTCCATTCTCCATTATCCAAATGCCAAGTGAAGAAGGTGTCACTATCCCTACTCTATTTGCTCAACATACTTGCTTAAAAGAAAATTTAAGAAAAAATCTCTACTTCACCAATTCAAATAGGAATTATAGAAAATTTGGGTCAACTTTGTGGATAAAATTGAATGCACAGTAAAAGGTACGATAAGTCAGTGACTCATCAGATGATTGATTAAAAAGTGGGAATTTGTTCAGATGCAAATAATGTAACGTAAATGGATGAGAATGGAAATACTGGTTCAGTTTGCCGCTTTAAAATTTAAAATTTTTTTTCAAAAAAAATGTATTTTGTATTTCCTGGATTCCAGGTTACCATTACTATTTTACAAGGCCAAGAGGGCTGATTCTTCAATTCTTAAAATTAGAATTCAAATTTAAAACTCAAATAATAGTATTATTCATATGGATTTGGAGCATATTGCCTGGATTTTTGTAACACCTATTTCTGGCAAGTTCTCGTCGATATCTGAGTTTATGGATTCTTTTTATTTTCCTTCATTCTTCTCTATCCGGCACTGTGCCCGGGGACAAAGTTGAGCCAAAATTGGATGCTCTATAATTTGGGTTATTCCTTACATTTTACTGGAAATAATAATTTGTCAGATGTGATTAGTATAACCATGCAAAGACGCCATCCTATGACCAAGGTAGTCACTCAAAAATGATCCAATTTTTTAATTTATCAAAAGGTGCATTTTTCATTTCTACAATGATTTAGCCAAAGTCACCCATCTACCACTTTTGGTTGCAACGTTGTCACAAGGTTAAGGTTGTCATTTTGAACTGACCATTTGCAAAAAAATGAAATTGGCTCATTTGTAACTGGTTATAGCACCTTGACCAAATAATTTGTATATTCATAAAATTCATATGTTGTTGTACTTTTAACCCTTAAATGTCAAGAAAGATATTTGGTGTCCAATGGATGATAGGGATTCCTTCTAGTAGGACATACATGCAATTATACATCTTTGGAATTTGTTGTAAAAAGGGGAGGTCTTTTACAGTAGTTTGACTTCCAATGAGTGCTTTTCCAATTTTTAAAGCCCATGATTCACACGATAAGGAAAAAGGATGATTTCCAAGGTCACCCCTTCATCCTTCATGGTTTAAATATTGATTTTATATCAAAGGAAAAAGAGAGTGTTTTTAAAATTATTAGATGATGAACTATAGAAGTTCAAAATTTGTAATAAACACATTATTCCAACAATAGGAAGTATATTTGGTATTCACAAAGTAGATAATATTCTTTAGATTTCAAAGATTATGTTCTTAGATTTAAAAACATAAAGAAACCCTAAGAGTACCTATACCATTTTTCAAGATAAATGGCATATAATTTTGGTTTTAGAAGGCTAACTTTATCCCTCCCTTGCACACATTGGAAGCTTGAGACTATTTACGTGTCACCTCCATGTCTCTAGTCAAAAGAGAGTCAATTTCTCATCTAGTTGTCTTTGAATTCATGATGAATGCTTTGGAATCTATATTCAATAGAGCAAAGCTAAGGACCTTCAACTGTTGCGTTTGTGAGGCTCATTTTGGAGAGCTTATTTGCTTATAATAGTCTCTATTCACAATTTATTGATAGTTTTGGTATTTTTTAGTAAAGTCCTCAAATTACGAGATGTTTTGAGACCCAAAACTAAATCAAAATCCTATACCAAATGAAGACAAATATATTCATCATTTTCAAATTTTTAATGAATTTAATTGTAGAATCTTCTCATTAATTGTCAAAATTTTAAAAAACAAAACCTTTACAAAGCGATTTTTCATCCTTATAATCTTTTAGAAGAAAATTTATGTATACCAAGACTTGTATGCTTTAGACAAAATATTGGACAATGAGTTGAAAATCAATTTTAAAATCAATTTAAATTAAGTTCATTAAATTAAAAAATTAAGCTGGAAGGTACAAACGAAGGATTAATAATAATTTGCTAATAATTGTGACATGAAATTCTAGAATATCAATCTCAATGATAAAAATATTTTAATAATAAAAACCTTTTAACCCATGAAGGACATACCTCTTGACAAAGGTAGTCACCAAAATACTTTGATTATTGGACCAATAGGTGCATTCTTTGCTTCATAGTTAGAATTGAAGTCATCCATTAGATCTTTTAGGCCCATAGCATCCTTACAAGGTTAATCCCTTATATTCTATGATTATGTTTGTCCACACATCATTTTGAAACAATCGTTTCTATTAGAAAGAGCAAAAACAAAAATATTGTTTTGGCATTCAACCATAAGATCTTACCTAAGACTACTAGAAGAAAATGTGGTTAAATCTCGGGTGGGCACTTAGAGTGTCCATTAGAAACCACGTGTGAACAAAACTTTGGCCCCCCTATATACTTTTTGAATTTTAAATTAAAAAAAGAAAATAGTTACAAATTTTTGAAGTAAAAAGATACATTGTAGAACTGAGAAAAATAACTTTCACACCCCTATATTATATAAGAAAAAATTGTCTAAAAAATGAACAAAAAATCCTAAAAATAATTCTCTATTGAAAGCTCATTTTGAATCGAATATTGATTCAATGGTCATCTAAATGTGTTTTCTATAATTATTTGAGTTGAAAAACATGCCATTTTAGTTCATTTTCAACCTCTTCTAGAAATAATTTCATATTTTATTTGAGTTGGAAACTTCGGCAATAAAAACATACAGTCATTATTAAACAATGCTCAAAATTTTAGGTTGAAATTATAGTTTATTAGAAACAACTTATTTGGTTTGTTATAGTAGAACTAAGTGCACCCCGGGTTTAATTTCCAAAAATATTGATTGTATAGAGTTTCAAAATTTACAGAGGTTGAAGTTCAAAGAATAATTCTCCTTTGTTCTTGCCAAATAGGTCAACAGAGTTGTAATCTTCATGGCTTAAGAGTTTAGCACTTCCATGACCTGATGTTTTTTTTAGTATATTATATTGCAAAAATTTTAATATGATATTTTACAAGTCCTCACTTGTGAATATTAATTTATTCAAATATCAATTTTTTGTTGTTTAAACCATTTTTTGTTCTCTAAGTTCAAATTTTATTGCAACTTAAATAATGTGTCTTAACTCCCAAAACAATTGTTATAAGATGGCTACAAAATTTATATATATGGTAATGAAAAGGGATGTAATTTAAAGTATAAATACCATATGTTTACATGACATCCATTATAATTATACTTTTCATCATTGGTAGAAAGGTGTCTTTATGCTTCATTCTCAAAAAAAGTTTTCCTCATTAACCCCTAAAGGACCATTGACCCTTCGGGGGACAAATGCGTTTTTGGGCAGGTACCTACGGGCTGAAATTTTCTCCTAACTTTTTGAATTTTTTTTTGGAGGTAGAAAAATTGATTAGCTTCGTGGGAATATAATTTTTTTCAAAATCGGTGCCCGGGAACAATAGTTATGACCAAATAAGCTCAAATGAGGGGATGGCGGGCAATTTGGGCAGCCAAAAAAAAAAGGACAAAAATTTGAATTTTCTTTTTAATATTATTTTTTCTAATAGATTATATTTTTTTCTATCTGGAAATCTTTGATTCATTTCATTTGGATATGTTATGAAAAAGTTATGGACATTTTTGTTTTTCGGGCAGTTAGAGCATTTTCTTGAAAAAAATAACTTGAAGGATTCATTTTTGAATGCAATTTTTCAAATTTTTCATTTTTTTTTGCATGGTCTGATTTACTTGCTAGAACAATCTCACCATTGGGATCAGTGCATTTTAATTCCATCTAAAATATATGAATATTTTAGATTTTCCTTCTATCTCATACCTACTTCTACTTAACAATTTTTTTAAGAATGATAATTTATTTATTTTTGAATTTGTTTTTACCTAGGCTCTCAATTCAATTCTCCACTATAAAGATTTAAAGCTCAAAACTCTGTAGTGCAAAAATTTTAAGTTAAAAATGTTCAAAGTCAAAAAATCTAGTCCTACAATGTGCTGAAAAACTTGTTTTTTCCACTTTAAACGCAGATATCTTGCAATCTGAGCGATCAAAAATTCTGAATTTTTTTCCACACACTTTCATACTTGTTAGGTGTAAGATCCTACGGTTAGATATAAGAAAAAAACAATTTTCAATTTTTTTACTCCTTGCTATAGATACGGTAGTTTTGGAGTGTTTTCTGGCAGAAAAAAGGCCTTGGTCCTTTAGGGGTTAAGATTAAAAAAAATTAATAGTGCAAAAAGATCCTCGACATTGGTGTCAATTCTTTCTTTGATTATGTAGGTAGAACCTCTATTAGTGCATTCTCTTGTATTGCATAATATGCAATACAAGAGATGGCATATAGCAGGTGACCTTGTTCGTGATTCAAGATGGAAAGTTGAATTAAATGTTTACAATATATGTGGCCTTTCTAAATGCATAAAACTCTCTTAGTGTATAGTCCCGACACCATGCACTAAGAGAGGTATTACTTGTATTGAATTGTCTTTCATGCATGGTGTTGGTTTTCCTATCCTTATTAATTTTTTTATATTGAAAATTCAACCCTATGACAATTGCAAATAATTTTTTTCTTCCATTAATTAAGAATAATTTGTTGCCCTTGTTGAAAATTGTTATGATGGTACTTAGGTTTTGTAAATAAAATTTTCAAATATATATATTTATTAGAGTTACAAATAATTGCCATGTTGTTTTGATTTACACGTGTGTAATAGTGCTTGTCTACAATGTTTTGTTCACGATCCTTCTCTAGATCTCTATATTATCATTATTATCTCTATATTTGTCTTTTGGATGAAATTTTACTCTTTTCTATATCAATACAATTATTTTTTGAAAGAAAATTTGATGATTTTCACTCTTTTCTATATCAATGAAATCAACAAAAATCTTAAAACAATTGTGTTGTTCATTTTAGAGAAATACGTACACGTCTAGATGAGCATAGAAAAATTAATCCATATCATACACGGTTATTTAGAATTACAATTGAAAACAACTTCATCATTCCAATGACCATCACATTCTACAATGCACAAAATTTATCAAATAGAGTGCCATGTTCTACCTCCTAGTCACAATTTTTCTTACAAATTTTGCAATATAACTAGAATGACAATCTCTAACATTATGTTTTAGTTGAAACTAAATGAAAGGTGATTAAATAGATGCTCCCCTCTAATGAAAAGTCTTCAACATGGATGAAAATTGTTGTTTCTAATATAATAATTTGGATGACAAGATTTACTCGTAAAGTAGCATGTCTCAAATAGAGCCCATCACCTAAAAAATGATGCCTCCTATCCTACAAGGATTTTTTCCACTACATATGGTAAATGTTGGAAGTGACAACTAAGCTATAACAAAAAGTAATTAGACTAAAGAAGCCTTGGCATTTATTCTACAGGCAACACTTCTACTAGTGCCAATTTTTTTAATTAAATTTTTTTAAATAGTAACCATAGTACCAATTCTACAACAAAATGAAGTTTAACAAATGCTATCATATACTAAATGCAAATAGTAAACATATTTTGCAAGATAATTTTGCATAGGTTGAAAAATAAAATCACCAAAAATTTTGGCATCTATTTTAAGAATTATTTTATGCCAAATTTGTCATGAAGTATAATTTGTATCTTGTGCATACTCGTATATAGATTTTTTGGGGAAATTATTAATGATTTCAAGGCATGTTTATGGAATTTAACCTTTGAATTGAATAGCTAAGGTTTGATATTGATTCATTTTAAAAATAATAACTAAACAAAGTTTGTCTATACAATAATAGGATTATATAAAAATAGACTTAATCCTTAAAGGACAAAGGAGTGACCTTGAAAATTACCCCTTTCGTATATTGTGTGAATTATGGGCTTTAGAAATAGCAAAAACACTCATTAGAAGTCAAACTATGGTAGAAAATCTCTCTTTTTCACAACAAAATTTGCACTTTTGTCCTACTACAAGGATCACTTGTCATCCATCAGATGCCAAACGTCCTCCTCAACGTTCAAAGGTTAAAGTTTGAAAGGAAATTCATAATATTTTGCTCTAAAAGTTTGCCTCAAAGTTCACGTCATACATGCAAATTTAATTAGGTCAAAACTAACTCAAGGTCCTAGCAAGTATGCAATGAATATACTTTTGGTAGTGACAACCCATAACATTGCTAAACAAGCCTTGAAGGGTTCCTTTTGCTACCGTAGAAAGGAGAGCCTCCTAGCGGCATTGTTGCAATTATACATGGGGGGAGGGAATGGGCTAGGGATGGTCCAACCAACCAAACCATTCCAACACTAACAAAGTTTAAAGAACCAACCAATAATTTGGCTCGAATTATAATTCAATTTCCCCCGAGGTATCTCTAGGAAAATTATACCTTGACCTTAGAGGTGGCCAATACCTTGGCTAACAATGTTATTAATTGGTTCAATAATCAAGGCATTTTGTTGACTACCTTGGTCATGGGGGATTGTATCCTTCAAGGATTAACATGTTAAATCCTTACATGACGGGTTGGTCACTGTAGAAAACATTCGTTTAGGTATTTTTTAAATCATTTGCTTTTAAAAAATCCCAAGAGCACTCATTGGAGGTAAAACTAATGTGCAAGACCTCTCATTTTCACACAAACTTCGAATAAACGTCCAAAGACATTGTTCAAGGTTTAATCATGATCCATTTACATTTTATTAAAATCTACTCTCCATTTTTTGAAACCCAATGAATTTATACTTTGATTCCTAAACTAATATCAAACTAGTGTCCAAGACCTCCCCTTTTCACACAAAATTCCAAGGATGAACATTGATTCCAGGGATCTCACAGCAACAAACAAAACAAAATTTAATTTACTACATGGACATTTTCTCAAAATCTACTCTCCATCCATCCATTAGGTTACGCTAATTGTATTTTTTTTGTTACAGTGAGGTTTCTTGGACTGTGTGTCCCCCCAATCGCATTCTTGGTACTGTCATGAAGCCCTCGACAAGGAAGGACGCACAAGCTTTGTTTTCTGGCAGTTAGACCAACAATGCAAAAGATATTGAATTTCAAAGTTTTTATGAATTAGAAAAAATAGAAAATTACTTTTCATTTTATTTTGATTGTGGCATTGGCACATAGCACACTAGTCCATCCATTAAACTATGTTTGTTTGTTTGTTTGTTGCATTGAGATCTCTTGAACTATGCGTCCTTCGGTCGCGTTCTTGGTACCATCGAAAAGCCCTCAACAAGGAGAGGTGCACGGGCTTGATTTCATGACTTAGGGTGTAAGAGTTATTAATTTCTAAAGTTTTTAGAAAATTAGAAAATTACTTTTCATTTTATTTTGATTGTGGCATTGGCACATACCACACTACACTAATGATGGTATTTTGTGTTATGTTACTAATAATGTTACTTAATTTTTACCAGACCCATTTAGAGTTTTACTTTCTACCTCTTGTGAGCTCATTTCTAATATGAAATTACTTTTAACACTGAATGAAGTCTTGTTAAAAATTTATATTCCAAAAAAATTCAAAAAGTTGTCAAATAGTGCCTATATTGACATTTAGTGTCAGTAACACTAGTGAAATTGTTGACATTTAGTGTTGTACTTTGTAATTAGTGTTGCCAACACTATATACCATTATTAGTGTAGTCCATCCATTAAACTATGTTTGTTTGTTTGTTTATTATGTTGAGATCTCTTGAACTATGCGTTCTTCGGTCGCGTTCTTGGTACCATCGAAAAGCCCTCAACAAGGAGAGGTGTGCATGGGCTTGATTTCATGGTGTTTTGATCACTTAGGGTGTAAGAGTTATTAGTTTTTGAAGTTTTTAGAAAATTAGAAAATTACTTTCACTTTTATTTTGACTGTGTCAACATCACAGGGCATGTTACTCTCCATTTTTTAAAATCCAAATGAATTTTAAATAAAAATAAAAATAAAAATGCAATGAATTTCTACTTCCTGTGCCCCCCCTTCCTCCCTCTCCCCCCTATCTAGTCATCAGTGTATTATAATTATAGTTGCTGCCTGTACCGTACCCCTAGACCCTCTTCCCCAAGGTGGAAAGCAGCAGCTGACTCCGCTTTTGGCTGCCAAGCTTTTTCAATTTGGATAAGAACGGATGAGTGGCAACGGAGACAGACAGTCGACCTTACCTTCAGTTTTATTATTATTTCCTGCAACTCCGAAGGCCAAAGGCTGGAATGAGATGGGGAGGGAAGGGAAGCCAACTGCTCAGCTTGCAAGGAATGCAAGCTCAAGTCAGTCAGTCAGTCAGGGGATCCTTTATGGCCAGGTGGGGAGGGCTCATTGGATGAATGATCAAGACAACCGAGACAGACAGACAGAAGGACGGACGGACGGAAGGAAGGAAGGAAGGACGGTTAAGTATTTTGTTGGGAGATAGTGCAGCCAGGGCGTTCGTTGCTGACTAGGAGGGTGGGTCCTTCCTTCTGTCCGTCCGTTTCGTTCGACGGATCGTTCGTTCGACCGGCTTGCTGGTGAAGGCTCATTGGATGAACGATGGAGGCCCTAGACAGACAGACAGAAGGACGGACGGAAGGATATTTGCAGGGCGGTCGTTGCATGGGCCTGCTTTCGTTCGTTTCGTCCGTCCGTCCGCTGGCTGCTGTTGTGGTGTTGTACCTGTCTCTGCAAGCCTTATTAACTCCTCAAGTCTGCAGCCTTTGAAAGTAAATGTGGGTCAGTTTGGCATGACAGTCATGATGACGGGGTCCCAACTTCTTGGATTCGGTGCATCAGGATGACGTCAGCAGGCAGGGAGGGGCCAGGTGGGGGCCACGGCCACTGCCCGGCGGAGCCATGGACTCATTATTACCGTTCAAGCCCCCGTCCCCGTCCGTCCGTCCGTCCGTTCGTCCGTTGATCCATCCATATATTCATCCTCCAAGTCATCCATACGTTCATCCATAATCTATTCATCAATTTAATCCATACATCCATCTATCAATGAATTTGAATATTTATCCATTCATCCATCCGTGTATTCAATTTCGTGCCCCAAGTTATATCATTTTGAATACATCATACAAAAAGAAACAATACACATCCTTTTCTCTATGCAAAACATGTTGAAAATGAGCTCATTTTTTTTAGTAGCCATCTAAGTTTGAGCCCCAAGTTTTGTTTTGTTTTTTCAAAGAAACGGTGACCATTAAAAAGAGAATAAGAAACAAAAGGGCCCGGTCATGGGTCATCCAACCTAGGAAGAAGGTTGATAGTGAGGTGCTACAATGGCTTGTGGAAAGTACCAAAGCAAAATACACATGTTTGAGTCTCAAGTTGTATCATTTCAAATACACCATTCAAATAGAAACAACATACATCCTTTTCCTCTATGCAAATATGTTTAAAATGAGAGCATTTTTTTTTTAATATGATAGCCTTCTAAGTTTGAGAAGCAAATAATTATTGGACCAATACTCCAATTATGCAGCGTATTGACCACCAATGAATCAATCAATGTTCAGATATCATAATTCTGGATATAACTTGTCAAAAATGCAGCTCACTCACTTGTCTGCATGACACTAATTAACCCTGGTTTATCTCTACTAATACCTTAGATTACGGCCATTATACATTAAAGAATATACTCCATGAATACAGTTACTTACACATTGATATAAACCAGTAATTCAAACAATTCACCTAAATAATCATGAATGAAATGAACTCATCATGAAAACCTCACCAACATTCCTACAGACAGTTAAGTTAATAACAGAATCTAAAAATATGCTTGGAGAGATATCCGGGAGTGAGGCAAAAATATATGTTTGGAAAAAACATAACCTAGCAAAGGTCCGGGAAGAATAATAAAAATGGCCTCATATGCTACGAGAATATACGGGCAGCATGACTAAATATGCTTCCAATGCAATTAGGTATCATGATGAAATACCTTCTCAGTTCATATGTGATGAGAATTTATGCGGGCAGCCAAGCGAAAATGCTCTATATGCTGTGAGAATATGCGGGCAGTAAAGGGAAATGGTCCATATGCTATGAGAATATGCGGGCAGCAGAATGGAAAACCGTCCGGCCCTGTTTCCTCAGAAGATCTTGGGTAGGGCGTCCAGCATATTCTCAGAACTTGCAGGACTGGAGCTGCCTGGTTTAATTTTACGAAAAAACACATTAACTGAACGCAAACTGAGAATTCGGGCAGCTTTGTCAGAAATTTTCAGCAAACTGAGTGGTAGTAGCAATTCCTTTACAGAGTATAACGTTGAAAGTAAAAATTGAAGTTGAAATACTGGTTTTTAATTAATTTAAAAAAAATAACGTTGAAGTAAGGAACAAACAAACAAATCCTAATTCTCCCTCACGAATGATAATAGTTTGCTTGTAATTGAATTTAGAAGATATTTTGAATTTTTTTTTTCAAAATTTATAAAAAAATATTGACGGTAGCATAGGTGAATCTAACCGCACAAACAGAATCTAAAATTCATAATCTACAACTTTTATTTGTATATCAAGTCCAAAATATTCTTCCAAATAGTACTTTATAATGATTTTTCCCAAGTAGCCAATTTTGGAGATGGATCCAGACGTTCTAGGGTTAAAGGTAGTCTGCTCTTAAAGCGACCTTTTAAGAGCTGATTGCATTTGGGGTGGGGAAACTAAAATTTCTGTAGGAAGAAAAATGAAATTGGCATGTAACCCAATTCGTTTCATTGATTTTTTTGAGCTTTGTGGAATTAGTTACAAATTTTTGAAGTTGAAACACAACTAATGGTCACTAAAAGGGAACCCCTCTTGAAATGTACATTACTGCAAGCAAGATGTACCTCCGTGTTAGAGGTCACTTTTCGAGCACCCTAGCTTAGGGCTCAGGTGAACCGCCCCCCTCACTTGACCCCTAAGGAAAACACTGAATTTTTTAATTTTCCACGCATGATAAAGTTTACAAATTTTGAATTCATATTTGCAATCAGAGGCCATGTATTAGTTACGAGAGATGTAAAAAATAAATTAATCAAGCACAAAATATTAGGGCTTTTTTTTACATGCACCCTTGGAATGACTACACTAATGATGGTATTTAGTGTTATGTTACAAATAGTGTTACCTAATTTTTACCAGACCCATTTAGAGTTTTACTTCCCACTTCTTGTGAGCTCATTTCTAATATGAAATTACCTTTAACACTAAATGAAGTCTTGTTAAAAATTTATATCCCCCCCAAATTCAAAAAGTTGTCAAATAGTGCCTATATTGACATTTAGTGTTAGTAACACTAGTGAAATTGTTGACATTTAGTGTTGTACTTCGTAATTAGTGCTACCAACACTATATACCATTATTAGTGTAGTTGGGGTGAACTAACTCCCTTGCTCGACCCTTCAAAAAAACACTGAAATTTTTTATTTGCCACACATGATAAAAAATTTGAATTTTGAATTCATCTTTGCAATCAAAGGTCCCAAATTAGTTGCAAGAGGTGTAGGAAGAAAATTAATCAAGTACAAAATAGGGGGTCTTTTATTTTTAAATGCACCCCTACAACGAGGCCAAGGAGAACTGACCCCCTCGCTCGGCCCTGCGGGCAAACCCTGGAATTATTTATTTTTTGCACATGATTTTGCTTGCAAATTTTGAATTCATTTTTGCAATTGGAAACCCCGAATTAGCTAGGTGAGGTCAAGAGTATATCCTAGAATGGCCCAAAATAGGGGGCATTTTTTTTACTTGCACCCGTGGTAAGGCCGAGCAAGGGGTCAATCCACCCCGATCTGGAAGGAGGGGGCGGCCGACCAGGGTGAATTGACCCCCTCATTGCCCCTCCAGGGCAAACCCTGGAATTTTTTATTTGCAAGGCTTAATTTTTTTTTGAAATTCTGAATTCATATTTGCAATAAGAGGCCCGAAATTACTCTCGGGAGATGCAAGAATTACCAAAAAATTGGCACAACATAGGGGGCTTCTTTTTCAAACCAAAGTTGACCGGGGAAATGAGGGGGCCAATTCTCCCTGCGCAGGGGTGGCCTGAGTGAGGGGGCCGGTTCACCCTGGCCCTAGCTCAGCATATGCCTAAAGTTGGTTCCATCCAACACATCTACCTACAGAACTCTCAACTCACCAATCACTGTGATGGAGAATTTGCTGCCATTTGTCTTCTTGCCTAACTTTCTTCAGTAGAAGACTAAAAGATTTCAAACTTCCTTATGTACCAACTTTTCCCCCATTTTTTTTCACAAAATTATTTTTTGGGGGATTCAACCTCATATGCCAATTCAGAAATGGGGGATGTATCTGGTCACATGTGTGTTCAGAACTAACCAGTAAAATGTGGACCAGTGAGTGATTGTTTCAAAAAAACTGTTAGAGTTTCCTAAAACTAAACTCTTATGAAATCCCAGTACCCAACTGGGGGATGTATCTGGTCATGCTTTCAGACCCAGTATGGTGGATGTTTGATTGTGTCCCCATTGTCACGGTTTCTTATTAGGTCATGCAGAATGGGGGATGTATCTGGTCATGTGTTCAGAACTGGTAAAAGGGGCAAACCCAGTCAGTGTTTGATTGTGTCAAAATTGTTGCACTTTCCTGTTACCAGTAAGTTACTGCCTGTGTGTGTGTGTGCCAGAGTGAACTGACCCCCTTGCTCGGCCCTGCGGGCAAACCCTGGAATTATTTATTTTCTGCACAAAAGTTTTTTTGCAAATTTTTAATTCATTTTTGTGATCAGAGACCCAAGAGTATACCCTAGAACGGCCCAAAATAGGGGGCTTTTTTTACATGCCCCCGTGATAAGGCCGAGCGAGGGGGTCAATCCACCCCGATTGTGTGGGAGTTGGTGAGTGGATGGGAACTGAAAGTGAAGTGAGTGACCAAGTAAGTTCACTCACTGTAGAGTTGAGTAGTGAAAATAGGAAGAGCAAGAGGACAGGAAAACAGTGAGTCAAAAGTCTGGAGGAGGCTGCCAAAGCGTTCCTAAAGCTGTGCACTCCAGGCCCTTTTTGAGCATGGGAAATGAAAAAGCAATATCCATTGCATATAACATGTGACCCACCCAATGCAAGTCCCATAAGGAGACATCTGTTGAACACAGCTTGCCTGCATTTGGGCTGTGGCAAGAGGGGGATGCAGCTTCTGCTCCTCCAAGTATGATAATTAGAGCATTCCCACCCGTCCTCCAAAACGGATGACCTTTCTCTTGCAGCCTCCAAAATTGCCCCACCCGTCCTCCAAAACGGATGGCCTTTCCCTTGCGGCCTCCAAAAAGTGGTGGTTGGCCTCCAAAACAAGCGCCTTTTGCAGGCCGGATCGTGGCCTCTCCCCCGGCCTCTAAACATAAAGAGACAAAATGCTACAAACTCTCCTACAAAAGCGCCCAATGAGATTTCCCCATGAAACCCTCCCTTGAAATCCTCCCATAAAATTAGGATTAAGGCCGACCTTGAGGTTGGCCATGGGTGAGGCGCTCGGCCTCCAAACTGGATGGCCTCCAAACTAACTGGCCCAAACCCGCCTACAAAATGCAAGACGGGTGGGAATGCTCTAAGAAAGTTGTTCAATTAACCCATAAACAATGCGAAGGATGTTTTCCCGGCAGATGAATGACAAAGAATCTCTCTGTGCAACTATTCATCCTTCAAATCTTGTGTGAAATTCAATAGTAGCTTGATTTCCAATGAGTGTTTTGCATTTTTTTGCATAAGCCTAAAATCCACACCATTCCAAAATAACTTATTTTCACGGTGACTAGCTTGTCGTTTAACCTGTAATGTCCCAAGGCCATTTTTCTTCCAAAATCATTCAAAACTACCACTTCTGCTACATTCACCTGTGAAATAAATATTTTAAATATTTTTTAGAATGTAACTGTAGGATCTTGTTCTGCACTTGTCTTGGATCATGTGATAATTTTTGTGTGATGTTTGACCGTATAGATTGAAAGATATTAGCATTCAAAGTGGATGAAACAAAATTTCTTTCAAGAAGTTGCTATGATTGCTTTCAAAACAAGAAGCTCCATAACTTTCACATCACTAATCCAAATGGAATGAACCAAAGCTTCCCATTTAGGAGAAAATATAATATGTAAAAAAAAAATATTAAAATTTTTATTTCAATTTTTTTGTGGATTTTTTTCACCCCCATTTCGAGGTTATTATGGCATAACTTTTGCTCCCGGGTATTAATTGAAATAAAAATGATACTCCCAGAAAGCTCATAAGTTTATCTATCTTATGAGAAAGTTTCAAAAAAATTCAGTAAAAATTGAGATCATACGAGCTTGCCCAAAACCCATTTTGTGGATAATGGGACTTTAGGGGTTAAGGGTTAAGTCATCCATTGCTTTCCATTAACCTTGGGCGGCCGTTTTGTGGCATGTGGATGACAATCAAAGGAGGTGGATAGAGATTGGAAGCATTTTTCATTAACGTTTTCTTTTTACCTTTCATGTTAAGTTATGAGTAGCTTACAAGGTACCCAAAAGAGTAAGCCAAGGGTATTAGTTGCCCCCCTCCTCTCTCAAAATTTTTTAAGGCTATTGATTTTTTAAATTTAAAATGCTTACCTTCGAAATCGCCGTTGATTTCTCAAAATTTCTTAAGTCGTTGATCTTTGAGATTTAATCTGAGCCATCCATCCAAATACGAATACAAATACGATATACAGATACGAATCAGAGTATAGTTGCGGATATTGTATGGATACAGTACCAAAATACAAATACAATACATGACATTGAAATACAATACAGTACATATACATGTACAGATACAGATACAGATATGATATATTGATACAGGATACGGGATTTTCATTGTTCCATGTTGATTGCCATGTTAACCTTGTTCAAAAAATTACAAGGGGAGGAGGATGAAGAATTAAAAAATTAATTTTAATTAATAATAATTTTTTAAACTCAGGAGATTTGAAAGGAAGTTAAAAAAAATTAAATTAAATTTTTTGAGCTCATTGTGACAATTTGTCACAATGACAATGACAATGAGCGCTTAGAAGATGCAATGACTGCATTAGACACAATTGAGTTTGCAGTTTTCCTTGTTTCAGGGTTAAGGAATGGTTTTGTAGACAAAAAAATTAGGTGCAGTTAGCTTATTAATCCTTTGTGAGTATGCCCTCTAGTCTTGCATAATGGATAACTTTGTGGGAGTCAGTTTGAAAAATTGCCCCTCTGGACCCCCAAATTGGACCCCCAAATTAGATGACTTGTTCATGATGTCGGCTTGAAGACAAGAGATGACTTGAAAAACATGGTGTGTTTGCAAGCCTTGAGTGCGGCTTGCAAAATAGCGTGAGACAAAAGGAACTGCTTTCGGAGACTTTGGAACTTGATGACTTTTTCACCTCCTATGGCCCTTCCATGGTTTAGGGTTTGAGATGTTGATTAGATTTGGGATGTTGGTTTGCACAAATGTGAAGTTTTGTTTGCAAATTCTTTGCAGAGAAATGTGCCTCTGTTTGATTATGCACAAACCATATGAAACACAACACTGCATTCCAGGCAAGGTTTAGATCTGCATCACTTTTGCTTTCATAGGCAAAAATGTATAGTCGGGTCCAATAATCTTACAAATTGTCTATTGTGTCATCCAAATTTTCTTTTGCATAATATAGAATACAATTGACATTTTTTGGTCATGCTTAATTGAAATTGAAAGCATACTAAATTTCAGTTTCAAAAAACAAATATTCAATTTTGGGTGACTCATTTCATTTTATATTCATGGTTTTACATGATAATTGATTGAAAACATTTTTGATGAATATTTTTTAATTCGATTATATAGATATGTAGGAAACATCCATATGCACATTTGTCCTTCAATATGCATCTCCAAAAAAGTTTCAAAATTCCCTCTATAGTAATTTCAATGTTAGGATGACAATGCCCAAATTTTGTAAAATAGATATCTCTTTATTGTAATTAGATTTTGTGATTTGACCCTCACACTATAACTAATTTTGTACATTTGAACATGATGGTACAATTACTTTGCCAAAATCTAGTTGAAATATGGAGATATCTATTTTACAAAATTTGAGCATTGTCACCCCCAATATTGAAATCACTATAGAAGGAATTTTGAAACTTTTTTGGAGATGCTTGTTGAAGATCAAATGTGCACATGGATGTTTCCTACATATATATATATATATATATATATATATATATATATATATATATATATATATATATAATTGATTTTTTTTTTAATTCATTAAAAATGTTTTCAAATCAATTTATTCATGAATATTAAATTGTAACAATTCACCAAAAATGGAGTTTTGCTTTTTTGAAACCAAAATTTGGTATGCTTTATTAGGATTGTGTAAGAATTGAATGTGTAAAATGCAAGACAAAAAATGGCAATTGTTTTCTATATTATAAAAATAAAATTGAATACCATAATAGGCAATTTGTAAGATTATTGAACCTAATTGTACATTGATCAAGTGATGTAATTCAAGATTAGAAGATTTAGCTTCATTGAATGGGGGGACCCAAGGAATTCCACCATAAATCCTAAACCTTGATTACTACTAAGCTACTAATATAACCTCACTTATGAATAAGTTGCTAGCAAAGGCGACTAACCAATGAGGGGTGCTATTATGTGAGCTTAGGAGCATGAGCCCATGAGTCTTATAGGTGTCTATATTATAAAAACCTTCCATGACTATAGTGTAAGTAAGTTATAGATATCTATATTATAAATGTTTATATTATAAGCACTTTCAATGTTTGTAGGATATCTACTTAAACACATACTCAAGGCTCACATTCTCGCATTTTCATACTCATACACTAGCATCATTGACTAAGCAATAGTTAATGACCAAAGAATTCCACCAAATCCTAAATTTCTCCAAATCGGTGCCTCAATTGGTCATGGTGAGTCCAAACTTTGATACTTGAATGTCTTCTCAACTTTGAGTACAATTCGTTCATTTACAAATTGTAAGTGTTTGGTTCTCAAATCATAGATTTTGACATCAATTTCATATTATCACACTCCTTTCAATCTTTCAATCCATTTGGTTATCATAAGTCTCAATTGAACAACTCCAATAAAACCCAGGCTAGACTTATGTTCCCAACTATATGGTCGGACCACCGATACCTAATCACTTAAGCATCTGTGGAACAGATGGTGAGCAGTTGGGTGTGATTGAAATTTTTCTCGTGTAGGGAGATAGAAAATATTGGGATTGCAAAATTTTCAGAATTTTATTTGCAAAACTGAAATTTCTGTGAATTTTAGAAGGCAAAAAGTGTTCTGAACTAGTACACAACATCTAGAGTCTTGCAATTCCATTCATAGGGGAGACTAGTTACTACTCATGCATAAAAAATTCAAAATAATAAATGTTGTAATACATGGCATTCATCAATTGTTCCTCGCAGCCTCACATATTTTGCATGTCATTAAAACTAGACTTCCAAACATGGTTCACAAAAAAGTTTTGCTTGGTTAGAAATAGCAATATCCTACAAGTCAAGGACCCATCCCTGGTTGGTAATGGGTGCTCCTACTATAATTCAAAATGCCGGAGAATTCAGTGCAGACTTTAGAGTACACAAATTATTTTATTTATTTATAGCAAATGAGAGTTTCATTTCAAAGAGTTGAGTGACCACATTTTCAAAGCTCATATCCAAACAAAAAAATCTATATGCGACTCTACTTTCATTTGGTTATAGTTACAATGATAGATGTACTAGAATGATTTTTACCTCTAATAGTTGAAAATTTAGGCAAGTTCCTATGAAGTCAATTTTGAATGGATCATTCTTAAATGTCATTTTTTTCTAATTGGGTGCTTAGATCAAAAGTTATGTTGCCCAAAGTTTTTGGGTAGTTGGGGCAACTCATTAAAAATCTTCCTTAATTTACTTTTGAAAATTTGCAAGCATGTATCTAACATGATGTAGGATTGTAGGATGCAATTGTCAAAAACAACAACTAAGTGTATTGTAAAAATCTCACTTAGGGAAGTGTTGAAGGTCAAAAAAGAATTTTTTCTTCTAATTTCAAATGCTATAATCTTGAAATTTTTATGGTCAAAATTGATGAAAATTTCCCACACATTCCTATAGTAGTCTAATACACTTTTATATGATGAATGAATGTAGATAAAATTGGATGAATTTTGGATGACAAAATGACAATATGAGAATATGGTAAACTGCATTGTATTGATTTTATCTAAAATATCTAGATGCCATACCTACCCACAAACTAAATCTCCTCATAACTTTCACCTTGTTAATTAAAATGGAATGATTAAAAACTTTCCACGTATATATAAATCTAGAGAATAAATTTCAAATTTTTATTTTTTTTAAAAGTGATTTTCAAAGAAGTTTTTTTTTCTGCCCGGGCTACTTGTCAAACACTGAAAATTACATATCATGCAATAACTTTTGAACTATGTAGTCAAAAGTTATGAAAATTGTTGGGCCTTAAAGCTACTACTTGGGCACATGCTGTGGAAAATTTTCAAAGAAAGAAATTACAAATTCCATTCGTAGTGAGCTGCCCAAAATTGCTATGTTGCCTAAAAACAATGTTTTGACCTTTAGGGGTTAATCAACAATTTTGGTGTAACTAAGCTCGATCGTTATAAAAATAATCTCTATCAACCAAATATTTTCTTCCAAAATCACATAAAGACCAAAGTGCAAATACTCCCCATCACCCAAAAATGAATACTGCTACAAGACAATGATGAACAAAAATGAAACTTGGTGTGGCTAAGCTCTTTCTACACATAATGAATTCCTATCAACCATTTTTTTCTTTCTAAAATCTATATAAGTTCATTAACTTGTAGATCAAGAGGAAAATGCTAGTGCCCTCCCTATAGCTTGAAGAAGACCCATGATGCTACAAGATAGTGATCAACCAAAATAAAATTTAGTGTGACAAAAATCATTAGATATAAAAATAATCTTTATCAACGGAGTTTTTTAAATAAAATCTAAACAAATCCAACAACACATAAGAGAAAATTATTAGTACCCTTCCATCAGTCTTAATAAGACTCATACTATTACACAACAATGATTAACCAAAATGAAATTTAGTTCAACAAAGTTGTTTCCATATAGAATCAATCCCTCTTCACCAAATAGTCTTTATAAGATTTGATTAAATCCACTAACCCACACATTAAGATTGAAGGGTTGGTTACTTCCATCGTCCTTGAGAGGTCCCAAGTTGCGAGAAAACATTGATCAACATCTAATCTCCTATACTTTCTATTTATTGACAAAATGAAAAGATTAGTCTAATACTTCAATTGTATCATAATTCTCTAGTATTCTAATGTCCAGGTTATAGGTCCCACTATCCACAATCATAGGTATTCACTCCCCAAAAGTGTATGCTCATGCTTACATGCTCACAAAATAGCAACCTTGTATATGTACAGCCTTATTAGAAATTATATTCTAATTAGTTCTCTAAATGAAAATTTATGTTGCCCAATTTTTTTGGTAGTTTGAACAACTCATGAAAAATCCTCCTTAGTTCACTTTTGAAAATTTGCAAGCATGTATCAAATAGAATGTAGGATTGTAGGGTGCAATTGTTGAAAAAAACACTAAGTAGTGTAAAACTCTCACTCAAGGAGGTGTCTATTGTCTATCGTCCCTATCAAGCAAGGTCAAGAAATAATTTTTTCTTTTTAATTTCAAATGCTATAATCTTGAAATTTATACAACACAAATTGATGAAATTTTCTCCACAAATTCCTATGGTAGTCTAATACACTTTTGTATGGTAAAATTGGTTGAAGTTTGGTTGACAAAATGATAATACAAGAAATTGACAAACCACATTGTATTGATTTTATCTATAAAAAATTATTGTAAACTTTCATATGAATGGCCTCACAAAATTCATACAATTCCCAATGAAATCCCTACAGTTTAATGTTATTTATAATAATAAATTATAAATCTCACTAATGAAATTAACTTGAATAGTAATATACGATTGCCGTACTCCGAATGCATCCGTCCTAAACCGAAATGCATGAATAAAACTCGTCACCCGACACTTGTCCATACTCCCTAACATTCCAATGCATTCAAAAGTAAGTTATTTCTTCTTTTACCAGCGAAACATGATTGCATCTCCCCCATTGAATAAAAACTCCTCACTCACTCTCGAACTCCTTTACAAAAAAACATTGCATTTGAAACTTTATTTTATTTATTAATTAATTAATTTTTTAAACCTAGGAACCATGATTTGCAGACTGACCTCAATACCTCATCTTTCAATTCTGTAAGTTAACCCCAATTGAACATGTGTTGTTTTTTCCGAGTTGCAGGAGGAAGGACACCGAGGTTTCAATGGGGGCGGCGGGTTTCCAATGAGTGGGTATGATCAAGAGCCCTGAGATGAGACGGACAGACGGACGGACGGAGTCTTCAGTTTCTCGGATAAGTTCATCAATGAAAGTGAATGTATGCCGTGCGTTCCATACTATGTGCCGTCTGTCTGTCGTGTTCCCAACTGCATGAGAACAATCATGAGAATGCATGAGAACAATGATGACCCTAAATGACATTTCAAAATTGCCCCATGACTCTGGCGTTTTTAACTGCGACCACGAGGGTCCCAATAAAAGCCTTGAGCTCATGGTAATAAGTTAAGTTGGTGTAACTTGAGAACATGCAAAAAAAAATCAGACAAGGGCTACCGGTACTTGCCGGTATAGGCATGACAACGGGGGATCAAATGGTTGATTTGCTTGTTCCAAGGGAAAAATAAATAAAAAATAAATTTGCTTGTTCCAAGGGGGAAAAAAAGAAGTTGATTTGCTTGTGCCTTGGTATTTTGAGTTAACTGTACCTAAAAGGTTCAAATTAAGCATCAAAGCATGGTTTCTAATTCTAGGGCTTTGTTGTTGAGTCTTTGTTGGCATTGGAAGCCAAGTATTTTTGGTTATGTTTGAAGCCTATTGGGAATTCAAGGAAGGAAAAAAATAAATTTGTGGTCAAATTTGAAGGCAAATATGTTGAAAATGTAGTGTGCATTGTGGAAAGTTTGATTGTAGCTTTCCAATTTTCTACTTTATATGATTTCTTTTAGTAAAGATGAATATGAAAGGGTTTTTGGGTTAAATTTTTTTACATATATTAACGTTAATCGTAAAGTGTGTGCAAGGCAAGACTAGGAGTTAGAGTTTTTCAACTAAAATACGGGACCAAACTCCTTGGAGCACCCAAAACCATGTTTGATTGGGTTTGGTGCCATGTTTGTTTTGTTCTATTCTTAATTAAACCTTCCTCTGACACAAGTTTACAAGTACAGGACAAGCTTCATGATTAACTCTATTCTCGATCCATTTCCCAAGTTGAAACATTACCCTTGCTTTTGGGACAAATATTTTGAAACAATTTTGGACCTTGAAACACCGAATGACTTTAGGGGTTAATAATATAAACCCACTTGCTGTGGGTCCAAAGTGCCTCCCTCCGTGATTCAAGTTTCTTTGTAGCAATGATTCAAAGGAATATTAGACAATAGATTCTTCCTTCCTTCCTTCGAGAATTGCTACATGAAGTTTTACATTGATATTGCCTACTTTTTGAGACTACTGAACATTCATGCATCCCAAAAATCATCCCTATTTTGCAATGTTTCATCCACGCACATGGATGAAAATAGCTCTTTCTGACCCACCCCACACCTGAAAATCATTTCTGAGTGTTCTGCCCCAAATGAGTGACTGAATAAAAAATAAAAAATAAAAATGACCCTGACCCTGACCCTGACCCTTAGTCAAGCAGGTGAAGGACGGTAATAGTTAAAATCAATCCAGTGACTGACTATGTCACAAATAACATCCAAAATTGAAGTACTAGGAATCCCCATTCATTTGTTTCAAAAAATTGAAAAAAAAAATTGAAAATTGACGTACTCCACAAATACTACAGAGAATCTGTCCATGGAAGATTGGAAGGGGACATGTAAAAGTTGCAGTTAATTAAGTACCCTAATTATTTTTGACCAGGGGCGACTGCGTCGAATGATGCAGCAAGGTACAAGACATTCAAGACAAAGCAGTTCCCTTTGCTGACTCGGAACTGCTACTGTAGTAATAAGTAGTACAAGTTTTTATTTTATTTTTATTTTAAAAAAAAATGGTGAATTGGTGACCATTAAATAATAATAATAATAAAAAACAGAGGGAAAAGAAAAGAAAAAGACAACCAGTCCGACACTCTTGGAAGTACAAGTTTTTTTTTTTGGGGTGGTGGTGGTGGTGGTGGTGGTCAGGGGTAGGGGTGATAACTGATAAGTTAGTACAAACGGTGCCCGGGATTTGGGGGGTCATCGGTGGCGTAGGATTCATTCATTGAGCTTGAAATGAAATGAAACAAAGTGATTTACAATCCCAATGCTTGTTTTTTTGTCTTGTTGGACTTGAAAACTCCCAAATAATCCATGAATGAATCCAAGTTTCAATCTCAGTGTTGTCCGCTTTGGGTTGGTTGGGGCATGAAATCAAGGACAGACATTCAGATTTTTTTCTTTCTTTCTTTTTCAGTGAAAATCAAGGGGTTGGAAGCAAAGTCACTGTTGCGAATGAGACAACGGCCAATTGTTCCTTTTTGAATGGGAATTCGTACAAAGAGATTGGAATGCCAAATCGTTGCCGGGGCTTTACTCGTTGCTTTTGAGGCAAATTGATTTTTTTAGGTTACCTGTTGGGTGGGCTCAACAGGCAGACATGGTTTGAGCAGTAGAAACAAAGCACAAACTCCCACTAATAGGGGATGCACACATGGGGAGCCCAGTCATAGGGAATTATAGTGGGTCATCTGAAATGTTGGTTCATATCAAGGGTTTTGAAGGGGGGCAATAAGGTAACTACACCTGAAATTGTACACCACATATTCTTGCCTAAAATGTACTCCCATTAGTCATGAGAGTCTATGATCACTTTTAGGAACACCTATTTTCAGCACTTTGAAAATTCGTAGTGTATTCATACAATGTCCAAAAAATCATTTTAAGAGAATCTAGAATCCCCTTTTCACTACCAATATGACCCCACAAAAAAAATTCTAATATAATAATAGGAACCATGATGAATTGCTTATTTGTGCGATTTTAGGCGTAGTTACCTTATATCAAGCTCTACAAGAGCATATCCAATAAGGTTGTTACAAAGTTTTGGCAAAGATTTTATTGTGGTTGGCTGTTGGTAGAATTAAAAGTCAAAACCAATTTGTTTAAGTCTCGGCAACGGTTATATTGTGGTTTAGCTATTGGTAGAATTAAAAAAAACTAACCCAATTTGTTTGTTAGAGCTATCTATAGTAGTGTGACTTCCATTGCATTAGTTACACATCCAGCATTTGGTCACTTTGTTGTGTGTTTGGAATAGCTTAAGCCAAGTCAAAGATCTTTGAGTTCTATCCTCCACATGCCCATGATTACTCTATAAAATGCCCTCTTCTTCTCCAATCATGCTTAAATTCTAGGGCAAAAGCTTTCTACAATGAACCAATACTACACATTGGGGCACCCTCTAAACCTAAATTGGCTACAATAGTATACTCTATGAGAATTGGCTCTCTGTAGGATGTCTTGCCATGCAATATTGGTTGAGGTTGGGGCTATTCTAACAAATTTAGGTCTATGTGTCTTGGTCCCTTCAAATATTGGATAATGTAGTGCAAAGCATGGTGTTCCCAAACCCTTGCGTTGGTTCATATAAATTCACTTGTTGAACCAAAATATAAATTGGAAGTTTTCTTAAAATCCTCTAAAAATCCATAAGCTTTTTAAGGAAGAGGCAAAATGATAAGAGTCGAGAATTTTTTAAACTATAAAATGGTTTCGTGTAAGGGCCCTCTCAATTTTGAGGACTTGCCAAATCCTCTTAAAAAGACAAGAGTAGTTTGGAAGACCCATCATCATTATAGTAGGTGGGGTGAACATGAACATGACTTGTTTTAGCATGTGTTTGGATAAAAAGAAGGGATACCCAAGCATGGGTGCTAGCATGTGAGCCTAGGATCTTGAGTCCATGAGCCTAGAAGCTAAAGCTCCTATGTTATACATACCTTCCATAATTTAGGATATTTATATTATAAGTGTCTATATTGTAGATACCTATGTTATAAGCACCTTCAATGGTTACATGATGTTTATATTATAGGTACCTAAGTATATTATGGGTGTCTATGTTATAGGCACTTTTCATGGTTATAGAATATTTATATTATAGGTGTCTATGTTATAGGTACCTATTTTATAAGCACCTTCCATGGTTATAGCATACTTATATTATAAGTATATATGTATGTTATAGACACCTTCAATAGTTGTAGAATACCTACTTACACATAGGCTCAAGGCTTGTAGGTTCACATTTCTAGGTTCACATGCTAGCGTCATTGGATACCCAAGTTCTTGAGATATTATTGCATAATATTTGTATTTTTAGCATTTATCCTCGCATTTATTAAATTATATTTCTAGAATACAATATAAAACTTCCACAAATGAATCAATCCTATCCTTTACTTATGGTATATCTTGTGTCCTTGCCACAATCATGGTGGTCCAATTTGTATTAGAATTTATATTTTTTGGAAAGCCCCATATTTAGATTCTTTTTTACTACTAAACAATTAAATCTTATTATTTATTTTTTGATAATCTACATTCAAATTTCACAAATTAACAAACGTAGACACTAACTCCTTTAACGCTTGCTCACGGTAGGAAAAAAAAAGTAACCTTAACTTCTATTGGAATGATATGACTTAAAAGTTTGTTCATGTGGGGCCCTACAATACTTTTCGAGAGAAGTAATGAGTGACTTCAAGACTGCATACCTTCATTAGAAGGTGTCGTAGCATAGGAAAGTCGAAATGCTTCTCTAAGACCGGAAAAGGTCCTAAAGTGACTCGTTTATCGTTCCCATAGAGATTTGTAACTGATTCTTAATAACCGGAAATACGGACAAGGATTACCACAACAACCCCAAACAAAACCTACTCAAATCTGGTCGGGAAACTAAGCTAAACTATCCAGATCACTTCTAGATCTGATTCTAAGCTATTCCCTAACCCTCTTCTATCTACAGTCTACCTACACTGAGGACTGGAACTAGAAACCATGTAGCTAATCTAATTTTCGGACTTCCTGTCAACGTAACCGGATTCGAGTTTAACCTTTGGACTAAGAGGGATCTGCGTATTGTGCTTAAGGAAGGAAGTTGATTACCTACCCTTTGCATTTTATAGTGTCAAGAGTGTCACTTTTAAATAACCAACAATAACACACACAAATACTACTTAACCGACTTTCCTTCACAGCTAACCCGGAAGAGTCCGAATTAGCAGGTCACGCAAGGAACTCCAACTAACAATCTAACAAACACCACAACGATGGCCTATTGGATTAGTCTAGGGTCTGGATAGAATCTGGGACAAACGAAATGGAGGAATATCACATCCCCTTCAGTTTTTGGTTAACCAAAGAACCTATCAACCATTAAACTAGAGAGCTCCGGCAATTCAACTGTTACAACTCTAGCCTATTGGAACCGTATTCAACTAATGGAATCTGAACCGATCATGCCATTGGGATCAAGAAACCGTCATCACACACAAATTCACTTAAACTCCCTGAATCCGGATAAACCCAATATCCGGGTACACTTCCCCTCTACCTATTCCTGCAATCCAAATGAACATACAATAACATAGCATGCCATCCAAGTACGCTCAGACACTCAAGGTGAATTAGAAGGTTTTGACTTGTATTGCACGATGCTAGGAAAACAAGATCCGAAAATGCGCACTAAACAACTAAAAAAATTGGATCCTAAATACTTTACAACCCAAGGGACTTTACAGCCCAAGGGAATCAAAATCTAAAACCCAAGGGAATGATACGTGTCATTCTCTTTATCCTCCTCATAGATGACTTCCTAACAGCCAACCCTTTTCACAAAAAACAGATCTCAGATCCTAAAAATCCGGATCCAGGCAAGTTCAACAGAAATTCCCTACTCATCTAAAAGTTACTCGGAAACTACTTTTCCACCAAAAATTTAGGTTTTCAGCCATACTCCTATGATTCTACCTAACCTTAAAATTACTTTTTCTGCCGCTTAGCTGGGGTCTTCACTGAAGTGGCAACCCCCTTCCTCGCTGGCTGTTTCCGGGCAGAACCAGAAACATTCGAAGCCCTTCGCTTCTTCGCTTTCGCCTTCTGTGCCTTCAATTTTGTCTTTGTTTGCTTTGGAGCTACCAACTCTTGATCCGGATCTGAGTAAGGCTCAGATTCTTCCTCAGTTCTGGAATCGGATTCTTCTTCTTCTTCTTCTTCTTTGGATTCCAATTCGATGGGCCTCTTGTGCGACTTTGACCTTCTCTTCGCTGCTTTGCTTGGGAATGGGGAAACGACAGATTTCTTGCTTTGCAGTGTTTCCCGACTTCCCTCTTTGCCTTTGGTTTGATCTCGAGTCTGCGATCCGGGCGTGGATATACGCTCAGCACTGGATTCCTGCGCAGCACTCTCCTTGGCAGGTGTGGTGACATCCACACTTCCCGGAGACTTTCCGGTTTTATCCCAGCCCAATGGTGACATATGTCGACTATCTGATCTTGGGGGTTTAGCGGAAGTACCCTCCTTACGTTCTGTGGCTTCCGGTTTTGGAGGCTAATTGTTCTCTCCCACTACACCCCTCATCTGAACAAGTAACTCTTCCATTTGCGAATAGAAGGTAACAAAGACACTAATGACCTTGTCCCCTACTTTACCTTCCCTTTCTAAGACCTTTTCATCGAAGAGTTTGGCCTTGTTCAGTATCTCAGTTGGATGTGTAATAAACTCTGCAATTTGGTCAAGCATCTCCTTTGACCAGATAGAGTTTTTCCTCACCTGTTCACTCTTTTGACTTCTCTCACTCAACTCCTTTTTCAAGGCGATTACCTCATCCATCAGTACAATGATTTTTGCCTTTCCGGCCCTTCCCTCAACATCCTGAATGAGATTCCGGATTTGTTCCTCACACTAATTTACGGGAATGTTGCCTAGTAGTTTACACACCCGTACTAGGGTACTTCTTTCTTTCTCATGACTCTCCCTGACCTAGTTTAGATCCCTGATGATCTTTTTAAGCGGATCACTCCCCCATACTAGGTCTCATTCCTCTTTTTTCTCTCTGTGTCTCTCTTTTCTTTTCGACTGTTCCGGTTTATCCTTGCCGGAATCCCCAGAAGACTCTTCCTGTCCCTCCACATTTTCTTCCTCTAAGTCTGCCTTCATATTGTGTACTAGTCTTATTTCCTGAACCTTGTATTCATGCTTCTCTTGTACCCTCATGCAGTCATGTGCGTGGTATAGATGGTAAAGGAAAGGAGAAAGACTATACGGCTTCATTTTCCTGACTGACCTATAGAGTTTCCCCACATGATCCCGCAGAACTAACCCCCAATCGACTTTCCGGTCTCCGGACAGAGCACTGAAAATCGTATTGCCTAGAATTATAGTTAACCGGGAACCCTTGTCCGGACTTAGGATGGGAACTAGGAACTCTAATACCCTTCTCTCCCGGTCATTCTTGCATTCATTCACAGTATACCCATCCTTAGGGTGAGGAGGGTTCATAAACTTACCCACTTCGTACTTGTCCGTCCTTGAAGCGGGCCCTTCTCTTCTTCTAGTAAATCCGTAAACTTCCCTTCAAACAGCCTAGGTCCACTTGTCCGGAACTGCCTGCATGGTTTTTTTCTACTCGTTTGACTACGGATGCAATACCTCTCTCACCATCATTTTGTCTTTGAAGTTTCATGGTCGCTCTAGCAATCCGGTACAGCCCAGCTGGCTCAAGTCCTCCAACAGATCCGCTTGCTCTACTGCATCGTTCGGAATCACTGGGTTGACGTACTTCAATGGTACTTTCATGGTTGCAGTCTCCTTTTCCGACTCACTTCCGGTCATGGTTGTTTTCTCACTTCACATCCTTGCAACAGTCTCTCACAACGCCCACTGATTCAACTATTGTGTTGAAGCGAACACTATGTTGGGAAACTCTGGAAACTACTAAACACAAGAGGAATAGGAAACGCCAATAGAGAAGGTCGGAAATGTGTACAGGAACCCTAAACGTCTTGACTTTAAACTTTCAGTCCGGGAATTCCCTCAATTTCCTACTGTTTGATTCTGCCGTTCCTGCTAATTATCCGTTAATCTGACCGTTCTCTAATTGTTGGGTACCATTGGAGGTTCTAATTAGCTCTAGCTGGCTCCCGATAGTCTACTCACCGCCTCTATTCCTAGTTCCGGTTCCGAATTGGATTTTTCGATGTATTTGGTAGTTCCGGTTTCGGCTAGAATGTAAGAATACTAATTTCCGGCTTAACTACTTTATCAATTTATGATTTCCCTATCTTCTAGTTTTGAATACTATGCTATGTACTCGGTTAAATCTAAGGAAATTCGGATTTTATAGTGAAAAAAATAAAAAATAAACTATAATTATATAGTATCTAAGCTACAAGGGACATTTTGGGTCACGACAGAAGGGAGACTTTGCACTACATTAGTACTAAGAAACAATAACCTATTTTTGAAGGAAGGAGTTATTTGAAGGAAAGTGTGAATGAAAATGTTAATGTTAGGGTTAATTAAAGTATGGAAAAGTTTGTTGGAAGGATTTGGTTGTTTTCAAGTTTTCTTTTGACAAGGAGAATGTAAGCTATATATTTTATAGCAATATTGTTGATGTTTAGAATATTTTGATGGTTGATCATGGAAGTTTGAACTTTTTGTACAATTTTGCAAAGGATGAAATATGTGTTGTTCCTCAATTGACATTATTAATGCCAATTAGTATTTGTATTATCCATCTCAAAGTTGTTAAATTTTGTTGTTGTGGTTGGTATTTATTTTCTTTTAGATTTGTAGTCAAGGAAGACTTGATCATTAATTACAAGAAGTGAATTTGATATATTGAATTTTGTGGTGTTTGGATGGGATAAATGAAGTTGTACTTTGGTTTGGTGTACTTTTTACATAGATAATGTTTGGTTATAATTTTGCTTCACATGGTTTTAATAACACATATGTATAACCCACATCGTAGAGTCTTTTGGCAAAACTTGTATTAAAATTTCCTTAATTCTTAATTCTCTCATTTTCAAACTGAAATTTGACTTCACAATCAATGTAGGTTGGAATTGTATAAAAGTATAGCTATATTTGTTGTCACAACTTTAACAACCTAACCAAAATAAATATCCTTCCATTTATATTTCTATAAGATAATTTGACAAAATAATTTGAATTTCATTAGACCACAAATATGTATATATTTTTCTTAAGAGCTTTCTAATGATATTAAATATACATCCATCTACTATATTGGCTAAATGAACTTAACACCTTATTTTGCTGCTCTTTGAATTTACTTAATTTTAGAGAAGAAAATTCTTTGAAACCCAATAACTTCCTATTTATTATTAGAAATGGAGTGGAGCTATCCAACTATATCAAGACACCCAAGTAGACTAGGCAATTATAAAGATTTAATGTGCTACTACAAACAAGTAGTAAACAATCAAGGACTAAACAAAATACTAAATCTACTATTATAGATGTAGTAATTGTAAAGGAAAATGAATCAACATCCAAAACAAATAAAATTCTAAACCAAATAGGAAATGTAACTAAAAAGGTTGTAAGAGTTTCACAATATATGTATATTGTGCAAAGCTTAGCTAGATATAAGGCTACAAGACTTGTGTGGACAAGATTGTGGTTCTCTAATTTTTTTTCTTCAATTTATATTATTATCATGTTTTAACAAAAAAAAATTCTTCACTTGGTACACAATCTTTGTTATCCCCAATACAAAACGTTGTCGTGCTGCAAATTCAGACATTATGTAGAATATGTATATATATACATGATTTAGATAGATTTAAATATTTGTAGTGTTATAAATAAGATGACGTCATTTGAGGTGGCTTCAAGGTGACGCCTTCTCTTTTCGACTATATAGAGAAGGATTTACTTGAAGGCTTCATCTCATTTGATATTCTTCTTCTTCGTGTTTTATTTAGATTATACTATGTCGAACTTGAGGGTTTTTTTTGAGCCTCAAGATGAAGAATCTCAACTGGAGCGTGAGTTTGAATTTTCTTTATCGCAACTGTCGGATCACCCACAGCTGCCACTGAATCTTTCATTGTTACATGGACGACCAGAAGATGAAGTTGGGCCATCTCGATCACCGAAACAACCTTGCGTGGAGAAATGATGGCATGGTAATCTTCAGCGTGACGTTCAAGCATTGGTGATTTTGTTGCAGGTTGGATGTGTTGAACCCGACAGCTATGAAATCACATTTGAAGGATGTTTTGAAGGCTTAAATGACGAGCAATACTATTGCATGGTAAGGCCTATCGAAAGGAGTCGTGGTCATCAACGATGGTTGAAAGGGCCAGTTAATCCCTTAACCAAGGCAGATCGTGCTGATTACGTTGTTGCTACCGTCAAATGCATCCTCAAATTCTTGTAGATGGAGTAACATTTCGATTGGAGCTCTAGTTTTTTACCTCTATTAGATTTATGTTGGTTTTAGTTCTTCATTCCATAGTTGAAGTGATTTATTACAATAAATTTGTGTTTGTGAAGTAGTATAAGGAAAATATTCAAATAGTTTATCTTTTAGGTGAACTTGAAGTGAATTTCCTTCAAAGTTAAAGATAAAGAAATAGTTGTGGGACCAAATAAGTGCTCAATTATTCATGTTGTTGTTTTGGGAGTGAGTTAGGGGCTGACCCCACTTGTTTGTGTGGTTAGAGTGAAAATAAGGTGGAGAAAAGGTGAACACTATTCATTTTCTGTCCCGTTGGGACTTTAGGGAGGACCCGAATGTTTGGAGGGGCATTGTGTTGTGAGTTTGAAGAAGTTTGAAATGAAATTTGGTGAAGTTGTGTATCATGGTGTGTAGCTTCCAAATTGTTATCACTTGTTTGATTTGGAGTTGTGAAGCAAAAGTTGTGCTAGTTTGAGTGGAGGGAGGTTTCTTGCCTTTGAAATAAAAAGGCAGAGACTTCAACCGGCCATAAAAGACGGATAGGTTCTTGATTTGCAATGAAATTTGGAAGGAGTGCGGAAAATTGTGTTAACTTTGCATGAAGATATCACTCATTATGTTTAGAGTTTGTATGAGTGAGTTGTGAGTGTGGAAGTGAAGGAGGGTCTGTTGCCCTTCTTTTCTCAAGGCCGAAACTTTGGACGGCCATAGAAGTTGAACAAAGTTTTAGAATTGCTTGAAATTTGGAGGAGAAGTAGAAATTTTTGTGAGCTTTTCAAAAAGCTATCACTCACCCCATTTGGAGCTGTGAAGAAATGGTGACATTCAAACAAAGTGCAGCTTGAGTTTACACCAACACTAGCTTCATTTTGTGTTGTGGATGTGACGAAGTGGGGTTAATTGCGCACATGGTCGAGACTTTTATGTTGTTCCCACTGGTGAGGCAAGTTTGCTGGTCACCGTGGGTTTGAAATTTAGGATCCAATCCCTCGGACGGTTCAGCTCGTGGTCTGGTTGTCCCGTTTTACACGTTCGAAGTCCGTAGTTTTTTTATCACCTTACCTTAACCCTTGGCCTATTTAGAAACACAAGAGGATAGGACAACGAATAGCAATTTGAAGACTTGAAGATTTGAAGATTCGACAAGTCACGATTTATTTCATTCCCGAGCCATTTCTGGTCGTAGCTAGAATCCTTGTGATTTCCTGAGGCAAATGCTCTCTATACAACATTTGGTGCTTTCACTGAGAGAAGCTTTGGGGCGATTAGTTTTGGCTAAGGACAATGGGAGACACTAGAGGGGCTCCTTCAGGAACCCAAGCCAATATAGAGGCCATACTTGACGCCTTGGCGATGTTTATGGAGTAGCAAAGAAGACACCCTGTTGGTCAAGGGACAACCAAAGCTTTGAAGGGTGTTGTTGACAAGTGTGGAAGATTTGATGGAAAGAACATCACAAAGTTCTTAAGGTCATATGTTTGTGAAATGGAGGTGCATCAAGTGTCAAAAGACCACATGATGCAAACGTTCCGTTTGGCAGTTATTCTTGAGATTCGTGAAAGAGTTGAAGAAATTCGAGGAGATGCTGCAAAGTGGTCTTGTGGTTGATGTTTGAAGAAAGACTACGGGACGAGTCTTTTGATGAAGACTCGAAGATTTGAAGACTTGAAGATTTGAAGATTTGACAAGTCACGATTTATTTAATTCCCGAGCCATTTCTAGTCGCAGCTACAATCCTCGTGATTTCCCAAAGCAAACGCTCTCTACAGGACAACGTGCTATTGAGATGGATATTCCAATCTTTTCAATTAAAACTGATGGATTAGGATTCATTTATCTGGAAATGATTCCATGAGGTGTCTTTGATGTTTTGATTTGTTTTTTCATTTGCTCAATCTGACTAATTGGCAACTTCAATTTTCAATCAAATTGAATTGTGAGCTAGTTTGTCTAAGGTACCAAGGGCAACCTTTTCCAAAGCTAGTTTTGGATACAAATTATAGGCATTTGGCTAGCTTCTTAGAATACCAAGTCATTGATATAATTGCTTTGTCACCAGCACAACTAGATTTGGATGCATTATAATTTTAAATTTTGCATAAGAATACTAGGTCTAATGCCATTGAGTGTCGCACTTTTTGATTCTCTAAACCCCATTTCATTTAATTACTACAATTTGTAGGTTGCTGAAAACTAGTGGCTTGGCAATTGAACTAAGATGAAGTTTTTCATTGTCTTGTTTCTCAATTGGCAATGGATGAACAATTATTTGCCTAAATGTTTGTCAACTTAGATTATTTGAGATGTGCCTTTGATCCTTGGGGAATTCCCTTGTCATCTAGATGTAGTTTATAAATTCAATTTTCAAAGATAAATGATTTAGGGTCATGAGGCAAACATTCCTCTTCCTCTTTTATTTAACTTATATATTTTGAAGAATCTATTCTAAAAGAAATTTGAGATTTTGCCACTTGTAGCAACATCTGATTAAATTTTGATAATTTATTGAATTATGCATAGCTTTTGTTATGTGGAAAAAAAATTAAATTTTAGTTTTATTTTGCCAATCAAATGGGAGCTTTGGGGTGCAATGATTGTAGCAATTGGAAAACTGGTTTAGGGTGTTATATAAAAATGGATAATTTTGTTTTGTAGAGTCTATACACAATTCACATACTGGAAAATGTTATTATAAGGATGTATTTCTCTCTAGCTAGCCTTCAATGTTAAGGGGATGTCTAGATGTTACATTGGACATTATTATTGACATAAAAACACTAGTTATTTTTATTGAATGTCTACTAAAATCCATCACAAAAATGATGAAATGTCACATAAAACACAAGTTTCTTATAGTGAAGTGATTGCCTTATGTTGATGCAATGACTCAAGATTAGAATAAAATGTGTTGTGAATTATCTATAATTGAATGCTCAATGTTATGACAAGCAATAACAAATTTAATAATGCTTCAATTGGATCAAGAGTTTCAATGTGGTGAAATGGGCAATTTCGTTAAAATGGCGGTATTCCATGTGCCATTTTCAGATCGCCCGGTCTGAACTATAAAAGTAACATCTAGTACATTTGTAGATTTTAGAAATCTTTAGTTTATATAGATTTCAGAGATCTAAGACATATATAGATTTCAGATTTCAGGGTTTGAATTTTTAAAGTGAAATCTAGGATGTGAGTAGATTTCAGAAATCTAGAAAAGGTATAGATTTCAAACATCTAAGACAATTGTACATTTCAGACCGCCCGGTCTGAACTGTGAAAACTGCCAAAATAGCGGAATGGCGCCATTTTAACAAAATTGCCCATTGAAGTCCTACAACTTTGATGATTTAAGACTGAAATTCTAAGATATTATTAGTATAGGAATGCAATCTAGAAAATTCACCATTCTAGTTTCTAGTGTAATCATAGATTTGTAATGGTACAACACATTAGAAATATTATAAGTGAATCATTTTTTGTAATCTTGGAAAGTATGAAGTGAGTGCAAAACACTACAAGAAAATGGGCACATTTGTAATTGCACAAGAATGACTTGTTGTCCAATTTGACTTAAGAATGATTGGTGCTTCTACAATTGCACCAAATTGGAAATATCCACAATGTCCTAGTCATTCCACAGTTGTGACTACAACTACAAGATGAAGAGGGGACAATCTTCGAGATTCATCTATGGTTTTTTGTTCATAGTGTTGTCAACCTATTGGTGGGGAAACATGGAAATCTAACGTGGAAGCCACAATTACAAACAATCACTTGGCTGTCATACAATGTAATTGGTCTTTACTTTGGAGAGATTGAAAAATGAGTAATAGGGGAACTCGAAGACGTTAGAATTAATTTTTGTGCTATTGATGTAGAAAGCACCGCGTTGACATGGACACGATATTTCTTGACTTCCTAGGCTACAACTATGCCCACTCTAAGATGACTTCCTGAATCAAATTCAAGTAATACACTATCAAACCTTGCAAGCAGGGGGCACTTGGACATGACAACAACATGACTTAGTCATAGTCGTTGAAGGCTTTGAAGCGTGTCTAAATTTCTAATGTGTAGAGTTTTGCCCACTTGTCCACTCCAGTAGGACTTACATTTGCTTAGAAGTGGAATGCAATTGTAGTGAATACAAGACAAGTGAGTGTTGCCACCAATGACTACAAGGAGGCCTTGTTTTGCAACCATATTGTACTACACATTGATTGGAAAATGCATTACATGTGAGTGGATTCTCTTCATCGTATACCTAAAAATAGAAATGGCTCATTGTAAGAACCCCGTGTTTTCTGTGGTGTTACAAAGAAATGGGTCATGTTTTCATTGACATCAATGTATCACAAATTTTGAGCTTATAGGAGGCAAATTTTTGTTGATGTTTGGAAAAACATGGCAATGTCAAGAAAAAACATGTGGATGACATAAGGGACATGTATGTTTTTTTCACTATAACAAAACATGGTAAAAAAAATTGCATTCAAAATTGAGTGCGGTTTGTTTTGCCACGTTTTTGTGCATGCGCGCATAGTGGGCTTGTAACTTCTTTTGCAATTTCCGATTACAATTTTAATAATTTTAGAGCGTGTGATATACCAATGGAAAGGTCTTAAAAATACCTTTCCAATGGTATATCACACGCCCTAAGATTCTTAAAATTGCAGTCGGAAATTGCAAAAGAAGTTGACTATGCGCGTAGTGGGCCTCCACAAAATCGTGGCAAAACAAACCACACTCGATTTTGAGAGTGGTTTTTTTTTACCATGTTTTGTTATAGTGTTTGGACATCAAACAAACCATGGTCATGTTCATTAAAACGTCCTCCAAAATATGGAAGCTTGACATCAACTAGGGCTTTTATTGTAGGTTGAGGTAAAATGTAGACTGGACTTGAAAAAAATAGGAAAATGGCAGCCATGTGGCATGCTTTGAAAAAAAAGAAAAATGGATGGATGTACACTATGGATGAAAAGATAAACTCTTTAAACAAGTAGGGTGGTAGGAAGTAAGACAACCTATATGGAATATATAAAGCAAAATTTTTGTTTAAAATTGAATGTTTGAAAAAACATCCACATATTAAAACAACCTCAAGATGTTGAAAATAACATGCAAATGTTAGAAAAAAATGTCCTCATGCCTGAAACAACGTCCATATGCAATGTAGTCAAGTTCCCATCTTTGAATTATCCCATATCCTTTGTCATGGATGGATAATGGATTTTAGTATAAAGGGGACCTCTCCACCCTTTATTCTCACTAAATGCCAATGAAGTAATTCCTTGATTTTGCCATTAAAAATTCTTTTGATGGTAGATGATAAATTCTTGGTGAATTTGACAATTTGTCTTGTTTATTTTTTTGGAATTTTAAAAGATTAATTATTTCATATGTATTGTTATTATTTTTTAAATAATTATTTCATACAATTAATTTTGCATGTGTTTATCAGTGAGCCACATCATTTGCCACATTGTCACAATGATTTTTTTATTAAGATAAAAGGACATTGCCCGAACAAAAAAAGATGATATGGATGCCATGTGGCATCTACATGGCAAGCTTTTGGAGAAAAAAACTCGAGGTATCAACAACCATTTTCATAAAACATGCAGGCATTGGAGCACGTTACAGTAGATTTCAACCGTTTGTGAAAATGCTGCCTACAACGGATTTCAGGTGACATTAGAGTTGGCATGCCTTCAATTGAAAAAAACATACTTTCATGTCTTTAAAAACACCACAAAAAACACGGGTTTCTTTTAGTGGCTAGATGCCTAAACCATAGTCGCGTTGTGCCTCTTGACTATCACTATACAATGATTGCCGATGATTGTGCATGAAACACGTTCAAGTCAATGACCACTGAGCCATGTCTGGTCTAGTATTCCTCTTCTGCTAGTAAGTTCTCCATTGACAATTTGATGGCTCTGACTAGATTGACTCTCTTCGACAGAACTAACCATTTCTAGAGAGCAGTTAGACCTATGCTTTCTACTATAATGCTAATGAAGGTGTTTGTTGTGTCCACTACCTCTCATTGTGCTTTTGCCTCTTTGCGTAGTACAACTTTCCAACCAAGTCTCCCTTCAACATATGAGAAGAAAACTTGTGTGGCTTGGCTAGGAAAAATAAAGGGCTTTACCATGCAAGCTAGTCGAGAAGCTAGCTTGTGCTAGAAGTTCACTACAAAGAATCCAGAGTCATCCTTAGTATACGTGAGATTCTTGCAATTGTTTTAGGTCTTCACCTACTCATATCGCAATAAAATGATTTGCGTATGTAATGCACTATAATCCTTTTGGACTCTGACATAGTTTGCTGAAGATTCACCTACATTTTTTGATGGCAAGTGAAAATTGAAGCTACCCCGCTATTATAGCTCACAAATTACACTGTTATCTCATTTTCTACTTGAAAGTGGTTATTGAAAGTAGCGATCTTTGCGTATTGTGTGGTTCCTTGTGATGGTTTTTTGTTGAGTAGTAAATGGTCCATGTCCTCCAAGTTCTTCAAGTCCATCTCAAAATCTCGTACAATGCTATGAATTCAATTTGTTAATGCTGGGGTATTTAGATTCATAAGTTCTTTGGTCATCCACTTTTTGTGCCTGTAAAGAACTTCTATAAGATGAAACTAGTGGGACAAGTATATAGATGTCACACTAGAAAAATAATTCTCTATTGGGAATAATATGACGTGGCTTTGTGCTACATAGTTGTATGACTATAGAATGACTCCAACAAAGTGATTTGAAAGTCAAGTTAAAGTAATGCAAAACAAAATTGATTCGGATATGACTAGGGCACATCTTTTGCACTACTACAAAATAGGAGTTGAACATGACATCCATCAACACTATGGTGTAGACATTTTTGTAATACTCTACAATGGAGCATCACGTACAGTGGTGATGAAGAACCCTTTACCCATGAAAATTAATCCTTCATAACTAAGACATTAGACAACACATACTGGTGAGTTACATTGTGTAGTTCATGATTCATCACATACGGCCTCCTTGTGCTTTATAGACACGACAAAAAAACTTATATTTTTTTATATACAAGTCAAATTTCTTGTCTCTCATTACTCTTCTACAAACATATATAAATCAAGGTCATTTTCATTCTACAAACCAAGCTAGTTATAACTCTTGCATGAAGTGATCAAATGCGTTACATCTAATACAATTTAGTAGTTGCCAATACTTTTTTTTTGTTGAGAATTTAATGGCACCAACTACAAAAAGGATCTCCGGTGGTATCAATACCTCTTTAGAATTAGTAAAGCCCCTTGTCTCTACTATGACAAAGTAAGAGGATGTGGGAGGTAGAGCACCAAGTTGCAATTTGTAGAGGGGTTGGGATTTGCAACTTCTCAATGTCATATTTTGCCTTTTTGTTTGATTCACTATGCATTACTCCAATACCTCAATGCCTACAATTTGACACAACAAAGACGAGGAGGCAAAGATCTTTTAAGAAGGGAAGAAATTTGAATACAAGCTTGCATAAAATAGGTGGAGTAAAAGTTGGTAGAGAATTTGAAGCTAGTCCAAGAAGCAAGCAATGACTAGTGAGTGCTATTCTTCTTTCTTCTTACAATCTACAAGCATTTTAGTAGCATTGAAAATTTGTGGTTATGCGATGGGTTTAGGTAACACAATTTGTTTACAAAATGTTTAAAATGACTTCCATAGATACTTCTTTCTAGTTGCATGTATGTTGCTTCTTAGTTGTTCTTATGTTGCTCTAGAGTTCCATAGTAGTCATTTTGTAGTCTAACTAAAAGTTGCATAGTAGTCAATGGATCATATTGCAATTAATGCAACAGCTAGGGTGCGATGTAGTAGACACTCAACCTACAAGCGCCAATTTGAATTTCCAACAGCCCAAATTTTATCTCTCCCAATTGGAAGGATTTAAAATCCTAGTTTTCCACAATTGTATCTTTGCCTTGCTTTCTCATGATTTCTCCTAGCGCTTGCCTCTTGTTTCTACTTGATGTTTGCAAGCTTGAATGTAAGCTCTGTATTTCTTTGAGATTTACTCTTCAATGCAATCACCTTGGTGGTAGAATAGCTTTTAGGAGGACCTTCTCTTTGGTGTGGGTTTGTTTAAGGGATGAACAATAGGTTTCAAAATCTCTTGTGGCTTAGGGTTATTTTTTTTTGTAGTCTTGGGTTTGCAATCATATTTTTTGTGCAACTAAAAATAGGAAGAATTGTAATTTGGAGTGGTGATGGTTAGGGGATGAACTCCTATTTCTAAAATCTCCATTTGCTTAGAATTTGGTCTTCTTTGCATTGACATTTGCTATAAAGTTGAAAGTAGATGCAGTTCATTGTAGGTTTGATTAGAGGATGAACTTTAGTTTTCAAAATTTTGCTTAGCTTAGGTTTTTTTTTTTTTGTGGTGACATTCTTGTACAACTGAGAGTAGAGAGAGATGCAATTTAGAGGGTGGAGATAGAAGATGAACTCCAATTTTTAGAATCTCTCTTTGCTTAGGGTTTGTCTTTTTTCCTATGACATTCTTAGTGGAGTTGAGAGCAGGGAGAATTTAGTGCACATGGATTTGCTTAGAAAATGAACTCCAATAAAATACCTAAAGTGCATTACAATTGCTTCCAAATTTGACATAGTTGAGAACATACAAAGTTAGGTGAGCCAAGTAATTCATAATGACAAATGTCTCCACACCTTCTTTGAAATGCAACACTAACTTTTGTTCATGTATGTATAGAAGAACACAAAAAATCAAGAGACAAGGTCCAAGAAGCATGAAGAACATCTAGAGTAGAAGGTAAAAAAACCCTTTAAAGGTTTATTTCAAAAAAATTATGTTTTTCTCACCACTTGGGGGGGGGGGGGGGAGTACTTTGTGTAGGGGTTTGTACATCATGTGTGGCTAGGGTTTTTATTTTCGGGGTACTTAGATGAGCATGAACAATTAAATGTTCCCTATTATTTCCTAATTTTTTCATTCTTAGTATTTTATGCTTCCTTACAATTACTTGGAATTCTAAAGTAGGATCAAATTCCAACACCCTTACTTTCTTACAAAGAAGAAAGGGGAAGTGAAAAAAAAAAGCAAATGCAAAGATTAAAGACAAAGACATACTATATGAACTTAAAACACAACATTCATTGCATACAATTTCAAAGACTTACCACACCCTATTGCCTTTACGTTGTTGTATGTTTTATATAGAGAATCCACGCTTCATAAACCTAGGTTTAAGCAAAGACAAAAACCAAAAACACGAGGGTGCAACAAAGAAAATTAAACACAAAAAATAACAAAGGCAAAAAGTAAATAATCAACCTTCTTGCACTATACATATGAAATCTACATGGGAATTTAGAACTCATAGTTTGCAATAAGCAAAGATAAAAATCAAATACAAAACAATGGAACAAATATAACTACACACAAAATAGACTAAACCCTAAACCCAAACCCTGAATACAGTATAGTGGAAAATTAAACGCAAATCAAACAAAAGACAAAAATGGAAATATGTAGCATGGAATAACTTGGGAAACAAAACTTAAGGAATCCCCTAGTAAAGGTTCTTTGTTTGGGGAAGGTCAAATAGTCTATCATTTTGTATTAGAGGTCATTTTTACGTAGGTAAATCACTCACTCTTTATAAATAAAGAACTCGGGGGGGGGGGGTACTTAGAGTGTCCATTTGAAACCACGTGCAAACAAAACTTTGGACCCCTTATATACTTTTTGAATTTTAAATAAAACAAAATAAGAAAAATATGAATAGATTTATCTACTTTGAAAGTTTATGTTTTGAATTATTGATATTTTTATTTGTTAATAATAATTAGTTACAAATTTTTGAAGTAAAAAGATACATTGTAGAACTGAAAAATAACTTTCACACCCCTATATTATATAAGAAAAAATTGTCTAAAAAATGAACAAAAAATTCTTAAAAATAAATCTCTATTGAAAGCTCATTTTGAGTTGAATACTGATTCAATGGTCATCTAAATGTGTTCTCTATAATTATTTTAGTTGAAAAACTTGCCATTTTAGTTCATTTTCAACCTCTTCTAGAAATCATTTCATATTTTATTTGAGTTGGAAATTTTGGCAATAGAAAGCTATAGTCATTAATAAACAATGTTCAAAATTTTAGGTTGAAATTATAGTTTATTAGAAACCACTTGTTTGCATGTGGTTTGTTGTAGTAGAACTAAGTGCACCCTCTGAGATAAAGAATAAAATGCCATTTAATGAATTAACAATAGTTTATGGGAATATTTTTTAAATCTTAACCTATTCTAGTATCAGTCCATTATCCATAGATGCAGACTTTTAACATGTTGTCTTTGTCTTACACTAGAATTCTAATGTCAAATAGTCATGGCTCCTTTTAATTACATTTTGGTCAAATAGACATATTAGTTTTCTTTCTCCAAACTCCATTAGACCATCGACAAGTCAATTGGTCTAAAAACCCATAGATTACATTCTTATAATTAAAGTGAACTCACTACTTGGTCAATTGGACTTGGTATTCTAAAATACAGGTTAGTTCTAACAATCACAATGTCACCATGCTCATAGTTCACTTGTCAATTGGTCTTCATTCTTTCCTAGACATTATTCACTATGGTCAATTTGTCCAATATCCAACATCAAATTAGCTCCAAGTTTACACAAAGATTCTATCCTACAACATGAGATCTTGCTCCCGATTTCCTTTTGCATAAGCACTTGTCATCAATTGTCAATTTGTCTCTTTTAATTTAATTTCTAGCACTTGACATCTTGACTAATACATTGCTCTCACTAACTTTTTAACATAAGAAATTAACAAATAATTAATAAGGTCACTCCTGTAACCTCTACACTCATAGACTTCAAGGATTATATTGGAGGACTTCTTAGCATGTCAATTAGACTCAGTAACTACACAATTAACCACTTCCGTCTATTTGACTTTCTTCACAAAACCACTCATTGACCCTCAAACCTTTCAATTTTAATATAGAACTCAATACGTTCAACAACTCAAATTGTCTTCTTCATTACTTATAATCTACACTATGTTTAATTGTTCCTCACAATGGAGACCAATAATTCTTCTAACACTTAAAATAATAGCTTCTAGTTTTAATTCCAAACAAAAGTTATACCATGACTAATTGACTCTCTCTCCACTATGCACACAAATAAAGATATTTTATCAAATAGTTCACCTCAAACACTCTTTGACTAATTAATTTATAATCTTTAGGAAGTAGCCAATCTCTGGTTCAACATCTTCCAACTTCCCATACAATTTATTTGACCTCAAAAAAAATATGCATTCAATTTAATTGCTCAAACACCTATTATAGCCAAACACTAGCTTAACATTTTGTCTCAAACTTCTCTCACAATTAGCTTGACTACAACATACTCTCTACCACAGACAATTTGATCATTACAACACTAACCGTGCCTCAAACAACATTAACGATTGTCTAATTGACTCATAATAACATCCAATTTCCTCACTTAAAGACAATTTATTTAGACTAATAGATTGAAAATGCCTATCATTGGCAACTTATGAATTTACCATTATCATAAAAGACTCAATTATAGAAAACAAATCATGTAACCAGGTTCACAATCAATAAGACCATCAACAGAACTTAATGGAACAATTACCAATTGATAGTTACTGAGTCAGTATATACTTAGAGTCCATTTGTCTTCCAGATTTGCACTTTTGTAACTCCTACAACCTTAATCTCGTGCTTCTTCCATAAACCACTTGTCTTTGAGTAGTGTCCTTAAACATAGACAATTTGACAACCCCTATTTTCACCAAATAATAAAGATCAAAATGTCAATCACTAGTTACTTAATTACTTCACAAGCTCACTTGAGAAACTTAGCTACTCCAAATATAACAAAATTTAATTGACAAGCAGTTAACTTTATCAACTAATAGACCAAATGGAAAGATTATACAAAATCTGGCCAATCAATCACTCAAACATCAAACAAAGCCAATCACTAGCTACATAAACATAAGACAAATAGACAAAAATTGTCATTGCAAGAATTCTGAGGGCTGTAGAGGGCCATTAAGTTTTGATTTTCAGTACCCCGCAATGCAGATACAAAAAAATTAAAATTAAAAAAACTTCAATTTTTTTTCAAAAAATTTATTAAAAAAATTTATTGAAAAAATTATAATTAAAAAAAAAATCGTCAATCTGACGTATTGTTGACATGACAGTAATAGTGCCACTTCAGCTTCCAAATAAAAAATAAATTATTTTTTTTGAAATTTTGTATCATTGCCTCCAAAACACGCAGCCTTCTTTTGGCTTGAAAATTTTCCAAATGATTGAGCTTGAAAGAATGCACAAGTACATTAGACAAGGCAAGCAATCACTACAAGCCTAAGAGAGAGCCCAAAACTAACATTCCATTTGTCCTAATACTTCTTGGTCGTAAGTAATTGTAGTTTAACCGCAATGTCTATTTGTCCAACGGCTTGGATTTCAACTAATCCTAACTCTCTTAACCGGCGGTCTACTAGTCCTTTCTACATCAATATGTCTATTTGACTTAGTTTACACTATACTTCGACTTAGGATTATCATAACCTAGACTGTTTGTCTTTTACTTCAAAAAAATTTCAAAATTTCCAAAAAATTTATCTATAAAACAGTTGAAGTGGAAATTGGTAGCATTACCATATACAACATTCTCACATACCTAGCCTACAATAGACAAGTATGCAATGAAGTTGGCGAAGGCAAAAAAAATTGAAAAGCAAAACAATTTGAATATGTAAATAAGACATAAATATGGGTGGCCCTTCCAAAAATGAGAAAACTAAAATTAAGCCAAGTTACCAAAAAGGCAAACATGTGCAAAGCACCAAAAAAACTGGAAAAGCAAAACTGAACTACAAGTGCTCAAGTATGAGTGATGCAACCATGTGAAAAATACAAAATTTTGTTTGTAAGAAGGCTCAATTGTGTTCATCCAACACAATTCTAAATACAAAAAATTCACGACTACCAAATAAACTATTGCTTATACTACATGAAACTCCAAAAAATCTCCATATACTACATCAAAAACAAGGGAAAAAAAGAACCAAGCTAGGAGGCTAACCACAATGAAGAATTGTATCACCTATGGGCTTTAGGGGGCTTCACCACTTTGATCTCGGCGCCACATAAACCTTGGATGGCTCCCATCCGTGGCACAAAATGTCATGGAGCTTCTTCAACAATCTAACTCACTGGTTTTTAGATTTGACAGTGGTGAAGTCCAAAGATGATCCGAAATTGATGCCTAAAGTTGCCAAGACTTTGAAAAAACATAAAATAACATAGTGGACCCTAAATCCTGAACTGCAGTGAAGCAAACCTTGTCCTAAACCAACAACCCAAAATACTCAACCTTCCACCAAACCCTAAATCTTCACCTTAAACACATACCGGTAGCTTGTTTGGAGAAAACTAAACCAAAATGTGCCCATTCATGGCCCAAAAGAACAAGAAAATCCTAAACATTCAAACCGATGCAATACATAGATAGTAGAGGTAGAGCATTATTTTGTTTGAAATTAAAGTGGGAAGTTAACTATTAACAACAATGGAAAACATAATTGAATGCATTAGTAGTTTGGCATCTGAAGTGCCCGTAGTGATTCAAAGAAGTATAAACAACAATTTGGAGCATCTAAGGTCACTTAAGCTTACAACATCCTAAGTTAAGAATCCAAGAATGTGCACCATTGGAGAAGAGAGGACTATAATGGGGACAAATAGAAAATGTTACATAGTTTGTCATTTGACCAAAGTAAGTTAGTATTATCCTAAACTAAATATACCTAGGAGAAATTTCTAGAACCAATACCTTCTATCCTATCTTAGGAAAAAAAATCAAATTCGATGTATTATTTACCTGTATATCTTACTTGTAAGTGATTGTAGAGTAATTTATACTCTCTATATTACCTCAAAGTTTTTTTTAATTTTTTAACACTGTAAGTTAATGTTTCCCTATATTATGTTGCATATTGCTTAGTAAAAATTCTAAGTGACCCCCCTAGGCCTTGCCATGTAAGTCATTGAATAGTAAAACAATAGTTGCAGCCAATTAATATAAAGTTTTGCAATTGTAGTTTAGTCATATCACTAGAAGAAAAAGAGGGGTTTTGCAACTAGACTTTGCAACTGGTTTTGAGTTGCATCAAACATTTGCAACTGGTGATATTGTAGAGGACTCTAGTTGTTTAGGACAAGTTTCTTAGTTGTATCGTAGTTGCACAGCAAAATGAATTGTTATTCATTCGGCAGCTTACTTGGAACTTCATCGATGCGCTTTATGATGTGGTTGCTTACGTCATATTCAGTGCCATTTGAGGTCAGTAACTAAGTTGCAACTTGTTTGTGACTTCATTTCAACTTTGATGCAATTGGTTTGCTACTTCATTTCAACTACTTTGCAGCTACTTTAGGTGTATATTTGATTATGGGACAATGTAAGCAGTTTGCGACTCATTTACGACATGTTTGCCACTTCTTACCAACTGGTTTGCAATTAGATTATGACTTTTCTATGACTATTGTGATTACTTTATAGGATATGTACAACTTTTTTGTAACTTTTTTGTGACTCATGAATCATGAATACAACTTATTTGCAACTACTATGCATCTTGATGATACATTTGTGCAACTTGTAATCAATTGCATATAAGTGTCTTACAACTCATTTGCAATTGATGGTCACCTAGTATACTCATAATGTCCTATACAACATATTATACATAATACAACACATATAGTAAACCATACAATATACACCATATATCATACAATACTCACCATACTAGACAATTATGTTAGGTAGCTCCAAAGGCCACTTATTGTGATTTTAGGGTGTTAAGAGGACGAGTTATTTATACAAGTGGGGTGGCAGGAGGTATGACAAATGATATGCGATATATAAAATGCAGGAACTATATTAAAGTAAACTTGTCTTCTTGAAGTTGTTTTGTAGTTGTAAACTAGTTGTATTTTGGTTGTTCTATAGTTGTTTTCTAGTTGTCTTTGAATTGATTTCTAGTTGCATTGTAGTTGTGGATTCTACATAACGCAAAGTTGTCCACATTGACACTTCTAATGAATATAGGATGTAAAATACTCACTCTGTTACGATTCCATTTTCCTACATTTTTTTCTACAACTACTCTGCAATTACAACAACATACACATCAAAGTTGGTGCAATTATAGAGGATTGCAGTTGCAAGATAGTTATATAGGACACTTAGTTGCATTTGAGTTGCATATGGCCGGTTGCAACGGACACGTTTTTCTTCTAGTGTATATTATCATTACTTTTTCTAAATTTGTAGAGTAGTTGTAGCAAAGTCGTAGTGTTGTGTTTTTGTTCTACTTTATTAGTTGGAGAAAGATTGCTGGGATAGCTTTTTATAGGCTAGGAGGTGTGCCTCATGAACCTAAGGAGCATTAGACCAAAAGTAGAATTAAGGAAAATATATAAAGTGAATTGGTGTAGTAGGGCAATGATGTAGGCAAATTTTAGTGTAATTCTTCAAGGACATTCCAAAATTGTGATTTAAGGTGGATGCGGGTGAAATTTTTTAGCTTGAGAGCAACTCATGTACCTTAATGAAGATATAGACCAACATAAAATTGAAGATATACCAAGGACCTATGTTGTATGCTCAAGACTAAAAGTATATGAAACTATATAGTTGAGGTAGCCTTCCAAAGGTTGCTTTGTGCAAGAGCTAGGGACTTCTAGATTTCTTGGGACTCTTCCATGATACTGATGTCATTATAAATTTTAGTAAGCAACTACAATGATGATTTTTTAGCAATTCCTTTTTTTGCAATTTGTGGAATTAAAGGAATAGGTCATATGGTAATCTGCTAATGTTGTCTAGGTCATAGGTTGCATGAAATCCATAACTGTGTTAGTATATTGCATGAATACATGGATGTATTGTAGGATTGCGTCCATATTTTGCATGAGAACACCATTTGAATGCATGAGTCTTACTATGTGGTTAGTGGATTCAAAGTCATATAATAACTTTTCTATCGTTGTTATAGTCACGAGGTTGTCGTAGTACAAGAAAGTACAATTCCTCTTGTAAGCATACTAAAATGCTTAAAACACCTTTAGAATGACTTGTATATCATTCCCAGAGGGATTGAATTGTAGTTCCTAAATGATGACTGGAATAGGATGTGGAAGTCAACAAAAATACATAGTGACCGGATTTGAGATTGAAAATGGTTCTTACTCTCCAACTCTCACTAAACCTTTTTCCTCTCAATCTCACAAATCAAGTACAATCTTCAAACAAGGAGTGTCATAATCATGTTCTTCTCCCTATCCCAAAGAATAGAACAGTGTCCGAATAGACACACGCGGAATTGGAAGGAGTGTCGCGATCATGTACCTCTTCCAGGTCCGGATCCAACAATTATACTAACCAAAATAAGGAGTTTAGCCTCTATATCAGAGGGGTCCGTTTTGGGGATTTTGGAAGGACGCGTTAAATCCTACCCTTCAAAGTTTTAGAGTGACTGAAGTTCTACTTAAATAACAAAAATACTAGGCAATAATTATTCCCTCACAACTAATCCGGATGTTAATCTAGTCTAGCAGGTCATGCAAGGAATTCTCACCCACCTTACAATACTACAATGACAGATTCTATCAAGACCCAAATCCCTAGGCAAAGCCTGAAACCAGATAACTAGAAGACCTTGAGCACCTCACCAATTCCTACTTTTGATTGTAGTAGGACCTCTCAACTCGTCAATTGGCATAAGACTAGTCACTACCAGATCTTATCCAACCTAGAAGTAGATATCCCACACGAAAGCTCCTGAGGCAAAAAGCAAAGTCTCAAGTTCCCTCCCAATACACCCAACTTTTCTTACTAGCTCACTTTGGTTCCTGGAACCGGATTCCGACGGAATCTAGGGACTACTCTTCCTCCCTAACCCTACAAATATAGCTATCCGCAAAAAGTGATGGTTCTAGAACCAGATGCATACCAACACAACACCAAGACTTTCCAGACCAATGTTCATGAAGTGAAAATCTGAAATTTGCATAATGAAAAGGAAAACAAGAATAAAATAATGCCCCCTACTACCAACCAAGGCAGCCACTAAAGGCCCCAAAGAATCAAAACTATGGACCAGAGAATGACACATGTCATTCCCTATCAAAAAACGTTGACTTCTAACTATCCGGCCAATTTCAAAAAAAGTGGATCTCAAATTTGAAAAATTTGCATCCGACTATCCAATTGCATTTGTCCTAAAAGTAACTAACAAGTAACTTTTTCTATCAAAAACTTTAGTTTTGCCTAACTTCCTACGTCTACTCCTACAAATCTTCTACCTACTTCTTTCTAGGCTTCTTTTGAGGGGTTCCTACTATTTTGTCTGCCTCCTTTCTAGCTGGTTGTTTCCTATTGGCTGAGGGTTTCGACTCTGTCGGTGTCTTGACTTTGGATGGCGTTTGAACCTTCTCTTTATCCTTGAATTGCTTAGGAGAGATAACATCCGGTTCTGAGTCATCCGGATCCGTTTCCTCTCTTGATCCAAATCCTGAGCCCGACTCGCTATCCTCTTGGTTTGAATTATCATGAGACTTGCTTCACGGTGCTTGCACTAGTAGAAAAAAACAGTGACCAAATCAACAAAAATCAACACAAAAATGTTGATTTTTTTTGTTGATTTGGACGTGTTGATTCCGGTACTTTTTAACACAAAACTGTTGATTTTTTTTGTTGATTTGGACGTGTTGATTCCGGTACTTTTTAACACAAAACTGTTAATTTTTTTGTTAATTTTTTTGTTAATTTGATCAATATAAAATATTTTTTTAAATCAAGAATTTTAAAAATGGCCGCCACGCAAGAAGGCCACCAAGGCAGCCCGCCACGCAGGTAGGCCAACAAGGCACCCGCCACGCGGGCAAGCCACCAACAGTAGCCCACCACATGGCAAAGTGCGCTTAGCAAGGTTTGAAGCTTGCACCTCATACTTGGGGTGCAAGGTTCAAACCATTGCTCCATGTACTCACACACATGTAAAAATGTGGAGTACTTTGTTATTTATTTAGTTTATGTTTTTTTTTTCAATTCAGTATTCTTCAAAGTCAGCAGACTTCAGAGGTCATTTAGTAATAGAAAATCAACTTTTAAAAAAAAACTTTCAACTAAGAAAAGTTGCTAAAACAAAGTATCTTTCATCTTCAAAAATCCGTTTGCAATTTCAAGTCCTCAATAAAAAGTTATGAATTAATTTCAGAGAGGGACTTTCATGATGTCAAAAACAAAATTCAATCCAGACCCTCCCTGAAATTAATTCATAACTTTTTATTGGAGACTTGAAATTACAAACGGATTTTTGGAGATGAAAGGTAATTTGATTTAGCAACTTTTCTTAGTTGAAAGTTTAAAAAGAAAAGTTATTTTTCTATTACTAAATGACCTCTAAAGTCTGCTGACTTTGAAAAATACCGAATTGTGAATGATTTAGTTTAAAAAAAAAAACCACATTACTTATAGAATACTAACCATGGTGATTTAAACACTTTTCAAATAAAAAAACTTACTTGAGGTTCTTGAAAGTCAAAATTAACAAAAAAGTGTTGATTTTTTTGTTGATTTAGAGTTGCAGTATCCAAATCAACAAAAAAAATTGTTGATTATGTTAGTTTTTACCGAAATCAACAAAAAATTGTTCAAATGGACGATACAGTATCAAAATCAACACTTTTCTGTTGGTGTTTTGTTGATTTGGTCACTGTTTTTCTACTAGTGTTGGTACCTTTGGAGATAGACCTGATACCTTGCTCTAGGGTTTTCTTTGGTCTAAATTCCCTAACTTGGGTTGACTTCTAGTGTAGGATCTAGGTGTAGATCCTTTCTTGATTCCAAAGTCAAGCTTGGAAACTGGCCTCAATGATTGAAGGGTCTTTTCTTTCATTTGTCCTTAGTTCCTCGTTTTTACTGGTGTTGGAGTAGAAAATGCCTTGGTGCTTTTGGTAGGGATTTTCCTCTTCACTCGATCAGTCACCTTTTTTGTTTTCAGATCCGGTAAATGACCCAAATCAAACAAGATCTTCGTGATCTCATACAATATTATCTCCATTCTCTTCCCAAACTCGACTAATACTTCTACCGCCTTGGGTGCTACAGCAAGTCCCGCTTTCAGAACTTCCTCATGAAACAACTTTGTCTTGTTCAATACATCACTCGAAAACCCAACAAAACTTTGGATCTGCTTGAGGGTCTCCAAGGATTCAGATGACATCCTCCTTTCCCTTTTTTCTTCCTTAGACTTCATCTCCAACTAGTGTTGGAGATCGTTCATTTGTCCGTACAACTCCTCTACTCGACCCTCTAGTTTCTTCACATCCTTATTTTGAAGGAGACTCTCCACTCTTTCATAAAGCTTGGATGTACTGATGTCTCCCATCAGTCTGCAAACACTTTTGATTGCCTCTCTCTCCCCGCTGAGGTCATTTCGAACCTGTTCCAGTTCTTAGATCACTCTTCCTATTAGATCCTTTTTCTGGTTATCCGGCCACAAAGGGTCCTTACTCGTCATTCCTATCCCCACTTCTTTCTTCTTCTCTACGACAAGGGACCTCTAATTCCCTTTCTTCTTTTCTTGATTCGATGATTCTCTCTTTGATTCCTCTATCTCAACCTCTTCTTTCGATTCCGGTGGCGGACTGATGTTATACTTCAACATTACCTCAACCAACTTGTAAACCGTACCCTCCTTGTCTCTCAAAAGCTCTAGAGAATGGTAAAGGTGAAAAAGAGAAAGACTAAGATTGAAAGGCTTGGACTTTCCGGCCACTGCAATCATCTTAGTTACTAAATCCTGGACGACTATCCCCCAACTAACTTTCCTATCCCTGGATAATGCCCCAAAGATTGTGTTGGCCAATGTTACAATACTCCAGTTAGACCTTTCCGGATTCAATATAGAAATAAGGAATTCTAACACTCTCTTGGATTGCAGATTCACACAATCTACGACTACATACCCGTCCTTAGGATTAACTGGATTTGAAAACTTATCATTCATGAAATTATCCATGCGTGAAGCTAAACCTTGGGAAATCCATATGTCTTCCTCTACAACTCGGATGACCATTTGGATGGTAATGCTCTCACCGTTTGGTCCCACTCGCTAGACTGGTCCGATATGAGCTCCCTCACCATTTCCTCATCCTTCAAGTTCCAGAGTCGAAGCAAAAATTTGTGGCAATCAACTTCAACTAGATCCTCCTCTAGTTCGTCTCTCTCCTTCTTGGCTCTAGGCACACTCGAAATCACCAACTTTAGATTGACTGGATGCGACTCTTCTTCTACAACTTCCTTTTTCACCAATTCTTTCAAATGATGACAACCCACTCGGAAAAGAGAACCCTACCCAGTTACTTAGAATACAAGAGTTAAAAACTTGATGACAGTCTTAATAAGTTGGTTGTCTCACCTCTAGGCAATAGAAACCGGAAACTATCAATCTCAATCTTATTTTGCCAATGCTCATAACACAGCCCAAATACCTCAAAGAGACGGAAACTCCAACATCGACGAAGGAAAATAAACCCTAGAGTTCCTTTTCCGTCCTCCTCATTCCGGTTTCCAACCGTTGGATATAGCCATTCTGCGTTCTTTGGGAATTTCTAACCGTTTGAATGTTCTTCTTCTGTTCTTGATAGTTTCGTTACTCCCAATTAGGTTCCATAGGCTTCCAGTACTAGAGCCTTGAATCCGGTTTTGAGTTCATAAAGGAGGTTGCAACTAGATTCCAATTCTAACTACGGTTCCGGTTTCCAGTTAGTCTTAGAGATTCTGCTCTTCACCTTAACCCCTTTATCTTTAGGTACCTATATTACATTTGACCTATCCATAATCCAAGTAATTTTTCTAATTCAACCTCCAAGAATCAATTTTTTTTGCTATGATTAGATCTTTTGGTCATAATTCTACTTTAGATAATAAAAATCCCATTTTTTAGGTTCCCACAAAGACAAAGACATGACCCAAATAAACAGATTTGGGCCATTTTGACAGAAATCTGCATTTTAAACAGATTTCTGTCAAAATCAACAAAAAACTGACCCAAATCAACGTGACTAAAACAACAGAAATTTCAGATTTTTTACTAGTGATCTAATAAAAAAACATGTGTGCAACATCCACCTATCCTTATGGGGACTACATGGCCACTCTTGCAACATGAAGTTGGATTTTGTGACTAGTTTGGAATTGTGAATGTTTATAAGAATGAATTTGGAATGTCTGCACTCAAAGAAATGGGCCACAGATTGCATGTTGACACTGGTATTATAATCGACGCATAGTTAGAAAATGATTCAATCGTCACTCACAGAGGACATGGAAATGACTATGTATACCTAATTTCGTGACTACAAAATGACAGGTATGCTATGTATCAATTGTCAATAAATGCACCCCAACTCCTTCATGACTCTACAATGATGTTGATGTAGATGTTCATGTTAGTTGTGTGAATATCATACCATAATTGGAGAATAACTCCATAATTACTATTGACATGGATGTCTACATCAGCTAAATTTCTTTGGAAGATGGGCAATTGCCCAACCTTCCCCCAAACTTTTCTCATCTACCTCATTAGCCATGTAGACCCTCTCATCCTTTCTTCATCCAAAGTAAAAGTGGATGGTGATAATACAATCATAGTCATTTAAAGAATGGCTTGTCTACTATAACTTTAGGGCCCTAAGTCATTTCTCGAGTCATTTTTATGTCAATTTTGTCTTGAATGATTGTTGTGAAGTCATTCTCTGCGGTCATTTATACGTCCAGGTTTCTTATAGTAAAATGTGCTACCTCACAACATTCCAAGTACTAAGATGAGCTACCTTGATTAGTGCAAGCATCCTAGAAATGGAGGTAGAAGATGAAGTTGATTTTTTCATATCTAATTACGAACGAGCTTCATAAGAAGCTAGGGTATACCTTTGGGGTCCTCCATCAATGTTGTACACATGAAATCGATTGCAAAGTCTAGGATGAAAATTCTACTTTTTGGTTGATGTATATGCCAATGGTCCAACCTCAATGTGTTTGGTATTTTCTATGTATTTATGACAAATGAAGTTGGAAGAAACACATGGTCACGAATGAGGACAAGGTCGATTGAGTATTGTCGTGTTGAGAGCGTTTGCCTCGGGAAATCACGAGGATTCTAGTTGTGACCAGAAATGTCTCGGGAATGAAATAAATCGTGACTTGTTGAATCTTCAAATCTTCAAATCTTCGAGTCTTCAAATCTTCAAACTGTTACTCGCTGTCCTATTCTGTTGTGTTTCTAAATAGGCCAAGGGTTAACCCCTGAACGGCCCTTGGGCTCCTGGGCTACGACACCGTATGCACGAGATACGGGGAGAGCGGAATTTCCGTAAGTACAATCGCGCCGTCATTGCAGGGATCCAGCCGCTCCGATTGCGAAGCGAGGAGTTGAACACCTCACACAAAATTTGTCGAGACCCTGGACGATAGGAATTCGCAGCATGGAATGGAGATGCGTTGCCAGCAAGGGCGTTGTCGCAGCATGAATTTTTGGTTTTGTTAAGTTATCTTGAAATTTGGAGCGGAAGTTCTCTGCAGGAACACCAATCCGGTTTAGGGATAAGTTAGAATCGAAAATTAGTTGAGGAATGCAGTTAAGGAACTAACCGGATTCTAGTCTATTACGGAATCTGTTTTGACCGGATTAGTTTTGGATCGGATTGGGCAGTTCGAACCGGATTAGTTCTGTCCGGATCAGATCTGGAGGACCGGATTAGGTCAGGAGCGGATTAGGGTTAACCGGATTAGGTCATTTGACCTAATTTCTGGCGGCGCTGAGAGCCTGGGACTATATAAGGAGAGGCCTTGCCAGTTAGTACTTAGTACCCCTTTTCTACCTTGAGCGCTGAGGCTTGTTTTCACACTTGGGGCTGTTTTGTGTTTCCTCTTTGTGATTTCTCTTCAGATTTGTGAGGTAGGGCGTCATTAGTGAGTAGTTCTTTTGGGCGCTGTGGGGTTGGACATCCACAGTTGCAATTTGTTGCTTTCCGGTCAGGACCAGGAGGGAAAGTAAGGAACGGGACGTGCGGCTAGGAGTGGAAGTGAGGTAGTCTCTGGGAGGTGCTTGAGCGCCTCAGGAACGCGTCCATGCCGCAGCTACGCAGGTCAAGATTTAGCCCGGTCTTGACAGAAGTAAAACTCCGGAAGGTGGTTCCGGTTATTCCTTCGACAGAACCGGAAAAGACCGCGCTGATGGAGGATCTCGCAAAGATGGGGTGCGCTGGTTTGGCTGAGAAGTCATGGGGTTTTAAGGAAGAGCGGGTCGTCCGCGAGCTGTTGGGGAAGCTATCGAACCAGTTCGATAATACGGTTAGAGGAAGTCCTGGTCGCTGGACAGAAGAGAAGTGGAGGGAAGTCTACAAGTTCCGGTCGGGAGGCTCAGGGATGGCCAGCCGGAAGGACGAGTACATCAAAGACAAGTTCTCGGGACCAGCGAACCCGAAGGATGGATACGCGGTGGATGATTGTGAGGATGACCGGAACCGGAACCTACTCAAGTTCCTGATTCCGATCTTCCACCTGGAGAAGCCGACAAGAGTAACGGTGACTCTTGGCAACACAATTTTTGGTGCGCTAACCGGAGAGCGGAAAGCGGATTGGGCGTGGATCATCAGTGACTTGGTTTCCAATTTGGTGCCTCGGGTAGGGAAGAGTAGGCCCACGCCTCTGTCCCCCTACCTGTTTCACATATATCATCACGATCAAGTCCTGACTGACATGGAGGAGAAGACCTGGCGATCTCAGGAGTCGATTTTGAAGTATGGAGAGTCGGAGACGGATGATGAACCGGAAGAAGAAGGTTCCGGAACGGAACCGGAAGATGACGAGACAGATGAAGAGGAGGAGTCGTTGAAGAGGACGAAACGACAGAAGATGACACCTCCGCACGGAAGAGGAATGCCGCGGGGCGAGACTTCAGAACCGGAACGCCGACTGGATAAGAAGCCGGTCGCAGAAGGAAGTAATCCGGCTGACCCTTTCAGTGAATTGGTGGAGAACCTCTCTATGATTCGGGGAGACTGGGAGTGTAAGAGGATCACGTTGGAGAAGATTGGGAAACTGATTGGAGCCCAACCGGATAGTCTGTTACCTGAAAAGGTAGCAGACTGCATCAGTAATCTGGAGGAGAACCGGAAACTGAGAGAAGAGAATCGTCGGCTGCAGGATGAAGTCGACTCGTTGAAGGGGGAGATCGTCACCTTCAAAGAAGATTTGGCCGCCACTAGGGAGATGGCGGATGCGACCCAGAAGACAGCGAAGATGATGAAGGAGACGTTCGGAGAATCCGGAATGTTGGTCGCCAAAGCAAAGCTGTTTGATGAAGGGTTTCTGGTGGACAAGAAGCTATCCGGTTCCCGGATGGTCCGGATCCTGACAGACTTCGCCGAGAAGGTTGAGGCAGTTATGAGGGAAGCTCGGGAAGCTGCAGATCGGATGGAGATGAGCAGCGTGAAGCTGACCGGAACTGTACTCTCAAGGAATATCCGTCTTTCGGATATTTCCTTTTCTGAGTTGTTTCCGGGAGGAACAGAGTTAAACCGGGGGAAGGATGTTACTCCCCAGTCAAAGAAGGAACGGAAGCTGAGAGAGACCGAATCTGCTGAGCACATCGAGTTGGATTCATCGCCAGAGCGACCGGATCCTCCTACTGGTGAGAGGGCCAGGAACTTGCAGGAGGTCTTCGACGAGCTTCCGCCTGAGACCGTCAGCGTTACATTGAAGATGGGCATGGGGTCTTAGTGTAAAGTAGTTTTGTAAATACCGGGTGTTATGACCGGATTGTAGTTAGGAACCGGACCGGATTAGATCCTAGTCTGTTAGGAAGGGACCGGATTAGTATTCCGGTCTGCTAGGGTTTTGAACCGGGTTAGCATTCCGGTTTTGCCAGCGAGGCTTATCCCGGAAATCCAGCGTGGGTTGCCTGCGAGGATTTTCTGGGGCGCTTTTCGCTTCTTGGCGCTTTACAATGTATATAAATTCATTCTCTGCGGAGGAGAATGGGAGTCTTTTTTTGTTCAAACTTCTTTTGTATTCTATTTGCTCCTTGTTTGTGTGTTCTCCCGCGGTTGGTAGGACAGATTGGTGAGGAGTTAGGAGCGCATTTAGAGTTTGGATTGGGATTTCTCCCCTTTGTGTTCTTGTTTTGGTTTTGAGTACATGAAGGCAGGTAGTAAGAGTTGGGAGTACTTTCTAGTGCCTCAGCACTGCTAGGATTCAGTATTCCGGTTGAGGAAGCCACTGCTAGGCTAGGCGTATAGGGAAGGAGTCCTTAGGCGCGCTAGAACTCCTGGATAGGAAATCCGGTCGAGTGTCCGAACTGTTGTGAGGCCTCATTGCTGTAGTGGCGAACGGAAGAGTCTTAGTTGATGTTGGTATGGACGGTTGTACTTGCAGACACCTACCTTAGTACGGCCGGAACTTAGCATCAAGGTCATTGTAGTATGTGTGGATCGTACGGGGGGTCTTTGTGTGACCTGTGATTTGGATTGTTTTCTGGACTACTGTGAAAGATCAAACCGGATCCGGATTAGAGTAGGGGAGTAGAGTAGAAGAAGTGGGTCTTCAGCCACTATAAGTCACGGAAGGAGCGGCGGGCCTGCCACTCTCAAATTCAAGCGGCGATCCCTCTGATGGTAAAACAGAGGCAAAATTAAACCGGTTTGGTTACTGGATCGAGTGGGAATAGACCGGAAGTGAGAGGTCTAAGAGTCGTACCCAGGACCGGAAGTGTAAAAGTCTTGGTTTTGTTGCAGAGTGACGGACCGGATTCCTTCCTGGTCCGGATTAGGTCCGGAACCGGAAGAATGTAGGAAGTCTGGTAGTTATTTCTGTAGGTTTTGTTGTTTCCGGTTGCAGGAGTAGGACCGGAAAGGTGTTGTTGGAGACTGACTTAGCTTAGAATCGTAAATAGGCTGAATACTTCACAGAATCTCGTGGGTTCAATCTTTAAAGTCACTTTTGTTATACTTTAGAGTGGTTTTTGGTAGTATAACATGGGAATTGCGTATCCTGTGCTGCGACAGGCGTCGTCACTACGGCGGCAACTTCAAAATTTATCCAGAATCACACTATGCAACAACGCGGGATCGCAACGGTGGGTTCAATTTAGTGGACGCAAGGAATGTTCAGAAAAATTCCTAACTCAAATTGCGACGCACCGCGTCCGCTTCGGCATTCCAGTCACCGTATACAGGCAGAGGCGGGTCGCCCGAAAATTGGCCGGGCACCTCTCGGATACTTGCCTCGCTGGTGTCTCCTCACGGTAACAGTCTACGGAACCAAGCACACGCTGGCGGTGGGGCACAGCGCGGGAAGCCTCGTGGCACAGGAATCCTGGAACCTGGACATCCTAACCGCTTCCTCTGCACCCAACAACCACCATACCTGTTTGTTTCCATACCACAACCTGGGCCCTCAAATTTTTATACTTTCCATCACCCTGGTCCTTGCGTTTGGGAGCATAGAGCGTTGACCATATTCACGTCAAGGCCACGGACACGCATGACAATAATAAGTGATTCACAGTCGTAGAACAAATCGATGATACATTCCAGATTCAATGCAAGGCTACAATTTCATTGTAACCAAACTCATACACATGGAAAAAATTTAACGGTTGTGAGTACGTCGCATAAAGGTTCTGCCAGAGTCGGCTACATTTCCCACAACATCCGAGGTGATCTACACCGAGCCCAGCACTGCTGCACTACAAACAGGGCAAAATTGTAAGGCTAAGGCTAACTAAGCATCATCCCCACATAAAAAACCCACCGTGGCCTAAACACAATACAAAACCCGCCTTCCAAACACACACCACCCCAGGATGACCCTACTCCTCGGCGTGGCGCACAATGCCACGATATCCTGGTTGCGTGTGTACTGCGTGGTAGCACGCCCCCTCACATTGAAAGACCCCGCCACAACCTGTGCACATGCGACGGGTCATGCGGCCACAAACGACACAGCGTTGACGGATAGCTACATGCGATGAAATGAAATGTAACCCTCCTGCTACTAAGTTTCGTATGGGCCCTCGTATGCGCCCTGCATTCATCCTGGGCCGGATGAGGTCCTCAGCCACAGCATAGTGCCATAAGCTCCGTGAATGTACGAGAAGCCCTACAGCACGACGATCAGCCGCATATAAGATGTATGAATTCAGCAGTTGCGAGTCCAACACGAACATGAACACCCGATGCCACCACTTGTGGGAGTGGAGCTGGGTGCTATACTCCTGCCGTTGTTGGTCGACTATATCAACGCCACGCATCCCAACTTGGTATTGCAACAATATTGGCGAAGTTGGAAAGTCCACCCGCTCTCGACCCACCCAACGGCCTGCGTACGAATCCTCCCCTACAAGATCACATGCAGTGGATAGCAGGTAAACCGGTTTCGAATCCATCCAACATATCGCTGCAATCTGACGGCTCCGGTGCATCTTTACCACCAAATGCCCACGCTCAGGTAGTTGTACTTTCTCGAAGCCGGCCAAGCTTCCTGGGAATCCTTTGCGACTCTTCCGGCACGTCCCTGTCGCCCAGAAGCCGCGTTTGAGGAGCTCCATGAACAGTCGTGGAGATGTGAAGAAATTGTCCGTGACTATGACATGCCCACGCCCCTCAAGGCCACGAACCGCTGTCAGAACTGCGTCTTCGCCTACGGATTCTCCCTCTACTTGCACATCATCCGCTCCCAAGTAGACGATGATGTTGGATACATATTTGTGGAATACATCACGAAGTGAAACAACCAGCACAATTAGCATCTTCAGCACGACATGGGTATACAACGTTCACTACTGTGCCAGTTGATCACTTTGGAGTATGCAAGCCGGAAGAAAAAACAAATAGCAGCTACCTTACATTGGTGAATCTCATCTAGGATGTGGTGGGTGACAGACGCAGTTCTGACAGTGATGACATTAGAACTGGAAGCAATAAAAAGAGACTTTGCTTTGCAACATAGGGCTTAGATTTCCATACCGGCTGTCCGAGTTAGCCAATGCCCACACCTTGACACCAAACTTCACTGGTTTCGATTTCATGTACTGTCGGATGTTGCAAAACCGCCCCTTGTACGCAATCATGATCTCGTCCACGGTGAATATGTGCTCGTTGTTGTACAGGCTCTGAGATCTGATGGTGAACTCCTCGCACAGCCAGCGAACCTTCGCCAATTTATCATAGCCTGGGTCTCCACGGTTGGTCACAAGTGCTTCATTGTTCACCAAGTGCAAGCAGCGCGTGATTGCCTCGAAACGCTTCCTTGGCATGGCTTCGGAGATGAGGGGGCAGTTATAGAATCCCCTGCGGTCCCAGTAGCAACGAATGTGGGGGAATTCTTTGAGCCCCATGAGCATGAGGATGCTGAACCATGCTAGCAACTCCTCGGAGTCAAGTGGCGTCCAGTTTGCACGACCATTCGTTACAGCTGTGTTCAATTGCGAAGGTTGGGCAGCATATCTGCAACCATTCCAAAGTTACAAAGATGAGAAGGACTCATGGAGACATAGTCAAAAGAGCATGTAATGGCCGTAGTAAGTGTATGTGACTTCAACAATCCTTTAGGCCTACGTGTACAATGCATGCACTCTTCACATCAAAGATTGATAGTACCATGCAAGCAATGAGTGTGAAAGTCTTGCCAGAAACAATGAGATAGTGAGGCTTACCTGTTGGTTTCGGTCACCACACGTTCCAGAACTTCAGCTGGCCAGTACCGCATAAAATAATTAGTTGGGTAGTTGGCGGGCGCCGAGGTTGGCCCAGGAGTCGGACCTGAGAAATTTTGCGTGTTGTTCACAAGCGTGATGGATTGATCTTGCCACTGATCATCTGCAAAAAGTCTATCAAACGGCCAGGTCGAGACATCTTCACCATGTTCGTATAACCCCAGCTCTTTCAGTGGATCTTCAACATAAGAGGGAGTATCGGAGTCGGAGTAGCTCTCCCCCACAGCTTTGTCGTTACTGTAGTCTGAGTAATGTGCCACCCAATCAGAATCATGCTCCGAATCGAGGTCAAGAGTTGGCTCGGATGGTCCAGCATTCTCTTCAGCGTCATCGATGTTCAACCACAACGTCCGCTGCGTCTTCTCAAATGTCAGTGTGTCTGCTACGGCACTATCATTGACCCTCACGGACCGGGTGCCAATGCCACCACCGAAGTCGACCGTGAACATGGGTGTCCCCGTGACATGGTGATAGTATCTTGATACGATGATGCCGTTGAGCCCATCACCATCGCCGACAAGCCCTGGGTCGAGGTCGAGCGTCTCGGTCCGCACCTTCACGTGGAGCTCCTCAACAAATGCGCCGCTGTCGAGGAAACCGTGTTCACTAGGAGAATTGACAGGGGCTGAAATCGGGGTATGGGGCGGACTAGCGCCAGGGTTGAAGAAGCGAATATCCTGGGAGGATACAGGCAATGAAGCTTCCTCCTCGACATCGCCCAAAGCAGTAATGTCGCTGCCGAATTCACCCCCACCCGTTTCGACAACTGTGGTAGTCGTGGCCAAAATTCGGGGCCTCAGGGAAATAGGACTCCGTCGGCCCGACAAAATTGTTGGTGGATCCCAACCAGCAGGCGCAGTCGATGGGGTAGCGGCTCCGTAATTGGCACGTTCAGGTCTCCTCTGGCCAATTTCACGGTGGGTTGTACCGCCTAACGATCGACGCGCCCTTCCATTCTCAGTTACAGGATCGACGCTGGCATCCTCCAAGCGCCTCCGCACCCCGCTGTGACCTCTTCGCCCGCGGCTGGGGTTCCCATGCAGCCTCTCCTTCAACTGCGCGCGGTTCACAATCATGTTGGGGGGATCCCACGACATTGGTGAGGACTGTGGCGTGGATCCTATGTGGAGCACGAACAAGCCCGACGCCCTCCCATTCACTGGGCTTGTCCGCTCCCAAGTGTAGGGGGGCGTAGCCTGATTCGGTGGTGGCGTGCCGTGACTCGGCGGTGGCGTCGCAGGACACTCCTGGCTGCCCAAGGGGGGACCCGTCCCGATCACTGCAACGAGATGCTCCTGGGTTGTAGTCACTGCCTCCGCTTCGCGCACCTCGCTGTGGGCCTTGCCTCGTGCTGCGGTTCTTGCCTCTTCCGCGTGACGCTCCGCTGCACGCTTCCTCGCAGTTGACCGCAATCGCGCCATCCTCTTCAATTGCGAGGTCGGGAAATAGCCTTTGCCTAATGACAATATTGACCTCACTTCCAAAACCTAAGGGGTCGCTCTCCTCTCGTCTGCTCGTCCACTTGAGGATGTGTTGGACGTGCCTTCGGAAGAGGTAACGGAGCCACAAAAAATCAGGAGTATCGGGTTTGCGATAAGTGCGTGGAGGAAGTGGAATAGAACGCATCCAGTCTACATTCAGGAGAGCAAGAATACGTTCAACCTGCTTCAGGGATGCACCACGCAGAGTCGTCCACTTCCGCAAAACCTGCGCCTCCTCTTGTAGGTGAGCAGGCGCCTCCGCCATCTGCATTGTGGAGATGTGCTTGGTACTCGCCACTCGCCCACCTCTCCCCCCTCACACAGAAGAAAACAACCAACTCAATCAGGCAAGAGCAACTGCCCCGCCTTGGCCCGAGTACAACAAATTCCACTAACCACCATCATCTGAAAGAAAGAGAGTACCGCATCCCTCAACCCCACTACCTCTCAATCTGTACAAGCGCGCCACGCCATGATCAATCCGGGCACCGTGCTGTTCAACCACTTGCTCAGGAATTCCGCCCGAAAATCAAATCCTCGAAGCCCCTCCTCCTCTGAGGCAAAGGAATCCAAAGGGGGAAACTCGCGCCAGAATCCCCGCTCTCCCGCGTCCACAGTCCAACGGACATGGCCACGTCCGCACCCTAAACCCACTGAAGCACCGGGTACCGTAATCTCTACGGTACACCCTCCCTCATATGCAAGTTTATGTATTCCGAGACAACATTGACAGCGCAGGCTATATTTTACAAAGTGTCGCAACACAGTCGACGCGGGTTGTCATCATGCAAAACTCTGCAAACTCGAAAGAAACCTTCAAACCCTAAAATCAGCGGAATACTGCCCAAATATGCCCAAAACCGAGACATACGGCCAGAAAGGGCTTTCGGGACGTTCAGGGGTTAAGGTAAGGTGATAAAAAAACACGGGCTTCGGACATGTAAAATGGGACAGCCAAACCACGAGCTGAACTGTCCGAGGGATTGGATCCTAAATTTCAAACCCATGGTGACCAACAAACTTGCCTCACCAGTGGGAACAACATAAAAGTCTCGACCATGTGCGCAATTAACCCCACTTCATCGCATCCACAACACAAAATGAAGCTAGTGTTGGTGTAAACCAAACCGCCCGCAACAATAAAATCAAATTCACAAAGCCTCAAGCCACACACACACACACACACAAGTCTTCAACATCTCTTTCAAGCTCCAACTTCAAACTCCAATACTCAAGCTGGACTTTGTTTGAGTGTCACCATTTCTTCACAACTCCAAATGGGGTGAGTGATAGCTTTTTGAAAAGCTCACAAAAATTTCTACTTCTCCTCCAAATTTCAAGCAATTCTTTGTTCAACTTCTATGGCCGTCCAAAGTTTTGGCCTTGAGAAAAGAAGGGCAACAGACCCTCCTTCACTTCCACACTTACAACTCACTCATACAAACTCCAAACATAATGAATGATATCTTCATACAAAGTTAACACAATTTTCCGCACTCCTTCCAAATTTCATTGCAAATCAAGAACCTGTCCGTCTTATATGGCCGGTCGAAGTCTCTGCCTTTTTATTTCAAAGGCAACAAACCTCCCTCCACTCAAACTAGCACAACTTTTGCTTCACAACTCCAAATCAAACAAGTGATAACAATTTGGAAGCTACACACCATGATACACAACTCCACCAAATTTCATTTCAAACTTCTTCAAACTCACAACACAATGCCCTTTCAAACATTCGGGTCCTCCCTAAAGTCCCAACGGGATAGAAAATGAATAGTGTTCACCTTTTCTCCACCTTATTTTCACTCTAACCACACAAACAAGTGGGGTCAGCCCCTAACTCACTCCCAAAACAACAACATGAATAATTGAGCACTTATTTGGTCCCACAACTATTTCTTTATCTTTAATTTTGAAGGAAATTCACTTCAAGTTCACCTAAAAGATAAACTATTTGAATATTTTCCTTATACTACTTCACAAACACAAATTTATTGTAATAAATCACTTCAACTATGGAATGAAGAACTAAAACCAACATAAATCTAATAGAGGTAAAAAACTAGAGCTCCAATCGAAATGTTACTCCATCTACAAGAATTTGAGGATGCGTTTGACAGTAGCAACAACGTAATCAGCACGATCTGCCTTGGTTAAGGGATTAACTGGCCCTTTCAACCATCGTTGATGACTACGACTCCTTTCGATAGGCCTTACCATGCAATAATATTGCTCGTCATTTAAGCCTTCAAAACATCCTTCAAATGTGATTTCACAGCTGTCGGGTTCAACACATCCAACCTGCAACAAAATCACCAATGCATGAACGTCACGCTGAAGATTACCGTGCCATTGTTTCTCCACGCGAGGTTGTTTCGGTGGTCGAGATGGCCCAGCTTCATCTTCTGGTCGCCCATGTAACAATGAAAGATTCAGTGGCAGTTGTGGGTGATCCGGCAATTGCGATAAAGAAAATTCGAACTCACACTCCGGTTGAGATTCTTCATTTTGAGGCTCAAAAAACCCCTCAAGTTCGACATAGTATAATCTAAATAAAACACGAAGAAGAAGAATATCAAATGAGATGAAGCCTTCAAGTAAATCCTTCTCTAGATAGTCGAAAAGAGAAGGCGTCACCTTGAAGCCACTTCAAATGACGTCATTTTATTTATAACACTACAAATATTTAAATCTATCTAAATCATGTATATATACATATTCTACATAATGTCTGAAATTGCAGCATGACAACGCAAAGTCATTAGAGCGCAAAGTCAAGACTTTTGAATCAATATCTACAATCTCATACAGAGTTAGTTCCAAGGTTAGTTCTTTTAGAAACTACATCTTCATTGTTTGTGTTGAACTTTGCAAAAACAATTCCCTAAATTCATCATATCAAGAAAATTCACAATGTCGATAGAGAGTGATAATTCTTGGTGATTTTAATAGTGTTTGACATGGCAAGAAAGATGGGCATGGTTCTTAATGCCATACACAACATAAATAAGTGGCTCTTATTACATTTTGAATAATTCTATGGAAATTACACCAAGAATTCAATTTGAAGATCAATTTGATTCACACACTTCTCAGAGTGAGTAAATATGGAGTCTTGACTTTCAGTGGCTTCAAAGAACTTTAACACTATCTTAGTACAAGAAATGCAAGAACTCACCATCATAATCTTGATATATAGTCAAACATTGGAGGGGGTTGTTGCCTTCTTTTTTAAGATAAGAACTTGCATAAATCATATTACAATCATTGTATCAATATTGATATTTTGTTTCATTAATGTAGATTACTTATGATTTAGTGTGCAACAAGGGCTAACAATTGTTATAGATAAAGGGATCAAGGTATACAAAGAGGACACTTCTTCAAAAGCTATTACAAATGGAAGTACAAATGCAATGATGTAGGATAAAGTGAAGGTGAAGATGCAAAAGTTTATGACAAAAGTGTCCAAGTTCACTGTAGTTGCTAATCCAACTTTGGGACCTGAATTTCTTGATGAGGTGTTGATAGTTGAATCATTTCCTCACAACGAGTTTCTATAGATTTAGTAAGCATTCATTGTGGCAGATGGATTGGATGTATTGTACAAATTTAGAAGCATTAGTATAAAATTTGAAATGATTGTTACAATAAATGTATGACTGTAATTCAAAATTTGATGGTAAAGATTATAGAACCTTAGTACATATTCTCATGACGTTTGAGATTTCTAGTGAAATTTGTGAATAAGAACAAACTTTGTTTCCTTTGAGGATGTGTATGTTTTTAGATTGGGATGAGTAGTGATTTATCTTTTTTTTTATACTATCAGTTGTCATATCATACTCTTGGTCTTAAAGAGTTAAGGTGTCATTGAAAACTAAGTAGTACACTTAATTTATTTGTATATATCAAAAGAGCAAATTAAAAGGAGTTTGAAAGATTGTTATTTTCAAAATGTTTTCTTCATTCTTTTTTCTTTTTTTCTTTTTTTTTTCTTTTTGAAGTTGCATTTATTAGTATATGTGTAGATAACTATCAACAATTGTCAACCTATTAGCCCTAGTTTTTTTGTTTTTGTTTTTGTTTATCATTTTGTGGAAACTAGAAGAAGAAAATTAGAACTAAATTAGTGTTCTTTAATTTCTCCAGCTTGGTAACTAACCAATATAGCATGTTTTTTGCCATCAAGAATTAAAAAAATTCCTTATAACATCTATTGATAATTGATTATTCAAACTTTATTTAAAGTTTCTGTATTGTCTAAATGTAGGTTACAAGTTCTTATATAACAACTAACTATTTTTATTTTTTAAAGCAAATGGCATTGTAATCGACATGAAGCTTCTACTAAGTTATAGACCTTGAGTGCTTTTGTTATAGGATGACAATTTGGGCCATTTAATCAGGCTTACTTGTACAAAATCAAGGATGTTGACCCTTCACCAAGGCCAAGACTTTCAAAGACTTCAAATTTATTGAGTAGCTTGTGACGCTTGCTATTTTTAGGTATGTTGAATTGAATTACATACTTATTATTGTTTTTTACTTGCATGTATTCTTTTTGAGATAAATACTATAAGGCTTTTAAAAATGCGATATTTTTGGAATACAAATACTTAATCTTGACAATGTGTTATTTGTACTAGATACATTGTGTATAAACTTGTGAGTCCAAAATTTATCCTCACTTAGTTTTTTGCATTTTTCTTGAGTAAAATTAGTCCTTTACATGTCTCAACATGCCATAGTTGTTTTTTAGGTCAAATAGGACAATTTGACATTAATAGATTTATTTAACTTCTAAATAGATGTGTTAAAAAGTTCTCTTTGTCCTTATTTGATGAAGTTGAAGTAGATTAGATGTAAATTTAGCACACTAACAAGATTAAAAAAATGTAGAAAAAATGCAAAGGACAACTTCTATAGGATCGACCACATGATGTGCAAGACAACAAGATTGAATCTCAAGAGCATCAAGACAAGCAGTATTTTGGGACAACTTGGATTGCGAGCCAACAATTCAATGGAAATGTATCTAATGTAACTTGAAAAGTACTACCACTTGTCAATGAGGAGTTATCCATTCATCTATCAAGAAAGAAGGAACTTGCAATCTTTTCCAAGAAAAAAAGCAAAGACTTTGGTGGTATTAGGTGAAGATTATCTTGCCAACTCATTTTCTTGGTTGATTTCAAACTTAGACTAGGATTTGTGAACCCTTCTTCTTCATCATCTTGTTGTAGAGGTGACTTGTCTCTTTTGCTCTCAAGCTCTTCTATGCATATTCTCTTTATCTTGCAACCTCACTATGAAGGTCCAACTCCTTGGTCTAGTTTCCATTTCTTTTATGGCCATTCTTTTCTTCAACTATATCAAGCAATCATCTATTGCTATTTGTTGAATAGGGAAAATACATGTTTGTTTTAATTTGGTTTTGTAGGAAGGTTCATTTTGTACACTAGAAGAAATTCGTTTTTTTTTGACAAGCCGAGATTTTTTGGAACAAATTTCTTTTGACATTTATGTTGACATCTAGTTGTTTTTATGTTTTTCATGATATTCATTGGATGTTATTGTTGACATAAATACAACTAGATGTCAACATAGATGTCAAAAATCTGTTTCAAAAAATAAGGGCTCGTCACCTAAAATGTTTTTTTTTATAGTAGTAGACAACAATCTAATTCATCATCTTTTGATTCTTTAGAGTACATCAAATTAGATAAATCTTAGCATTAGTAGTGACTAGTAGTTCTTCTTATACTTATTAGGACATGTATTTTCATAGTTCTATACCAACCTCAAGATTGTTTCCTAATTTGGACATACGTATAAGTTGGTGGAAAGAACATGTTGCCAATCCACTATGAAGTTCTGTACTAATATAACACTTGCTTCATCTATCTAGATGATTTCATCTTGCTCTATTATTGTTAGTACTTATACTTCACTTGGTTGGTTTTAGCCTCAATAGATTGAGCCACTTACATTGGATCAATTAGTTTTAGGTTTTGGACTTAACCATTGGCAAATTATTATAACAAATCTAAATCAACACATATCCTAGAACTTTTGAACTTGTTGTGGTTCAAGGGGGACTTCTAGGCTCACAAAACTCTCTGCAAAGAATGTCATGTAAATGCCTATTCACTATAAGAAATCCACGTATTTGGTTATGTTTTACCATTAATGTGTGACGTCTGACAAAACATGATGATGACAAAGGAAATTTGTCCCAACAAAGTAGATTTTTGTGGACATTGTGGAGAACATTGGCACATTACTGTAAACCTAAGTTGATGTTATCATTGACGCTAATGTTTTATTTGACATGACTAAAGACATGATGATGTTTTGGGGGATGTCCAAAAAAACATAAACTACTATGTCATCAAGTTTATCCATTTTGACTATGGATAAGTTAATAAAAATTAATATGGTCTATAGTAAAATGTTGACCATATGTGAAAAATTTAGGAGAAGGGCAACCACATGGCATGCTTTGCAAAAAAAAGGAAATGGATGGATGTGCACCATGAATGAAAAGAGATGGTCTCTATATAAAAGGGGTGGTAGGAAGTGAAACAATCCATATGGGATATGTAAAGCAAGAATTTTATTGGATGAAAAATGTCTAAAACAACATCATTTAGATGTTTGAAACAACATCCAGACATTTGAAACAACATTGAGATGAACAATGGTCAAGTTCCCATATTCTAATTATTCCATATCTTTTGTCTTACTATGGACAAAGAATAGATATAAATATGACCTCTCTACCCTTCATTCTTACAATCAATGAAGGAATCCCTTCATTTTACTATCAAAAATTCTTTTGATGATAGATGTTAAGTTTTCTTAAATTCTTGTTGAATTCAACAATTTTGCTTGTTGATTTATTTATTTTGATTTATTTTAAATAATTCTATTTTGTTGATCGTGCCTTATGGGTAGGGAATTCACCAATTGATATCTCAAAAAACATCTGATTTGACGTCTCAAGAATCCTAAACCCAAAACCAAAACCAATTGCCATGTCAAAAATCAAAGGGATTCAAGTTACAATCCACATCATTCATTGGATGGATGAATAAATATCCTACTTGGCACTACCCGCCCTTATTGTGCTTATGTAGCAATGACTTGTTTGACACATGGTGCATTTTGGAGAGCTTCAAAGACTACGTTTTTTGTGAGATTTCAGAAAAAAAACAATCTAAAATCTTGCATGTTTCTTGTGATTTTTGCACATTCTTTTCCCGTCCATTATAATGGATTTTATGAGACATCTTCACTAATCACTTACCTGTCAAATTGAACTTCTTCTCTTGTTTTTTAAGATGTAAAAAAAGACTTGATTTTCTTATAGTGGCTACTTTTAATCTATTCTTGTTTTTTGTAACTCTGCAAAATGCATGTACGACCTTGGGCAAAGGTGGATTTGAACCTTGAACCACCTCAAAGGTAGGGCATGGTACCTTGATTGCATACCAGCTTAGATTCATCTTCATGAATTTGAGTTGTAACGATGTGTTGATATTTGAAAAAGCTAGAGTTTGGTGGCTTCTGGATTCCCAAATTTGAATCAATTGATGAGTTCTATGACCTTCATTACCAAGTTAGAGCTAAGACTATCACAAAGTAGAGGGTTGGCAATCACAAAAAGGCTTAGAATATTGCTAAGCAAGTTGAAATGAAAACATTGAAGGAGATCTTGAAACAAAAAAAAACATTGGAGAAAGTTGGGGAGAAGATTCTGCAAAATGATTTTAGCAAGGGTAAGAGTCACCATCTATTGTTGACCATGGTTTTATTGAGGTCCCTAATTTGGAGCCTCCTAGTATAAAGTTGTCAACTTATCACCTTATGTTGCTTTAGTTGGCTGTCAAAGGTCCTAGAAATGATGAGATCGTTATAAATTATTTGTTGAATGCCCATGTATGCCAACAAATTTGAGAATGGAGCATCTCTTGAGGAGTTCAACATATTTTTGATGAAGGTGAGAGTTCTTCAATTCTTTGTGTTCCATAATTTGTTAAAATATTTGAATTTTCCTAAAAAAATTTAGTTCTTTTGGGCTTTATTGTCTATATTGTTATATTATCAGAGTTCTCATATCTACTATTCATGTCATTATTCTTTCAATTCATTTTTATTTCTTATTAGACAACGTCGCATTTACAAAAACTAGCTTAGGGAAGGCATCCCTAATTGAAGGCCATGTATTGATTGATCTCATTATTGATGACACTCTAGGGGATCTTCAAGTTTCCATTTTATTTTTATCTAAATAGCTTGACCTTGGCATAGAACACTCTATCCAAAAAAAATTTAGAAGCCTTCATTGACTTTACTTGTAAACACTTGCAAGATGATGGAACCATGATCCTCATTCATATGTGATGCAAAGATCTCAAACCTCAAAGTTGATATCATGACTTTTTTTGTAGAATACAAGTTCACTTCATTTAAAGATTGGTAGGAGTTCAATGAACTGCATGTGGTTTTTCAATGGCATGGATCTAGAAGAGACAATATGATCATATGTCTCAAGATCTTTTATTTGAAAAGTGATTCAACTAATTATTGCCTTTTCCATTCTCTAACTTGGTTCTTTTGTGTTGCAAACTAATTTTTTTTGGATTAATCTATTGGTGAGATTTCCACTAATAGATGTTAAGTCAAAAGTTCTCCTTCAATCACATTGAGGCCTTGAAGGATTAGGATGTTGATATTGGAGTATCTAACATCCTTGCTAACTTTGTTAAAAAAGAATCTCAGTTCATCAAAAGGGCAATGCTACAAAAATGACAATGAGAGTACAATCCTCTATATACATAGATTGATAGAGGTGACTTTTTATCTTAAGCACATTGTGGTAGATTGTAGGGCAATCACAATTGTCTTGATTATTTGCACTTTGGCACAATTTTGTGATTAGATCCTTAGTTGAACCATGAATGTTACATTCACTAGAAGAAAGCCTTGTTTAATTGGATGTTCTTGCGTCAAAGTTGACAGATTTTCTTAAGCATCCAATGTAAGACCTTCATGTGTTTATGCCAACAATGACATCCAATGTAACATCTTTATGCTACATTGGATGTCATTGTTGACATAAACACATGAAGATGTTACATTGGATGCTTAAGAAAATCTGTCAACTTTGACGCAGGAACATCCAATTAAACAAGGCTTTCTACTAGTGATTTATCACTAAGGATTTGCCTTTTTGTTATATTTGTCATAGAGGTTTTCATTGTTGCTTATTGGACCTCAAATTACTACGTTTTTTGTTGGAAGAAGACAATGACATCTTGAAGATTTGATTAATAATCCATTATAGTCCTAGTTAGTGCTTCAAGTTTTGTTCTTGGTGCTACTTCAATTGTCTTGAATAATCACAAAGACTTTGTCTAGCTTGCTACCAAGTGCGAAGTGTACTAGTATAAGTAGATAAATTCAACCTCTTATTCATGGCTAGATTAGTCTTGGACTCTATTATTAATTGCATGATTTGAAGGTGCTATATAAATTTTATGTCTTTAGCTTTCTAATTGTCAAATTCTATTTCAAAATCCAATAAAATAGATATTATCTTAAGAGTGAGAATAAATTGTAATATGATTGGAATTTCATAAACTTCTTGGAGATTTTTGCTTGTGGTTGGTATAGTGCAAAAAAGCATGGGAAACAAACCCAAAGAATTATTTTTTTGTAGGTATTCTTAAGTGGGGAAGGTCCAATTGTCTATTGTTTTGTATCTACAATCACTTCTAAGGTAGAAAAGGTAGTCATTTTGATATTTGAGGGAATAAAGTTTATTTTTGTCTAATTGTAGGGGATGTGTGATTAATTATTTATCTTGGTCTAGTGCTTGTGTATGCATCTATCGATTTAATCCAATCCAAATGAATGCAAACTCATGTATGAAGTTCCAATCTTATACTAGGTTCTAGGGCCTAAAGTCAAATTTTCAGGTTTGGTCAATTTGTCTAGTGCTTGTCTATGCATCTATTGACATAATTAAAATGGACCACATGTATAAAGAGATATAACTTAATACTTATTTTTATTTAATCTTTTTAGTTATGGACAACTTTTCTTCGGTCCTACTCTATAACTATTTACTATCTTGATTATTGATTACGTATGCTCAAAAAAATACAATAATCTATGTTAATTTGGTTCAATTATGTAAAATATGCGGTTAGATTTGCTAGTGATGCAACAATGTATTCTAGATATTTAGTCATAGGTTCTTTCTTTATCCAAGATTGAATCAACAAGTCAAATTGACAAAACCACAATGTTTTAAGATTTATCATTTTAACCTAATTCAGTCTCTATCAAATCATTATAGTACTTGGTCTATTTGATTTCAACACAACAATGAATATATATAACATGGAGGTAACAAACACATACACACACACTAGGACACTTTGGCCTTCATTTCTCATTCAAGGTCAAATAGTCTACAATTAATGTAGTGTACAATTCCTATCAACTTGTCCAACAGCACTAGAGTGTGAGCAGGGAGCATTGAACAATGAGCGATTAGATTTGAGCGTTCACTATGAGTATTTTTACTAAAAATAGACATGTTAGAGTAATAAATAGGATTGTTATACCTAAATATAATCATGTCAAAAATCAAAAATAGAAAAATTTACAATTTTTTTGCACAAGTTGTATTCAAAATAATCAATTTTGCAATCAAATATTGCATGAATGGGCATCAATTAAAGACTAGCTTTTCCCACAACAAGATAATTTCACAATCATAGATTTGATGTACAAATGAACCTCATTGATGTCATCCATTCATCATCCATCCCAAAAAAACTTTCTTTGCACATTGCTAAAGATGTTCTAAGAATATGAGTGATTTTTTTCCTTCTAAAACAATAATTTACAAAAATTTATTAAAATTTGTAGTGTTGACCTCAAAACTTTATTAAGTATTTTGAGGTTGGTTTAGTACTCCTTGAAACCAAGGAGCACCTTGAAGGTTCATTTGTAGACATGTAATAATCAATTATACAATGTTTGGTTGTGGATAAGTGCTCCTCGGAATCAAGGAGTACTTTCAAGATTCATTTGTAGAATTATAACATTTCATCTATACTGTTGTTTGGTTGAATTCAACTTTATTTTATATATTTTTTTAAGTTTATGATTTTACAAATGATTTGAGTGGTCTTTGGGGCACCATGAAGTATTTTCACCTTAAACTAATTAGGGTTAAGGGTATGTGGCAACTACTCCAATGGACCATTTTGTATTCACCTCTAAACAAATGTAGTTTTACTATCTATTGCAAGATGGATACACAATATCTTATAGATTTGCTACCTACAAGAAATAGCTTCAGATCATCAAAGCTTAGACTTGGTGCATGTATATACTTGCCATCCTTAGAGTTTGCTTTGCAAATAAACCTAAAGACATAATACAAATGCTTGCAACTCACCCATGATTTCCTACTACCAAGTGCAGTTGTACTCATAGTAATGAAGTCTTTATACGTACAAGTAGGAAAGTTTGAAATTGTGATTCAATAGACCTTCTAGTTGGGAAAGATATTGGACATTAAAGTTATCACTCTACTACAGATTAATAGATATGGAATAATGACTACGGATTCAACAACTTTCAATTTACGTATTGTCTTCCATTTGTTGTCGTGGTCTATTGTAGGTGCATTAGGATTATGCCGTATAGTCCTATCCAATTGCTTTGTGGGGTGCATATCACTGTTAGATGATTGCAAATCACTATCTAGATAGCTGTTTCAAGTGAAAGAAGGGCATACCTCTCCCATTACTCTCTTCATTAAAGAAGTAGAGTATTGGTTCACCTATTTCTCTAGTTTACAATTGAAACCATGCTTCCTCCAAAGAAAGGATATTTGATTTGGTGAGATGTGTCCCAAATGTCTAGCTATAGAGAAGGATTGTAGTTTGTTTCAAGTACTTTGGTAGCATGAGGGCATATTGTGCTTGGTTGTCCTTCTTGTGTGAACTTTGGCGTTGGCGTCGGTATTGATGCACTTACTTTTGTGTGTGCTCTAGTTGATTGAGTTTGAACTCTAGATGCAAAAAAAATCATTGTTTTGCATTACTCGTATGATTGAGCATCCTTGCTCATTATGTCACAAATACACATATTTTGGACTCGACAAATTCAGAGTTATAAATGTGGATAGCCATCGATGTTTATCCCTCCACCCTCTTCACATGATTGAATATGCACCAAGAGTTTTGCAAGTATCTACCAAATTGCTTTCAGCTTACCATTTTCACTTCACTTCCTGGACCTTCTTCAAACATCTTAAAAGGATAAATTTTATCTTTACTTTGGCTTAGAAACTTACTCTCTTGAATAAAAGAATATGTACTTCTCATTTTCAATGAGATAATGATGTCAATGGATCCCCACCTTATATTGTGACGGAAACCTAAAGATGGTATTACGAATACTTTGTGAACTAAGTATTTGTAATTTGTCCATGACAACCTTGAGGGCCTCTTCATAGAAGGGCTTTTGGTCACTTTGTAGTCCTTCCTCTCCAAAAAATTCAAATGCAAGAAATTCCTTGATAGCAGCAAGCCAAATGGACATATTTGTTGTGGTTGGTGTCTTTGACATTGCTTGACTTATCAAAGATGTTGTTCAATCAACCAATCACGATAGATGTCCTTATACACCGGATGATTGTGAATATGAACATGGATACAAGCCCTCGGAAGACTTAAATAATTCAAAACCCTATACATGCGACAAAGGCATGGAGATTTGCAAAAAGGAACTTCTTTATAGATCCAACATATGAGAGTAGATTTTACTAGAGACTGCTCTCCCACAATAAAGACAACATGCAAAGATCCCTCCCTCTATGTCTTGTTTTTGTTGTCGCTTCGCCGTAGTCTAGGGCAAGCTTTGTTTTCACAAACTAGATGGTCCACACATAATGAGTAGTGGAACTTTAGTCCAAAGTTGTTTGCAATGTTTGTGGTGTATGTGTGTGTCTAATTGTGGCCATTGAACTTATAACCCATGCCCTCTAATTGTCAACCTACAAAAATGAAGAAGTTGAATTGGGTTGACTTCCAAAAGGGGATGCTGAAGAAAGAGAGGCGAGAGAAGAGGAGGTAACTCAAAAAGAACATTTGCATTAAATGATTTAGAAAGATGTCAAAAAGATTCACGACGAAGTATATTGAGGTTTATAAACTTTAACTCATCCCGCAACTTTGCATATCTCTAAGGCACTTCAAAACAGTCACAAACTTAAATGCCCTCTCATGAATTGAAGGATGCAATGTGCTATCATGCTAAATGTGGTTCACACTTAGAATATTGTCTTCACTTTAGGGGGTATGGTAGATAGCTTGCAACTTGTATTAATGAGAACAACAACATCATTTAAATTTAAAGGCTTATATTTAAGGATTTCGTGCATTGTCAATAATTGAGTTATTTTATTTCAATTACCATTACACAATCTTTGGACTTATTAATTGTAGATAGTGTTACACTTGGAGGGGGTCCCTAAATGCATCAAAGGCATCAATGCATTGGAAATTGAAACCACTAAAACTCCCCATCATGTGCCATTTTTAGTCTTCTAGATTGCTCGTTTGGACTATAGAACATTGCCTCATTGACAAGGCATCAATCTTGGGTTGTTTTGTCTCACTAGAATGGTACAAGTGTAGATGTATGTTTTCAAAAAAAAAAATCGACTGCTCACTTGCACTATAGAACTTGAACTTGTTAATAAGGTGTCAATTGTAGGCTATTTAGGGTTTCACTAAGATGGTACAAATTTAGATACATGATTTTAAATTTTTTTTAAATTTTTTTGGTTTGGGCTATAAAACATGATTTCGTTAACAAGGTGTCAATTTTAGGCTATTTAGGGTCTCACTAAGATGGCACAACTTTAAGTACATGATTTCAATTTTTTTTTTGATTGCAAGTTTGGGCTATAAAACATGACCTCATTAACGAGGTGTCAATTTGGGTCTATTTAGGGTCTTACTAAGATGGTACAAGCTTAGGTGCATGATTTCAAAAAAAAAATTGGATTGTTTGTTAGAAGAAAAACATGTCCACCACAATTGGTTAAAATGCAACTAAGTGTCCTATACAACTATCCTGCAACTACTGCCCTCTCTATTTGCACCAAATTCTTATGTCACTATTTGACATCACTGTTTTACATCACAAAAACAACTAGGAAATAAGTAGGAAACAATTGCAACTATAAAATGACAGTAGTTGTTTCCTAGTTGTTTTGTAGTCGTTTCTCAATTGTTTCCTAGTTGTTTAGATAGTTTAGTAGTTGTTTCTTAGTTGTTTCCACACTAGTAGAAAATCTGAAATTTCTGTCATTTTGGACGCGTTGTTTTGGACAAAATCTAACAGAAATCTGTTGTTTTGGATAGATTTCTGTTAGATTTTGTCCAAAACAACGCATCCAAAATGATAGAAATTTCAGATTTTCTACTAGTGCCATATCATTTTTTAATTGTCTTGTATCAATTGTCAACAATACCATTAGGTTGGACATATAAGACTTGTAAGTAGTTGTATCTTTATGTAATGAATTATGTTAATAGAATTCTAAGATTTTACATTTTATAGATTTTAAAATCTACAAATTCTACAAATAAAAAACAAGTTGCAAATAAGTTACTAGCAAGTCGCAAACAAGTGGCAAATGAGTCATAGACAATTTGCAATGAAGTAACAATGAAGTTGCAAATAAATCACACATTAGTCAGAAATGGATCACTCTTAAATTGTACAACTCACCAATTGAGTGACCAACCTTATATGGCGGCAAATACCACATAAGCAACCACGTCATAAAGCACATCAATGAAGTTTCAAGTAGGCTGTCAAATGATGTTTTGCCTTGCAAGGTGATTGCAAAAAACACTTGTCCTATTTCTTGTCCCCTTGCCCTTAAAAATTGGCTTTTTGCTCATAACTTTTGCATTGTTTGTCCATTTGGCATGAAATTTGGAATGAAGGTAGATGCTAAAGTTGCAGACCTTGAGAAATTTTTAAATTTTTTTAAAGATTAGTTTACTATTTTTAACATGCACTCAATTGGGTGTCTACCTAGGCCATTTTGGGGGGGTTTTAGTCCTATTTTTTTATCCAAAAATGCAAATTTGAAGCCACAAATTGGACATGTTGGAGGTCTACTAACACTAAAGGGGCTGATGATGAGTTTTTATGAAAATAGTATCATGTTGATTGCACACATGGGATCAAAGTGACCTTCCTTTGCGCGAAAGCTATGAAGAGTGAAAAAATTGCCTTCATGAATTTTTTGGTGCAATGCTAGCGCAGTCTTCTCTAGCAAAATAGTTTTTTCTTATGGATTTTTTTTGAATTTTTTTTGAATTACTAAAAATGAAAATCTCTACAGACCCCTTTTCTGCTATTTTCTACTCCTAGTGGCTTCTACAGTACTTCGTAGTAATCCGTAGTACTGCATAATACAACATAGTACAAAATCAACGGTGTAGATCTATAGGCGCCTTCAATCAATGGTGCAGATTTGTCGAGGCGCTTCTAAAACGTAGTATTGGTAGTATTGCATAGTATTGCCAGTCCTATAGCCGAAAAACGCAGTTTTGAACGAAAAACGTGAAGTGTTTCTTGCAACTCCCCTGCAACTATGATACAACTAGAAAACTTGTCCTTAGCAATTGGGAACCTCTAGATTATCACTAGTTGCAAATGTACAATGCAACAAAAAACTAGTTGCTCTTTGTAGTTGCAAAACCCCTCATTTTCTTCTAGTAGTTGGTTTGGGTTGTAAAATATGATCTTGTTAACAAAGTGTCAATTTTGGGCTATTTAGGGTCTCACTAAGATGGCACAAGTTTAGGTGCATGATTTCTAAATTTTTTTTAGATTGATGGTTTAGATTGTAAAACATGACCTTCTTAATGAAGTGTCAATTTTGGGTTGTTTAGGGTCTTGCTAAGATGGCACAAGTTTAGGTACATGATTTAAAATAAAAAATTGATTGTTGGTTTGGGTTGTAAAACATGGCCTCGTTAACGTGTCAATTTTGGGTTATTTAGGATCTTGCTAAGATAGCACAAGTTTAGGTATATGATTTAAAAAAAAATTGATTGTTGATTTGGGTTGTAAAACATGGACTTGTTAATGTAGTGTCAATTTTGGATTGTTTTGTGTTTCATTTAGATGGTACAAGCTTATGATGTAGGTTTATTTTTATTTTTATTACTAGCTTGGGTTGTAAAACATAGCCTTGTTAACGAGGCATCTATTTTGGAATGTTTTGCATCTCATTTAGATGGTACAAGCTTAGGGTGTAGGTTTCCTTTTCTTTTGGATTGTTAATTTGGGTTGTAAAACATGGCCTTGTTAATAAAGTGTCAATTTTGGAATGTTTTGTTTCTCACTTGGCTAGTACAAGTTTAGAATGTAGGTTTCCAATTTTTTTTGGTGTTGCTCACTTAGGATTGTAGAACATGGCCTTGTTAACGAGGTGTCAATTTTGGATTGTTTTGTATCTCACTTAGACAGTACAAGTTTCGGATGCATGTTTTCAAAAAACAATTTGATTTCTCTTTTAGGATTGTAGAACTTGGTCCCATTAACAAGGTGTCAATTTTGGATTTAGGGTGTCTCACTAAGTTTTGGTTGCGTATTTTAAATTTTAAATTTTTTTTTTATTGCTCATTTGGGTTGTAGAACATCACCTTGTTAACAAAGTGTCAATTTTAAGGTCTTCTATGTTTCATTTAGAAGGTAATTGTAACACTATAGATCATCACCTCATTGATAAGGCATCAATCCTAGGACCTTCCATGTATTATTACAAATGTCTAATGTTAGCCAAAAAGTCCAAAATGAAGTTCAATTACCATCTTTCATTGAGAGTAATTATGATGGCAAAGTAAAGGAATTTATGGTAAATTAGCCTGTAGTAGTCACCTACCAAATGACCCCATTATGTGTTTTTTTCAGTTTTTTCAGATTTTGGCTTCAATGCATGTTTTACATGACAATAATGAAGTAGTTATTGACTGCATTAGGTACTTCCAATTTTTTAGTGAGAATTCATTGTGAGAATTGACTTTTTAGGCCTTCTATGTTAAAAAAGAGTTTGACTAATTTAGGTGAACAACATGAGTATGATGGATTCAGATTTTGTTTGTTCAAAGGAAGTCTACAGACTCTTTTGAGCTATGATGCATTGAACACTTCAAAAATTTATAGTGAATTCATACTTTTTCAAAAAAACATAATTTCAATTGTTCTCACACTTGTACTACTAGGGGAAAAAAATTGAAAAATTTCAGCAACCACATGTGGTCTAATCCCTAATTGTGACCACAATGGATTGTTTTACCTTACTTCATTGACATTGAAAGGCCATATTCATTAAATTGAGACAATATGGTCATTTTGAGAACTTAAGGCTCCTCCATTCAAAGATAAATTGTTGAAGGCGAAGATAAAAATAGGGAAGTCGTTAGAAGGCTTAGAGCAATCCCACACCAAAACAATTAAGAAACGTGAATGTGCAAAATGCAATTCCACATGAGTTGTGTAATCAGATGTAATATTTATAAAAGTGGGTCCCTTTACATTGAAGAACATGAATTTACTTGAATCAACTTCTCTCACTTCTCTATATACTTCACTTCCTAGGAAATGAAATCCCGGTATATCTAATCTTGCTAGTCTAATGATTGAATGTCTTGTGTCAAAATGTAGAGGCTATGTGCGCAGAGAGCACTCACCCTTACTAAAAATTGTTTTTTGTATATGAATGAATATTCTATTAATAGTAATGATCCTTCCACAAAGCGCAGACCACTATGAACGAGGATCACTCAGCAAACCATCATGCTTGGATTAAGAACTGCTATTTGTTGCCTCTTTGGCTGCTTCCAAGGCTTTCAACTTGGCCAATCCTCTGAAGATATCCTCGCGTCGAGAAGGCTTGGGTGATCCACTGTCTTTATTGAAAGTATTGAACATCCCCATCATCATTAAATCCTTGGCCTCTCTCTTCCGCTTTCGTTCACGTCGCGGAATCTCAGTATTGGAAAGAGACCTAGAACCTCGAGGAGGCGGCCGTGGTATCGATCTATTTACAGTGCTTATGTACGGATCGGCAGTTGTTGTCGATCGTGTGTAATTTGTGCGCCGTATGTCTCGAAGAGTCGTTCGGCGGGAAATAGGTACAGCCGAAGGCAAAGATACTCCGCCCACGGATTTGGAGGGGAACGAGATAGGAATCTCTACGAGGCGTGGAACCTGTTGTGCACTGCATGCACCCAACGGTACCTCATTGATCCGATCCCCAACCTTGGGATCCACATTCAACTCCACGCTCTGGACAGCCTAATGTGCGATCGTCACCGGCAACAGCACTCCATCCTCGAGACGAGGATCCATACCCCGCTCTTCGTCATCCGCATACAATTTTCTGTGCGGGGTGTTTGGCGTTCGCAAGGTTGGCGACTGTGAACGCAATCGACTAGGGGTGGAGCTGGCCCTCTTCATCGGCGACGGTGAGCAAATCGGTGTCCTCACGGGACCCCGACTAGGTGGGCTATCTACCACGCCTTCCTCCACATTTCCCTTTGAGAAGTCGATGGCTGCCGAAGCTGCATCGGTGGCCGAACCCAGGAAGTAAGGCTTAGAATAGGAGGACGGCACGAAGCTCCCTCCAATCGAGCCGGACCTCATTGAAAGTGACACGTCCGATCCAGACAGCAAGCTCCTCGTCGGTGGTTCCCTCTGTTGGAGAAAGTGTAGAACGGATCCTCCGACCTATAGCAATAGAAGTGAGCACACATCCTCCACAATTATCCTCGACCCAAAGATAACCGAACATGGAAGACAAACACATGTTGAACAAAATAGTACAACCAAAAGAGGCGAGAAATCTTGATTAAATTTCAAAATTTTACTAATTCACAAAAATGAAATGTACATAACAATCCGCATTCATAAAAATAATGTACATCGAGTTCTATGATTGACTGAGACACTGAGAAGTCTATTTCTTCCTTCGTCTCTCTTATTCAATCACTAGATTCATCCCCCGCAACACGAATCGCGACTCGAATGCCTTGGCGGACATCCTCATCCCATCCAATATATAATTCGCTTGATCGTCTGATGCGACCAAGGGCGCCACACCTATGCGGTTCCGATCTACGAACTCACGCAGGCGTCCGAGTAGACACTTTTTGTGTAGTTTCTTCAGCCATGGAATGAGAGTGCCGACGAGCACATTGTCTCCACGCATGTACGGGTTCCAACTCTCAAGGTATATGCAATTCCCGTTCTCATTGAGGATGCCCTTTTGCGGAGAATCATCGATGAGAATGGTATTGTCCTTGTTGAAGGAGTTGGGATCCTGAGGGTCCAGGAACAATTCTTCATCAAGCACTTTGAAGAGCAGAGTCTTCCACGGACTCCCAGCCTGATGAAGAAATTTCCCTTCCGAGGTTTCTACCCTCCTGCAGTTATCCTGACCTAGGATGTGGTAGGGAACCTTGCAATTCTGGAATAGGAAACTTGCAACGGGCTCCACCGTCTTCTTGAACATGGAGCTCCAAACTACGACGCGGTTCGAAATCTTTGAAACCTCGTCTAAGAACTCGCGCACATTGGGACGAACGAAGACGGCCTTCGTCCCAATGAGGGTTGGGGTTCGATGGGAGAATACATTATCTCGGACTGTGTAATGTTTTTTCTTCTTATGGGGCCCTTGACCCTAGCTCTCACACAGCACTCCGTTCAAATCGAACACGATATTCAACCACTTCTGTCGCGGTTGGACCACTAACGAGGACACACTCCGCGGCACTCTGTTTTTTCGACCTGCGGTTACTACCTGATCAAACACAACACGAAAGAGATGTAGTTACCTGTTGAAAGGCAGAATTAGGCGACCCATAAAACGGTGAAAAGCATTGAACCCCACTAAGCAACTGCAGAACCCCTTCGTTAAGTGATTGTTTGAGTGCCAACGGGCGGTGCACACTTCTAAGTTGTCCGCGCTGGGCACAAACATGGACAAAATCAATTCATTAGACACTACACGCATTGAAGAGAAGTTTGAGATATATTTATTTCAAAATAATTTATGATACACCCGGTCTAACGGTTTTGTTGATCTCTAGCCGATTGTATACAAGTACCAACTACAGCCCGTTGCGGTATCTACACTATGCTACAACGCAGTCACAGAGTGGCAGTTCTTCCACGCTTTACAATCAGAGACTGTACACTCCCTCCTGTCAGACAGAAGGAATGGACATGAGAGTCTCTCACTGGGAACAAGAACATGATGGAAGCCAAAACAAACATCCATCACATCACATTCGACAGACTCAATCATGAAATATCGTAGGGGTCTGAGGATGGACGAGAGTGTACCTGGCCGAATTCATCATCCAAATAATCCCCGTAGTCGACAGTCTCTTCGTCGTCGTTTGGGGGATTTTCAAATTCTATCTCCGTCTCCGGTGCACGAGGCTCAGTCGGAGGGGGGACAAGATCCGGTACAACATCACCCTCCTCCTGGGTCTCCGGGACCGACTCCGCTTGCGCCTCCAAAGTAGGGGGCTAGCTTAAATCATCCTCGCCTCGAGGATGATCCACTGCCCTATCAGCTCCCTCATTCCCAGCTCCAAGAACCGACTCCGTTTGCACCTCCAATGTAGGGAGCTGGCTTGGATTATCCTCGCCTTGAGGATAATCCACTGCACTATCAGTTCCCTCTATCCCAGCTCCAAGGACCGACTCCCTTAGCACCTCCAATGCTGGGGGCTGGCTTGGATTATCCTCGCCTCGACGATAATCCACAGCAGTATTAGCTCCCTCTGTCCTAGTTCCAAGGGGAGCAATCTCTTTTTGAATCTGTTGATTTGCTCTATCAACTGGAAGAGAGGATCCCTGCTCTTGTTCCATTGGAGGAGGAGAAGGGGGAGCAATATCCTCTTGGGAGGGAGGTAGAGGATCATCTTCGCCTCGAAGATAACCCTCAGTGCTCAAACCAGTGGACTGTTGACCTGTGGCTTCTGAAGCACCGCCAACGTCATGCGCATCAAGTTGGCTAGGTTGAGAATTAGAAGGATCCTGTGATCGCGTTCTGAGAGAAACATTCTCTTCCCGCAATTTCTCAAGTTCCTTCTTCAACGCCTCCTTCTCCGCCAGCTCGTCAGCCCTTCTTCTTGCCTCCTCAGCCCTCTTGACAGCCTTCCTCTCCTCTCTCAGCCTCCAAAAATCCTTAAGTTCCTACTTCACAGGACGAAGAGGAACTTGAATTGGATCTGTAGCATCTCCGGACGTGGAATCACAACGAGGTTGAGGCTCTACAAGTGACGCTACACCTTGGGTTCCCCTAGAGGTTCCCGCGCCATCCTCATTCGGACCAGCGTAGTCGAAGTCTTCCAAATCCGAATACGTGTCCTCCACGTCGCTGATGATAATGTCCGGAATGAAGCCGTCCACGGGCTTCCTTGCCGTCTTCTTCTTCTTGCGAGCAACTTCATTTGACTCTTCCTTGTCCTTCGACGCTGATTTTGGCCCGCGTCTCCCTACGTGGAAGTCCTCTGCGTTGATTTCCACATTTCCTCCTTGGACAACGTTCGTGTTTGTCCCAAATTCATCGATCCCAAGGTTGGTAGCCCCCTCGTCAGTAGGAAATTGTCGTGGGGCTTCCACGTCGCGATCGATGGAGGGTGTGGAATCCGAGTCCAGATCTGGAGTTTCAAGGTTACGCGGACGCACGTAACCAGGAAGATATGGCGAGTTCTCATGGCAGAAATCGTTCATGTCTAATTTACTGCCATAAGTCGCCATATCTCGAAGCTTTTGTGAAGCATGCCTCTCAGTAAGGCCATAGTAATAGAGGCCATACATCTACAATACAACAAGCAGTTGTCAATACTTTTTTTCAAACTATAATGATCCATCCTAGGAAACTATCTTCGACCCGAAGATAACACAACAACAGATAAAGATGCATGCAACAGAACAATCGAACATAATAATACACCAGAAAGAGATCCTAAGCAATTATCTTCGAGTCGAAGATAAATCACAGAGCCATACCTTTGCAGCGATCACGAACTTGGAGCCTGTGTAAACGCCGATGACGTTCTCTCCCGTCACGGCGAAACTCTGAAGAATGTCGATATAGAACTCCATCCTTAGCTCACTCAGATGGACCCTATATTTCGCCTCCGTGTTCTTATGGAAATCAGTGTAGTAAGGTATGTCATCGGTGCAATATACCTTCTTCACTGCCTCCTTGTATTTTGGCTCCCCGTCATTGCGTTTCTTCATGACGAAAAGGAGCTTCACGGGGGGTGGCACTGCTCGGTTGGTCAAGTTGTCCAACCTCTCTGCCTTACTTGGCAGGTAGGTGGACACCCTGACTTCGTACCCTGACATCTTCGATGCGGCAAATTTCTTGGCCGCGTCCATGTCATATGAACTCCCCACAATCCATAACCATACGTCTGGAGTAGACAACACCGGCCTCAGGTGATCATCCAGAAAATTTAGTAATGGCAAGCAAGGTGGACTGTCACCGGATCCCGGATTTGGCCTCGGGAGGATTCGGAAATCAATCACAGCGAGGCCAAGTTCTCTGTTGACGTAGGGCCATATGTGGGTCGTCACCAAACCTTGGGGATAGCATTGGTGGCCTCGGATAAACACATCTCCTCCCGATGGCTCCACTCGCTTCTTCATCTTCAAGAAGGTCTTGAACATGGGATAGACCATTGACAATTTTTGATTGTCCTTGTAGTCTATGGCCGTCTTCTTCTTCGCCTCGTTGGTAAGGCATTTTACGAAGAATTGGTTGGGTATTGCCATGAGGAGGAAATCCCACGATGCCGACGAAAAGAAGTTGTCGAGCTTCCATTGCCTCCACTTCACATCGATGACATCCCCATTTCTGTCCTTGAATTTCAAGGACTTATCGAGGGCCATGAACTCCTCCACGATGACTTTCTTACGCTTCCTGCGCTCTACCCAGTGCTCGGCTTTATAGTTGTCCTCGCACAGGATCTTTGCCGCCCCCACAGAGACCTTTGGATAGTCTCGTGTACGTCCCTCTGTTCTCCCAAGCAGATGGAGGACATAATCCTTGAGATCTTTGTCCGTGAAGTGCCCCATGTGCTTGAAGAACTCCCTTTTGAGCGAGAAGTTCTTTGCGTTGAAGCTCTTCGCGCTGTTGTAGGATTTCCGTGACACGGGATCAATCAACAATCCATGAGTGTGCTTTGTGAGGAACTCCTCCCACATCTGATAGGTCTCATCGGCCAAGGTTATTATTCGAATTTCGTTTTTGACATCGGACGCCAACTTGACTTGGGCACCCTCCTTGTCCGGGTTGATGCTTCCGTATCGAATCATGACACCGTCCACAAATTCCTGCTCAAACAGATATTCACGGAATCAGCATGCATACTAGTTCACTTAGAAGATATACAGATTTTCAAACAATTATCCTCAGCCCGAGGATAACTACTTTGGAGACCACATAATCATTAGTCAGAAATTGCAGCACTCTATAAGAAAACGTGAGGACAACTCGAGCATGGACATGAAATTTATCTTCGCCTCGAAGATAATAAAGGGGCACCTTATATGCTGAGACGTTGAAGACTGCTTTATTCCCTCTCACCAGCCCCTCGCTGTCTGTGTTGGTAGGTCGCTTGAGCGCCTTCCAAACCTGCCTACATGCGGATATTTGATTCCCCCATGTTGGCTGACTATGAACGAGGTGGTTGGAGGCATTGTACCACTTCGAAATATCTGTGAGCTGTGTCGGGTCTCTGGTCCAGAAGATCACAGCCTCCCATGTCTGCAACTCGACCTTGCGTGTCTCGCAGCATCCGCCTTGTTGAAGCATTTTGGCTGCGGTGACACTATGTTGGCCGTCAATTATGTAGAAGCCACCGTTTTTGATGGAATCCCAATCCTTAGGACACTCCTTCAAAAGCTTCTTATTGGCGTCCATAGGGGTCAAGCAAATTTTCTGCCTTTGCTGCTCTGAACCAAGATGAATGAGAGTCTCCTTTTGCTCATCCACCAATTTCATTTCAAGCTTCCGGATTATGTATCTTCCTGGGGCGAGGAAGCATTGCTTGATATTAACAGAGAATACATGTGGATGAAAAATGAAGCACTTGCCATTTTTCTTCTAAAATTCCGACTGATATGCAGCTGCAACTTCGTGTTTCTCGATTGGCTGCGTACCGGCTGGCTTCCGGGTATTCACGTTCGTGAGTATCGAACCTGAACTGCCAGCGGTAGTAGGACGACTGTCCGTCACGGGTTTCTTGCGTTTCTCACCAGGCTCACATGTACTCGTGTCCGGGTTCTTTCTCTTCTGGGCTTGCGCGCGGGCCGTTCCTCTCCCACTTCCTCTACTTCCTGTGCGGCCGCGCATACCAGACGCTGATCTCGTCTCATCGGCATTATCCGGCCTTTGCTAACCACGACCTTGACTCGCTCGAGCAGGCCCTTTCTGTACATGTTTATTAGCTTCCTCTGTCAGCTTATGAAACATGTATCCGACTTTTCTCGACGTCACCCTGGCGTTCTTTTTATGCCATGGGTGGTATCTTGTATGAAAGTCTGTTGCCAAGGCGTCAAGGTTTCCCGAGTGCAAGTCGACGATGAGGTTGTCGAAGTCAAAAACACCCATAGGGTCGTCTTCATGGCAGACGATTGAATGAGTATGTTTCGTTTCGATTCCTGCGTTGTCGATTCCTTGCAGAGTGATGACAAGGTACTTGTCCTGATGGTTCTCAATGAGGGCGACCTTCTCACTTAAGTTCCAATTCACGTACATCCCTGTATCCTTCTCTCGGTGACGAAGGTACACGTAATCCTTGGACTGGTTCACACTGAATGTCCAGGACTCGACGACGGCTTTGAATTGCCAGAGCTTGCCGTATAGCTCTGGCATCTCCGATATGAAGGGCTCCTCTTCCACCCATTTTGTGAAAGGCTTAATGAATGGGAGAGTAGCCGAGTAGTCGTATTCAGACTCAGCCGCCATGTTGATATGTATCTGAGCATAATAAACCACTATGATCAGAATTATAATTTGATATTTATCTTCGAGGCGAAGATAATAGATTAGAGAATTCTGGATTAATGCATTTCGAGTGGACCATTATCAAAGCAGGCTGCACATGATATCCAGAGTAGTGCAGAATGAGCAGACTATATTCATAATTGATAAGTACGATCCTGGATATATAGTATCACATTAACTAAGATTGGTAACTACGATCTTGGATTTCTATTTATCCTCGGACCGAGGATAATTGATTTTTAATTTGGTTTGGTTTATTTTTATTGTGTTGTCTTTGTTGCCGTTTATCCTCGGTCCGAGGATAAATGGTTCTTCTTGAGTTTTAGTGTATTTTATTTGACTTGTTTTTGTTGTCATTTATCCTCGGACCGAGGATAAATGGTTCTTAATTAGTGTTGGTGTATTCTATTTGTGTTGTCTTCGTTGCCGTTTATCCTTGGTCCAAGGATAAATGGTTCTTCTTGAGTTCTAGTGTATTTTATTTGACTTGTTTTTGTTGTCATTTATCCTCGGACCGAGGATAAATGGTTCGTAATTAGTGTTGGTGCATTCTGTTTGTACTTTTTTGGTACTATTTATCCTCGGTCCGAGGATAATTGGTTCTTATTTAGCTCATGTGTTCTTTATTTGTGTTAGTTTTGTGGTTATTTACCCAGGGGCCGACCGTCAATTTCTGTATTTTATTAGTTTTGTGGTTTTTGTATTTCATTAGTTGTGTTCATGTAGGTTATCTTCGGGTCGAAGATGATTATCTTCAACCCGAAGATGATTTCTATTGTTCAAAGAAGAATAACTGAAGAAAATGAAGTCAGAAACCCTATTTCTAATACTAATCATCTGTGCTCATGTAGAATGCAAACATAGATTACAATCTTGATTCAATTAGAACGTGCATAGAAACAAAAATGATATCACGCATTCAAACCAAGAGCAGTGGTAGACACAGAAATTGAAAAGTTCCTCACCTCCTGCACACTTCCTGCAGCAAATTATCGAATGCTTCAAAAAAATTTCAACACTTCCAGATGTAGTCGACTCTGCCTAAACCCTAATGCAATGACAAATGAACAAAAATCACAAACCCGAATTCTAAAACCTAAGCAACTAACACTGGCATGGAAATTGGAACAAGATAAACAATTTGAAAACACAACAATGATTTGAAACAAGAATATGAATAATTGCAAACTACATGCCCAAAGAACAAAAAAAATAACTACATACACAAAGAATAAATCAGAAAACTTGGTGCAAAATATTGGGAAGATGGAAACTCACGTTGAAACTGGAGCTGGAAAGTCACGCTGACACTGGAGCTGGAAACTCGTGCTGCAGCTGGAGCTGGAAACTCACACTGCTGCGTGCAACTCCCGTGCAACCCCGTGCACGAATCGAGAAACCCCCGCGCTTGAAGATCGAAAACCCCGCGTCTGAAGTTGAAAACTCCACGCCTCAAACTCGAAGTAAACCGCGCTTGAAGACACCGCGCCTGAAGACACCGCGACTCGAAAGACACCGCGCCTCAACCTGAAAACACCGCGTTGAAAACCTGAAAACACCACGCTGAAAACTGCGCCTCAAACTAGAAGACACCGCGCCTCAAGAACACTAAACTAAAACTCACCTAAAGGTCGAACTCTGTGACGCCCTAAACCCCGCGCGCCCCAAACCAAAGCTACAAAAACAAAACGCGCTAAGCTGGAAAAATGTTCGTGAAAAAAGATTGGGAAACTTTCGGAGGAAAGGGACGACGGACCAACCCTGGTTCCAACTTTCCTTCCCCGAACCTCCTTCCCCGGCTTCGGGCCTCTCCCGAACCTCCTTCCCCAGCTTCGGTCCTTCCCAATCCTACTCCTTTTACCCTACAGGAGTGTATGTCGCCAAACTTGCGGAATGTATGTCGCCAAACTTGCCTCCCCAGAACCTATTTCTTCTAAGCTTCAAGTCCTATACACGTAGGTGTCTTGAACCCTTGAACAGCATGTGGGTCATAATGAAAATCATCTATTTTTTCACCATGCGAATTGTTTGTTTAAAAAAATGCGTATATAGTGTAAAAATGCATAGTAATACATTATTTCCATAGATTTGATTTTAATAATATAAAAATAAAGATGACATCATCCTTAGTAGCTTCAAGATGACGCCTTCTCACGATGACATGAGCCATCTATATAAGAATAGGTTATCATCTTAGAATGCCATCAAACTTGAAGTAGTTTCTTTATTGTATGTTATAGATTTCAGTATGTCGAATTGGAGGGTTTTTTCTGAGTCTCAGGATGAGGAGCCTCTACCAGAATCGGAGTTTGAGTTTTCGTTATCTCAACTACCGGCTCAACCTCTTCAGCCGCTAGGTCTTTCATTATCGCACGAGCGTCTTCAAGATGAATCTGGGCCTTCTCGATCGCCAAAGCAACCTCGTGTGGAGCAGCGATGGCACGGGAACCTACAGCGTGGAGCTCGAGCACTAGTGATCCTGTTGCAGGTTGGGTGTGTTGAACCTGGTACCCAAGAAGTGACATTCGAAGGGAGTTTTGAAGGTCTTAACGACGATCAATACTATTGTATGGTCAGGCCTATTAAAGGGAGTCGCGGTCACCAACGATGGTTAGAGGGGCCGGTCAATCCCTTGACAAAGGCGGATCGTGTTGAGTTTGTTGCTACTACCATCAAGCGAATTCTCAAGTTCTTGAAGATGGAGTGAAGTTTCTTTGAAGACTTTAGTTTTTTACCTTTGAGAAGACATTTATTTTATGTTAGTTGTTTGTAGATTTCATTTTGGGTGTTGAAAATAGAGAAAGAAAAGATAGAAAGGAATTAATGAACTAGTTTTCCTTCTAGGTGAACTTGAAGTGAATTTTCTTTCTAAGATAAAGATAAAGAGATAGTTGTGGGGTCAAATAAGGGCTCAATTATTGATGTGAGAGCTTTGGGAGTGAGTTAGGGGCTGACCCCACTTGTTTGTGTGGTTAGAGTAGAGACAAGGTGGAGAAAAAAGGGAACACTATTCATCTTCTCTCCCATGGTGAGTTTAGGAAGGCTCGAATGTTTGAGGGCCCATTGTGTTGTGAATTTGAAGTATTTTGAAATGAAATTTAGAGGTGTTGTGTATCATGGTGTGTAGTTTCCAAATTGATCTCACTTGCTTGATTTGGAGTTGTGAAGCAAAAGTTGTGCTAGTTTGAGTGGAGGGAGGTTTGTTGCCTTTAAAATTAAGAGGCAAAGACTTCGACCGACCATAAAAGACGAACAGGTTCTTGTTTTGCCATGAAATTTGAAGGGAGTGTAGGAAATTGTGTTAGATTTTCATGAAGCTATCATTCGTTCTGTTTGGAGTTTGTATGAGAAAGTTGTGAGTGTGGAAGCGAAGGAAGGTCTGCTGCCTTTCCCTTCTCAAGGCCGAAACTTTGGATGGCCATAGAAGATGGAAAGAATCTTAGAATTGTATGAAATTTAGAGGAGAAGTAGATGATTGTTTTAGCTTTCCGAAAAGTTATCATTTAGTTCATTTGGAGTTATAGATCAACAGAGACACTCATCCAAAGATCAGCTTGGGAATTGAAGTTGGAGTTGGAGTTGAAGTTGAAGGAGTTTGAAGACTTGTGTGTTTGTGTGTGTGTGGCTTGTGGCTTTGTAAATTTCATTTTATTGTTGCGGGCAGTTTGGTTCACACCAATACTAGCCTCATTTGGTGTTGTGGATGCGACGAAGTGGGGTTAATTGCCCACATGGTCGAGACTTTTATGTTGTTCCCACTGGTGAGGCAAGTTTGCTGGTCACCGTGGGTTTGAAATTTAGGATCCAATCCCTCGGACGGCTCAGCTCGTGGTCTGGCCGTCCCGTTTTATACGTCCGAAGCCCGTGGTTTCTTATCACCCTACCTTAACCCTTGGCCTATTTAGAAACACAACAGGATAGGACAACGAGTAGCAGTTTGAAGATTTGAAGACTCGAAGATTTGAAGATTCGACAAGTTACAATTTATTTCATTCTCGAGCCATTTCTAGTCGCAGCCAGAATCCTCGTGATTTCCCGAGGCAAACTCTCTCTACACGACACCGTCCATTTTGGCTTGCTCGGGCTCTAACAAATCCTAATCCAGATCCAGGTCATGTCAATTCGATTCAACTTCAATATTGGACACCTACGTCTTTTCATCACACCAATGAAGAAACATATGCTGGGTGGAACACAAAACAAGGGAATTCTTGGTGCGAGGATAAGGCTATCTCTCCGAGTTGGACGCATACATACTGCATTATGACTGCTTGGAAGCCACGTTTCAAAGAAGGCACTTCTGATCCAAGAGTTAGAATTCCCAAAACACAAATTGCTATCATCCAGACATCGGTGGATGCATATGTATCTGGTGAAAGCAATAATGTATCTTCGGAGTGAAGATGAATAGTTTGTAGGCATAGGAAATCATGAGGAGTTTTGCGAGTTTGTACGTTATTTTCTTAACTTTAGGGAGGATGACAAAAAAATATGGAAAAAAATAAATTATAAAGAGTTGTAGAAGTTGATAGTTTCTTTGATTAGGGCAAAAAAATATATAATAAAAAGTTGTTAGAAAAAAACATGTAGAGAAGATGAAATAGATTTAGTTTTTTTATTCTTTTAGTTCATTGTTTTGATCTTTTTTTATATTATTTTAGAATTTGATGTTATAGATGTTGTATAATATAATATATTTTTATTTTAATTTCTTGTATGGTATTGTGTATTTTGTAAGTTCTTCATTGGAATTCTATTGTCTATGACATTTGTTTTGGAACACGATGAGTACTAATGTTTTCTATACAAAGTAATTATGAACTTCTCTATCTAAGCATATGTCAAATTCTTTACTTTGACATTGTAGTTTTTGATCAGGCTAGGTGTACAAATGTATTCTATCATGGATGATTTCAAAAATCTCTACCTCACTATATGTCAAACTATTTACTTAGATATTTTAGTTAAGCACTTATTATAAATGGTTCTAGTTTCCCATCCAAAATCCCGCCTTTCAAAGTCCTTCACTACTATTTTTTTCCTCCAATTTCTTATACTTGTACAAATTCTTTATTCTTCAAGCAGTTTATGGTCTCAATTTTTTGAATTGTCTCAATTTAATGGACTCTTCTACATACTAAATTTAGGAAGATGATTAAAATGAGAATCCACATTGTCTCAATCTAATGAATAAGGCCTTTTGAGTGTGAAATTGTGAATGAGGTGTGGAAAGGCTATTTTTATAATAAAATCCATTGTCCATCATGTATCCTCAAAGGGTATGGGATAATTTGAAGATGAGAGCTTGACCACTCATTGTCAAAATGCAGGAATTGTGTTCAAAAGTAGAACTTATGACCTCATGTTGATATAGTAGAATAACTTCTTTTTTTAAAAAGTAAACTAACAAAAGTTGGAAAATCAATCTATTTTTCATCTTTATATACTCATTTGTGATTTTTAGACTCCAAAAAGAAGTTGTGAACAAAATTCAGAGAGGATGTTTGAAAATGTCAATGGAAATGTTCCTTCCATCCCTTTTGTGAAATTTTTTCATAACTTTGGATAAGTGAATCTAAATCTCAAACGGATTTTTGTAGCTTAAATTTAGCTTGATTTTCCACATTAATTTAGTTTAAAGTTTTTTGAAAAAAGTTATTCTCCTATTCCTAAATGAGGTTTGAAATTTTACTTCAAATACAATTTTTGCTTTTGACTTAACTATGAGAAATTGAGCTCTCACTAATCCTAATTTACATATTCCACATGGGTTGTTTTATCTCCTATCACCCCACTTGTATAAATAGCTTGTCTTTTCAATTGTTAACATATGATCTAATCCTTTAAAATTAAAAATTAACTTGCAGTACAGTGCCAACGAGAAGCCCAAGATGTCATTCAAGAAACTTCAAAGGATATCTACATGTGTAGTTGAGCCAAACCACAAGATTCATTGGCTTGGTGGTCAAACTCTAGCGAGACTTCTAAAGAGGGTTTTAGATATCTTGCCTTTGGTTTCAACACATTGACTTTAGAGATCTAACTCTCTAAGGTTGGTTTTTAAGCTAAGGTATTTCATCAACCTTCTCTTTCATCCACATATTCAGTTTTTGATGTTCGAACCCACTTTTAGCAACATTGTGTTTGTTAAGTATTAATTATCATACTTGTTTGTCCCTAGCATTCACAGAGCTTTTGGATTCTTCTTTTTGTGCAAAGCAAGTGGGAGGAAACATTAGTGGTGTCTAAATTTTCTATCTATATTAACACACAACTTAGCAATGTAACATTTGGTTATTATTGGACATTATTATTGATAATACAAATTGTTGTATTAAATGTTCACTAAAATCCGTCACAAAAAAATGATGAAAACGTCTCATAAAATACAAATTTCTTATAGTGGGTAGAAGCTCCATCAATCATTTTTGTTACTAACTGAATGCCATAATACAATGTTGCTATCAAAAAGTTTTTAGACCTAGAAGTTGATGTTGAGACACCAAAGTTTATATGAAATGATAGTAGTCAAGTCTATGATCATTCTTATCCTATTTGTGGAATTGGATCAAATTATTCTTGTTCTAGACACTAATGTTTTTACTTGATTTTCTAATGTCATATAGTGAGACTAAAAGGGCTACTACATTTTTGTACCTTATCATATTTTTGAGTGACTCTGCATTCTTGTGATCCTTAGTATGGCAGTAAAGGTCATCTTCATCATAGAGGACATCCATTCTAGAAGTCATCTTCATTCTAAAAGTCAATTATTAGAAATTTATATGAATTGAATCTATTTCTCTGAATTAGCAACGTACATGCCACTTCTTATAGATGGCAACATGTAAATAAATTTTAATTGGTATCAATACCTTTCCTTAAAATGCCATGTAAACAAAGATCCCTAGTTTCTAAAAGTCTATCTACCTTGAACTTAAGGTACTTGGTATTTATTTGATCCCTATTCTAAACAATTGATTTTTTAATTTCATCAATCAATCATCCAAAAACCTTTTCATCCAGTGCCATGAACAATAAATGTATTTCATCCAACAAAGTCAACTACAAAAAAATCATCAAAATCCATTCATCCCCATTCATCCCCATTCATCCTCTTTGGATGCATTTACAGCCATATGTTTTTAATCCTAAACCATAGACATAGGTATCTTGTGGTGAAAAGTTATAAATTTTTCTCAACTTCTTTCAAAATCACTCAATGTCCAATGCTCATTGCTCCCTACTCATTACTTTAGTAACCCGGCAACTTATCTAAATCTACATGCCTACTACCAGCTTCAATTCAATAAGGTTAATTTGTCCAATGACTACAACCAAATTATAATCTTACAAAGAATACTTTATTGTATCTAATTAATTAGACTTTATTCATGAAGTTCTATAAATAATTCTATCCTATTCTAATCAATCCAAAAGACCAAAAGCACACGTACTTGCTCGTGTACTTGTCTCTTTGATCTTCACCACTTCTTTGTGACTCACATAATATTTTTTTCCTTACACAAGTAAAGGTTCCCTTTACTACAAGAAAAAAAGTGAAACATGATCCCAGCTACATGCGACCTGGAAGGCAAGTAGCCAAAAAGATTCACCCAAGAGATTCACATAATACTTTTATAAATCTAACTAGGATAAACAAATTTTTACAATTACTATGATTCAATCTACTAGATGTACTCATGTACATGTATTTGTGCTATGGAATATGAAACCACTATTATGTCTACTAGTCTTTAACATTGTTAAGGCAAATTACTTTCCATATTATAATGCTAGAAACACGTATCATTTTACTAGTTCTATTAGTTTGATCACTTTGATGAAACATTCCAAATTATTGATTCAATTGTCTTATATCTTCAATTAACCCATTTGATTAAAAATCACACATGTGATAATTCACACACTTACAAATACAACTCATTCGTAGACTATTAATCCAAGAAGTTGCATTCATACATTCCAACAGACAATTTGCATTTGACTCCAACTCCAACACCAAGTAATCTTACAATTGCTAAAACAATTAATTCAAAAAATTAATTTGACATAGTTCATGCAAATCCTTCCTTTACTTCACATTCTATATTTCTATGTCAATTTGTCATTCAACTTCTCACAATTCTCACAGTCAATTTGTAGCCTAATTTATGATTCACACAAGGTATGAACTTCTTGTTGAAATTTATATTGCTAGATACTTGCCAATCCTTGTCTATATAAAATACTCTATCTCAAAGGATCACATAGTAGACAAATCACTTGTCTAATTGCTAGTCCTCAGCTATCAAAGAATATTCTATCCCATAGTAAACTAAACAATTTTTCTGTCTTAATTTGCCAATCTTTGGCTTCAATAAGTATTCTCTACTATAGATAAACAATTAATTTGACAAATCTTTTGCCACCAATTGCTAGAATCTAATTGCTAATTCCTAGCTTGCAATTAAAGTTGCTCACAAGAATTAGACATTGCTAATACTACACTCATATACAAAGAATCCTTGGCAAATAATTCTTTACAAGTGGTTTAAGAAAATCCTACAAAGTTCATTGCAATTAATGACAAATAGACTCAATAAGTACAAGAACCTTTGATTTTTGACCAATTGTCAGACTTATACAAAAGTTGCCAATCACTAGCTTCTCAACAATGCTCTCAAACTTAATCAAGAATGCAACTCTCTGTAAAGACAATTTAACTACTCAAAATAATGACAAGCCTCACTCTAGTTATTAGTCTATTTCAAATAATAGATCCTAAAAAGAAAACCACTCTTTGATTAATCAACCCTTATAATCTTGCAAAGAGAATTTCTTACATTCTCTTTAGGACAATTTGTCACCTAATCAACTTAAACTGCTTATTGATTAATTGTCCATCTCCACAATAAAATTGCCAATCTCTAGCTTCTGTTCTTAATAGAACCTCATTCACCAACTAGTTGTTTTTTATTACAAAGTTAACAAAGACGATTTGTCTCAAGAATTTGCAATTTCTAATCATTGGCTAACATACATATATACAAAACAAATACACAAAGATAAACTATCAAGTACAAAGTTTACAAGAAGACCAATAATCACTTATCACTACAAGTTCAAAAGAATAATGAACTTCTACTCTAAGTTTGTAGTCAATCTCAAGATCCAATAACTGCTTGTCAATTTGTCTATCTCAATCTCTAGGTCAAAACACTAGAAGAAATCCATGTTTTTTGTGACAATCCCTAATTTTTTGTGACAAGTTTTTTTTGATGTCTAAGTTGACATTTAGCTGTATGTTTTTAATGATGTTCATTAGATCATTTGGATGCCATGAAAAACATAAATCCAGCTAAATGTCAACTTAGACATAAAAGAAATCCATCAGAGAAAATCAGGGTTGGTCACAAAAAATATAGGTTTCTTCTAGTGAAATTTTTGAGCACCAAACCCTAACTACTTCCAGTAACCGCCTATTTGTCACTTTCACATTGTAAGTCTAATCCACCCATCTTAACTCTTTAATTTTGTTTAGAATTTTCATATCCTAATCTATTCGTCTTCATAGGACAATTCGTCAAATTTTCCAGAAAAGTATACCTACAATTGGCACATCAACTATTTAGGTAGCTAAACAATATAATAAATACGATATACAAAGAATGATTGTCATCATCTTTTGGTCATGTATTGATCATGTCTATGACCCTAAATCCCTAAATCCTAAACCGACTGAATTCCTTGCTATAATTCTAATTATGTACTTGATGTTGTACTTTTGATATTGAGCTCCACTTCACCATGTACCATTCTTTGTGCAACCTTCATTTCCCCCAAGTCCTTTCACTTACTAATTTATGCACATTCTTTAGCTAATGCATTCACTTCTCAATGCAATAGTCTCTTGTTGTTGGTTTGTACAAGATTTCATGATCCTTGAATGATGGATTATATTGATTCGTCCATCCAAAAGTCCAATGGGGAATCCTTAAAAGATGGTAGTAGTGATAGTTCTACCTTTGTTGCAAGAGCTTCCAACCATTGTGAACTTCTAGATGCATTAGAATAATGCTTTTACATTGAATTACATTTGTCATCTATAAACTATGTATTAAGACTAAATGAGTCACTACATGTAGTGACTAAATTCATGTTATTTTTTATCTTATGTATTTTGATTTTATAATACATGTAATCAAATTTGTTGATCCCATTTTTTATCCAAGGTTATCCAAGGGAGCCATATTTTCTTATTTCAATCTCTAATCTTTGGTGTGATAAAAATTGATCTATGGTTTTGTAGAATTTAGTTGATGGATTCCAAAGGTAGATTAATTATTCAAAACTAATAAGCATGATTATAGATTACATCCCTAAAATTATAAAATAACTAAATTCATGTCTTTGGATCCTAAGCTCTAGGTAAAAGTCTACTACAGTTGTACAAAATTGTAGTCATGGCAGAATTTTTGCATAAAATGAAATTTAGGGTCAATTTTACTATGTTTATGGTCACATCTTATTAAAAAAATGAAGTATAATTTTACATCTTGTATACATTGAAAACTGCATAATAAGAAGCTAGTGGCTTGCACCTATTAATTTAATGCATGGAATACAATTCATTGATGTTTGTACTATCGCAAATTCAACTTTAGTAGAAAGGTATTTACTGTGTTAAGTTTAGGATTTGATTGTTGCAATTCAAAGAGCTAAATTCAATGTTCTAATGTTTAGGTACCATCTACAAGTACTTAACTAGGAATTAGGGATCTTTATAAGAAAATATCCTTGTAAATGTGGGATTTGAGTTGGAGGCCCAAATTGTGAGTTTAAAGTGTTTTTTTAATTTTTAATCTATGAATTTATAAAAAAGCCTTTTGATTCACATGGGCAACCATTGAAGTTTGGTATAAATGACGTTTTGGCTCCATCCATCGTATAATATGTACCAGTTTTGCTTACATTTTGTACTCAATGCATAGGTTGGGATATTGGATATGGAAGCAACTATAGCATGTGACCACTCCTCTAAGCTTGTAAATCAAGGTTCATGTAAAAACGACCCTGTGTGAATCCATAATTTACTTTGGCCTAGAATTCACATGTCCCTTCAACTCTTCCGATATACATGCATTCCAACCATCTCTAATATGTGAAAGTTTCATATAATTATGCTAATTTTTCCACTTTATGGCTTTTTGGACTATCTTGTAAAAGATTGTATTCAATAAGATTCTTTTACCAAACTTCTACCTATTTGTGTTTTCCCCCTCTGAGAAATAAAGTCTTAGTCTCATCAATTCACTTCCTTTTCTCTTTTAAAGATTCTAATACCTAATGAAAAATTCAAGTACAAATATGCACGTCTAGTATTCCTCAAACTTCTTATAATTGTATACAATGTATGTCATTTGATAATAGATGAACATTGTTGATTATAGAAATCATTTGCTTTGCATGTCTTCACCCTTGCTCATGTATTGTGCTTGTATTGGTTTCTTTCCTTTGTTTGGCTTGCTCACTTTACTTGTGATCACTTATGGCTTGTGCATAGTGACTCACAATTCCTCATTCATTGAGGAAGGCTATTCTACAAGAGATGGATCTTGAAAGGGCACAAGATCTATATGAGTTCCTATATATGTTTGATTGTAATCTTGAAAGCCCCAAGCATGATGATGGAAAGAACGCAAATGAGAATGTAGACCGATATTAGACATTATAATCATATTTCCTTGAATTTTGTGCTTTTTCAAAACGAGGCATGCTAAACAATACCGAGACTACATGGCATTGTATCATCATTTTTAGCAAATGCAAGTGCAAGTTAGTTAACAATGGTGAGTGATATTGTTGATTGCCCAAATGAAGTCTTCAATTTGCAAAACAAAGTGCAACAATGACATCTATTTGGTAGACGCCACTTAGGAATTCCATCTTGCATGGATGAACTACCTTTATACTTTAGTGGGTCAAATCTAAACACTTTTGAACATCAAAGGTTTAGGGTACACCTACATCTACATGCACTCACTCTGCAATTTCAAACTCAAGACCATCATTCTAAAATCCCTCTTTAGTGCATTTCTATAGCTATTAAATTAAAAATGCATATTTACAACCTCAAAATTAAACCTAGTAGGTTGTAGGCTAACTACTTTTGAACCTTCTTCTTTAGCATGTTTGAAGTCTTGTGGAGCCACTTTAAAATTGGCAAACTTGACTTCTTTGGGAGCTCCAAATTGGAATTGCATTTACTTCTCAATCATATAGGTTTTCATTGCAAGATTAATGCACAACCTCTTCAACAACCTTTTTAGGCTTGTGATTGTCCACGGGGTCATGATGAGGGACATCTATTACTTAAAAGTTAGGCATCTTACTACATTTAAGTTAGTTTCAAGTTGAAAGGTTGGTAGTGGAAGCCAAAAGGTTATTAGCCTTGTTGGAAAGTATGATAGGCATTTGTACTTATTATTCAAAAGATTGTAAGGCTTGGTGGGAGGGTTTGATAGGGCATTTGTTCCATATTGTTGACAACCTTCAGTCCTTTTGATGGGTACTTAAAGGTTTAGCTTCCATCTTTGGAGCTCTCTTCTTTCAATACTTAGTTTTCTCTTTTGATTTGGATGGACCAAGGTTTGAACAAAGCCTTGTAATTTAAATTTGGAAGAACTAAGGATGATTTAATATATCATGACTTATTTTAGGTCATTACTTTTCATGAATTATTGAATAAATTGTAGTTATGGTCTTGCAAATGCCTTTATTTTTGTGTACTTAGGAGTGCTATTATTACAAGAATTTTGAGGCCTGCAAAGGACCGTTAACTTCTGATTTTTGACCCCCATAGTGCAAATATAGAAAAATAAAAAATAATTTTTTTGAAAAGAAAATATTTAAAAGTTTAAGAAAATATTTAAAAAATCATCAATATAATGTATTGCTAACGTGGCAGTAATAGACTTCTAAATTAAAAATATAAAAAATAATTTATTTTTTTAGTAATTGCACCATTGCCTCCAAAACTTGCAACCTTGTCTAGGTCTAAAATTCTTTGTAATGTGCATCTTATAGGTTTGAGAGTTGACTTCTAGGGTTTGGATTATGGGTGAAGGAAATTTGCTAAAACAATAGCATTGTTTCTTATTTGTTGTAGGAACTAGGGTTCTTTTGGATTTCGTGGATTGGATACTTAGGTATTGAGTTAAGGTTTCTTTAGTCTTTTTTCATTTCTTTCCCTTTCACAAACATTTACCACAATCAAAAGCCCCATGCTTTTCCAAATAGTTAGCAAAAACTCACAACAACAAGAAGCTACTAGTACCCATTTTTTAATCGAAAAGTTGTAGACCATCCAATAGTCCAAGACTAGGCATGCATCCCAAATCAAGCACAATCATGACTACAAAATCTTATGTTGATCGTCCTAAGAAGCCCCCAAATGAGCAACAACTACTTCCAGACATGAGCAACTACAACATGCCTAAACTAGTTCTAAGACCAACATTTTGTGGTGAAAGATTTTAAGAATTGGACATTCCTAAAGGAGACATTGCTAATCCGTTAGATAATCATCTTGTCCTAAGTACATTGTAGAGCCCAATTATGTTCACTTCACAATGTCTCTCTTAAGAAACAACAAATATTTTCCTCAATGATCAAGATTCATAGGTTCACCACATTCCCAAGGTCAACATTCCTCTACAACCTTCACAACATATCCTAGATAAGGAATATATAGTTTATTGACCAAGCTTTGAAGCTTACCTCATTGATTTTGATTTCCACTATAAGGAGTCTAAGCACATTCTTGACCTCAAAAAAGGATGAGTGACAAATTATGTAACCCTAAGATGCTATTATTGAGTCCTACTCTAAAGGACATCATTTGAGGATACCATCAACGTCCTTCCACGAACGCATCCTACTAAGTTAGTCCATCCTCATTGTTTGCTTGACAATGTTTAAAGAAGCTAGCTTAGTATGTGCCCCCTCTTGGTGCAATGGATGGTGAAATGCAATGTCCTCTCAAGCTTGATGAAGAGCCAACCAAAGTCAAAAATGATGATAACCGCTCTTGAACCATAGAATTTCTCCGTTAGCCAATGATTTTAGGTGATCTCACAATGCCACCTTCTCTAGAAGGCTGAGGTCGAGTAATGGACCACATGATTAAAAAAAACTTATTAATTTCAAACGAGATTTTTTAGTCCATCATAAATGGTACAAGGATCTCCTAGAAGACACTAAGGAAGGGGACTCTCCTATGGCTATTGTCAATCTCTTCCCCACCATAAACGGCCTCATTGGTCACATTGAACGCCAAATAGTACACCAAGGAATCCACTATTTTCAACTACTAATCTCCTCATATAGACTAGTAGGTGCAAGCACTACTTGCAAAATTTGTTGTTGTTGATCATGTTAGTATAGACAAATACAACATATGAAGACTCAATATTCCATATTGCACTTTCTAACATCATATACAGTACATTTATATACGCCACTATAGCTATGATGGTGAATTATATATCTTTCGTGGCTACAAGATTCATTTCAACCTCTACGAATTATTCACCTTCCAAGCCAACCACCCTTGCACTTATCCACTTCTTCTCAACTTGATTTTGCCTTTCAGTGGTCACTAATCCACAATAGAATAACGTTAATTGTATGTGGATGAATAAAAAAGTTGCAACATCGAGTAAAGATGAGAATGTTGTTACAAAGATTTGCTATTAGGTTCAAAATAGTACAAGGCCTTTGCTATGGAAATGCTTTGTATATACGTACTTTCTAATATCCTTAAACATCATAAATAATATTCCCTCTTTTCTAAATTGATCTTCATGTTGGCTTTAATTTTTTGTTCTAAAATGATCTTGTTGCACTTTGTGACATTGTGAATTGCAAAATTGGCCAAATTTGGTTTTCAATTGCTATTTGGGACCAACAAAACAACTCCAAATAGTAGTTCCCCCTCCATCCATGCAATCATCAATCAAAAGACATATAAAATGACTGAAGGGGTCAATCAACATTTTTCTTTCTTATTTTCTGCATCTCTTTGAATATTGCCCAATTGAAGGGAATGAAGCTCTGGGAGGTAGAACAAAAGTCCACACATGGTCTTGTATATATACCAAATGACTACAAAATGACAACCTCACACTCAACAATTAATTGACTAGTGATGCTCCTTGAAATGCTCCACAAAATCTACTTTTCAATATTCCAAAACTACACTTTGAAAAGGGCTCCAATACTCAAAGTTTCTAGAATGTTAGGAGTACACCAAACTCTACTTATAGCATGAAATTGGTTTTTAAAAATGTTATTTTTAGCCTTCATATGGAACATTTTGTATAGCAAAAAGATTATTTTGGGAGGGAGGTACTAATAAACTTACCCTCAAACTCCCTTTTTCCCAAATTCCTATCCTACAATTTCCACAATGCTTTAGAAATTGCCATACTTAGCTTTGGTTTAGCATAAATGATGGACAATAGTTCCAAACAACTTGAAATTTTTTCACAATGTAGATAAACTATTCAACTAGTCACATATCAATTTTCATCTCACTCTTAGATATTATTCAACTTAGGTGGAAATTTTTCCACTACTGACTTTCAAATTCTTCATTGCCTCCACATCTTTGTTGTATGTTATGCATAACTCATAGATCCCAAGACCATTGAAGCTAAACTTTTGACACAAAATAGTAGACAAGATAAGAAATATACACTTCAAGTTACATTGCTATAACACAAAATCTCAATAAGAATAAAGCTCCTCAATATGCCCTCCTTGGTTGCCTTAGAATCCAAAATTTATCAAAGCCTCATAAATTTTCTTCACAATAGATCTAGCATCATAATATATCAACTATCCAAAAACTCAGATCCAAAATCTTACATTCATCTAACACTTTTCCAAAATACAATACAAAACTCCCTCTCAACAATGTTTTTTTCAATATAAATCCCCAACAAATATGCAACTTTGCACCCAAGTGCATTTTTCATCTCCAAACCAATAAGAAACAAGAGAGAAAGAGAGAGAAGATGTTTGTCTTGTCACCTCATTTTTGAACAAATTCTACCAATCAAGTTCCATATTATTTATTCATTCTTGCCTCTTTGCTATGGTCCTTGGCATAACTTGATATGTCACTCTAGGCCTATTGATTCAATCGGATAATGGTTATATTTCAAAAACGCAAGACCCGTTGTTCACATTTCCATTCACAAACACTACAAGAAATTGGCCAAAACCATGACTACAAAAAATGACTTCATGAACAATGTGACTTCAGGATGACTGGAGCTCTCTAATTGTACCAATACCAATATCTCTACATCATCTGAGTCATAGCATAGTTGTGTCCACGACTTCAAGATGAGGATTGAATGAGGGGCGATTTTCATCCTCAATATTCTATCAACAACGTCGTCAGTATTTTGACCTGGCAAGATAGAATTCCGTCGTGGAGGGCGTAGTCATAAGAGAGTACTGTCTATGATTGGTTTATAACTTCCCTATGACTTCTACAAGACTATAAAATGACTCCAAGTACCTGTGGTATTCACTTTGACGACATTTTCTTTCCAAGATAGAAAAAGAAAAAGAAAAACAACTCAAAGTAAATAGGGAAGAAAAAAAAAGCTAGGCAACATAGTTTGACTGTAGGGCAACTACAGAATGACTACATCATCATTGTAGTATACTTACAGAGGGGGTAAAAAAAACTTTATTTCTTTACACGTGCTAGAATGTACCACATTGTTAATGGATGCCACTTTTTGGAAGAAATTGATCATTTTGTATGAAAATCAATAAATATAAAGCAATTGAAGTGCTTCATAGGTTTTTTATTAAAAAATAAAAGGTATGCTTTTTATTTAGGCCATAGTGGCACTAGGATTTATGGTGTCACTTTTATTGATTTGTGTGCAAATTGTTATTCAAGCATCAAATTTTGAATTAGAAGGTTTTATCTTCCCGATGGTAGATATGATTAGACTTTGCTATTTCTATATATATTTCAATGTATGGTCTCCAAATATAGGAGTAATAAATTTTGCTAAGTTACTTCAAAGTCATTGGCTAAAATGTGGAGGTGTAATACTTTGACAAGTACTATACAATCCACTGCTAAATTTGACATACACAATTTACTTGACATCTATTCATACGTGCTTCTACCTTAGTTACTGATGATTACATTGTATCTCCGCTGAAACTAAAGAATGACTTGTACATGACTTCCAAAAATAATAAAGAAATCATATACGAGTGTTGACATATTGGACTACAGACAATCAATACAACTAAGGAAAAATACATCCGCCTTTCCATGTTGCACCTTGTCGGAGTTTGACAAGTACTCTTTTTGCCCTAGTAATTGCTCTTCCGCTAACAATTCTATAGCGCCAACTAGATTGGTTCTTGAGGATGGAATTGGTAAACTCAAAAGAGTAGTGAATTTCACAATCTCTATTGTAGTGGTGATGAAAGGGTTTGTGCAGTCTATTACTTCTCGCTTAGCTCTGACTTCTTTGCATAATACTACACTTCATCCTAGTCTTTTGTACATTCTGCCTTTGCAAGAGGAATTTTACGGTGTCCTTCTTTTCTAATATAGTTTTTAGAATCTTCTTTGCTAGGTTCATTTTATAGTGCATTACATCCAATGTATAGTGGATAAAGAGATGTTGTCAGGCAAGAGGTACTTCATAGGGTTACGAATTGTATTACATGTTGCAATGAAGTTTAGCTGTTGTATAAAATGCATTACCATTTTAAATACATTGTCAATGTAGCTGAAGTCATTTTCCTATCTTCTTTAAGTCAAACGCAAGTGAAGTTTCTAGTTTTTGAGGGTAAAAAAGATGTACGAAGTCATTGTCATGTCACTTTGAAGTCATGTAGTAGTTAACCTGTAGTTACATTTAAAATACAGAGTCAAATTGTGAAAGAAAAACTTTAAAAAAAAATTCTTCATAACTTTTGGTTTTGCCTTGAAAGTTGAAATGGATTTTTGGAGATGGAAGTCAAGTTGATTTCCCTACTTTTTCTAGTTCAAAATTTTTTGAAAAAAATTCACCTACTATGCCTAAATGTGGTCTGAAATTCAATTTGTAGTATATTTCTTGCATTTTACTTATTCCATAAGGTTTGTTGTCCTTCCTACCATCTCACTTGTATATATAGTTGCTAAATGTGATGTATGATGTAAAGTGTATAATTTATGGAGTATGGTGTATGGTGTATGGTATACAATGTATGGTGTATTATGTGTGTCATATTGTATATGACAAATTTGTGAATGTTTATTGTTTAAAAAATGTATTCCAAAATTTGCACTTGTAAATGACTTTAAAATAACTTACAAATGACTTCTTATATGACATTCTACATTAGATTTGCCATAATTCTAGAATGACATGCCACGCTTCCCAGCTTCCTATGACGTAAGCTTGACATTTCAGAAACGTTTGACTAAATTGTCAGATTCATGTCAGAGATGTCCAACTAAATTGTTAGATGTATGTTAGACTGTCATCCACAGACACTGACACCCCATTAGTTTGACACATACATATCATGACTTCTAAATGACTAGCTTCGGCAGTGATTCCGACCAATGAGCCACTGCCACACATTGATGTGAAGGTGTATGCATGACACACGCCCTATCCACCTCACAGTCCACATGTACATGTCACGTCACTTCTCTCATTCTTTATTCATCCATTCTAAAACTAGAAGGTGATAATATGCTTGGAGTCATTTCCGTAAACGATTGCACAACAATGACTACAGGGTGTTTAAGTCATTTAGAAGTTACGTGACTTTGAAACGACTGCATTGCAGTCATTTGTTAAAGTCATTATTTTTTCAGATTTTCTTGTAGTGAAAGAAACTATAGTCCCAACTTGACTGTAACATTGTTGTCTTGACCAGATTGGGAGGGAGGGTTCCTTACTGATCCTAACATCATCGATATCGTTTGTCTATCAGCTCGTTAGTATCAACTCAATAGTCCTAGTTACATTAAATTTTCCTTGACTAAGTAAATTACATCCCTCTGTAAATTAGGGTGCATTTCTACTTTAGTCTTTGTCATACATAAATCCACCAATCAAGAACAAATACCCTATCATTCAAGTAGAATGCAATTATGTTTATTTATAGTAAGATCCATTGCATATATTCTTCCCAGATCATCCACTTGCAATCCACACCTGATTGGGAGGGAAGGTAGGATTCTTTGTCAACTCAGCTACTCTATTGTATTGTTTGTCTACTACTCTGACAACTTTTGTTATCTTTAGTTTTCCTTGATTGAGCATGCTACGTTACATCTCTCTACCAATCATGGTGTATATCTTCTCCAATATAATAAGACAATATCAAACTGTATTCACTTCATAAAAAGCAATGTACTCCTATCCTTTGTACATTCTCGTATATGATTCCATCCATCAAATGTACATTAATCTACAACATGGTGATAAAGAATGAGTTTAGGAAATTGAATCTACCAAGTGTAAGCATAAAAATATGCTTGAAATGAGGTAGTCACACCTCACTTGTGTCCATATCCACTAGACAAAAAAATTATGTTAGTGAATATACATGAGGTGTTTTAAGCTTGACTGCACGTTGTTATCCGAATCACATATTTAAACGTACAATACATCCAAGCAGACAGAGACTCTAATAACAAAATGCAATACATAAATATCCTCGTACAAACCGCCTTCACTCTCTAGAGACCTCGCAGTAAAAACACCTGTGTGACCATTTCTGTATCCACAGAGTGCACTGACTTGCTTTGATGCGTCACGTTGGGGTTTCTTGGAGGTTGGAAGCTCTTGCAAGTTCAGAAACTCTGCAAGTAGTATCATTTGCCAAGATGCACAGCTATTCAAGAATAAATCATTATTATTTGGTCATTTCCGTTGTCGAGTAGAGAGCGGTTTGCCTTGGAAAATCACAAGGATTCCGGCTGCGACAAGAAAATGATTGATACTAAATTATGTCAAATCTTCAAGTCTTCAAATCTTCAGACTGCTACCCGTTGACCTATCTTGTAATGGTTCTAAATAGGCTCAAAAGTTTGGGTAAGGTGATAAGAAACCACGGGCTTTAAATGTGCAAAACGGTTAGGCTAAACCACAAGCTTAACCATCTGAGGGATTAGCTTCTAAATTTCAAACTCACAGTGACTAGCAATCATGCCTCACCAGTGGGAACAACATAAAAATACAATCATGTATGTAAAAAATTCCACTTTGTCACATTTACAATACAAAAAGAGGCTAAAAAATGGTTTCACTCATGCCGCCCGCAACAACAAAGTTTACAAGAAAAAACAAGCCACATGACACAAGTCTTCTTCCATCTTTCAACTCCCACTTCAATTTCAAAGCTAAACTTTGAATAAGTGTCATGTTTGCTTCAAAACTTTAAACGAATTGAATGATAACTCTTTTGAAAGCTATCATAATTCTCTACACTTCCTCCAAAATTCAATTCATTTCAACACCCTATTCAATATTTATAGCTATTTGAAATTTCAGCCTCTAAAAGTGAGGACATCATACCTTTCTTCACTTCAACACTCACAATTCATCCATATAAATTCTAAATTGAATGAATGATATATTTCTAAAAATTTAACAACATTTTCTACACTTACTCAAAATTTCATTGTAAACAAAAGACTTTTCTATCTTTTATGGTCGGTCGAAGTCTTAGCCCTTCTTCATATGAGGTAGCAGACCTCCCTCCACATAAACTAGTACAACTTTTGATTTACAACTCCAAATCAAGTAAGTGAGATCAATTTGAAAACTTAACACTATGATGCACAACTTCTCTAATTTTTATTTCAAAGTTCTTCATACACACTATACAATGGGTCTTCAAACATTCGGGTTTCCAAAACTACAACGAGAGAGAAGATGAATAGTGTCCACCTTATCCCCCCCTTATCAACAACTCCCCACTACATAGGCAAGTAGACATCAGCCCTTAACTTGCTCCTAAAGGTAACTACAATTATTGGTCTTGATATTTTGCCCCACAACTATTTTTTTATTTTTAACTTAGAAGGAAAATCACTTCAAAGTCCACCTAGAAGGCAAACTACTTTCATCTTTTCCTTTCATAACTATAACCATACAAAATAATTTTATAAAATACTTCAAACATGAATATAAGCAGTAACATCAAACCAATGCTTATTAGAGGTAAAAAAACTAGAATTCCAAGACAAACTTCACTCCATTTACAAAAATTTGAGAATACGTTTAATAGTTGCAACGACAAATTCAACACAATCCGCTTTCGTTGAGGGATTGATAGGACTTTTTAACCATCATTGGTGACCGCGACTCGCCTTGATTGGCTTGACCATACAATAGTATTGGTCTTCATTTAAACCTTTAAAGATCCCTTCAAATGTCACTTTATGGTTACCAAGTTCAACACATCCAACTTGTAACAAGATTACCAACGCACAAGCATCCTACTGAAGGTTTCTATGCCACCGTTGCTCTATACGAGGTTACTTTAGTGGTCGAGAAGGCCTAGCTACATCTCGTAGATGCACACAAGGCGATGCAAAATTTTGTGGCTGAAGTGGCTCATCCGGCAGTTGCGATAATGAAAGTTCAAATTCAGACTCCAATTGAGGCTCTTCATCTTAAGACTCAACCCCCCCCCTTCCAATTCGACATTCTAAATCTAAAGTGAAAAACAAATAACAATATTTCAATTCAATACAGCTCTCATGTGGATCCTCCTTCTTATACAGATAACTTACACCTTTATGAGAAGGCTTCACCTTGAAGCTACTCATATAACATTTAATATATATTTTAATATTATATATATATATATATATATATATACAATACAAAACCGTATGGACATATCTGGTTATCAACTCTTTGATGGAGTGGCCAGGTGGCTATCCGTCTTGGTGCTGTGCTTCCACTTGGTCTGAGCTTCAACCATTTTCCGATATATGTTTATACATGTGGTGTTGTCGTTTTCTTTAGTGTTTTAGCATCTATGTGATTGGTCCTGGTGGTTTTATGCATGTATTGTGCATGTATCAAGTGTAAGCGCCAGAACCACTTTGTTTGTGTTTAGTCACATGTAATAAATCATGCGTGTCACCTTATTTATTGTTTTTTCATTGCCTTAAAAAACATGTCTGTTCCAAGAAAGAAAAAAGATACAAAAAAAGATGCAGTTCTTATTTTTATACCCCAATGCAGGGCTTATTCCGTCCATTCAAGATCATTTCCACTCTGTTTATACAATTCGGTACTTCCTTGTACTTATCTTTCATCATAAAATAATTACAACAATCGGAAATCTACTATGCCTTTGATGAGCTTGTCAGGACTTTATCAAGAGCTAAATTAAGCATGCTAGTTCCCATTAGACTAATCCAAGTCAAACTCAACAAGATCATCACGATCATGGTCGGGAGGGAGGGTACACTTCTTTTCAATGAAATTATCAGTAAATACAGCTCATGAATATCTTTCCGATTTTAAACCCACACAATAGTAGTGATAGATTAGATATGAGATATCAACATGAATCAAACACTCAAAGTGAACAAGCATATAGAATGTTCCGACAACCTCTGAACTACTAGAGCAGATTCAGATCCTAGTAATATCACTGTACTTTTAGCGGATCTAATGAGTCCCTGCAATCTACAGACACAATTCAAGCGGTACACACTTCACATATGACCATTGCATCAATAGCACAAGTACAGAGAGTCAAGGTATTGAATCTAGTAAATGAAGCATTACCAAACAATCTAGAGTCATCATGCCTCACCTACACCCATGGCTAGAAAAACAAACATGAGGTTAGTTCTTGGCCGTATGTAAGGTGTTAGCAACGTGACAACACTTTGTTATCTGAGCCGTAGATTGTAACACATAATTCAAACACATAAACAATAAAAGGCAGATTAGAGTCTGAGGATGGCTCCACCGCTTGACAGTTGCAGTGCTCATCTCTCGTGACACCATGGAGGAGACAGAGCCTGTGTCACCATGTTCGTGTCTATTCTTGGAGCGATGTGTAAATGTTGCCAAGACCTCGCCTCAAATCCAAGCTCTCTAATGTACGCACGTACAAACTAAGGGTTGACAAGAGCGCAACAACATCTAGAGGTGCGGGTCCTAGGTTACGTTACTATATCATGTGGAAGATGCCCGGGGAGATCACTTAGAGTGTTCATTGAAAACTATGTGTGTTAAGATTTTTGACCCCCTATTTTATGTCCTAAAATTTAAATAAAAAGAAAAGAAAAGAAATATGAGCATATTCTTCTACTTTGAAAGTTTATGTTGTGAATTATTGGTATTTTTATTTGTTAATTATAATTAGTTACAAATTTTTGAAGAAAAAAGATACACTGTAGAGCTGAAAATAATTTTCACACCCCTATTTTATATAAGAAAAAATTGTCTAAAAAATGAACAAAAAATTGCTAAAAATAATTCTTTATTGAAAGTTAACTATCCTTGAATAATAATGCAATGGTCATCTAAATGTATTCTCTATAAATATTTGAGTTGAAAAACATGTCATTTCAATTCATTTTTCAACCTCTTCTACAAATCATTTCATATGTTATTTGAGTTGGGGATTTTCGGCAATGGAAACCTATAGTCATTGTTAAACTAAGTTCAAAATTATAGGTTGAAATTATAGTTTATCAAAAAGTATATAGGGGTTCAAAAAATCACGTTAACACATGTAGTATGTTATAAATATACTAAGTGATCTCCCCGGGGGAAGATGGATAGTAGTGGGTGATGATCGCCATGCAACTTTTTTGGAAGTACAGGCTGTACCTATCCATCTAATGGCCATGTTGTTCATTACCCAATGGAGGTTTAAGACCCGGGTATGGGAAGTTAGGCTAGGTATCGAGAAGGCCAATATTGCCTTCCTAGAGGTCCCAGTTGTGTCAAGCCTGTGAAGGCAACAAGCATTTGATAATGTATATTTTGTCAAAAACTACTGAATTTTGTGTGTAATATACCTTAGTGTATAATAACAATTTAATTTTTAGCATTGACTTAGGAGAGAGAGAGAGAGAGAGAGAGAGAGAGACAAAGAACAACCCTTGCTTCTAAGTAACCACTACAACCAAAGTAGCTAGACATTGACAAATCTAACTCTGACCTCACTAACCCAAGTATCAACTGGCAACTAACAAGAACAACTAATACAAAGCTTCTAATACAAACAATTTTTTAACACCAAAAACTTCCTTTTAATAAATAAAGATATCAATTTATAGACAACCCACATTATGACAGTACAACCATGGCTGTTACAGGGCAATTGTTGCATTTCTTGGAAAGCGTTGGGGTGAGACATGCCATCGCTTTGCTTCACCCTCCATCTATATTAAAGCCTGACTAAGCCATCATTGTCTTTGTCCATATAAATACCCCAGGGGGAACACTCACGGTTTTTAGAAAACTACGTGAGTTAAAAGATAGGGTTCATTTAATTCAAAGGGGGCAAATTTTATATAATTTGTAGAGCTACTATAGGGTTCATGAAATGCTACACACTCTAGTATATATAAATTAGGGTATGTAAAAACATCATATAATAGGAATTTTTATTAATAAGTTAGCCTTGACAAATAGAAGCCATGCAAATTTTTCATAATATGATGAGTATAGATGTGGACAAATAATTTCATATAGATGATAAAATGAACATATTCAAGAAAATCTACGATGAAGGGCGGTCGACTAAAATTGTGCCATGGTACTTGTAGTGTATATATAAAAACAAACTAAATGTAAATGTAAGACATCAACTAAAAGTGGAAAAAATGTCACATTGTATGAATAGGAAGATTTACCTTAGTAGATTCAACAAACTGAAAATTGTACAATATGAAGATAGAATTTATAATTCATTTAACTCTAAGCTTTGAAGCCATATGTGTTAATCACACTCATATTGAATGAGATTTTTATGGGATAGTTTCATTAGGAATTCTAAAGTGTTCAATGTTATTAACCCCTAAAGACTAGAGGATAATTTGGAAGAGGAAGAATCCAAAATTGCTAACTTTGATGCATTGTCTAAAATAAAAAAATTATTTAAGAAAAATCCAACTGTATAAAAGTGTATTATGTGGTTATAACAACGTGTAGAATCAATTTTAGCCCATTTGACCATGTGGATTGAAAGATTTTAATGTTTGAAGTGAGAAAAAAAATCTTTATTTTCATTCTTGCGAACTAGGATCAATAGACTTCAAGCCCCCTTAGAGTAAAATATTTGGTCTATACAAAAATGAGGATTTTGACTATTCATAAATATATGATGTTGGATTCACTCATGAAAAATCTGAATCAACTTGCAATGCAAAGAGGTTAAATGCATTGGCAATACACTAGTCTTTTTTTGATGATTTCTTGTGCAATGAGATATTTTTTAATTTGGAATCCAAATGGTTAAAAATTAGAGACAAATATTTAGAATATTTGAGAAAAAATTCAAGAACTTTGACTTCAAATATTGCAAGATAATAGGGCTTGAGGTTAGAAGAAAAGTTTTTTTTTCTTGAAGCCACCCTAACATAGCTAATAAAGTTTGACTCCTTTGAGAATGTGATTTGAGAACTAAATTGTTTTTGATAATTGTATGCCATATTTTATTAGTAACATAAATGCCAAATTTCAATAGTTGATGAGATTTTTTGTAAAAGAAGCCCCAAAGATGCCCCAATTGCAAGGGCTACCAAAAAAGTTTAGGGTAGAAAAAAATGATATTTCCATTAAGAGGATACATATTCACATCTTGTGTCAAAATTTTATGAACATTTGACCAAAATTGACTTGATAGGGACGTACCCAGAGTTTCAATTGTTCATTCAATGGACAATTGGCCTTTATGGGTTAAAAATTGCCACTTGAATTCAATTGATTATTGTTGGTTTTACAATATCTACCCCATACGCAGATGCAATAGATGGAAGAGAAATTTGTGAAGAAGGGTGGGGGTGGGAGAAAATTCAACATTTAAATTTTATATGTAAGATACACCCATTTAAAAAATTGCATGAATGAATTTATAAAAACTATAAGGTATTGGAAATATGCCCTTTTTAGCTTTTTATATAAAAATACAGTCATCTTAAATGCAATAATTAAGGTAAATAGCCCTACATAAAATACCCTCTTAACTTAGGTGTATACCTTAAATTACAAGGAGTGATCCCCCTGAGTCATGAGCTTGTAGTGCATGATGATATAGAATCATCAACTTTCTTGTAGTGCATGATGGTATAGAAGTTTCTCCATTCCCACAGAGATTTGTCACCAATTACTCGTAACCGGAAATACAGACAAGGATTACCACAACAACCCCAAGCAAAACCTACTCAAATCCGGTCAAGAGTCTAAGCTTATCTACTCTATTTTTACTAATCTTGATTCTAGCTCTTTTCTTCCAATCTTACACTACCTAGAATCTATCTTTAGTCAAAACCGGAACCGGAAATTGGGTAGCTAATCCAACTTCCCTACACCCTAAGGTATTATCTGAGTTTCCTAACAATCGTAATTGGAATCGAGTTTAACCTCTGAACCAAGAGGGATTTGCGTATTGTAATTTAGGAAGGAAGCTTAAACCCTACCCTTTGAGTTTTAAAGTGTCAAGAGTGCCACTGAGAAATAAAAAGGACAACATAAAGATTAACATCTAAAATAAACCCAACCGGGACTTCTTTACAACTAAACCGGATTTGAATCCGGTTTAGTAGGTCACACAAGGAATCCTTAGTCAAGAGATTAATTGATTACTACAACGACGGCCTACTGAGTTATTCTAAACCCTTAACAGAATCCGGGACGGACGAGTTAGGAAGTTGTTACCTTCCCTACGTGTTTTTGGTTACTAGAGAACCTATCCACTTGGAAACTGAAGTTGTCCGGCAAATCAACGGTTGTAACTTCAGCCTACTAGAACTATCTCCATTCACGGGAACCACGAACTGATCACACTAACGGATCAGGAAATCATCATTACAAGCAGACTCACTTAACAATCCAAGGATCCGGGTAAACCCAGTATCCGAGCACACTTCCTCCCTACCTATTCCTGCAACTCTACCAAACATACTCCAATAGTATTACTCATGGAAATACACGCAGCTACCCAAATGTGAATCAGAAAAGCTGATTTGAATTGCACGATGCTAGAAAAACAAGGTATGAAAATGCACACTAATAACTAAAAATCTAGATTCTAAATAGTCTACAATCCAAGGGACTTTACAGCCCAAGAGAATCAAAATCAAACCCAAGGGAATGACAAGCGTCATTCTCCTTATCCTCCTCATAGTTGACTTTCACTAAAGTCCAAAACTGCCCGGAAAAAATGGATCTCAGATCCGTTAAATCCGGATCCAAGCAAGTCCAAACGAAATTTTTCCTACTCACCTAAAAGTAACTTGGAAACTACCTTTCCACCAAAAACTTAGGTTTTCAGCCACCATTCTACTATTCTATTTAACTCTAAATCTACTTCTTCTGCCGTTTTGCTGGAGTCTTTACTGAAGTGGCGGCGCCCTTCTTTGTTGGCTGTTTCCGGGCAGAACCGGAAACATTCGAAGCTCGGCGCTTCTTCGTTTTGGTCTTCTGGGCCTTCAGTTTTGTCTTCGTCCATTTTGGAGTTGCCAACTCTTGATCTGGATCCGAATAGGGCTTGGACTCCTCTCCTGTTCTGGAACCGGATTCCTCCTCTTCTTCCTCTTCTTCGGTATCCAACTCAAATGGTCTTTTATGGAATTCCACCCTCCTCTTCATTGCTTCACTTGGAGAGGGGGAAACATTGGATGTTTTACTTTGTGGTGTTTCCCATCCTCCTTCCTTGCCTTTAGCTTGACCTTGATTCAGAGATCCGGGTGTGGATGTACACTCAGCATCGGATTCTTGCATAACACTATCCTTGGCAAGTGTGGTGATATCCACACTTCCCGGAGACTTTCCGGACTTATCCCGACCTAGGGGCAACAGATGACAACTCTCGGACCTTGGGGGTTTAGAAGGGGTGCCTTCCTTCTTCTTCGTTAGTTCCGATTTTGTTTCCGGTTTTGGAGGCTGACTAACTTCTCCCACTACTCCCCTCATCTGAACAAGTAACTCTTCCAACTGTGAATGGAAAATAACTAGGACGCTGATGACCTTGTCTCCTAGTTTACCTTCCCCTTCTAAGACTTTCTCATCAAAGAGCTTGGCCTTGTTCAGTATCTCGGCTGGATGCATAATAAACTCTGCAATCCGGTCAAGCATCTCTTTTGACTGGATAGAGTTTTTCCTCTCTTGCTCACTTTCCCGCTTCTTCTCACTCAACTCCTTTTTTAGGGCAATCACCACATCCATCAGTCCCATAATTTTTGTCTTTTCGGCCCTTCCCTTAGCGTCCTGAATGAGATTCTGGACTTATTCCTCGCACTGACTTACAGGAATATCTCCTAACAATCTACACACCTGTATTATGGTACCCTTCTCTTTCTCGTATCTCTCCTTAACTTGGGTGAGATCCTTAATGACCATCTTAAGAGGATCACTTTCCCAGACTAGGTCTCTTTCCTCTCTTTTCTCTCTATGCCTCTTTTCTCTTTTCTGCTGTTCTGATTTTGCCTTGCCGGAATTCCTAGAAGACTCTTCCTTTCTCTCCACGTCTTTTCCCTTTGAGTCTGGTTTCATATCGTAGGCTAGTTTTACTTCCTGAATCTTGTACTCATGTCGCTCTTGTACCCTCATACAATCATATGCGTGGTATAAGTGGAAGAGAAATGGGGAAAGATTAGACAGTTTAGTTTTCCCAATTGACCGACAAAGTTTTCCTACGTGATCCCAGAGTACTAAACCCCAGTCGACTTTCCGGTTTCTGGACAGAGCACCAAAAATAATATTACCTAAGGTTATGGTTAGCCGGGTGCCCCTGTCCAGACTGAGAATAGGAACCAAAAACTCCAGTACCCTTCTCTCTCGGTCGTTCTTGCACTCATTCACTGTGTACCCTTCTCTCTCGGTCGTTCTTGCACTCACTCACTGTGTACCCATTTTAGGGTGAGGAGGGTTCAAGAACTTACCCACCATATACGTGTCCATCCTTGAAGCTGGTCCTTCTCCTCCCTTAGTAAACCCATAAACTTCCCGCCAAACTGTTGGGGTCCATTTGTCCAGAACAACCCTCATGGTCTTTTTCCACTCGTTCGACTGCGGATGCAGTACCTCCCGCATCATCACCTTGTCCTTGAAGTTCTACGGTCGCTCCAGCAATCCGGTGCAGCTAAGCTGGCTCAAATCTTCTAACAAATCCGCTCGCTCCTCTGCATCGTCCAGAATCACTAGGCTGACGTTCTTCAATGACACCTTTGTGGTCGCAGTCTCCTCCTCGGACTCACTTCCGGTCATAGTGACTTCCTTTCCTTACTTTGAGAGCCCTTACAATAGTCTCTCACAACGCCCACTAGTTTTGCTACTAAAACTAAACTGAAACAGAAACTATGTCAGGAAATCCGGAAACTACTATGCGCAAGAGGAATAGAAAACACCAACAGTGAAAACCGGAAGTGGGCAGGGTGAATGCATGGTTGGGTGGCTCACTAGGTGACACTAGGAGTTCATATATTGATAGGTTTTTTAGTACAAAAAATGAGTTAGTGGATGTTCATACATTGGCAAGTTCATCCACTCAATTTTCAACATCAAGCCTACCTAGAGATTTTCTAGTTACATGGGGTTCTTAAAACAAAAATAAAAAAACACCTTTTTTTGACCTTTATATGAACTTTGGAAAAAGAGGCTAAAATCAGACACTTTAAAAGTCCATAAGTACACTTCTACAAATGATTTTACTTAAAACGGATTGAATTCTAGGCTTCTAAACCTAAAATACAACACATGGTAAGTTGGTATTTGAAAAATATGTTCTTTTTCTTTATAAAAAACTCCCAAATAAGATTTTATACACAGGTGTATGTCACAAAAACCATTCTTCAAAAGTCCATAACTACTAAAATTTAAGATGAACTTTAGAAAAATCAAGCACAATCTTCAACATAATAAAGTTACCTATTTATACACAAAATTTTGCATTCAATAAAGTGAGTTAACTATGTCTATTTCATCATTACATACAAGTCCCCCCTGAAAATAGCCCTGTGACACAAAAAGTGAGCCACCCAACCATGCATTCACCCGGCACACGAATCCTAAACAACCTAACTTAAATTCTTCGTTTGGGAATTCCTCCCGTTTCCTCCCGTTTCCTCCTACCATTCCTATTCGTTGCCCATTAATCGACCGTTCCTAATTGTTGGGTACCGTTGATGTGTCCTAATTAACTCCAGCTGGCTCCCAATAGTCTACTCATAGTCTCCACTTCTAATGATTTCCAGTTCCGGTTCCAATTTAGATTTTCTGATGCATTCGGTCCTTCCGGTTCCGGTTAAAATGCAAGAACATTAATTTCCTGCTTAACCACTTTATCAATTTACGGTTTCCCTATCTTTCGGTTTCAAATACTATACTATATACTTGTTTAAGTCGAAGGAAATCGAAGATTTATAAAGAAAAAAAGAAAAAAGAAACCCTATTATATAGTATCTAAGCTAATCTTGACTTTTTGGGTCACCACACAAGGATGCATACTAAAAGATACAAGAACGACAAGATGACTTCCTAAAGCAAGAAAGGCTTGAATTGAAGAGGTTTGATCTATGAAAAGATTTTTATTGTCTTTGAATTGAAAGTTAATTATTGTGTTCCCAAGATAGGGTCTTCATAGATTTGGAGGGTCTTTTCAAACCCAATGTCCTCATTAAAGACCTCCTTATAAGCCCATTGGTTATATATAAAAAGTGTCTATGAAGGGCGATTGATTTAGAAAGATTTGAAAATTCTTCAGTGGTTCATAGCATTTGAAAAACATAGGACTTTTGAAGGACTTGGAGGTTTCTTGGAGCTAAGTGCCTCTTTGAAGACTCCACTTGAAGTCCATATGATCAAAAAAATAGTTGTCAACATTACAAAAAATCTGAATCCAAGAAAGGGCCATGAGATAGCATATAGCAGGTGCAATTATACTTAAAAATTTATAATTTTTTTCTTAATAACTGATGTGGCACTAGTAGTGCCATATCAGTTTGGTGATTTCAATTTATTTAATTATTTTTCGGAAAAAAAAGTTATTAAAAAAATATGAATTATTTTCTTATTTTTCCTATATTTGCATTAGATGTCGAAAGCTTTAAACAACCTTGTTGTAGCCTCAAATTTTTGTAATGAAAAGGATTGATTTTAGAATCATTTTTGAACGTTTTTGGGTTAAAAGTAAATTTCTAAAATGAGGCTCATGAGGAGATGGGAGGATCTTTCAATGCCAAAGGACCCTCGAGAGACCCCTTTTCAACCCCACTTGTCAAAAATATTGTCTTGTAGAGGGCATGATTTAGAAATGGTATTGAATTTTTTTGGAATGCGAAGAAATTTGTGTGGATTTGTTGTAGGACCTTTGAAGGGCTCTTGGAAAGGCTTAGAGGGTTGCTTTGAGGCAAAAGAGACCCTAAGATCCGTCAAAGCCTTATTAGTTGAAAGGAAAGATTTGGAGGGGGCATGGTTTTAAGACAATAGAATGATGAACTTGTAAAAAAAAGGTTTCCAAATCCACAAGTCTTAGCTTTGTTCTTTTGTCAAACACACCAAGTGGTAATCAAACCACACAAAATATAGACCATTTGAATTATTTGCATTAATGACCACATTGTGGTTTCCTTGAATTGCAATGATATCATAATGTGAGCCAAAACAATCACTATATTTTCAATTTCATCTCATCTCACTAAATAAACTTGGTGTACATTTACTTATTTAAAATTTGTATTATATTGAATCTCATTTTTAGGAAAATAGGGAAAATAGGTCTCTTCCACTTTTTTTTGGTGGAGATATTAATCTCTACAATAAAGTATCCTCTTCAACAAGAAGAATCACTACTTTCAAAGGTCTCACAAGACTCATTTCTCTAAGCCTCCAATAGAACTCTTTTGTCATCATGTCACTTGTAATCCATTTGACATTTAATTGTGGATTTTATTTGGCCTCTTTTTCATCCATCAAGACAAAAGATTCTATAATTCATTTGACCTTATTCATCCAAAGGAATTTATATAATATAATTCTATGTATATGTCAAAAAAATTGCAGTATTTTAATATAATTTTAATCTCACAATCCTCAAATATTCCATGATGATGAAGACATTTGAACCACAGATATTGGTTCATAGTATACTTTAGATGACTACAAATTATCCTAAATCATTGGCCAAAGGAATCCAATCTTCCAAAAACAATATTTCTTATCACTGCTCATTCCTAATTTCCTACATCATATTGTAACTTGGATTTTCAAATTCACTTCTTGTAGGTTTGAGCTTTAGAGATCCTTGATCTATTGAGTAGATTCAACAAATGTCAACGGCTATTTGAATTTGTGTCTAATGGTTACATTGCTTATGTAGGTTGTAGAATTATGGTGGAAGAGCAACAAAATTTTGAGCCCTAAAGCACAACAAGAGTCAAAGAAAGGTGACCTACTAGGGCTAATCCTACAAAGAATTCACTCAATTAGACATACTCTTTGAAGAAGACAAATAAGAACTTGACTTCTTTGTATAGTGTAGAAAGCATAACAAACCTTGAAAGGGTTGTTTTAATGGATATCCATTATGTCCTTTAAAGAAATTGATCCCTCAATGCAAAATGCTCAAAAAAACTCTAAAGCTATTATTGAGCATTTGCACTCTATGAGATCATTGTTGATTTTTTAGAAAAATACATGAGTTAAAAGATAGGATCCATTTAAGTCAAAGGAAAAAAATTTATATAATATGTAGGGCTACTATAGGGTTCATAAAATTATATATATATAAACATCATGTAGTAGGAATTTTTATTAATAAGTTAGCCTTGACAAATATGGCCCTTGGAAATTTTTAATAGTACGGTGAGTATAGATGTGGATGGATAGTATAAATGATAAAATTGACACAGTTAAGAAAATTAAAATGAAGTGTGGTTGATTGAAATTGTGCCACACTACTAATAGTTTATGTATCAAAGAAATGTAAGACATTGACCATAAGTGGCAGAAATTGTCATATCACATGAATAGGGAGGTTTACCTTAGTAGGTTCAACGAATTGAAAATTGTACAATATGAAGATAGAGTTTATACTCCATTTAATTTCAATCTTTGAAGGCATATGTGTTAAACACACTCACATTCAATGGGATATTCACAGGATAGTTTGCATAGGGATTCTGAAGTGTTCAATGATAAACATATTATTTAAAAACTACCACTTTGTCAATGGCCCATGAATTGAAATGATTGTTGTTGGTTTCATGGTATACACCCTATACATGTATATGGTAGAGGGAAGGAAAAATCTTTGAAGAAAGATAGGAGTCGGAACAAATTGAACACTTAAATTTTATATGTAACATAGCTCCATTTAAAAAATATACATAACTAAATTTACAAAAAATATAATATATTGAAAAATGACCTTTGTAGTTTTTTTATATAAAAATATAGTCATCTTAAAGACAATAATTAAAGTAAATAGACCTACATTAATAACCCTCTTAACTCAAGTGTATACCTTAAAATACAAGGAATGATCTCCTTGAGCATTTGCATAGAAAATTTTTAGGTCCACAACAAAGAAATTAAATGAAAATAAATTGCTTAACTACATTAAAAAATTTCAAGTGAAGAAACTACTCTTGTAGAGGTTAAGCATCTCAAGTGGCTACATAGGTTTATGCAATTGCCTTGCACCTACAAGTTGGAAAGCAATTTCCAAGACGTAAAGAAAGATGCCTCCAATTTGAGGGTGTTGTATGCAACTCCAAAGTGTACAACTTGTTGCTAATTAGTTAGGTTTGGGGAGGTGGGAAGATCAATTGGATGGAGAACTTCCTTCTTTCTCTCTTGCGTGGTAATATCTATGAACTATTCTTAAACATCCTACTCAAATGTTTCAAAATATGATACTCACCTTACATCCTTAATGCTCAATTTTCTAATGGAATTAAGAAGTACAACATTAAGCTTAGTTAATGGGTAGGATCAAAAGGTATTAGGGACATTTGCCTTTTATCTAGATATCAAAAGGCCACTCCCTAATTTTTGAGTTTTGAATTGTGGAATTTGCTTCTAAGAGAACCTTACTTAGTTAGTGTATAAAAGATTTGGATTGAAGTGTTGCAAATAAAGACATGAGCAAAAAAGGAACAATAGACAATGTGAAGGATTGATCGAATTCCCCATTACGGCACTATTGGAAAATGGTAGAAAGACGGAATCCACAATGACAATAAATCCTCTTTTAGAATTATTTTTTAACAAATCCAAAAATTTTACATCTTAAACTTGTAAGAAATAAATAAGAGTAGCAATGTTATGGACTTATGGTATAGGTTTGCATTTGTTTATGTGAATTTTGTTCTGCCTTTTTGCCCTAAGTGTTGTTAGTGAATTCTAAACATGTCTCTTGGTGATTAATTTGATGACAATAATAATGCTCATAATGTAATCTATATATAGATTCAAATATTAGTAGACCCATTTGGAAAAAAAATCATTACAAGGAAAAAGTTGCATAGGTAGGTGATCAAAAACCACAGGAAAAAACAACAAACTATGAAACCAAATATTCCTACAAAGATAAGAGAGTGAGGAAGACACAAACCATTATGTGCATCCACTCTAAAGTTAATGTTTGCGAAGCTCATCGCTTGAGTCCCTTGAAAGTACAACTAGATTGTCATGTCTTTGCAATCCATGAGTACATAAAAAGAGTGTACGGGTTATCAAATACCTTACACTCAAATTAGAGCAATGAATGCTAGAATAACAATATATTTTTCCATGCAGGACAAATGTCATGGTGGAGGATGGGAAAGAGAAAGTCAAAGGTAGTGTAACCTTTTTCAAAAGACTCGATGAAAAAACACCGCAGTAGACACAATCTATTGTACTATAACAAAAGTAACAATGAAGAGAATGTAAGTAATTCAAATCAAGTTGTTGAGCATTCAAGGAGGTGTTTGAGTGGTGCATGACAAAAGCAAGGTAGATGATGAATCTAATTGGCAACAAAAAGGGAAGAAATAATATATGCTCACTAGCTATGACTAAAATGGGTGCATATTGATATTCTCAAGAGTGTAGGCAACATTTGCAAGAAACCAACCTATCAAGCCCCCAAAGAGGAGGTTGTAACTCAAAGGGATTGTTTGAAGAATGTGATCTTGAATTGCATTCACCAGAACACGAAGTTAGAAGATATACCATTGTGAAAGTGGAGACACAAAAGCTTTGTGAGAGACAAGAATGGTAAAGGAAAACTAACAGAAAGATAAAGCAATGTGAAAGAGAAGGTAAAAGAGAAGGCATAAAAGCCTACTACCTAGAAATAAATCTCATGGATAAAACATATGGTGATGGTGTGAAGGCATGGCTAGAAAAATTGAATAAGCTTAGCTAAGCTCTAGACTTATTTGAAATAGATAGGCATGAGCAACCATTCACAAATCTAGCTAAACATTCTCAAGTATAGATTGAGAGACAACTTTGAGTACTTTAGACCCGTGGACCACAACTACATCAAAATCTTGGTGGGACATTTTCTTTTAATCTATAAGAGTCATTTATTGAAGATGATTGACGATAGGGAGGATTGTCTAAAATAGTTTTGTGCAAATGTGTGAGAGCACTAGCACAAGACAATGGAGTATTTAAGGGAAAAGTTGAGGAGATCTCCAAATCTTGAGGAATCGCACTATGAGATGATAAGAAATAAAGGTTATAGCAAGAATGCATGGAAAACCAAATTGAAGAAGTTTTTCAATTGGTGTGGAATTATTGAAGTGTGTGGAATACAACAAGCATTTGCATGACAATGATCAGGTCATCGTTACATGACAATGAGTAGGTCACTACATAGTGACATCCAAAAGATAAGTAGAAGATGTTGATGGAGTAGAAGAAGTGGAGTGGCCACTTTAAGAAACCCGTTTTTTTTTTGACATCGGACACTCAACGTAGAGTGTCTGAGGTTGGACACACTATGTCCAAGGAGACGTCTTCGTGTCTGGAAGATGGTTTGCCATTTCCAACAGATCTGAGTGGTTGTTGCAGCGGATAGGTTAAAATTTAGGTGATAACAATTTCTTGTTTCCACTAATGTACCCCTTTCTTTTGACATGCTTGCGGACATAAGCATGTCCGCAGTAGTGTCCATAAAAATCGGAATTGCCACGTTAGCATCGTTGACTTTTTTTCATTGGCTGTAATTTTAAATTTTTGTTTTTGTTTAATTATAGAGTCTGTCCGCCATGAAAAAAAGGAGGGCTGGGTAGTGCTCAGTCTTGAAAAATTGTAGACATCTTGACGTGGTAGATGACGTGGCAAGATCGAGGGAAATTGGCTGATGTGGCAAAAAAAATTGGCTGATGTGGCCCAGCCACGTCAACACATATTTTAAAGCATTGAGCTTAATGGCTTTATTGTTCCTCTTGACGATGTTTGTTGAGACACCATGACGCTTGTTTAGATGTCTCAAAGGACATCTCAACGTCAGTCTAGACATCAACTGCAATGTCACATTCTTGGAGACTTTTGTACAAGTACTACAATGTTGACCTTCATGTTTTCAAAAACCTCAAACTGCCTACTGAAACGTCATGACGTCTTTTTAGATGTCTCAGATGACATATGAGTGTTCGTATGGATGTCGCTTGAGATGTCTGACTTAGCTAAGGACTTCTTGGCAAGCACTACTATGTTCATGCTGATGTTGATAGTAACATGTGAATGTCTTTAGATACATTGGTTTCATTCTAATAGTGTTGTCTTCTAGCACAAAGATGTTCTGGGGGCGTTCATGTGTTCTACTAGTCTATTGAAGAGTGAGTAGCATGAACAAAATGACCGAATAGGGGAATACTTCTTAACAATGACATTATCCGCTTACATTATCTTATTAGGGGCTGCTTTGGAATGCACGACCGTCTTCTTCGTTTCATTTCTATCTAACACATAGTGAACACTTCAAGCATTGTACCTCTAGACTAAGTTCAAGCTAATTTAATGAACGACATGCACCGTTCAATTCAAACAGACAAATAGAAATTGCTCATTCCCAATACTGCACAATTTTCACGCTCATTCAAGTTGGTTTTGGGGTTTGATTTTTTGAAATTTTTATATGCACGAATCTCGTGACTAACTGCACGCACACACTTTTTGTGTATATAAAAATTTCATAGAAATCCGAGTTGTTTTGTAGAAGTTATGGCCATTTTTCCGCCAAAAGCTGTTTATTGGGCAGTAGGGCAAGGGAATATGTGTTTGACTGTGCAAGGGCAGCACAAGTGGGCAAGAGGTGTGGGAACCACGGAATCCGGATTTTATCTAATTAGTTAAAATTAAGGAATAAAGTATTTCAACTTGGTAGAAATTTTTAATTTTTGACCGCTTAGTTAAAGAAATTACCAAGATTATGTAATTAGAATCTCTAAATTATTTTATAGAGATAAAAGGGTTAAGGAAGGAATTAAGTTTCCTGTCTTAATTAGGAACCGGACCTGAGATACAGATGCGGAAATCGATTCCAGATCCTCTTAGGTATTGGGAATCAATGATGAACCCTAGCGGGACCTAGCGGAAGCTAGAATAGTTCACAGGGAACCCAATGGAACTCTCAACGGTAGGAATGGGATTCACGGTTGTACGTTCAACGAATGGAATTTTCCGGAAAATGTGGAACGGAACCCTAAACGACTGGGGGGAAGAAGAAAAATGATGGGATGTCAGGAAAGTCATTTCCATTGTTCGCCACCACGCACTTGCTTTGGAGATCTGCTCAGATGTTTAGAGTTTGTTTGGTGCTAAAAGGGGAGTCAGTAATGTGTGCATTCCGGTTCCGGTGAAGAGGAAAGCGGACAATGAGTGGGAAAAGTGAGTTGCCTCAGGATCAAATTGTAAGGAGAGATCTTTAGTAAGCAGTCCGGAGTGGAAGAAGAGAACGTCTCAAGCACGATGGTGAAGGCAGAGTCAGAGGAGGCTGGCCCGGTTAACCTCCGGATTGTGATTCCGGGAATTCCCAAGAATCGACAAGAGCGTACTCATTTGGAAAAGGACCTGGTCCAGATCGGATGTCTAGGGTTGTTGAAACAACCTTGGAGTCTGAGAGACGAGGGGATGGTCCGAGAGTTGGTGGTCGAGCAATCGAGCGAGTGGAACCGGACCTTGAGGGCGCTACCTTCCAAGTGGACAGCAAACGTGTGGAGGAAGGCTTAAAATTTTCCAAGAGAAGGAGAAGGCTTGGCATCAAGGACGGACAAGTTTCTGAATGGTAAGTTCTCTCAGCCACCAAACCCCAAAGACGGATATACAGTGGCAGATTGTATAATGTCCAGGGACAGGAGAGTATTAGAGTTCCTGGTTCCAATACTGTATCCGGAACGGCCAAACCGGATCACAATAACTTAGGCCAACACGATCTTTAGGGCAGTATCCAGGGACCGGAAGGTTAGTTAGGGGATAGTAATCCGGGATTTAGTGAACAAGATGATAGTGGGTGTTGGGAAGACCAAGCCCCTCGGGATTAGTCTATTCTTCTTCCATCTTTACCATTCCTTAGAGTTGCTGAGGGATAAGGAAGGGACAATGTATCAATCAACAGTAGTGATGCTGAGGTATGACATTAGTCCGGAACCGGAAGAAGAGGAAGAGAGAGGATCCAGAAGGGAGTCCTCAGAACGAGGAAAAAAGAAATCAGAGGAAGGGACTCCTGAGTCCGGAAAGGGAAAGGGGCCGATAGAGGAAAAAATAGAAAGGGATCCTCTTTGACCGGAACGCCGAAAAGAGGGTATATTGGAAAGGGTGATTGAGGATCTGGAGGAATATCGATCTCAATTAGAAAATGAGAAGACAGTGATTAGTGGGATCTGTAAAAGGATGGGGACTGTCAATGCGGAAGAACTCCAAAAGAAGATAGAAAGTCTCATCCAAGATGAAGAAAAGGAAAGATTGGAGGCCCGGATGGAAGAGTTGGAGGATCGGATCAAGGACCTCCAGTTACAACTGGAGCAAAAGACAGCAAAAGAAAGGAAGGAACGACGCCTCTCAGTCGGATCTGTCGATACCCTCAAGAGGATCCTCGGATTCATAAGTCATCCGAGCGATGTCTTGAACAAAGCCAAACTGTTCGATGCTGAGGATTATAAGTCCAACCCTATAGAGGCAGCAAAAGTAGTAGGCGTGTTGGTTGAGTTTGGAGAGAGGATGGAGAGGACCTTGTTTGAGATCCGAGAGGTCATGCAGGAAGCTGGTCATTATCCGGATCCGGAAACGGAAATTAACCAAGGGAAGGATGAGACCCCAACCAAAACACCAGCACTGTCGCCCCCGTCATCATCAAAGAGGAAGGGTAGGAGTGCCGGTGAAGAGAAGACCCCACAACCACCAAGAACTTCTTTCCGTCTTGATTCCGGACTGGGAAAAGGATCTACACCCGGATCCCGATCCAAGAGTCATGATCGAAAGGAGGAGTCGGAGCTAGGGACGCCGCAGAGCAAGACCACCAAACCAGCACCCAAGACTCCCAGTACGATCAAAAAGAAGAAGACATCAAAACGAAGAAGGGATGAAGATGTCGCAAGTCAAAGTTCCAAGGAAGACGAGTCTCCCGACAACTTTGGCGAGGAAGAGGAGCATCGATCCGGATCCGGAACCAGATCAGATGAAACCACAAAACCGGAAGACGACTCTGAACCGGATGAGATTTCGCCTTCGTAATTCAAGGAGAAGACCAGGACACCATCCAAGGGCAAGGTGGAAGTTGCTATGAAGCCTTCACCGAGTAGGAAGCAACCAGCTAGGAAAGGTGTTGCCAAGCATGCGGAACCTTTATCAAAGCGGCCTAAGGGTAAATAGGAATTTTTTGGATAGGCATTAGCCAGTGGGCCAACGACTTAGGATTTTGAGTAGGAAGAAGCAATTAGTTAGTTACTTTTTAGTTGGATGCATTTGGACCTCTAGTTTCGGGTTTTCAGGATCTGAGATCTACATTTTGCGGATCGGAAGGGTTGGTAGGAAAGTCAAGTATTAGTGGATAAGGAATGACGCGTGTCATTCTTTGGTCCTTGGCCTTTTTCTGTTAGGACCTTTAGGGTTACTTTTTGGTGTGTAGTATTTTAGGGGCCGGAGTTTGTTTGAGCCCCGGGTGTTCTTACTTTTATTTTTCATTTGCAATCTTATTTCCAGATTTCCACTTCATTTGAGTTGGTTTGAAAAGTCTTGACTCTGTGTTGGTATGCCGTGCAATGCTAGAATCATTGTGTAGTGCAGGTTAGCTGGATTTGCAGGTGTGGGATGAAGGAGTATCTCCCCCAGATTCTAACTTGGATCTAGTTCCAGGAATTGTTGACTTGGTTTATTAGAGTTTCGTGTACTAGAAGCCTCCTTGTTCACTAAAGTTACTTGGGTGTTTTCTGAGTGAAATAGCCGTTCTTAGATTGGGTAAGTCTTTGTGAAGAGGGTTGTATGCTAGCCGACGTCCTGTTGAGGTCCTGTTGTATCCGGAAAAGAGGAACAGAAAAGAGAATGGGATCTTTTAGTTATCGGGCGGCTGGGTCATGTTTCTGAGATTGGAATTAGGAAGGTCTGTCATTGTAGTACTGTAAGGATTGTGGAGGTTTTCAGAGTGACCTGCGAGTTAGGGTGGAATACCCGGATCTATTGTGAGGAAGAATCCGCGTCCTATTCATTTTTGTATTGTATGGAAGTTCTAATAGTGAGGCTCCATTTACTAAAAACCACATGAGGGTAGGGTATACGTTCCCTTCCTTAAATCCAAGAGCGGAATCCTTTGAATTAGAGGTTAAACTTCAAATCAGGTTACTTGAATACTGTATTCGGATAAGGATCTGGGTAAGTTATAAAGTTCAAGCATTATTAATTACTTGGAGAATGAATGAAAGCTTATGTGCGTTAGGGAGAAAGTACTGTTGAAACATATAAGTGATATAATAGAATTCTGGATTTAATTCCTGATTTTTTTTTGTCTTGGGGTTGTGTTTTTCCGCATCATGTTCCGCATATCTTGAGGAAACTATGAGTAAAATCCTTTGGGAACAAAATACGAGACATCTTGGGTGTTTTACCTCAATTTAACACTTAACAGTAAGATTTGTACTTTCTTGTGTTACGACAAGAGAACAAGAGAGGGGAAGGCAGCGGGTTTGAAGTGGAAATCTAGGTCTTGGAAAGTTGGGCTTTGACGTTGGGGGTTGGGCTGTTGAGGACATCTTGGGTCCCTTTCTACAAGTGTTGCCCAGTCTGTGAACTTCTTTGCAGGTAGCTGCAAACTTCAAAAGGTCATAGAAATCTCAAATTTTCATATTTTTCAAATTTTTTTTCCTACTTGTCAAATATAAGTATGTCTTTCTATCTACCATTCATACTTTCAATATCTCAAAGTATGTGGTGGGAAAACTGATTTGAAGATGACCTAGTGCATTGTCAATTTCTGGGATATTGTGGCATTGCAAGATTTTTTTGGACGTGTTAGGTGTGTTGGATTGCTTTGAAGATTGATATGCATATGCCTAACTTCAATACCTATAAGAAATTTTTTTAACTTTATGCTGTGTAGTGCAAAAAATTGAGCATGAGGCGATCAAAGGCATCTGAAATTCTAGGGCACAATGAAAAAGAAAGAAAAGATAGAAAAGGCAGTTTTCAGTGATTTTGGACCCAAATAATGACTTTTGGTCCTTCAGGAGTTAAATATGCATTTAAGCATTGAGACAAAAGAAGTCACATACTCAGTTGAAGGGGGATGCTTGCATGTCATGTATTCCCACAGAGAATGGATGCCTAACAATAGTCAGTCAAAGGACTTACAGTATTTATCTTCCAAATTAGACACCAAGGACCATGATAGATATCATGGTTGATAGTGCGCTACATCTTCCAACTAGACGTCGTCATAGATATCCTTCTGATGCCTCAATCACATGTTGGAGGCAGTCCGGACGGCGGTATCCTCTCAGGTATCCTTCATCCTCTGACATGACATTGTCATTAAACATGTCAAGCAAGTTCTCGACGTTCAACGACGCTAGCATGCGAGCTTGGAGCGGTGAGCTTGTGAGCTTGGAGCGGGGAACTTGTGAGTGGTGAGCGTTGGAGTTAGTTTTTTTAGACTTTTTATGGATAAACACATATTTTTTGAAAAAGAAATAAAAATTTGACAAATTTTTAGTTATATCAGAAAAATTAGGGGACCTATGACCGCTATCCCTATTACCGTGGATTATAAGAATTATGACTAGGACCTGCCTAGGTTCATTTATTGTTGGAAAAAATCCGAAAAACCTTTGTGTATAATGAAGCATTTATTTCGCCCTAACATTGTTCACATATTTATCCACTTCCAAATTTGGCTAGAGATTTTAGTATAAGGTATTAAGCAATGGAGGCTTAAAAAAACCAATGTAGGATTAACAACGAAAACACAATGAACAATACACGGAAGGAATGGTATAGGAAAGCCAAAAAAATGAAATGAATTCCCCCCCCCAAAAGAAGGCAGAAAAAAAAATGGGAAGCCAAAAAAAAAAAAATAATAATAAAAGGAACAGTGACAGGAACATGGCTAAAAAGGTTTTCATTTTCATATGAACACCTTTGGATGATTGGTTTCTGTTAATGGTTTAGCCATACATAATTTCATTAACAATTTTTTTTTCTGTAGGACATACTTCCAACTTGGGTAAAATGCATGGACGTTTTCTAATTCATATACTTCACACCACATAAATTGTACCAAATGGTAGTTCATAGAATAAGAATGTAATACTACTTGCTACTGTAGCCATTACTACTATAGAACTGTGATGATGCCTGCTTTTAGAAGGAGAAGCTTCAATTCGTTGAAGCTAAAACTTGGTGCATGAATGAATTTATCCTCATGGATGTCCATCTTGCAGAAATACCGAAACAAGTAGTACAAGTGCTTGCAATTCACATATTGTTGACGACCTCCAATAGCTGAAACACACATGTTGGTAAAATTCGGGCATGTGCATGAGGGGTACATACCCACTGTAATACGATACACATTTTGGTTTAGGTCACTTTTGGTCTCGAGAGACACAATTGCACCTAGTCCTGGAAAAGGCAACAATGTTACTCCAAGTATTAGTCCTTTCACATTGCTAGCACTCTCCCACTTGTTTCGCTGTTCTGTAGTTGGTACTGTTGAGATTCGCCGAATGGTTCGACTATTTCGAACCGTTGGATACATGTGTGCATCATGTAGAGGTGGCTGATCATAAAATATGCTTTTGAAAACGTTGGACATATTGAATAGCCGACAAGGAGACAACGTAGGACACTCTTGGAGTCTAAATCCAGCATGTTGTAGGAGTAAAGTCTCCTCTCTGCTCAAGTTTGTCCCAGTTAGAACAGGCCATACTTCTGGCACATTTGGCCAATCTATAACCCACTTGCGCTTGTTCCCCTTCACACATCGTTCAATGTCATCTGCACAGAACCAAAAGTCCGCCAACACTTCGCGCTTAGTCCCGTAATCTTCTTTTCTCCCACGATAGGTGGGAGCAGGGGTTCCCTTCCGTCCTTTTGAAATTCTAGCAGTGCACCTGATATCTGACCCCCATTGTTGAGCATGACATTTTGCGTTTGATTTGTGGCTGATCCTTGAAATGTGCCACTTTGATGTGTCGCAGTCACTTTCAAACGCAATGGATACATGCAGTGAAGTGTTCACTTGAGCTTCTGTATACTTTTCCTCAGCAGAGTTTATAAACGCGGTTGTAGACCTCGTTCGAACACGAGGTTGAGAGAAATTTACTTTATCTGGTCTATGTGAGTCTCCGGCATCACCAATGGGTACATCTAACTTCCTCTTCGTGCTTCCAAATATTTCTTCTCCTTCTAAATGGGGTATGCGACTTCCAACACCTTCAGATCCGGGTAGTGTATTAAGCGCTTCTGCTATTTTCTTGGGATCTCCGCTCCGTCTTGCAGCTCTCAATTTCAACTCCCCCTTTGATGGACCAGAGCCACATGCATGTCCCTTCAAATAAGCGCAATAATTTGTCATCTGCATCCATGCACGGATACTATCGTCGCAAGTAGCATCAAACAAATTGTTACCTCGATTTCCAGACATTTGAAGCCACTTGTTATGCACTGTTTCTGACAAGTTGCATGAAGGCATGTCAGCCATCTCCTCCAAATTCAATCCCTGAAAAGGTCCCCCCCAAAAAAGAAAAGTCAAGTTCAATGGAAAAGAGTACAAGCAAGAACCATTGTGATTTGAAAACCATCGAGTTCATGTACGGGGCACATGAGATGAGTCAGATGACGCACACTTAAATAAAATTAAATAAAAAAAGAAGCTAGATGTCTTCAAATTTGCAATCCTTGACCTTCTTAACTAATTAGAGAAAAATCACAGTTACATATCATAAAACATAGAAGACCAACAAAATCTAACATTTTATTCCCAATGCAAAAAAAAAAAAAAAATACAATAGTGCATGGACCTTACCATTTGCATGAATCCGCCCCACTGCCTATAACGGAAATGCCAAAATGCTAGCCAATGGTCCAAGTGATGAAGTGCATCTTCTGTGGTAGTTCCAGAAGATAACCACCATGACCGAATTGCTAGGTATTTGGTCTCCGCATCCTCCATATTCTTTGCATCTTTGTACTGTTTACATAATAAAGTGTGTTGTTGTTGGAATGCTTCCTTGATATACTTCTGTGTGTGTTTCTGAAGTGACGAACTCCAATGCAACAAACAAGTCCGCTCCTGATTTTCCATTTTCTGATTGGCAGAGCCACTACCATAGATGATACGAACTGCATTCCAATTGGCCATAGCACTATCGGCCATAAAAACCTTGAAGTTTGGGTTTTCTATTCCGTGTCGTGACATGACAGCATTCAAGCATTCCCAGAAAATCACTTGAATCTCGGTATCTTCCGATTGCATATCGCATGTGGAAATGGTCATCACCTTTTTGTACTCGGGGTCATATACGTGGCAAGCCATCGTGGTCCAGTCCTTCACACGCTTCACGTGGTCAAACATCATCCACGCATTTTGTAGATTCCCTCCCGGTTGCATGCGCTTCACCAGATCCACTCCACTGCCGGGTCCTTCTGTCAACATCTTGAAAATGTACACCTTCTCCTTCCCTTGTCCAGGGAAAACGCTATCGTGAATGAATTCGAACTTTGCCTCTTTCTTCATGGTCATAATACTGTCGATAACGCCTCCGCGGTTGTTTGAGCGGAAAGAAGATATGACGTTGCGGATGTTTGGACTGCTTAAATACTCGAAGCGGTCCATTACCTCTTCTAGTTCCTGTCCTTTCAACAACTTCTTCTCTCCTTCTTCATTGTGAAACAAATAGGTTGTCAGGAAATCTTTGCTAGTAGAGAGAGCAATTACGGAGTTGGTGGCTAGAGGTGTTTTCGCCACTTGCTCCGCAATGAGTCCACAAATCTTTTCTGCAGAGTCTCTGTACATGCCTTTTGCTACGGGGTGACAGTGATCTCCAATATGAATAGCCGCCCTACTCATTTTCGGATTTTCACTACAACAGTAGTAAATTCTAGCATTGCATGTGCTCAGACATGTAGGTGTAACTTTGCAAAGCTTACAAACTAATGTGCAATCATTGGGAGTAGTATCCCCAACTACAAAAGGAAAGGTTGTATACCCAGTCCACTCTGTTTCATTGCGTTTTCTAACCCTAGTCAAGTAATCGCACTTTGGATTCACACAAGCAAGATGACCAGCGCAGTATGACTTACGAAACTTAAGGTTATCGCAGTTGTTGATGTTTGTGGTCACAACTTTGCACCAAGGATGCCCATCTCTGCGCTTGTCCATCCCTTCTAAGTTCTTGGCTGCAGAGGAAGAGGAAGATGACCGGCATGGAGGCAACTCGAAGATAACATCACCATTGAATACTGGTGGAAGGCATTGCACATGATGATGTTGTACAGCATTCAGATCCATCATAGACAATTCATTTCGAGATCTATGCATGGTCGATAGTCTCTTCAAACACTCCATGATACTTATTCTGTCGGCAGGAGGTGGATGCAATGGAGGCCGTGAGGACAAAGACTTCGACTGACTTAGTGAAGGGGTACTGCATACTGAATTCACAAGAGTCGTTTTCACAGATGCATTCTGACTAGAAATTGTTTTCTTATGGAGAATGAAGTCAGGAGACTCTCCTTCCAATTCACTAGACAATTCTATGATTGCATCTAATTTCTCAAGTTTCACTTCACGAAGTAATATATGCTTTGGATAGACCGGAGAAATGTCACTAGGTGAATCTGGTGAAACGACGTGTGCAATGTAAGGCATGTCTACTGTGGAATTATCGGATTGGCGACTACGAATCTCAGTGGATGGAGCTACAATAGAAAGAGGAAGTCCGTATGCTCTATAGTTTCCGGCGCCAAGGTACCAGCAATGTGTTCCAGCTTCTAGAGACCTCAAAATAGGGATAGATTGTTGCACTTGTCCTAATTAAGACATCTTTTCCTCTTCAACATATATAGAGGCTTCTACAAACCTAAAACGGACATGGAGAAGGTGAGATAGAACTCTAGCACGTCCTTCCTCTCCAAGCGGAAACACAAGAGGGACCTCGTGTCCATCTACTCGAATGCAAGCCATTGTGTGAATCTACGGAGAGCGAACTACGAAGGAAGGCAATGAATTCAACATGTGAGACCAGGTACCTAAGAGTTTCTCCACTCCTTTATTCCCCCAACTGGCTTATCCATTTCTATACTTACTAGTTTGAAGTGAAAACATATTTTCAAATCCCTTTGTATTAGGGTACCTTCATTTAATGCTATGGTTTTTTACGAACTCCGAGAAGGGTAATAAATGTAATCAAACACTTAAATTCACAAACCATATCTGAATTGCCAAAGTCCATTATAATGTTTGGTTCATTATTCCAGTAGTAGAGCCACACAATATGTAGTGAATCCTTCTTTAAGGAGCCATTTTGAATTATAATTAAGTATTGTTGTTGTCCAGTCTTCTTAATGATATCTTTTGGAATCGATGTTATCATGTCGCAGTCAAATTCCAAGTACTATACTTACGCTTATAAAATCCAAACAATAATGACGTAATCTAGCTAGAAACTGTCATTGAACAACAAGTATTAATGTTCTCTTGTGGGAGGTAGGGCCTCCAATTGGGTGACATGATTGTAGTACTTCCATGACGATGATAGGAAGCTAGAAAAAATGGACAGGGCTACTTCATTCAAAATTACGGCATGCAAACCGACGGCGATATTATGGTTCACAGGACCTCAATGAACATGAAGGTGGCCAGTTCACACGTGGTTGAAATACAGCCTGACAAGAGCATTTGCAGAAGCCCTATTCAACCTCCAAAGCCACCTTAGTCTAGTCCTAGGGCCTTGGGGTTTTAAACATCATTTTGAATTCAAAGGATGCATCTCTAAAATGTACACCCAACTCTCACCGTCATTTTCCAAACTCTAAACCCTGTCATTGATTTCCATTTAGTACTCTTTGGTGGGTCATGAAACACATAAGAGTGAGCAAGTGGTACTCTTAGTAGTCATTTTCCAACCATAGTTTCAGAGTGACATTTCTTCCATGTTTACATCTCTCACTACATGCTTGTAGAGAACCTAGGAGCTCAGATTTATAGTCCGAAGCTTAGAAAGAGGCAGAAGAGACACACCACACTGTATTTCTCTTCTCCAAAGACATTGAGAAGAGCTAGGATGACAAGGGCGAAGAGAGTGGTTTCTAGGACAGGCCAATCTCCAGCTGGAGATTCACGGAAAGCTCTCCGATTTGGAGCTGGAGTCAGTGGTGGAGAGGAAGACACGAGAGTCCTCAACAGAGATGCAGTTCAAGAGATGTCTGAGGACGCTAGTAGCGGACAACGTGAAGGGAGAGAAATTGACACTTCAAATGTGAGAACTTCTAGCATTCTTCCAGTACTTTTGATAAATTCTTCTCCTTTGCTAGTCACCTTGGGGAAATAACCTATGGGCTATATGACACTTGTTGTAGTATGTATTTTTCACGTCTACATGAATTGGAGCCCAGTGTGATCAATTTTATATAACGCCACTACTAACGAAACCATGTTTGATTGAGGAGGTCTTACATAAGGGACCATTAGCATATATTATCTTAAGGTTTAGACTGAATTTCAAGAAGCATCTAAATGAATATAACGTGCTGGGGAAAATGTGAAATCTAAGTCCTGTTGAAATTCCTTCAAATATAAAATTACCTTACACACGTTTTGTCTCCCGAGACATTATTCCATAAACTTTGGCGCAGTAACGATGAGGTGAAATCTAAAAAGGAAATCTTCATGGAATTTTTAACTGATTCGAGAGAAGTGGGGTCTTCCTGAATCCCCGAAGTCTAGCCATGCTCACGCATGTTCTGCTTACCTGTAAATTGCCGATACACCATTCCAGCCGACCCTGGTCCCAATCACAGCTTCATTAAATGATTAATCTGAAATCATACGTGACAGCAATCGGAGCTCTTGGAGAGCTTCCCGGCTGCATTTGTGCAAATGAGAGGTCCAGAATAAGTTGCAAGGCTTTGGCATGCTCACGAGTCCTCCTGTCTAAACGTGGCGGCAATCGAGTGTCTAGTCGTGCCAACATTTCAGAGTCCAGTCATGACGACATGAGCTTCCCCACAGAGAGTTCACGCGGAAGCTACCCCGTTGAACCACGGTGAACTCTTGTGAAAACAACAAATTCAAAATTTATTCTTTTTTAAGCATTGGAGGATCTACAAGTTCCCGTGCAGGAGAGTTTGACTGCTAGTGGAAGCGTATCCTCACAAACATATCTTCTCGTGCCCAAATTGTATTGTGTCTTTTCAATTGAGCAAGGGTCCACGGTCACAATTTCTAACTTGCCTGTGAAGCAGGGAAGAATGACACGGGCTACACGGAGCCGGGGAAGGGAAGATTCAAGTGCGCCGAATGCTCTCGAAAGGGCGACACCACTTTGTCGGCAGCCGGAGGTATGAACTTGGGACAATGAATTTTTGTCTTCATGGTGTATTGAGCCTCTAGTCAGTTGTAGAATGTGATAGGACTCGACTGATCCCTGAGGCCCGACTAATTCTGACCATGCTGAGCCAATTACCTCGCTGCTGTGACGACGGCTTCGAAGACGCATGCTGTGACGACGCCTTCAGTTCATAAGGCAGGGACCTTGAGCAAGACACCCCAAGGACGCCCCCGAACATTCTCGCCGAAGCTCGTGAGCTTTGTCACCGGTGCCGCTGCCACTAGAAAAACTCGGAGAGCCTCTCACACTGGTTTTTGGGGTCTCACCGATGCCACTGCGAAATCTCGGAGAGCCTCTCGCACTGGGTTTGGGGAGTCTCACCATGCCACCGTGAAATGTTGGAGAGCTTGTCGCACTGATTTCTGGAGGTCCTGCTGGCTCTCCTTTGCGGTCAGTCAGATCCGACTGATCCCTGAGCCGAGTCGGTATGACCCCCCTCTTTTGGTTTTCTGTCAGACCGTCACCCTCTTGGACGTGCCTCATTTTGAACGTGTCTAATTTTTTGAACGTGTCTCCGCTCTTAAACGTGTCTCTGCGCTTCAGCATCGCCGCGTACTTCAGCTTCTCGGGCTCTTCGACATTTCACGCTCGCATCAGCGATTCAGCACTGCCCCAGCATCACCGTGTACTTCAATGCTCCAGCATCACCGCGTAAGACCACGCCCTTGAGGCACCCAACGAGTTCATCAGCCGGGGCCCTTGGAGGATGACACCCCAACGACGCATCCACCATCCTCGCCAAAGCCCTGAGCTTTCTCGCCGATACCACCATCAATTTCGGAGAGCCTCTCGCACTGGTTTCTTGGGGGCTTGCCGATGCCCATGTGAAATGTCGGAGAGTCCTCGCATTGGGTTGTGGAGGTCTCGCAGATGCCAGCGTGAAATGTCGGAGAGCCTCTCACTTGTGGTTCTGGGGGTCTCGCCGATGCCAGCGTAAAATGTCGAAGTGCCTCTCGCACTACCGGCACTGGATTTTGTTGATCTCGTCGATGCCTTCGTCAAATGTCGGAGAGCCTGTCGAACCCAAATCTGGGGGTCCTGCTGGCTCTCCTCAGCGGTCAGTCGGATCCGACTGATCCTCGAGCAGAGTCGGCATGACCCCCCGATTTGGGTTTTTCTTTTCTCCGGTCCCCCACTTCATTGTGACTCCGAACTTGATCTTGTTTTAATCGCCTGCTCCAGCTTCGCCTCTAGCTAAGCGCCCCAGCTACTGTGACCACGCCTCCGAGGCCCCCAAGCAGTTCATAGCCGGGGCCCTTGGAGGATGACAAACCAACGACGCCCCCGACCATCCTTGTCGACGCTCCTCAGCGATTAAGCCGATGCCACTGTGAATTCTCGATGAGCCTCAAGCACAGTTTTTTGGGGGTCCCTCAGACTCTTCTCCGAGGTCAGTCGGATCCGACTGATCCCTGGAAGGAGTCGGTGTGACCTCCCGAAATTGGTACTTGATTCAAGCTTACCTCTTGAATTGGCTTTTTTGTTCCCTTGATCATGTAGGGTCGGGTCAAGATTTTCGTAAGGTGACCATGATTTTATACCAAGACTCTTTAACTTCTAGCACTGACATTGTCCCTTTTGTCCCGCAATCATACCAGAGTAAGTTTTTCGAGAGGGATGGGCTTGTTTAGAAGGCAATCGGCGGCATCTTCCAAAAGGAAATGACATTTGGGAAATCAGGATTCTAATTTTCTACTTGTTGGAGTTACCTTTTCCTTGGGGTCGGGTTGACTTCATCTAGGGAAGAGTCAGATCCGACTGATCCCGGGTCATAGATAGCACGACCCCCCGAAAATGGTACATTAACCTATTTCTTTGTTGAAAAACGCCCTTAGACCATTTAGTCATATAATTTGTGCATTTTGGTAGGCTTTCTTGACATATATTGACTCTAATGAAGGTATTTTAGAAATCACTTGAGAATAATAGAGTAACCATTCACAAGTGGGCCCACACTTCTTGTATCCTCTCTTTATTCCAAATTGAATTTGTGATATTTATTTCAAGTTTCAATATAGTAGTGTACCTATTTTGGGGGGTCAAGCTAACTCCTCCTAGGGTTAAGTCGGATCCGACTGATCCCTTGGTGGAGTCAAGGGGACCCCCCCCAAATGGTACCTAAATTTTTTTATCATTCATTCTGTATTTGGAGGGTAAAGTCATTTGTGCATAAGAGTTAAGGTCCTCAAGGTCATTGTGAATTTTGTTTCAACCATAGATGATTATACATTGTGTAGGAATCCCATGGCTTGTGTACAACTTCATAATTGACGGCTGATTTGAAGAGATGTCATCCTTACACGCAGGTTGGAGTTGGTCAGCGTGAATCTAGACCAAATAGTCAGCCTATCAGTGCCCCTATGTCTCAAGTGCCTGGCCCCTCTCAGCCTTTCACTCCCGCAAATACCACAATGGAGGTCTCTAGTGATTCAAAAGAGGAAGAGCCTGGAAATGAAGACCTGGTAAGCTTTGATGATATTATAGATGCTGCTGATCGTGCTGTAGATGCTCTTGAGCATTTTGAGCATAGTCGTGTTAGTGACCTTGAAGGGCATTCCCATTCTATTCCTCGGCTTAGAAAATGGCGACGCCAACATAGGACACCTGTGTTCTCCCCAGAGAGTTCGGAGACTGAATATAGCTCGGATAGTGAGATCTCTTCTTCGATTGATGGTCCACTATTTCTTGACACTTGTCAGTGTACTTGTAGCACTAGTCAGGGCACACGTGAGGTTGTGCTCATTTTCTTGAGTTCAGATGAAGATGACGATGTAGACATCGATTGATTCCATTTGATTGGAATTATCTTTTAATCATCATCATGTAGACCCTAACATGTCTATTGTACCTTTGACTATGAATTTTTGTTTATAATCATAAATATTTTATGCCTATTATGTTGCTTCATTTTCACTCTCATATTATAGTTTTTTGTTTTATTTAAAAGCATTTTTTTATTAATTTTGGATTTGATTCACATTCTGTAATTTGTTCAATCTTGATGAATCTTTTGTTTTCCCTTTTCAGATGGATGTGTCCCCGGTCAATTTATCACAAGTGGAGCAAATTATAGAAACTCCAGGAACAGATGACACCGAGCAACCGGAGATTGGAGATGAACGTGATGGTGAAGAAGACTTTGTGGAAGACGAAGAGAAGGAGTTGTTGGAGGATGAGCTCCGAAGACTCCAGAAGGTAGACTCAGTGGCTACAATCGCATCCCTCAGAATGAAGCCAGAGAATTTGTTTCGGCTACAAATTCCACTTTGCAGACTTGTGCCGATGCCCATGGTGCGGCCAACCCTCTCTTGCGACCTTATCAAGCTTGAGTAGGAATTCGTCAATGGATACCGAGATGGAGCAACAGTATTCTATGTGACGACTACAAATGAGGCTGGAGAAAGCGCGGAGTTCACAAAGGAGGAAATGGATGCGTGGGGGCCGCTGTGGAAGGAAAAGAATGACATCTTCAACAAGTATGTCGAGTCTATGGCTATGCTCAGCTTCTTGAAGAACTTGAAGTTCTTCGTCTATGATGGGAATCACCGACGCTTGGCATGGATGAACCCTATTGCCAGACTTCATTCCACCTCACGAGATTGCCAGATTGGCATTGTAGCGTTGACTCCATCGTATTGGACACGAAGGGGAAGATTGAATTGGTCATGCATGTTATGCATGACATAAACAAGTGAGTGCTGCATTTCATTTTTTTCCTTCGTCTTTGTAGTCTTCGTTTGTTTTGTATGACTTCTAAATGTATTGTTGAAATATGACTTAGTGTCCTTTTATGAAATGCAGATCAACAGAAGACTCCCATGTGAAGACTAATCTGGTACACACATTGTATCGCGTTCAGAAGTATGGTCTTCTCCCTATGGAAAGGTTTAATGAGATGCTTAGACCATCAGAGGTCAAACGCTGTGGAGCTTTGAAAGTGAAGAAAACATGGTACTCCATGCCGGTGGAGGTCTTCACGTCATTTGTTTTCCGGGTGAGAACAACTTTGTACTCTTTTGCCTTTATCAATTATTCTTCTATATTTTGCGTATTCGTTACCAACTTTGTTTTGTAATTCATGAAACGTTTGATTGTGGCAGCAAGAGATCGCACAGGCAGCAGATGCTGCAGTGAGAAGGTACAATGAGGTCACTCCATTTGAAGAGAAGAGTCATGAAGGTGTCGCGAATGCCATGAGAGTTGGAGCCAAAGAAAAGAATACAAAGTTGTATGTGAAAATGATCAAGTTGGTAACCGTGGCCAATCCCGCTCACGGACCTGAGTTCCTAGCTGAAGTAAGTGATGTGTTTTGAAATTGACTTGAAGGTACTATTGTATGTTGAAGTCTTAATTCTTACTACAAGTGAAAATTTCATCTTCTACAGGTAGAAAAGCATTGGAGCACTAATGAGGTTCCAGAGATGACTCTGGAAAAACTCCAACTGGTGGCCACTTGCAACACAACTCCGTTTCACAAGATCAAGTTCCTCAAGTGGTGGAACTCTTCATTGCCATCACGTGATGCTAGGAGGTTTCCACCACGGCCTGTATCTGAGACGTTGCTCGGGCCTTTCTTGAACAGATGTGTATGGTACGCTGGGGTAAGTGCTCCTTTGTGTGGTGTTCTTCATCCTTCCATGTAGTAATTTTTGTTATTCAATTCATTACTGTTAAATAATCAAAATTCTTGAACTAGGCTTCTAATCTTTATTATTCTAATTGCCCTTTTGTTTCCACAGATCGAAGATGCAGCTGTGGAGTACTTTGAAGACGTGGTCAGACAAGACAATATGATCATCAACATGAAAGTTCCTCAGCAGCCTGAGTTCCTGGCAGATTACATAGAAGGATGGAGAAGGAAGATCTGGGATCAAGGATTCTTGGCGGTTCTTAGAGGAGCCAACTATTTCAAGAAAAGTGACTCTTTCATGAATTTTGATGGATCCAAACAAGCGGTTCGAAGAGTTCTTTTCCGGTAGGTTTTTTGTACTTGTTTCATGCCAGTTACATGCAAATTAAGTAGATTTGATCACTTGTCCTTTAGTAGGAGGATTTGGTGGCTTCAATTTCCTTACTGAATTCGAGTTACATATTGCTTTTTCTAATGCCTCTACCTCTAATATGGTAATGGAAGAAGCCTTGTACCTTGCTTCTCCAATATAAATATGTTCTAAAATATGTGTGCCTGTTTCTTGCTGCAGTTACTTCAAGCATGAACTTGAGGCAAAAGGAGCCATTGGACGGACAGATCTTCCTCCATTCCTTTTTAGTTGGCTGGACCGTAGTTCTGCGGACTGCATGTACAATCCAAACCAGCTCCGCACCTACACAACTGCTCATCCTAGTGGTGGAGGGTGGTACATTGACTGCCTTGTGTCTTACACTCATCCATCAGAAGTACAATTCCGTAACTCTTTGGAGGGCATTGGTGCTATTGACATGGAGGTGGATGAGTTCGCAGGCCTCACCGATAGACAAAGAAACAGGGCCATTGCAAAGAGGGAAGCCAACGACAGGAAAAAAGCAGCTCGGCTCCAAGTCCTTCTGGAAACAAAGAATAAGAAGGAAGCAGAACAATTGGTCAAGTTGGCAGAGAAGGAGAAGGAGAAAGAAGAAAAGCTCCTAGCCAAAGGCAAGAAGAAGGACGACAGTGGAGCCATCGTTCCAGCATCATCGACAGTGGACCAACCCTCTCATACGGAAGGTGGAGCTCAAAGTGGGGTGAAGAGGAAGGCACTTACGCAGCTGACAAAGGACGTCATCACTCAAGGGACACAAGTCATCGTTCTTGGCGATGATGAGTTGGACAAGAGTGAAGACTTAATCATGAATATCTCAATTGAAGACCTTGTCGAAGACATGGAGACTGAGACGCCAACTTGGTATAGAGAGGTCATGGACTTCTGGAAGAAGGTAATTTGCTCGGACTTCCAAATTTCAATGTCGTACATGAATTTCAAAACATGAACATTGTGTGCAAGGTTCATTGATTGGATTTATTCTTGTGAGTTTGCAGTTGTCAGCGGGGAAGCCTCGCATGTTTTACGGAGTGCCAAATGCTAGGCCTGGAGTGGACCTAATCTTTTTTGATTGCCCGGAGAACTTGCCTGTACCGGGACTATCCTCTCCCCCAACAAAGGTGCCGACTTGGAATGCTGACTTGGAGAATGAGGCTCTACAAGTGGCATTTCAATTCGCTTTCAAGCATCTACAAGACCATGGATGCATGATTGTATTTTACTCATGGAGTGCTGATGTTAGGGGCGATATTGCAGGATTGTGTGAAACTTATCGCATGGTGAAAAAGAAGGAGTGGTGGGGCATGAATCGCCTCCACTTGACTTCAGCACTGGACACTAGTTCTACGATAAATTCAATCAATAAGGCTCTTGAAGTTGTAAATGTCTTTTTCTAATGGTTATGTTACATTTGTTTCTCATGTATATTTTGTTTCCATGAGTGCAGACTCAGAGGTTTGGAATCACCCTCCTCGTCAAGGACTTTGGCGACAAAGGGAAGTCCAACTTCACTTTCAAACGCACATCGCTTATGAAGAGTGCTGGTGTGGACATCGGTCGAGATGACATGTTGATGAACTACACCAAGGAGGATGACATGGCAATGAATGATGGAAAACCATGGCAGGGGGCACGTGAAAAGGATCCTCGATTGTTTCAACTCCTCATCGAAGCTACAACCGGTGAAGGAGATTTGGTTCTTGATTGCACCGCATCAACAGGTGATTTTTAAATTCAATTATTGTCCATTCTGCACGTTTTTGTGAAAATCATCAATTTCACTAATATTTTATATTCCCTTCACTTCAGGTGCATCAGTTACCGCTTGCCGTGGAATTGGCCGCCACATTGTGGCTTTGGAGGAGAACATTGACATTTTTTATGCTCTCCTCAAACCCATGAAGAAGCCTACTCCAACTTCGATGAAGGCCCCATCTAAACCACCAACACTTAAAGTACATGATTCGGATGAAATGATGGTGGTGCCTCGGAAATTTGCTCGGAGGGGAAAATTCAGTAAGTAAGTTTGCATTTTCTTTTAGCATTTTCTTTTATCGATATCTTTGTGTTTTACAAATCTAACATTCTATCATATCCAATTGCAGCCATCGAGGATTGACGTCGTCAAGTATGATGCTGAACAATCAGAGTCTTTTCTACAGTCCGGAAAAGACTTTTGATCTTCCACCCTATGCAGAGCACATGGCATCAGCCTTTGCGGATTTTGGTTGTCATAAACCAAAACGCCGTAAAGATACATATGCTCTCAATGTGTTACAATTCATAGATGGATCAGCATCTGAGGGTAGAGAGACTTCAGAATCCTCTACTCATGAAGATTCAGCGACTGAGTCTACTGCAACTTAGATTGATGAGATAGATATATCTCATATGTTGAACTACTATGTATGGATTTCCATTATGATTGGATCTTTGTGTTTTATGGCTACATATGGAGCTTCATTTACTTTCTTCTACACTTTTTAATGACGTCATTCCATTCAAAATGGACCACTCTTACTTATTGAAATGAAGTCACTTATAAAAAAGAAGTAAATTTGAAAAAATGAGCTCTTCTTTTTAGATTATCAAAATTCCATAAATCCACGGTAATAGGCTCCTCACACTTTCCTCTCCAACAAAAAAGGGAGGCTCACAGGCTCACAGGCTCATGCTCACAGGCTCACATGCTAGCAACCCTGCCTCGACGTCTTCCCTTGGACGCCATATTTGGTCTGCCTCTCTTGCTATTGGTTGTAGTGCCATAAAGTCACACTACAAACATCTTTGGCATGATGGCGGCAGCGCATTGCGTTGTACGTCTACCCCTAACATCTATGTAGCACACCACCTTCCACCTAGGACAGTGTGGATCATTCAAGAAGAAAAATTGTTGGCAACGTAGAGGAAAAGCAAATGAATCAACATGAACCCACCCATCCATGTGATTGAAATTTGCAATGTTGAAGCCATATCGATCTCTCTCTATGCTTGGTTGTTGTACGTCACGTGTCCCCCTTACCCAATCACATAAGAACACTATGACACAATGGTTTCTATAATCTAGAATTAGTATTTCCTCAATGTATCACACATACTCCTGCGTGGCTTCCAAAGGCCTCCTGTTGTGAAGGCCCCATTGAAGTTGATGGGAAAAACTCACTACCATAGTTGAGTCTCGTGTGACCAAGCTTCTCTAAGAATTGCAGATGCAAAAATGCTTTCCGGGACAATACATTTGACGGTGTAATGTTGCATCTTGTTGTGGAGTTTGCATGTACTAGACAACATTTTGTTTGACGTGACATCCAAAACATTCAACTTATTTCAGAGTAGACGTCAACCACTCCATGAAAGGTGAAAAGTCACTTAGTTTTGTTGGATACCAGACACGTTTTTTTGGATGCAATGCCTAAATTGCTGACAAAAAGACTCCCACTACTTCCACCTTTGGGTCCTCGCTTTGATGTACTCCTCATGCAATGAAAATAAAAAGTTCCGATCATTTACATAACATCCTTCAAGAATGGTGCATAGTATTTTCATTGGTAGTGTGTTCAAGAAAAAATGCAAAAATATGCATGTAAGTTTGTGACTTCTGGAAGTAGACATTGAAGACAGTTTCATGTTACTCACTATCTCCAAGTTTCCAAGCATGGTGCGCTGATGATGATTGACAAATGCATATGCATGCTCGCGCACTTCATCTAACATTCACTATGGTTGAGGCGCCTTGGAATGGATCACATCATCGTTTATGATGGTGTCTTCTTCAGCATCTTACACTCATTCAACGGTTCTTTCATAATCTTTCATGTACTCTATGCAAAAGCCAAGTGTGTCTTCATTTCTATATCCCTTAGCTATGCTACCTTTTGGGTGTGTGTAGGTACAAACATAGTCCTTTCATGTCTTCATATATCGACAATGCAGTGGATCACAAACAAATAACTACTTTACGAGATACACCAGCAAATGTGTCATAATGTTCAAGAAAGTCATGCCTAGTAAACTCCTTCTTTTGTAGACAAGTCACCATGATTACATTTTGCATGACAGTGTCCTTCTCTGTCTCCTTCACTTCCTTGTCACAAAGTCTTTGGAACACTCTTCTGATTTTTATGATAGTGAACTGCACATTGTCATCCAAAATGTTTCGAACCACTACTAGTAGAATCTACAACAAAATAGATGCAAGAGCATTAGTTACCTCTTGATGTTCACATAGACATTCCCAAATGCACCTAGACATTGACAAAGATATCTATCATTGCGCTAATGGCATTGGCTGCCTTCGAAGGTCTTCCGTAGGACACTCTTGTATATGTCAAATCTTGGCATATGATTGCACTGCCGTCAAAGAAGATGGTACTATCAAGTGTAGGCCAATGCAATGTCATCACTGATGTCCTTGACAACACATCCGTCTCTATGAGCACTTTCACAGCAAACTATGTATGGTATGCTTAGAAATCAATTAAATTTTGTGCTTTGAAGAAGGGCGTGTGGTACTTGTAGTTGTAGGCAGACACTACATTCCTTTTACAAAAAATGACAAAGGCGATGGAGGCACACAAACATCGGAAGCACCACCTTCGCCATGGACCTGTACATTCTCTCAATTGTGGAATTTGCATGACCTAGTATTATTGGAAATAAATTAAACACTTCTAAAGCAATTGATTTTGGTGTGTCTTATTTGTTGCATGAGTACGCGGTAGTCATGTGTTTTCATGTTTTGTAGTTTGCCATCCCTATCGCATTTGTGAATTGCACTGACATAGTTTGTGAGGGTGCGTAATTGCGTATGTTGCACACTATGGCTATAAACTCAGCTTGCTCCTGCGTAGTTAGAATGTAAGGTGCATGTGGCATGTAGAAATCATCATTGCGTTGCCTTGGCGCCTACAACCTGATTTCCTCACAAATTCCTAGATCCTCGGCATTCACACGATTGCTTAGCTATCATTCATTGAAAGCAACATCTTCAAAATATTTTTGCATAAATTTTTCTCACAGTGCATTACATCCAACATGTGTTGTTCTAGGAGATCTTGCAGAAGGAAAGGTAAAACATGTCAGAAGTAGAAAAATCCATGTGCATGCCTTACCTTATTAGATGTTGTATTGAACAAAAGAATGCCTACAAAGACATCGGCTACAGATGTCATGTCTAACATCAACGTCAGCATCGACAAACAAACATTAGCACCGATGTCAGCATCGCCTCCTTTCATCCTCTATCATGATTGCGTTTTTAATATCCTATATCGCTTGTCATTCTTCCCACCACCTTTCTTGTATAAATATCTCGTCTTCTTTTTCCCTCCGTATAATCACAATAAGGTGCATTTAAAGCTTTTATTTTGATCTAACTATCAAATGTTGTGTATTATGTATGGTAAACTATTTTTGTATATATGATGTATGTATATAATTTATATTATGTATGATGTATGTATGTATTTTATATTATGTATCATGTATGTATATATTTTATACTATGTATGCTGTATTATGTATGTATTTTATATTATATATAGTGTATATAATATGGTACCGGTTTAGTATATTATGTATGAAATTTTATACAATATTTATATAGAGGGCATCATGATATGGACATGTACATTATGTAAGACATATGATTGTTTTTCTAAACATCATGCTAGATAGTAAACTACTTTGCTTAATACATGAATGTCAAATCTGATATCATTTTGTACATCGGCTATATTGTTTCGGACATTCTGTGCTTTCTCTGATGTTGACGAAACAGTGCAAGAAATGCTCATAGTGACATTGTTGTGTCTAGTTTACTTTGTAGGGATGCAGGCAGAAACGTCCAAAGCCAGTTGCAGGTGTTCTGTACAATGCACACTATTGCTTTCAGAGCTACACCCCATGTCACAAACAACATCCACAAAGACGACACAAAAGTCATGGACATGTCGCATTCGTTACAATGAAAACCAAAGTAGATGTCTCTAGAACAACATGTAGAATGACAACATGACATCGTTGCGGATATAGAATGTCTACTGAGATGTCTTCACAAACATCCTAGAAGATGACATGATGTCTGTGTGGTCATCATTTATGACAAAGTAGCATTCCTTCTAAACCTGTTTTCAGGCCCCCCAAAAGTGCCACGTCACACCCAAAAAATAAGCCACGTCAACATGACACGTTATTCACGGATAATGGATGAAAAAAATCTGACTTAGCTTCCCGCGCTCATATAGCATGATAGATGGCACAATTTCAGAACCCTATTGACCAATGTTTTTTTACATCAGGCCCTGGACATGTGATGTTTGGGCAGATTTTTGATGTTTTTGCCATGTCTTAATGAACGCAAAAATTTGGATGTCTGTTTGGATGTGGATGGACATCACTCCAGACATGAGCATGCAGAATTTGCGTGTCAAAAAAAACATGGGTTTCTTATAGCCGGCTATGGAAAAGACTTGTTGAATTAGAGGGGCAAAGAGAATGAAATCCCCTACAAAATGAGTAAGAGACTAAAGAAGTTGATGCCCATCCATGCAAAAATGATGGAAGTACCACTAGCCTTTGATTCAAAGTGTAAAGTGGCAAGAGTCTTTGTCATTTTTTCTTTATAAAAGACTATTGTTGTTCCTTTCAATCTTGAGTCTAGAAGGTAGGCATAATAGCCTTATGTGGTATTCCATACCTCAATAGGAAGAAGAAATGTAGAACAAAGATACAAGGAAAAGAACAAAGTAGGGCAAGTGCACTTCAACTAAACCTACAACAGAGTTTGTCACAATGAGTGATGTATAATTGTATATATTGTAGGGATATTAACCGTCATTCATTCCATGACTTGCAAATTGACTTCAATTGCAACATTGTTCTGTTTTATATTGTAATTTGTCTTTAATGCAATGTGTTATGATTTTCATGTCAATAGATCAACTTTTATAAGTCATGTAGACCTTGAAAACTTGTGTGTAAAAGAACCTAGTGGTAATCTTGGTAGTGAGGAAAGATAAAGCATGTGTAAGAGTAGATGAAATACTAGGAAAACTAGATTGTCTAAGAAGGTGAATCATTTGGGGGGATTTTGTAAGTAGGTAAATAGTACAAGATAGACATCATGATAAGCGACAACGTACTAGATGTGAATGACAAGGGCATGATGAATCGAGGGGACAGACTTATTACCAATATTTTTGGATTCATTGGTGAATTTATATTGATTTCTTCAATGATCCATTAGCAGTGATGGTGAGAAGGCATGGATGGTTGTTGATGGGGTGCATTGAGCATAGTAGACTATGGATATCATCATTATACTCAACGTATGCTTTGTGGTGAATATCTAGTCTAGATAGAGTCCCTATCAGAAGGTGCTCATTACAAAAGTAAACCTTCAAATAATAATGATGATGACTCATTTGTTTTAAAATTTGGTGGTATTTACTTTTGTGGATGTTGCACATGCAATAAAAAAAGACATAGAACAAAGTGGGATAAAACAAAAGGCAAAGAAAAGATACAAATCCATAGAAGTCACAAGTGTGAGTGATAATGTACCCTTAGATTTCTAATCTTTGAAATGCATAGGAGATGTGAACAAGAATTTTTTTAGAAGGACTAGAGAATTTAGTAGGCATTTAAGATGTGAATGTCTTAAGATTGGAGTTCCTATACATTATTGACTATATGCCAAATCCCAACTAAAATAACTTGTAGAGATACATTGTACATCCGTTGTCTACAAATTCTTTTGTTTCTTGAAGAATATTTCTATGCTGGAAGAGTATTTCTAAGATGCATTGTTGGAGCATAGTGTAAACTAGAAGAAGGAGAAGAAAGACCCTAAACTGAAATCCAAGGAATTGATAGTGAACATTTTTATTCTAGTATCTTTTAAAAACTTTGAGGAGCTATTAGTTTTTTATTTTACTTTCATTATGGTGTCTTTTTCTAATGAAACTTGACATGGTGACTATGATGGCAAACTATGCTTAACTTGGAAAGAAGCAATAGACAATATAATTGAATAACAAGGAAAAAGGTCTTACTACTAAAAAGGAAAACTCCAACAATGAGGCATTCATGGAGATAGGGAAGAACAATAGTGGTTCTATGCTTGTCTACATCAATAAGAAGGATTGTTGCTTTACAAGAATAATGTTGGAATAGCACAACTTTATTATGCAAGTGAATGTGCAAATATAGGGAGGGCATTGGTGATGAGTAGTTTGGAATGGGAGAAATTTCATGGAGTAGGCATACATTGTCATTAAAAATGTATGCCCTCAAGTGTTGTGAACTCCCCCAACATGATGGAAAAATGTATGCCATAGTAGGAATTGTCAAAATTGAGTTAGCATTTGACTACCATATTTGGGTCAGTGTCATAAGGAGATCTTGTATGAATAAAACCCAAAAAATTTAACATAGAAAATTTGTATGCAATGTATTATTTAATATTAAATAAAATCCAATCCATAAATTATTTTTGTTTGCAATTAAATGGATGCCAAAATTAGCCAGCCCATTGACTCAATTTTGACAATGTTTTGTAAATTGTTCAAGAATTCATCAATAATTGTTTTCTAAAGCCAAAATGACTTCAAAATTAATTGGCATGTAAGTTCATATTCTATTTGAAATCCATCTTTGTCAATATTAGAAATCCAACCTAGGGAGATGACTCACGATTTTTAGAAAACTATGTGAGTTAAAAGATAGGGTCCATTTAATTCAAAGGGGGCAAATTTTATAATTTGTAGAACTACTATAGGGTTCATGAAATGCTACACACTCTAATATATATAAATTAGGGCATGAAAAACATCATATAATAGGAATTCTTACTAATAAGTTAGCCTTGACAAATAGAAGCTGTGCAAAATTTTAAATATAGATGTGGATAAATAATTTCATATGGATGATAAAATGGACATAGTCAAGAAAAACTACAATGAAGGGTGGTCAACTCAAATTGTGCCATATTACTTGTAGTGTATATATATAAAAAAATTAAATGTAAATATAAGACATCAACTAAAAGTGGCAAAATTGTCACATTGTATTAATAGGGAGGTTTACCTTAGTGGGTTCAACAAACTAAAAATTATACAATATGAGGATAGAATTTATAGTCCATTTAACTTTAATCTTTGAAGCCATATATGTTAATCACACTTGTACTAAATGAAATTTTCATGGGATAGTTTCATTAGGAATTCTAAAGTGTTCAATGTTATTAACCCCTAAAGACTAGAGGATGTTTTGGAAGAGGAAAAATCCAAAATTGCCAATTTTTGATGCATTGTCTAAAATAAAAAAATATTTTAAGAAAATCCAATTGTATGAAAGTGTATTATATAGTTAAATGGGAATGTGTGTAAACAATTTCAGCCCATTTGACCATGTGGATTGATAGATTATAATGTTTGAAGTGAGAAAAAAAATATTTATTTTCATTCTTGCAAACTAGGGTCATCAAACTTCAAGCCCTCTTAAAGTAAAAATTTTGGTCTGCACAAAAAAGAAGATTTTGACTATTCATAAATATATGATTTTTAAGTTCACTTATGAAAAATCTGAATCAACCTGCAATGCAAAGAGGTTAAGTGCATTGGCAATACACTAGTCTCTTTTTTTATGATTTCTTGTGCAATGACATTTTTTTTTAATTTAAAATCCAAATGATTAAAAATTAGAGACAAATATTTAGAATATGTGGAAAAATTTTCAAAAACTTTGACTTCACATATTGCAAGCTAATAGCGGCATAGCGCTGGAAGTTAGAAGAAAAGTTTTTTTCTTAAAGCCACCCTAACATAGCTAATAAAGTTTGACTCCTTTGAGAATGTGATTTGAGAACTAAATTTTTTTTGACAATTGTATGCCATATTTTATTGTTAACATAAATGCCAAATTTCAATAATTGATGAGAGTTTTTGCAAAAGATGCCTCAAAGATGCCCGAATTGCAAGGATTGCCAAAAAAGTTTAGGGTGGAATTTTTTTTAATTTCCACTTTAGAAGAGGGTACATGTTCACATCTTGCAACAAAATTTTATGATCATTTATTGACTTCATAGGAATCTACTTGGAGTTTCAATTGTTCATTCAATGGACAATTGGCCTTTCGGGGTTAAAAATTGCCACTTGAATTCAATTGATTATTTTTGGTTTCACAATGTACTCCTCATACATAGATGTAGTAGACGGAAGAGAAAATTTATGAAGAAGGGTGGGGGCAGGAAAAAATTGGACACTTAAAATTTTATATATAAGATAGCCCCACTTAAAAACTTGCAAGAATGAATTTATAAAAAAACTCTAGGGTATTGAAAGTATGCCTTTTTTAGCTTTTTATGTAAAAATATGATCATCTTAAATGCAATAATTAAGGTAAATAGCCCCACATCAAATACCCTCTTAACTGAGGTGTATACCTTAAATTATAAGAGTGATCTCCCTGAGAAATCCAACTATCAAAACTCACCCCAATTTGTTTAGGATAAAAGGTGTTGACATGTAGGATACATATATTGATTGAATAGGACAACATCCCATTTAATTAGTTAATATTATATCCAATTCAACTATACTATTCTATGTAGGTTGGAGATTTTTCACCAATGCATAAAACTCAAACCAAATTTTGTAGATTAACTTAGAAAATTATTTCTTTCTTTATAGCTTTAGTATTTTTGGTTTGATTTTGTTATATGTAGTGAACTTTTCTTAGAGTAGAAGCATCGGTCCTATTATGTGAGCCTAAGATCTTGAGCTCACGAGCATAGGCTCCTATGTTATAAGCACCTTCCATAGTTATAGGATGTTTATATTATAGGTGCTTAATTATATTATAGGTGTCTATATTATAAGCACCTTCCATGGTTATAGGATATTTATATTATAGGTGTCTATGTTGTAGTTACCTATGTTATAAGCACCTTCAATGGTTATAGGATGTTTATATTATAGGTGTCTATGTTATAGGCACCTTCCATAATTATAGGATGTTTATATTATAAATATTATAAACATCTCCAATAGTTGTAAAGTACCTATGTGCCTAGGCTCAAGACTTGTATGCTGACATTTCTAGGCTCATATACTAGCACCGTTGAGAGTATAAGCAATGGTTATAAAAGTCAAATATAATTTAAATATTCAAAAAGCTCTTGCATTGCAAATTCTACTTGTAAACACAATAAGAATGAAAGTTAAATATTACATGCATAAAAAAAATATAAAGCTCATCTGTAGTTTCATGCTCCTTTATGAATTAAAGTGTCTTATTATCTACATGGATTATATTCTTTCAAATACAAAGTTACATAAATCAATTCAAGCTTCTTCAAAAATAGAAAAGTGCCACCTAAGTGCCAATTCATCTTCCTTGTGATGTTGCACATTACAATTAATCAAATCATTGTTATTTTTTGAATTATTTTCCAATTACAAGCTTATTTCAATGGATGTGTGTGTACATTACTTTAAAACAATATTTGATTGTCTACTCTATATTAATTTAGAACTAGCCAAAAGACTTTGTTAGTAGGTATGATCCAAAGGCATGCTTCTTTATCTAGGTGAAGTCAGTCAATTCTAAAGGTCACACCGAGTCCTTTAGGTTTATTTTTGTATGTTTATTTTGAATCCCTTGCATCTTTTAATGATTAAGGTCCAAGATGTTTGCCAAAGGCTATGAAGTATCTTTATTTATTAAAAAAATTGTTTTGATAATCTCATTTATGTGAGAAGAAAGCAAACAAGAGAAGGAATATGATTGTTTTGTTGGTAAAGCATTTTTCTAATATGTTGATATTTGCAATGTTTTGTTATTAGTTCTTCATGAGAAATCCATTAGACTAATAACATGGAATAGGTTTTATTTCAAAAATTTAGAGAAATAATACACCATTAGAAAATTCTTGAGAATGTCTTTTTAATGATATTATATATCCATGATTTAAAGCTAAACAACAACTTTAGTACAACAAGTCATAGGTATTGGAGATCTTGATATGGAACTTCATACAAAGACTTGTTTGATTTATAAATTTACCTCTTTGAAATATTAGTTTTTTTCGTAAATCCATAAAAATAAAGTTGGTCAATTCTTCCTTTTCTATTTAATTACAATTACATGTGAAAGTCAATGAATGCTTTGTCTTCAAATGTACTTGACTAATGAACTATGTCAAGTATCCCCTAGGGGAGGACACTCTCACTACATTTGGGGTACCCATGTGTGGCGGAGTGATTTTTTGACCCCCTATTTACTTTTGAATAAACTATAATTTCATCCTAGAATTTTGAGCTTTGTTTAACAATGACTAAAGGTTTTTATTGACAAAAATTTCAATTCCAAATAGCATAAGATATATTGTCTAAAAAGGGTTGAAAAATGAACTAAAATGACATGTTCTCCAACTAAAATATTTATAGAGCTCACATGAAGATGCCTATTGCATCAATATTCAACCAAAATAAACTTTCAATAGAAAGTTATTCTATAGAAATTTTTTTTCATTTAAAAAAAAAAAATCTTATATAATATAGAGGTGTGAAAGTTATTTTTAGCTTTACAGTGTATCTTTTTTCTTAAAAAATTTATAACTAATTACTATTAGCATAAAAAATACTAATAATTCAATACAATTTTTTTTAAAGAAGTGAAATCTATCCATAATTTTATTTATTTTTAAATTAAATTTATCGATGTATTACTTGTATTACTTTTTCCGCCACATGTGGATTGCTAAAACGTAGGGAGTGTCTTCCCCGGGGGTATCCCTTTACCAATTAGCCACAAGCAAGGTCACAACTACTCACAAAAAGTCAATAAATGCTCCATCTTTTAGTATACTTGGACCCCAAAGTTTGCAATTCTTTTTGAATCCATGGAAGTTTAGTCAAAGTAGAGACCCAATTGACCACTTGATATGATGCAAACAAGAGCCCATTTGGTGGGATTTCACTCAAAACTAACGAAAGGGTTGTTTGCATGCTTGGACCTGACTTGATATCTAATAGGGCCTAGGTGGTTCACATGGAGAAATAGCCAACCTAATTTTGGTTATGGAGATTAAGTCCCTCCCTTTCAGGATTAGTAGAGCCCACTCTCCTTCCCATCAACCCAACTTATTATAAATACACAAAACTATCTTCCGTTTGTCTCTTTGTCTCTAGTTGTCTCACCTCATTCATTGGTTGCCACATGCTACTCCATCCCAAACATTGGTAGAAAACTGGATATTTTACTTGGAGAACGCGTACACGTTTGGAAGCATGATGTAGCATGGACCCAACTTTACAGCTTGGTGCCTTGAGCTCCACCTCCAATCCACGCAAATAGCACCTAATTTCCATTACAACCAGAAGACTCGCGTCACCTCGTCTCACCTCACCGAAAGACCAATTAGTCACGCTTCCATGTGCAAAGTCGACAAAAATGCTTTGTGTATTGTAGCATACTTAGCGGACTTTGCCGGCCCCCCGCCCCCAAAGTGTCCCCAAAGTGTAGCCAAAGTCGAGACCAATTGACCCCTTGCTATGATGCAAACCAAGCGGAATCTCTCTCTCCCCCAAACCCATCCCCACGCCAACAGCATGTCTGCCATGATGGGGAACGACGAACGAAATTATTCATAAATTCATCCATCCAACTAATTCATCCAACTGGAGTGGAGTGTGGACCCTTCTCATCCCCCCGCTTGTTGCCAACTGGACTTTCGTCTCCGGGACTTTGTACTGGTGAGCGAATGAGAGGGCCAGCGCATGATTCCAGAAAGGACGTGCCCATGTGAAATGGAATTGCACCCACGTGAAAAGAAGGACGAAGGGAGGTTCCCCGTCTTTTCCAGGAAGGGGGGAGGATAGCCCCCGTATCCTTATCCGAAGGTGGACGTGGACCCCACATGAATGACCTACCCTACTGTAGGGGAAAGAAACTGAGGACAGGGCGCAACCCTCCTTTTTCTTTTTCTTTTTTGGGATTGGTTCAGTTCTAGAGGGTAGGGGAAAGAAACTGAGGACAGGGCGCAACCCTCCTTTTTTCTTTTTCTTTTTTCGGATAGGGCGCAACCCGCCTGTAATAACTAATAATAACCTGAATTTTCCAGTGTGCTTAAATTAGTACTCCCTCCATCCCGAAATAATTGTCCACTTTGAATGCCATGTTTTTTAAGGTTATTTTGAGTAGGTCAAAAAAATACTTCCTTGTCGCTAATTTTATTTAGGTTGCAATGAATACATCCAATGTTCTTCATTGATTCTAGTGAATGACATATAATTTGAAACCTTTTTTAATTATATTTTTTACAATATGGTCAATGAAATTGGCTCAAAAAATATCAATAAAATTGTGGACAATCATTTTGGGATAGAGGGGAGTAGTAATAAGGTAACTTCACGTAAAATCAACCAAATAAGCAATTCACCATGGTTCCCCACTATTGTACTGAAAAAACTTTTTGAGGGGTCTTATTGGTAATCAATAGGGGACTAGTTTTAAATCCTCTTAGAATGCATATTTGGGACATTGTATGAATAAAACTATAAATATTCAATGTGCTAAAAATAGGTGTTTCTAAAACCAACCCTGGACTCTTATGATGAATGGTGGGAGTACATTTTAGGCAAGAATCTATAGAGGTTAATTTTAGAAAGGAATTGAAATTAAGTGTAGTTCGCTTACAAGAAGTTTTTTTTTTCCTTTGGGGGGCTCCAATGGAGGCTATTAGTTTTGGTGAACTTTGTAGAAATCTTGAGGCTACTTAGATAGCTACTACGTAAATTTTGGCAATTTTAGAATACATTTTCAGCAAAATTGTGGTAATAATTGGTTGAATACTCATATTTATTCCTTGAATTTACAATAGGCTTGTATCTACACCAAAATATTAATAGAAATTTGACAATATTTAGTACTCTCGAAAAACAAGAGTACCACATGGTGGGCCCTAGGGCAACATCACATGTAGTCTTTATGGACCTATTATCCTACATGAAGGTCAAATTCAGTATAAATTAAGCCATTTTTGTAGAAAAAAAGCACCACATGTCATCTTGTGAATGATGTGAGGTGACTTAGACCCTTGAGGATTTGACGTGGAAATTCAATTTTGGCACATGAGTGCCGATTCAAACCTTCACGTACGATATGGAGCAAAAACCAAAATTTTCATTGAAATGGATAAATGTCAAATTTATTGCCTATATTTTTATCAATTGGCCAATTTTATAATTCTCAACATCTTTAAGATATAGTGGAATGGATTCCAAAATACGAATTCAAATTCTCCAAATTTGATCATCCCCGGGAAAGATGGAGCAGGGTGGGTCCATAAGTCGAGTTCTGATTAGCCAGCCCTGTAGTTTGTCATCGGCATCTCTCCTGAATATGGTTTGGCTGGAAACTGGGGATTGTCGACAATCCCAGGAAGTAAGGAAACCACCAAATAAAAAAGTAAAATAATATTCATCCCCCTTCCAAATAGCCATTGTTTTTTTGTTTGGTTACAAAAAGAAGGAACAATTTCATTCCAATTCAAAGGAAAACAACGTAGGGTGAAAACACAAGAATTTTACTCCGGGAGAAACCATAGGATTTTTTTTTTCACACATGACAAAATTTGCAAATTTTGAATTCATATTTGCAATAATTAGAGACCCCAAACTAGCTAGTTGAGGTCACAAATGTACCCTAAACACAATACAAAATAGGAGGCAAGATTTTACTTTTACCATGGAGAACATGTATTTTCACTCTAGTCGTCCCATTTTGTGAGATGGGTTTAGCATCCTACAAAAACAACTCCACGTGCCAAAGGAGTTAAGGTTATCTAAAATCACCATCATCACTCTGGGAACATCTCCAAAGTCAATATGTATCTCCAGTGAAGAAACAATTTTAGAACCTCTATGAGAAAAACTTTTGGACTCTTCATAACTTTTACATATGGTATCATAATGTCATGTTCTCTCATGCGATGCCGAACCTCCTTTCATTTTCCTACAAGATAATATAAAATTTGACCAATTTAATAATAGTAACTATTCATAGCACCCAAAAGTAGTGCTTTGGAAGGTGCCTACCTTAGTTAATGAATGCTTGATGCTCTTGTTGTTCAACAATTCAAAAAAAACATAATAGGGAGAGTCATAGCTAATTGAAGACAAATGAATAGTATTTCTCTCCTGGGGGGTTCACTCAATGTATTCTTTGTATCACTTGTGAACAAAATCTTTGACTCCCTATTTTATATGGTAAAAAATCATTTAAATAGTTTGAAAAAATTATAGTATGTTTTACTATGTTAGAAGTTCATATTGTGAATTTTCAAAAAAATTCTTTATCTGAAATAATTACTTACAAATTTTGTAAGAAAATAAATAGACTGTATAGTTGAAAAAAAAATTCCACCCCCTATTTTATATGGTAAATAATATTTTAAAAATAATTTTTAAATTTCCAATAAATCTAGGCTTGGTTAAAGTTTATGCATACCAAAGTTGGATACAATTGTCATTCAAATGCAATCTTGATAAATATTTGAAGTGAAAATACAACCATTTTAGTGCAATCTTCAATCGTGCATTTGGATGTCTTGTTGAATTCAATTGAATCCAATTTTTTTTCACATAAAAGATATATTGATTATGTAACAACACCCAAAAATTTGAAGCTAAATCAAAATTTATAAAAAAGTAAATAGAGATAGAAAATTTACTTGATTGCACGTGATGTCCAAAGAATACATTGAGTGACTCCCCCAGGATTTCTCTGAGTTCGGTGAAATCATACGCACTTTCCTCTAGTTCAAAGAACAAGCTAGGGGAAGCTTTCACAATTGTGACTCCCCCTAATGAGACCTCAAATGAATAAATGAAGGTGCAACTTTAAGAACTTTTACTCTACTTTGTTACCATCTACAATCATCAACTTATAATTAAAGCTCCTAAAAAGATGTTACATTATTTCAAGATCTCTTCCTTGTCCCTAAGTCTTTTTTTGACCTCTAAAAGATGGCTTTGTGTTTTTTTAAGCTCTAAATTGGATCCTATTGAAAACTTGCAATCTTGACCAATGATCCTTTGTTTACTTTCTATAATGATTTCTTTAGTAATTTTTATGTAGCTTAGTAGTAATTTGTAAATAATTTCCATATCTTTTGACTTACTTGTTATTAATTAATTAGTGCCAAATTTTTTACCAACATATAGTTTTTGAGGAAAATTGTGATGATTTAATAATCAAATCCTTAACCATTTGGTAAGAGAAAATTTTGTTAATCTTCAAATAATTCATATTCTATAAATATAAATTGTGTTTTGGGTGAAATGTCAATGTAGATCCATTGAAATTGATTTCAAAAACAATTTATAAATATTTTTTCAAATTTGATTGTATGAATCATTTCTATTTATGATGCATAACATAACCTCTTATAATGAAATCCTCACAAAAGTAATAAAAGGCATATTTGAAAATATGTCTAAGTTTTGTCCAAACCTCATGGATCATTAGGGGTCAAAGTCAATATTTGTACTTTAGGATAGATTAGTGATTTGGGGTTTTGATTTATATTTTGATATTTTAGTGCAACTTCTAAGCATTTTCTTTATGTAAAACTTTGTTTTGTAGAATTATAATGAATATTGCAAAATTTATTATTTTGCTTTGTTTTTAGAACAAACTTTGGAATTTTGGACAACTAAGAATTTTTGCCCCTTCTTCAAAAAACCGTAATATAAATTGATTTTATAATTGTATATGTAAGTGGACAACTTTGGGTCATTCTATTTTGATTGATGAAATAAAACTTATGATAGGTTTTATTTTATGGGCAATCATGACATCTCTTATAATGATAATATTTGAGGTAGTTTTTTTTTAATTCTACTCATAATAGTTTTTTTTGGTGAAAAAAACTCACAAGGGGGAGATAGCCTTCAATAATATTCTCACCTTAAAATTGAAAGTTTTCAATTTTTTCTTGATTTATTTAACAATTTAATATTTCTTGTCAATGTGACTAGCATTTTATTTTTAAAATGGTTAGAGATTAAATATGAAGTATCTATTGATAATTGTTCTTTAATGTATTCCACTAGAAGAAACCCGTGTTTTTTTTGACACGCAAATTCTGCATGCTCGTGTCTGGAGTGATGTCCGTCGATGTCCAATTAGACATTCAAATTTTTGCGTTCATAAAGACATGCAAAAAACATCGAAAATCTGCCCAGACATCACATGTCCAAGGCTTGATGTCAAAAAAAACATTGGTCGACGGGGTTCTAAAATTGTGCCATCTGTCATGCCACGTGAGCACGGGAAGCCAAGTCGGATTTTTTTTCATCCATTACCCGTGAGTGACGTGTCATATCGACGTGGCTTATTTTTTGGGTGTGACGTGGCATTGTTTTGGGGCCTGAAAATAGGTCTAGAAGGAATGCTACTATGTCATAAATGATGACCACACAGACATTATGTCGTCTTCTAGGATGTTTGTGAAGACATCTCAATAGACATTCTATATCTACAATGACATCATGTTGTCATTCTAGACGTTGTTCTCGTCACGTACACTGTGAAGAGAGACGTCTACTTTGATTTTCATTATACCGAATGCAACATGTCCATGACTTTTGTGTTGTCCCTGTGGATGTTGTTTGTGACATGGGGCGTAGCTCTGAAAGCAATAGTGTGTACTGTACAAAACACTTGCAACTGACTTTGGACGTTTTCGCCTGCATCCCTACAAAGTAAACTAGACACAACGATGTCACCATGAGCATTTCTTACACTGTTTCATTAACATCAGAGAAAACATAGAGTGTCCAAAACAATATAGTTGATGTACAAAATGATATCAAATTTGACATCATGTGTTAAGCAAAGTAGTTTATTATCCAACATGATGTCTAGAAAAACAATCATATGTATTACATAATGTATATGTCCATATCATGATGCCCTCTATATAAACACTGTATAAAATTTCGTACATAATATTCTATACTTGTACCATACTATATACACCATACATAACATAAAATACATACATACATAATATAAAACATATACATACATGATATATAATATAAAATACATACATACATGATACATAATATAAAATACATACATACATCATGCATAATATAAAATACATACATACATCATACATAATATTAAATATATACATACATCATATATACAGAAATAGTTTACCATACTTAATACACAATATTTGATAGTTAGATCAAAATAAAGGCTTTAAACGCACCTTATTATGATTAAAGGGAGGGAAGAAGCCAATATATTTATACAAGAAAGGTGGTGGGAAGAATAACAAACGGTATGAGATATTAAAAATGCAGTCATGATAGAGGATGAAAAGAGGCAATGCTGACGTTGGTGCTAACGTTTGTTTGGACGTCGGTGTTGATGTTATTGTTAGACATGACATCTGTAGCCGATGTCTTTGTAGGCATTCTTTTGTTTAATACAACATCTAATAAGGTAAGGCATGCACGTGGATTTTTCTACTTCTGACATGTTTTACCTTTCCTTTTGCAAGATCTCCTAGAACAATACATGTTGGATGTCATGCATTGTGAGAAAAATTTATGCGAAAATATTTTGAAGATGTTGCTTTCAATGAACGATAGCTAAGCAATTGTGTGAATGCCGAGGATCTAGGAATTTGTGAGGAAATCAGGTTGCAGGCGCCAAGGCAATGCAATGATGATTTCCACATGCTACATGCACCTTACATCTTGACCACGCAGAAACAAGTTGAGTTCATAGCCATAGTGTGCAATATACGCAATTACGCACCCTCACAAACTATATCAGTGCAATTCACAAACGCGATAGAGATGACAAACTACAAAACATGTAAGCACATGACTACCACAAACTCATGCAACAAATAAGATACACCATAATCAATTGCCTTAGAAGTGTTTATTTTATTTCCAATAGTACTAGGTCATGCAAATTCCACAATTGAGAGAATGTACAGGTCCATGGCAAAGGTAGTGCTTCCGATGTTTATATGTCTCCATCGCCTTTGTCGTTTTTTGTAAAATGAATGTAGTGTCTCCCTACAATTGCGTGTACCATACGCCCTTCTTCAAAGCACAAATTTTTACTGATTTCTAAGTATATTATATATAGTTTGTTGTGAAAGTGCTCGTAGAAACGGGACATGCTGTCAAGGACATTAGTGACGACATTGCATTGGCCCGCATTTGATAGTACCGTCTTCTTTGGCGGCAGTGCAATCATATGCCAAGATTTGGCATACACAAGAGTGTCCTATGAAAGACCTTCAGAGGTAGCCAATACCATTTGCGCAGTGACAAATATCTTTGTCAATGTCTAGGTGCATTTAGAAATGTCTATGTAAATATCAAGATGGATAATTAACTAATGCTCTTGCATCTGTTTTGTTGTAGATTCTACCGGTGGTGGTTTGAAACATTTTGGATGACAATGTATAGTTGGTTATCAAAAAAATGAGGAGAGTATTCCAAAGACTTTGTGACAAGGAAGTGAAGGAGATAGAGAAGGACATTGTCATGCTGAATGTCTACATGAGAAGGAGTTTCCCAGGCACGACTTTCTTGAACATTATGACACATTTGCCAGTGCATCTCGTAAAGTAGTTATTTGTTTGTGATCCACTGCATTGTCTGTACATGAAGACATTAAAGGACTATATTTGTACCTGCACACACCCAAAAGGTAGCATAGCTGAGGGATCTTTTGCATAGAGTACATGAAAGATTATAAAAGAACCAATAAAATATTTGTTGCATTCTTAGTCCTCGCGCACCACATGCACTCTTTTGTTTTCTCGCAATGATTTTGTAGGAAGTACACGCATCTTAATACATTAACGTAGAATATTGGAAATGAACAATTTCTATTTGTCTATTTGAATTGAATGGTGCATGTCGTTCATTAAATTAGCTTGAACTTAGTCTAGAGGTACAATACTACAATGCTTGAAGTGCTCACCCTGTGTTAGATAGAAATGAAACGAAGAAGACGGTTAAGCATTCCAAAGTAGCCTTAATAAGATAATGTAAACAGATAATGTCATTGTTAGGAAGTACTCTCCTATTCGATCACTTTGTTGTTCAGGCTGCTCACTCTTTAGTAGACTAGTAGAACACATGAACGCCTCCAGAACATTGCTGTGCTAGAAGACAACGATGTCAGAATGAAACCAACGTATCTAAAGACATTCACATGTTACTGTCAACATCAGCATGAGCATTGTAGTGCTTGCTAAGAAGTCCCTAGCTAAGTCAGACATCTCAAGCGACGTCCATACGAATATGTCATCTGAGACATCTAAAAAAATGTCATGACGTTTCAGTAGGCAGTTTGAGGTTTTTGAAAACATGAAGGTCAACATTGTAGTACTTGTACAAAAGTCTCCAAGAATAAGACATTGCAGTTGATGTCTAGACTGACGTTGAGATGTCCTCTGAGACATCTAAACAAGCGTCACGATGTCTCAACAAATACTGTCAGGAAGAACAGGGAAGACATTAAGCTCAATGCTTCAAAATCTGTGCTAACGTGGCCGGGCCACGTCAGTCAAAAAAATTGCCATGTCAGCAAATTTCCCTCAATCTCGCCACGTCATCTGCCACGTCAGCATGTCTAGAAATTTTCAAGACCGGGCACTACCCGGCCCTCCCTTTTTTCATGGCGGGTAAACATTTTAATTAAACAAAAACAAAAAATTAAAATTACAGCCGATGAAAAAAGGTCAACGATGCTGACGTGGCAATTCCGATTTTTACGAACACTATTGCAGACATGCTCATGTCCGCAAGAATGTCAGAAGAAAGGGGTATGTCAGTGGAAACAAGAAGCTGTTATCACCTAAATTTTGGCATGTCCGTTGCAACAGCCACTCAGATCTGTTGGAAATGGCAAACAATCTTCTAGACACGAAGATGTCTCCTTGGACATAGTATGTCCAACCTCGGACACTCTGCGTTGTGGGCCCGTTGTAAAAAAAAACACGAGTTTCTTTTAGTGTTCTCAACTCATTTCTTCACTATGAGAGTTTTTTTCAAATTGAAGAATAATTCTTTGATTCTTTGAATATAAAAATTTTGGATTAATTTTATTGGTGTGAAACCTACTCACAAATCGAATGAAAATGGATAAATGTAGATGAAAGTTGGATGACAATCACACTATTTGAGAGATATTATAGACTACATTCCATTGATTTTATGTACTGTATAATATTGTGAACTTCTACATAAGTGTGCTTTACAAAACACATTTCCAAACTAGTTTAAATTAGTTTCATTTCTAGGGGGGATATTAGTTGAATTAATTTGAATAGTAGGAAAAGAGGTTTCAAACACCAAGCTATAGTATTAGGGCTTGGTTCCGAAGCCCTACATGGGACTTTGATACTAGGCTAAGACACTATAATTTGGTTATTGTATCTTTTTACAAAATCTAAGGTAAAATAATGTAACAAATACATGGCCAACATGCTTACATGGTTAGAAAAAATTTAAGATAAATATAAGGAGTATCCGCCTTTAAGATTGGAAGAGTTAGAATATGTATTTGCATATGAATATGCAAGATGCAAGATGCAAGATTATAATTGCCATTCTCCAAATACCTCTACCTTATTGACTACCTTGGACATATTTGAGTGCATGTCTAGTAAAAAAGCATGGGTGTTGAAAGATGTTTAGAAAGGTCATCCAACAAAGTGTATTGTCTATTAAAACTACATGCATTTGCTAAGATGATCAATTATATGTTTTTTGAGCCTTACATACATCAAATTGTACTATACCACATACTATAGATTTCTTTGGCATATGAAATTTCTATGTAACATTCTTTCCAAGTAACACTTGGAACAAACTCTAAAGATTTTGTGTACAAGTTTTCAAAGATGTTCCCTTCACTTAGACTCCATATCTTTTACTATAATAATATACAATTTTTCTTATTGCACATGTTTAAAACTTTCTAATTTTCACAATACTTATCTAAATCATATTGAACTTGTCTCATGGATACATAAGTCACACATACAAAATCAATCTTCATGTTTCTAAACCAAATTCATAACCAATCCTACTATTTTCTTATTTTCTTGTAGATGTTTGATTTGTAACTTTGCAATTGCAAGTTCTTAAAAGGATTGAGACTTCCATTGTGTTTGTATATAGAACTTCTAAAAAGGCATCACCATGTATTCAAATTGCCACTTTGAAATGTCTTCAACTTTATATGCAATGCAACATGGCCCTAAATTAATAGAACAATCACCATTGTGAAAGGTTTTAAGTTTTTTTATGATAAAGATGACTCTTTGATGCACCTATATAATACTTTAAAGATTCTTTTAACCCCTAAATGTCCAAGCCTTTTCAAGTGTGTTTTGACTATGAAAAAAGAATATGGGCTTATAGTTATCTCTACTGAAGCAAATTGATTTTTTTCCAAAATCTAACCATATGGATGTTTAAAGAGCTTGCTTATTAGTATGCACACCAATTTTGAGTGCAAAATTGCATAAGAGTTGTGAGATTATAACAAGAGAAATGTACATTTTTTATTTTTAGTATGCTACCCCTCTCCACAATGATTCAAAAATTTGCACATAAAAGTTTTTTGAGATTGGAGGTGACATGAACAACTACAAATTATGTTAGCACACTAAAATGCCCTTTCAAAAAGCTTAATATCACTTGAAAAGCTATTAAACTCATTACACAATCCACCTTGCAATTGTTGAGATGCAATTTTTATTTATAAGTATAAATCACAAATAACTCCAAATCAACACTTGTTTAAATTTTCTATCATGAAAACACTTTACTCTTTCCATTGAATCATTTTTAAAATAAATAAATAAATACAAGTTTTTAGATCTCAAATCAAATGAAATTGCTCAAAGTTGAAAAATGAAGTAAAATTAGCAAGCTTTACTCTTTCACTAATGGACATATATGGCTTTGGAGACCTCTCAACAATCAAATATGTACCGTTTTCAGTGAAAAATGAAAGTTTTCAATAGTTAACCCTAAAAATTGACTCCCCAAAATTTTAAAACAGTCAAACGAATTTAACTGCCCAGTGCAAAATGAGCCTGAAATTTCAGATCGACCATTATTGGTTAGTCCATTCTCTTAATCAAAACGTTAATTATCAAGGTTTTCGTTTGCACACAATGAAAATGGTTCAAATCACCAAAAAAAGCTGTTCCTGCTTCAGAATGCTAGGTAAAATGAGTCGAATTTTAATAACAATGAATTTTTGAGAGTTCCAAGCAGTCTAGATCAGAGAGCATGCTCAAAAGGTGATCACTACCACTATGTGGAAGAATTCACTTCCTAAACAAGATGTAATATGAGTCAAAATCCCTGAAGGGGGTCTAAATTCTACTCCGTATTTTCTAAGAACAGGTTCACTAACACTTTCGTGTGGTCCCTGGTCATCTACAAGCTTGTACTTAAGCATAACGTAAATTCAAAATGCGAATAGAAAATAGGTGGTCTTGCAAGGATGCTGGTGCGGACCAGCAAGAATGAGAGATCAATTTTGAGGGAAAATGCAATAAATCAATGAGATGAATAAATAGTAAAATGAATCCTCTGTAACTCCAACAGGGAGGATTGGATCACACCTTTTTCTGCCGTTCATACCCATGTATCGCCCACGTTTCACTGATCGCTCGTGCTGTTCTCGAAACAGTCAATCATATGACTGCATTTTGCTGCCATGATTCACTGTTTCGCAGAGTCAGCAAGCCATTTTTGATATCCATATGCCTCCCCGTTTGCAATGAGAGCTTTCACAGTGGGCAACCCAAGGGGATCAGCCTCTTCCAACACCTTCAAAACTGTACCTCCTCCTGTGAACATGTAGTACTTTGGACTGTCTAGTGCAGCATGATACAATCCTGGGTGCAAACTGTTACAATCACCCATGCAGAGGAGTCAGAACGAAACACCTCAAGCTCTCTGAAAAAAAGGCATTTCTGAAAGGAAAAAATCTATCCTGAATGGTTATGGCTGTTGTGTCACAGCTACATGGATACCACAGGATAGTACCGTGAAAAAGGACGTGGATGACAACATCCACAGGAGAGAAGATGATGTAAATAGATGGAACTAAAAGCAGCAACTGATGATGACTGTTATATTGCACATGCTGTGGATTGAGAACACCACAACCTACACTTATGAGATCATATTCAAGCATTTAACCAAAACAATGAGGTAACTCATCACATCTCACACACAATGTGCACAAGGTCTTGAGGTCTTGCTTTCAGGCAAAGGATGCGAAGATTGAGAATATTTGAGTAGAAAAAGTGACCTTTTGAACTCCTGGAGCGTATCACCTCCTCCAAAGAATTTTTGAGCAGTGCGGTTACGGTCAATGGTTTCATCCATCTTGCTAGTTCCATGCCAGAAGGATGGCATGAGGCCCATGACGGCATTCACAAATATCGTTTTGGCAGAGTCGAGCCCCTCGTGTACTTCTGGAGTCTCAAAAGAAGCAGGGTCCACGTCCACAATAAATTGATACTCCTGCCCTGGCTTGAAGTCCTACACAAACGAGAAACATGGAGTTGGTAAGCAGCCAGTCTACGTAGAAAGTATTCAAGGACTTTAACAAGGTTAAACTACATATGAGAAAAATACCTTGATGTCGACTGTTCGAAACTTTCCTTCAATGCGACCTTCCAATGTATCAGACTCCACTAGGTAAGGCAGTTCCAGGACTTTTCCTTCAATTTTGTCCTGTTCCACAAGCTCCTTGGCTAACGCAATGTCGGAGTCCTGCAGAGGACCATACAGCAAATTATAACCAAATATCCAAAATAATCCTTTGAAAAATGCAATCCAAACTAAACACTTAAGATCACATTCACACCTGATCTAAAGACTTCAATTCAAACTCAAGGACAGATTTGATTTCAACGCACCTCCACACCCTTGATCTTCACACCATATTTAGCACACAGAAACGTGTTGTAGATAAGCCCACCGAGGATGAGATGATCCACTCTCTTGTAGATTGCAGTCAGGGGCCCAATTTTGGTGTCGTACTTTGCACCCGCAACTATTGCTAAGAACGGCCTCTTGGGTTCTAACACTGCCCTCACGTTGGATAGCTCGTCCTGCAAAGTGAAATACTGAATGAGCAAAAGGATCTACTCCCAGATCTACCAAGTCAGTCTGCTAAATGAAACTTGTGAATGAGTCTTATTCGATACTGATAAGTGAAGCATGGTAATATTCCCAAAGGCCCAAAAGTGCCCGCATTGGTATCTACAGGTTGGGAGGAAGGTAATAAAATGTACCGACAGAAAGAAGAAACCATTCCCTACAATTTTGAACAATAAAAATACGACTTGAAAGTTACTAAGACTTACTAGTATTAGCTTCCATAGTGGACTTTCTATAAGGACCCAAGTGCAGACCCTTGAATATAATGCAATAGTGTGATCAATAGATTGAAGGCTGTCTAGTGAATTACAGAGCTTACAGGCAAGCTTGTAGGGGAGTCATCTGCATGAAAATTACCTGCATACAAAGACCAGCGAAGGAAGGCAGATACTTGGTAACGTGGTAGGTGGAGGTATGTGGTTGCCATGAGCCGAAGGCATCGTTCACATATACATCAGCAAGCCCAGCTAGTTGCACAGCAAGGCGCTCCATTTTCTCACCCTTGTCTTCTTCTCCCTGTACATTGTCCAGGTATAATTCATTGGTTACCGTTCCCCCACATGTTTAAGCAAAGCGAGAAACATTAAGTGTCTGAGTGGTCATATACCAAAAACATGCATGTGCAGTTTCAAAGAAATTCATACCTCACAAACACAGTCTCCATTAGATTGACAAAGATTTTAATGTTAGGTTCACAGGTATTCGATTCATATAATCTTGTTGAATTCATGTTGATTTCGTGTTACTGTAGTGTACCGCAAATGGTGAAAGCTTCACGTTACTGTGATTGGTAGCTAAAAAATTGTGAACTTCAGGGGAAGTAGCAAAACATACCAATAGAAAGAAGAAATCATGACTTACATTTATTTAAAATTAGAAACTTGTTTTGGAAGTTACTGTTATTGGCTAGGAGCTTCAAAAGTAACCTTTCTACTTTCAGTTCAGGAAGTAAGATTTAGTTTAACATAAAAATGGTTTAAAGTTCATCGATTTAATCAGGATGCACTTACAGCAAACCAACGAGTATTGGGCAAGTAGATGCCACCAATTTTGCGAGCGCGCAAATCATGGATTAGCCAGTTCACGGAGGTATCCACATCTTCAATCCCCTCATTCTGGAAAACATGGAACTTGGGAATTGCGAACTTGATACGCAACTTTCGTTGCAAGTAACCCACGACAGCATCCACCGCATCATCTTGCTTGACAGTCAAAGTTTTCGTTTTCTTGTCATATGGGCGCCCAACGTGACTCATTATAATCAGCCTGTCAAGAAAATAACCTTCGTCAGAAACTGGAAAATGCAGTACATGGCTGAGTTAATACCAATGTACGCGTTTTTTGGAAAGCGTCATTATGTCTCATTTTCACAAACATCTCCATCATTGTAAGGTAGTCAAAATGTAAACAAAAATTACCTATACAGCTATATCCTAAAACTCGTCAAAAATGTTGGCTCAAGAACCTCACCTGCCACCACGTTCAATGATATTGTACATAGTTGCCAATGTGACGTCGATACGATACTGATCCAATATTTTCCCTGTCAAACCCTCATCAAGTGAGCATACAATGTTACACTTTAAACCGGCACGCCAGGTGTAACACTGGTAACCAGAAATAACATAATCAATATCTACACTCAAAAGTTCAAATTGAGATTTCGTGCTCAATCCTCAATTCAACGTTTTGAGTGAATTCTTGTTGAACAGCTACTGAAAATGCATCGTAATGAGCTGAAGTGAAATACATATCCTAACTTGACATATTAAGATAATCAAAGATGTACGGCGACTCCAGAGAGAGCCAGTAAGCATTTCTGGATCAAACCATGCGAGTGATAGCTTGTTGGAAACCTACGCACATAGTGCTTCTAACAAGCCATTACCTGTGTTCTAATTCCCATTGAAGTTTTCTGGCAAGCGTTCACAATGACGACTAGCAAGGCTTTCACACCCGGCGTTCCAGTATAAAAAACAGACTCTTCAACCATTTAACAATCAATAATATTGTTTTTTCTGCAGGTCTGGTGTTCCTTTAACTCATGTGAATGGATTCTACTACTACGGTAATCACACCTGAAACCATCCGAATAAGCATTTGAGCATGGTTCCTCTTCCTAAGTTGACTTAGCTTTTGTTAAGTCTTGCTAAGAGCCCAAAGCTTGACTCCAGATTCTTTTAGCATGCATTCTTTGGACACCCTATAAACAAACTATGAATTTTCAAAGTTCTGAAAATAAGCGTACGCAAAATCGACCTCATCGACCCAACGCTCTTAGGCTCTCATGAATAGAAGCTGTATGTTTTAGCTTCGATCGGTATTGCAAACAGGTAGCAGGTCGCAATTAGGTATAGTTACGTTACAAATTCCAGGAGATGTACACTTTCTAACGACAAAGCGAAGATTCTAGAATCTCCATCGAAAATCGTCAGACTGTTTTGTTTTTTCTAGAAGCTACACTGATTCGTCCAATAGTGCGTGTGACACTAATGTCCCAAAGTAACACTATTTTGAATTATTTTTAGAGTTGAAATATTACTATTTTGTACCAATTTCAACAAAAACAAAAACAAATTGGTGAAACTAATTCTCCCCCTCATTAATAGGACAAATCAGTGTAGAGTGATAATATCGATTCAAGTGATTGCTTAGCCTAGAACTCTCGAATGGCAAAGAGCATGGCGACATAGAATTCTGACCTTTCTTTACGACATTGTGGTCGACACGAAGCAGAACAACTTTGTCCTCGAGATCGGCATGTTGGAGGAGCGGCAGACGAGCGTCCAGAGGCTCCTTATCATCGTGCTCGTGGTCATCCACCACGTATCCCACTCGCAAGCCGTTGCCATTGCCATCCTTTGGCTTCAAATACGGAGCCATCGACGCAATCAACTGGCTCCTGTCACTTTGTTTCTAACAGTAAGCACACAACATGGAAATTAGTCACAAAGGTTGAATTCATCTTTCTAGACCAGTCGTGCATTAGATTGACCTACAACTCTAGGACATTGCAATATATCATACAAAACTTGAAAGCATACTCTGAAAGTGACAATAGTACACAACCAACATCAATTTCCTCAGTTCAAAATAGCACAGACTATTTTTGAGCTTAAATCCGAATTGTGAAATCAATCTAATCTAACTAACTCGCGAGAACTACTTGCATTAGATTGACCTCCAATTCTAGGGTTCAGCAAGCAGTTCACCCAAAACTTGAAAGTACTCGATGGAACTCGCAAAAGTAGAAGACCCAACATCAATTTCATAAGTTAAGAAACACAGGACATATTTGCAACGAAAGTAAAAGTATGGAACAGCTAATCTACGCATACTAGACCAGTCATGCATTAGATTTACCTCCAATTCTAGGGTTCTGCAAGTCTAGGTCACCCAAACTTGAAAGCACACGGTGAAACGCGCCATAGTACAAAAACCAACAAAATAGCTCGATTTCCTCAGTTCGAAAAACACAGGAAATAATATTCGCACTGAAAGCAAATCAAGAAATTATCCTACGCAATCGCGAAAACAGCACACTCTAACTAGAAACGCAATTGCGAAGACGTACGGAAGAAAATGTTCGTTAGAACTCTCACCACAGCAACACTCCACACCAACGATCCGAAGCTACCTCACCAAATGATCAATCGACAAAGAACAATTCAAATCAGAAAAAAAGAAATAGAATTGCGCACCACAAAGAGTCTGCGACTGCGAAGCTCTTATGCACCTTGAGGATCGTCTTCCCCAAGCAATTGAGCTGTTACGCCCCCCGCAAGTCCGCAGCATCGGAACCCCACACCGCGCGGTCTCGGTTACGCGCGCAGTTTGGCAACACTATCCCTGGTTTCTTTTGCCCTGCGCGCGGTTCCACCCTCAGTTGGGCTGCCAGTTTTCTCTGATGATTAGGCAAAGGTAGGTGCATTCGTGGTCTGTGCTCCGCGTCTTCGATTTTTCTTACCTTGCGGAGTCACGGAGTGGCCAGAGATTTTGTTCTCCTTTGCATGTGGCGAACTGCCTGGAAGTGAGGAGCGCAAGTTTCGACGTTGGTTTTAGGGTTTAGGGTTTAGTGGGGTTTGGGGGAATTTTTTTTCCCCCCCAGAGTGACTGGCTATGGCGGACTCTGCGATCCCTGCCGTTGTGCAGCGGAGCGTCTCCCAGCTTGAGGTTGCCGTGTCGGATTTGCAGAAGCAGATTCGGTTGCTTGTTTCGCCAGAATCACAGGAAGCGGTTGCGTTGCTGTCTGCCGCGGACCGTGCTTTGTATTTCTTAGCTATCTCCAAAGCGACCAACGCGCTCTTTTGCCGTAAGTGCTCTTACTGGTTGTGTGTAAGAGGTCGCTCTGTAGTTCGGTCATTTTGCTGTAGTGGTCTGGACTTTGCTATCGGCACTGCTTTCTGAAATTGTGAGTGTCTTAGTCGAAAAATTGAACTGGAATTTGCTGTTAGGGTTTTTGAATTGAATGCAGAATGGATTTGTCGGAAGGACATGATTCTTCTCGTTGAATGTTCTCTTCGAGTTTTCACATTGATTCTTTTCATTGGAGCTTAGGAGTGATTGTTCTACCGCTACCGTCTTGTCAAGGTTCCATTTCTGTCAAGAATTTGTCTCTTCTTGCGAAGGTTGACGCGGTAGTGGTTGCCAATTTTTGTAGTAGACTTATTGTCTCCTGGTGAAACCTAATCTAGCTTCTAAAGAGTATCCAATTAGGAGCCAGGATCATTTTTTGTGGTTTGCCGCCCTTTCTTGTGGATCTCACAAGGGTTCTTGAAATCGAAGTTAAAAATTGATTGGACAAATATCCAACTCTCGGATTCTGTTGTAACTTGCTTAGGGGTAGGGTTTAAGGGGCAGTGTGGTAGAGATAATCAAGATTATTTGCAACCACCAATCGCAATCCCTGCTTTTTCCTACCCCCACAAAGTGTAGGAAGACAGAATTCTAAGACATATTCAAGGTTTGATAACCCCTAAAAATGTGTTATGTACATGAGAATCAACCTGTGGATTTACTAGTTTAGCAGGTGTCGAGAAGTGCTTCTTGTTCTTTTTCAATTTGTGGAGTCTTGCATAATTATCATGATAATTGTGTCTATGGCATGGACAACTTCTTCATGATAATTCGTGACGCTGGGTATCGTTATGGTATGGGTATGCAGTGCACTTGAGGACTACAGGTCAGACTCCAGAGAAGCACGGCGTCAAATCTGAATTGGTATGATTCTTTTGCAATTATATTACTCTAATAAAAAGAGTTCCCGTCACTTGGGTATTTTGCGTTTTATTTTCTGAGGTGGCCATCTGACCTGCAATATTGTGTGACATGGTTGCAGGAAAGGGTGAGCGTCTATCATGATAAAGTTGCCCATGCCATAGACAGAAGTACAGGTAAATTGCACATTGATTCTTGCAGTTTGGTATTTTTCTTGTTCGTATTTTACTGTTGCTGTCTGAGTGCTTTGTAATTTATCGAGATGTTCTTGGTTTCGGATTCATTTGAGGACATTGGAATTGGATTGTTTGCTGCATGCAGCTATACACTCCATTTTCAGGTATGCACTCCATTTTACTTACTATCTCTTTGTGTTTTACAGCTCCATCTAGACCAACATCTTCCATTAACGTGCCAGCAGCAAATAGGTTCATCGAACATGCAATTCCAGATTTGTCTGAAGGTATTCACATCGCTTTCAGAGCTCTACTTTAGCGTTAGTTATTTATCGTGATTCCTGGCTTGCAAATACACTTCACATTAGGTGTTGATGACCGGATTCTTGAACCCTCTCAAAGTTCTCTTAAACCTATTTTACATGTTTTGAAGAATAGTTGTTTATCTTGATGTAACGTAGAGAACTCATATCCAATTCCTTAAGATTTCCATGAATAGTTCAGAGATGTGAAGTATATGGTGACAGTTAGATATTGAGAATCTAATGATTAAGGCAATATACAACTGCTGAAGAGTCAAAGCTTACTTACGGAATTCTCAACCTATGAACAAAACTTGAAAATTCGTGAGTGACATGGTAACTAAATAGCATGTTATATAGTGTGTTGGAATCCTCTCAAAAGTTTGAACAAGGCCCACAAATTTTTTTCCATTGTAATAATAGAACGTATTTCAAAGATTTCAAAGTCACAGTTCCCTACCTTATAATTCATTAAGTTGAAATTTTTGTCGAATCCAAACTTCTGACTATAAATATTGATTCTCACCTCCTCTTGTCTCAATTTCACCATTTCCCACTAAGTTCATTATGTTAGACTATGAAGGGTGAGATGAGGTGGAATATCTTTTATCACATTTTGCTGATTCGGAGAAGAAATAGGGAGGCCTTTCACAGCTGTTTTCATATCTGTATGTTGTGGAAAACGAAATCACTTAGTGGTACATAAGCATGTGACTTATGTTATTTCTTATGTTGCAGAACAAAAACATCAAGTCCGTGAGGTGACCAGAAGGGGAAACAAACGGAGCATGACATGGGTTAGAAATCCTAATGAAAGCTCAACTCAAGCGAATAAAAGACAATCGGTGATGGATGCAGCAGCTGCGTTTCTTGCAGAGGCCGCTAAAGATCTGGTTCCCATATCTGGTACCTCATCTGACTAGCGTTTCTCCGAATTCCAGCACTGCAATCTCCCACCTTGAAATCTTTCTCTAATGTGAATCCTTAAGAGTCAAGCACTTGGGGCTGTCTTGCTTTTTGGATCTCAACCACATTTTATGAAGTTATCAATTGGTGTAGGAATTCAGAAATATTTTGATCCGCCATAATGAAGGATTATAGCTTAGGCCGATTCTTTTTTGTGTTAATTCTAATAGAACGTGGCAATCTTCTTAGACCTGCCACATGTACCATAGCATCTGAAAGAACTGTTCATTGATACTCCATCTCTCTACAGAGTTAAGCTTGCATCGCGGTGTCCAATTGCATTTTCCATGATGACACGAAATCCTCCTAGCGAATATAATTTAGGGCTCAGGTCAATCATGACGCGACAGAAATCTGTGAAGAACTGTTGCACTGAACTTAACCAGAAATTTGACAGTCTGGAAAACACTTCAAGCGGCTCTGGCACGCTACTGTAGTACAAGCTCGTGTTTTCAAGTGAGGGCCTTGTCAAACCACCTCACTTTCGGCTCTTCACATTCCCTGCAGATGTAAGGTAGGGTTCCCTAAAAGCAACCCTAAACACAGAGTTACATTATGCTTTCTTCAATGTGCCAGTAGTGTACATTGCAGGAGGTGGTCACGTTTCAACTTCGAAAATTCGTAAAATTCGTAACTAATTTCATGAAGGTCCCAAAAATATGAAACGTGACTTAGATGCCAATTCCATTTTTTTCTTACGAATTTTTATGAAAAGTTGTTTCAAGGAGTTTAGCTCTCCGCAAATGCAATGAGTTCTTATAAGGTCGCTGTAAGAGCAGATTACCTTACTAGCTTTTGTCAATGCAAGGCCACTGTTGGTCCAGAAACAATAAATCTAAGGGTACCAGACTTTCAAGATACCATACTATTTACATCTACCCTTCTGTGCTATATCTGAAAATTGCTACTGCTTCACGCTCTGCTTATTTCCATTGGTAATGTCAAGCTTAGGTGGAGATTTGTTTTGATTTAAATATACTTAGATCCTCACTCGAAAACATCGATTCAGTCGTTGTAGTATAGTGGTAAGTATTCCCGCCTGTCACGCGGGTGACCCGGGTTCGATCCCCGGCAGCGGCGCTGATCTGAACTGTAACTCCCTAGCGTGTGGCGTGAGTTCATTTTTTGAGTTTTTTGCACTTGTTTCATTTTATTAGAGATATGAATGATTCAATTGGAGATTTAAATTTGCAGGGTATGATATAATTGGTCTACAAGGATAGGACTCCCTCTTTTGAATATCAATAGTGCAGTGAATGAATAGACATAGACATGTCACAATTGATTTTATCTTTTAAATTCTATAAGGTAGGTAGACAAGCCTATACCACCCCAACTAGCAATTTTGAATGTCTTAAGCCCAACTCTAAGAGGGGCACCCTTATATTTTTCACCTTTATAAGGTAGACAAGCCTATTATCACCCCAATTAGCAATATGAATATCTTGGGGCCAACTCTAAGAGAGGCACATAGGCCTATTACCACCCCAAATAGCAATTTGAATATTTTGAAGTCAACTTTAAGAGAGGCACATATTTTTCAAAGGTGTGCACATATTTTATAAATCAAAACCCAAGTGAAATTGTAATTTTTGCGAGTTTCTAAAGTAATCTACCCTCAAATTACAAAAACATTCAATCATAGAGTGGAATCATGAACATCCTATAAATAACTCATAATCGCTCTCCCTTGTATCCAATGATAATTAAGCGTTCACTATTAAATGATGAACATGTTAACTCTTGTTGGCATTAATGTAATGCCGATTTTGTCAGAAAATGAACAAATTTGAATGATAGATTGGACGGAATTGGAACCCAAAGTAGGATGATTCTAATTGGGCAATAGAAAAAAATAGGTTGGTCTATCTTATTTTGTGCTTTGTAATTCCAATGCTTGATTAAATCAAAGACTTGAATTTGTAGGGGTGCAATTACTCTAGGAAGGTAAAAACACTCCATTTTGAAATACACATTTTTAGAAAAAAAGAAGAGAAAATACAAGGTGGGAAAACAAGGGGATGACTTTCATATATGAATTATTTAAAATGGAGAACATCCAAAAATTCGAGAAAATAATTTTTTTTTTAAATAATATGAATGAGTAGAAATATTATAGATAAAGAGTATTATACAAAAAATTATATAAAACTCAAGAAAGAGCTTGAAGAGCCAAGAGGTTTACAAAATAAAATGAAATTGTATGAAGATGAATGCCACATTATGAAAAAATGAGGAGCTTATTAAGAAGAGAGTGTTCAAGAATTTGAAATCACTCTTTATAAACCTGAGCAATATTTAATTCCTAATGTTGAATGCCTAAATAACTCTTTCAACATGAGGATTTCTAACTTAACCTATATGTATGATATTTTTTTAAATGAAATGTCTCATCTATAATTAAAGTAACTACAACCTAATTGTGACTTGTTTGCAGTACATCTAGATTCTTGCCTAAAATGTAAGTCTTTTGAACACGAAAATCTAAAGGTCAATCTTGGATACACCTATTATCAACGCTTTGAAAATGCTTAGTTTTTTCACACATTGTCTAAAAGATACATGTGATGACTTTATGAAATCCCGTTTTCACTACCAAAAAGCTTCACCAATCATTTAGACAATTTACTAATGAGAAACAAGCTCAAATGTTTATACAATCAAATTTGGGTGGAGAACCATCTACACTGCATTGTATTTGACTCCTAGAACATGAATTATGTACTAAAATATGGCAAGACAACTACCATTGACTTGATGATTCAACAATTCACATTTTTATTTGAATGTCATTTTAACATCTACACCTTGTTATGCTCAAATACTAAACCATTTGTAGCTTCTAAAACATGTAGAAAGTGCAATAATGATCCAAATTGGGAGTGCCATGTGTCATTTAAAACAATTCAATATGAACACAAAATTTTGTCACTGTGGTATACCAGAGTTCATGCACCTTCTATGTCAAATAGATAACACCATGTTGCATCAAAAATTCAGCTATCCATACCTTTTTAGGGTTCCACTGCCATTTTACCCCCAAATCTCCAACTACGGTATCTCGCATTCTTTCATCACAAACCCTACCCAGCATAAGAGCCTCCACTACAAACTTCGTAAACAGACTCAGAATCTTTAGCTCGGAATCCCAATCCTAAACCCTAAAAACGTAACAGTTGAGGTCTTCGGGTCGGCCAGATCATTGCATTCCAGTCCACTTACAAGCAAGCACTGCGATGGAGGGACGGCAATCGTGGGTTTCAGTTTGAGTCGCCACTATCGTTGCAGATTCTCATCGTTTCATAGAATGTGTACTCTCGCATACTTCAACAACAACCATCGTTGCAGATTCTCACCGTTTCGTAGAATGTGTGCACACGCATGCTTCAACAATAACGACAACAAAATTGAGAGAAGATGGAGCTTCCTTCTGGTTTGCTACCCCTTTTGCTCCTCCCTCGTATTCCAATGACGGAAGGGAATCCATCCATCCACATTCAAGGTCTCCAATCCCAAGCTCCTCTGAAAACCCACTCTTGATGGATTCGAGCTCTAGCGCAAGATTGTTTCGCAGGCAATCTCTCGGATACGTTTTCCTTGGTTGATCAATCACCGCTTGGGGATTCGGAACTGCAAGATGAAAGTGACGAAGCTGTGGGAGTCGACGATGGCCTGCCAATGCCGGCACACGCAACTGGCGCGCACCGCCGCCTTGATCGGCATGCGGGCGAAGATGTGCTCCATAATCTCCTCGCTCAAGCTCCCCCAATCCACAGCGGGGATGGAGATGGACTCCTCCGACGGCTGGGGCTTGGAGGAGTGAAGCTCGCGCGGGACTCCCAACTGAAAAATGTATTCGTACATTTTGGAGAAGTCGAGAACGAAGCTGCAAATGAAGAAAGCAATTGTGGAAATCGAGCGATCAATTGAAGGTAACTAAGTTAAAAACTCTGCATTCCGTTGGCTAGGGGGGTGAAACAAATCAATCCCGGTGTGTGCAGTCAGTGATCTCAACACTGCTCAAGAGAATCTCCCAGGAATTTACCGAAACCCGAATCAATGGCCACCAAAACTAGCACCTTAATCACACGCTGCCCATGTTTGAGAATCAAAAACACAAAACGATTCCGCACGACGGCTTCTGGCAATCACTGCGCTCTAAATCGTCCAGAAACTCGTTACTAAAGTAGTCACAAAACATTGATGTGAACTCGCGTTTGATTTCACTCCAAAGGGATTGAAATTGAGAAACGCAACCTCCAATCCACAATTCCACAATAATGCTGCACTCGTAGAAACCTCTGGTGGAGATCGATCGATCAAAGCAGAGGCGAATGTACGAGGTTACGAAACCAATCTGTATTCACCCTGGCTATGGCGAGAGACGAAACCAATCACCAAACCACAACAACGCTCAAGAAAACCTGCCCATGGCAAGAAAACTAGAATAGAAATCGATCAACACTACACCACCCAAATCGCATGCTTGAGATTCCGAACCCACAAAAAGAATTCTGCAAGGCTCCAGCAACCACTGAGCTCCAAATCGTTTCAACAAATTGTTACCAAAAGTGGTAACGAATCCTTGTTGCAAATTGATCAATCGCTCAAACACTTGAACACCTAGATCACAAGCGGCCAACGCTTGAGAATCGTAGCCCAAAAAGACTCTGCAAGGTTTCAACAATCACTGAGATCCAAATCCCTTTTCAAATCCTCGTTACCAAAGTAGAGTAACGAATCCTTACTGCGAATCGATCAATCGATCAACCACTTGATCAACCAAATCACAAGCTGCCGCCAATGCTCGAGAATCGGAACCCAAATACTACTCAGCATTCCTAAATCGTTACAGACACGCGAAGGTGAAGACGATCTCTGCAAAGAGGATGGAAATCACAAATTCTCAAACCTACCACCCCTAAATTACTCCCAAGAAACCGCAAGTGCTCGATGTTGCAAGTAGAGCCTACAAATTCGGCGCCAACTCTAGCTAATTTCTGCCAAAACTCGAGCAATTCTGCGAGAAGTTGTGCGCCTTATGGTAAAATGCTCGGGACTTGGGAGATTATAAGCCCCAGTCGAAGCAGCTCGTGGACTTGATACAGAGGAGGATGCCATATGAAGTAGATGAACTACTAATAAATTGAACCCCACGGCAGTTTGGACTGACGGACTTTGGTGACTTTGGACCTTGGACCCGTTTGGAGGTGATTCTGAAGCTATAAATAGCAAGTGGCTGAAAAGTGCCCCACTGGACTGACCTTGTGGGTGGGATCATGAACTCTTGGAACGCAACATGTGTCTTTGGATAACTTCGAGCCTCCGACGGTCCGACCCACTTGCGCTGCTGGGGTCTGTCACTGAGTGATCAAATCTGATTTTTTAATCTGATTTTTAATATTTTTATTTTGGGGGAAACAAATCAGTGAAACGAAGATTTCATTGCAAAGGTCAAAAATATAGCCACCCAAATCTGATTTTCATAATTACCTCCAGTTGTCATACCCAGGTTTTTTGTTTTTTTGTTTTTTCATTTATTTTGGGTAAGGTGAAGGCACCCAAAAGCATCCCTGTACCTATTCATGTGCCTTAGACTGGGCCAAGGAGAACTGACCCCCTCGCTCGGCCCTACGGGCAAACCCTGGAATTATTTATTTTCTGCACATGAATTTTTTTGCAAATTTTGAATTCATTTCTACGATCAGAGACCCCAAATTAGCTAGGTGAGGTCAAGATTATACCCTAGAATGGCCCAAAATAGGGGGCATTTTTTTTACTTGCACCCCTGATAAAGATGAGCGAGGGGGTCAATCCACCCTGATCTTAGACTGCCTCTTAATGGTCAGGGTGAATTGATCCCTTCGCTCGTCCCCGAAGGAAAACCCTGAATTTTTTTTATTTCAATACATGATAAAATTTGCAATTTTTGAATTCATATCTGCAATCAGAGACCCCAAATTAGCTAGAAGAGATGTAGAGCTTACATTTTATGGGCACAGAATAGGGGGTCTTTTTTTTACTTGCACCCCCTGGACTGATAGGGGGGACGAGCAAGGGGGGGAGTTCACCCCGACCTTCTTAATGTGTCCCTGGACTTTAGTTAATGTGTCCTTCAAATGCTTACCTTTGATTCACTAACACATTTGAAGGACATAACTCTAATTTGTTAATTACAGTTTTTTGCAAATTTTGGTTTAGGATTCACCTATATGATAGTTTTAGTGGTTTAGGCACTGGGCACTTTGAAAAATCATAAAAATTACATACGACATCCAAAAAATCTATTTTCTTTTTAATATTCATGATTTTCACTTGCTAATACTACAAAAATATCATTTTGAGGAAAAAAGTGTCTCCAACTATGCTAAATTGCTTATATTGACATTGTTAGGTGCTTCCATCTTAGTATAGAAAGCAATCTTCAATGGGGGTGATGAAGCTATTTTCATCCATGGAACGGATGAAACCTATAATATATGGATGAAATTTTATTTTATTCATCCAAAAATTAGGGTTCATTCATCCAAAATAGAGCGATACCTTCCCAAGATTTGGTAGCTGATTTTGACAATTTGAAGCATTGGGAAAGGAAGAATGGCTTGCCCAATATTCCCTATGCAAAAATTCGGTGATGGTGAAAATTCGCTCAAAAACAAACCTTGGTCATACTCCCCTACATTTGGGTTATTAGGTTTGCAAATAAGTAAAGCAAAATTTGAAGCATGAGGGAAATAGACCAATGCCAAGGACTGAATCCACAACAGTGCTAATATGTGAACATGTGAGCTTTGAGCATATATATAAGTATAGTAGTTGACCCCTTCTCGACCAACCACCCATTTTCACTAGTTAGGCTGCTTTGTTTCCAATCATTTGTGGTTTAGGTGACAACTTTACACAACACAAATGTTAGGAAGGTGTACATTGGAAGCCATAATTATCACCTACATTGAAGCATAGTCAATTTTGTATTCATCCTATGGTTGGAAATACGGTGACTTACATGATAGGAATAGGTTGAACGGAATCTTCATGAAAAAAATTAATGATCATTTTTGTTTTGATAAAGAAAATGTAAAAGAAATATCAAATCCTTCTTAAATCTATTTTTGTAAATGAAGGAAATTTTCCCCTCACCATATCCATACAATTGTTATGTTGGATTCCTTATGTGATTGGAAAGGGATCAACAACCTTAGATATCCTACAACCATTGAAGGTCCTTATAATGTAAACACCTCTGATATAGGTACCATAATATAAGGGTTAGATTTGCCATAAATTAAGTCATTTCTATAAATAAAAAAGTGCTATGTGTATGTCATCTTGTGATTGGTGTAAGAATTTGATGTGAAAAATTCAATTTCAACAAATTCTTGCCAAAATCAGACCCTTACAAATTGTCTACTTGCCCAATCAATGTACTACTCTAAATAGTGTAATAAAATTCCCTATTGTATACTCAACCAACAACCTCAAAGTCTCCAATGGATGACAAAGAATCATTCCTTCTAAGGTGGGCACCCCAAAAATGTACCATTGATCCTAAACCCCCATCTCCACTCCGTGTCACATCTCCAAAATCGTGTACCTCCAAATGTGGAAGAAACTATTTTAGTACCAAACTTTGACCCTTCATATCTTTTGCATATGGTATCCAAATGCCACATTCATTGGTGCGTTGGAACCTCCTTCCAAGTGCCAACAAGACAATCAATAACAATCTAACCATTCTAATAATAGTAAGTAGGCACAAAAGCAAAAAGTGGCGGTTTTGGAGGGAACCCACCTTATGTAAGACAAAAAAAGTGCAAATATCAGTTCATCCTTAGAACTTTGTGTGGAAAGGAGGCTTCAATCTGGCACAGGAGTTTGAGTGACCTCCAATGAGTGCCCTTTTCGATCCCCTTTTTTTTTAAGCAAATGATACAGTACCATACCATACCCCAAAAGGGTGATTTCCACAGTGACCAGCCCAACGACGTTCTAGGATTCAAATTATTATCATAAAGAAGTTACTCGGCCTTGGGATCTCCGTCAACTGCGTCTTGACTCCGTTTTCTGCTGTGAATCTGTGCACTTGTTGTTGGATACAGTACGATTCCTTCCCTGGCCACTTGGCACATGATGTTGCGCTTTGTTGTTTTTTAAATTGAAAATTAGAACATGCGCATGTGCTGCAAGTGATGATCTTCCTGCTGCAGCCCGTCCCTCCTGCACCTTTCTATTGAATTCGTACTGTGTATATAATCTTCAATCATCACACGCAAGTGGAGACCTTGCCGGCAAGGGCAAAAGGTCTCCATGTGCACACATGGAGTGTGCGTAGACTATGGAAATGACCGCAACTGAAGAAGAGGAAGAAGACTTGGTCTTTTTTTGCGGGTCAGTCGTGTGGGTCTTTTTGTGGGTCATTTCCGTGGTCTACCACCATAATATAATGATACCATGGAATTGTATCTGATTATGGTTTGTTTTTTCTATGCTGTCTCTTGTAGAATGTTGCCTCAAATGTACAATCTTTATTCATGGGAGCCGGGGGGTGATTTGTGGATGGATACATTTAAGGGAAGTCAACCCATTTTTGTTTCACTGCCTAATTTTTTGTCATCCTACTTTTGGTTCCAGTTTCGTCCAAAAATTCATTCACATCAGTTCACTTTCTAACAAAATCACTCCATTAATGCCAACAAGGGCTAACATGTCAATCCTTTAATGGTTGAACACTTTAAGTATCGTTCAGGTACATGGGAGAGTGGTTACAAGTTGTTAATAGGATGTTCATGACTCTATTCTATAGTGGTTTTGTAGTTTCAGGGTAGACCACTTCGTAAATTTACAAAAATTCACTTAGGTTTGATTTGTGAAACAAGCACTTAGCTTTGAAAAATACTTACCCTTCGCTCTTAGAGTTGGCCCCATGATATTGAGATTGCTAATTAAGGTGGTAATAGTCTTGTCTACTTTGTAGAAAGTATGCCAATGACCAAGCAAATTTTAGTCATGGACCTTGCACCAAACATAGCTTATTTCAATTGCAAATTAACGCTACAACTCAATTAGTGCACGGTGAAATATTAGTACTTGGTGAATTAGATGTCTAAGCTATTTTCAACACTTAAATTTATTTATTTGGTGTGCAAAAAATTGCATTCTTAGAGTTTCTAAAATCCGCTTTTGCCTCCAAAGTCCCAACAAAACTTAGGAATTGTGCTCAAATGTTCAAATTCTAATGACTTTTAATGATTTACATTAAGTTGTGTTTCCACTAGTGTTGGAAATTGTTGATGTATCATCAAATTCATTCTCTAGATTCTTTATTTTTTATAAACAAAACTATATTACCTATTAGGCCTGAATTTATGTGGAAAAATGAAATTAATGTGATTATTGATGTTATTTTTTTAAATCATGTTAATTATAAAAAATCTCCAAAACATTTGTTTGTTTGGGAAGGAGTATAAGCCACTTTGTATATTTTACATATAAAATAATGGTTTTAATTTTGAAATTCAAAACATAAACATGTTCAATAGTATAGTAGGGCTTTAAGTCTTTGATGCATAGAACTAAAAAATGCAATTAAATGCTAAATGTATAGGTATTTTAGATTTTAAATTGAATTAAAAACTAAACTTGAACTTTGATTCTTAAGTTGACTTAAAAGCCCTAAAAATCATATTAAAGATGAAAAGAAGTTTTGACCAAAAGGCATCCTCTATGTGCATGTTTGAACCTCAAAGGTTCAACACATGAAAATAAAATGTCTTTGGTTAATTTTATAATTGAGACTATCTAATATTGATTTGCTTAATAGTGTTCAAGAATTTAAAACTACAAAACACTCTATATTTAGCCATTTACCATGGCTCGTTTAATAATGTTATGTGCATTCTTTGGTAGGTTGAAATCTCCTTTGATTTGTTATCATAAATATAGTTTGTTTTTTAATAAAAAAAGTAGTGGTTGGACATTTTAATAATAAAAGATATTTTCATTTTGTTAAAGACTATAAAACCAAACTATAATTTTTTTAATTCATTATTAGCATAATTATAACAAATTCTAGCACAAAATCTATTAAAAAATTGAATAGTTGCATAGAATCATCTATTCTATATAGCTATTTTAGGTAGACATTTGTGAAATCATCAATGCAAAAATATGGAATTTGTGAAGATATTTTAGCCACACATTTGTGAAAATAATTTGCTAAATTCATTTTCTAAGTTTCCCGCTAAGTTTTGTCATTAAATACAAATGTATGAGTACCGACTACAATTGCATGAGTCATTTTGAATATATTTATGTATATAGCTACATAGGAAAAATTGTAGTAAGAAACCTAATTTCTTAGTGGGGGAGGAGGGTGATACCCCTAGTGATGCTTCCAACTATAAGCTTGAATTTTGGAGGGAGTGCACACTAGGAGTATTGTCCCCCCCTCCAGACAAAAAAACTTACACTAAAGAGACTTTAGTGATGGCCATGTCTTTAGATCATGCAATTCAATGTATTGTACGTAGTCATTTGAGAGACCTAGAGCACATGGTAAGATTTTCATGATTTGTTTCGAAAACAATTCAAGTGACAATCCTTGGATCAAAATCATTTTAGGTAATCATTTTTTTGGTATTGAAGAATATATTGTATGTAGGATGTGCAATTTTCTATATTGATAAAGATAAGGTACATTTGTAAGGGAGACACAACTAAAACCATCAAATTTAGAAGCCACCATAATGATTAACCCCTAAAGTCCCAAGGCCATTTTTCTGTCAAAAACCACTCAAAACTGCCATTTCTACTGCGTTAGTCCAAAAAAACAAAACAAAAACTTTTTTTGGAACTGAACCGTAGGATCTTAAACTTTACTTGTTTTAGATCATGTAGTAAACATTTCATGAAGTTTGACCGTACAGATTGAGAGATAAGAGCATTCAAAGTTGAAAAAACAAGTTTTTTTGAACACTGGACTGCAATTTTAAATGACTTTGATCTCTATTTCTGGAAAAAAATTACACTGTGGAGTTTGAATTTAAAATTTATTGTGTTGAAGAATTGAGTTGGGAGTCTAGGAAAAAAATTTCAAAAAATAAAAACTTTATTTTCATACTTCAAAAAATTGTCAAGTAGAAGTAGGTCCAAGATTGAAAGAAAAACTAAATTGATAATGGCTCTTAGATGGGATTGAAATACAATAATCCCAACGGTGAGATTGTTCTAACAAGAAAATTTAACCTTTTCGAAAAAAAAAAATTTGAAAAAATTTGAAAATTGCATTCTGAGATGAATCCTACAAGTTTTTTTTTCCAAAAAGATTCTTAGATTGCCCGAAACATAAGATTGTTCATAACTTTCACATCACTAATCAAAGTGGAATGAATCAAAGCTTTAGATGTAGACAAAAACATTATGTTTGAGAAAAAAAAAAAAAATTAATTATTTTGAATTTTTGCAATATTTTTTGTGTTGCCCGCCGAGTTTAGTTTCAGGCTTTTTGTGGTATAACTTTTGCTTCCAGGCACCGATTGAAATAAAAATTATATTCCCACAAAGCTTATCAAATTTTCTATCTTCAAAAAAAGTTTCAAAAAATTAGGGTAAAATTTGAAATTTCAGCCCATAGGAACCTGCCTGAATTCCAAATTGTCCCCCGAGGGGACAATGGCAACGAAGCTAGTATACGAGCATAGAGCGTGAGCGTGGAGCATAGAGTGGAGAATTCAGAGCGTGGAGCTCCTATATTAAACAACATAGAGGGAAAAAATTGATGAAATGTGAAGTAGGATTGAAAAAAAAAATTTAGAAATTGGAAGGAGGTGGATGAAGAATATTGAATTGGTATATTTTAGGGAATAAGAGGAGAGTTACAAATGCTCCGGTTTAGGGTAATTACATAAAGTAGATAAAAAGTGATGCAAGTGTAGTAAAGAGTAGATTTTAGAGAATAGATGGAAGTAAATTAAATTTTTGGCATCCAATTTGACCTTAAGAACTAGATGAAATTGGATGTTAGTATGGATGAAAGAAAATAAAAAAAGGATGGAAGTAGATGAAAATAAATGATGAAAGCAGATGAATACAATGGATGAAAGTATATGCCCGGATGGATGAAAATGAATGTTGCAATGGATGAAAATACATTACAATTTGGATGAGGAAGGATGAAAATTTGAGATGCACGTGACTTGAAGAAGTAGATGAAACTAGGTGGAAATGTGAATGAAAGAAAATGATAAAAGGATGAGAATACATGACATAATCAGTTCAAATTAGATGATAGGGCAAAGGACCGTGGATGAAGAAGTCATCAACAATGATTTGAATAATACCATTCTAGTGGATGAACACTTGGGTGGAAAAAGATGGAAAAATAAAGTAAAGTCATTAGAGGGGATTCAGCCCCTTTGGAGGGTTATGAGTTCCCTTGGTCTGGGAACAACCCCCCAACAGTTCCCAGTAGTTTGCAGCAATTTGCAGGTGCTGCTTGACGTGGCAAGGCGACTACCACGTCATTTTTAAAAAAAATTCAAAAAATATAAAATTCAACTCAATCTTTCATTTTAGAATTCTCAAAAAAATAAAAATCTGGCAGTGGCCGTTCCCGGACTATTGGGGGAACAACGCTGGGAACAGGCTTGAAACGGCCCTCTTGACCCCCAAAATCTCATCTAATGGGTTAAACCAAATTTTTAGGGGGACTAAAATCAATTGCTAGTGATTTGAATGAATAGGTGACAAGAGGGGTAGATGTGAATGGAGGTATATAAAAGCAGTGGTTTAGAAAGACATTACAATTTTCTATGTAGTACTTACTTGGAGGTTTAGGACAAACATGACGGATTCACAATACTGTTATTAAAAAAACAATACAATAAAGCAACAAACTCTGCAATCAGAACAAGACTTTAACCATGCATCTTATTAAGGATATAAGAAATCAAGTAGTGGCCCTTGTAGTCTCACTACAATATATAATAACATCTATATACATAAATGTTATGAAGAACACAGTTTGGCGAACTAAAAATACCCTTGTCACAATTGTGTAGTGTACTATAGAAGTATATTGGAATTCAAGATTCCGCAATCCAACAATTGACGAACCTCATTGAAGCTGAAGCTTGGAGCGTGAATGAAGACATCTATAGCTAAGTCTAAGTGGCAAATGACTACAAATAAATAATAAAGATGCTTGCAGTTGGCCCATTGCCCTCTTTTTCCTAATGCTTTCATTGCCATTTCTTTGAAATTTGGGCAGGAGCATTCTGGAAATGAACCTATAGTCAAGATGTAGTGATGGAAGTCCGGCTCCAGACCAGAGTCCATGTTGACAATGCAGCCAAAGCCAGGATGTGGAATCACTGTCACATGACGGAGAGAGGCCTTCAATGTGAGCGCCGAAGCACAATTGTTTGCTTGTTTAACTGTAGGTGCGTTTGGATTTCTTCGAATTTTTTTACCTGCCCTTGTGCTGGGGTGCTCTGCAGGAAATGGTGGAACTTTGCAATTTGATACGTATGATTGTCCATCATTGACTCCAAAAAGTCGTCGGGGTGAAATTTCTGGGCGTTGAGGGAGACGGAATCCAGCATTTTGAAGTTGCAGTACCTCTGTAGGTGTTAAGTTCGTTCCAGACTTCACTGGCCAAATGGTAGGCACATCAGGTCTCGAAAGAACCCACTTCCTCCGCGAACCCTTCACGCATCGCTCGATGTCATCGTTGCAGAAGAAGAACTGGTGCCTCTCAATTTTATTTTTCTTGTAATTGTTCATGTTGCCGGTATAAGAGGGTGCAACTGTCGCCTTGTTGCATTGCACAATCTTAGCAACACATTTCTTCTTTGTCACGGCCTGCAAGGCAAAGCACGCTTTTGCCGAATTTTTACACAAGCGAGCAATGTGCCACTCAGCCTCATCACATACTGTTTCTTCTACATGAATCACTCGAAATGGCTCGGAAGTACTAGGTGCGGTTGTGCATCCGATAGAAAACTCCACCTCTGCATGTTCTTCGCTCTGGAGTGGGACATCTTCAGAGATCGAATCCAAGTGAATAAGTGTTGCACTTGCTCGGGTGGTCTTGACTAATGTTTTAGGCCTGGAAAAGTTGACTTTATCGGGTCGATGTGAATCGAATTGCGATCCTGGCGGTAAATTAGGCATACGGCTTTCAGACCCGAACACTTCTTCACCTTCGAGATGGAGATCCCGCGTGCAATACATACCAACTCCTGGGACCGTTGCCATGGCAGCATTTAATCCTTTCGGATTTCCAGTGCGTTGAGTATATCATTGTGCTACACGAAGCACCAGCTCTTCTCTTCCCGGGCCTGTTCCTGGGTTCTCACCCTTCAAAAATTGATAATAACGAACCATCTGCATGAACGCACGCACATAATCATCTACAGTTGCCACGTAGAGGTCATTCCCACGGTTTCCAGATTGTTGTAGCCATTTGTTGTGAACTGTCTCGGCCAAATTGCAAGACGGCATCTCCGCCAACTCTTCAGTGGACAGATCCTGTAGTGTATCACATGTATGAGGATAAATGACAAATAACAAAGTCCAAGAAAAGGAGGTGTTCATTTTTAAAAGAAATCAATATAGCAACTAGAAGACCAACAATGCAACAACCAAATGAAGCCACAAGAAATCAAAATCAGGTCACTCATTTTAAAAATTAAATTAGGATGACTAGAGGGACTCATATATAGAGTCTTGGTTCCCCTCAAAATGTCACAACCAAAAAAAATATTATCCAAAAAAATCTGAAAAAGTGCCTGAGATCCACCGCCGGCAAATCCCTGTCATAGGGGGTGTGCTCTTTCAAAGGTCCTCTCGGCCCCGAGAGGACTTTGGGATAGAACGACATTGTGCACATCAATACATAGAGTATACAAAGAACATTATTTTATATCATACGAAAGATTGAAGGATCTATAGAGGGTCATGGAGCGGTTTTGTACAGACAAGGTAAATAAAAAAGTATGAGGCACTTACCATGTGCATAAAACCTCCCCATTGCCTATATCGGAAGTGCCAAAATGATAACCACAAATCCAATCGTTGAACCCCTTCAGATGTTGTTGCTCCAGAAGAGTGCCACCAAGCACGAATGGCGTGGTAGCGAATCTCTGAATCAGTCGAGGAAACGGCATCTTTATATTGCTTGCACAACCTCCGGTGTTGATCTTGCATGTCAGCCCGAATATCTACTTTTGTGTGCTTCTCCATTGACTGAGTCCAGTGAAATAGGCACGTGCGCTCTCGGTTGAGCATGGGTTGTGATGGATCACCGGATCCATAGATTTTCCTAACTGCATTCCAGTTCGCTTGTGCACTATCTGCCATGAAACCCTTGAAATACGGTAAAGGAATACCATGTCTTGACATCACTGCGTTTAAATTTGTCCAAAAATGACTTTGAGCAACCGTATCTTCAGATTGCATATCACACACTACAACGGTCATCACACGGCAGTAGATTGGATCATAAACATGGCATGCTAATGTTGTCCACTCCTTAACTCGCTTGACATGATCAAACATCATCCAAGAGTCTTGCAAGTCACCACCAGGCTGCATTCTGGTTACCATGTCTATGCCACTACCTGGACCGACTTCAGACATTTTGAACACATAAACCTTGTCTGTCTCAGAGCCTTGTCCTGGAAATTTGTTCTCCTGTATGTAAGCCCAATTGCTACATCCCCTTAACTTCGTTATGCTATCCATAACTCCGAAGCGTCGAAAATGCTTAAAGGTCGTAACCTCGTTTCGAATGCTAGGTGAACTCATGAACTTGCATTTCTCTAGGATTGGCACAAGCTCGTCTAATCCAAACTTTGTTGGTGTTGTTCCTTCAGCTCGAAGGAGCATCTCTCCTACGAGCTCCTTGCTGGCCTCTAAGACTATAGATGAATTTGTTGCTGCTGGATTCCTTTCAACTTGGTCAAAAATCAATGATTTAGTCTTGTTCTTGAAGTCACGATAGTCACCATCTTTCACTGGGTGAGAGTGTATTCCAAAGTGGACACATGCACGACGCATGTCGCACTTCCCAACAACATAGTATATTCTTGCTTGGCAGCTTGCAACACATGTTGGAATAAATGAACAAATCTTGCAAATAATAGACGAACCAGGAGGAGGAGTACATGAAACCTGAAAGGGAGTAGGAGAAGACCCATCCCATTCAGTTTCGTTCACGATTGAAACACGGTGCTTCCGATGGAGGTAGTCACAAGAGGAGTTGTCACAACGAAGGTGACCCACGCATGAAGCTAATTGAAAAGTTAGTCCATCCTCGTTCTTGATATTTGTTGTATGAGTATTGGCCCAAACATGACCGTCGTGGCGTCTCTCCATTCCGCTTAAGAGCTTCGCCTGAGAATCTGATGTAGACAATCCAAGGGGCGGTAACTCAAATATCACATCACCATTAAATATTGGTGGAACAAAGTCGACCTGTTGAATAGGAATAGAACTATAATCAACCTTCTTGAAGGGATTCCGAGATCCTTTACTATGACAGAGCTTCCGAAGATAAGGAATGATTGATAACCCTACACAATTAGATTCTGTAATTGAGACTTGGAAAGGCACGGAAGAGGTGCTAGGGGCTTTAGATAGAGGAGACACACTATGTTTCAATAGTTTCCTAGGAGGTGAGAAGTCTTCTGAGTCGTCACTCTCTAGTGCTATGACATCTATCCCAGGCTCAATCTTTACACGAGTAGGTAGGCGATTGTGGAGAATTGTAGAGGTAGTAATTATAGGAACACCTTCGCTAGACAACGGCACAACAAGTGGTTCAGGCAATCCATACGCTATGTATTTCCCTATAGGCAAATGCCACTGACGAGGAGAGCTTTCGAAAACATGGTCTTGACCTATTGTATGAATTATGGCACCTGTAGCAGAGTCAAAAACTTCTTCATCAATATGTATAGTCCTCTCCAACAACGAGAACCGAACACTCAATCGGAATGCACTAACCACAGCGAATCCTTGGTCACCAACAAGAAATGCTATAGGCACACTCTCTCCATCCGCCCTCACCAGTGCAATTGAACTAGACAACATGATCTCCCCACTTGCTAGAATTGACATTATCTTGGCACTACATCAATAAGTCTACGGAGAAGATAGTAATCTCAACAATAAGAAATGCTTTATGATGCAAGGGATGAATGGGTCCAACATGTAATGAATTCAAATATATTCAAATGTACGTGCCTTACATAGGAAAGGGAAGAAGTGGCGGCCATTAAAGGAGAATGATGGGAACTACTTATTGACAGCAAGCAATTACTGTGGTTAAAATTTTGCATGCCAACAGACACCACTACGAAATATATATTGGAGTATTAGTTCCATTATTGGGTTCAAATACATGTTTGAAACCCCTAAATTCAAGAATCACAATATTCCATACATGAATGAAACCATAATCAATTCATCCTATTAATTAACGTTTGTACAATTCCTTCCATGACAGGTAATAGATGCTTGAAATTTATGCCTCATTACTCTATTATAGTGTATCATGCTTTTACATTTTAGTATATCATCAAGTGGTTGCCTTTAATGTCCACTAGTTATCATCTCATGAAATTGTATTCAGTCCCCATTATTAGCTTCTGAAATAGTAAGTGGCATTGGGTAAATGTCAGATGTACTTTATAATATATTCGGGAATAAGAGCATTTCCAACAGTCTGCGCGAGGTGGAAGCGCCAAACTATTGGAGATCGTGTAAATATGGCCCCAAGGGGGCGGCACATTGCCAAGACCCTAGCACCCCCCATGTTGCAAGCTGCGTCAGAGGTTGTTTCGTCAGGAGTTCAAGAAATAAGAAAGAATGTAATGCAATAAAATCGGGCACCTTTGGGCAATACTGTTGGGCTACAAGTGAGGCACGCCCCCCAAAAACTGAGCAAATGAGTTGGCTCCCAAAACTGGGAGTTCTTTTGAAGGGTGGTTTTGGAAACTTGTTAGTAGCTCTTGCTTCTTTTCTTTGTTCTCCACTTATTTTAAATTCAAAGAATTTGTTTATAAATAATTTTCTTTATTCTACTATTAAAAAAATAATTCAAAAAAGGTATTATTTATTTTAAATGTAAAACAAAAAAAGAACTTCATATAAAAAAAATCATTTACTTTATTATCCACTTATATTTTTAGGACCATAAGTTATAATTTTAATACAAAATAAATAAATATAATTAAGTTTCTTTTACTTTGAATTAATTTTTAAAAATAGATAAAAAAATTTACTTTGAATTCTCTCTAATTTTTTAGCATTTTTTGTGGAATATGTTGTGATTTGTCACTAATGTCACTAACCCCCCAGAGGGGACTTAGTGACATTAGTGACAAATCACAACATATTCCACAACTTTTGAATGAAGGGACCAAATCCTCTAAGACTTTGCGCATATGTTCAAGCGTATGAGGTCCACATCCATGCCAATTTTTGAAAGCTTTAGTCACTTTTAGAATATTTTACAATTTGTTGATTATTTTCATTTTCAACCCCAAAATGAATAAGAGTGGGGGCTAACATGTCCAATTTCTTGTGCAAAGATGCTTGCACAAAGACCTAGGCAAGCATTTTTCTTGCAATAAATCATATTTCTGGATGTTTTGAAAGTTTTTAAATGGAGTAGGATGATAAATTATAGCTTCATTTTCAGATGTATTAAGTCATGAATAGGACGGTAAATGGTTCCATCATAGACTGTCTAGAATGCAGGAGCATAATAAAATATCGTCATGTACTACATAATGGATTATGAGCCTAGAGGGTCAATTTAAATGCCGGTGTAAGTTACATATATATTAGAATGAGGCAAGAGTGCCCAATTGCCCTCACAGAAATGTTAAAGGAATATAAGGACCGTCAGCTTGTTGAAGATTACATTTAGGAGCCGAATTTATTATTTTTTGTGGATATAATTTAGAAGTCACCCATGAATGGGTTTAAACATTACGGATAAAATACACACATACCATTAAATCAGATGGAAATTCATTTGAAAGTGAAAAATGATCCAACACAACCCTAAATACCAATGTTAAATACCGCATCAACTTTTCAATGAGTTATGAAATAAGAGAAACAACTGTAGGGCATTTGAATCCCATCAAGAAGGCCGAAGTAAGCCTAACCTGGTCGCCTATGGAACTCAACGGTGTGTTGATCAACACATGTGCCTGCATGACCAAGTGCCACGTGTAGCTGAAGCACGTATCTGGTTCTGAGATGATCCACCTGAGAAGGTAAACCCTAGCATGCAAAATCGCCTCGCAAGGAACCCTATCTTTCTTCCTCGTTTTCATGTGGTTCTCCACCTTTGAGGCCATTGCAGGTAGACTTGTCGCATTTGTTCATGCACAGGGGCTCGGGAGTTGAATTCAGTTGATGCTGCCGTGGGCATTTGCAGGCTTCCTATCGACCATTACAGTGTCCGTAATGGCAGAGCGGATCTTGAGATCCAGAAAAGGTCAGGCCACCATTGTCGACGTTGGAGAAACTGCGACAGAAACACAAGATCAGCAAGAAGAGGTACATTTCGTCCAACTTGATACTCATCACATTTGGATATTGTGGTAATAAATGGGTATCCAAATATCTCCAGTAATAGTAGACAATTGTGTTTGGGTGTCGGGAATGATGTGGTTGAGTAGGGCATTGAGGAATTTTGTCCCGGTCTCAGTCTTGGGGAAGGTCAAGCTTGCAAGACGATCTTGCCCCATATTCTTTTTAGAGTGTGGGGCATGTGTATTTGTCTATCGGGATTGTCGTGAATGAACAGGGCGTTGTGATACTCACGGCCCATCTCGGTCCAGAGACCGACTCGAGGGAGGCATGGCTTGCCCCATTTTATTTTTGCAATTCGGGGCGTATGTTGATGTGTGTTGGGTCTGTCGTGGTGAGCAGGGCACTCTGGCACTCAAGCCTTGTCTCGGTCCCGAGATCGACCGGGAGGGAGGCATTGCCTTTCCCCATATCATTATTTTATTGTTGGGTGTGTGTATTTGTGTAGCAGGGCGTGTGTGTTTGTGTGTAGGGCTGTCGTGGTGAGTAGGGCGTTATGGCTCTCAGGCCTCGTCTCGGTCCTGAGACCGACATGGAGGAAGGCATTGGCTTGCCCATATTATTTTTTCAGTTTGAGGCGTGTGTTGATTTGTGTCAGGGTTGTGTGTACTTGTGTGTTTGGATTGTTGCAGTGAGCAGGGAGTTGTGGCATTCATGCCCATCTCGGTCCTGGGGAAGGTCGGGGTGGCAGGACGACCTTGCACCATATTATTTTTGGAGTACATGGCGTGTGTTGTTAGTCTGGGCTGTCGTGAATGAGCAGGGCGTTATGGCTCTCAAGCCTTGTCTCGGTCTCGAGATTGATAAGGAGGAAGGGATGGGCTTGCCCCATATTATTTTTTCAATGTAGGGCTTATGTATGTGTGTGTCGGGGTTGTCTACTTGAGCAGGATGTTGCGGCTATCAGGCCCCATCTCGGTCCCGAGACCAACAGTGAGGAAGGCATGGGCTTGCCCCATATAATTTTATCAATGCAGGGTGTGTGTATTTGTGTGTCGGAGATGAGTGTGTTTGTACATCGGGGTTGTCGTGTTGAGCAGGGCGTTATGGCACTGAGGGCCCGTCTCGGTACCGAGACCGACCGGGAGGGAGGCTGCGCCTTGCCCTATATCATTATTTGATTGTGGGGCGTGTATTGATGTGTGTTGGTGTGTGTGTATTTGTATGTCGGGGCTATCAAGTTGAGCAGGGCATTGTGGCTCTCAAGCCTTGTCTCGGTCCCGAGACCGACAGGGAGGAAGGGATGGGCTTGCCCCAAATTATTTATTCAATGCAGGGCGTGTGTATTTGTGTGTCGGGGCTGTCAAGTTGAGCAGGGCGTTGTGGCTATCAGGCCCCATCTCGGTCCCGAGATTGACAGTGAGGGAGGCATGGGCTTGCCCCATATCATTATATTATTGTGACACGTGAATTGTTGTGTGTCAGGGTTGTGTGTGATTTCTGTATTAAGGCCTTATTCATTATAATTGGACAATCGACAGATTTTGAGACTTTTTCCCTAAAACAATTGTATGGATTTATCCTCGAGTCGAGGATAAATTGAGACTGCAACCTTTTGGCAATGAAAGGTTTCTTTACATAGTAATATTTTAAAGTCTCAAATTTCCAGATAGTCTCAAAATTGAATAGTTATGACTGTTTATCCTCGAGTCGAGGATAAATTGAGACTGCAACCTTTTGGCAATGAAAGGTTTCTTTACATAGTAATATTTTAAAGTCTCAAATTTCCACATAGTCTCAAAGTTGAATAGTTATGACTGTTTATCGTTGAATAGTTATGACTGTTTATCCTCGAGTCGAGGATAAATTGAGACTGCAACCTTTTGGCAATGAAAGGTTTCTTTACATAGTAATATTTTAGAGTCTCAAATTTCCAAATAGTCTCAAAATTGAATAGTTATGACTATTTATCCTCGAGTCGAGGATAAAATTGAGACTACCATTTGTCCAAATATAACGAATAAGGCCTTTATTGGGGCTGTTCGGTGAGCAGGGCGTTGTGGCACGGAGGCCCTTTCTCGGTCCCGAGACCGACCACGGCAGATGGAAAGGCCTACTCCGTAATTGTGGTTTGCTTTGCCTACTCGTGGAGATACTTAGTTTCGGTTCTAGCTAAACAATTGATCTCTTGTTGATTTGAAGTAATACTAACATTTGATATGATTTGTATACCGAACCAGGTGGGCATGGCGTCAGCAGAAGTGCAGACCCACGAACGTCAAGTTGATAATATATTAGAGATGCCCATAGACGATGGCAAAGAAGTTAATGTCATCTTCATGCAATCTGAGCGACAATTTGTGAGTATAGATAATGTAATTAGGGACATAGATGAGGTCTCATCGTATTCAATTGTTGATCCAGACATTCATATTTTGTGTTGCAGACAGTATAGGTCATTAAGTTTCCAGTGCATTCCTGATTTGTGAGTTTGTGACGAGGCTTCCCTGTAATTTTACATATATTTTTTGTTCAATTGTTACATAATTTTTTATTTTAGAATATGACTCCTATAGATTTACAACTGTCATTTGTGTATCTAATCGATGGTCGTGTATTGTATTTTGAATATCACAGGAGATTGCACAGGCACAATCCATGGCCAAGCCACATCCTGCCACTATTTCATCAGTAGTGGAGGTTGATGACGAACCTGAAAATATTTCAGAGTCTGATTCAGATGACAATGGGACCCTTGGAGTGTTGAAGGACGCCTTGGAAGATGACATCCGTAAGACCCAAAAGATTGACATTGTGTCTATTCTACATGGATTGAGATTGACATCCACGGACGCGTCTCGAATAAAGATCCCATTGTGCCGAATGATTCCTATGCCCATGGTCCGCCCGACTCTATCTTGCGATTTGACACTACTCGAACACCAGTTCAGTGGTGGATACGAAGAGGGGGCTAGAGTCTTCTACGTGTCAATCTCAAATGAGGAAGGGCATACCGGGGTGTTTTCTGCTGAAGAAAAAGAAGCGTGGGGGCCAATTTGGAATTCTGTCAATGACGAATTCAATTCATTTCTGAGGTCCCAACCTGTTGTGAAGCATCTTGTGGACTATAAATTCTACGTGTGTGATGGAAATCACAGGAGGATTGCATGGATGAACCACATCAAACGGTTGCACTCAACGGAGAAGGGGTGGCATATCTCGGTGGACTCCATTGTGCTGGATATGGCAAACCGAACTGGATTGGCAATGCAAGCAATGCATAACATAAACAAGTAATGCTTATAATCTTTATTTTTACATTGTATACATGTTTCAATCTTGTGAATACTATGGAAATTTTGTATTCCCACAATTGACTTCATGATTGTTTATACAGGCAAACGGAGAGTTATCACGTGAAGACAAATCTCGTGCATACCCTATACCGTGTTCAAAAGTACGGAGTTATGGACCTTGAGAAGTTTAAAGATCTTCTAACAGCCGATGAAGTGAAGCCATGCCAGAATAATACACGTGTAAAGTGGTACAACATGGCACTTGAGGTTTTCACGTCTTTCATATTCAAGGTAAGATTAATTCAAGTACTTGAATCATTTCTAGGAGTCGTCTAAGTATATTTCTTCATTCTATTAACATTTCCAATTGCATGAAATGTGTGTCTCAGCAAGAAATCTCGGCGGCGGCGGAGATTGCTATTCGAAAGTACAAGGAAGATACCCCTTCTGATGAAGTGACAGAAAAAGGTGTTGCAAAGGCGATGAGGGCATTGATAAAAGATTCCACTGACAAGTACTATAAGAAGCTATCCAAGATTGTTTCAGTCGCCAACCCAGCTCTTGGACCCGAATGGCTAAAAGAGGTTTGTTGGAATTCATCAAACAATACTCATCATGAATATTAATTGGAATTCAAATGCACTAACTAGTTTGGCATTGCATCTCACAGATCGAAAGGCATTGGAATCTGTTTGCTACTCCCGAGTTGAGTCTTGAGAAGTTGCAAATGATATCAACTTCAAATGCTACATCAGAGTCAAAGGTAAAGTGGCTGAAGTGGATGAACTCATCTGGACCTACTAGAGAGGCCCGCTGTTTTCCACCACGTACGGTGAATGAAGAAAAATTAGCGCTATTTTTAGCGAGGGCATGCTGGTACTCAGGGGTAAGGACATCTTGTTATCATTCTAACATTTTTCCAAGACATCACAGTTTTTTAAAATTTAGACTGCTCTTTGCGTTTTCCATCACTTTACTTCATTTCCGGTCAATACTACTTCATATGAAAATTCATTTTTGATCATATATGCTTGCAGTTGGAGGACGCTGCTACTGAGTTGTATGACACAATTATTCCTTCGGATAATATTCCAATAAATATGGCAATTCCCACTGAGCCGGTAACTCTAAAAGAATATTTAGAGGGTTGGAGAATGAAGGTTTGGGATATGGCGTTCACGGGCATGTTCAGAGGGGGGGACGCATTCAAGAAGTCAGACACCTTCAAGGATTACAAGGGGGCAATGCTTGCAGTTCATCGGCTAATTTTCAGGTTTCACTCACTCCATTATTGGATTGATTGATATGTTATAATGATACCAACATCAAATTGCAGGAGTCATAAGTCTATTTTTTCCTCATATTACTTTGTGCAATGTTCATTAGTGTACGGTGATATCTTCTTATTCATTAATATCGAGACTATTTTTCATTCACAAGTCATGTCTCTTTGTGCAAGATGATCACCCTATTTGGGTTCCTCTCGGGACCGAGAGGACCTTTCATGTGTCCTAGAGTCTGCAACATTGGATTTCTATTGTAAGTACGAAAACGATCCCATATTTACTTAGAATAATTATTAGATGACTTATTCTTTTCCGGGTTTAATTGAACAGGTATTTCATGTATGAGTTGTATACCAAGAAGGCCATTGCCAAACAAGATTTGCCGCCTTTTATGACGACTTGGTTGGACAGATCAAAAGACGACTGCATGTTCTCAGCTTGGCAACTACGGAATTGGACGACTCCACATCTCCAAGCCTGCCCTTGGTATCTTGAATGCAATATTGGGTCCATTCCACTTGAGGAGGCTGATCTTTTCAAGTCATTGAAGGAGAACGCTCCTGTGGAGGCAGATTTTGATGAATTCACCGGACTTGATGCTGAGGCCCGTGCTAAGGCTATCACAAAACGAGATGCAGTTGACAAAAAGAAATTGGAGAGACTAGAAGAGGCAAAAAAGAAGACAGAAGACATCAAGGCGAAGAGGTTGGCCTTGAAGGCTGAGAAGGAGGAAGAGAAGGCCAACAAGAAAAGCAAAAAAAGGAAGGCTGAGACTGCCATGCCAGCTACAAGTGCAGCTGACTTGAAGGACACCTCCTCGAATTTTTCTCTCACACAGGACCGCTTGGTGCATGGCTTGACGCCCACTGTTCTGAATTTGGATCATGCCCATGACATCGACGAGTGCATCTTGAACATTTCATTGCGAGCTCTTCCCGCGGACGAAAAGGCGATGGACAACGTCGAAGCCTTCATAACAATGGTATTTGCATGATTCTGTTTGGCATATTTTGTATTCCTTGTAACACAACGTAATGAAACTTGTATTACTTGATTTCTAACAGTTCAAATTTAACATCTCCCTCCAATGAACTTTTTTCATTTTCTCACTATCCTCTTGTCATTCAAATGTTTTGGTGCAGCATGCCACTGACAAACAAAGGTATTTCGATGGTGTATTCAGTACAAAACCTATGGTGGATTTGATAATTGTCGACATTCCTGAAGGACTTCATGTACCTACCGTCTCGGCTCCTCCTGGTCCTATTCCTACTTGGAACCAATTTTCAGAAGATTGGTTGGTCCCAATCTTCGACTTTGCTCAAGGTTACCTTCAAGACAACGGAGGTCTTCTTCTAATGTATCCATCTCCTTCTAAACCACATAGAAGCCAACTTCTTGGGTGTTGCAAGGAATACGGATTCAAGATTCTTCTTGACTGGTGGGGCATGAACCATCTTCACTTGACATCACCTATTCATCCAAAGAAGACAGTACTAGCCCTTTTCCATCCAATCATAATTTCTTTTCTATCTAAGATTATGAACATTCAAATCTCACTTTTAATTTTGTGCAGACTCAACGCTTCGCCATCTCGCTCGTGGTAAAGAACACTGGCCCTAAAACTAAGGACGACTATCCTTTTCAGTATGTTCCATCGCATGCAAAGGTGGGTGTTACTGTAGGCAAAGACGATTGCCTACGAAACTTCTGTTTTGCAGAAGACGTCACCATGAATGGTGCCAAACCATGGCGGGGACCTCAGGAAAAGGCATCGGGATTCATGGCCATGCTCGTGGAGGGATGCTGTGAACCCGAATCTGTTGTAGTTGACTGCACAGCAGGAACAGGTATTTTTCCCAATATTTTGTTAATTCTTGGAAATTTTCTCACACCCTTTAGTTTTGATTGACATCCTCTCATGGTTTGGCATATGTTGGAAATGGATGCAGGAACAAGCATTCAAGCATGCCGAGCCACTTGGCGTCATATTTTGGCATTTGAGGAAGATAAGGCGATCTTTGATGCACTTATCAAACCTGTCATTCGGCCAACTATAGTTCCTCAAACCACAGTGACACGCCATGTAGTTGACACTCAGGATCTTGACGAGGATGATGTGCCGGCCCAACCTATAATGAAAACATCTTTCTTCAGTAAGTAAGTCTTCTTTCTAGCTTATTTAGTGATGCACATATTTGAAATCAAACTTTTGTTGACTAAAAAGACTAATGTTGCTTCACTTGTATGTATAGGCAAACGGCAAAAGTGAGAACCATCTCACATGTTCCATTTTTTGGAAATCCCAATTTCTTCCCAAGCCCACCAAATACGTACGAACTTCCCGAATATCTTGAGTCGCTATGCAGAGAGTATGTATCCGCTGACCCTAGGCCTAGTTCTAGGGCTCATCTAGTTGATCCTCGTGTTCTAAAGTTCATAGATGATTCTGCTATCGAGTCAGATAGGCAGACATCAGAGAGTGAGGGTATTTCTATGTCATCCGATTGACAATGAAATGTATTCTTTTTTCATGTGATGGATTCACATTTCTTCTATTATATTCAGCATTCATATTGTATCATGGTATTATTCGATAGTACTATATTGTTGGTGTTCGAAATGACATGAACTATTTGTTGTTCTAGGTTTATGATCTATTGTGACAATCTATCTTGATTGACTACCTTGTCCATATATCTATTCATCCCAATGCCTCTTCAACCTTCTTGAATGACTTCCTTGTTTATTAGTGTTGATGCCATAATGAAAATAGAAAGTCTATATCCAAAACAGTTATCTAATTGACACTTTCCTAGGCCTGATAGGCTATCCATCAATTCATAAGTACTCATCCAGGAATCTATTAGAGATAGAAAAAATTAATTAGCCTTCAAAGTTTTTATCGAATGACCAATCACATGATGGTTTTATATGCACACTCCGTGAGTTCAATAGTTTGTTTACCAAATTCCATTCAATTGTTAGTAATCTCGCTTGCAATGTACAAGTCAAATGAAGTTGAGACCTCCCTCTTGGTACCGAGAGGGAGGGTGTGGGTGAACAAATGTTTCTATTTTGCTAAAGTTCTTAATTGATTATAATAAAGAGAATCATGTTGCACCATATGTTGCATGTCAAATTTATGTGGATGAAGAAGAAAGCAAATCTAATGAAGAATTGATCAAGCCACTTTAATCTATTATCATCCATTTTATACATCCCTTTCATGCATCCATTGTCATCCATTTTCTTCATCCACTTTTATGAGTTTCATCCAAGTATCTATATTACATTCATCCATTTTTTTAATCCACTTTCATGAGTTTCATCCATGTATTTCAACTGCCTTCATCGATTTTTCTCCCCACTTTTTTCATCCACTTTTTTCATCCACTTTTATCATCCACTTTTATCCATTTATTTGAACTTTCTTCATCCATTTCCTTCAACTACCTTCATCCATTTATCTTAACCCAATTTTCCAAATTTTAACCTAAATTCTCATCCATTTTTACGACCTTTTCATGTAATTCTCTTTTAACTTTCATCCATTTTTTTCTAAACTTTCTTCTATATTTTCATCCATTTTTTCCAATTTATTTTATCAAATATTCCAAAACTATTCCTTCCCGCTCACCAATCCCCGCTCCAAGCTCTACGCTCCACGCTCATGTACCAGCATTCCCCGGGACAATGGGACTTTAGGGGTTAAAAGCCACTCATGCCATTTGAATGAATCCATGAGATTTTGAAGTCCCAAGAGTGCCTTAAGTGACTCTTGAAGGTTTGGACATGGTCCTATGATCTAAATTTTTGGCATGATTTATTTTTATTATTTTTAAGATAGAAAAACTAATTAGCTTTTGAAGAATTTTAAATAGGTATTCGGGAGCAAAAGTTATTCCATCCAAACCAAAAACAAGGTGGAAAACAAAACAATATTTTGATTCATCCCATTTGGATAAGTGATGTGAAAGTTAAGGAATATTTTTGTTTTGTAGGCAATCTTAGTAAATTGTTGGGAAAATAATATATTGAATCCATTTTTGAACTCAGTTTTCACAATTTTTCAAAAAAAGAGTTCCACATGATTTAGTTTGTTTCCTAGAACAATCTGGCTATTGATATTCAAGTGTGTTTCAATTCCATCTAAGAGCTATTAACAATTTAGTTTTCTTTACATCTTGTACCTACTTGAACTTAACAATTTTTTAAAGAATGAAAATTCAAATTTTTTCTTTTATTTCTTTTTTCAAAATCTCAACTCAATTTTTTAATATAAAAATGTATAAATTCAAAATTTATAGTAAGAAAATTTTAAGCTAAGAGAATTCTAAGAATTTTTATCTAGTCTAGCTAGGTGCAAATGCTCATTTCCTTTACTTTAAACACTTATATCTTGTAATCAATATGGTAAAAGCTTTTGAAACTTCTTCTAGAAATTTTCATACTAGTCTAGTATAAGATCCTACACTTGGATATGTACAAAATCATTAAATAACTATATCAACAATACTATAAACCTTACTAAATCAACCATTTATTTAATATTCGATAATTGATTTAGTCCTTACCTAGTGGTTGTTTATCAATGGTATTAATAAACTAAAGTAATTTTTTATTATTTCAATAGCACATTTTGAATTTCAAAGTGCATATAAATGTTCAAAAGTGGTTATCTAGAATGTGGTAAATAACATCTGCTCCTTCACGATGAAAAGTAGTTGTTTTAACCTACATCAAAAAATAATATAAAGACATTAAATGTTTTTATAGAATAAAAATGGTTGAAAATAATCCAAAGTATATTAAGACCTTGATAAATCATGATAAATTATTTCTTTGATATAATTGAATCATTTAAAATATTTTTTTCTTAAACTTCTAAAGATGCCCATTTGGGGGGGCATTTCATGTTTTTAGAAGTACTATTAAATATCATAAATTTAATAGATAAATAAAAATCCTTGTGTTATTGTAAATAAAATAGAGGATGTTTTTGAATATTAGTAACAAATTAAGTCTCTATGAAGAAACAATATGTATAGTATAGGTCCTTTTTGAATGATGTAATTACACCTAATTTTAAAATAGCAAGTCTTATATATTTAATAGCTTTAATCATTGAATTTTTATTTTATTTCATCATTATTAATATAATTGAAATTTTATGCAATACATGATTTTTGTAACACACTTTGACTAATTTTACCAATGACATAAAACAATTATTATTGCCTTAACAATTGATCTTTTTAAGCTACTCAACATTCATCTTACTTGAATAGTGTTGTGTGCCATAAATCATGAAATTGCCCCAACAAAGTTGACATCAACTCGCCGCCATGAAACTTGTTGAAGTCCGCTAATCATTTCTTCTATATTCAAATTGAAATAGTAATAATAAAAAATAATTTGAATATAATGAATATTATTTAAAAATATATACTAAAAAATATACTAATAAGATAGTAGGTTTTATATGGCATCATTTATTATTTTTTTCAAGATAAATTTAAGAAAATAAACTTTGCACTCAATAATTATCAAAAGTTACAAAAAATTAATTCTAGATTTATATTTGAATACATTCAAACCTTCAAAGACGCTAAAGTTATCACCAACACATCTACCATCTTGAAGATGATTACAAGTAACTAAAATCGGTGGTATTAAACATTGAGGAAGTTCTTCATCTCGTACAATGTGTGGATAGTTTGAAGAGATTGGTGAATTTTTAATCTAATCATACATCACAAAGAAAAAACTTTATTTTCATAAAATGATCATGTTAGAAAACATAGTTGAAGATTGATTATAACCATAAAACAATTATTTACACTTTAGAATCCAATCAACATGAATTCATATATATATATATTCAACCTTTGATGAATTTAACAATGTAGACTCACAAATACCTTGACTTAAAAGGCATTGATGTAAAACATATTAGAAATGCCCATGAATTCTTTCACAAATATTTTGTATTAAGAAATAGTTGATTGCAAATTTTTACATTTATCATATATAAGAGATGAAATTGTATTACATTTTTGAATTAAAATAGAAAAAATCAATGGCATTCTAATACCTCAGGCATTTCTGAAGCTCTTCTCACGGATGACGTTTGCCATCCCACCATGTCTTTTGAATATATAATGGTTAAAGAATTAATCCAAATTTGCAACTCAAATTTCAATTAAAATATTTGATTCCAATAGCTAATTGATCATAAAGAACATTTTTCTTCAATTTCTTAAGAAATGTATTAATTTTCATAGAATTATAAATTCCATGTGAACAACTATCTAAATGTCAATGAAAGGAAAAATAAATGAAAAAAACTTCCAAATATATAATTTTCATGTATAGTAAAAACTTTAAATACATGATTTATTATTGTCAAAATTTGATAAGGAATAGGATACAATCATACATAACATTTGCATATAATGTTCTTTGCCGAAAAGCACGCAAGGCTGATCTATAAGGCCAAACCACAAAACATACTTCACCAACTATCAAAGATTGATGAAATACTTACTAAACATATAATTTTCTAAAATAATAAAATTTAATATGAAATAAATCATAAAATAAGATTGTGATTGAATAAGTTTAAAACACAAACATGAATTTTCCTTCATTGCAATCAGTCACCATTTGTCGAAGTAAAGGAAGTTGATTGACGTCTCCATCGGTCAAAAATAAATGTCGGCCAGTTTTTCCCACAAACCAATGAGCCAATAAAGGTGCTACTTTTTCCAATGGAGATAGGCCAAGCAGAAAGGGCAACTGTAAACCATAACATTATTTAAATAAATTTAAAAATAGTCATAAAACATAGTACTTTTGCACGTATCATAGTTCAAAGCTTATTCAAAACAATAATGACTCTTATATAAATCTAATATTTTGATTTTCTTTAAAATAAACACTTTAGATTCTTAGATATGAATCATGTCACATTTGCAAATTAATTGATACCTTTGATTTGTGAATTTATTTATTTATACCTGTTGACTTCCTCTAGAGCCCAAGTGAGGAGTAGCTACTGTAATAAAGTTGATTGGTTCAAGGTCTGCTATTGTGCCAAAAGAAGTGGAAGTGACCTCAAGTGCATTTATAGGATGTAACCTGGCATTTTCAAATTGTTGAACACCATCATTGTTCTCCCCACCACTTGATGCATTGTTGTCTTGATTTTCTAACAAGTTTTGCTTGTGTAAAGGTTTGTATAGTTGTCCAATTGCATACCGAGCTATTAAACCTCCAAGGGAATGTGCCAAAAAAGAAATCTTTTTTAAACCTAGTGTTCCTTGTATTACGGTTTGAACCTATGATCAAATAAACAATTCACTGAATATTGAAATTGTATAGTGTCCTAGAGATCAAGCACATGATCTACATATAATATAACTATTATATTACAACAAAAAAACAAAGAGTAATAACAAAGTATAATATTTGTTTTCAATCATTCAAATTATTGATAAAAATTAAGCTGAATTTTAGCCTCTAAATGCATGAAGGACTTGAATAAAATTTAGATTTGCTACAATACAATTGTTCAATTTCTTATTAGAAATGTTCAACATACTAAAATTTCTTGTGTTTAATGATTTTTTTGACGAACACAATATTTTGATTCCTAGGTGATTTTAAAAAAAACTTTTGATATTTGTTAATTTCTTTGCAATTTCAATACATTTGTCAAAGTCCCTAATTGAATGAAAAAAGTCTTTGAAGGGAATGAATGATTCATAAATATGAAATTAATTTATTGAGATATTTATAAATGTGGCAAAACTGGATTGAAAAAAAACATAATTCAAAATATGAAATAAATTCACTTTAAAAAAACACATTTAATTTGTAAGAAAATTGCTCCTATTTTCAATATGTTAAAAAAAAGCTAAATTAGAATGAAGAGTGAAAGAATATTTGCAACCTCTTTTGCAAGCCGATGTCCCATAACATCAACTCCATGAAAAGTCTTTAGAGCAGAGTTGGTTGCACTACCTACAAAATTCATAAATTAGTAATATATGAATTTTTTTGTCAATTAAAATTTCTTGAGGACTATTATATCTATACAATTATAATTTTGAATTTATTTATTCAAAATTCTAAAAATCTAAAAATAAGTAATAATTTATTTTAATCAGAAAGATAATTTGAATTTGCTAAAAATTTATATGTTCAATTTAAATAATACTAAAATTTAATTATAACAAAACATTGCATAAAAGTTGTTGTAGGCTTGTAGCAAAGGTGGTCTTTCATTAAATTTCATTTCAAATTATTAGGCAAATCATGAAAAAGATTAAATTTAAGGAAGGAAAAGCTTATTCAAGTGGACCTTCAAGATATATAGATATATATATATATATATATATATGCACTTAATAGAAATTTTTCTACTAAATGAATTTTAATTTGAATGTACATAAATCTCATGCAAGAACTTGGATTTGAAATTATGTTTTCTTCACCATTGGCAAGTGCAAAGAAAAATATTATTTCAAGAATTTATGCTCAAAACATCTTTTGTGCAATCAAATAAGTCTTTAAAGTTTATGTTAGAGTTTAAAATATATAGGTATTTTTTATATATATTGTTTGATAACACTATTAATTTTTGTACAAATATTATATGTATTTCCAATCTCCTTCAATCTCAATTTAATCAATTCAAACATTGAATGTTTAGAATAAAATATATACATGCTAAATGTAGATTATGAATTCATCAGGTTTTTAAAGCCATTTAGTGAATAAAGTATAATAGATCTTGCTAAGCTAGTTCAATTTTAGAAATATCTTGAGCTATTAGAACTTTTTTCATGCCACTTTGGGCCCCCCTCCTCCACATTGAATGTAATAGAGAGCATGAAACTCAAAACTTAACCAAATGAATCAAAATTGAGACATGATCAATGTCTTTAAATTTGACAAATATTTCTAATGTTTGAATTAATGTTTATTAATAAATACTACAAGGCATATCAATCTAGAGAGGTTTTAGTTACAAACAATGAATGATCACTGAATCTCCAAGCTTCAATTTAATTTGTTCTGCAGCAAATCTCCAATTTTCAACACTATATACAACCTAACATGATGTTAATTTTGAGAAGAGTAAACCTTTGGTTAAATACATTTTTTTCTTAAATAAAATTGTTTTGCCTCTTTTAAATTTTGAAGAAATGCTTAGTAAAACAATTGTTCTTTAGGAGCCTTTGATTGTGCCAATAAAAGACATGTAGAAATTTTCATCTAGCAAATACCAACTAAAATAACTAAAATTACACTTTTTATTGTGATTTATTTTCAATTTTTTTTTATACTAAATATTTAAATGATAGAAATACATACTTTCATTGACATGTGAAAATCTAAAATCCAAGTAATTACAAATTAGTTAATGACTTGTATATATTTTTGAAAATTTGAAAACCAATTGTAATATGTGTTATATCATAGATCCAACTTCAATGGCTAAAAGCAATTGAGCCAAAGCTCTATAATATTGTTTATAATTGACATATTTCAATATGTTTAAGATATGTCATTTTTGTATAAAGTATGATTTATAAAGGGCTTTATAAAACTTCAAGTTTATAATTCCCTTTTTCTATCCATAAAGTATTTCAAAAGACCAATGCACAAAAATATGAATTTGATTGCATTATTTTCAAACAAAATTATAAATTTAAATTTTGGGATAAAGCCCTTGCCTTTGTAAACCATTTTCTTGCCTTTCAAAATAAAATCATATAAAATTTGGTTTCATCAAAGAATGGTCTAAAATATTTAGGGATTCAATTTTATTGTACTCAAATTTAATTAATTTAGAATAAATTCAATTAAGATTTGAACACTTTTAAAAAAGATCAATTATAATTCAAAATATCTAATTAGGATTGGAATTACCATCATACCTTCCAACTATGCCATTAACAAGTACAACGAGATGCTCCGGGTGTGCACTAGTCGCAACTCCAATGGTGAAGTGATTTTTTGAATTGGAAGAATGCATCAATGCCATAATCACCTCTTGAACACTCTAAAATCAAGAATAAAATTTTCTCTGTCTAATTTTTACAAATCTACATTGCAAATCCTAAATATTAATTTTATTTATTTAATTGATAAAACAATGATTGCATTTGTCGTAAAATTGTAATATATCCATTTTAGACTTTTTAGTGAGAGACAAGTGGTGTTATTTCCATGCAAAATTCACTTCTTGTCACTTTCCATTCCCGCTCTATCTTAAAGCTTATTTATGTCTCTTCATTATCATCCATACTATCATCCAATCCCTTGTATTCATTCATATTTTTTCCATGCATTATTTTCATCCAATTTTAAGGGTTTGAAGTAATTTATGCTACACCAAATTCCCATCAATTTGGGATTTTAGGCTATTGCCCATAATATTAGTTTAAGCGTGATTTAGTTTAATTCAATTTAGGATTGTAAAATCTGTAGTTTTAGGCAATTAGAATGTTGTGTTCCTTTAGGTGGTTACCTCAGAATTTTAAAAGAAGTTCTTTGCCTAGTACTATCATAGTAGAATTTACATGCGTCCAAGCAACATGCGACCTTGTACATCAATCCACACAAACTCCACTACAATACAATACACTAATTATGATATTTAGTATTATGTTACATTTGGTGGGTGTTTTGAAAGCCCGAATGATTTTGGTAGCATTTTGCCAAATTGGTTTTGTCTTTTGTTTTAACTTTTCATTTTAAATCCAATGCCAAAATCAAAATTTTATTTTTAGGTTTTTTAATTCTAATTGTATTCCTTATTTTAAATTAAAAAATTAAAAATCATTTTATATTTAAAATTCAATATCTCTAATTTGTCACACTTTCAAGTTTTTTTTGTTTTTAGTATTGAGGAGTAACCAAATTTAATATACTAGAGCTAAAATTTTGGTGGTCTATTTCTACACTTGTAGGGCATGTTCCATATAAAGGGCATTAAAACATACATTATTTCATGTCCTCTTTGTTTGTGCAAATAGATAAAAAAAAAAGGGGGGGCTCTATGGCATATACACTTTTGAACATTGAAGATGGTTTCAAGTTCATTTTTTGGTGAAATCTCATCACCATCAAGTCCTCACAAATGGCCAATTTTTTCATTTTTTTCATTTCATTATAATTGATTTACGAAAAATCAAAATGATGAAATATCCCTATACTACGTACAATTCTAAATGTCTCAAAAAATGCATATATCAACGTTTTAATTTTTTATAAATCAATAATATAAAAATATAAAAATGAAAAAATTGGCCATTTGTGAAGACTTGATGGTGATGAGATTTCACCAAAAAATGAACTTAAAACCATCTTCAATGTTTAAAAGTGTGCTCACCATGGAGCCCCTTTTTTGGCCTATTTGCACACATGTGGAGGACATAAAATAATGTATTTTTTGATGCCCTTCACATGGAACATGCCCTACTAGTGTGGAAATAGACCACCAAAATTTTAGCTCTAGTATATTAAATTTGGGTACTCCCTAGTACTAAAAACACTAAAACATGAAAGTGTGACAAATTAGAGAAACTGAATTTTAAATATAAAATGATTTTTAGTTAAACAAAAATAAGGATAACAATTACAATAAAAACACCTAGAAATATATTTTAAATTTTTTAGCTTTGGATTTAAAATTCAAAAGTTATAGTTTGGATAAAAACTAGTTTGGCAAAACGCTACCAAAATTGTTCAATCTTTCTTGCAATCACCCTAGTGTCATTTATCCTAGTGAGGTAGGAGGTCCTAAAATAGTTTGAGCCAATGGAATTGGCATCTAAAAATTACCAGAATATTTTTCAAGCAGTTTCACTCTTCAAAATTGTAAATCATCTAGTTAAATGTCATCTTGTGGACTACCTTTCTTACTTGACTCTGTCTAATCCTCATTTAATTGACAAATACTCTTCGAGTTGACATTCAATATTGGTAACATTAGTGATACTCTTGACATCTAGATTTATTCTCAATGAACATTTTTATCAATAGTATAAATATCAATGTTATTCAAAGAAGAGGATATAAAGAAGATCTTTAGTAAAAACATTCATGAAGATTAGAAATTTATAGCAATTTTAAACCAATTGGTGCAAATAACACTAAATATCATTATGACTATGTAGTGCTACAAGTCTTCTTCAGGAGGGCAAAATTTGGAGTTGCCCTCTAAATTTTTACCTCAAAAAAACAGAAAAACAAATTATTAATCATGGATTCTAATGCCAAAGAATGTGTTATTTTGGATACCATATGCAAATTTCAAATATTTTTTTCAAAATTGTATTAGTACCAACCCTTGTTTTTGTACTTTTTTAGAAAGTGCCAGGATGGCGATCACTTAAAATTTGGTGAAGCATTGCATTTCTACATTCATTTATCTTTTGGACCAAAAAACACTTTTCAATCATCTATGTGCACTTTTTCATCCAAATCTGGCGATTTCATCTACATTTTTAATGAGAAATGGAAATTTTGGGCAAAAAAAGATTACTTTTATCTAGCAAAAAGTAGGCATTTATTTTGAAATGGTGCAATCTGGCCCCATGGTGCTGGAAAAAAAAAGGGTCGATTGGTACCCAAGTAACCTAAAACCAACACAAGTTCTGATACTGATGAGGTGGTCTGCATTCTCAAAATCAGTATGAATTCTTCGTGCTAGATTTTAGGGTATTGCATTCAGTAGGGATGTGTCGCAATTAGATACCTCTACTTTTCTCTCATATTGGTATGGATACTTCTTTGTAATCATGCTGAATTTTTCTATCAATTGTAGCAGCTATTTAAGAAAAGAAGTCGTGGACGTTTTTGAGTTCTGGAAGACCTCACAATGCGCCGTTTGATTATCTTTGCAACTGCACAGCTATTGATGCCGATCAGCAAGTTTGTTGCACAGAAAATTGACCACAAGTTTTTCTCGGCAGGTACAGAGTATGTGGAAGTACGTATTACCAGCTAGCGGAAATCAGTGACCATGATGCAGACACCGGCCACGAAATCCAGCTTCAACAATTACCGAGCACTTGTACAAATTGCTAGTGAATTGAATCGAATCCCTCAACTTGTACTAAACCATCTGCAGTCTATTTGCCGAGTAAGGAATTACCAAAATCTTCCTTGCCTTGAATTGCAACTAGCTCAGGAAGTTCTCTTCCGATCGAAGTAATGTACATATTTTCTCTTGCACGTGAATGTCAATTGTAACCGATCGACCAATGCGCCATTGAAGACGTGGTTTTTGATCGAGCAGCTAGCTAGGATTCTGTTCAGCTGCTCTACTAACGATTTTCTTCGGTTCCTCTCACAGAATATATAATGTCTCCGCAGGTTATGCGAGAATGCATTCAGAAACTGCGTGACATTATTGTTGTCGATATTGGGACGTTGGTGTATATTATTTTCATTTGATTGTTGGCTTCTATCATAGAGGCTAGAGAAGATTTGGGGCCGGGTTGTGAGATTCGAGCTCGAGTATCCGAGGCCGGTGCAAAATCGTGTGAAGCTGATCGAGGGATTGGCAATTCTACCTCGTTGTTTGCATATTTAAGTGTTCACCAAGTAAAGTTCTATGTTTGTCTATTCGACGCGGCAGTGGTGATGGCAAGCAAGGTGCTATATAGAAGGTGAGATGCTGTCATTAGTGTTGCGACCTCCAAAGACGTATGCTGTGTTAGACTCCTTTTTTTTTTTTTGCTTACATTGGCATTCAAAATTGTTCGATAATCTCAAAAATCAGGAGTGCTATAGACCAGAAAAGAGTTTTGCCACTTGAGAGATTAACTCCACCTCTTCATTTCCAATTATTGTGTTGCTGAATGATTGCCAGTCGAACTAGTTTGTAGACAACAATATTAGAATTCAGTACTTTTGCTTGATGATGGATACGTGCCAACACAAACATCAATTCCTGGACCTAGTCGACATGGAGATTAATAGTGACTGCAAGATTTTCATGTTCACCTTAACAATGTTGCAAAAGCAAAGAAGTTGTTGGTCAGACAGTCTTGTACACCTTTGTTAATTGTTTGTCTACATAAATTGAGTTAAGTCCTTGAAGTCATATTTAGTTTGTTTCAAGTCATATTGTTTCTACTTTTATATGGGATTATGAATATTGTTTAAGAAATGAGATGTACATGTAGTGTATTTTAGCGATTTTGATTTTTAGTTCATAAATCTAGTTTTTGACATTAATAATGACCTCTTCTTTTCTTTCTTTTTTCTTTTTCTTTGCTTTTGTGCAAAAGTAACAACATGAAGTCTCGTTTCTATTCCCCTTGAAAACTTCAAACCTTAAAAATAACTACTTTTTTGTAGTTTGAAGTTGAGAGTTCACAACATGTTTCTAGATATAAAATGATACAAAAATGTTTTTATTTTTTATTTTTTATAGTTTACGTTTAAAGTGAAACTTTTAGTTTTAAGAACTTGTGATGTGTTTGATATGAATTTCCATTATTTTTCATTCAAGTATTTATGGTAATTTCAAATCTTCACCAAAAAATCTAATGTTGTGAGTGATTGAAGAGATGTGATTTCATCTCTAAAAATTCAAAATCAAAATTCAAAACTTCATTTCTATATAGTGTGTCAAAAAAAAATAATGAAGAATTTTGAGGTTTGACTATATCATAGGCTCCTTTCTTACAAGATTAATATTGATACAAACAATTTGGAGGATGTACTTGATGATGTTGAAATAGAATGGTTATGTATTAATTACTTATAATCAATACTATAGGTAAAGATCACGTTCAATCCCAACATTATTAGTAAGGTAATAACAACTAAAATGGACTTAATAAACAAGTGGGTTTTTATTATTGAATGATCTAATTGTTTGTTCAATCTTGTTGGAATTCAAAAAAAAATTCCTTATGATCTTATTGTGCATCTTTTAGACACCATATAAATAAACTACAATTTTTAATGAGAAAAAAATAGTGTTATCTAAAATCTGTCCTAAACAAACTATATCTTTGAGAACAATCTCTACACTTGGGTTTTTGAAACAAGCCACAATCAAGTTGGCAATTACATTAATCCTCTCTCATTTTTCTTTTTGATAATCAAATTACTTGACCTATAGAACACCATGGGTAATCCAAAATTTAAAAACTATAAAGATGGATTGTAGAGTACAATTTAAACACTAGTCTTGTTAAAAATGCACAAGGATTGGCTAAAATTTATATATTTCAAATAATTTCTAGTTAGATTTTGAAGATATTTCAAATTTAATGGATTCAAATCGCATCTTTATTCATTTGTTGAATAATAGGCATGTACATCTAATCCTTGTACAAAACTTCATATTTATTCAAGGAGTTTGGCACATGCCTAACCCTTTACAATAAACATTAGATGGAATGAAGGGCTCGTGCACATATCTACCCCCATGTAACAATGAACATCAAACAAAGTGAGGGGCCATGCATACACCTAACCTTATACAATAAATACAAGGAAGACTGAAGGAGATAGACATATGTTAGCATCCAATTTCAATTTAATAAAAGAATCACATTTTTTAATATGTACAATCGTATTGAATTTGGCATGCAAATTACACTATGTGTGTATCACAATACTTTATAAGTCTCTCAAAATAATGAATGTTTAAGTTTTGATTCTCATGTAATCAAGTAAACTACAACAAATGGAATAGAAAATTTCAATTATCCTATGTGTTCATTTGTAAATCAAATACATTGCAAAATTCCGTTTACAAACAAAGATGCATTCAAAATGATAATCCACAACTTGTTTTGGGTATAGAATTATTGCTCAATTTTGTCACTTTGAATTCTTCAAGAGAGGCTTCACTACAACTAAGTGTATTTTTACAATCATGTAAATTGGATATGTTTGGTAAAGCCAATGGAAGGTTTTTTGAATAATAAATGTGTCCCCTATGCAATCTTTTAGGTGCTTGTGCAAATTTTTGTCCTCTTTCAAAAATCATTTTCTTATTTTTGGATAAAAAATCTTCATTTTTTCTTTTACTAGAATTTTTTTGTGGAAATATTTTTTGGCAACAACACAAGACCAATAATACTTCAAAAATAAATAAAGCTAATCCACTATACACATACAAATTCCATACCCAATTGCGGGCAACTTCTCTCAAATATGGATTATGTGCAATGACTTGAAGTTCCGCATGATAGATCTCAGGCACTCCCAAACCTATTGAGTGACCTACTTTGGGTTCAATCTCAACATTAATTGTAGCTGTAGGAGAGTGTTCATTCTCTTCTTGTGATTTTATCATTTGTATTGAAAGTGTTTGGGATTCTTGACATAATCCCAAAACTATTGGTATTCCCATTATTACACTTTTCATGTATTTAATAGGTGAACTATGATATCTTAGCATACTTGCTCGATTAGCTTTATTCAAAGAGTGACCTCTTGCTGAAAATGTCTCTATAGAAATCTAGACATTGATTTTTTGTATTTGGTATCTTTAAATCAATATGCTTTAAAAATATAATATATTCAAATATTCCATTAATCTCATTTTTTTAATTTTTTAATTTTAAAAACAATAAGTACATTTATATTTAATTTCAAAAATGATATATTTTATTGATAAATAATATGATTAAATAGAATTACATTAATAATCAAAATATCCATTAATCATCTAATTCACCAAACTTGAGGATAAATATTATAGCAAAATATGGATGGATAGATGTTTATTTCTTGCAATGTAGAAAGAATTACAATAAAGATATTTAACATCAAGGAGTTTTATTTACTTACAAGTATTTACAATTTATACATACATATATATATTAGAACAACAATAATTTTAGCTATGCTAGAAATTCTATAAAATCTATAATATATGTCAATTTTCAAGTGCATGTAATGAAATGGATTTATTGTTCTAAATGTTCATAAACAAAAACAAGATACGAACCTGAAACATTCCAATTTCTTGATTATATTTTGACTCTGGTAATGTAAGATGAACAATCACATGAAATACATAGGATGGTGGAAAAGCATGTGCAGTCATCACTTCTTTGTCAGGAAAATATCCCTTTGCTTTGCCCATTATTTGTTGAGGCAAAAGATTTACTGTAGCACTTGGATGGTCTTTTGTGTAATCAAAATTTAAAACTTCTCGAATTACAACTTGTCCTTCTATAAATCTATTAACAAGATAGAAATCCAAATCAAAGAGATTGGGAAGTAATAAAGAACTAAGAACAACAAGAATGTATGTCTTACTAGCGCATCCACAACCAAAATATCCTTGAGCCTTGTTGCATCTATTTTGAAAAATTTCTGATAGTTTTGATCTTATATTTCCAACACCCATCATTGTCAAGTTTCTAAGCTTCTTGAAAGCTTTAAAAATTCCCCTCCAAAAGACTTTGAATAAATACAAGAAAAATAAAATCAATCTTAATACTAATTTAAATGGATACATGAGTACTCCAAAAATAATTTGCATTGGCCACAAAACAATTTGACATTTGATTATGTTTTTGCAAGAAGAAACCTTTGGATTACAATTAAACATTATTTTTTCTTTGCAACATTCTTTATTCAAATTCATTGTTTGTATAACTTCCAAAGTCTTATTATTTTCATTTTCAAATATTTTATTATTTTTGTCTAAGTTTTCGGTATGTAATTCTTGAAATCTTCTATTTTTTGGTATTAGTGTTTTTTCTTCAACAATTTCATCTTCTTTTGAATTGTATCTAGATTCATTTTGAATGATGGTTGTCGTATTTTCTTCTTTTATTGGCTTGGGTGATTTACATATAGGAGTTGTTATAGCTGATTTGTATAAAGGAGTGGTGTCTTTAGAATTGTAGATTGATGAACTCCTTAAAAGTAAAGTAGAACATATTCTAGGGTGATTAATATCCAATGCTTCATTTGTTGCATATTTTAATGGCTTAGGATTTGAACTTGACTTTGAAGTATGCAAACAACTTTCATTACTATTGTTGGTAGTGCAACTAATGGGCTCACTTTCAAACTTTGTCCCATATAATGGGTTATCATTGACATGACATATTGTACTAGAAGGTGTTGAAAATTTTAATCCCGATGAATTTGGCTTCAGCAAGCCTTCTTCATACTTTGTTTTTGAAGAATCAAAATCTACATTTGAATATAAGGTTGTTTCCAAAGTGCCCAAGAAAAAACTTTATTTAAATATTTTTTGCTAGGTTAAATTTTTATTTATTTTACCTTAATATTGAAATTGATCTTTTTTAACTTATTAAATAAATTTCAAACTTTTCAAACTTTTATTAGAACAAAATTATTGTACATTAGTTTTCAATGAAATGTATTTCAAATGTGAAAAAAAAATTTACCTTCATTTCTTTTATGAATTATATTTTGATTATGTAATGTTGAAGTCAAAAGTGTTACTTTAGATGGTGTGGCATCTTGATTCTCCTTACTACAAGATGTAACTATTTCATTTTGAATTTCTACAATATTGGGGTCATTTCCATTGTAATAGGTACATTTTGGGGGTGAAAGTATACTATTCTCACTTCTTTGAGCAATCAATCCTAAATTGTGATGTGTATTATAGAATTGACTACCATTAGAATGGCAACTTGCATTAGTGAATGATGTGTTATTATGTTCTAAATCTTGTTGTGCTTTATAAATATGTGCATTTGAAGATATTCCATAATTTGAATCTAATTTTTCATTCTTATCTTTGTACATTAAATCATGTTCATTGTATGCATTTGTTGTTGTTTTAGGAGGTCCTATTACTTTTTCTTGTTGTTGATCATATGATTTAGAAGATTGAAGTGTAATATCATATTTTTTTGGTTCACCTTGCTCTCTTGGTTCACTATATACTATATTATTTGATTCACTTTTAGATGTATTAATCTCAATATTTTGTGATGGTGAAGTTACTCTATTTCCATTTCTTTTTGCAAGTATTTCTAAAATGCGTTGAGTACCAAAGAGAATGCTTTCATTGGAGTAACAACCTAAATTTGTTGGTGATGGGCATTTTGATTTTGAATCTTCTTGGGATTTATGGAATTTTGATTTTGATACCTCTTGTTTATTTGTATAAAATGACCTTTTGTTAAATTCATTAGGATTTGAACCAATTTCACTACTCATTGTAATTCCGGAGTTTATTTCTTGTAATTTCAATGAATAGGGATTTGTTTCAGGTTGTGTAATTGAAGGGACTTCTTCATTATTTTTATAATTTGGATTTGGAACTCGATGGGTTGGAGAATTTAATCTACTTTCGCTCCTCTTAGCAACTAAGCCTAAAATGCGTTGAGTATCTGGCTTTTCCTTCAAGGATTTTAGTTTAATTCTATCTCTTTGTTCTTTTCTAGAAGCATATCCATCTGTTGTAACTATGCTTTTTATAGGTGATGCTTTTGAATGATTTACATTCTTGCAAATTATGCTACCATTCACATTCCAACCTCGTTCCCTCTTTTCTAATTCTATTTCTTCTTTAGTTTTTTGAGAATCTAAAGTCTCAATAATTTGTTCTTTTTTTTCATTAGCCACTATATTATCTTTATCTAAAAGATAACTTCCTTTAGGAAATGTTTTTTCTTTTCTTGATGTTGAATCATTTGAATTTAGTGACTTATATTCTTTTCTATTTAAAAGTGCAATATCCTTCTTTCTTAAAACCACCTTTCCCTCTTCATTATATGTGAAATTTTGTACTCTGGCAACATTGACACCTTGTAAATCAACATGTTCATGTTCCACAGCAAAATTTTCACTATATGAATCTTTTATGCAATCATTTGAGTTTTCTTCTGATTTTGTATTTGTTTTGATGACTAATTTTGATGTAGGTATTGCAATTGAATCATCTTTTAAATCGCAGTCGATTTCAAACCTTTCTTCTTTTTCAATTACTTCATGAAAAGGTTTTTTTTCAAAAGAGTTTTTTCTTCTTGCACAAGCTTGACATCGCCTTACTGATTGCCCTAGTGGTGTTGAAGTTTCAATAAAATTACAATTTTCACATAATTCACTCTCACAATTTTTAGTTTCTTCTAAACTTTTAGCATTATTATTATTGTGCTCTTCTTCAAGTAGATTTTCTAATTGTTCCCTTTCCATTTCTAAGATCATTCAATCCTATTGTTCATCTAGTAAAAATTACATTATTGTAGCAAATATTATTTGTTTAAAGATTTTATTTCAATTTTATTACTTGGATTATTTTTTAATCTCATTCCTTATTTTATTTTTATTATTTTTGGTTAATAAGGTTTCACTAAATTAATCAACCTCACTTGAATAAATTGGAAAATATCACAAAATTTCAAGTTTCCCTCAAATGTAATGCAATTTGATATTTTTGCATTAAATTGTTTGAATTCAATTGAATATCTTGATATGTTAATAAGTTGAACAAGTGAACAATTTTTGTACAAAATTATAATATTTGTATGTATTATCAATGGCATATATGCCACTTTCTAATAACTATTTGAAAACAGAATTTTTATAGGGTTTTAACAGAATATATACAAATTCTCAACTTCACACAAAATTACATGTTTGAAACAATCATCTTCGTACATTGTATGTCTTAAAATTGAACCATAAAAATCAATATAGGTTTAGGGTCATCAAATTCAAATTTTTGAATGAATTACGATTTAATTGTTATTCTAAAACTAATTGGAATTAAGCTTCATCAAATCATAAACAATGAAGAATACTAGTTTTGGAATTTTTGTGAAGCATGATATTTTATGCAAATCAACATATACTTTTCTATATAAATTCATCTAAAACATCAAGATTTGGCTTAAGTTCAATTCAAGACAAATTTTAAATAAAAAATTGAAGATGATATTCAAAACTAAAAATCTTTGTTTAAAAATTCCAAAAAAATTCACCAAAATCTTTCATTTGTGGTACTAATTTTTGTATTTGATACGATGAATATTAATGAACTTTTATTTTTTTGTTTATTTAAATTTGAAATACTTAAAATATAAAAGATATTCAAATTATTTTATTAAATTTTAATTATTTTCATTGGTTGAATTTCTATTTTTGTCAATTATTTAATTTAGAATCTTATATCATTATATATTCTACTTTTTTTTTAGGTCAATTGATAATATATCAATGTGTTTTAAATTGAGATGTTACAAACATCATAAATGTTGGTGTAAACATGGAAATTTAGTTTAAATCCTTGTGCACTTTTATGCATTTATTTAGATTTATAATAATTTATCAATCAAAAAAATAATTTCTTATAGAATTAAAACCATTTATTTTTTAGTCTTTGGAATTTAATTATTTGCGAGTAATTAGAGAATTAGGAATTTTTTCATCTTCAATTATCACAACCTTTCAACGTGCTAATTAATGACATCAAAAGAGGTTGAAAACAAAAGTTCACAAATTGTTTAGAAATTATCAAATTAAATGAGTGTAAGGTTGTCTTTTGAGTGGATAGTGAGGAACAAGTTCCAGATCAAATTATTTTTCAAAACCCCTCATTTTATCTTGGGAAGGGGGTTCTGAAAAATAATTTGATCGGAAAATCTCAAAATCCCAGTATCCCCCCCTTAGTCTTGTATTTTGAAAACGAAGTTGTTTGACTAATCCATATCCGTTTTTCGTATCCTTTTTTTGTATCTGTTTTCCGTATCTGTTTTTTGTATCCGTTTTCCGTATCTGTTTTTTGTATCCGTTTTTCATATCCATATATATACAGTATACATACAGTATCATAATATTCATATCAAAATCAACGGCAAGGAAGGGAGTGTTTTTATTTTTTTTCAAAAACGATCAATGGCTACTAATTTTTTGGGGAGGGAGGGGCTAATTAATTGAGCAGGAAGTGTTCCTCTCTTTTTAGTGGATAGGATAGTGAGCTTGACAATCTTCTCATCTAATTAATACCTTTGGCACTTTTAAATACCAATTTGAAAAAACTGCTTATGAAGTTGGTGTATATTCTTTCAAAACCATTTATATTGTTGGTTGATCAAATACCAAAAATTCAATAATATAGATGTCATTAGTTGGGAAGAGCGTGAAGATTTGTATGCACTAAAAATAGATTTGCCAATCACATGTATCGAAAGTGTAGGTTAAACTCAACACCTCCTTGCCAAATACAAAAAAATAAAAATAAAAAATAAAAATAAAATAAAATAAAAATATATATATATATATATATAAATAAAGTTTGAAAAATGCTTAAATAAATTTTTTACCACTATTTTTGCTAACCAATCCTACACCTACAATAATTTAAATAGACTTTTTAAAAATGGTCAATTTTGTTAAAATGGCAGTATTATGTATGCCATTTTAATGGAATATCTTCTACAAATGGAGAATAAGTGTGCCACAATAGGATCATACATGTGCCAATTTTGTGCCTAGCACATTCAAATCACTCCTAGTTCATGCATTTCCACTCCCCTCGGACAATCTTTCCATTGTTTTCATTCTTTCAATGGTTTCATTTTGTGCCATTTTAATGGAATACCGCCATATTAACGAAATTGACCATAAAAGTAGAAATGAATTATCCCATTCCAAAGATATTATATTGTTTAACTTGGGATAAAACTTTTAAATACAAGATAAATAATATTTTTAAAGAAAAAAATATAAAAATACTTCGTATCAATTTAGAGATGTTCTTCATATACAAAAAATGGAAAAAGAATTCAAAATTATATAAATTGATAACATTGGATGTAGTTGCCCTAGTTATTGGTGAGAATTTTACATGTGAAACTATTGTACTTTAGTAGGTGTTTACAAATTCATTTAGCTTATTCATGCAATGTTCAAAATATACATGCCACAATGCTTTGGAATCTTCTTTCAATTGTCAACAAATCTAGCCAAAAATAAAATAAAATAAAATAAATCTTTTAATAAAAATAATTCTAAATAGCTTACTTGAAGGCTTGGAAGACAAGTCATGGATACAAACTAAGGTATTAAGCACCTATTATAGCCCATAGTTAAATATCTACTCCTAAAATATGAGCATGAATAGTGGAATAAGGCATAGTAAATTGTCAATGAAGAAGACATTCAAAAAAGATATTAAACATGTGTGACTTTAGGTGAATCCGCCATTATGTATGATTTTCAACAAAAATAGTGTTTGATTCATTACATGTGTTTTAGCTACTGTGGAGGGTTGTGAGTTCCCAACTCGAAACCCACCTGAAGCCCGCCGAAACCCGCCGAAACCCGCCTGCACTGACCTGGCTAAGTGACTGCCAGGTTAGTTTTTTCGAAATAAATAAAATTTAACTTTGTTTTTCATTTTAAAGACTTAAATTTTTTTATTTTTTTATTTTTTTGAAAAAAAAAAAATCTGACACAGGAGTTCAAGAAGACCGGAGGGGAAAGGAGCTGGGAACTGGCCCCAAAGGGTCCTCCAGCCCCCCCCCCCTAATCTCATCTAATGTGATCCCTCTATCTTTGTGAACAATCCCACATTCAAACCGAGGTTTATGAAGCGAGGACAGACGTGGACGCACGGCACATTGGCGGCCGCGGCCGGCAACAGACAGTTCGAGGCAGCCGCCTTGGACCCAGCCGTCCCACCTCTGAGCACCAGCCATGTTGCGAGAAATCCTCGCAGCGTGGAAGCGATCGTCGCTGCCGTCTACCATCAGCACATTTCGGACTACAATGTTTTCAATCCTCAGGCAACCGACAGAAGAAGAAATTTTCAATTGAACGCCGCATTCGTGAAGGAAAGAGCTTCTCATTTGAGTGAGAATCCGTTTCTTGATATTCTTGTTGGCCTCATTTTCTGTGGAAATGGTGTGAGCGCCCGAATTTAGGGTTTGAAGGGTTTGGAGCGGAGGTTCATTGATGCGACCCGTGGAGGGAGCAGATTTGGAAAGAGACTCTCATTTGAGTGAGAATCCATTTCTCGTAATACTTGTTGGCCTCATTTTCTGTGGCAATGGTGTGAGTGCGCGAATTTAGGGTTTCAAGGTTTTGGAGCGGAGGTTGATTGATGCGACCGTGGAGGGAGTGGATTTGGGAGGAGTCATATGGTGGAGGTGGCAATAGGTTGCGAGAGCGAGGTTGGAGTCCAGAAAGGTGCGATGCGGAGTAAGGGTCTAGGGAACAAGATCGACGATTCATGGAAACCGCCTGTCGGGGATGTGTTTTCTCAGCTGAACGATGAGGTTTTGCTCAATATCTTGCGGCGCTTGTCGCCCGCCCCGCACTACGCTCTCGTTTGCAAGCGGTGGATGCGGTTGCACGGAACCCTAAGGCAGTCGATCAAAGTGCAGGATTGGACATTTTTGGAGAGCGGGCGGATTTGTTCTCGTTTTCCGAATCTTACCGATGTAGACTTGTCGCTCGCTTGCATCGTCGCCCCGCAGGCAGGCAAAGGCGGTTCCGCCATTCTTCTGACACACCAGGGCCTCACTGTCCAGCTGAGAAACGATGCCGTGGACCCGCCGTCGATCGAGCGATGCATTGAGGAGCAGCAACTCTCTCCCGCAAAGCTCGACAGAGGATTGAAGCTCCTCGCTGATGCGTATCCCGGATTGCAGCGTCTCTGTGTGGTGGACGTGCGACGCGGGAATTACTTCGGCCGAGCAAGGTCCATGTCCAGGAGTTTGTCGAAGTCGAAAAGCATGAAGTCACTGAGAACGCCTGACTCCGACAAGAAGTTGAACGATGCCAGGGATGATTCTTCACTTCCTGATCTGAAGAATTTGAAACTGGGGAGCTTGGATAGTCCCATTGCTACCACTCCCAAGACAGTGGGGATCCAATTTCAGAAGACGACGGAAGAGACAGGAATCGCGAGCATTGCCAAGAATTGCCCGCTTTTGCAGGAACTCGACTTGTACCAATGTACAGACGAGACGTTGAGAGCCATAGCGGCATGTGAAAATTTGCAGATAGTGAGGTTGATTGGCTCTGTCACAGGGTTTTACCATTGCACATTCACGGATATTGGTCTCACCATCATGAGCCACACCTTCCGACGGTTGGTGCGGTTGGAGCTTAGTGGCTGTGAAGCGAGTTACGAGGGCATCTCGGCTATTGGCAAGTGTTGTGTCATGTTGGAAGAGCTCACACTCTCGAATAAAGGCTTCTACGCTGGTTGGGTCGCAGCCTTGTCCTTCCTTGACTGTTTGAAAACGTTGCGGCTTGAAGGTTGCAAGGAGATTGATCGGAATCCAGGTCCCCTTGCGCATGTCGGTCGGTGTTCAGCTATTGAGCGTCTGCACTTGGAACGATGTGATTTGCGAGACAGGGTGGGGTTTGCTGCATTGCTCAGTGTGTGCTCGACAGTGAAGGAGCTGGAGTTTAAGGATTGTTGGGGTTTGGATGACGACACCTTGGCTCTCACAGTGTCGTGCAGGAGGGTGAGGCTTTTGAGTCTGGAGGGATGCTCTTTGATTACAACGGCGGGAGTCGACTCGGTGGTGCAGTCTTTCAAGGATCTGAATCGGTTAAGGGTCACGTTTTGTGACAATATTCGAGACTCGGAGCTGACCCCCGCGCTCGGCGATCGGTTCTTGACCTTGAAAGAATTCTCATGGCGCCCTGACACGAAATCCGTGCTTGCGGCGGGACTTGCTGGCACGGGGGTGGGCCAGAAGGGAGGAAGGTTTTTCAGAAGAACTTGAACCTTCTACTGCTGCATTGTCATATATTGTAGTCTAGTTCACAGGAAAATTTATGTCTGCTCATGAGTGCATATCACATTGTCTGATACTATAACACAAATCTCATTTTGTGACCAATTTTGTAATTTTGTGATAGCACTCTATTGCTAAGGGTGAGGACAAGCACAACCTGCTCTGTCAATTCCCCACCTTTCAAAACTTCTGCTAATGGTTGTAGCCCTATTTTTGTCTGCGTTTGGAACAAGTTTGTTTTGAGGTTGACGTATCGATTGTCATTTGCTTCCACACTTGACTTGTTCAGTCCTTTGACGAGGCTGTGTAGGTTGACCAAATGCTGATCTTCGTAAGTCGTTTTCTGAACCTTATGCAATACATTAACAATACGGAGTGAGTCCTAACATTCTACACCAGTGACATGGCCTCCCCAATGCGCTGTAGAAATCCCACGAATAGAGCTGTGCAGAAAGCCATTATCCCTTGGGTGAGTCAATGATTCACGACCACCTCATCTGATTCTTGCTTATGTACCTGGGGTTGTAAGGGGACCTCAGCAACAAGGGTTAAGAATTTTATGGTGAGTGACACCACTTTGGTCGGTGCTCTGAAATGGTATGCACCTCGGGATTCGTTTTTCTAAGTATGGATTTTATTTTGCCAGAATTGCTTGTTTCAACTACTTTGGGCTGTTCACTTCATGTGTTGTCATGATGTCAAGTCTTCGAGACGTGAATCTTGAAATTATCAACGCAAGCAGACTCATTCAAGACTTGTTAAGTTCCAAGTATTGTTTGTAGTTCACGCTATTCTTAATTTTCGCTACAGGTTCCATTAATATGACCATTGTTTAGGCTGTAGAATACTACTCCGTATATGGTAACTGAAATGGATTTCTCCCTACAAATGCACAACGTGATTCAGCAATGGTAGGAGGGTGTCTATGGGCTTCAGGTAGAGAAAAGTATTGTGTTCATGAACGTGGACAGATTAATGGAGAAAATCACTACAGTAGTTCACTGGAGAGCTTGGTTTCATGTAACTTATAGGATGCAAGTTTTAATTAATTGGTGTCCTCATGGTCCTTAGAGAAGCTTTAATTAATTTTTCTTTAGTGACTAATATTTTTTTTTGTATGTCATGAATTGTAGACTATGTTTCAAATTTGGAGTGACACTTTTGATCACCATGGAAATTTCAAAGTAGCTTAGAGTCTCTTGAACATAATTGGTGCAGGCGACATTAATTATTTTCCAATTGCAATAAAATACATTAGATAAATTATGCATTTGGTATAATAATTAAAGTCAATTATTAAATAAAATTTTCAATTGTTTGAGTCTAGACCAAAGAAGCAATCAATTACATTAACACAAGCTACATTTAAAGTGAAAACATAGAAGAGTTTAGGAAAGTTTATGAAGTAAGAAACTTAAAGTGGATTTTCATGAACAATATTAATGACTAATCAAAAACTAAAGTACACTTTACATAGTTTATAGAAACAAGAGACAATAAACTACAAGCTTCTCGCAACTATGTTGTGAAATTGCACCACAAAACATTTTCAACTTTCTTCTTATATTTTCATCAATCCCAAAAATTACAAGTCTATAGAGACCTCAAAGGTATAAGATAAGTCTCCCCAAAGTGTCACTTATCATAAGTGTAGGGTAGGATAGGCACTTCTCTACTAAATTTTTTTTTCAAAAAATTATATTTGACAAATGTTGAAAATAGAATTTTGTACTTAACCTTTATCAGAACTATGGTAAGAATTTTGTAGTTTTATAGATTGAAAGATATTAATATTTGAAGTTTCAATTGGAAAAAAGTTTTTTTGGATGCCCACTGAGAATTTCACATGACTTTGATTGACATTTCTAAGTTGTGCTATAGATTTTGAATTTAAAAATCTATCATAATCCAAGTAATGTTAGTCATATGTCTACCAATTTTCAATTGAAAAGGTGTGGAACACATCCAAAAAATCCTTGCAATGACACAATGTCCTCATAATTGACAATACACTAGCCATTTTTGCAATAAAAAATTCTGCTATGTACTTTCAATACTAAAAAGAATCTCAACGACAAATTGAATTTTTTTTCATTTTTGACATGCTAAAAAAAAATTAAAATTAAAATTAAAATCTTGAATTTCTATTGAAGACTGAATAAATATGACAATAGAAGGATGGACATGTAAGCTAATGACAAGTTTTGGACAACGTATCCCATATTGACACATATGTCAAATGGGTGATCATTTATTTGTCCACTAGAACTTTCATTTGAGACAATTTAGTTTCAAAACACCTTCAACCAATGATAGTAATTTACTTCTTCACAAAAACTTAAAAAATTTGTAGTTTTTCATACATTGATAAAAAATACATTCCAAAAAACAATAATCCCTTTACCGATAGTATTAAAACTAAATACAATTTTTGAATACTTCAATAAAAGAAATCTTTAAAAAAATTGAGTGAGAAAATTATACTTACATTATAGACTCATTATAGATGCCTAGAGAGCTCACCATTATGAAATCATTCATTTAAAAAGATAGTACTATGGAAAATTTGAAAGCATCCTTAATATCAACATATGAATTTATTATTATATGTCAAGTGATATCAATGTCTTGGATTTTGTCATCGAGGTTGAGCCATCATTGTCATTGTATACCACACATGGTTGTCACTCATAGGTAAATGCTAGATAACGAATTAGACAATGTAGTTTGTTTTGACGTGTCTATGCTTCCCTCCATTTCTAGTGAATGATTAACACAATGAATTCAAAATTGTATATGAGACATCATACAATGTGGAGGATCACATATCTTGCACTAGTCCATGTACATTACATACATGTTGACAATACTCATGTACCTTCCAAATTTTGATTAAATTCTTTTGTATTCTTCATTGTCTCTAAGAAGCCAATTTGATTAGAACAATTAGTACTAGTCACTTGTATTCCTTTCTTCAACAAATCTTTAAACAATGATTTACTAGAAAAGAAGTTGTACATGACTATAATATACCCTTGATTTCTCAAAAGGTGCTACCAAACATAGTGCAACATACCAATCTTGCCTCTCCACAATGTCCATCCCATTCTACATGTACCTCATGCTCTAGAACAAGATCTTTACCACAATAAACTTCAAAATTTGAAACATACTTGAAAATAGAATCTACAAAACACCTTGCTTTCAACCCCCATTTTTTAGGGCTTCTGGAACATGTACTATTGGGCTAGACAATAGGTCCCTTTATATCAGACCATCATTCATCAATGGTTGCATATTTCACAAGTCCCAACATCCTATGCTCTCTTACAATTTCCTCTTATTGCATTGAGCAACCATGTCCTCTTCTCTCTCATACCATGCCAGATTAGTAACATGCAAACATTTCATCAATAACACAAACCAATTTCAGTAGATGAGTTGCAATATAATCAAGCAATGGAAATTAGAAGGCTTCTTATGCCAACATGTTTTCAGATGCGGTTGTCACTTCATACCCATAATACAATACAATAGCCAGAAATCCTTTAAACTTTAAACTCGGACACATGAAAATGTTCCCAATGCAAACCTCCGAAAGTACTACCATCAGCATTTTTCAGGTGGCCACCATAGATAAGGGCTCTTGTTTCATCAGTGCCATACGGGCCTTCACCAAAATCATCTTCCTCCAATTCTTCGCAGTTTAAAGCTCTAGCCTAAAAATCTTGTTCTTGCCTGTCAAAGTAGTCTTGGTCGAATTCACCAATCTCTTCCGTGTCAATACTCAAAAATTCTCGTGTACAACGTGTGACACAGGAGGCATATGCAGTGGAGCGGGATAATCAGATAGTTAACTATCCGCTCCTGGCCAATCAACGATTGAATGCATTCATGACTCTCAAGAGAAATACCACAAGGCTAGGAAATATCAGGCAATGATCGGCATCCCACACACAATAAGTCGAACCAGGACAGAGTGAATGCGAAACCCTACAGTAAATATGGTCCACCATCAAGACATTCTCGCCATCTAAACTAAGGAACTCCTAGAATGCAAGAATGTTACTGACGGTGAAGAAGAATCAAGTGGGTGGTCCACGTGACACCAGTTCCTGAAAACATTCGCTAGTCATCATCAGAAGGCCACAAACATTTCAAAGAAAAAGAAGTTAGAAGAAACACTCACTGAAAGATGTTGAAAGAGTATCGGAAAAACGTTCCCGCCAACTCTCAGCGACCTTTTAACGTAGTAAACGAGCTACCGTTTGGGTATCAACATTGCTATCTCATCTTCCACATGCGAAATTTTACGTCACGTTGAGGGCACCAGAATCTCAACATTTATGAAAGCCTTAACAAAAAGCCTATAATTGAGGAAGAGCTGTATTCAATAAACAGGGGATCCACATCCAGGCAGAAACCAAAAACCAGTGAGGGCTAGGCATCCACAGATTTATCTCAAAACCTTCTTGCCTGAAAGTGGAATCGCGTGAACAGCTTATCCATCTCCACAGTGAGCTTTCGACCTAGTGAACGAGTTACCATTCAGACATCAACATTGTCAGCTCCAAAATCCCACATGCGAAACTTCACATCAAGCTAAGAGCACCAAAATCTCAACAACTTTATGAAAAGCCGCATATAAACCCTAAAATCCACATAGAGTTGTACTCCAATAAACAGGGGATTCATATCCAGGCGGAAACCAAAAGCCACTAAGGGCTAGTCATCCACAGACTCATATCAAAACCTCCTTGCCTGAAAATGGAATCGCGTGAACAGCCTATCCAAACCCTAAAATCCACAAAGAGACGAGGATCCATATCCAGGTGGAGATCCAAACCCCACTAAACCCTATCCATCCACAAATTCATATCCAAACCGCCTTGCCTGAAGACCAAACATCTCTCCACCTATCCATCCGTCTCTAGAAAACCAGTCGTAAACCTGCTCATGATGCGGTGTAAGTTCTCCATCTTCGGATCTTGCCATCCAAACAGACTTCTTCTCCGCTTCGCTTCTTGTCCGTGACGAGGGAGGGGTTGCAAGAGTCGGAAACTCTGACCCCGTGCTGAGAAGGCTATTACTCATTCATGACGGGCTTGTTCTCGTTGGCCTTGGGCGCCCGCTGGTTGTTGGGCTTGGGCTCCTCTGTCCGACGCTTGTCGCCGGCGCCCTTCTGGCTCAAGAAGGACCGGAACAGCGCCGAATTCACGTCGTAAATCATCTTGCGGATGAGCTGCGAGACCTAGGGTAGCAAAATTGCAGCAATTCGAGCAAAGAGAAACAGTAGTAGGACCAGATTGCGTGTACTGCGAACTGAAATGAGAAGAGGTTGTGAGGTCGTCGTCGCTGAAATGCCGGCCAGAAATTAGGGCTAGGGTTTCCTACTCGCCAGGAACTTACAAGTGGATGGACGAAGCGGATTACCTTACAAGGTAGAAACACCAAAAAGCAACACTTTTTAAAGTTCCATTATCTCAAAAGTCAAATGACCCAAAAAAATTGATGAGATTAGCATCAAAGTCAAGAAAAAATGCAATTCATGACAAGTGGTTTCATAATTTTGTGACACTTTAGTAATATTTTACAGATTTTCAAAGTTGAGAGCATACATAACACTAAACTCATCTTGATGGAACGCCCTCAAAGTATAATATGTCTTAATTTTCATTGGTTGCTTAAAAAAACTTTCCATCTCTCATTGGTTGCTTCTCAAAAGTTGTGATGGTTTTGAGTTGTGAAAGTATTCATTCAAGGTCATTTTTTAGGTGTTGGAGAATGAAAAATGTTGCTTTAATTTAGGAATTTCTACATTGCTAGTCCTGTAGTTCCACAAGGGCTAGGAGCCTTCCAAAGAAGGGTTGAGAATCTATCACAGGGATAAAAACATTTCTCCTATTTTGGACCATTAATTTTATATTTTGTTATCATTCCTAGTTAGATTGGAGTATTTGATTTAAATATGAATTCAAGATTTTCAATTTTTATCATTTGTCGTTTAAAAAAATTATTCTTGTGTTCTCCATCATACTAATTTTTTTTAATAGAGTTCCAAATTTTTGCTCTCAAAAGAAAGCTTGAAGCACTAATGTAATTGAGTTCAAATGGACTTGTCATTAGAGCATTTTCATCAATGTGGCAAACTAAAGGAGGGAAAATTCAATATTCAATAAAATGCCCTCCTTTATTCAGTAAAATGCCCTCTAAAGAAGGTATTGTCTTTAAAATCATTTTTAGAAAATTGATTGAATCTTTTTAAAATTGGATGGATAATCTGGTAATATTAAGGTGTAAGTCCACTTTCCAAAATGCAATGATCAATTTGCCCCAAAACATAACCTAAAAACACATATGAAATTATTTAGGAATCATTTAAGAACACTAGAAGAAACCTGCGTTTTAGGTGATGTTTTGTAATTTTTTTAAACGGATTTTAGGTGACGTCCATTGCAACAAGCCCATGTTTTTATGTCAACACTGATGTTATATTGGACGTATTGTTGACATAAAAACATGGGCTTGTTGCAATGGATGTCACCTAAAATTCATTTTAAAAAATTATAAAACATCACCTAAAACATGGGTTTCTTATAGTGGAATTTGGGGAGTTTTCAAAGCATTCTAGTAACCTTCTTCCTTTTACAATACTAGATTTATGTTTCTTCAATGGTCATTGGTTTCATTTATTGAACCTCAAATCTTTTGAATTTTTTCTTCTAATATTATTTTCTCTAATAGCCAATTCCTTCAATTGAAATTTTAAACACGCTAAAAATCCTCTAAAGTTATAAAATTCTCAATTTAGTGCCTAAATCACTAATTTACATTGCATTATTTGTATGAATAAAGTTACCATTGTTCTTATCATTTGAACTTGACATAGCCCTTTATCACATGAAAGTCAAAGATCTTCCTACCACATTGAAGATAGAATTGAAAATGGAAATAAAAAGACTATATAAAATCAAAATGAGGATAGGATTTTAAATTTTCATTGTTTTCAAGATCCTTCAATTGCCTTTCAAGTTACCCTTTAGTATTTATAGACAAGTACCAAAACTTAATTGCATTCTTCCACAAAACAATGACATTGACATTCAAGTAGCTTAGGTGAGACTGCAATTATAGTCAATGATAACAAAGGCAAGTAAGGCTTAAATTCATTATTAGGGCTTAATTTCTAATCAATTTAAGTCTTCTAGTGTACAACAAAAAAGACAGTTATCATTTATTATGCTAACATACTAATTGGAGAGGAAAAAATAGTTTTTGAAAGAGTTGCCAATCCCACAAATAAACAATTTTTATACGGATAAAGGATTATAAAGATAGGACAAATCATTAGATGTGATTCGGGGGGGGGCTGGAGGGCCATTTCAGGCTGTTCCCAGCTCCGTTCCCCCGGGCCCCATCGCACGCGGCTGACAGTTGTTGTTTTTTTCAAAAAAAATAAAAATAAAAATAAAGTTCTTAAAATGGAAAACAAAGTTAAATTTTATTTTTTTATTTTTTTATTTTTTTTGAAAATGCCGACTTGGTAGTCGCTCGGCCAGGTCAGCAGGCCCTACGAACGGCAACTTTCGTCCAGTTTCGTCAATTTTGTCAGTTTCGTCCAGTTTTCTTCTTGGGAACTCGCGGCCCTTCCCGATAGGCAAATCTCATTTAATGATTAAATAATAATGACTCATAAATTAGTCAATGTCAAAAGTTTTGACTTGTGATGACAACACTCTAACCACATAGTCTATTTTCAAAACTCTTCAATCTATATACTTTATTATACCACTTTAATTACACGACTCAAAGTTTTGACATAGATAATAGAACTAACCTTGAAAAATTCTTCATGGACATTGCTCTACCAATTAATGTAATTATTTTTTAAATGAAGCCATTTAAAAAAAATCAAGATGATAGCTTCAATAAGTTATATATTCAGATTTTTTTGGCCAAAGATTTGAAAATACTTTGAATTATTGTATATAAACCAGAAAATCAAAACTATGCATAATTTAATATTCTTATAGTTGTACCAAATTTTTTTACCTTCCTATATCTTTGTTTTTTAAAGTAGTTTGCTCTTGAAGCAACCTTTCAAAAACTGATTGCATTTGGGGGAAGCTAAACACCTTGAAACAATTTTCAGCAAATTTATTTGTAAGAAGAATAATGGAATTGGCATTTAACCATAGGATCAAAATTTGAAAATTGTTTTTCTTGCACATCTAACCATAGGATCTTACACCTAACTAGTATGAAAATGTGTAGAAAAAATCTCAGAATTTTTGACTCAACAGATTGCAAGATATCTGCGTTTAAAGTGAAAAAAACAAGTTTTTCAGCACATTGTGCCACTATATTATTTGATTTTGAACCTTCTTAACTTTTATTTTTTGCACTATAGAGATTTGAGCTTTAAATCTTTATGGTGGAGAATTGAGTTGAGAATCTAGAAAAAAAATTTAATTGAAAAAAAAAAATTCATTCTTTAGAAAATTGTTAAATAGAAGTAGGTACAAGATAGAAGGAAAATCTAAATTATTAATATCTCTAAGATGGAGTTTAAATGCACTAATTCCAATGGTGAGATTGCTCTAGAAAGCAAACTAAACCATGTTGAATTTTTATTTATTTTTAAATTGTAAAAATTGAAACAAGGTGTGAACATGTACCCCCTTTGTAGGAATTTGATTTTTTTCCAATCAGGTGCTCAGATCAAAAGTTATCTTGCCCTGAACTTTCTTGACAACTCGGGCAACTTCAAGCAACTTTTGCAAAACTCTCCTTTACTTTTGAAATTTGGTAGGTATGTAACTTACATGATACAAATGCAAATGTCTAAAACAATAACCATGTGTCTTGTAAAAATCTCACTTTAGGAGTTAAAAGCTGCTTTCGCTCCGTGTGGTCAAAGTTTCTGAAACTTTTTCCACACATTCCCATAGTAACCTCATAAGAATTTGTACAGTTAAATTTTGAAAAAAAACTTTTTTTTCATTTTTTTCTCACTGCCCTAAAAACTGGCCGTTTTTCACAATTCTGCCTGAGATATGCCTCTGGGTTTTAGGGGTTAAATCACAAATCTTCATCCACAGAAACTGAATAGAAATGAGACTCTTGGTGACCACCAGTGCAAGAAGAAATGTTGACAATACATTCAGCAAACAATATCCAATATTTAGGTCTCAAACTCTCCTGACCTCCTCCATTTCTCTTTCACCAATATTTGCATTTGCAAAAAACTTCCATCAATTTCAATAACAAGAAAACAAGAAAACCATAGCTACACTACTTAACCCATCCTCGATCGCACCGCACAGCTTGAAGACCCAAACCCCGTTAAAACTCTAAACCCTAATCAACTCGTGAACGACTCCGGAATTCAAACCCACTTTGCTCCGTCAACTGCATCTCACGAAGAACTTGGGAAAGAAACCCCACTTCTCTCTATGTGCAAATTCTGCATCCCCTCAAACCCTAAACCCTACCCAACTCGGGGAGAGCTCGGGAACTGAAACCCACTTTCGCTACATTCTGTTCTGCATCCCGTCAAACCGCGAAAAAGCCTAATCAACTCGGGAAGTACTCCGGATTTCAGCCCCACTTCCGTTACGTCTTGTTCTGCATCCCGCCGTCAGAAGTATGGAAGCCACAGCGATGAGAGAATGGAACCCGCAAGGATTGCAATGGGAATAGCGGCCAAGTTTGCGTCGTTTACAGTTGGTGTTGTGACGGCAGGAGTCGTGTCTGGGGAGGCGGGGGGCAGGGCGATGATGCCTGGCGCGCCTGCTTCCGGAACGGGAGCGGAGTCTGGGCCGGGTGCTTCCACCATGGGTGGTTCCCCCAACGGGGATGCTAACGGTACTCCCAGAAGCGCCGGGCACCGGCCGTCGTCAGTGCCGGTCTTGCACACTTTCGGAAGGTCCTCGGCTTTCGTGACGTTCAGGCCGGAAGCCGCGGACGGGTCGGTGTTCACCTGCGGAAGTGATTTGTCACAAAAGTTTTAGGGAGGGAAATCACACGCCATATCCAATAACTCAAATTGGAAAAAAAGCGAAAAAATGAATGGAACTTATCGTTTATAAGGAAGTCGAGAAAATCAGCACATTTGTCAAATAGAGACCAGCAAGCGACCCGTGCATGTCTCAGCTACATTGTTTATGGAAAGACCGACACCCCATCTTGCGTGAGTTTATAATGTGAAGAATTTTAATCATGTGAAGAACTGGAGGTTGCCAATGTCGTGCCTCCGAGGCCAGACATTACCTACATCCAAATTTTTGTGAACTCTGAGGTGATTGAGCTTCAATGAAAGAATTCTTGCATATATATCACATGTCATGATATGTACTTTCACTAGGAAAACGAAGATCCTAAACCTTGCAAGAACACATGGTTCCAAAGGCATCAAAATCATATGGACACTAATCTAACACCCATATAAGCATAATGGGCCTTTGGAACCATCAACTCTGGTACTTTAGATTGTCAAGCTAATGGTTCGAAAGGCTCATATATATGGGGACCAAGCTAATACCAAGCTAATGGTTCCAAGGGCTAAATCATGAGCATGAGCATCAAGCTAACGCCCATATGAACCTATGGAACCACTTTCTCACACTGTACATCGCCAAGGTAATGGTTCCGAGGGCTCAATCATATCGGCACCAAGAAAACACCCATCCAAGCCTTTCGAACCACACTCTGTCATCGCAAGTCCGTCCCTAGACCTTCTTCGTGCACCACTACGTACTGATTCCACAAAAAACCACACCCAACAACAACAAAACCAACGCTAGAGCAGGTTGTGAACGTCATCCAAACCTGTTGCAGAAGCTGGCACAGACAGACGGGCGTCTTGAGATGCACAGTGAGCAGCGCCGCACAGCACTCCGCGGGCGGGACAGTGTCATTGCTGGAGACGTACGCAATGCAGATGGCGAGCGAGTTGAACTGCTCGGAGCAGTCGAAGTCGGCTCCCTTAGGTCCCGGAGCCACCGGGGCAACAGCAGGCGCCACAACAGGAGCCACAACAGGCGCCTTAACTGGAGCCACAACTGGCGCAGCAGCCGGTGCCAACCCCAGAAGCGCAGGGCAGCGGCTTTGGTCCACGGCAACAGCACAGAGGCCGGCAATGGCATTGGCGCGAGTGGCGTTACCGGGAGCAGTGGCGGGGTCGGCAAACGCTTGCTGTAGTTGGCACAAACAGACGGGAGAGTTTGTTTGGGTGGCTTTGAAAGCCGCACAGCAGGGCTTGGAGGGTGCCATCAGTGTGTTGTTGGTGACGAAGTCTGTGCAGGGTGTCATGGCGGTGAATTCGGCACTGCAGTCGACTTGCGCGGTTGCCGTGTTGGAGACGAGGAAGAGAGACAGTGCCGCCATAGCTAGTGTGAGCGCCATTGCTCTCGTCGTAGCCATTGCAAACCTGCACCCGAGAAGTGACCTCCCCGTGTATTTCACCTCAAAACCTGGTGTGATTGTAGCAATGTCCAAATCTGCGCCGGTGATCGAACGAGTGCACTTCACTACTGTTGCAGCAACATGAACCTCTAGCTCGTGAACCCAAAACTTTGTATGAATGCATGCAGCAATGCACAAATCACGCCGGTGACTGCACTTGACGTACAAAGTTAGCTCTTGCAGCAGCAATCCTCAGGTACCCTCGCCTGGACCCAAAGCCCTTGTTTGCTTGCAGCCACGTACACACAAACCATGCCGATGACCGTCTGCAGTTCTGATCTCACGTACGTGCATTGTACATGTCCCAGAACAAGTAAGTACGTCGTCCCGCGCGCTCTGTACTATATCCAGCTAGCACCGGCTTTCAATGCGACTCTGCAGGACACAATTGCAACCAGCAACAATAAAACCCCTGAGAAATGATTTCTGACACCCCACCCCACCGCTCAGGGTTATCTGTCGATCTCGATTACCCCAGCTTACCTTACCATTCGCCACGAACGTCCCCCAATGTACGCGCGTGACGTAACTTACGTAACTTACTCCCCAACTCCACATTGAAGCAATGATATTTTCAAATTCCACACTGACGACGTACGAACATATCCGGGTAGAAGTTTTTGCCACATGTATTGTGCTAAGTTAACTTAACTTAGTACGGGCTGATCGATCGATCGATCGGAACGGCTTGCGCGCGCTGCAGCAGCAGACAGCTGCGATCGAGTGGCGAAACTAACATGGGGAATGGCAGCTTAGCAGGTGCGCCATTAAATCGCCGTATGTGTGCTGCTGGGGCTGCAGTGTGTGTGTTTAATGAAGGTGGCAGACGGGAAGATGGTCGAGTGGTCGACGCACAAGCCGCGTAATGGCGAGGTCGATATGATTTCGTAGCTTTCTGGCAAGCTAGGGCAGAGCTAGCGGGCGACTTCCAAGGACTCAGAGTCAAAATATTTTAATGAATTGGAAGCGAGCTCCGGATCGGAATTGAACACAGCCAGATGGGATTCATTAATTTCCAGCTGATGAATCATTGTGGATATTTGCATAAGGAGCCAGGATCCTTTAAAAGTTGACTTTTTTCATGGTTTTCTCATGACAATAAATACTGCAAAAATTGCATGAAGTAATTCAATTCTTGGGAATCGAAGAAATTGAAACTAGATTGACGTGGCGCTTGCATGTTTCATAGTCCATTAATTCAGAAGCTTCAGAAGGGGTTTGGAATTATATATTTTGTTGCAGGGAGTGAGTGAGTGAGGAATTTGTTGCCATGCTTTTTGAGGATTGCATTGACGATGGGAGGCTCTACCAACTGAAGTTTTTGTTTTTTTTCTGAAACAAATGAAACCGGAATTTCATTGCAAAAGCACAAATACAACACCACCAGCCACGAGTGGCCTGGGGCGACACAGCTGAGAAGGACAACAAGAACTACCCAACTGAAGTTTTGGAATTGAGATGTCGTCAACTCGTCATGGAGTTAAGAGGACGGGGACTGGGAGAGTGCGATGGGTGTTCAATTGGAGTGGGTGGACAATTACTGTGACTGATAAGGTAGGAGGCTCTGAAATCAGGAGGGGGCATTAAGAATGGACCCTATAGATGGTTGTGAAATGGACAAAATGGTAGTTCATAAATTGACCTCCATAGTCATTGAATGAATCAAGGAAAAAAAACATTATTAATTGCAAGAGCCAATCATTCTTTTGGCTTTTTCATTTCTCTTTAGAAGTTGCAAGTAAACTGTTTATGGAAGATTTAGGGACATAAATAGGGACCTATGACACAATTCCTTTGAAAATCCATAAGTAACTCAAAAATGTTTCAAAAAATATGAAACCGCTTGTGTTAGATCCCTCTTCTATTTTTCTTTGTCTGAAAAATGAGCTAAAAATATTTTCATTTAAGAAAATACATTAAAAAGGCGGATCAGCCCTTAGATGAGCCATTTCAGAGCCTCCTACTTTATTATTGTGGACATGGTGGATGGAGCTCAAGGCCAAAGCTCATTTGGTCTTGAGCTCTTTTAATTATCACCACATGGAGGGACGAATCATCACATGGGGGAGAATGTAAAAAAACACCTTCTATTTTGAGCTCTTGACTTTGACCCTTGAGCGCCCAGAGAGTATTTACTAAAATCCAAACCCTTCTAAACTCATTCCAATCAAACTATCACCTAAAAAGAGATTCACATAAACTAACCTTACCGATTGGTAGTGAAGAGAGGCTTGGAGCTTCAAGGAAAGGGACATGTCCTTTGAACGTATTGTTGAAAGGATTATAATAGTCAAACAAAGAAATCTTTCAATTTTGAGAGGCCACATTTTGGCCTAAGGGAGCTCAAAAATTGTGACCTATCCTAATTCATTTGGGTTCTTTGATTGATTGATTTATTGGTACAAATGAAACGGAATTTCATTGTAAGAAAGAAAATACAAGACTAGCCAACCACATGTGGGTTGACCGGGAGTAACTACAACAACAATAGTTACAATACAACCCACACAACACCAAATAGTAAGGCAAACCAAAGAGCAAGTAGAATGCGGAAAAGGGCCATGACGCTACTCATGGCCAACTAAGGTCGAAGGCTCAGTAACAGTGCATGTAAGGAAATATAGGCCTATTTGGAGAAGCTAGTGGAATTGAAATTATGTAATTTTTTTTGTGGCTAGAGAAAGAAGAAGAGTTGTTATTCCATTTTTTCAAAAAATTCGTAGTAAATATGAAATTTTGGCGATTTTTATAAGGCAAAAGTGCATTAGTCGCTCATTACACACTGATATTGACTGTAGCTGTAAAGAATATAAAAACACCAGTGAATGGATCAAATGACAACTTAAAGTTTTCATGGCGCTCTCTAAATCATGCAAAATACATCTTAATTTAGTTTAGTTTCAACTTACAATTAAAAATTATTGCATCTCATTAACTACACTTCACTTCCAATGTGAGATGCATCATCATTCATTCATTACTAAATACTATACAATACAATCACCTTTTCCACTCTAAAATTATTCTAGAATGAACCACTTTGGATGGGTGGTTCTCAATACAAAAAGTCTACATCACACAAAATTGCTTCTACACAATTTTCATAGCATTTGTAGGGGCGGCTGTAAATGACTAAGCGATTCTGCAGTCCCTTCCTATAGTACAGGCCAAGGAGACTCCTGACCTTGCCAAGAGAGTAGTTTAGGGTCTTTGATTCCAGGTAGGAATTCAAATTGTTGAAAATTATTCATTTGAAGGTAAATAATAAAATTTTGCATTTTCTAACAAGGTGAAATTAAAGACCTTGAGATTGAATGAGCTCTGGCCCTAATTTTGGATATAAACGGGTTACTTTTTGTTTTAGGTGATGCTCAAATTTCCTACAAATTTAAAATGTAGCAAATTAGAATGGAGATCAATGGGGTTGATTTGTTGTTGATATTAGAGGGAAGGTTGTATAGATGAAAAAAACATTTCATATGGATAACAAGTGGTACATTAGATGTGATTTGGGGCAAGGGGAGGGACATTTCAGGCTTCTTCCCCGTACAATAAAAGAACTACTCACTATCAAAATATTAATTAAATTTTAAAAAAATTAAATTTTAAATAAATAAATAAGTTGAAAAAGAAATTCATTTTCATTTTTTTTAATCTAACATGGCTGAAACTAACTTTGGTCACATCAAACTACCGTAGTGGCGCTACAATGGCAGAATGCCCTCATTCCTTACAGCCTAAGAACTCACAATCCTCCCAAACCCCAAAATTCCCTGTAATGAAATGAATAAAAATTTGGTGATTTGAAGACAAGATTTTAGTTGGAATTATGCAAAAGTCGATTTTGCAATTGCAAAAAAATCCACATAAGAAAACGTTGGATTCATGCAAATTACAAATAAGGATCATTGAATAAATGGCAATTCCTTCATCCCAAAGGCCCAATCAACCATTCATGGTTGTTGCCTAGTTTTAGGTAGAGTTTTTTGGAGTAAATTTTTTTTCAAGAATTCATTTTTACTAAGCAAAATAGGTAAGTTGGGTCGCCTTTCAATTTTGTATTCAAAACCAAGATCACTACAGTAAAAAAAAAATTACAAAGAAAAGAGTGCAAAATATTATGCATTTATCTAGTTTTAAAAATTTACTATTTAGAAAAATTATTGATGCTCTCATTGTTAAATTTTATGCCTTTTTTACAAATCAATTGAAATTGAAATTTTAACCAATCATTCAAAATTCAAATGCTAAATATAGACATTGTTATTTCAATAAAAAAAATAATCTACAAAATTCATTTGAAACAAATCTATAAATAGTTCTAAAATTTGACTATATTGATACTTTTTACTCGGTCTCAACACTTAACACCTAAAGTCCTATGGCCTTTTTTCATCAAAAAACACTACTAACTACAATTCCTACTAAAAAATCATTATTTTCACATATATAACCATAGGATCTTACACTAAACTATCAAACCCTACTTCTTAAATCCTCTTAAATCTATAACATCATAAATCCTCTTAAGTCTTGACTTTGAATATTGCACTACAAAGTTTGAGGTAAAAATCCTTATGGTGGAGAATTGAGTTGAAAATATAGGAAAAAAATTCAAAAGAAAAAAACTTAATTTCATTCTTTAAAAATTATTATGTAGAAGTACATATAAGATAGAAGGAAAAACTAACTCATTAACCCCTAAACGTTTTTCACCAAAACTGCTCTAAAATTGTCATTTCTAGAACAAGCACTAAATTTATTTATTTAAAACATTTTTTGAAAAATGTAATGATAGGATCTTGTAGTACTCTGGTTTGAGAAGATTTGGAAAAAAAGTTAGAAGTTTCCACCGTGTAGATCGCAAGATATTAGCATTTGAAGTAACAATTTTTTTTCTTTTAGCCCTGCAAAAACCTGGGCAACTGCACTTCACAAGGTCACATTTGTATGAAAAAATGTCCAAAACGGTTGTTGCTCTTTGGATTTTTTCTTCAAGGCAAGTTGGCTACATTCTTGAAAAATTTCAAATCATTTGAAATTGTACAACATATAGGAAAAAAATAGTAAGTAGAAAGAAGTAGAGAATGATTCAAAATACTAAATTGTTAACAATTTATTTATAGAATTGAAAAATGCCAATCCCAATGGTTGTAATGTTGGAGTAAACAATATACACCTAATACTTTTATTTTTTCCCAATAATATTTAAAATTGAGTTAAATAAAGGACTTCAAAGTTTATTTTAGAATAGAGAATCCGTAACTACCCACAAACTAACCCAAACTAAAATTCCTCATAACTTTCATCTCATTAATCAAAATGGAATGGTTCAAATCTAACCACATATATAAAAATCTAGAGAATAAATTTCAAATTCTTATCTTTTTTAAAAGTGATTTTGAACCATGTAGTCAAAAGGTATGAAAATTTTTGGGCCTCAAAGCTACTCCTTGGACACATGCATTAGGGGAAATTCAGCTGCCTCATATGACCGCGAGTTCCCTGAGTTTTCGAACTCTGGAAACTCAGCCACATGCGCAGTCTGATGTGGCCGAAGTTCGGCCACATCAGACTGCAATATTTAATTAATTTTTAATTAATTTTTTTATTAAAAAATAATTTAAATTTATTTATTTTTTAAAAATTTTAAATTAATTAAATTTTTTTAAATTTTTTTTTTTTTTTTTTTAAATTTAAAATTTATTTGACAGCGTACGTTTGGTTCACAGCCAGGGGAACAGGCCTGAAATGGCCTTCCCCTGGCCCGAATTCTCTTCTAATTTTTTGTGGAAATTTCAAAGAAAAAAAATAAAAATTCCATTCATAGTGAGCTGTCCCAAATTGGTCCTTTAGAGGTTAATTACTCTAAGATGGAATCAAAACACACTAATCCCAATAGTGAGATTGTTTTAGGAAAGAAATTGATCCTTGTAAATTGTTTCCTTAAATATTTAAAATTAAGTTAAAAAATGAATTTGGTATATTATTTTCTTGAGAAGATTCAATGATTGCCTTCAAAACAAGAATCTCCATAACTTCACATCTCTAATCCAAATGTAGTGAATAAAAGCTTTCTATATAGAAAAAATATATAATCTATAAGAAATAGACTTTTAAAATTTGTACTTTTATTTTTTATGGAATTTTTTATTGTCCAATAAATTGTTTTTTAGACTTAGGATGGTATAATTTTTCTCCCAAGCACCAATTTAAGTTTAAATTCTATTCCCATAAAGATAATATGTTTTTTTTCTCTTCAAAAAAAGTTTTAAGAAATCATGTCAAAAAATTGAGGTAATATGAGCCTACCCAATATCCCAAGTGTCTCCCTAGGAGATTTATAAACTTTAGAACGTAACATTGTCTCCTTTGATGCAAATTTCAAAAAATTACTTAAACACATATTTTATATGTTTCATTTTTATTTGTTCCCAGATCCTTGGGCCTTTGGGGAACAAATAAATAAAGTGAAATACCCTATTGTGATAGACAAAATATAAAAGCTTAATATATGAGGAAATGTATTTATATTTTGTATTAAAACAAAATCACTTGTTATAGGCTATTTTATAGTTTGCAATGGTAAAAAAATTGGATTGGCATTCAAGACTTAAGATATATTTTAGAGATATTTTGATGTACTAAATTCATAGAAAGTTATCAAATAATAAATTTTGGATTTGAGACTTTATTCCTTCATGTAATTCAATACTATGTCAATCCAAACCATCAACATGGATATTATTGGGTTTTTTCTTTTCTTTTATAAACATAAAAAAATCTAAGGTATACAAATGAGTTTTTAACCCCTAAAGTTCCAAGGCCATTTTTCTGTCAAAACCACTCAAAACTACCACTTTTGCTATGTTCACCTATGAAATGAATTTTTTAAATATTTTTTAGAATCTAACCATAGGATCTTGTTCTACACTTATCTTAGATCACGTGACAAAACTTTTGTGATTTTTGACCTTATAGATTGAAAGACATTAGCATTCAAAGTGGAAGAAAAAAATTCTTTCAAGAAGTTGCTATGATTGCCCGCAAAACAAGAAAGTCCATAACTTTCACATCACTAATACAAATGTCATGAATCAAAGCTTTCCATTTAGAATAAAATATAATATACAAGAAAAAAAATATTAAAATTTTTATATCAATTTTTGGTGGATTTGTTTTGCTACCCGGTCTCCCCATTTTGAGGTTATTGTAGCATAACTTTTGCTCCCGGGCACCAATTGGAATAAAAATTATATTCTTGGAAAGCTCATAAGTTTATCTATCCTATGAGAAAGTTTCAAAAAGTTTCAGTAAAAATTGAGATCATAAGAGCCTGCCCGAAATCTATTTTGTCCCTTGTAGGGACAATGGGACTTTAGGGGTTAAGATAGTTTTCTTAGAAAATAATCTAGTTGTCGACACATCTTTCAACTCACTAATGGAAATAGAATGAATGAAATTCATTTTATGTATATATAGATGTCACCAATTAAAATCTAAATATTAAAAATATTAAAATTGTTTTTTTCTTGCTCAATCTTAAAATTTAAAGAATCCTAATAATATCTAATTTACAAGTCAGAATTTCATAAAATTCAACAACCAATTAGATATTGATTTACAAATAGGATCTTTTATAGAGATATGTAGTTGCATTTGATTGATCTCAACTATAACGATTATACAAGGGATTGCAACGGGATTTAAATTTGGTCAATATGATGAGTCTCATCCTACTACAGGTGTTCAAATCCAACAACATGACCTTTGGGAGCGCGAACATGAGGAAGAATGCTAGTACAAAAAAAACTTGGTGATAGTAGGAAACGGAGGGCCCATGTTTGCGAACCTCTAGATGCTCAAATCCTAAGCTACAAGAAATCTCTAAGCTACTCCCCCACTTCTTCTAGTTGTAAATCTAGCTACCTAATGGAACCCCGTTTTTTAAAGAGAAGGAATCATGTTCATGTTTCTCTACTTTGATATAAAGGATTGTAATTTAATCTTAAATCCTTGGAGTCCCATTGTCTCCAGAAGACAAAGGAAATTTTGGTCAAGCTTCTATAATCTCAATTTTTGGCATGTTTTTCTTAAACTTTCTTTTAACATTTAAAAAAGAGATTAGATTTCTAATAATATCATTTTTGTTTTGATTGGTGCCCGTGTTCAAATTTATGCCACCTAAAGTATAAACTATCAAATCCAAACAACATTAAAAAAAAAAAATTGAATTAAAATGTTAAAAAAGATTATATCTCATAGATTATATTTTTGTCTACATAGAAAGACTTGATTTATCCCCTTTAGATTAACGAGGACAAAGATAAGGTCTTATGGAGCATCTTATTTTCCTAGCAATTAGAACATCTTCGAAAATAATAGACCATTGGATTCCATGTTGAACTCAATTTTATAATTTTTTTAATAGGGCTAAGTTTGCTTGCTAAAACATTCTCATTGTTGGATTAGTGTGTTTCAATTTCACCTTATGAGTATTAACAATTTAGTTTTCTTTTCTATCTTGTAACTTCTTCTACATAACAGTTTTCTTAAAGTATGAAAATCAAGTTGTTGTGTATTGAACTTTTTTTCTTAGGCTCTCAATTCAATTCTTCAATATAAGATATTTTTAATCCAAAATCTAAAGTGTATAAATTTTAAGCTAAGAAGATTCAAAGTCTTATAACCTAATAAAGCAAGGTACAAAAAATAGACGTATATTTTTTTTAAACAAAAATATCTTGCAATCTACATAATTAGAGTTACTTTCTAAAATCTCTTCCACATATCCTCACACTAGTCTACCAATAGTGTAAGAACCTACAATTAGATATGCAACAAAAATGACTCTTTTAAATTCTTACTTTTTGCATTAGAAATGGTTTCTTTGAGTGAATTTTGACCAAGCAAAGGCCTTGTAGAATGGATGTATAGTGTCAATTGACACAATACACCAATTAATGAATTCACATTCACAATCACAAAACACAATGTGCTTGAGAAATTCATTTGTACCCCGTCATATTTATATTTTTTTGAAAGTTGTTGTCACTACAATCGATATGGGATATTGATTTTGTATCTTGTATCAATACTTGTGTCTTTACATCAATATATCATATTTCCATATATATTAGTTTACAATCAATGTACCATATATCTATAATATATATATTCCATTAATGTGTATGTGTTCCATATATTGTATATCATGTTCTGTAAGTATCATATTCAAGATCGATGGCATGGATTCAATCAAAACTATTTTTTTGTGCAATTTAGATTGATGGAATGGGAAAGGGGACTCAATTTTTTAAGCACAGTGACATTCTTGGATTTTTGAATAAGAGGTGACAGATAGTGGTGGTGTATGTATCTTTTGGATGCATAGTAATTCAAAAGATTTAATTTATGAGTTCCCAATTGTAGTATTATTAACATATATTTAAAACAATGCAATATATATATATATATATATATATATATATATATATAATATCAAGCCATCTAATGCAATTTTTTTCAAACAGTTACCCTTGCATTACATTCATTGTTTTGGCAAACATATAGAGAGAGCAAACCACATAGGTCAAAACCACTAAGAAAGAGTGATACATCGCCCGCCCCACCCCCACCACAATGGTCTAATATTCAAGTGAACAAACTTGTCATTGTTCGTTGGAAGATTCTCTTTTCTAACCTTTAGATCAAATAAAAAAGAAAATATTGTACAATATTTGTCAAATATTTAATTAAAGTTGGAAAATGCAATTCAATAGATGCCTAAAAATAGAAAAGATTATTTTTTCTTCTTAAAATTATTTTTTTCAAAAATATAACATACCCAAAATTATGACATTTATTTTAGAAATATTTTTGCCAACCCTAACCACTGGGTATGGTATATAAATAATCATAATTGAGCTATATATTGGTTTAATTCAACCTTGTACTCGCCTTGGTATTATTTCCAATAACACTCTCAATCCACTTGACCCGCTTGACCAAATACAATCCATTCCGGAATTGAGTGTTTCATTAGCTACAGTTAATCAACATCCCTAGAACTTTATTAACCCCTAAAGTCCCAAGGCCATTTTTCTGCCAAAACCACTCAAAACTACCACTTTTGCTATGTTCACCTATGAAATAAATTTTTAAAATATTTTTTAGAATCTAACCGTAGGATCTTGTTCTACACTTATCTTAGATCATGCGACAAAAATTTTGTGATTTTTGACCGTATAGATTGAAAGATATTAGCATTCAAAGTGGAAGAAAAAAATTTATTTCAAGAAGTTGCTATGATTGCCCGCAAAACAAGAAACTTCATAACTTTTACATCACTAATCCAAATGGAATGAATCAAAGCTTCACATATAGAAGAAAATATAATCTACAAGAAAAAAAATATTAAAATTTTTATTTCAATTTTTGGTGGATTTTTTTTTGCTGCCCGGTCTCCCCCATTTTGATGTTATTGTGGCATAACTTTTGCTTCCGGGCACCGATTGGAATAAAAATTATATTCCCGGAAAGCTCATAAGTTTATCTATCTTATGAGAAAGTTTCAAAAAGTTTCAGTAAAAATTGAGATCATAAGAGCTTGCCCGAAATCCATTTTGTCCCCCATAGGGACAATGGGACTTTAGGGGTTAATTCAAAGATGTTCAGGCCTTGACCTCAATACATCAATAGTATAAGATTTAGGAGACCAAAATAAATATTTAAATTTTAAAGGACACAACAATTGTTTTTTGTCCAATGAATGACAAAGAATCTTTATATGTAGGACAAAAATGCAACTATTCATCCTCATGATTTTGTATAAAAAGGAGAAGTCTTATACAATAGTTTAATTTCCAATGAGTGGTTTTATATTTTTGAAACCAATGATTCAAATTGTACCAAAAGGGATGATTTCCATGGTCACCATTCCATCTTTTAAAGGTTAAGTAAAAAGTTGAATATGTGTAGACCGGTAATTGAAATCTACCACTGTTATGAACATGTGAGGTGGATACCCCCAAATTGCTACTTTTTGCTATTATGCCTAATTATTATTATTATTAGATAGGTCAAATTTTCATATTTTCTTGTTTGCAAGTGAAAGGAGGTTCCAACGCACCAAGGAATGTTGCATTTGAATGCAATATGCAAAAGTTATGAAGGAACAATTTGGTTCTAAAATCATTTCTTCCACATAAATACATAATTGATTTTGGAGATGTACATAAAGTAAAGATGGTGGTTTAGGGTCAATGGTGCATTTGGGGTGCCCACCTTATATTTACACTACATTCAAACTTCTTACATTATTGAGGATTGTTTTTAAGGAGAATAATAGCTTCTTCTTAGTACTCTTTGGGTTTATTAGGACATGTCACATGGTAGACAACAAGCTCCAAACTGTCTTTAACAAAAATGTGAGTTTTTTTATATTGGTGGAAGTTCACAACCATAACTCATTGTATAACTAAGCAATGGTCCTTCCCATGCTAGGAAGGTATTATACTTTGCAAGATGCAGGGAGCGACTTAATATTAGTTAATTCAAGGATTAGGATTGGGATTGGCTAAAGACAATTTTGTTCATTGTAGGGGTTTCCTTTTCAAGAATGCAGAAGGGCCCCATGCCTCATTGGAAAATAATGTTATGACACTTACACCTCAAACCTAACACAACAAAAATGGTATCCCTTCTCACCAAACATTGTAGTGACAAACATTAGAAGTATTAATTGTAGGATGGCATCAATAGGAGCAAGGTTTGTCAAAAGTGGTGAACTTAATCATGTAATCCAAAATCCTCATTTGGTTAGAAGTCATGCTTTTGCTCCCAAAGTAGCCATTCCTAATGGCAAGGGTGTGTGTGCAAGAAAGACTAAATGTTTTTGGTAGAATTTTGCCAAAACTACAGTTCCTACACTCAATACTGTAAGTACTATGAGTACTATGAAATTGAACAATCTCAACCATTGATCTAAAAATTTGATGGCTAGTAGTACATATGACTACTTGCAAGTACTGAAAAAGTTCTATTTGAATAAAAAGATAGTTTGTCACAGAAAATAGATACAACTAGGTAAAACTTAATAATAATTAAAAAATCATGAACAAAAAAAAACTAAAAATTTTCCATTTGTAAAGACTTAATAGTGATTACATTTCACCAAAAATGGAAGTTGAAACCATCTTCAATGTTCAAAAGTACATGCATAAGGGGCCTTATTTGTACAAATATAGAGGCCATAAAATAATGTATTTTTAGATTTCCTTTGGTAGGCACATGTCTCCCTATTGTCAATTTTGTGGAAATAGACCACAAAAATTTCAGCTCTAGATCATTATTTTTGGGTACTCTCTGGTACTAAAAAACCCTAAACCTCAAAGTGTGACAAATTAACAAAATTTAATTTTAAATATAAAATTATTATTTTTAACTTCTAAAAACTAAGAAATTTGATTATAGTCAAATTGACCATCTTCAATAAAAAATTCAAGTTCATCAGATTTTACTGTCAAAAGTTCTAATAGAAAACAACTATGTCACTTTGCAAAATAGGACCAATCTTTCTTGCACCCGGAGTCAACATTTTTTGTTGATTATTTATTTAGTCTATCAAAAATTAGGATTATTTTTTCAAAATATCATAATATTCCTTTTTTCCCATACAAAAAAAATTCAAAAAAATTTGGCTTCTATTTTTATAGCTTTTTTACCAACCCTAAATCCCTAGTAGCTAGCTAGGTGCTATTATAACTTGGAGACACTAGAAATGGAGATGGCTTCACACATGGTAGAGGATACTAAAACCTCTATAGATTTGATCCTGTTTCCTTACTCATCTTTGTTACCAATATTGTTTTACACTACTCACAACTCTCATCTACTCATGCGCTTGATTGGCCTTCAATTAGCTAGTTGGTTGTAAAGATGAGTTGACAAGAAGTTACTTTCATGGATAGTAATAGTTATCAATACAAATGGTAGTTTTTGAGAATTTGACTTGGTACAACAATCAACTTGAAACCATTAGAGCATCATATTAGTAGCACTCCATTTGATCACGGCATCAAAAAGTGGTGAGGCACTTGCTATCTCATAAAATGTAGCAGTGCACTCAAGACCTGATGCTCTGCACCAACCATCCCTTAAAGTTCTCGCTAAAGTTCTTCCCTTTCTTCTCACACCTCTCACTAGCCTCTACATCTTCTACTAAGGTCGTAGTCAAAGTTGACCAAGTTGGCGTTCACGAGTATAATACTACTTGTTCCCAAGGCCCTCCATTGCTGAGCAAATGTGGGAGTGATAGAAATAGTGGCACAACTTGTACTATGACGGGGTGCTGGTGTAGAGCCATGTTAGTCTGAATAGGCACAACAAGTGTGGAATGATGTTGCCGAGGCTTGTGGCAATGCTAATACTATCCATTAAATAGTTGTCTACAACCTCCCATTTTTTACAAGAAATTCATGCATAGTCATATAAATTAGCTCTCTTGTGATGTCCTCCAAATTGCACTCTTCTATATGTTGAAATGTTTGAATTTACAGTGGGTATCAACCTCTAAATATATCAATTTTCATCCTAACAAACATTCGGCACACAATTAAGGAGAGCTTCAAACATCAAATACCTTAAATTAGCACATTTCCATGACATTCTCACTTCTAGCACAATCACATAGCCTGAAATGTAATTCTATACCACCCTTGTTTTTAGAGTTTTAATTTGTGTAGATGAATGCCACAATTTTGTCACCAATTTAACAAATATTTATTTCACAAATTGGCCAATTTCAAGTGCAAAGGGGGAAAGGTGCACTCTTTTGATTTTGGAAGATCTCAAGGTTCACAATCTATTAAAAAAAGGCAGCACACACATCTGGTTTGCCATTAGTTGCCTCCCTCTCTCCAAAATGAATAGGCCATTGATTTTTTTTAAATGCTTCCCCCTCTAGAATGCCATCGATTTCTCAAAATTTCTTAAGCTGTTGATTTTTGAGATTTAATCTGAGCCATCCATCCAAATGAAAATACGGATATGGAATTAGAATATGGTTACGGATATTGTATGGATATTGTATCAAAATACGGATACATATACTTTATATTAAAATATGGTATAATACAAATACGGGTACAAATATGGATACGATATACATATACGGGATACAGGATTTTCATTGTTCCATATTGTTTGTCATGTTAACCTTGTTCAAAAAATTACAAGGAGGGAAGAAGGGGGATGAAGAATTAAGAAATTAATTTTAATTAATAATAATTTTTTGAACCTAGGTTCACGAGGTGGGGGGGTATAGGGAGGAGTTTAAATTTTTTTAAATTAATTAATTAAAAAATTGAGTGCATTGTAACAAAAGTGTCACACAATGCACCCAAAAGTGGTTGTAATAGCCATACAAATCCTTGCAAAGTCGAACAAATTGCAACGTGTGTAGAAGAATTGAACTAGTGCATGGAAAAGAACTTTAAAAAACCCCATCGATAATCCTTTGGAGAAAGTGCATGTTTTTAAAAAAATCATACATTCAACTAGTTGTCTTGCTTACTTAGGAGAAGGAGGTGCTTGACATTATGCATTAGGTAATTGCAAAATAGGTCAAGTTATTAAAAATAATCACCGGTCAAGACCTACTAAGCCGTGAGGTTGGTATTGACCTACAATTTTTCCTGATGACTTGGCCTACTTTGCAATTGCCAAACATAATGTCAATGTAGGAGAGTTGAGTCTTTTGACTTCTTTGATTGCTTAACCAATCACAACATGTCTCAATGGCAAAAGTCTCGTGCATTCAGATTATGTTAGGTGAATCTACACTCACTAAATTAATATTGGTTGGTAGTAGTAGAGATTTCTCTCCGATTTCTCTCACTACGAGACTAATGAAATTTCTACTTCATACCCACCATGTTGAAAATTTGCACAAGGCAAACCGTAAGCATTATCAATCTTAATTTGCCTCTCCTCAACCAATTGAAACACGCCATGACAGCAAAACTCTACTGCATTGAGATTATGAATTTGTAAAGTAGAGGAGCATTATATGGCATAACCCTAGTTTTTCTGTTATACATAATGCAATTGACAATTCGAGAGATCTCAACGTCCACAATTGCATGAATGCCAAACCAATAAGGTCAAAACACCCATTACCGTTATGCAGTCCAATTCCATCAAGTAGACCAGCCCAATTCCGTCATCAACTTTGGCCCCAATTCCGCCTAAAATCCCCTCCAATTCCCTTCCTTTTATGACAAAATCAGAGAATTCTATGACAAAATGAGGGATTTTTATGACAACAAGGGTTACGTGTCACTCCATTAATAGAGAATATCTAGTATTTGATTAGGCGGTAATGGGTTGTTTATGGGACAATTTTGACCCCACTCTATAAATGGTTTTGTAATTTCAGGACTGACCACTTCAAAAATTCACAGAAATTACAATTTTAATGGGAAAATTATAATTCCACTTGGGTTTGATCCGTGAAACAAAAACACACCTCTGAAAAATATGTGCCCTTCTTGAAATTAACCCCAACATAGTCAGATTGCAAATCAGGGGGGTGATAGGTAGTTCTACCTTATATTGTATCCAATAAACCATGCCAAACCTCGCAACTCTCAACCAACTCTCAACCAAGTCCATGATAAAAATACATCATTGAAATTCTCATTACCATTCAGTTCTTAAGTTATTTAACAAGTGAGTTCTATCACTGTCAATTGTAGGTTACGCTTGAGATATTTAACACTACCGTCAATTTCGTTAAATTGGCAGTATTCTGGAGCCAAAAACTGATACATAATTCAGGGTTCAGAATTTTTAGTAGGACTAAAAATATTGTTATGATATTTAATTGTAATTTGGCTACCGTCTTTCCTACTTCTGTTTCGACAGGACCCTTTTTCCAGTTCCCTTTTCTGGTTTCCCTGAGTTGAGTTCAACTGTAAAATTGATTCCAAAGTAGACTCTCCTCATGCAATCTTTGATACAAATGTGGTTTTTTGCAGAAATGTATTTTGAACTACGGAACTCAAATCTGAGTTCAGAGATCACAGAATTAGAAGGTGGTTAAGCTGGTAAGTTTCCTGATGACAAATAGAGTTCGCTTGTGCTTCAAATCACAAGCCAAATTATCAGTCTCCCTGCTTCCTTGTTCTTTGAATATTTTGCTTGTGCAAGATCGTTATGAAGAGTCACAGCAGCAGTGGTTTTGTTCGGAAGAGCATGACTGAGGGAGTCGATATTAGTCCAAAGTCGTTCACCAATATGACTTGAGCAATATGAAAAGTTAAGTAATAGTAAGCACCAGTATATTCGAATGAATGCATCCATTTGTATTTAAAAATTGATATTGGCGATGCCATAATGACTCATTGGATAAGAAGAGGTGTTTAATGCAATTTTTCACAACACGGGACTGTTTCAGCATTAATTATGGTGTCCTTTTCAGACCCTTGATTGATCAAAATTCCAACTTTGATTGAGGTCGATCATCTCCGAGAGCATGAAAGAAGAACTTCATTATGAACATGATATCCCACAACAATCCAACTCGCAGTTCAATTCAGCATGTTATTCTCTCATATCGAGGCTCTACTTTCTCGTTAAAATTGAGTTGTTGTAAGCTAGAGTCGATCGGTTCCCACTTCTGGAAAGCTACTTTTGTGATTCTGTGCTTGGAACTGGAGGATTGGATCGGAGAGGTTGCCGAACATCAACAACAAGTCTATGACGTACGACTAAGCAATATTGTGACAGAAATGTTATTGACTTGCTCCAAGCTGTTGATAGATTTCTTTGACAGAGTCGCAGGCTGCCCATTGGCTTGCACACACATCTAGTAAACTCAGACGAAGCTGCTTGTGTGTTCTGTACGATAGATAAGGTTCATATTCACACAACATCCAGATCTCATAATTTCCGACTTACTGCAAGTTTGTTGATCGATTCCCCTTCAGTTGTTTGCAGACACGCATAATATTCCCAATTTGTTCTATGAGTGCATCTATGGATTTCGGTTGAACATCTATCAATATAAAAGACGGATACAACCTGGATTAATCTGGGTTAATCAGCTAGTGCACCAGATTGCTAATCCTGCTTGCTCATAATTCTGCTTACACCGGTGAAGAAAATTGGAATGGGATTGATCGAAAGGTTGGTCGAAGATCGATCAAGGAGCGCACTCAGGCTCTTTTGAAGAGTTGCAAACGGCCAACCGCATCATCTTTGATAACTCCATTGAAGGAAGTATTTCATTTACGGCGAGTGCTTACAAAAATCAATCAAATCGTGTGGGCGAGTTGATCAGTAACACATCGTATTTAATTTCTTGTGAGTTCTAGAAGAAGAAAAAAAAAATTGGTGTTAAAAGAGAATGGAATCGATCGTGGATGATTTGTGATTTATGTTGACTCGATCGTTAGCTTCGACAAGCATGCTTGCTTTAGACAATGATCTCCAACATTGCAGCTTGCAACTTGCAATTAATATATGAAGACACTTAAAACGGAAAGCAATGTTTGCAATAAATGGACTACATTTTTTGAAAAAAAACATCTAAAGACTTTCATAGTTCATGGAATAGTCCATTTCCTGCAAATATCACATTAACTTTTGCACATGCTAGGTTGCTCTACTAGACTAGGCCTATAGAGGAAGATTGACTAGGTCTACTCATGTCATTTTTTTATTGTAGCTACATAAAGTAAGTGTCACTTGCTTAGTAATTTAATGACATTTAGTTTTGGTTGATACCAAAAGAACACCAACTAGTCAAATCTAATGATTGAGAGGAGAAACTTGTACACTAGAGTAGGATGGTTACCCCAAAGTGTCGTGTTTTGATAGTAGAATATGTTGAAGCAAGATTCTATGAAGAAGATTTTGTGTGGTAGATCCATGCATGCCATCAAGAGTTAGGATTCTCATAAAAGACAACCTAATGGAAAACAACAATAAGACACCAAATCCTAGGATTGAGAAAATTGAATTGAGAGCTGAAGCAAGAAAAATCCAATTCACATGACATAAGTCCTTATCCATTGATAATAGATAGTTTTAGTGTTTTTTAATTGATTGATAGATATATAATAAAAATTTAAAGCTACAATCATAACATTAAGCAATTGAAGAATTCATATGGTGAGCCCAAGATATCAATGCAAACAATTCCCTTACTTCAAAAAATAGTCATTAGAAAAAGTATCCAATGAACCAATAATCGACAGAATTCACAAAAGGTGAGTTTTTATAGGATAAGGTTGATGTTTTGTTGTTTTTGACTACTTCAAACATCTATTAACTTATCCCTTTAATCCTAAAAAGTTTCAAAGGACAAAAAGTGTTCAATGAATGATATTCAAGCAAATTGTTTAATCCCTAAAGTCCCATTGTCTCATCAAGCTAAGGGACAAATGCGAAGACAAATGAAAGCTTGAATAGGTTCCTATAATCTCAAATTTTGGCTAATTTTCTTTAAACTTTTCTTGGAGATAGAAAAATGCATTAGATTTTGTAGGAATATCATTTTATTTCAATTGGTGCCTTAGAGCAAAAATTATGCCATCTAAGCACAAATAGAATATTGAGTAGCCTAGAAAAAAGAATCTTTTACATGTTGTATTTTTTTTCTACATAGAAAGCTTTCATTTGTTCCATTTGGATTAGTGATGTGAAAGTTATAGAGCTTTTTGTTTTACGGGCAATCATAGCATCTTAATGGATTCATTTTTTTAACTCTATTTTTACAATATTAATAAATAAAAAAAGGCCCTTGAAATTTAGTTTGTTTGCTAAAACAATCTCACTGTTGAAATTAGTGTACTTCAATTCCATCTTAGAGCTATTAATGATTTAGATTTTCCGTCTATCTACATCTACTTAATAATTTTTTAAAGAATAAAAATCAAATTATTAATTTTTTTTTCCCAAACCCTCAACTCAATTCTTCAACATAAAAGATTAGAAATTCAAAATTTATAGTGCAAAAATGATAAGTTAAGAAAGTCCAAAAAATCTTATAATTTTGTCAAGCAAGGAACAAAAAAACGGCTTGTTTTCTTCATTGTAAATACAATATGATCTTGCAATCTATTTAGTCAAAGTTTCTGAAATTTCTTCTACTCATTCTTTTGAGTTCACTCCATTCCAAAAATGATCTTTTGGTTCCCTTTAATTTTATTGCAACAAGCTTAATACTACATTTAGAAAAGGGCTATGAAACTTAAAGTTTGGGGATGATAGGAGTACACCAAATAATATTTACATCTCAAAATGGGTTGAAGTAACGTTATTTTCAATAAAAAAATCCCCCAATTTTTTTTTTAAGTAGAAGATCATTTTAGGACAAAAAAAATCTAGTGCAAGGTCCAATAGTTTGATATGGAAAAAAAACAATTTAAAAGTTTTTTTGCTCTTTGTAGTAGAAATGGCATTTTTGAATGTTTTTGATGAAAAAGAGGCTTTGGGACTTTGGAGTTGAATTTGGACAAAATCTAGATGTAATAGTTGATGATACTTCCTCAACTTTTTTGAAGTTTGCATGGAGAAAAAAATATTAACCCCTAGAGGACCAAATGTTTTTGGGGGCAACATAGAAATTTTGGGGAAGTACTTGTGATTGGAGATTTGCATATTTTAGGCTAAAATTTTAATAGAAGGCGGGGGACAAGGAATATTTGTCATATGCACTAAATTTCATGACATTTGGAAATATGAGTCAAAAGTTGTGGCCTAATATGTTACTTTCTTTTGTAATTGGGCAATCCAAGCAAATTAGAAAAAATTACTTTTTTCAGAAATAAAAAATTTGAAACTGGTTTTCTAGAGTTATATATACATGGAAAGCTTTGAATCATTACATTTTGATCAATGAGTCAAAAGTTATGAGGAGTTTTAGTTTGGAGGTAGTTATGGAATTTCTACTCTAAATAAACTTTGAAGTCCTTTGTCTTACTCAAGTTTCAATATTTTTTGAAAAAAATAAAATAATAGGATGTAGATTTTTTATTACAACATTGCAACCATTGGGATTGACATTTTCCAATTTCCATAACTAAATTCTTAATAATCTTGTATTTTGAATCATTCTCTACTTTTTTTCTACTTACTATTTCTTTCCTATGTGTTGTACAATTCCAAATGATATGAAATTTTTTAAGCATGGAGCCAACTTCCTTAGAAAAAATAATTCAAAGAAGCAACATTATTTTGGACACTTTTTCATAGAAAAGTGAGCTTGTGAAGCACAGCTGCCCTATTTTTGCAGGGCCAAAAAATGATTTCAATGAATTTGAATAATTATATCTTGCAATACACAAAGTGGAAATTTTTGAAATTTTTTCCACATCTTTTCTAACCATCGTACTACCAAAATCCTACAAGTACTTGGTGTCCCAAAATGTTTTTTTCTTCTAAAAGTTGGTACTTGTACTAGAAATGGCAGTTTTGGAGCACTTTGGGTGAAAACATAGTTTGTCATGAAACTAAAGAGGTTAAACATAAATTATAAAAATTATTATACATCCAACTTTGAAAAAAGACTTACAAATATTTATGCAATCAATTTAGAAGCATTTAACTTGAAAAATTCACTAAAAATCTAGTATCTAGTTTTTTATATTATTGGCTATATTTCTATGAGATTAGTGAACATGGCATAATATGAAGATCATAATTTTTATTTATTTTATTCAAAACATTGCAACTTTCTATATATATTATTGATTTTAATTGAGAAAACTTGAACCTTTCATTGGTTTTATGGCCTTAATTGAAGGACACTTGTGTTCCCAAGGGGTGAAGTTGTTTTGTTTTGTTTTCCTATGGAGAATCTTTCTCATGTCTACGTTGTTTATTGTGAGAATTCAATACTTGATTTGATTGGACACTAGAATTGGTTTGGATGTCATCAATTTTAAAACGTGTATATTACTCCATTGAATTTTTGTATGTTTCTCTTTTCTCCAAGGTGAAATCAAGGTGTACTTAAAAAGGCTTACAAGGTGATTGCAAGAAAGACCAAACGATTTTGGTAGCGTTTGGTCAAAAACTGCGTTTTTTTGCCTAGTACTAAGAGTACTAGGAGTACTAAGAGTACTAGGAGTACTAAGAGTACTAGGAGTACTACAAAAAGTGATTACATTTCACCAAAAACTAAAAGTTGAAACCATTATGAAAGTTTGGAGTGCTATGCACAAGGGACCCTATTTGCATGCATGTTGAGGACAAAGAATTTTTTTTTTTTAATTCCCTTTGGTGGGCACATGCTTATCTAGTGTGGAAATAGGCCACAAAAAAGTCAAGTGAACATCATGTTTTTTGGATACTTCACAGTACTAAAACCCCCTAAACCGCAAAGTGTGACAAATGAGCTAAATTGATATTTAATTATAAAATTATTTTTCAATTTTTTTGAAAAATAACAAATCTCATGTTTTCTAAGTTAGCAATCTTTTTATAAAAATTTCAAGTCCATTGGCTTCAATTTCCAAAAGTTACAGCCAAAACCAACTCTGTCACTTCAATTGTGATGCCTCATAGGACCGATCTTTCTTGCAATCACCCTACATGGCAACACATTTTGGAGTTTTTTACACCAAAGAAATGGGACTTGGAGCTTAAGTTGGGTATAACAAAAATGGAGATTTAACTTAGACTACAAGTCCCATTTATTGTTTTGTACATAATAAAAGAAGAAGAATACCAAGCATCAATGTCAAATGGTTTTGTAGATTACATGTTTAAAGTGCTCCCAAGATGTTCTCTCTAACTTTCTTACCCATTTTTTGACAAACATTTTCCAAGTAATATTATTTCACCTAAGAAAATTTGGGGCTTAAAGTTGGGAGTTTGGCCTCCACACTAAAGCTTTAATTCCTATATACAATATTTTTTATTCACCTTCTACACCCCAAGAAAGTTGGGATTTGACCTTGAATAGGGATTGGAGAAACAATGTATAGTGGAGGTGCCTAAAACCAACTTGAAGCACAAGCGATCTTGAAGATATCTATTTGCAATAGTCTAAAAAGTTTAAAATGTGTACATGATTGTAGAAACAATTTAAAAGGTGCATCATGAAGTTGAGTTTCAAAAATCCATAGTATATTCATACATATTCATAAACTTGCAATTTTTTTTTCTTGAAAATTCATTATTTTCAATTGCCAATGTGTTTAAAAATAGTCTCATGTGCTAATTCTGCATCAAAGAATGCAAAATTGCTTAAGTGGATGGTAATCAACACTTCCACCTTAGTTAGTGTGAAACACCCGCAAGGTAAGTATTGACACCTAAAACCACCCCTTTTCTAAAACTGACCCCTACAAGTTCATGCCTAAAATATACTCCCACTATTATGTTAGTCTAAATTCAATTCCCAAAACACCAATTTCCAACACTTTGAAAATTTTCTTAGTTTATTCATACAATGTCCAAAAAATACATTTTAAAGAGAATCCACAATCCCCTTTCAACTACCCACAAATTTTTATTTTTATTTCCCAGTATATTAACAAATGGAACCATGCTGAATATTATTATTTCTTCAGTCGGTCAGTCGGCCGGTTTGAGGTGTACCATCAGTGACCTTCCCAGTCTATTGAGGCCACTGCAACGGCCACTGCATGCAGCTTTTCCTCACCACGTTAGAAATTCCGTTTGTTAACTTAACTTATACACACTGACACTGATTTGGTGTTCAGAGATTGGATTAGGAATCAATATATTTATGCAGTCTGACAACTACACCAAGGACCCCACTCCTCCGTCCAGCAACTGAATTATTATTATTCTCCAACTTAACTTAAGCGTAACTTAACCCGGCGAGCTTTCACACTTTTACAGTTGGAGCATGCAGTGCCAATGGCAAGAGAATATTAAGAGCATCCTCAATGGAAACAGTATACTGACACAGTAACGGTAATAAGAAGAAGAGTCAGAAACCCAAACAAAAAACAATGGGCTCCAATGCGACCTTTATCAGGCTCATCACTTTCAAGGGTACATTAGATTTTGGCTCTTGCCCAGTGGGTTTTTATCTTTCTACAGAAATATTATTTACCGCAATTTCATGAAATTGGTCATTAAGGAAGGTTGTCTTTTCAAGATTCAAGTGTTACATTGGATGAATGAGAAGTTGGTTGGACTAAACAGCACCTCCAAGCCCTCTGTTCATCGTCCAAAATATAGACATCAAAGCCTTTAGGGGTTAAGGGGTAAAATGGAAGCAAGCCCATTGTGGGCCAAATTGTAATGGTAGTGTACATTTCAAAACTTACTAGGCTTGGGGCGAAATGCCGAAAGGTTGGCCTGATTTGTATGAGTTTGGGCCCTCAATCCAACCCTAGCTTAATACTCTGGCCTACAGTAATGTAAAGTGTTGGGGCTTGATTTTGGGGCCCAATTTCTAATTCATGAGCTCTTGGATTTTGTAATGCTCAATTAAAAAAATATAAAATATACATCTTTTCCTTTCCTTTTCTTCTTCTCCTATTTTTCCTATTTCAAAAATAAAAGAGAGAGTTGTTTGAGTTTTATTTATTTATTCCCTTTCCTTCCTTTTTTTTTCTATTTAAAAAATAGAAGAGAGAGTTTTTTTACTTTTAAAAATCTTTTCCTTCTTCTTCCTATTTTTTTTTTTTTGAAAATAAAAAGGGAGTTTTCTAAATTTTATTTGAACCTTTTCATTCCTCTTCCTATTTCTTGTCAACGTTTGGATTAATTGTTAAGGGTTGTAGCCTTTTGAGAGTGAATTATTTAACCCCTAAAGTCCCAAGGCCATCTTTTTGTCAAAAACCACTCAAAACTGTTGTTTCTATTGCGTTCGTCCAAAAAAAAAAAAATTTTTTTTGAACTGAACCATAGGATCTTGAACTTTACTTGTTTGAAATTATGTGGTAAAGAATTCATGAAGTTTGACCGTACAGATGGAGAGATATGAGCAATCAAAGTTGAAAAAACAAGTTTTTTTGAACACTTGACTGCAATTTTAGATGACTTTGATCTCTATTTGTGGAAAAAAATGTACACTATGTAATTTGAATTGAAAATTTATTGTGTTGAAGAATTGAGTTGGGAGTCTAGGAAAGAAATTCAAAAAATAAAAACTTGATTTTCATATTTCAAAAAATTGTCAAGTAGAAGTAGATCCAAGATAAAAAAAAAAACTAAATTGTTAATAGCTCTTAGATGGAATTGAAATACAATAATCCCAACGGTGAGATTGTTCTTACAAGAAAACTTAACCTTTTCAAAAAAAAAAATTGAAAAAATTGAAAAATTGCATTTTGAAAAGAATCATATAAGTTATTTTTTCAAAAAGATGCTTAGATTGCCCGAAAAACAAGATTGTTCATAACTTTCACATCACTAATCAAAATGGAATGAATCAAAGCTTCAGATGTAGACAAAACATAATCTCTGAGAAAAAATAATTTAAAAAATTTATTTTGAATTTTCACAATATTTTTTGTGCTACCCACCGAGTTCAGTTCTAGGCTTTATGTGGTATAACTTTTGCTTCAGGGCATTGATTGAAATAAAAATTATATTCCCACAAAACTTATCAACTTTTCTATCTTCAAAAAAAGTTTCAAAAAATTAGGGTAAATCTTGAGCCCATAGGAACCTGCCCAAATTCCAAATTGTCCCCCGAGGGTACAATGGGACTTTAGGGGTTAAATTGACTAGTCTCATAGAGGCAAGTTAGGTCTCACTTTTTCAAGTGACATATCCACAATTTTTCTTTCTTAAGCGTGATTTGTAGTGGCTCTTTATATTCTTTTGTCTTTTAACTAGAATCTAATAAACTCTATTTTGGTCATCCAAATCCGTGTCTGAATATTTTGATATCTATTTAAGGTGATTTTTGATATGATAATAATCTCAAGTTCTAGTTCTACACCATTTAAAATTTAAATAATATCTTTTTAGAATTGTTCCCAACTTCCCATTGATGAACTTTTCATGCATGTTTCTACACGTGTAGAAGAGATTTTGGGCTAGGGGAAGGCCGTTTCAGGCCTGTTCCCTTGGCTGTGAACCAAACGTACATAGTCAGAATAAAATTTAAAAAATTAAAAAAATTAAAAAATATATATATATATATAAATCTGATGGGGCCGAACTTCGGCAACATTAGACTGCGCATGTGGTTGAGTTCACAGAATTAGAAAACTCAGGGAACTTGCGGCCATGTAGAGCAGTTGAATTTCCCCTAATGTGAATGGCAAGTTCAAGAGTCTTGTTGTGGTTTGTTGTCATTCTTTTAATCCCTAGAAATCCAGGAAGGGAGGTGTCTACAGATTTTGAATGCTTTTGGCAAAATCAATTATGATATGAGTAGAATATAGACATCATATCTTCATTTTTGCAAGTTTTAATTTCTTTTCCATCCCTACATGAACTCATTCACAACCTCATACAATAGCTAGCTATGAAAGCACCAAATGACCACGCTAATCACAATGCTGGAAAAAAATTGCTTGTTCAACTAATACTTGGATGTACCTCATCCATTTCATATAACTCTAACAATAACCTCTTGAAAACATTTCCTCTTAATCCAAATAGTGGATGCCGACTCTCCTAGGGATTCATTTTTTTAGCCTCAATCATCACGTGAGTTAATTTTTGCCAAGTTCCTCTACATATCTACCCAATCTCATGATTTGATATTGGTGGTGAATATTTACAATGCCCCGGAATTAGTTTGGATGTGCTTTGTGACATTACTGTATGTACTAATGTCTAGGAGAACCGCCGGTTCATTCATTGCTAGCCAATGGAATTGAGGACAAACCCAATTGCAATTTAAAACAACAAACCAAAAATGGTGAAAAAATCTAAATTTTTTTATATTTCGAGTAAAAAATAGATAAAAAAGCAAACTTCAAACTTTGAAAACCAATTCAATATGAGAATTGGAGGAAAATAGCTTATAAAACTAAAAACATACCCCAAATATTGGCATGTAAAAGCACCCAAGTTCTAAAATCGCCCACCTCCTCAAATGTAAACTATTTGTATATGTTGTTTTTTCGTAGCCTTCACTAATGTACAAATAGTGTACATTGTAGGAGGTGGGCGATTTACGAGCCCTATGCTGGTTCAACTTCAAATTTTCATAACCAATTCCAAAAAATATGAAACGACTTGGGTTAGATGCCAATTGCACTTGTCTTTCAAGGAAAATTTACTGTTCAAACATTAGATGGGATCTGGGGGAGTTGGAGGGTTGTTTCAAGGTTGTTTCTAGCTTCATTCCCTCAGCCTAGGGCCCCATTGAATGCGGATGCCAGATTTATTTATTTTTCAAAAAAAAAAAAAAAAAAAAGTTTAAGTTCTTAAAATAAAAAACAAAGTTTTTTTTTTTTAATTTTATTTTAAAAATGACGTGACAATCTCTCGACCAAGTCAGCAGAGCTCGCGAATGGCCAATTTCGGGGGTTCCCCACTTGGGAACTCATAGCCCTTCCTAGTAGGTAAATCACATCTAATGAACATTTCAAGAAGCTTTAACTCCCCAAAATTCAATCCCAGCTCTTAGGTGGTCGATTTATGGACCTACTACCTTACAATTGCGTCGAAATCATTCCATGGTAAGTAACTGCTCGGGTAAAGGTAAGTGCCTCCAGGCACCAGCCCTCCAGGATATGTGTTAACGTACAAACCATCGGTAGTACTTTGGGTGCTTCACATCAAACCGTACTCTGTATGAGCAGAGCAGGGCATGGCAAGCTTGCAAAACACCCACCCGACTCTGGACTGCTACAGTGGCCTTTCACAACAAGCTACCGATTATATAGCTGCCCATCAATAACAGTTGTAATAAGTTAAGTTTATCAGTGATCTCCGCTGTTCAAATTACGACAAACGGCAGCCTTCCAAAGTCCGGCCTTCAGCTTGTCGACTGCGCCACATGCCGGTCAAAAACTGCAGTCGATCCCCCGGGGATTCCACCCCAGATTACCCAAAATGATGGGATCAACAAGCTGACCATCAGTAACAGTTGTAATAATAAGTGGAGTTTACGATCTCGGCTGTTCAAATTACGACAAACGGCAGCCTTCCAAATTCCTACAGCTTGTCGATGGGCCACATGCCGGCCAAAACTGCAACCGATCCCCCGGGGATTCCACCCCAGAGTACCGAATATGATGGGATCAGTAAGCTACGGACCCATCATGCAATATAACAGTTGTAAATAATAAGTTAAGTTTACGATCTCGTCTGCTGTTCAAATTACGACAAACGGCAGCCTTCCAAATTCCTTCAGCTAGCTTGTCGATCGACTGTACGGGGTCACATGCCGGCCAAAACTGCAACCGATCCCCCGGGGATTCCACCCCAGATTACCGAGTATGATGCAATTTCTGAGCCCAAGCTAAGCTAAAGCTATTCTGAACCGGGGAACCAAGTTGGCTGTCACCGAATCTCGTAGACCTGCACACCACGCGACCGATCTCAAGCAACCTCCACTTGTAAGTCTTACATGTATGCATGCAGGCAACAGTACAGTCTGCCCTTTCTTACACGTTACTTTGTTGTCCCGTCGTCGTCCTCTTCAGTCCGTCGTCTGGCATGGATATGGGGTCGGTACGGCATCGATCGATATATATATCCGTGTGTGTAAAATCCATGAAATTGGGATACCGGCCTACAAATTTGTGTCATTGATCATGATCAGTGGTTTGGATTAACTTAGACGCCATCCGCCTAGCTTATCGATATTATTGCACTTGTTTTCTGGCATGACAGCTTCCCGGGTTCGATTCCGTAGGGCCTTCCAGTTGCCGCCCATCTGCTTGGAGCAGGCGCAGTTCCCAAACGGGATTTTCGGAAGCAGCTTTCGGGAAAAAAAAATTTGGAGTTTTACCGGCTGTTTTCAGTCCTTCCATTCCGGGTTTTCAAGTATGAGTGGAGTCCGGTTCTTTTCTCTATTTTTTACTCAGAATGGAAATTTTATAGATTTTTTCACTAGGGTTTTTTGTTGATGTTTCCAAATTGCAAATGGTTTGTTTTTTCTCAATTCCATTGGCTAACTTTGAACTAGCCGCTAGTTTTTCTTGAACATTGTTTGCAAGTGGCTGAAGGTGTTGAAAATTGACTCTTAAATGGGATAAATGTTCACTAATATAATATGAATCACTTTTAATTTTATTGTAGCTAGGTAGTTTGGTAGACTGACACTTGTTTGTTTGGGTCAAGATGATGGTTTTATAATAGAGCCTTGTGTTGTCAATGGAGGTAGTCACACCTTCAACCCATTTTCAATCGTCAAAGAATGGGGACATGGCACTCTCTCGTTGATTCTCCATGGATTGCGGAGGTCCCATTCTCTAAAGATTGAAAATGGTCATTCTTCTCCTCTAGCGGTGAAGAATGGGCGTGAAGAAGATTTCTTCATAGAAGTTTCCATCTCACTTTTTGAATTGTCATTGTTCTTTTCACCTCTTTTGCACAACAAGGATTCTACTATCATCTACATTGCCCATGTTGCTTTTCATCTCTTTGCTTCTTCTTGATAATGTTTTTTGTTACATGGTCGTTGCTTTTGCACGATTTTCAATGTCTGCGAGTTTTGCGCATTAGAGAGCTCCGTATTAGGGTAGTCACACCTTCTTCACCAAGCACTTGGAGAATGGAGAATGAAAAGTTGGTGAGGGTATGGAGGAGCCAATGGGAAGCCGCGTGGGTGAAGAAGGTGTGGCACTCCTAAAAGATGTGTTGACAATGGAAAATGAAAAAAATAGAGAATTCGTTTACCTAAACGTAAGATTAGATGTTAGATTGGAAGTAAATTGGCAACAACAAAGGTAAAAGTGGTAGTGAAAAGGTAAAAGTGTAGAGCACAAAGGAATATTTTTAATTGGATATATTTTCTGCACTCCCAATCTTCACCTCTGGAGGTGAACACTAGGAATACAAAAGATATATCCAGTTAAGAATATTCTTTTGTAGAGGGTCAACATGAAACCAACCCTAAGCCACCACGTTTCCGTTCTCCATTCTCCAAGTGCTTAGTGAAGAATGTGTGACTACTCCTATTTTGCCTTGGTAAATTTTGTTGTCCATTTTCCATTTCCATTCTCTGTTCATGAAAAAAGGGGTGTCACATCTTCTTCATTGATTCAAACTTCTAATTGGCTCTTCTTTTCTCTACACAACTTCTCATTCTTCATGGAAGCTTCATTTTTGGAGAAGTTTTGACTACCCCTAATGTTAAGTTAGCAATGCACGCCATCTGATACACATTAAGGAATAAGGAGAATGTTATAATTGATGATGAAGCAATAAAAAATACTCTTTTTGTCCCAAAATGATATTTTGTTCTCCTTGATTTTATAACAATAAGCTTTATACTACACTTTGAAAAGGTCTCCAAACCTAAAAGTTTTATTAGGACAATACAAGTGCATCACTATAAGAAACCTGCGTTTTAGTTGGCCTTTTGTAATTTTTTCAGATGGATTTTAGGTGACGTTGGAAAAAACACAACTTGTTTTTTCTAACGTCACCTAAAATCTATTTGAAAAAATTACAAAACGCCAACTAAAACATGGGTTTCTTGTAGTGCATTGAATTGTACTTGTAGCTCAAAACGGGTTGAAATAACATTATTTTCAACGAAAAAATCCCATACATTTTGTTCAACCAAAAGATCATTTGGGATGGAGAAAGTGCTAAATACTTACTACATTCAGGTGTTTTGAAATTGTGATCACATTTATGTGTTGATTGAATATGGAATACATGTCTATATATCTAAACTAACATTGTTTTGTTTTGATGTCCTATCACTAGGGTAAGAGAGTGAAATTTGCAATTTCATTATTTACTTTTGACTAGTCGTTGATTCAGCAGGGCCTTTTGTTAATTTGGGCCACCCAAAAACACATGGAATAAGCACACTATTTTCACAAGTAATGATTGACGAACTTAACCCCTAAAGATCCATGAGTCAAAAATTGACAAATACTTAGGAAAAAATTCATTCATTTTTTAAAACACTCTCTAAAAAAAAGGCTATTAATCAAATTTCATTTATTTTTTAGAATTTGTAAATGTAGTATCTTATCCTTAATTAGTATTAGTATCACACATAAAAATTGGTTTTGAGGAAAATGTTTGTGTGAGAACAAAGCTTGCAAAGTAGAGCAATATTTTTTTTCTTCAAGACTACTAAAAATTTTGATGTCTAATATAGCTTTGTTGAGCTTCCAAGGCCTGTAACTCAAAAGTCCTCTGGAAGGAAGATTTAGGGACTTCAGTTTTGAGTAGGGCCTCAAGTTAGGAAGAAGTATGCAAATTTTCAAAGCAAAATGATATTATCCTCTTCCTATCTGTATTGGGTCCTAAACAAAAAGAAAGCATAAGTTTTTTTCAACAATTAGATCTTCATAAAAATTAGATTCTTTATAAAGTTTGTTTGATTCCCTAATCTCATCCAAAAACTGAAGAAGAAAAAAATAAAAAATTTGATACTTCATTTTAGATCCTAAATTTTTCAAAACTCATTTTGGCTTACAAAGAGCTTTTGGGGATAAGTGTTCAAAGTATAAGAAGTCCAAGTTTAATTGCAATATGGATAATTTTGTGTATTTGACATAAATGGTACATACATTGAGGTATTTAGTAGTGACAAAAGATTGTCATTATGTTAAGCTAGATATAACGACACTTAACTTTTCCAATTTGAATTGTTATTGGACCTCTTATATGTTTGAAGAGCTAATAATGGTCACATGTTCTATTTGTATAGTAATGTATTATAGCAAGATAAGGTTTAGATGTTAAAACAACATCCAAATGAAAGATAGTAGTTGTTGAATTACTATTTCAATGGTGTATGTCTTGCTATATTTAGTACAAAATATATACTGATAGTTTGTGTTTTAGAAATCAAATACAATTGCCTATATGTGTTGCCCCATATCCCTTTGAAGGATAACTCCAAAAATTGCATGCACTTATTCCATTACATATTTTTTTGCTACTCTAGAGGGTTGTGAGTTTCCATCTTGAAACCCGTCGAAACCTGCCGTTCGCAAGCTGCGCTAACCTGGCCAAGCGACTGTTAGGTCACTTTTAAAAAAAAATTAACTTTGTTTTTTATGTTAAGGATTTTTAAATTTTAAATTTTTTTTAAATAAAAATAAAAATATCTGACACTGGCATTCAATGAGACCGTGGGTAACAGAGTTGGAAACAAGCTTGAAACGGCCCTCCAGCCCCCCGAATCTCATCTAATAAAACTTGATTTAAATTTTTGAATTGTTCATTTTTAGTATTTATTTAACAAAAAAATAAAGTGTGACAAGTTCTATCTCTACTCCATTTAGAAATTAGAAAAGAACAAAAGTTTCAATAAATTACTATTATTGCAAGCTCTATGTGTTAGAAACCAAATTCTACAATGTTATGTTTCAGTCTTGTTTGTATTTCTTTCTTCACAATTATAAATAAATAAATAAGTATACAGAATAACATTTCTTGTTCAAATCTTCCTCAATAAAAGTCATAGATAATTCTAATATTCAAATTATTATAATCAATTGATATAATTTGATTTTTAACATCTATTCTAAGAAATTGCAATAATTTTGTTTTTTAATTTGAAAAATTTGAAAAAATAAACATACATAGAATAAACATTTTTTCACATATTAAAACTATCAATTATAGAATGGCTAAATTTTACTTGATAGTAGTAAAATGATTTGGTACTTAAGTCATCACCAAGGGTGGTTTAGTCATTACAAATAATACTTGACAATTTTTCACACTATTCTTCATGGCTACTTGTACTTCATGAAGAAATTTAAAATTTATTAGATTATTTTTGGGAATAGTATCTTTTAGATTTGCTTACCTTAATTGTGACCTTTTTGCAAAAGTTAATTCCAACATATTCCTTTTTATGATGTACATGTTTTCAATATGAAAATTTAGTGTTGATTTTGGATAAAGCTACAATCAACCTTTTGAAGATTCATAGTATTTTTATATAATGTCCACAAAGATACATATTAATGAATTGAAATCCTTTCCTACTGCAAACAAGCTCAACAAAAAAACAAAGAGAATTCACAAACAAAAATCATGATTATATGACTGTTTTCATGACTCTTTTGATGCTTTTAAGTGTGGAGACTTGGATAATTAGTGAAGAAATGAAGCTAAGAACAAAAAATACTCCAAATGAAGTACATGTTTTGGCACATCCCTCCTCCAAATATTAACAAGCAAAAATCAAATTTGATAGATGCTTAAATTGAGAGTATCCCACAAGATTTCTTATCCTTAAAATAGTTTAAAATAAAAAATAAAAAAAACACTATACATAATAGTTTCCACCTACATTACTCTACAGCTATTGAAATTCAGAGAAAAAGAAAAATCATTTGTAGTGAAACAACTCAAAAAGGAAATGAGACCAAAATAAAAAAGGCATTGAAAAGCTTAAGTGGAAACAAGAAAAGGAAAATAATTGAAGGAAAAGACATTTGCATCCAAAATTAGAATAAAAAATGAGATGAGAAAAAAAGACACCCTTATTCATCCCAAAGACATGCATATTTCATCCTATTTCCTTGAAAATTTCATCTATATTTTAGTTTATGCTAAGAAAATTCCATCCATGCTCCACACACATTCTATCTACATTCTTGGAAATTTTCATCCATACTATATGACGAGTATGACAAGTATAACAAGTAGACCTATTGTAGGTCTAAACCCCTTAAAGACCATGGAATAGTCTGAATTTTCAAAATTGTGAAGATGTCTAATAAATGCAACTTAGAATGATAAATCAATGATGACTCTCAAATAATAGCTATAAAGTATGATTCATAGATCATATCCAAATGGTTAGATCAACTAGTTCACAAACCAATATTTTTCAATGAAATTTGAAGCCAAAATTCAAAAATCCTTCCAAAATCAATCGTAGATTGAATATTTGTGAATTTCATGAGGATTTTTTCCTTTAAGGTTCAAAATGTTAAAATCTGATTCTAGTGATTTTTGAAGATTTTTATTTTGCTTTTTTATTCAATTTGTTTTTGAAGGGTCATTTTGTAATCTTAAAAAGTTACTTTTTGAGGGCAACCCTAGTAGGCAATCCTTTGAATTGTAGAAAATTTGAAAAGCAAAGTCTTCAAAATCTATATTGTTCAAATGTTAAAGAAATAACACAAGAAGAAATCAATGGATGAAAAAATGCATTTATGTGTGCTTGAAATGAATTTTACCTCCATCTATTGTTCAAAATTTGAATGCCTTGTCCTTAAGAGATTAAAGCTTAGTCCATGCAGACATGTTTTCCACCAATACATATGCATATTCCACCCACATTCTAGGAAAAATTAATCCAAATTCTTCACACATTCCAAAGTAATTTCATCCACACTCAACACATATTCCACCCACAGGCCATAGATATTTCATCCAAATTCTTTGCACATTCCATCCACATTGCAAAGAAACTTCATCCATACTCGGCGCATATTTCACCTACATTCCATAGACATTTCATCCATACTCCATGATGCACAAACTAACCAAATTCTATCCACTTTCTATCCACATTCCAAGGAAATTTCATCCATATTCTACACACATTCCATCCACGTTCCGTCCATTCACATTTCATCCACAAGGATGAAAGTGGTAGAGAAGGGCTCGCGAAGGCGCTTAAGCTCCGCCTGTCCGCCATATCTTTGCAGGTGCAGAGGGGGGCTGCCCGCCATAGCCAGAACGGCCAGCCCTCGGACCTGCCCCCCGGCCACGCAGCAGTTGTTTTGGATGTTGCCAAGGGTTTTGCTGTGGTTTTTGCGGCACAAGCAGGGAGTATCTAGCAATCCAGCGCCGGAAAAACCGCTCGCCTCGTAACAAAAAAGTACTCACGCGCGCCGTTTCCAGACGACGGAGGGAGAAAAAACAGCCAAAGTCTGAGCAGAGTGCGCAGATTTGCATCATTCGGCGGTCCTGTCGGGGGGCCACCACAGCACGGCACAACCGAACGAGAGGGCGAGAATTTTATCATTTTTTCCTACTTTTCTTCGGATTGTGTCTTTTGCGTTTCGAGATCATCATTGCGGCCTGGTCTTTCTGAGGAATTGGTGCAGCGACAGAGAGAGTGTGAGAGAGAGCGACGGCGCCTGAGTTGTGGTTTTGTATTGTGGCTGTAGTACGGGTTCTTGTAGTGGTACATGTTTTGTAAATTTAGAAGGTGCAGGACTGTACAAATTTTCTTAGGTCGTGGCAAATAGGGCCTACTCTCTGTCACGGGAGGGGAGGAATTTTTCTTGCGGTTATGAACCGAGTTAGGGTTTAGGATATGGACGCGAGTGGGTTTTGATTTTTGTTCTCTTGGAACAGACCGAGGAAAGGCATTCTTTTTATCAAGATTATCTGTCCTGTTTTTTTCTTTTTCGAGAGGTTTTCAACTTCTGCCTTGGATGGTGCCGCTGGTTACAGAGTGTTGATGATTGGAACCGCAACTGAGATTACGCGCTCAGAGTTTCGAGTTGCTTGCGTTTCTATGGACTCGGAACGATTGCTAGCTGCTTTAAGCTGGAAATTCATACCGAGCAATCCGACGTAGCTTTCAAAGCTCAAAGTTTTTTGAGTTCCGAATCCGAGGAATGGAGAAGGCAGGGATTGAGAGACTCTTCATTGGAATTGACGACACGAGCTACGCAGTAAGCCTTGGGATGTTGGCATCATTTCATCGACGGATTGAGTTTTGAGTAACTTAGTCAAAACAGCCTGGCGAAGTTTCAGTCGCACATTGTTATCTTTTCTTCAAAAAAGGAGCTTCTGCCCTTAGGGTAAATCAGAGGCCGATAGAGGTCTAAAAGTTTGTTTTTGTTGTCTTCAGAAGAGCACGGAAGAATAGTGTGTCTTCAGGATTAGGGCTGGGATTTTAGGCACAACGCTGTAGAGGTTTTTATAAGGTTTATTTCGGTCTGACTTTTCTGTAACTTTAGGAGTTGGTAAAGAAGGGGGTTCGCGTCAGCAGAGGTAGATTTCAACGAGAAACAGGTTAGGGTAACATAATTATTTCATTTTTTTTATAATTATTTATCTCCAGTGAGGGTGCAGGAGAGTGCTGGATTCTCATGTGTCGTTAGGAACAGTTAAGAATAGGTGTATTATTGTTAAGGAGTCTGCGCGTGCATGGGCGCGATGGCAGCAGCGGGTATTTCATCCCCAGCCCGTATCAAGCTGACGGATTTGGTCGCTGTCGATGGTCTGCCTTCGGAACATTACAAGCACGCTGTGGCGTGTCTGTCCCAGTCCCTGCGGAACTTCAACGCGGCCATCATCCAAGTGCCCCACTCGGACGACGTGCTGCTGCGATGCGTGCTGGACTCGGTGCGTATGTTTTTCCATTCGAAACCCATGGTGGGAGCGGACACGGTCCACGCAGATGACCCTCAGAATTGGAACCGGACGGTTGGGTACTACGCGGAGCCTCAGCATTCGAGGGAGGTCTACGATTTTCGACCCGGGAGGTCGAATGTGGACGGAGCTGCGTCTTCGGAGCTGCCTCCGACGGGTCTTCCAGAACTGTTCGCTTCCCTGGGGAATGCGACCCGCGTGATCTTGGATGCCATAGCTTGCTCGCTGGAGCTTCGTAGCTTTTCTTTCACGGATCTGCTGGACAATGTTCCGCTGAAGACGGGAGAGATGGCGACCTCGGTGTTGACAAGCATGTGTCACAACAGGTATGGTGTCCATGGAGTTCGGGGAATGTGAAGTGTTTGTGTTTGTGTTTTGATATTTTTAGGTGTCGAATTGACCCGCTCCGACGGTGGACTGAATGGTTGCAGACCCGGAGCTCACCAGTCTGCGAACATGATGGGCGTGGAGCAAGGTGCGCTTCCGATGTACGAAGAGGATGCCGACAAAGGTCTGCTGACTCTGGTGAAGTCGGACAAGGCGGGTCTCCAAATCCGCGACCTGCAGGGTCGTTGGTTCGTGGTGGACGCGGACTTGGGTCCGCAGGACATGGTTTTGTTCTCTGGTATGTCCCTGTATCAGGCGACCGGAGGTTACGTGAGTCCGACGGTGCATCGAACGGACCACAATGTGGACTTGAGTCCGTCTCAGGGTTCGATGTCTCTGGGTCGTTGCAGCGTGTCTTTCAAGTTGATGCCTCGCGCGACTGCGATCCTTCACTGTTCTGCGATGACTGCTGCGGGTCATCTGGTGGGGGGTCCTTTCCAGCAGCCTGTGGCGGTGCACGACTTCATGCTTCGTTCGCATCCGATGGATCAGCTGTTGTCTCGTCCCGGTGTTCCTACTTTCTCGTTTGCGGCTCCGCTGGAAGGTGACTGCCTGTTCCTTTTACACTGTGTATAGCGTCACCAGTCCCTGTCACTGAAGGAAGCCGTGTTTTTAAGGGAAGCGCAGATGAATACATAATGGAGTCCGAAGCGGGGGGTATTGGGTTCGTGGATACTATATTTGAAGGACTGATTGAGATGTTTCCCGTTGGTTTTATCTTGTGATTGGTGGAAGCCCGTCTAGTGCATATCAGAGTGGTGAATTGCAGTCATCGATGCATGATGTCTAATTGTACGTTTTTGTATGTGTAGTTTTCGTTCCAGCCACAGCTCAACTGAAGGCCGCGATGAAGCGTAAGAAGCAAGTTTCTCGAGGGAAACCCCTTGCTCCATCGAAGCGGTTACGTCTGGAGGCGCAGCGCGTCCTGAAGGAACGAGTGCAGGAGATCGCCGACCGCAAGGGTTTGAAGATTCGTTACTGCAACTTGAAGGAGTGCGAGGAGCAGCACCTGACCTCGATGGACAGTCCGTGTGCGGTTCTTCGAGCGGAGATGGATTGGCCTGCTGGCGTGCCGTTCGTTCATCCTCACGACCTTCCGAACAAAGCGAAGCAGGCTTTTTTGGAAGCTTACGAGCCTGGTTGGTCCGCTGCGCAGGACAGCGAGCTGGCATTGGTGGAAGGCGGTCAAGGTCAACATGGGATGCTTGCTTGTAAGGCTGTGAACTGATGGCGTTGTTGTTGTTGTGAGGTGGGGTGTTTTGGACTGTCGCATGTTTGCAGTGAGTGGTGGCCCTTGAGAGCATGGTGTTCGATGCATTTGTTGATTATTGTTGCATGATTTATCTTTTTGGTTGTAGTGCCCCAAGTAATGCCCCATAGTTCTTATGAAGTGACAGGAGCCCCGCATGTTGGCGGTGAGGAGGGCCGGTATCCTGCGAAGGGTGCGGTTATCGAGGATCAGCGTTTCGCGGTGAAGACCGTTTATGATTACTTGCGCTCTAAAGGGAAGCCTGTTCCAACAGGGAAACCGCAGGTGGTTGGCCACAAAGTGGACATCAGTGGGTTGGCGAAAGCGGCCTTCGAAGCTGGGGGGCGAGCTCAGGTACCGAGGAATTCTAGTAACCTGTTCGTTCCTTTCGTGTTTTTTGTCTGGAATGTGAATGCATGATGCGATCCGATTCTTTGTACTGGTAGTGCAGTCGATAATTTTTTCACTTCTCTGTTTTTGAGGGCATGGGGTTGAGTTATTTCATGATATACAGTTGTTTTGTGCATGATTGGTTTTGAAGTTTGTGGTAGTTTGAGTTTGACTGCTTCCCTGACTTTTTTTCTGTGTTTCAGTTCGAATCCGAGGGTGGCTTTCAGCAGTTCATTGGGGTGCACTTCCAGCTAGAGACTGCGCCTGAGCGGGACAAGGAGAGGGCTCTGGAGCGGCTTAAAAAATTGTACGACCAAGTTTTGAATGATTATGTGGAAGAACTGGTTGCTGCCAATCATGTTGGTTGAGTCAAAAACAGCTCCAGCGGTTTATAAATGGTTACAGTTCTTCGTATAGCTGCCTTGATGTGCTAGGGAGCCGTTTACCGTGGCTCAGTGGATTGACCACTTTTTTTGTCCATCACATTTGTCACTGCTCAGCGCACCAGTTATCCTGATTGCTGCTTGGGGTTGTACAGCGATCATCCAGGCAATGTAGAAACTAGGTGAAACCGCCACAATACTAGTGTTGTGGTGCATTTGTTTGCGCAGTGTTACATAAGCACATTGTAATGAATCTCTGTACAGACGGGCTTTCTCATGAGAATCGAATGATGTTTATATCCTGTCCAGTTCACTGACTTTCTTTTGTTTCTTCCCTGGTATTTTCTTATGCTTGCTTTTGTTTGGAGCTGTTTCTTTCTGACACACATTTTATGTTCCTGCTAACTGGCCACCGCCAGGTGGAGGGCAAGGGGCTTGGAGTTGCTGTCAGCATGGTTCGAAGCCTCGTCGAGACTGGAAAATGCCAAAATGGTTGGTGCAGCGGAGCTACTTGTGTGATGGCTGAGGACTTTAGCAGTTCGTTGGAATTTAGCTTTTCTTTACGTGCAATTGTGAAACACTGGTCTATCATAAGTTGATCATCACCACTGTAAAGGGAATTTTACAAGGATATGTACTGTGTCATGAGTATTTCATGGTACCGTATGTAGTACAATATCATTTCGTATGTACTACAAGATCATTTACTTCGCAGAAATGTGCAGCAGAGAGCCTTCTGAGCTTGATATTAGAGCAGGTAGCCAGATACGTTCAATACTTTGTAACATAGGAGGTCCATATATTGTGCACATTCTAAATGTGTTCATATCTAGGAATGAGTAACATATTCCTTGAAATATCTATGACAATCATTGATGAAGTGGAGACCATGGTTTTGTTAGGCCTATCCTAAAGAAAGGGGTGGTTAAGAAGAAAGTTTTTGAAATTGGCAAAACATTATCCACTTTGGTCATATAGGATTCGGCTCTTCTCATCCATGTAATGGCATGGGCCTTGGCCATAGTGTAACCCAACTTAGAATATGACTATCTTTCTACCAATCACTACCTTGGTGTAAACTGGCCCTAAGTTACATATTGTTCTTGTTCAAACTTATCAAAGTACCAAAGTATTTTAGGAATATGATTTTGATTTGTAAGTAATATTTTCTTTTGGAACAATGAGGTTCAATGTAGTGGTCAAATTTTGGAGGGACCAAATGGGAGTAGTCATAATTTGTATGTTAGAGTGATAAATTGCCTCCTCCCCCGATCCCTCTAACCCTATTATCGATTACCAACCAATTATCAACCAGCAATTAACAAGAACAACTAACATAGCACCCCACACTTAACACTCCCTTCTAAGAAATGATGATACCAATTAGGAGATGGCTCACATCATGACAACATAATATTGTGTGAATTTTCAAAGTTGGAAAATAGGATATCTATAGGTCATTGGAGTTCAATAAATGGACTCCCCTAAAGCAAAGAATGTCTTCCATTGGTTGCTCTCTTTAAATGTATGTGACCATTTAAGGCCCAATTCTAGATGTCAAAATTGGGTTGTGGCCTACTCAAGACCCTATTGTTAATTGAAGATGGCAAAAAATGGATTGTCTTAAAAAAAATTGTTAAGTAGACATAGGTTTAAGATGGAAAGGAAAATAAAATCATGAATGGTTCTAAAATAGAATTGAAACATGTCAATCGTAACAATGAGACAATGAGAGTGTTCTTGCAAGTAATCTACACCTTACAAATATTTTTGTTTTAAAAAATCGTGAAAATTGAATTTAAAAATAAGTCCCATACATTATTTTTTTCAAGATGATGTCCATATTACAAGACTCTTCATAACTTTCACCTTACTAATCAAAATGGAATGAATCATTATGAATTTTATGACTTATTTATTTTTTAAATATCATTATGAGTTTGTAGAGGCTAACTAGTTTTTTTTATGTATCCTCACCTCATTTTCCAACAAGTTGTGAAAATATGAAGGGTGTTGAAGACACAAATTTTTTACTAAAAATATTGACACACAAATTTATACCATAGAAAGGAATAGAACACTACAAGAGAAAGGGGTGTTTTAAGTGTATTTTTAAGTATAGTCCTAGATATAAGATATTAAGTAATGACCTTTATGTAGATTTTTAGTAAAAGTTTATTGAGAATACATGAATTTCCAATAAAATTTAGTGGAGATGCTCTAAACCAACTTGCCACTCCAAAGCTCAACCCCTCCAGTTAGTTATCTACAAAAAATAGCAAAAGTAGGTTGCCTTTCACAATTAGGTTGCCTTACTCCAAGATAGATACTTTACAAGCCATCAAAGTCAACAAATACTTCTACAAATATTTCCATTTGTACACATGGAGGTCCAATTAATTACATCAACACCTAATTCAAAAGTAGTGCATTCTTGTATACTAACAATAAATATTTATATAGTGTCAAATGTCAAGAAATTAGTATGAGGCAACCTGTAGTTGCCTGAACTTCAAGTTGTCAATCTTTTGGAATGATGCGAGAGGTGGGGAACTGAATTGAAGTGAGCATGATCATGATTCATTCATTCATCACTCCCCCGACCGACTGCAGGGACCCCGATCGCCTGCCCACATGGGGAAGAGTGTGCCAGGCCTGGACCCCGACCCCGACCCCGACCCCGGCCCCGTCATCTTGTTGCAGCCCAGCAGGACAGTGAGTATGATAATCCTGACTCATGCCAAATGAAAATGAAAATGAAAATGAAAAAAGAGAAAAAAAAAAAAAATTGAAACCAGGCAACCAACACTAAGTTATCCAAAGCCATCCAACAGTGGCTGAACTCTGAAACCGCAGTCTGTCCCAATTCCATAAGCAAGCCATGGAGCCTGAATGTGCTGATGGACTGAGCCTTCAGTTCTCCTCCTCCATTGTTGTTGTCCTCGGCTGTTGTCCTCCTTGCAGCTCTCTCTCTCTCTCTCTCTCATGCTCATGTCAGTCAGTGCCTGCTGCCCCAACGGAAGCATATTCAAGCAGATTTGCAAATCACACCACCGTACTCATGAATCTCTCTCCCTAAGTAACATATGATAATAGCTTACCTTAGCTCAGCTCAAGGTAACGTAGGGAGGAGGACGAGGACGAGGACGCAAAAAATCCTCCTTTCAAAGTGGGACCCACATGGGTGAATTTATCCCGGGGGTCCGGGGGGAAATGCTGGAATTTTTTTAATTTGCTACGCACGATATAGAACTTGCAAATTCTGAATTCATATTTGCAATCAAGAGACCCCCAATTAGCTAGAAGAGGTGAAGAACATGGAATGAACACACACACACCACCGTATTGCTAAATCTCTAGCTAAGTAACATAGATTAAGGTAAAGTAGGGAGGACACAGAATCCTCCATTCAAAGTGGGACCCATACGGTGATTTTACCATGGAGGGGAAATGTTGGATTTAAAAAAAAATCCACACGTGATAAAATTTTGCAAATTTTGAATTCATATTTGCAATAAGAGACCCCAAATTAGCTAGGAGAGGTAGAAGAATATAGAATGAACACACACCACCGTACCGGTTGAATCTCTTGCTAAGTCATATAGATTAAGGTAATGCAGGGAGGATGCGAAATCCTCCATTTAAAGTGGGACCAATGGGGTGAATTTACCCCAGGGGAAACACTAGAATTTTTTATATGCCACACGTGATTAAATTTTGTAAATTTTAAATTCATATTTGCAATCACAGACATCCCCCCTCGTCCTCCCCCCCCACACACACACAATTAGCTAAGAGAGGCGAAGAACATAGAATTAACATGGTACCAAAACAATTTTAAAATTTAAAATTTAAATTTACATTTATCCCCCAAAACAAAAAATTCACCTTGTGGGTCCCACTTTGAAGAGAGGATTTAACATTGTACATAACATAGCTCCTTCCTTGAGTTGTGGATTTCCATCAACTCACCTAATTCAAGTGGTCACAATCGTCCAGCCCCTCCCCTCCCTGCTGCAGAGAAAATCAAGCAACATGATTATCGCCCACTTCACACTCAAACTTTGGAAGAAAACGAAAGGGAAAAGAAAAGAAAAACCCTTTTAATTTCCTTGAAAGATTGTACACTCGTATCCAGCCATAATGATCAAGCATTGCGTGCTTGAATCAATTTTCTTCTTCACTTGAGCCATGAGTGAGCCAATAAAATCAATCACCGGATCTCTTGAGCTCTAATTATTCCACTCATGCTAAACGATCGAGTTTTCAGATCCAAAAAAATCATCCACCTTGTTAGCGTACATTGTTGTCGGTCATACTATTTAACTATTATGAGTGACACCTGCCATGGCGGGAGTACTGCAAACTTCTAGTGAATTGATCATCAGAGGTGAGTTTACTTTTGCACGGCCAACTTCTAGATGGAGTCCTTGTTTGTATGGAAGCTAATAACCATGCAAGGACACTGTGGACCTAATAAAAAGGTCTGATGGATGACTTCAATGTTAACTATAAAAAAAACTGAAAGAATGCACCTAACTATTGGTCCAATAATCAGAGTATTTTGGTGATTACCTTGATCATTGGGGTGCTCTGTTCTTTCAGGGTTAATCCTTTTTTTTTTGTCTTTGTTTCTTTGGGTTTTGAGATTTGTAAGGCAAAGAAATTGGACCGAGAAGTAAAGTTAAACAAGTTGAGTGAGTGCACTTGAGTGATTGTCCTGGTGGAGTGAGGTGGATCGTTACAGACGAGGGCTACCTACCTACAGGAGCAGTTTTATTAGTTGCTTGATTACTGTACCTGAGGTAGCCAAACACTCGGTGACTACCTTTCCTGCTTACCATCGCCATAATAAAGTACTTTGAACTTATTACTCACCGTGAGAAATGGGAGGCATCGTGGGCACCCAAAAATGCGCCACCGAGGCACCGACTATATTTAACCTTTAAAGGTTTTTGACTATATTTTTCACCCAAAAAATGTTCCAAAAATGTCATTTTTAGTATTAATATCAATTTATTTATTTTTAATTATTTTTAGAAACATGTAACCATAGGATCTTGTAGTTCACTGGTTTGAGAAGATGTGGAAAAAATTTCAGAAATTTTCACTATGTAGATTGCAAGATATTAGCATTTGAAGTAAAAAAAAATTGAGGGGGCCTTGCAAAAAATCAAGTAGCTTCACTTCACAATGTCACATTTGTATGAAAAAAATGTCCCAAATGGTTGTAATTGTTTGGATTTGATCTCCAAGGCAAGTTATTTGGAATTGTACAAATTGTACAACCTATAGGATTTGGAATTGTACAACCTATAGGAAAAAAATAGTAAGTACAAAGAAGTAGAGAATGATTCAAAATACTAAATTGTTAACAATTTATTTATGGAATTGAAAAATACCAATCCTAGTGATTGTAATAAACAGTCTACACCTAATATTTTCATTTTTTTTCCCAAAAAGATTGAAAATTGAGTTAAATAAAGGACTTCAAAGTTTATCTTAGAGTAGAGATTCTATAACTACCTGCAAACTACCCACAACTAAAACTCCTCATAACTTTCATCTCATTAACCAAAATAGAACGATTCAAAGATTTTCACGTATATATAAATCTAGAAAACTATTTCAAATTTTTACTTCTTAAAAAAGTGATTCTTAAATAAGTTTTTTTAGTTGTTTGGATTGCCCACTAAGCACTGAAAACTACATATCATACAATAAATTTTTAACCATGAAGTAAAAAGTTGTGAAAATTGTTGGGCCTTAAAGCTACTCCTTGGGCACATATTGTGTGAAAATTCCAAAGAGAAGAAAAAACTCCATTTGTAGTGAGCTTCCCCAAATCACTATTTTGCCAAGAAAAACACCGATTTGGTTGTTTACAGGGAAAAAAGCCATCTTCACTCTATGTACATCTCTAAAATCAATTATGTACCTATGTGGAAGAAAATGTTTTAGAACCAAACTTTGTTCCTAACTTATTAGTAACTATAATAAATGGGAGACATTCGGCATCAAGGTGGGCATCCAAAATGGTGCCACTAATTCTAAGCTACTATTTTCACTCTATGTGCATCTCTGAAATCAATTATGTACCTATGTAGAAGAAACTGTTTTAGAACCAAAAAAATTTCCTCCGTAACTTTGGCATATATAGGGGATCCAAATGATTGTCACATTCTTTGGTGCAATAGAGCCTCCTTTCACTTGCCAACAAGAAAATCAAAGAAAATTTGACTAGTCTAACAATAATAACTAAGCACAAAGCAAAAAATGGTGGTTTGGAGGGTACCCACCTTATATCTAAAAGCTCCAAGGGACAAAAAATTTGAGAATTGCAATAACTTATTTATTTATTTGATCCTACAATTGCAATTTAAAATAAACAAAAATTGTTGAAAAATCAAAAACTATACAATGCCAATTTCTACCAATCTCTAAGTGATGTTAATCTCCTGAGTCATAGGACTAATCCATGTCTACCTAATGGTCAAGATTGGCAAAAAATAATTCTAGTAATAGATGCCTAAATTTTTTGGAAAATTGTTTTTTAGTAAAAGAATTTGATTGGGAAAAATGTGAACCTAACAAACTATTTTTTTAGTTACAAAAACTATCAAAACTATTTTACAAAAATTCAAATATTTAGGAAGAATTCCCAACTTGGCTAAAACCATGGCAACAGACCAAGGGGCCCAAATATAGTGAGTGGGTGTACCAAGGCTATGATAGTGCCCCATGGTAGGCATGCAAAGGCCAAAAATATCAGGTTGGCCATTTCAAAATTTGGAGACTACATTAACAAATGAAAAGTCTCGCAAGTGGCGCATTAAGTGCTTTAAATGTACTTTATGAGGTACTAACCCCCAATTGGCCCTCAAATGAGCTCCTAGTCTTCTAGCTAGGCGGAATACACTAATTCTAAGACCAAACAAATGAATTTGCAAATAAAAGAGTCAAATATCAATGTCATTTGACCATCTACCATCAAGAATAAATTTGTTGGCAAAATGAAGGAATTGCTTCATTGGCATTTGGTGAGCAGCTAGGATTGGCGCACTATATACTTTGGATTCTTCTCAATGAATTTAAATTTAAATATTTTATACTTTAATTTTAAAGCAATAAAACTACCTCACATTGCATATCCATGCTTGGCACCCTGCTTCTTGGCATGGTCACTATGGGGCACAGGAAGATTAGTGAAGCAGCAATCTTCAAAACCACACGCCAAATACCCACTTGGTGCGTTTCTTCATGAGGCCACCATGGGGATGCTCTAAGGCCATGAAGGAACCACGCTAAAATGCATAATATTTGGACCCTTCAAGACAAGATCATTTTACTGTACATATTATTGTACGTACAGTTTGTTTAAAAAAAAATTCTTATATCTTCTCTTTTTGCAAAGAGGATCAGATTTACACTGGATAGATATAGATATATATCATGAAAATAAAGTACAGTTCCATGAGCTGTATCAAAAAGATGCTTCATCCAAAGCCTAACTTTTCAATGACGGCACCCCAAAAGCAAAAACAGCAGGCAAGATCCAATTACAAAACAATTGAAAAATTGGACACTCACTGTGTTGGGCTGTTGGCTAGTGCCCTACCCTATGTGAAGGTCAGATTTGGGTGATAAATTAAGCCATTTTTGTAGAAAAGTGCCACATGTCATCTTGTAAATGGTGTGAGGTGACATGGACTCCCTGAGAATCTGACATGCACCTATGTGCCAAATCAGACCTTCACGTACAATATTCCAAGTTCTGGATATTTCTGGAGTTTTGTGGTAGCTGACCCATTCCTGATCCCCCAATTTCCAACATATAGACCGCTCTACCGTACCAACTATTTTCCTACACTTCTCATATTGAACCACATTTTTGAAGTACCTAAGGTAGTCTGCTCTAAAAGCGCCCATTCTCTAAAAGCGATCATGACGCAAGGGTACATTTTGCTTTTGTCAATGTACCAATGGTTTACATTTCAGGAGATGGTCGCTTTTAGTGACTCCTGCGTTTCAACTTCAAAAAACCGTAACTAATTCCACAAAGGTCCAAAAACTATGAAACAACTTGGATTTGATGCTAATTCCATTTCTCTTCCTGTGAAAATTTACTGAAAGTTATTTCAAGTTTAGCTTCCCGGGAAAGGCAATCAGCTCTTAAATGGTCCATTTTTTTTTTCTTTTGTCTATTTTCTTACTCCAAGTAGAAATTTTATAGATTTTTCCACCAATTTTTTTCCCATGTGATTCTCCTCCAACATTGATTCCAGGTAGGCTTCCAGTGTAGGTCATTAACTTTGATGCCCTTGGCATCTGTTGATTGAAGCTCAAGTACATGGATTTGACATCCCCCACAATGTCTGATTTCTTCTGCCATTTCTCTCGGATTCCGAAAATTTTGGCATATTAATTTCCCAATTGCTTGCCTGCCTGCCAGCTCTGCACTTGAAACTCTTTTGTGTCTGGGGCTCAAGACCCCAAAAATTCCAATCACATGTGGAAACTTGTTCAATCATATGAACACTTCTGGACTTATAAGACATCATAAGGCAGTGGTTTGTTTTGTTATTCGTTTTTCGGCCAATGGTTTGGTGGCCTCATTTTCAAAAGGGTTATGGGTGATGTGGCCCCTTATGTGCTTCTGGTCTACAAGTGAAGGGCCCCCCTGAGTGTGGAAATTTGAAGGCTGTTGGCCTTTTTTTTGTGTGGGGTGGTGGTGGTGGCAATGCAAGGACTTGCATTAGGAAAGCACTTAAGAGATTTTATTGGCAGGTAGTCAGTGCTAGCAATTTTGAAACTAGTTATGAGGCATCAAAGAGCCCACTTGGCCTTCATTGCAAGCATGATTTTCCGGTGAATGAAATCATGAACCGAAAGGTGAAGTATATTGAAAAAAAGACTAAGGTAGGAGACTCAGAAATGGTGCATCTAAGGGCTGGTCTGCTTTTTTCATATATTTCTTTGGACGGGAATATTTTATCTCATTTTTCAGACAAAGAGAAATTGATGAGGAATCTAACCCAAGTGGTTTCATATTTTTCCAAAGATTTTTGAATTACTTATGAATTTTCAAACGAGTTGGGTCATAGGTCCCTATTTGTGACCCTAGATCTTTCATGAATGGTTCACTTGCAATTCTAAATAAAAATGGAGAAAACAAAGAGAATGATTGGCTCTTGCAATTAATAATGTTTTTTTTCCTTGGTTCATTCAATGAATGTCCTGGTCAATTTCAGAACTTTAGATGCACCATTTCAGTCATTTATAGGAGCCATTCTTAAAGCCCACTCTGTTTTACAACCTCCTTATACAATGCTTGACCAGGGGAAAACTAAAAGGAAAATGATGTACAATTCTAGACTTTAAGAACATACTCCCACCGTGCAAATTGCAAAGTGTTGGACCTGCAAAATACAAAAAACAATCCGACACTCAAGTAAGAAATTCTCTACATTGAAATTGTTGCAAGTAATGCACAATGAGAGTGACTAGTACTTACCAAGAATTCTAGAGATAACAAAGTAGGTAGAGTCCCTAAAACCTGAATCTAAAATTCAAGTACTCACCATTCATAGCATTAAAAATTGTACACAAAAATAGAAACAAGATAAAACCTTCATTGAATGAGAATGATGTGTATTGTGTAAGGTAGATCCCATAATCATAAACAAATGATGGAAACAAAAGGGCCACTAGGTATAGCATCTTCTACACAACTCACTAGCAATTCAATCACCATGCGAGGATGATCACCACAACACTAAGCAAAGCTACTCCCATACAATGCTAAATGGAATAACTTATTACCCTGTCACACCATAGCGTTGTTGCTTAACTGAACTAAGCCAATGCTGAAAACATTCTTCATACGGGAAGGTAATCAATGTGAACACTTGTTGCGCCTTCATGCCAACTACAACAAACAAGTTCGCATCCAATTGATTCATCACTTTGTCCTTCAAAAATGACAAGACAAAAAAGCACTATTCATCTTCAATGAAACTCAACACATGAATCATAGCAATTTCAACAAGTTTCGCGCACTCACTAAAATTTGTGTCTAAGGTTGAATTTGCATCCAAAAAACTCTATAGCTTTGTAAGGGGATTTACAAAAAATGGTAGATCCATGACTATCATGGTGTTTGACAACATGGCCAATTAAAAGAGAGATTGCTAACACTCTAGTTGAAAGCAATCCATGAGAGGTGGCATGAGCTTGCTACCATCCTTTGCATGAACCCATCTAGGCTCACCAAAACTTGTTTTATCACGTCAAGATGCTTGTGGAAGATGGCTTCAACACCAATTTGTAGCCAATATTGTGGAACACGACACCCAATGTGCATCGATCACACCATCAACAAAAAATCTACCTCTGAGTTCATAGATGAACTGTTGCACTACACCTACAAAAGCCACATTCACTAATGGCAACCCAAAAGCGATTGAAAACTCTAGAACATAGAAAACAAGGCTAGGGGCTTTTCAATTGTATGTGCTCACCTTCACCAAGTGGTGGCCAAATAGCCACCCTCCTTAAAAATGTAAACTAGAAACAAAAGTAACGCAGGGGCATACCTAAAACCTATATTGCTTACCTCAGTCGCTATGCACCTACATTTACCTGCCAAAAATGGTGGCTAAATGGCCACCTACAAAAAATACAAACTAGAGAAGAAAAAAGGCCTCATCAATTACTATACTACATGAGTGGTGGCTAGTTGGCCACCCCCCCCCCAAATCAAAAATTGGAAATGAAAGGAATGGATATCAAGGAAACCATTACCTTTGTGAATGTGCATCTAGCTGTCTACCTCCATCTTCATCTTGTGGTGGCCAGTTGGCCACCCAAAAAAAAATCAAAAATTTTAAATGAAAGAAACCAAGGAAGCCACAACGAGTTTACCAATTACCTATGGAATTGTGCCAATACATTTATCTTGAGCTTGTGGTAGCTAGTTGGCCACCCACCAAAACAAACATAAAATGACATGCAAAAACTCCCTTGAGGACACAAGAAGCTTACCAATTACATAAGGAAGGGTGACAATACTGCCGATACATGTACCTTCAGCTTATGGTGACCAGTTGACCACTTCAAAAAGTAAAAAGTAAAAATGGAAATGAAACACAACCGAGAACATGATGACAAGGCCATAGCCAGCTTCTTGATTATATGAGGAAGTATGTTGATATCTATGTCTACCTTAAGCTTGTGGTGGCTAGATAGCCACCCAAAAAACAAATAAAAAACAAATAAATAAATAAACCATTACTTGTACTTTATCTTTATTTGAAGTAGTGATTATCTTTATCTAATGTTGGCTAGCAGTGTCAATGGTAGACACTTTGCTATCCAAAGTAACTAAAAAAAACACAATGCAATGACATTACCTCTATGTCACCCTAACCAATTGGATAGTACGAAAAAAACACAAATAAAGTGCAAAGTAGTGAAAAAGAATTGAAGCATATAGACCTTTGCACTAGTATTCACGTTCATCTTGGCCACCACAAAACGATACTCACTAAGCCGGCAGCCGTCTAAGAAGATCAATCGAAGAAATCCAACGTGTATAGACATTTTTTAGCAATTTGAGGCCTTTTGTTTCCATCATGAGTACAAGGGTGTGGAGCTCTGCAAACTTCTTCAAGCTAGAGGCAAAATAATTGTGGCAAACTTGGAGTAAGTTCTTGATGGCAAACATGATGTCCAAAGAGGACAATGTTTTGAACACCAAATTGCACCTATGGGCCATGTAGTGAACGCCTTAGACAAAAAGGACATGGTTACTTTGTATTTGTTTCGTCACTCTGCTTATGTGACCTTGGAAGGTAGAAACTCCATCAGCGCCAAAGTAAAATAGCCTAGAGGAAATGGCTTCTGCAGTCAAGCTTGCTTTCACACTCAAGGTGGAAATAATAAAACAAATGAGTTTGTCAGCTGAAGCCCCATTAGACTCCAACTTCTATAGCAAAACAAGCATAGGCACATAAGTCTAGTTCTACATGATGTAACAGTAAACTACCACATAATTGTAGTTGTCCACCACACTAGTCTCACCTACCGTGATTGCAATGAACTGGGTTGAACTCATTATGAATTTCATTTTGTCTTGAACAATTGACCACATGTGAGACCATAATCCAACCCACCCTGTCAGTCCAATGCATTTTGGGCAAGTCAAGGGACTAAAAGCAATTCGTAAAGAGCAAGTTGGGAAGTGAACTCGGCCATTGTCCTACTGTCATTAAGAATCTAGAATAAAGTGGCAAGCTACACCCATTTCTTCCTCAATTCCATGTTGTTTTTGGAGTTGATCTGCTCCAAGACACTAGTGGGTCGCTTGTTTACATACAACACCACATTCTTCTTGTGCTTTACCTTCTTCTCGTGTGTTTGTAAAGTATAGTGTTTGGGTTCATTACATAAGGCTTCTTCCCCATCTCGCTACAAACTAGACAACGCACCATGTAGAGCACACCATTAGACACCCACACCATTTCTACCCACGGACATTTTGTTGACCATTTCATTTGAAATTTTTGCATAAAGCTATAGTTTTTCTTTGTGTGCTTAGGGGGCGGAGAAATCTTAAAGTCGTTGTCTTCCAAGGTATGTTCTTTACTATTAGAAGGGATTTGCAATTCAAGAACTGTGTCCACATCCTTCACACTAGAATCATTGCTAGAGAGAAGCATTGTTGTTGGGGTCACTAACAACACCAACCGAGAAGGCAAAGAATTCTTGGAAGCCACTTCGAGAGATGCATCGACAGTCATAGGAACTTTGTGCAGTGTGTCTCTATCTTGGCCCTCGGTGTTTGCAGTGTAGTTATTGGTTAACGGATGCACTCTCCGACACTGTCAAAGTGTCGCCGTTGTCTAGATTTTGAGAATGCAAGGAATACTCTTGCATTCTAGTCTTTGGTGCACCTTTTCTCGCCCCCTTGATTCAATTATTTAATTAATATGCAATGCTTTGCGAATGGTAGCTTGCCTCTCTTTCTCCAAGCAGGCGATTTTCTTCTCCTGCAACGTTGCAACCTTCCTCAAAGCCCATACATTAGCAACTACTACCAACTCCATGTTGATAGAAGTAGAATCTTCCATACCCAACAAGGTGACAATCCAATTCTCCAACTTGAAATCGAAATTCACACACAAGAGAAAATACAATGTCTACAATGCAAGGAACCAACGCAACCCAATACACACATTGTAGACAAGAATGAGCCCAACAAGGAAGTCATAAATATTTGCCGATCTTCATTTTGCAATTTTGAAAGAAGAAATAAAAAAACAAACCCTACAAGCCTACAATTGCACAAGACAATGCAATTCAATGACTCCTCTAAACCCACAAACCATGGAAAAAAAATAGGGAATTGAATACCTTCTTCAATTTACGCCATAAACAAACCCTAAACCCTAAATCCTCTCTTTGTGCATTACTTGTAGTAATGGAGTTCGTAGGTGGGGCCAATTTGAAGGATATTTTTTGAATAGTATTGTTGGAACTTGCCATTTGTTACATAGCCATTCATTACACCTCTCTAAATGCATAATCCTCTCTTAGTGCATGGTCCAACACCATGCACTAAAAGAGATTCTACATGTATTCGGGTCATATTTTAGTTGGTAATATTTCGTTCAATAAAACTAAAGAATTCATGAAATCTTTACTATATAATTTCCAAAAATAATTTTCTTTCTTCCAACTAAATAATCTTGTAAATTTTGTACTAAAGCGCAAGTTCATTTTACCAAGAAGATTGATTAATTAGAGAGGTCTAAATTTGATTAAAAAAATTAATAACTCCATTTTATACTTTAGTGCAATCCTTGTACCACAAGTCCACAACTTTTCTACATAGAATTTCTAATTTCTAGTTTGATTCCCACTTAAGGTAGTCTACTCTAAAAGTGTTCTTCTTCCTTAAATCAACCCTATAATTAGCTTTAGAATGGATATGAGATGGTCCTTAAATCAACCTTTTTAGACATTGAGTGAATTAAGGATAAAGTGTTATTTATTGTAAGGGCTAATCATTATCCTTGGTTTCCCCATATTTCTTTACAAGGTGCAAGGGAAGTGATTTGGGGAGACCTACGGTCACAAATAGAGGTGCCTAAAACAAAAAAAATTGGAAATTTGTAAGAAATTCACTAATGCTTCAAAAAATATGAAATTACTTGTGATACATGCTCCATATATTTCTCTTTGTCTAAAAAATGAGCTAAAACTAGCTTCTAGTCCACAAAAAAACATAAAAATGGTGGACCATCCCATTAAAAGTGTCTTATTTAGAGCATTCTACCTTTGTAGTGTCCATTTTTTGAAGTGCACAAGAACTATTTAGAGCTCTTGAAAGTAGAATGTCAGTATTGTATAAGGTAACTATACCTAAAATTGCACACTACATATTCTTGCCTAAAATATACTCCCACTATTCATAAGAGTCTATGATCACTTATAGGAACACCTATTTTCAGCACTTTGAAAATTCGTAGTTTATTCATACGGTGTCCAAAAGAATACATTCTAAGAAAACCTAAAATCCCCTTTTCAATACCAGCATGACCCCACCCAAAAGTTTTCCAGTATAATAATGGGAACCATGCTGATTCGCTTATTTGTGCGATTTTAGGTGTAGTTACCTTATAATGGACAAAGCCACTAACAGATTGATTGTCGTTGAACTTATTATTCATTTGGAAATCCCAATGATAAGATCCAAAGCCCTCGCTTGAGTGTCTGTCCGGATGTCATCACGGTTTCGGTGACAGACAAAGCAAACAACAAAAGGCAAGAGGGGCTCGCTCTTTCACAAACAGATTTGGAATTCTTTGAGGAGAGGGAAACCTGAACACCCTGTGCAACCTCTCTCATTGGAACTTGGGGACTTTTTCGACTCCTTGGCCCACATCATGGCCATCCTTCATTCCCAATGTATGATAATTGGGTCAGCCTCTTCTCAGTACATAGTCTTGATAAACTGTTAAAAAGAGTGAAAACCCAAAATGAATTTAAAAAGAAGTACATGTGTCATCTTCGAATTGGATGTAAAAACTTTTAAAACAAATTCTTAAAAGGGTACACTAGTCTTTATTCCATTGGATGTAAAACTTTTAAAACAAATTCTTAAAAGGGTACACTAGTCTTTATTCCATTGGATGTAAAACTTTTAAAACAAATTCTTAAAAGGGTACACTAGTCTTTATTCCATTGGATGTAAAACTTTTACATCCAATTTTTTTGGGTGTATAGTGATGCATGCCTTCTAATCAATCATGGGTTTAGTTTCTTTTCTCTCCATTCTCCGTTCTCAAAAGGGGTGTCACACCTTTGTGGAGAAGGCTCCTATGGGCTCCTCTTTTCACTCTATATCTTCTTATTCTTCATAAAAGTTTCTTTCTTCGGAGAAGGTGTGACAACCCCTATTGTTAATAGGTGGAGTGTATCTGCTTCTCTTCTGGTCTTGTTGGAATTTTGTTAGCTAGATCGATCAACCACTTTTCATCATGAGGAGTATTGATGAGACTGAGGTGAATGAGTGAATTTCCAAAGGAGGAAATGGAGGAGAAGTGCTTCAGAAAACTTATATAGAGTTTTTTCTAAGATGAAAACTCCCCAAAATGTAAAAATAAGCAATTTAGCATACTTGGAGGCACCTTTTTTTAGATAAAAAACACATTTGTAGTATTAACAATTGAAAATCATGAATTTAAAATAAAATAAAATTGGATAAGACATATAATTACTATAAGTTTTCAAAGTGGAATTCCATAGGCCACTAAAACCATCATATAACTTGATCATAAAACCAAAATCTAGAGAATCAATTATCAACTAATCACAGTTAAGTATGGGAACAATTTCATTGCACTGTGGGGGACACTTTTAAGAAAATTTTACTTGTCAAGAATGAGTACGCACATTTTGGGTGTTTTCACCTTAGATGGTACAATGAAAAGAAGGTTGTGTTTAATTGTTGATTCAAGAAACATAAACAGTTTTTGGTATCAATGACTGAAGTAGAAAATAATTCATTAATAGACATTTTCACCTTAGTTGGTACAATGAGAAGAAGGTTGTGTTCAACGTTAGTTTATGGAATTATGGTCCTACACATATTTCACAATGGGCAGGTGTAGAAAAGAAAAGAAATTATTTGTACGGAATGGGAATGGCCTTGGAACGTATCCATATCCATCTGGAACGGTCTCAAAAGACATATCTGCACAGAACAGACGTCCAGACATTCATGTCAGAGAATTACAGTTCACTCTTTGGCAAAACTAAACTTTGTATCCCTCTGTGTCAAGTTTAAAAATAAAATAAAATAAAAACTTCACTTCTTTGTAAACATCCCTGCAAATTTCCTGCCTCTACTCTATATGATGTAAGCCCAGAAAGAAAGAAAGAAAGAAAGAGTCATCGGTAATTACTCCCCAATTTACAAACTATTTGAGGTCCGTCACTTCCACTGAAAAGACCGCCTGAACTGAACTAAAGACGTTATGTTACTCTCTTTTGACTGAACCAACCCTCTCCCACAGATGGGGCGGTGGAGAATTAACAGGCCAGCTCAAATCAAGAGGTGCTGTCATGCCAGAAAGGAGTTCCCAAGTACATACAAATTTTAAAAAAATTCAAATTTTAAAAAACAAAAAACAAACCTGCATCTTGTCGAAATCATGCAACCCATGAATCACCCCACACTCCAATTTGATTGATTTGACAAATTACTTAGAAACTAAGGAAGTAAAGAAAAAGAGAGGTACTAAGCTTAAGTAGGGGCATCATATCATATGGTAGCGTAGCTGGTGTGTGTGTGTAAGAGCCCTGCCCCTGCGGTTGCTTCAACTTGGTTCCCTCAGCACAGGGCCTCCAAATTTGGCAGAAGATGGAATGTCACATTCGTGTGGAATCTACTCTTCATTCAGTTTGGCAGCAGCTTCAGCATGTGCTCAGCTAACGGACCCATAGACTAGACTAAGCTAAGGTTAGGTTAGATGCTCTCGGTCTCGGTCTCGGTCTCGGTCTCTCTCTCATGGATAGACTTAAGCTTAGGTTGGATGCTCTCAGTCTCGGTCTCCGTCTCGGTCTCTCTCTCATGGATAGACTTAAGCTTAGGTTGGATGCTCTCAGTCTCGGTCTCAGTCTCGGTCTCTCTCTCATGGATAGACTTAAGCTTAGGTTGGATGCTCTCAGTCTCGGTCTCAGTCTCGGTCTCTCTCTCATGGATAGACTTAAGCTTAGGTTGGATGCTCTCAGTCTCGGTCTCAGTCTCAGTCTTGGTCTCTCTCTCTCTCATGGACAGACTAAGCTTTAGGTCAGTCTCAGTCTCAGTCTTGGTCTCTCTCTCTCCTGGACAGACTAAGCTTAAGCTGAGGTTAGATGCTCTTGGTCTTGGTCTCAGTCTTGGTCTCTCTCTCTCTCTCTCTCTCATGCAGTTCCGCAGTGCCTGCCAGGGCAGGGCAGGGCCCAGGGGGGCGCTTCGCTTCAGTTGTGTCTGATACATATTTCTGGCCCCCAGGAGCAGAGCCTTCGGAATCGTTTTGGGGGCAGGCAACCATTGCGCCTCACGGAACTCCGCTGGAGGTGTTGTGTTTTGCAAGCTGACATGCCTGCTCTGCTGGCCAGGGCTTGTACAAAAGTGCACAGTTGGGGGGTCATGAAAGTACACCATTTGGTTGCTTAATTGAGACATTCATTTGCCTGATGAGTGATGGGAGGGGGAGCGGGAAGAGGGGCCCTGCTGCTGCATGTTGGAAATTATTGCAAACAATGTTGGCCTCGAATATCTGTCGTTAGAGGAGCTCCAATCCAACCGAAAAAACACCATGCTAACGGCATAATGATGGGGCAACTGATAAAGGCATGCCCCAATGCAACTGGTATTGGTCTCTCTTTATGCCTTGCCCTAGCTCTACCATCTTCCTTCTCGAGCCTGGCAAATTGGCAAAATATGGAAAGTTGGAATTCTGCTGGGGTGGTGTTGTGTTTTACAAGCGGACATGCTTGCTAGCCATGGCTTGTACAAAAGTTTGGAGTCATCAGAGGACAACATGACCATTTGTTGCTCGAGGCATTCATATGGGAGGGACTTGGCATGTTGGAAATTATTGCAAACAATATTGGTCTCTACAATAATATCTACAGTCAAGGTAAACTACTCTATTATGGGCAAAATGGGAGCAAGTCCATTGTGGGGAAAATTGTAATGGTAGTATACATTCAAGTTTTGAAATGTACACCACCATTATAATTTCCCACAATGGGCTTGCTTCCATTTTGCCCATAATGGAGTAGTTTACCTTAGTTATGAAGTGAATGGGCTCTTTGGGGTTCTATGGGCTTCTGACTAAGGAGGGTACTCCCCAACTGTCCCTTTTTGCCATTGTACCTAGTTCTTATCATGAAATTGATCAAATTTTCATTGATTTTTTTATTGGTTAGGGAAAGGAGGTTTCAACGCACCTCAAAACACAACATTTGGAGACCATATGCAAAAGTTATGAAGGGTCAAAGTTTTTTATGGTAGAGGTTTTGAAATCATTTCTTCCACATACATATTGGTTTTGGAGAAGTACACAGAGTGATGATGGTGGTTTTAGGTAGGGTGCAATTTGGGAGTATCCTATAGCTTATGTGTTTAGACTAGTAGAATTGAAGGAGGTCATGAAGCACCAAACTCCAATACAAGAGCATGGTTCCTAAGGCCCATGTGGGAACATCTAAATGTCCAAATGGGACTTTGGAACCATACTCTTGCACTTTAGCTTAGTTTCACTAAAGGCTTCCTTACAACTAGTGTGGATACCTTGTGGGAAGCCCATTTGTGAAAAAATTGTATTATTAGTGTACATTTTGAATTAAAAAATATATGAATTTAGTCATGGTTCATAGTGTGAATGTAAGTTACCTTGTTTGCAATTACAAGAATAACACCTACCAATATATATAAATTTGTATTCACATTAGAAATTATTATTCTATAGGTTGTTGTATTCTAGGGTACAAGTGAAAATGGCATTTCTGCATTCCGACCGAAGGAAAAAAACTTCAGTGTTGCCAACTTTTACAATGTCTCAAGGGTTGAAAATTGTTTATATATGATTTGTTTTTTCTTGCATAAGATCATTTCTATATTAATGACACATGTACATAATTTGGAGGTCAAAAGATTTATAGAAATGGAGATATTCTAAATCTACCAACATGCGTAGTTGTGAGAAAAATTCAACTATTGCTAACTTTGACATTGTCCTAAGGGTTGAAAAATTGTTTATTTTCCATGAATTTTTTTTCTTCATGAAATCATCTCCATATTAATGACATGTGTACTAAATTTGGTGGTAAAAAGATTCATAGAAATGGAGATTTTTTAAATTTACCAACATATGTAGTTGTGAAAATGATTACAAGGACATACTATTTAAAAATTCTAGACAAATGCATGTTTGGAGAACTACATGAGCACTTTTCATCAAGTTATATAGTTCCTGCTTTTAAAACTGGACAAATTTCTTTAATGATTAGGGGTGCATTTTTTAGAGGGCAAAAGTCAAATCTTGTCTTTTTGCCTAAAGATCAACTTTATACTAAGGATTTTATAAAATTGGTCTATGATGGCCAATTGCTTCATTTTATAGGATTTTTTTCCCTCAAATTGCTTATGGAAGATGGTGCACATGTCCATCAAAGCAAATTATGTGAAGAATGGAAAAGAATATGCCTCATTGAAATGCTCAATTGGCGTACAAGCTCTCTTGATTTCAAGCCACTTCAAAACCTTGGGAAGATTCTAAAAGATTTTTTTATACCTCCATTGTCCAAAAAGTAAAACTCATCATAACTTTCCTCTTGCAATTTGGAATGGAATGACTCAAAGGTTTTGTGTAGGTATCAATCTATAGAACCAAATAAAATTAATTAATATTCTTTTAGAATATGTTTTTAGCTACCCATTGTGACATTGAAATCCCAAAATAAATTATATTATATGCAATATTTATCAGAATGATGTGAAACAAAGTTTTAAATATAGACTAGGACAATTAGCATATATCCTAAAAATTTAACAAAAAAATTCTAAGTTATGAAGTCAATAGTACCTGCCCCTAAGTTCTTAAGAAACCCAAAGTGGGCTCCTTAGTCTTTAGGGGTTAGGAAGGGTAATTGCACCTAATTGCAACCCCTTCCTAAAACCGACTCTTTTCTAAATCATTGTCCAAAATATTCCCTCTATTCATGAGAAACAAGAGTCACTATTGGAGACATTCTTTTTTGACATTTAAAAAATTCATAGTTTATTCATAAAATGTCCAAAAAATACATAAGATGAGAATCTAGAATATACTCTTTTGACTTCCAACGAAATTCATCAAAAGAATTAGACAATTTAATGATAGAAGCAATGCTCAATTGTTTATTTGGATGTAATTAGGCGTAGTTACCAATTTTGAGAAACATTATTCCGGGTTTAAAAATAAATAAATAAATAAAAATTTCCAAACATTTTCCACTACAGTAGTAAAAGTGACTAAAACTGCCCCATGGGGTACAACGCAGTACAGTACTTCTTTTCTGTCCAATTCACTCAGTCAGTGAAACAGATACCGGCACGTGTCCGTCCGTCCCGCCAGTGAGCAGACGGAGAGCACCCGGCATGCTTGTCATGCCTCGGTGGCCGCTCCCGCAACTGCCCGATTTTATCGGGCAACGAATCTTCCTGCCCGGATCTGCCCTGCCCAGTCGGCACTGGAAAAAATTGCCCCACCCTCCTGCCAAAAAAAAATACACAAACTGAAGGGCAGTTCTTTGTTGGCTCCTCTCTGAACTCAAAGGCTCTGATTTTTTTTAGTGATTCATCACTCAGTTTACAAATTTTTTAATGGAAATATTTGACGATACATTTCCCTTTCCGGAATCGATGAAATTGCTAAATTTGCTACAACATTGTTAGGGAATATAGCTCCATAATTTTGGAATAATATAAGTGCACGTGAAAGAGCAAATAAATTATCATCCACATTTTGTATCGGTGTCATCCACGTCTATGGATGTGACAAGCTTCATAATCCTAAAGAAGATTGATTGTACTGCTCTAAATTTGCTATAAAATCTATCCAAATAATTGCATTCTCTTCTATGTAAAACCCCGCCAAGAAATGTCCCGTTCATTTTGGGGGAGGATTATTTCCCATAACCTTCTCATGACACCTGAAATCCACTTTATCAACAATTACAAATTTTTCATTCATCAATCACGTATTTCATCCATTTCTAGACGGGCATTTATGTTGGGCACTCTCACCTCATTGTTGGAAATTCTAAAAGTAAACAAACATTCCTCATTAGGCTTTGCCCTTCTTGTCAACTTGTTTATATTTTTAGAATTCCCTCCCCTTTAGTGATTGATCTAGAAGGTAGGAGCACCCAATGGTGTCATTTTCTATAGATGGTAGTAATCTCATAACTTAAATGTAGGTGGGCTATAGATGGCTTATTTTTGTTGACCAAAATGATAAGCCATCTATGTTGTACGTACATTTAACCCCAAAATGACCTTGAGGACAAAATGTGTCCTTGACCAATTTTTGAAGTTAAATAAAACCTTACTAAATCAATTTTTTTAGTAGTTTATATTTTTCAAAAAAATCTTTTTGAAGTTTAGTTTTAGCTTCAAAAATCTGATTTTGAAAATGATTGATTATGATTTTTCTATTCAAGATTTTGTGCACAGGTGTCCATTGCAATCTTGACTTTTTGTAGTGTTGAGGGCTCTCGGGAATGAGCCTCAAATACACTAGATCTTTAAGAAAAAATCACATTAGAAATTCATTTAAAAAAATTGTAGAGTATATTTTGAGAAGTCATAAATTGATTGTGGTTATGCATATTAGGCCCTTTAACCTTATATTTTTTTGGTGCCCAAATTTTTAGATTTGACGTGTGAAAAGAGGATTGAAAGACTTCAAATCACTTTCACAGTTTTAACACCCTCATGATCAAACACTATAATCTTTCAATCCATAAGAGATATTGTTGTGTTTTCTTTTTTAATGTGATCTCTAACATGTCTAGATTGATTTTATACGGATACAATTCAAATAAACATGATACAACTTATCAAAATGTTGTCTTTTTGTTCAATTTAGAAGAAATTCCTAGACGCTCAGGAAATTCCAGCGTCATTTTGGGGTTAAGTTGTAGAACCACTACCTCACCTAGAAAACAACGCCATTAGGTACATTGATACCATTGGATACTCCTACCTTATTTTTTCATAGGCTTGCATAACTATAGGACGGAAAAAAAATAGTTGAAAGCCGGTGCTATTTCGCCCCCAAAGATGGGCCCTAACCTTGTCGTAAGGAAGTGAACTGATTGATGTGCGCCCTCGTGGGGACGGGCTTTTCGAATGCACAATGTGTGTGGGTTGGTAGTAAGTTCGTGAACTTATTGGCCCTGTCCTCTTTGGATTTGGGTAATAGCAACAAAAATTGGGATGCTGACCTGCCTGGGCGAGGGTACTCAGGAGCTAGTGTCCGAGTGAGCTTGAATTATTTTATCCCCGCAGTCTCTTTCTTGCATAAGAAGATGCTCCTCCAGTCCTCCGCATGGTTGGTGCTACCGACAACTGCCCATTCAACTGAGGAATGGGGAAAAGCCCCCTCAAAGCCCCCTCAAAGCCCCCTCAAAGCCCCCCCAACACTCTCATTGTTAGGATACTTGAAGAAAAATAAAAAATACTCTTATGAGTTAGGAGTTTGACCTCATGCCATTGTTGAATTTTTTTTTTGAACCATTGTTGAAATTTTTCAATTTTTTTCCCACATAAAGAGAAGTGTGAGAAACAGTGAGAGCAATTGAAATTATATTATTTTTTTTTGACAAAGTGTGAATTTGTTATAAATTTTTGAAGTGTTTAGTGCATCATGATGCGAAAGAGTCTATAGGCTATCTCAGAACCAACAAAATCTGAATCCATGATGCTCATCTTGTTCACCTAAAGTAGTCATAATATTTTATAACTTGGAAGGCCTAAAAAGTCAATTCTTAGAATGAATTCACATTGAAAAGTTAGAAGTACTTAATGAGGTTCCTAATGACTCCATTATTGTCATGTAAGACATGAATTGTGGTCCAAATCTCACATACTAAATCCCCCCATAGTGGGGGATTACCTAGGTGTCCACTATGGGTCATTTGACCACAATGGGTTGTTTCACCTTACCCCCCTAAGGAAACTTAGTAATAGGAACAATGCTCAATTGCTTATTTAGAATAGTAATAGAAATTAGGTGTAGTTATCTAGGTGCACAATACACCAATCTTGAAGATATCTGAATGCAAGTAGTCCAAACTATTGTAAATTTTTTATACTCAACTTCACAATGTATCCTAAATCTTAAAAAAAGATTTAGGATACATTGTGAAGTTGAGTATAAAAAATTTATGATATTATTTATACAAATTTAGAGACTTACGATTATTTTGTGGGAAGATTTGTGATTTTCAATTGCCAATGTGTTAAGAAAATAGTCTCATACAATGTTGATTCCCTATTGGAGTATGTGGAATTGCTTAAATGGATGGTAACAACCTTACTACCCCAAGTTCGTGAGTCACAAGCCGCAACTCTCTGCTGCCCAGGAAGCGCGAGAGAGAAACGAAAGGAACGAGTGACTCTCACATTCGTCCAAATTAATCAAAACTCCTCCACATTCATCCAATTTCACCCCCAAACCTCCACATTCATCCACACGGACGAATGAAAGGGTCATCTCGCCAGAGCAAGTAAAGCGGGGAGTCGTCCGATGAACCAAGGCATCCGTCGCAGCGCTCTCCCCGTCGCTGCCCGCCATAGCCAGCCCTAAGCCGAAATTTGCACAAGCTTTTTTTTGCCCTCACCTGCTGTTGTTTTTCCCGAGGTTTTTCAGTTGGAGCGTCGCTCACCTCGCTGCCGTCTGCTGGCAACGATCAGCCAGTGCCGGTGAGTGGCGGCACCAGCCGAATCTGGCACCCAGCAGCAGGGCCGGAAAAGCGCACGTCAAACGAAAAAAAGACGGACGCAAAGCCAGGCAGAGTGTTGTGTGCTCGCGCGCTTGAGCTCGGCACGGAAGGGACTGAGGGGAGTAGTTTGTAACTCACGCTTCAGTTCGGCGCTGCTGCTGCTGCTGCTTCTGCTGCTACTGCGTCTGCTGGCCTGGCGCCCAGGACGCCAGGGGGACGCCGGGGCCACCAGGACATCGAACACGAGCGACTGTTTATTTGCTTGAGAGAATTTATGCAGCTTTGGTTGTTGCGCTCGTTTGTAATCATGGCGGTTTGTGTGTGGTTGAAGCGATGACCCGGGCTGAGTGTTCGGGTTGAATGTTCTTTATTGTCCTCGGTTTCTTGGAGAAGAGTGTGGTGAAAGGGATGGAGTGTGTGTGAGGAGCTGTGCTTGTGTGCTGTGAAGGATTGAGAAAGAGAGAGAGAGAAAAGAGGAGGAGGAGGAGCGGTTCTTTGCAGTTTTATTTTTTTTCGGGAGTGGCGGGCTCGGGTCATGACGTGAGTGCAATTCTAGGTCTTGGTGATTGGAAGTGACCTGTCGGAATTCTTTCTTGGTGATCGGTCGTTTTGGTGTACTCAGGGGAAGAGAGAGAGAGAGAGAGAGAGAGAGAGTACGCGTCATTTCGGATGAGCGATTAAAATCATGCAAGGAGAGAATTTTGATATTCTCCAGGATCGCAGGTCTTTATTTAGAGCACCGGAGGCATTATTGTTTCTCCCAAGATCAGGTCTCGTGAATTTTTTATTCAAACGCTTCGAATCCGACCTGACTGGTAGAAAACATGTTTTAGGCTGTGATTGGCACCGCAACTGAAATTAAGTGCGAGAAATTCTGATTCCTCAACCTGCATGGCCACGGACCGTTTACTTGCTGCCTTAAGCTGGAAATTTATGCTCAGCAATCGTGACTACATTGTGTCTCGTTGAAGTTTTTGCGTTAGAGTACGCATTACGCACGAGCGTGGAAATTGGTTTTTGTTCTCTTGGAACAGACCGAGGGAGGCATCCGTTCTTCCAAATCAGCTCTCTTGTATTTTTTCTTTTCGAGAGGCTTTGGATGGTGCTGCTGTTTACGAGTGCTCCTGATTGGAACCGCAGCTGTGGTTAAGCGCTCAGAGTTTCGAGTTTCTTGAGTTTCTTATGGACTTGGAAACGTTTACTAGCTGCTTTAAGCTGGAAATTCATACCGAGCAATCCGACGCAGCTTTCATAGCTCAAAGATTTGAATCCACAAAATCCAAGAAATGGAGAAGGCAAAGATTGAGAGACTCTTCATTGGAATTGACGATACGAGCTACGCAATAAGTCTTGGAGTGTTGCCATTATTTCGTCGACGGATTGAGTTTTGAGTAACTTAGTGGAACCGGGCTGCGACTTTTAAGTCGCGCATTGTCATATATTCTTGAAGGTAGCGGCTTCTGCCCTTAGGGTAAACCAGACGTCTAAAAGTTGTTCCTGTTCTTTATTGGGAGGAGCACCGAACAGGAGTATGTCTTCAGGATTAGGGCTGGGATTTAGGGACAACGCTGTAGAGGTTTTTATAAGGTTTGTTTCGGTCTGACTTTTTGCACCTTTAGCAGTTCGTGTCAACAAAAAGGTAGATTTGCACGGGAAACAGATTTGAGAGTCATAATTATTTCATTTTTTTTATAATTATTTATCTCCAGTGAGGGTGCAGGAGAGTGCTGGATTCTCATGTGTCGTTAGGAACAGTTAAGAATAGGTGTATTATTGTTAAGGAGTCTGCGCGTGCATGGGCGCGATGGCAGCAGCGGGTATTTCATCCCCAGCCCGTATCAAGCTGACGGATTTGGTCGCTGTCGATGGTCTGCCTTCGGAACATTACAAGCACGCTGTGGCGTGTCTGTCCCAGTCCCTGCGGAACTTCAACGCGGCCATCATCCAAGTGCCCCACTCGGACGACGTGCTGCTGCGATGCGTGCTGGACTCGGTGCGTATGTTTTTCCATTCGAAACCCATGGTGGGAGCGGACACGGTCCACGCAGATGACCCTCAGAATTGGAACCGGACGGTTGGGTACTACGCGGAGCCTCAGCATTCGAGGGAGGTCTACGATTTTCGACCCGGGAGGTCGAATGTGGACGGAGCTGCGTCTTCGGAGCTGCCTCCGACGGGTCTTCCAGAACTGTTCGCTTCCCTGGGGAATGCGACCCGCGTGATCCTGGATGCCATAGCTTGCTCGCTGGAGCTTCGTAGCTTTTCTTTCACGGATCTGCTGGACAATGTTCCGCTGAAGACGGGAGAGATGGCGACCTCGGTGTTGACAAGCATGTGTCACAACAGGTATGGTGTCCATGGAGTTCGGGGAATGTGAAGTGTTTGTGTTTGTGTTTTGATATTTTTAGGTGTCGAATTGACCCGCTCCGACGGTGGACTGAATGGTTGCAGACCCGGAGCTCACCAGTCTGCGAACATGATGGGCGTGGAGCAAGGTGCGCTTCCGATGTACGAAGAGGATGCCGACAAAGGTCTGCTGACTCTGGTGAAGTCGGACAAGGCGGGTCTCCAAATCCGCGACCTGCAGGGTCGTTGGTTCGTGGTGGACGCGGACTTGGGTCCGCAGGACATGGTTTTGTTCTCTGGTATGTCCCTGTATCAGGCGACCGGAGGTTACGTGAGTCCGACGGTGCATCGAACGGATCACAATGTGGACTTGAGTCCGTCTCAGGGTTCGATGTCTCTGGGTCGTTGCAGCGTGTCTTTCAAGTTGATGCCTCGCGCGACTGCGATCCTTCACTGTTCTGCGATGACTGCTGCGGGTCATCCGGTGGGGGGTCCTTTCCAGCAGCCTGTGGCGGTGCACGACTTCATGCTTCGTTCGCATCCGATGGATCAGCTGTTGTCTCGTCCCGGTGTTCCTACTTTCTCGTTTGCGGCTCCGCTGGAAGGTGACTGTCTGTTCCATTTACATTGTGTATAGCGTCACCGGTCCCTATCACTGAAGGAAGCCGTGTTTTTAAGGGAAGCGCAGATGAACACATAATGGAGTCCGAAGCGGGGGGTATTGGGTTCGTGGATACTATATTTGAAGGACTGATTGAGATGTTTCCCGTTGGTTTTATCTTGTGATTGGTGGAAGACCGTCTAGTGCATATCAGAGTGGTGAATTGCAGTCATCGATTCATGATGTCTAATTGTACGTTTTTGTATGTGTAGTTTTCGTTCCAGCCACAGCTCAACTGAAGGCCGCGATGAAGCGTAAGAAGCAAGTTTCTCGAGGGAAACCCCTTGCTCCATCGAAGCGGTTACGTCTGGAGGCGCAGCGCGTCCTGAAGGAACGAGTGCAGGAGATCGCCGACCGCAAGGGTTTGAAGATTCGTTACTGCAACTTGAAGGAGTGCGAGGAGCAGCACCTGACCTCGATGGACAGTCCGTGTGCGGTTCTTCGAGCGGAGATGGATTGGCCTGCGGGCGTGCCGTTCGTTCATCCTCACGACCTTCCGAACAAAGCGAAGCAGGCTTTTTTGGAAGCTTACGAGCCTGGTTGGTCCGCTGCGCAGGACAGCGAGCTGGCATTGGTGGAAGGCGGTCAAGGTCAACATGGGATGCTTGCTTGTAAGGCTGTGAACTGACGGCGTTGTTGTGAGGTGGAGTGTTTTGGACTGTCGCATGTTTGCAGTGAGTGGCGGCCCTTGAGAGCATGATGTTCGATGCATTTGTTGATTATTGTTACATGATTTATCTTTTTGGTTGTAGTGCCCCAAGTAATGCCCCATAGTTCTTATGAAGTGACAGGAGCCCCGCATGTTGGCGGTGAGGAGGGCCACTATTCTGCGAAGGGTGCAGTGATGGAGGATCAGCGTTTCTCGGTGAAGACCGTTTATGATTACTTGCGCTCTAAAGGGAAGCCTGTTCCAACAGGGAAACCGCAGGTGGTTGGCCACAAAGTGGACATCAGTGGGTTGGCGAAAGCGGCCTTCGAAGCTGGAGGGCGAGCTCAGGTACGGGTTGTCAGATTTTGCTTAGTCTCTGATCTGTAGTGTTTTTCGTTATTCTGCTTTGCCACATGTTCATGCCTTCTGTTTAATGTGCATGTGAAGCGGAAATCTTAATTCTTGCAATTTGAGTTCTGTTTTATGCGATGGTCTTGATAGGCATTTTTTTGGTTTTTATTCACGCTTGCAGTTCGATGCTGAGGGTGGATTCCAACGGTTCATCGGGTTGCACTTCCAACTGGAGACCGCGCCAGAGCGGGACAAGGAGAGGGCCCTGGAGAGACTCAAAAAGTTGTACGACCAAGTTTTGTTGGACTATGTGGAAGAGCTAGTTTCTGCCAATCAAGTGGGATGATTGAAGCCGCTTTATCAATTTGGACAAATGTCACGGTTTTACTTGTAGCTGCCTTCTCGGGTTGTGCAGCTGATTGCCATGGCGAGAGGGATTTTCCTCCGTTTTTCCTTAATTTTTCCAATCTCAGGGCAGCTGCGATCCTGATTGCTGTTTGAGGGTGTCCTGCAAGCACCTCTCACCTCATTGCAAACCTCCCTGCCATCCTCTAGGCAATGTAGAGACTTGGTGATCCCGAATTCCGATGCCACTGCTTTTGTCGTGCATTTGGTGGCGCATGTTCCGTTAGTTCATTGTAATGATCTCTGTATAGACTGGCTTTTTTTATAAGAAGTCGAATCATGATGTTATCCTGCGGGAATTTGAAATCTTAGGTCCCTTAATTGGCAGGCCTGCCTTTTCTTTGAATCAGGTCTGATTGGAGCAGGCTGTACTTTGTACTCGTCCCAGTTTGTCTCATTGCTTGTCCCTCGCTGTGTTTAACCTGATTGTTAGAGTCAGTGATCTCAACTGCTCATCTCTCAAGTTAAAGATTATTTTATCCCAAAGTGTAGACAAAAGGCATGTGAGTGTACAGTATTTTTTCTTCGGAGAGGAAATAGTAGAGTTTCTCCTGGATGTTGATCCGATTCCTAAACAATTTACGAATTATACTTATTAACATTCAAATATATTTGATTAAAAAACTTTATTTGAATATTGTTGAAGAGCATGGAAATTGCATCATCACCAAAAATGTCCTTCTGAAGTCTCAAGGAAAACTTAAAAGACAACAAGCCTGTCAAAAAAACTGTTGCACCTCCAAGAATTGCACACAACATTGCATTCTATCACAATGTAGACCGACTATGTCAAATTTCAATTTCTAAAACAAAAGCTTCATTTTTGGTAACAACAAAAACAATTGAAATTTTTTGGTGATGAAGTTAAGAAATTCAATATACTGAAATTTAAGAATTGTCTATGCTCACATTTTCCTTTTTGAAATAAATCTCAAAAAAGTAGTAGAGCTTAGATCTTTGTCAAGAATTGTAGCTTTCCAAATTTTGTAAAGTAGACATCTTATACTTCAACAATATCTAATCCCTTAGCATCCTATAGGTTTGTGTTTTTAAAAGAAAAACCGAAGATTTGATATTTTGGAATTGTTTCTCTAAGTAAAAGCAAGTATTATTGTGTCTATCTAGAAGATTTTGTAGGTATGTTATAATGCAAAGATCATGAGCTTTGACCATTCAATTGTATCTGCAATATGGGAGATTGCCAAAGGGATCTTGTAGATAAGTTCTAATCCGAAAGATCGTAAACTTCGACCATTCAATTGTGTATGCAATATGAGAGATTGCAAGGATGTATGAAAATTTTGGAGTGCAAGTATAGCAACATTTGTTGCAATGGAATTTGCAATTATAGTTTGTATTCTAAGGGCGGACTTCCATTTGCCAAAATCAATCAAACTTTGCGAAAGACATCAACGTTCTCTGGAACTTTACAATATTTGCATGGGAAGGATCTAAATAGTTTGAAGACAAAATTATAGAGAACAGAGTGGGAATTTGCAACTATAGTTTGTATTCTAATGGCAAACTTCCATGTGCCAAAATCAATCAAACTTTGCAAAAGACGTCAATGTTTTCTAGAACTTGCAACTATATTTGCTAGGGAAGAATCTAAATAGTGTTGAAGGCAAGATTATAGAGAATACAGTAGCAATAGCAATTCCGATTCCGGAAAACTTGGAAATTGCTTTTGGATTCCAAGAAATCTGCTGTCGAGGTTCAATAGGATAACAAAAAAAAAAGAAAGATCATGTGTTTTCGCCCGGGTTCGAACCGGAGACCTTCAGTGTGTTAGACTGATGTGATAACCAACTACACCACGAAAACCTGTCTCATGCATCCCTACCGGAGAGAGAGCCCGGGATCCGCTCTGGAAGCCCCCGGGAACCTCGATCGGAGCTGCTTCGGAAGGAACACTGAAGGTATATATATTGAATGTCGTTCAGGTCCTTCATAAACTGCATCCTTTAGGGACGAGAAAGGTTCGTCTCTTGTATTCATTCCTGCCAAATTCTCAGGGAAAAGAATTGGAGAATATCGCTTACAAACAAAGCAATTGCAGGCCCTTGCTCCTCACAGGTAGAACCTTAACAACAATATGCTTCTTATTATTCAGAACCGCTTGCTTCCTATCCATACCTTAACCCTTGAATGTCGAGGAGGATGTTTGGTGTCCGATGGATGATAGGGAATCCTTGTAGTAGGACAAGAAGTGTAAACATTCATCTTTGGAATTTTGATAGTAGTTTGACTTTCAATGAGTGCTTTTGCTATTTTTAAAGTCAATGATTCACACGGTAATGAAAAGGGATGATTTCCAAGGTCACCCCTTTGTCCTTTAAGGGTCAGGTGAAGTGAAGTGTTTTGTTTGTTATAGTGAGATATGTAGAACTATGTAAAGCTCTCATAAAGGGGTGCGCAAGCTTTGTTTTGTGGCATTTGGACCTATGGTGTGAAAGCTATGGTTTTTTTTAGTTATTTTTGGTTTTAGAAAATTAGAAAATTACTTTTACTTTTCTTTTGAATGTAGCAACAACACAAGGCACACTGGTTCCTATTAAGGTAGTAGCACCTTAGATTGTCAATATAAACATTGTAAGGTCTTCCATGTGGCTACATTGTAAAAATATAGATTAGTAAAATGTAGTGAAAGATGTTGCAAGTAAAAATCTGGGTTTTCTACTTCCCAAAGAATATGTTAAAATTTTTTCAAAAGCAACACACTATGGGTCCCTAGAATGGGGCATTGATTCAGTAGAAAAGCATTTGACACTTTGAAGCAACAAAGAGTGATGCATGAATACACAACATCCTTGAATACACACTTTGACAATCTTACTCAAGTTAAAAATAGTGGACTAACAATTTCACATGCAGATTTGGTTTGCTGTTATGCAAAAAATAGAAGTTTGATTTGAGGTGCCTGACAGTTTTAAAGTGAAGCCACCTTATATATTATATTAAGGTTATCAACTACTATCTCTGTTCCCTGGAGATCATGAATGATGATTGAGCTCACAATATGAATGATGGTGACAACAGCTGGTAGCCAGAGGTCCTATACTGAAGTCCAGAGATGGAGGAACTAGGGGAACCAAGATCATAAAGAATAGATTCACTCCGAATCTCTCACTTAGGAAGCCAGTTAAACGAGCTGTACACTAGGAAAACATTCCCTAGTTGTAACATTTACATTATTTACAGCGAAGGAAATGTATTGTGGAAGTCACACATTGCTCTGGAACAGAGTCACAGTTGCAATATGTCCATTCTTCATTACCTGCAGGGTCATGCAACCAAGTATTGGAGTGATCCAAGTTTGGAATTGCAATACCTGGCTCAAGGCAAAATCAGACAAATAAACGAAGTATAACTGGCATGGCAAATAATGGTCTACACTAAGTAGCATTCCACAGCAGCGAAACGATACTTACCTCCAGTGCAATGTTACGATAGCCATATACAAATGTTGGGCCAAATGGATTGCTAACAGAACCTTGAGTTTGGATCGCAGCACGACCACCATCACCTAGTATTCCCTGAAGCATTGTCCACGTATTCAGGACCCGTGAATGAATAACCTCAAACTCTAACTAGAACTTCTTCAATATGAAATCAAGTAACTGCTTTATACTAGTGCAAACATCACCGTTCTGTAAATGACTAGTAAGGACTTGCATGCTGGCTATACAAATTACCGCTAGTACCTGTACTTCGCTCCATTTGGTGTCAGCAGTGATACACCGCTGAAGGCCATTACCGTTGGCAGCTTTGTCGAGTTCTTCGTCACCATCATCTGCTAAGGTTGCTGATTCTAAAACCGTTAGGGAACTGATTCCGTCTCCTATTCATACACTTGCAACCTCCCACTCAGACGATAGCTTAAGGAAAATCATAAAGTGATAAAAATTTCGACTTCCACAAATTTGGCTCTTTAACTCAAAGTGATCCCTTCACAGCTCTTTAAATCTTCCAAACATCACACTTCTACATGTGCTAAAATGAGTAAAGTGACGCAAATAGCATTTCTCCACCTTACTTCCCACAACTCAGAAACGATTGTTGACCACAATAACTATCATTGACAATGATCACTCAATGGAGACGTCTTCAAAGCACGCATCGAGTATGCCCATTTTCACACTACCATTAAAAAAAGTTGCAATGTGCAATGCTACACCACAAGATTTTGGGCTGGCTTACTTGGGGGAACCTGGATGAAGAAGTTGCACTTGATGTAACAGTTGAAGTCCGTGTGACCTGGAAAATTGGTGTGAAGCACAAACTTCTTAATGCGATGATTCTGCCAATCATCTCACGTCGTCAGTTTTAAAGTCGCACCAGTAAATAACGCACTAAGTCATCCAAACATCGAGAAGTAAAGCTCCACAAATCTCATAAGTAACTGTCTCCAAATGCATTTCTAACTGAAATGACTATCGATAGATTGCGCACCTGACCATCGAACAAGATGTCAATGCCCCGTGTAAAATAATTATAGAAATAATCACCACACAAAGCAGTGCGAGGCCTTGGGTCTGATGCAGAATGGATCACCATCGGGTCAACCTGCAAACTCATAAATAATTAGGTGAAGGAGATGATGACGACAATGGTCAGCAGAAGGAGAATAATAAAGGCAAAACCATACATAAATGTAAGGCACATTCACAATGGGAATTCAACGAGTGGCCATACTAGATCTAACCTGTTTCTGATGTATGCCGCACGGCCGGCCTAACTCTGCCCACACATCCTGAAAAATAACATTCATGTTCAGAGCCAAGTACATGACGAATGATTTGCAAAGAGCAGGACATTAACATTTAAGTATTCTCCTAATTCTGGGACAATTGAGGGTGCGAGATGCTCACCTGTGGAGACGCACCAAATGGCAGATGCTGGCCGCCACCTGTGAACCACAATTCTTCTGCCAACTACACAGTTGAAGGCAACTTCCTTCTCAGATAAGATCGCATAAAAACAGCTGTCTGAATTCAAATTTAAACTGCACGATGAGCAGACACAGCTGACTCAACTCAAATACTCCACAAGTCGCTTGAGACTTAAAACACTATATTAATTCACATGTTGTGAGCTACTGACTGCAAGCTTGTAACCTCCTTAGCAAGAAAATTGCATCTTCAAGCTGAAATAGAATGAATCTTTTCAGGTTTAGAAATCGAAACAAGAGATATAGCACCACCATTAACGTACTTTGGCATGAACCTCTTCCATGTACAAGCTTCCCGGCGGAAGCAGGGGCGGCAAGGCAACCTTCAGTGGAGCACCGACCCCGACTCCACCTCCAACTGCACTATCATATATGCATACCCGGGACATAACTGGAGTGGTCCCATCTGGAAACTCCAATGGCAACTCCGCTGCATTGTGAATGTCCATATCAGAGAAGTAACTTAGAGGATACAAAAAACATTAGGGACCTGCTCCTGTCTCCTATACGGAACCCTGCAACTCATCTATTCACACACTTGGTTGGAATAATTAGCAAGTGGTGTCAGCATGACTTGGCTAAATATCTCTGGTCACTGATCATTGAATGGAAATGAAGTCGTCTACTATCACTTCTAGGTGATTTACACTTTGAAATTGCATAAGAAATTCATCCATAGTGATAAATGTATAATCTCAACAGATTTGGCTCTTGCACCCAAAGTGATCCCTCCACAGCTCAATAGTGATCTCCCAAAAGTCACTCCTACGTATTAGTTAAAATGCTTTAAGTGACGCAAACAAGATCCTCTACATAAAATGCTTAAAGTAACACAAAATTGAGCAACACAAATAGCTGTTTCACACACTCACCTTCCCGATGTTGGCAGCACTCCGTATATTGTGCAGGGATCGGGAAAGCAAACGACAAACCCTGCGCGACAGATGGGTCATCCTGTCAGATTCTGATAGGCGCATTCAAGTACTCAACATCTAGCAAAAATGACCACCAAAAAATGAAAACAGAAAAAGTAATACTAATATCAATACGTCAACAATTCCATTACGAGAGACTACTCACAGGGTAAAACAAGGTGTAAATGCACCGCTTCATGTTGTATGTGCCTGGGAACGTTGGCCCAAAAAGTGCATAAACCGCAACAAATGTAGCTGCAGTATTCGGACCCCTACATAACCAGGAGCAGAATGAGAAGAGGGGTCACAAAACTAGAAATAACAAACAGACCAAAGTGCGCAGCTCCTTCTCCTTACCCGATGGACGAAGTAGCGTATCGCATATGAAGGCGTTGCACATCATACACCTCTATCAGTCTCAGTCGCTGCAATGTACCCAACACAAAGGGTATCAGAACACCTAGCGGTCACCCACAAAACTTGAATTAAGGTAGAGGATACAATTTACGTCACTTGACAGATGTGATAATGTGAATTTTGCGATATCACTAAAAGTTGTGGAGATCGATTTGGGTACAAGAGATCGATCTGTTGAGATCAAATTTTTTTCACCATGTCTGAATTTCGTATGCAATTTCAAAGCGGGGGGTTGTACACCACCATTGAAGAGAAAGTAGACAACCTCATTTCCATTCAAATGATCAGTAGCAAGAGATGTTTAGCCAAGTCATACTTGCTAAGCACTTGCTAATTGAAGGTCAAGCAAGTGTACGAATAGATGAATTGCTGTTGGAAACAGTACTGGAGACAGGACCAAGTCCCGAACGGTTTAGTATCCTCTACTTTAGGGCACAGCAATAAGCTCAAGACTAGTGGTAAATTCGCATACCTGTGACCGAGATTCGAACCGCAGATGAAATCCATGTTCAGGGAAACTAAGGACCAGATCCATTTGCAAAGGTTCCTGCACACTCTCAAGCTTCACAATCTCCTTTTGCACCTCATGTTTCAACCATCAGAAACGTAAGTTGCCGCCTTCTCATTCCCTCATACATTAATCTATTTCCAGAGGTGAACTGGAAACCAATAAACATGATGCCAGATCAACGAGCACATAACCCTAGAAATTTCCTGCTGCTACTACCTCTCAGGGTATTCAAGCATTGCACAATCTGAAAATGCAGCACAGCTTAGACCAGGATGCTTCAAATGCATCATACAGTACATGGCATTTCACTCAACCCTAGAAAGCATAACCTAAATCGTACTAGATTCGAAAATGCTCCAGTCAACAATTCAATTTCGGAATAAACATTAAGCTAAGATTTTTTGAAAAATCAGCAAGAGCAATAATGCTCACCTCATCGTTGTACTTCACGTGCACAACGTCGAACAACGATTTGTGTTGCTCAACGTACGCCAAAGCCTCGCACACCGGCATACCTAAAACAATACAAAACAAAACAAAACCCTCAAATTCTCCACACTGTAACCACTCATCTTCCCTCGATCATTTTCCTCACACCACACCATCAAGAATTTCATTAAAATTCATTAAAATTTCATTGAAGATTTGCACAAATTATCTGCAACGATTGTTTTCAGCATCCCGCAGATCGCAAATTTTCCCTAAACACGAAATGATCGCAATCGGAAACTCGAATTGCGAGGTTTGGTTACCGAGATTGAAGGCGCCCAAGCCCGCCCCTGGCCTGAGGTCCAGCGTGAGCCCTCCCATCCAAACGAGTGTCTCAAAACAGGGAATTCAAATCTTCAAGCTGTCTGTGAAATCCTTCAATGAAGTCGACAAATCGGTCTTGCGCAGGTTTTGATAGCGGAAGCGTGAAAATGTTGCTTCACTCGAACTTCAGTGTTTCTTCTTCTTTACTTAGTTGTTGCGGATTGCGGTCTCTCGCGGTTATATGTACGCTGTGGTCTTAGGGTACGACCGCGTTATCCCTTCGACCGTGTTGGCGAACCAACGTTGACCTCGTTAATACCTCTTTCTCTAATATCACAACCCTTTTCTCCTTGCCAAACCCCAAGGGCCAAAAAGTTTTAAAAACTCATTCCATAGGCATATCCTTATGCAACTCCACCCATTTTGGTTTTCAAATAGGTGAAATGGCTAATTTCTCAAATTTATTATGTTTCAAAATCAACCAATGGAAGTTGAAGAGTTTTTTGAGGCATTGAGAAGCTTTCAAATCCAAACATTACGTGATTTTTGAGGTCATTGGGAGAGTGTAACATTCTTGGATTGTGGAAATGTCCCAAGACTAATAGTCCAACATGACAAATAGACTACCATGTCGGATAATATAAAATAATTAATTTTTAAATATTCTTTTTTAACAATGTTTTTTTTAATTAAACAATTTGACTATCCAACCATTGTTCATAGCATGGAGAACCATGGCAAGATAGTCTCTTAGAGGCCTCAGATTTTCCATTACATTATGTGATTTTTGAGGCCATTGGGAGATTGTAAGTTCCTCGACATTCTCGAACTATAGGAACGTCATAGGACCAAACAATTCAACGTGGCAAAGAGACTGCCATGTCGGATAATATAAAATAATTGATTTTTTTAAATTTTTTATTATTATTACATAATTTGAACATCCAGCCATGGTTTACAACATAGGGAACCATAGCCAGATAATCTCTTAGAGGCCTCAAATCTCTCCTTATGACTACTTGAAAATGTTCTTTCTTAAGGCAAGATTAGATACTTTCCTTATGTTTTGATAAGTTAAACAAGTAAATCTTTTAATAAAATTTCTTGAAGTATGCCTTCTATATAAGCTTGAAAATCCCTATTGGCTATAAGATTGTTTTTTCTGAATTTAAAAAGATGAGTATTTTTGGGCCTTTTAAAAGTTGTATTATTGTCTCCAAACTATCTAGAAATGATGTGTGTGTTGATAATATATTACTACATAAGGTTAAAATTATAAAAAATAAAATCCAAAAAACTCACATTCATTTCATAAAACCATTACTGTAATGTAACATTGATTTGTCCTAATAGTATTGCAACACTAATTTACTAAAATACACAATTTTGAACTAGTGTAGATTGAAATATTCTTATATTGTATTGATTTCTATAATTTTTCTTATTGTGACACTAATTTTTTAGATGATGCTAATTTCATCCTTTTACTATAAATATAATGATAAAATAGTGGAAAGGGAGGACATACATCATAAGAAATGTCTTCAATCACTAAAACCTTTAATGCAAAAATATAAAGGGCAACCCAAGTGGGAGACTGCCACATAGAACAACACATATCCTATAATTTGAATTCCATTCTTAATATCTTCATTAAGAAAGGAATTCAAACAGAAGTTTACATATAATTTTACCCCAAAAGTTGAGAATGAGGCTTATCATAGTTTCAAATTCATTTTATTTGTAGGATAGAATTTTTTGAAGCTTCCAATAAAGATGTCAATCTCTTCTATTAAGTAGTAACTTTTGTGGTACTTGAAACTTTTGGAAAATCACTCTAAACATTTGTTTGAACTTTGAAATAATTTTTTTTCAAAAACAATCCTTTATCAAAATGATTTTTTTAAAGTATTAAAATAAGTTTTTATTTATCAAAATGGGTATAAAATTTACTTGAATATATCAAATTTTATTCAAATGAATGAATTTTTTAATTGATTAAAAAACTATTTATTTTGTTAATTAAAAATTAAAATGAATTGCAAGCCGTAGGGGATATACTACCCCCCATGCGTGGATGCATAGACAAGAAAGTCATTTTTCAAATTATCCTATGTTGAGGTTGGTTTTGACATAAATAATTTTAAAAAATAATTTAGAATGATTTGAAGATTTTAAATTATGGTTGTTTGAAAGTACAAGAATGACTATAAGGTATTTTCAGTGCTAAGCAAAAAGATCCCCTAAAGTAGGGCTAGTAGGAAATGCATGAACTCTAGATGCCTTCAAGCAATGGACTCTTATAAATTTTTTGGTAATTTTTTAGTGAATTGACTCTAAGTAAAAAGGGGGTAGCCAATCTCACATCACCAAATAAACCTCTAACAACACACCATCATCCAATTAAGTACTCAAGTGAATTATGTCAACTTAATTTGTATGCCAAAATCTCACTCTAATGTGCAATTTAGAGCTCAAAATGGTCTAAACTAGGCCTTTACTAAGAATTATAGTACAACATCAATCATCCCAAGCACTCCATTTCCCACATGCATGACTTCCAAATTTGCATTTCCCATTTAGTTTTCTAAATCCAACACTAAGACACCTCCTTTCAAGCAAGCAAGTAGTACTTTATTTGTCATCACCCAATTTATCTAACCCTAATTTAGTTGGATTTGGGGCAACGCTTCTATGCTTACTCTAAACCCCTAAATGTCACGACTACATCACTCCAAGTTGAACAAGGTTCCATTATAGATGGGAAGCGGTTACTCCTAGTGGGAGAGGAAGCGGTTATTCCTAGTTGGTTAACAAAGCATGAATTAAAGCTAGGTGAGGGAGCAATGTCCCTCACTTGACATATGTTAATATAAGAACTATTCCAAATGACGAGTTCTTGATACCAATGCCTCCTTGAATCGATTCTGTAGTTGCTTCTTGATTGGCACATGAGTTCTTATGCTCTTTATGTATCATGATTGGCCGTATGCATATTGTTGTTGTTTCATAGATCGAGTTTCGTTGAGGGAGACATGAGTTTAGAATAGTTGCATTAAAGAGTAGAAACCGGATTGGAAATCCACTGGGAAGCATTAGCAGAATGTCCACTTTGGATCCCGAGTCTTAACATTTTATCAAGTCCCTGAATTCCCTTGCTTCCATGGTGGAGGGTGTCTTACTGAACATGACTGGCGATTGGGAGTCAATCGATCCACAGAAGTGGTTGAATTTTGTTGAGAGAATTATTTTGTTTTAATTATGGCTCAAGAAAGGTCCAATAAGGAAGCGGCACAGCCCCTGCCGGAGGGACTTGGATTAAAGTGGGTGAACTTCATTCAACAATAAGTGTAGGCGGTGTTCCAGACTGCCATTCCTCATATTGCCCAACAAATTTTAGAGCACGCCATAGGCCAGCTTGATTTGGTATCTCCATCCGCCTCCACAAGAGTGAATGATCATACGCGGTTGAGGTCGGAAGGATGTGACGGTGAAGACTTTAAAGGACGAGACTCCAAGGTTACGATGCCGGACAAATTTGTGGGGAAGAAAGGTGGGGAAGTGTACAAGTGGTTTGCGCAACTTCGCTTGGTGTTCCGAGATAAGTCACGTGCCTACCATTGTAATGAAGATAAAGTTCCATACGCACTCTCCTATATGAGTGGTGCAACGCAAAATTGGGCGATGCCGATTTTTCAAGCATTGGACAAAGGGCGGCCTTACGATTTATTAGTAGACTATAATGCTTTCCTCAAAGCGGTCATCGCTGTGTATGGAGATATTGATCACAAAGGTACGGCGGAGGATTGGCTTGTAAAAATGCGATAGACGGGATCGGTTGTGAATTATATCTCTATGTTTAATGAACATGCCGCACAAGTCGATTGGAACGAGCCAAGTCTGGTGGCAAGGTTTCATAGAGGATTAAAAGAATAAATTTTTGATTTGGTAGCCACTGCATACTACAACAAAAGCAATGTTTTATGACTGCAAAAAATGACTGCAGTGAGTCATAAAATCAAAAAATATGACTCACGCAAAAATCACTGTAGATGACTCGGAATATGACTGACTGTAGTCGTTTAGAAGTAGTTGCTTCAAACATTAGTCATATTGGCAGTCATATAAGTTGAGGGGTATAAATATCCATAATTAGCCATAGTATGCCAACAAGGCATATATTTTGACTTTCTTTGACTTTTTTTTGAGCTGCCCGGGTAAATGAAAAAATCCTATGTGGAATATGACTGCGTTCAGTCATATTTTTTGATGACGTGGAATAGGACTGCGGTTAGTCATATTTTTTATTACTATGAAATATGACTGCATTGAGTCATACTTTTTGATGACATAGTAATAAAAAATATGACTGCGGCAAGTCATATTTTGCAGTCATGTGGAATATGACTTTGGAGAGTCATATTTTTTGATGATTTGTAAAACAACTCTTCTCAGCCATATTTTTCAGTTATATTGAAAGCATTTAGTCATTTTTTGGAAATTATTATAATCATTTTGTGACTCCAAGTAGTCATTTTTTTTTATTGATATGTATTTTGAACTATGAATTGAACAAATCATACAACGGTTGTAGGATACCTAAGCATATTTTGTGGATTATTGAATTCTATTTGTCATTGCTATCCATTTATACTTTTTCTAATAAGAAATCATACATCCTCTTCCATGCAAAATGAACAAGCATGACACTCCAACATCACATCCTAATCATGATTTTGCAACTCTTCTAATTTTCAAACATGTACAAAAATTCAAAGATGCACTTTAATGACATTTATTACTCAAGTTCAAAACACACATGAAAAACATTCACATTGTAAACACATATACATACATGTCTAACCTTATATTGGAGTGTGCAATCCACTACTTCATGGCTTCATTCATTCGTTTGAAGGAGCCAAAGCTTCTATCGGCTACTTTGTCACTGACTTCACAGCGTCGCCTACATGCACCATAGGAGGGTTGTCGTTGTTGTTTCCCTCATATAGGAGAACCATTTATGATCCGGTAACTACAGATGTTATGCTAATAGATACATTTCCCTCTTCAATGAACTGTCCATGAAGTGAACCTCTTGCAACATTTACAATGACTCCATGTGCAATTACATCTTCTTCGGCCTTCTTGTCATCATCCACGTCAAACACTTTTACCTTTGATTCTATAGACAAAAAGAGAGGGCTTGGATTCTTCAAGCTCCAAGAACCTTCAAGTGATGTCTTTCCACCTTGTGCATCCTGCATTTACATTTACAATAAATGTAGACATTTAGTACACAAACAATGAAACTTCAGTTTCACTAGTTTAACTGGAAGACAAACAATATGTTCAAAAATACATACCGTACGCAGTGGATTTTGTGCTTGACTGATCGCCTTATCCAAGAACATCACATAATACTCAATGTCGGAAGGATTGCGACTAAAAACTTCAAAAGGTCCTTTTAGGGTTTTTAGGAAGTTATCCTGTGAAGCTAAAGGATCCCATATACCTATGTTTACTACATTCATACTAAGTGAGTTACAAGTATTTGTGGAATCCCAATCCACTTGAAGGACCCTAGCCGAGCTATAGATTGGATTTGGAATCATGTCAAATAAATCATGCAGGTCTTTCTTCCCACCACTAGTTTCCCTTCCCCATAAAAAACTCCACTTCATGGGTGTCCCACAAGTTAGGAATTGAGCCACTTCTTGTAGAAGGGCCTCTCCAATCGGAGCCCATATCCCGACATCAAATCGAGAATGTAGCATTGTCACAAAAGCTGCACATTTAGTCAGTTTCTTAATTTTTACTTTAAACTCTCTCTCATAATGGATCATACCATCCTTCCCCCACTCTTTAGTGTCGTCTAGTGGTCAAATGTCACAAAGAAAACCTAGGACATTCAACACAAGTATCTTTCTGCATGAATCATCCGAAACTCTCACCAGTGGAAAATTTAGCTTCCTTAACATATTTTTCTTCTTTAAACCTTTGCCAACTTTAGCGGCCCTCATTGCCCCCCTTCTTTTGATAGGCTCTTCTTCTATGAATTCAAAATTTTTTTTCGAACGTTATTCCCGTGACCCTTCTGCTTTAGTCTACATGTACATCAACAAATTAGCATTCATTGCCATGCTATTCACCAATTATAAGGTCAACACATACAACAAAGGTTACTCTAATTACCCATGGTTATATATTAGTGCCCTTCTTCACAAATACTAAAAAATTATTGGCCACCATAGCAAGCAATGAAATATACTTGACCACATTCACATAATGAGAAATACGAGTATACTTATACATACTATAATACAAAAGGATCCTCTTTAGTTAGACCCCCCCCTCTACAACATACAAATAATAATGACTTTACAAAGTTAGATACAAAGACATATGATTGCTACAACTTATATAAACATTAATATGACTCCACATAGTTACATACTACAAATTACAACTTCCATTAGTTATATACTAAGAAATACAACTGACATCTACTATACACTACAAAATATGACTGCCACTAGTTATCACTAGTAGAAAATCTGAAAATTCTATCATTTTGGACGCGTTGTTTTGGACAAAATCTAACAGAAATCTATTGCTTTCTACAGTTTTTTGTTAGATTTTGTCCAAAACAACTCGTCCAAAATGACAGAAATTTCAGATTTTCTAGTAGTGTATATACTATAGAATATGATTGCCATCAGTCATATACTATAAATTTTGACTACCATTAGTAATATATTAGAAATTCTGACTGCCATTAGTTATATATTATTAATTATAACTGCCATCAGTTATAATCTAGAGGAACTGACTGCCAACAGTCATATACTATAAATTATGACTATCTCTAGTCACATACTCGAAAATATGATTGCCCCTAGTCACATACTAAAAAATATGACTACCATTAGTTGTATTCTAAGACATATTAATGCTTTCAGTTATACATACATAAGTATGTTTACGTGTGCTCCTCTAATCCACACACACGTCAAACCCAAATCATAAACATAGACCACATACTCTATAACATTGACCTCTAAACCTTCTCTACAATAATGTTTCCTCTTGCATTTCACAATCACTCAATCGGTACCTCATTTTTTTCCTAAAAGAATCTTACTTTCTACACAGCTTTCTTTTACATACACAAAATACAACTACTTCAACATTAAATACACTCATGCAAGTCCTACAAACCTTGGAATCCTCTTGCATCTCCTAAATCTTCTCACCAACCTTCCCTACAGACAATGCTGCACGGCTGGATTGAGGACTTTTGTTTGCCCACAATTTTTTAGTCACAAATACAAAATATGTATATCACAATGAATTATTTACACAAGTCAATAGAGACTATATTTCTTACAATAATATGAAGTGAATTGTAAGTAGCCTTCAACGATTTTGTTCCAATTGTGTTGCCTGCATATACAATTAAAGAAATAGGAGGTTAATTTTTAATGAACATACAACAAAGCTCAATCTTCAAAAGTTTACAACAATAGAATATATGTAATACAAATTTAGGGTAAGAAGAAAAACAATGGTGATGCAAAGAACAAGAAGAAAAAAGGCAACAAGTGCTAAAAGATAACAACAAATACAAGTTAAGATGCACAAGAAACAATAAGGAGCAATTATTAAGAGGTAACAAGAAACAACAAAAAAGAGTTAAGATGCAACAAAAAGAAACAAAAAACAAAAAGAGAGAACAAAAAGTAAGAAAGAAGAAAGAAGAAGAAGAAAGAATTAAGATGCAAGAAGAAAAAAACAAGAAACAAGAGTGAAGATGCAACAAAACACAACAACTAAGAAGCAAGAGTGAATTCAAGATGCAACAAAACACAACAACTAAGAAATAAGAGTGTAATGTAGATTTTCGCTTCTCCACAAAAACACCCAAGACTATGGAATAAAGGTTCAAAATCTAGGGAATGGTCAAATAGTCTAACGTATTGTGACTAGGGTCACTTGTTTTCTTGATTAAGATGGGATTTACTATCATATTTCACAAACAACAAGAAACTATACATTCATTCTTGTATCCATTTGTGTAATTTGGTTGCCAGTCCGTTAAATAATGCTATGGACGCATGAAAATGCGGTCTCGGTCCTGCCTAGTGTGCTATGGCCATTTATAGTCAATTTGTCGGGTCATTTGGCAATTTGTCATGCATGATCTAGTACTAGACAAATGCAAATATATATATATATATATATTTATATAATTGTACGCATGTTCCTTAATTATTAGTGATTTGCGTTACCAAAATAATTTGTCCAGTCACTAGTTAACTAGCCTAATTACTAGTTAGATGAGTGGAAACCAGTCCCAGTCCTACAACAATTTGTCTCTATCTAATGCAGGGCATGATTGCAATGCATTCACCAGCTTAGAACCTCTGCACATTCACAACAATTTGTCATATGCATAATTCATTCAAACTCATGGATCAACCACAGGCACACGATCTCATTGCCGTCCTTACTGGTTCAAATTGCTTCACAGACTAATTGTCTTTTCTCCAGTGAAATTATTTCAGTTGGTAATACTCTCACAGTTTACAACCAATACTTATTCCACTAATATGAACTAATCACTAGTTCCATATTAACTCTTCATATTCAATCCTTTGACAATTTGTTCAATTACCCAAACTTATCAATTGGAGATCAAAAGACAATTTGTTAAATTTCCCAACCCGAAAGGTATTTATTTAACAAAGTAACAATCACAATAATTTTATTCTAGACTTACTCTCAGTCATGCATTTTAATTCACAAGCAAAACATACATTCCATTCACACACTTATACAAACACACAATTCCAATTTCACAATTTTAATTCTAAGTCACAAGACAATTCGTCTGCATCCTGTTGGTCCTTCTCTGTATTCCACAGTTTCACGATAACTCCCACGATACAAGCACGACAATTAGTCTTAATGTAATACAAGTATTGAATTATTAAATCACTTAATTTATAAATTATTTTCAGCTTTTATCAACTCCAATTTAATTTGAAAAATCCTTGTTACATGCTAATTGTAATGACAAATTATCTACAACAACCAATAAGTATAATCCATCACTGGATCAATACCACAACTTACAATTTGTTTACTTTCACAGTCAATTGACTTAGTTCAATCATACGTTATGATCCAATCACTTGACTCTTAGACAATTTGTTTAATTTCTACACAGTTCTAGGAAACCAATCACTGGTCCACAGTTCTTCTTGACAAATTGTCAAGCTAGCTGTTACGATAATTAACACTATAAGAAAACGCAGGAAAAAAAAATGTCAAAGTTGACGTTTTTTTTGACGCGTTGACGTCAACTGTGATGTGCAAAAAAATCCGTCAAAATGGACAAGCCAAAAACGCGTCCATGAACGTGGGCTTGACGCGGCGTCAAACCAAAAAACGCATTTTTTGACGCGTGTCAAACTTGATGTCTAAATTTTAGCATGGGCTTGCCATGTCAACATTTTTGAGCGGGTAGCGACACATAGGATCACTTTTCATCCATGACGTGTCCTTTGACGTGGACCCCTTATAAATCTGACGTGGACTAGGAAGAAAAGTGATGTGGCATGCCACGTCAGCATACTTTAAAAACTTTCTCAAAATTTTACAATGTTTTTTGAAACATCGATTTTGACATCGTTTTTGATGTTTTTATGGACATCAACTGGAACATACTATAACAAAGTCAATTGGCAATAATTAATTAAAATGAAAATGAACAAACAAAATTACTGAATTCAATAAGAATTAAAGAAAACTTACCCATTTACCTTAAGAAAAATCTTGATGGCCGAATGAATGAATTACTTCATTGGATGTAAAAATAAAGGATAGAGAAGATCTATTTATACTAAAATCCATAGTTTGTCTAATGTGTGACAAAAGATATGGGATAATTTGAACAAGGCACTTGACTGTGGATGTTGTTTTTGACATGTGGACATTGTTTTTGACATGCTGATGTTTTTTTTGACATTTTGCAATGATGACACTTCTTTTCTATTTATCCCATATAGTTTGTCAATCTTCCTACCACCCCATTAGTATAAAGAACTTCTCTTTTTCATCCATTGTGCACATCCATCCACTATTTTTTTTTTCAAAATATGCCACGTGGCTCCCCTTTTCTTAAATTCTTTTCAATTTGGTCAACATTTTAGCATTGACCATAATCATTTCACTAATTCATCCATAGTCCAAATTTTTTTTGCTGACGTGGCAGTCTTTGTTTTTTTGGATGACACAAAAAACAGACCCAATGTTGTTTTGGACATAACTTTGAACAACGCATCGGAACTGACATTCATCTAGATGTTGCTTTTTGTAAGTGCGTCACAATGAACGTCACGCAAAAACGTGACGTTTTTTCTCATGTTTTTGGAAAAACAAGTGGACGTCAAAAAAAACGCGTTGACGTCACAAAAAACATCGTGTGTTAAAGTAAAACGTAGGAAAAAACGCGGATTTCTTATAGTGTAACCATGCAAGACAATTCGTCCTACAATTTATATAATTGACAATTGCAATTAAGACAATTTGTTCAGTATCAACTTACCAGATTCGATTTGATCTTCCATTGGTACTCCACAGCTCTACAGACTTGCTCCAATCTGGTTCACAATTGCATTCCCCAGGCAAATTGTTCGTCCAATTCTTTAACCTCTCAATCGACAACTTGTCTCCAGCATCGCTCAAGCACCCGCTCCATTGACAATTAGTTTAATCACAACACCAATTATGAACTCAAAGAACTCACGATGAATTTCTCACAGGTAAATTCACAACTTGACCAACCAAATTCAACTCAAGCCATTAAACAAAACAACTTGTCATAACAACATATACTTCACAATAGGTTCACTAATCCAATTGTTGGATAAAGAGGAAGTCACTTATAAAATTTCACAATTAAATTCAA